>JAPPVO010000024.1:71936784-73246784 GCA_030407325.1 Camellia japonica
ATTCATTATATTTGATTTTTTCCTCCTAAGAAAACATTTAAGGAGATTTATTGGAAAAAACTTTTGGGATCGTTTCAAATCGCTAAATTTACCGTTTTAGAACGCAAGTGTACCATATTTTGGAACCTGTGTACCAATACGTAATTCGCTAGGGTATTAGCATTTTCTGGTAACATAGGATCGGGCATGGCTCATGATCATCTAACAAAGCCAATCTCAAGTGAGATTGTAACCAAGCTGATTAAATAAATGCATGTGTTTTTAATCATAATAGTTATTTCAAAAAATATATATATATCATAATTAACAAAAGCTAGTAAAGAGGAATATCCTACAGAGGAAAAAAGGAAAAGAAAAACAAAAAAGAAAACAACAATCAAATTTCCTGCATATCATTCCTTCTAAAAAAACATATGCATGCATCTAATTATTCTAATCAAATCATGGTTAAAGCAGATCAATACCTCAAAAACCTGGCTGACACTGAAGTCCCCAATCTTCACTGTACCAGCAGCAGTGACCAATAGATTATCAGGTTTAATATCACCATGTACAATATTCTGTTGGAAAGAAACAAATATCCATATAATGTTTTGTGACACAAGAAGAGGCAAACACAGGAAAACCAGAACTATAATTTGGGTTAAACACAGCACAAGACAATTGAAAAGGCAACCATCATTTTCTGGTGTTCAAGTCCACATTTCAAAATGTGATTTAATCACATGCCCACGTGTCAATGAATAATTTAAAACAGGGTAGTGAAGAGATGGTATGGGGGAGTGGAAAACTCAGTACTTTGGGGTGTGGTTTTCTTACATTTTTTCCCAAACAGTTATTGATGGGAATAATTTAAAATAATTGTAAAACTTATTTTATTTGGATAATTTTGGTATTAGAATTTGAGTTAACACACAACTTCAATTGTGTGTTCACACCATTTGGTGGGGTGTCCACATTATAATATATTAGCAGATGGCACACGCGATACGTGAGCAATTCAAATAACTACTGATAAAAATAAATAATAAAGAATTTAATATCATAATATATATGTTGCTTAAGTGATAGGTATGTTCTTAATGAAACCCAAGATCTTGGGTTCAAAACTAGCTTACGTTGTGTATAACAATTTTTTTATTTTAGCATATATAAAGTGGACACGTGGCATGAGCAGAAGAAGGTTTCACTAAACCAATTTTGGCCTTCACTTAATAATAGTATAAATATATAAAGTTGACACGTGGCATGAGCAGAAGAAGGTTTCACTAAACCAATTTAGGCCTTCACTTAATAATAGTATAGATAATATACTATAGAACAGATGTATAACTAAAAAAAGTATAATAACTTCCTTCACAAATCTCACCAACAATAACAAGCATGCAAACTACTTTAGTCTGTAAACATACACTGACAATACACATCTACCATGAAAAATGCCAAGAACTAGTAATAACATTGAGCTAAGAGTTAGCTATAGATAAAAATCTCAAAGCAAAGGCTAGTTAAGTCAATCTAGCATCATTGCTGGACAGACACTATAAACAGAGAACAGAAAGAAAAAAAAACACTTGTTGCAGTCCACAAGAAGATAAAGAAACAAAAAAACAAAATTAAAGGAAATTCTAAGTTTGGAAATTAGTTGTTTTCAACCCAAACTCAATTGGGAAAATTTCAAAACATAAAAAATTAGGTTTTTTGGTTTAGTATAGTCTTATATTATGAATATTTAGGGTATGTATTTATCTAGTTAGTTTTCTATATGATATGGGGTATTTTGGAAATTTGCAAAATTTCCTTGACATGGACTATAGATCACCCATAGGTCATCGTAATGTCAAGTTATGTTTTCTAACCTGAACAATAGATAAGTTTTGGGAGTCAAAAGTTTTAGTTTTCTAACCGGAAATCCGATTCCTATTAAGTTACAAAATACTTACTAAGTCCATAAAATACATGTCAGACAGAATAATCTTGAGAGAATTAATTCCAGCAAATAAGCATCTTTGACATTCTGTGATGCAATTAAACTCTAGATGCTATGAAGCACGGGTACTTCAGAAATGTCGCCGTACACGTACCGGGTACGTACCGGGTGCGGGTACGCGTACCGGTACGGCTGCACGCGTACCGGGTACGGCAAACAGTGGCTCGGTACGTTTGGGAGACTGGGTACGGCTTGGGTACACCGTGGGTACGCCGTTGGTACGCAAGTACGCCAGGGGGGAAATGAATTGAAACGATCAAACAAATGAGAGAGAGTGTGAAGGAAGAGAGACAAACCTGTTGCGCGAAGCTCCAGTAATTCCAGGAAGAGAGACAAACCTGTAATTCCAGCCGAAGCTCCAGTTGAAGATCGAAGAACTCCATTCGAAGCTCATCCACTCAATCCAGTCAATCGAACAGTCGGGACACCCAGACGACTTCGAAGGTAAGCCTCTCTCCCTCTCTCTCTCTCTCTCGCCTTCTCTCTCTCCCTCGCGATCGCGATTGCGATCGCCATCGATCGCTTGCGTCTCTGTCCCTGCCTCTCTCTGTGTCTCACGTTCTCTCCCTTCTGATCTGTCTTCTGTAGTCAAACATATTTATTCTATAATAACTATTTAACATATAATATATAATATATTTATAATAGTTATTATTATTATATAAACATATAATATATTTATAAGATAATATATTTTTATACATATTAATAAAAATAAATAAATACATGTATTTAAAATAAAATAAAAAAATTAATTAAAACATATTATTTGAAAAATATAATAAATAAATAAAATAATTAATGTGTATTAAAATAAAAATATTTATAAAAAATTCCCTACCCATGATATTTGTCTTTTAGTTTTATTTATAGTTCTATTTATAGTTTTGATATTTAACTTCAATTTGTAGGTTGGATATTTTAATCATAATTATAAAAAATAAAAATAAATAAAAAAATATTGACGTACCACAGCCGTACCCGTACCCGTACCCTACTTTTTTGAGATTTTGCCGTATCGGCGTACCCGTACTCGTACCCGTACCGTACTCGTACCCGCACCCGTGCTTCATAGTCTAGATGTGATGCCTAAGGCCTCTACCCGTGATTCCTATTAACTACCTTCGTATCCTTCTCCTTCAATTAATTTTTCTGCATTTTTAACCTAAACCACAAAACCAGATCTCTACTAATCCCCATTCAACCATCTAGTACCATTGTTCCTCAACCCTAGTACCCTACTTGCAAAAAAACATAAAACGGCCCCTACTTAGTTACCAGAACAACACCAAAATCTCATACCTTCACTCTCAAAACTATATCCTTTTTGACTTTTGAAACCTTACAACCCCATATTTTGCCACCATCTAGCCTTTGAAATATATTCAGCCCTAAAAGTTCAGGTTTCCGGCTGCTATATAGTAATTCTCGGCTCACTACTAATATTAGGAGAATAAAAACTATTCATCAAACAAAAAGTTGATTTACGTTTCACACTAGCAGGTAGTAAAATCAATTAGAAGATAAAAAAAAAAATTACTTTTAAACTGATCCCAGAAGCCAAAAAACAGCAACATAATTCACAAACCAAAATCCACATTATGGCTGATTAATAGCAATTAGCTATGAGGTTTGAAAATTTTTATTACTCATGCATAACAACATCAAAACAATTGATGTTTGCATGCACAAAAAGGAATAGGGTCAAATCAATTAAGTAACTAAGATAAATTTAACATTTATTTTCAAAACAAAATATCATAGTCAACCCAACAATCAGACCTTAGCAATAGCTAAGATCATAAGAGCACTGTAGAACCCAAAAAAAAAAAGGGTAGAAAATAAATACATGAGCATGGAGATACATCAACCCAGAAACTATATCCCGCAAGTACTTTCGTGCTTTGTTTTCTCCCAAGCCACCTGGTGGACCAGAACCCTCACAGACCCATTTGCCTTCCACATATTCCAGAACTGAGCAAAGGAAAGAAGTGTTCACCATCAAACACAAGGCAACTTTTACATTTTTCAAAAATTATTAACATAGTGCAAGATGATGATCACATTCAGACACACACATGTAGAATAGAGTGAGAGCAGGCAAACCCAAAAACACAGGGGGGAGAGAGAGAGAGAGAGAGAGAATACCCATGTAAAAGTGATCTGTGGTAGGGTCATCGATCACCTCAATGAGATTAACTATATTGGGATGCTCCAACATTTTCATAATTAAGACCTGAAAAGCAAAAGAATTAACACAATTAACCTAGAACTCAAGACATGAAAAGAAAAGACCAACCAACCAAAAAAAGAAACAGAAGTACTAAAGCTGCATAAGTAATATACTAAAAAACTGTAAAGGAGTAACAAAGTCAGATCCATGTCGCTCTATATCAACACAACCAGAAGCAGCACCAATATAGGCTACCTAATGCCAGGATGCTGCACGTTCTCACCATGTCCATAACCCAATATGTAAATCAACAATTAGTGTAATTTTCAGAAGATTTCACTTTAAACATCCATGTTGAAGTGCTTGCTAGAGTTCACAAGAAATTCAAATAACATTTGAACAAGATAAATTACACAGGACATTAGAAAATACCTCACGGAGAACGTCAGTCATAGCAGTCTCACAAGGTGCTACTCGCTGTTTCAGTAAATAAGACTTGTGAAAGGACTGCAAGTTAAAATTGGAAATATTAGTTAATTATGAAACTATATGGCACTATATTTCAGTTACACAACGCTATGTAGTCATAAATTTGGACCAATACAATTATATATGAACTATTTGGCATTAAATTTCAGTTTCATAATGCTATGAGTTATATCCCTATAGGTACTAAACAAGGCAACTTATGTTTCCCTAAACAAAAATGATCTAACCCCAAATAAATAAACAAACATAATCAGCTCAAACTTTTCCAACAGGGTCAACCGGAATATCTAGAAATGGAGCGACATAATCCCAAACTACTCCACATTCACTATTTCCCAGTCACTCTTTACAACTTCAGTACAAGATAAATAAATGATAGGAAGCCTTTATGTTGATAAACTAGCATACTCAAGCTCCACATCCCGCCAATAGAACAAAAGCATATCCAATAAAGCAAAAACACAAATTTATTTTCCTCAGGCAAGATGAAACAGAAGTAATTTCAACAATAAGCTAGACATGAACCACAAGGCTATGCAAACCTTTAAGGACAAAAATACATTGCACAATACACAAGCCCCTACATAATGAAAGCATTACCTTGATTGCATAATGCTTCCCATCAACACTACTTCGGTAAAGAACCTGTTGCATTAGCAAGGCCATAATAAGTCTAAAGAATAACTTCCTATACCAAGTAAAAAGTTATATAATATCACCATAGAAATAAAATTACCACTTTTCCATAGCTACCACAACCAATCTTGAATTCACGAACATATTCATTAACCATCTTGTCCCCGTTTTCATCCTGACGATGAACCCAAAAATTAATAGTACTAAACCATACCAGATATCAATACTTCATTTGATGAAATTCCTGTACACAAGGTACAATATGTTTTCTTAACATATACAAAACTAAGTGGAGATGTGCACATAGAAGACAAATGACAAACAATATAATCTCATTTATGACCAACTAGCAAGCACATGCACAAATATAGGATTTAGCTTCAAATGGCCCCCTTCAATAATGTGTAGGGCAAACTACCAAATAACAACACCCATAAATATACATAAGACCAAAAAATTAAATAAAGAATGCTAATAGCATAATTTAGGAGTACTGAAAAAATGTACTTAGCAATGAATTGATATAACTACGACAAAGAATTAAGCAAATCACTTGGAACTTTTTCATCCATATAAAGCTACGTAAATGATCTTTTAGGCACAAACTTTCTAGAGGCATGATACCATTCAGAGGCATGCCAACATCATTGGCCAGATCAAGCAGACGAAGAGCCAAACTATTAGACTAATTGACTATTTGGATTCCAATCCCCAAACTTCCCCTATGAGTTATGTCACATCCAGATATTGTACATCAAGTAAGATAGCTTGCATCCCTAAAATAATTTTGAGCCTTACAGCATCTCATGGACAACCTTACCATATAGAAAAACTTGACCAGCTGACATAGGTTCTTCAATACAGCCATGACAACATATAGCAAAACCAATAAAGTACACTGTAGGACAAAAAATAACTGAGCAGAACTTTTGAACAAAGACAACAGTAGAAGCTAATCAGTTGAGTAAAACTTTTGAACAAAGACAGCGGTGGAACCTAAATTACATTCCACTAATTACCTCTGAGCGAATAAGTTTGTGGGTCTCCTTAACAGGAAACTCCCTACAAATCAATCCATGTTGAATTCTGTACATGATAATCTCTTCAGAACATTTGGTAGGGCTACGCAGCTCACCTTCATCCCCATGTCCCGTATCAGATACATCATCATTATACGAACAATCGTCCACATCTTCTATATCTTCACTAAGCAACAACTCCTGTGACTCGTGATTGCCCATGTGTGCGTTACGCCTTGCTAACTTTTTGGGTTTTCTTCCAAATGAAAATCCAAAACAATCACAGCACCCCATTTGGGCCACTCCCGCAAATGAGAATATCTTATTAAACATGAGACGTTTAAGCCTTGAAGTGATAAATTCCAATTTATAGACCAACAAAATAACAAACTTTGATCCCAAAACCTGAACAAAACAATATTCCTCACATCAATATCAACCTCAAAGACTAACCCTGCTCCACAAAATGCAAAGCTAGTCCAACATTAAAATGGAAACAAACGAAAATTTAGTTATTTGTGCCACATATGTGCTTGTGTTGTGCATATACACGCGCAAATTGAAGATTCTAACCTAGTTTATAAACTCTGTGGGCTCCAAGCCCTAACCAGCTTCGCTATTCCAACGGATGCCATTCAGAAAAATGAAAGAAACAATTGATCAAACTGATGCCGTTGCGATTCAACGCCGACATCTCGATAACACCAGTTTATAACAACAAATGCGGGCCACTCTTCACTCCTCGAACCACATCACCCACCACCAATACCTTGACTTTTTCCACCATAACAATAAAGAATATGAAAACTTATCAGAAATAAACAGACCAATAATAAAGATTGCATGAAGTTCAAGAAAGGACGAGCCACAACTCAGCACACAATGGAATTTTGAAATCAAGCATATCAATAACAATATATATGTATATATTGAATCAAAGCATCGTTTACCCACCTTACGTTAGATGACGAAAGCAAGTTGAAAACCCTAGCTCCGACTCATCGAACCATTAATTAAAAATCAAATCTTTTTCATGAGAGAACCAAACCCAGATCAAATAAACAAGTCGGTAACTAACAGAAACGGGTAATCTAACAATTGGGGATCGCAAAACCCAATATTTGGTTCAAGTGGGATGTGATACGAAAAACCGAATTCGATTCAGGAGAAGATAGAAAAACCCTAGATTGAGGGGGTTGGCGAGGATAATCGAGGGAATTGATTTGAAAAACAAATAAATAAATCGGATTCTGTGTATATACAGAGATATGTATATCGGTCTGTATATATTTTGCTCCAATGTGACTACAGTGCGTGTGTGAGCATTGAGACGACAGCGAAGGCAACCCGCTAAAGAAGAAATTGCGCGAGCGCGCGAGAGAGAGAGAGAGAGAGAGATTTCTTGCCCTTTTTCCAAAGAGAGAGTTCTGGGTGAGATGGTTTTTGGTAAAGACAGCAATAAGGTTATTTTGGGAAATTACTTTGTGCCTGCAAGTGACTTTTTTAGTCAAGAAGTCACTAAAAAAAATTAAAAAATCAACAATTTATATTAAAAAGTTAAAAATTCTATTTTCTCTCTATTTTTTGCATATCTTTTTATAAAAAGTCAAAAAGTCATCCCAAACATATTAATTTTTTTTAACTCATATTTTAGCCAAATAACTAAAAAATTATTAAATTAGTATGTTCTCAAACAAGGCCAGTTTGGCGTTAAAAAAATTTGTTTGGGATAGATTTTTTGGGATTTTTAAATTTTTGTAAGGGAATAAATAAAATGATTATGGTTTAAATGTAATATTTTTATTTTATTGGGTTAAAAAAATTATTTTGTCTTTTTATGACTATTTTAGTAAAAAAAAATCTTATTTTAACTCACGTCAAACGAAGGCATAGACATATGAGAGGAAAATTATATACTATTACCATGCGTTCGTATTCTTAATTAATGGTAATTTATTCTACCTTTTCATATTTCTCAATAATTAAACATACTTTACAATTATTGAATAATTATCCCATATAAGAAACACTCTTAGAACAAATAAAATAAAGTAAAATAAACAAAATTAGTAGTATAATTTTAATTTTTTAAATCATAATAAAAAATATATCTATTATAACTAAACAAATAATTAAAAAATTTATGAGTTATAATTAAAATAATCTTATGATTAAAGAATAAAACTACATAATTAGGAGTGTAGTATATTTTTTTGAGATTTTATTGATAAATCTCAATTAGAAGTATTTTGACTCAAAAAGTCCATGAATGAATTTTTTAACTCATTTAGTCTAATGTATTTATGTTTTTATTTCATAAAGTCTTTTTTCTCGATTTATACTATTTTCTTAGACTCTTATGCCCTAATATTTAATGTTAGGGGAGGAGAGAAAAGGGAAATGACTAAGGCATAGAAAATTTCATGCACAAATTAAATGGGGTTAATTACGCTAATAATCCCTATAGTTTGGGACTTGTGTCACTTTGGTCCCTGACTTTTCAATTGTGACACATTTGACCCTGAATTTTGAATTTGGTTCCAAATAAGGACAATTGAAAATATCATTAGATTTTCAAGGGTAAAATCGTCAATTTGATAAAATATAAACTAATTTGACAAAAATAAATATCAAAAAAATATTTTAAATTTTTTTAAAATTATTTTTATCCACCAATGATAAAATTATGTAAAATTAATAAAAATTACATGATTAATTTTTTAAAATTAATTTTACATGATCATCATCCAAACACATAATAAAAAATAATTTGGTAAAAAAAATAAATAAATGTCTAAAAGATTTATCAATTTTACATAATTTTATTTTTAGTAGGTAGAAATAATTTTTAAAAATTCAAAAATATTTGTTTGACATTTATTTTTGTCAAATTAGTTTATATTTTATCAAATTGATAATTTTACACTTGAAAAATCTAATTATATATTCAATTGTCCTTATTTGGAACAAGATTTAAAGTTCAGGGTCAAATGTGTCACAATTGAAAAGTCAGGAACCAAAGTGACACAAGCCCCAAACTATAGGGACTATTTGTGTAATTTGCCCGTTTTTAAATTATAATTTGGATGAAATATGTTAATTAAATATATTTTTAAAATACAATTCAAAATTACGTTTCAAAACTCCTCATTTTTTTTAATATTATTATTATTCAATCAATTAATTATTTTTTCTCTCTCATCTCTTCTCTCTCCTCTCACATTTTATATATCAATCAATCAAAAAAAATTACAAATCATCCCAAAACTATTTTCAAAACTTATAACCAAATAAATTTTCTCTTTTCAAATCATGATTCAAAAATTCAAAACTCAAAATGCAACTCTACACTCAAATCATAATTTTAAAATTTAACCAAAAAGATTCTTGACCTCATTTGGAGAGTAAATTTTTTTTAAAAAAAAATCATTAAAAAATTAATAAATTTTACAGAGAAAGTCAAATATATATTTTTTCTTTTTATTTTTTACATGTTTATTTATTTATTTATTTATTATATAAAAAACAAAAAAAATCTCAAACATACTTATTTTTTTATTTCATATTTTAATTAAAAAAACTAAATAATTATTCCCAAATGTGTCAGAGAAGTATCTCATCTAAATAATAAGGCCTATTTTGGGAAGTGGGTTATAATCCACTTCCCAGATTATAACCCACTTCCTCTCTCACAAAAAAAACTGCTTATAAACAGTTTTTGACCAAAAAATTGATTATAATCATCTTTCCAAAATAAGCCTAAAACGTGTCACTATTGCAAATATATCATAGAACCTGTTAACACATAGGAAGCGAATCATTTTCATACTAATCTTAAATAAGTGAAATAGACGTAAAATATTTTATTTTTAATATATATATCTTTTATGAATATATATTTCAAAAATTAATTTGATAAAAAAATATCAAAAATTTATTATTTTCATATTTTTTTAAACTAAAATAATTTTGAAAAAATTTAAGTTTATTTTTGTCAAGTTAAATTGTAAATTTTGTAAACAATTTCAAAAACAAATTTTAAAAACTTAACCAAATAAGAATTTTCCTAATAAAGGTCTTTGACCCAATCTCCTATATCTTTAGGTAAGGTTAGGTATATGGTTATCCAACCGGTAAAAATTACCCAACTTGATCCGAACGGCATACAAATGGGCAATTTCGAGTGTAGAGTAGGGTGCGGTTTGGATTGGATTATTCTTTCAGTGCAAGTTGCGGGTTTCACCTACACCAGCAAGCACTCGCCCGCACTAAACATTTTATTTTATTTTTTTCTTTTAAAACGTGGGTGCTTTCGACCATAGGTGCTTTAAAGGTTTCCCTCACTCAATTGACTTACCTATTATTCCTTTTAGTCAGTTCTTATGGAATGTTAGCTTGTAAAGCTCTTTAGCTGTGTGTACATATATATACATAATATATATATATATATATATATATATATTGTATTGTATACTTACAGTTGTTGTGGAGGATATTTTCTATGTTAGTTCTTATTAATTTTTATTATAATTTTTTATAATCCAATTTCAATGTTAGCTTGAATGTTTTGCTTGTGTTAGGAATTATTTTTTTTGTGTTTTTAATTTTATAAATTTTAATTCATTAATTATTGATGTTCTAAAATAGGAGAAAAAGGGCCCAAGTTTTGCTTTTTTAAGAAAAATTTCAATTTGCAAACTGTCCATATATCTATGAATCATATCCGCATAAATCACAATTGTGACCGATTGTAAATTTAATTTTTTCTAAACTCCAGACATGTGGATAAATTCAAATCACAAACTGAACCATTCAAGACTGATCCGCAACCACCCCGACATTGAGGTAATGTTGTTCCATGGGCTTTATTATCATTGGCTTTTATTAAACGATTACCATTGGGTCGGTCTCATACCATTTACGTGAACCAATTTTATGCACCTGTTTTTTTTATATTATATTATATTATATCATATTGTTCATTTTGAGGCGATGGAGGGATTGATTGGGCTTATGAGAATGACACCTTCATTAAAGTGTCAAGCTGGGATGACGAAAAAGTGTTTGATTACAGAAAATTGATGAATAACTATCTTTCTCTCATTTGACTTGGCCCGTTTGGTACTGTTATTTTAAGGAAAAATTACAGAGTACTGTAATTGTAAGAAAATAATTATAAATCAATAGTAAATTTTATTAATTTTAATAATAAAAAATATAAGTTTTTTTAATAATTTTTTTAAAAAAAATTATACTGAATTATAATTTTCTCTTATTTTAATTAGGTAGATGCTATATTCTCAGAATACATAAAAGACGGATTTTTTTAATGATGCCACATATGATTGTTCAATTCAATCGGAGTGTGGTAATTGGTATGGTTTTGAGATTCCAAGTTCAACTCTCTCTAGGGCTAACATTTGGGTGATAACACATATAGTAGGACAAACCTTTCAAATATCAACGAATCGTATCCAGTGTCAAAAGTGTAAATTCAAATCTTCGCCTATGTGTGAGTTTATAACTTACTATTACATGATTAAATGGCTCTGTAGTGTACTATCTAAGAATGACATTTGAGATATTGACTTCTTAAGGTATAGCCCTAGAGTTCTCTTCCCTATGATTATGCTTTTTTTTTTTTTTTTGATTAGTCAATTCATTAATTAATTTATATTTTATTGTAGCTAAAAGTTATTTTGAAAATTGATACCTCCACCTCCATCTTACTGCCGTCACTGCCACCACTACTAATGCAACTAGTATTGTGTTAATTTTAATAATGCAATCCAAACATAAGAAAATATTTTCTATGAAAAACATTTTATGAAAAAAGTTTTATATAGAAAATATTTTCCGTCGAAACAAACAAAACCTAAGTAAAAGTTAAATTTGGTATCTAAGTTTTTATTTGCTTCTTCTTATGTCATGTGTTTCTCATTTTTCTATTTAAAGAAAAATAAATAAATAGGTTTTGAACATTGGACATTAGGTTTAATGAAAAAGTCATGGTATACAAATATTGTGTTATATTTTTACTTATTTAAATTACACGCGCATCACGTAATATACTAATTTCTTTTAAAATATAATAAAAACATAATTAATTTCATAATTTGAACATCATTATACCAAATTCTCCTAAAATTATAATCACATAACATATAATCCAATTCTGTTAAAGCACTGTTAAACAATATATGGAAATTGATTATGTCAGCAATTTTTAAAATTGAAATGCCACCATGAAAAAACGGCCTTGATATGTGGGTCAACTCAATGGAGTACACAGTCAAAGGAGAGATATGCCGAATCAGACCAAAAAAAAAAAAAACATGTGAGGGGCAAGACCGCGTTTAATTTGTTTGGTTCCAGTTTTTAATAAATTTATTTTTTTATTTTTTATATTTTCATATTTTTAAAGAATTTTTTTAATATTTTAAGTAAATATTTTTGTTAAGGGAAAAGCGGGGGAGCTCGAGGGGGGTGCCCCCGAATCCCCCGAAATTGCCTTTTTTGGCAAAAAAAAAAAAATGCAAGGCAAAGTAAAAAAAAAAACAGTTTACTTAAAATGGAAATTAGGGGGATTAGGGGGGATATTTTTAGGGGGATGTAGCATTGTTGTTTTGTTAATTTTTAGACACACTTTAATATAAACACACTTAAAAAGTATAATATTTATGAAAAAATCTTTAAAAAATATACTAAATACCAAAAAAAAAAAAAAAATATGAAAATTTAGAACATTTTCGTATTTCAATGCATTTATTAATTTTTTGAAATATTTTTTCATAAATATTTTAATATTTAGATACATCTAAGTAAAATTATTTAGAAGTCCTATTAGGGAAACTTGTGCTACATTTGGTCCCACAAAAAAACTTATGTTCCCATAAGTCCTATGAGAAGTTTCTTGACATATTTACCCTCAATATTAGTTGTTAATATCATAATTAATAATAAAACCATAAATAGGGAAATTGATATAAACGTAACGTAACGTGACACCTACATAAACGTAACGGGACACCTATACGTAATGTGACATCTACATAAACGTAACGTGACATATCTACATAAACGTAACGTAACGTGACACCTACATAAACGTAACGTAACGTGACACCTATATAAACGTAACATGACATATCTACATAAACGTAACGTAACGTGACACCTATATAAACGTAACGTAACGTGACACCTACATAAACGTAACGTAACGTGACACCTATATAAATGTAATGTGACATTTACATAAACGTAACGTAATGTGTCACGTTACGTTTCGCAAACTTAATAAGTTTTTATTTTTTTAATCCGTTTGTTTTGAAATAGATATATAATCTTAATATATTTTTATTTTGTATTATTAATTGTAAAATTTAACAATGTTCATTTCTATTTGTCTCTGTTGGGGGGGGGGGAATCTGATATTAAAGAAAAAAAAATTAAAAAAAAACTAATCTAGGTGGGGTTTGTGCTGTCGTTGTGCCCTTTCCAAGGGTCAGTGAGATGTATAGAAGAGGTCTTGAATCATCCAGCAACACACAAAAACAAAAACAAAAAAAGCCCAGTGATTCCGCACCTACGACGACGAAGAACGAAGACGATGCTATTCACGCATCGATTCATCTCTGATCCTTCCTCACTTTAAGGTTCTCGCTCTTCATCTTCCTTCACATCCTCAGGTAGTCTATTCTTCACAAATATTCATATATATGCTTTGGCTGCCTGTTGTTTTCTCTGTGTGTGCGTGCGTGCGTGTTTATATGAATTGTTGATTTATGTAAAAGTTTTTTTTTTTGTTTGGTGTTTTTGTTGAATTTTTAGCTGTTCGATTGATAATTGAGGTTCGAATTGGGTATAGGAGGTTTTTGGATTTCTCTGTTTTCGTGTTTTGGTGTAGGAGCTGATTAGGATCTTTGTATAGGTGTGAAAATGGGGGTAAAAAGATTAGGATCTTGTGGAATACATTCTCATGAAAATAGGACTTGAGACTCTATAAGAAATTACATAGGACTTAATCTAACATAAGGTTATGAAAAAGGACTTATAAATAAGTCTCCCCTAAGTAAAGTACATCTAAAAAAATAAAAAAATTACTTAAAATTTAAAAAATATTAACTAAAAACAAAAAAACATGAAAAATAAAAAACTTAATTTTTAAAAAACTGAATTCAAAAAATTGAAACCAAACGCACTTGTGGTATTTTAAAAAGTTGGTAAAAAGTTGGTTTTAATTTTTTAAAACTTTTTATGTAAAAAAATAAATAGGTGATATGATCTGAAAAAGTCAAAAAGTTAAAAAGTTTGTTTTCTACCAGCTTCCCAAAAGGAAAAATAGTTATATGTTTACCTTTGTTTAAAAGAAAATAAATGATAAATATAATTTTAAAAATACATATTATTTATTTTTCTAATATAAATTTAATTTAAATATATAATTATTGATATTCGATAATTTTAATTTTTTATAAAAATATTTTACTCAATAAATTAAAAAAAAATGATTCAGAATATTTTACTCAACGGATTTTACTCACTATTATACTTAATATTTTTTCCTCCTTCACCATCTAGGGAGTAAAGGAGTTGAATAAAAATTCTGTATTCAATATGTTTTGTTTTTTCTTGTGTTTTGAAGGAATTTTAGGTTGTTTTTGAATAACAGATTTAAGAAAAAATTGGAAAAGGACCCAAAAAAAAAAAAGTTTAAAAAATATAAATAAAATATAAGTTTTTTTTTTTTTTTCCCTTTCTTTTCCCTTCTTTTCAAATCCCCATTCAATTCCACAATTCAAATACAGCAGTAATAAATTCAAGGGTTAATTACGCTAATAGTCCCTATAGTTTGGGGCTTGTGTCATTTTGGTCCTTGACTTTTCAATTGTGACACATTTGACTCTGAATTTTGAATTTGGTTCCAAATAAGGACAATTGAAAATATCATTAGATTTTTCAAGGGTAAAATCGTCAATTTGATAAAATATAAACTAATTTGACAAAAATAAATATCAAAAAAATATTTTAAATTTTTTTTAAATTATTTTTATCCACCAATGATAAAATTATGTAAAATTAATAAAAATTACATGATTAATTTTTTAAAATTAATTTTACATGATCATCATCCAAACACATAATAAAAATTAATTTGGTAAAAAAATAAATAAATGTCTAACAGATTTATCAATTTTACATAATTTTATTTTTAGTAGGTATAAATAATTTTTAAAAATTCAAAAATATTTGTTTGACATTTATTTTTGTCAAATTAGTTTATATTTTATCAAATTGACAATTTTACCCTTGAAAAATCTAATTATATATTCAATTGTCCTTATTTGGAACAAGATTCAAAGTTCATGGTCAAATGTGTCACAATTGAAAAGTCAGGGACCAAAGTAACACAAGCTCCAAATTATAGGGACTATTTGTGTAATTTGCCCAATTAAATAACATTGATGTTATTATTTTATATTATTATACAATGTGAATATAATTTTAATTGACAACACATTAAAAATAATATAAACATTCTCTCTCATCTGATGTGAATATATTTTTAATTGACAACAAATTAAAAATAATGTAAACATTCTCTCTTATCTAATGTGAACATTCACAACACCTTCCCGAAAAATTCTCTCATCTAATGTAGTGATATGAACGTTCACATCATGTGAACTTTCTTATTTTTAATTGACAACACATTGAAAATAATGTTCATTATATTTTTAATTGACAACACATTTTTATTCACAACATGTGTACATTCTCTCTCATCTAATATAGTGATGTGAACGTTCACATTCGTATGTTTTAGTATGAATATTCACATCATGTAATTAACAATACAGTGACAAAAATTCATTTCACATTAATGTGAATATTCATTTCAATTATATGATGAGAATATTCACATCATGTAATTGATAACATAATGACAAATTCATTTTAAATTAATATGAATACAGTGACAGTCAACATCCTAATACATGAAAACTATCAAAACATAATGACAATCAACATTAATAGGGGCAGGAGAGATGGAGGGTTTTTTGGTCTTGTTACATCAAATAGGATCTAATAGAATAGTAAAAAAGAATATGGGTTTGATGGAATAAAACTCTTAGAAAGAGGATTTATCAAAAAAGTTCTTTATTTTTTTAAAGAGATGTATATAAAAAATTGCCTGAGTGTATATATATATACGCGTGTGTGTGAAGTGTTTTGGTGTGTAAGATATATTATATATATTTGTATAAATTGTCATAAATATATACAAGTTATATCATCAAATCGCGTAAGTTCTTACAAATATGTAAGTTATGATTTCTTAAATTTTTATGAGTTAATTTATATATATTTATGAAAACTTATATAATTTTGTGATGTGATATATGCTTACACATTTCAGAATTGCCGTATATGTATATATTCACACGATTGTTCCTTTATTCTTTGAAATTGCACCATCAACCCTCTAAATTAATATGTAATCACTAAAATACCCTTTTCATTATCCAATTTCATTTGAGATGAGATATAAACTATCCAACTCTTACCCGCCACCATCTTTCATCGTTGTCTACCATTTTGACCATCACATCCTTCAAATGGCAAGAAGGCAACGACCATGTATGGCTTGATGTTCATTTCATGCTTTAGAGTTCGTTTGGGATGTGAGTTGGCTTTTTAATTATTTTAGTCTAGGGTTAAAAAGTCTCTTTTGGGATGAATTTTTTAGATTTTTTTTACTTTTGTGAGAAAAAATATAAAATAATTATGAGTTTGATATGACATTTTGTTATATTTAGCTAAAATAGCTTATTTTGTCTTATATACCTATTTTAACCCTAATGGGGCATCCCAAACAAGCACTTAATCCCACATGAACTTTACTATCTATAATTATTGAAACCAACAAATTACTGTAATGGGTTATGGTAAATAAATGAAATAAAAATAATGAAGAATAGAGACAAAGAAAAATGTAAGAATGACATGAAGTTACCAATGGTAGTAGTTGTTAGGGCTACAAATGAGTTAATCCGAATCAAGTTTTAATATGTTTGGATTTATTTATTAAGAGTTTAACAAGTTTGAACTTGAGCCCGAATTTAATAAAAATTTAAGAACTGAGCTTAAGCCAAGTTAGTTTAGACTTGACTCGAGTTTGACCGGTTTACGAGTCTTAACGAGCTAAAAAATTATAAATTCATACTTGAATATGAGACTAAAGTTACAATCAAAACTTATATAAAAATATACTAAAAAAGTCAATATTTTATTAAAATAATAATATCTACCACTACTATTATATAAATGTATTACCTATAGTTAGCTACTATTTATATTTATATTATTTAAATATATAAATAATATATTTACCATTTTTTATACATATTTTTATATTATTTAATATATAAATAATATATTTATTTTATTATTTACATAAATGTTAAACGAATCAGTTAACGAGTCGAATTTTAATATATTTAGATTTATTTATTAAGATTTTAATGAGTTTGAAATCGAACTTAATAAAAATTTAATGAGTTGAATTCAAACGAATCATTACAGAGTCGAGCTCAAGTTTATGGCCTTTATAGTTGTTAATGTGGGTGTTTGGGAAGTGGGTTTTTATGTAGTTTTTTTAGTTGTAGGATATTATTTGATAAAAAAGTTTTAGTGTTTGGGAAGATAGTTGGGTTTTTTTATGGTTGGAGGTGATATTTGTGAGAGAAAAAGTGAAATGATTATGAGATTGGATGTAATATTTTGTTTGTATTTGTTTTTTTTGATTTTGCAAAATCTTTGTCTTTTAGTATCAATGATTATGATTCCCTAGTAATGGTGTATAACTAAAGGGAAATATGAAATCAGTGGGATACAATGAGAACTTGAACTATGCATATAAAGGATATGCACTACGTACACAATAAAATTATATCATATCAAAATATTAATTAATGTGTTTAGTTTTAGTTTTTCAAATTTAATTTTTTTAAAATTGAGTTTTTTTATTTTTCGTATTTTTTTTTATATTTTTGATGAATATTTTTAAAATTTTAAATATTTTTTTTATTTTTTTAAATGCATCTTACTTAGATGTATCTAAAAAGTAAACTATTTGTAAAAAAATATTTTAAAAAATTAATAAATACAAAAAAATACGAAAAATATACTAAATTTTCAATTTTTTAAATATTTTGGTATTTAGTGATTTTTTTAAAAAAAAAAAATCCACGGAAATTATACTTTTTAAGTGTATTTAATAGGGGTGGGCGCGGGTCGGTTGCGGTCATGGAACCTCCAATCTGCCATCCGTCAGCTAGATTGACGGATTGGAGAAAATCAATCCATATCCGTCCACCAATCCGAAGGATGTGGATTGAGCGAATTGGCGGATTGATGGATGGATGCGAATCAGTCTGGCGGTTTAAAATTTTATAAATTTTCAACATAATTCAACTTGTGCACTTCATAAAAAAAAGAAAAAAAAATGTTATAGTCAATGACTTAAAAAAGTATTACAATTACTGCATGCCTCGTTCAAAGAAAGAAAGTTTAAATTTTTTGAATATTGCAATCACTACATACATCATTCACATATTACAATCATAGCATGCCTAATCCACATAAAGTATACAATCTGTGGTTTTTAAAATATAAAAACAATTCAAACCACCAAAACCATGAACAGAGCAGTAATAAATATTGTATGCCTCTGTATTGTTACATCTATATCTGTTTTTGGAAACAAAAACTAACCAGCATAAATCATCTTTTTTATTTATTATTTTTAGAGTTAGATTTAAAAATAAAAAAATGTAGATAAATAATACATTTATTTTTTTCAATTGAAAAAATATATTCAAGTTGAAGACTTTTTTTTCAACGGAATATTTAAACTCTTTTTCAATTGAAAATACAAACAGAATATCTAAACAAATTAGAAACACAAAATCTTACAAATTATTAAGGGTGCTTGCGGTTTGACGGTTCAATTGCGGTTAAAGGAACCTCAAATTTGTCATCCGTCCAAAATTAGGCGGATTGAAAAAAATCAATCCGCAACCGTCCACTTGTCATCACGCATCTATCTAAAATGTGACGGATTGGTTCGATTCGGTTGGTTTGGACGGATCGGTATATCCGCTGTTTTCCCCTAGTATTTATGTTATGTGTGTCTAAATTTTTTTTTTAAAAAATCTACTAAAAATATTTTTAAAATTCAGTAAAAAAAAAAAATCTAAAACATATTTTCAAAAAATTGAAAATAAACATAATAAATAATCTTTACTATCCCACTGATTTGATATTTCTCTAATAAACAACTCTCTTCTCAATTATCATTACGCCTGTAACCTTTTCATTCTTTGGGGACTACTTTAGCCGAGCAAGGATCCTCTCCAGCTTTCCTTTTTGGCCCTCCTCCGGGCAATGGTCCAGATTAGACCACATCATCCCATGCAAAATGTGTGGTTGAAATTAGTTTTTTTTTTTTAAAAAAAAAAAAAAGCAATTAACTCGCTAACACAACACGTCCCACCACCACCACATACACACCCTCTCTCCCCCCTTCTCTCTCTCTCTCTCTCTCTCTCTCTATAATAAAAAAATTAAAAAAACTATTTTAATATTTTTCATTTTATTTTCATAAAATATACTTTCTCTATCTCAAAATTTAATTTCCTATTCCATTTTTTATTATCTCAAAATTTTAATATATTTTAAAAAATTAAGGACAAAAATAATATAAATTTTCTATTTTTGCCATTCTTTTAAATTCATTAATAATATAAAAAGTACAGTTATGACAATTGATATTCTCAAAAAAATATACTATTAGTTTTTGATATTTTATAAATATAGAAATTATTTTTTTAGATCAAAATGACAAATTATTTTTTTGAATTAAATTTTACAAATAGTTTGGTTGTGAGTTTTGAATATAATTTGTAATAGAGTTTTGAGTTGTGTGTTTGATTATGAGTTATAAGTTTTTTAACTGAGTTTTGATTCAAAACTCATAACTAAACAACTTGAAAACATAACTAATTTCATCAAATTGAAAACTCTTGTGTGTTTATTTTCAACAAATTAATTTTTATATTTAAAAAATAACAATTTGAAAACATAACTTAGCATAGTAATTACTTTTTATTTATTTAAATTTTTATTAAATATATTTAATATTAGTGTCATTTGGCATATTTTCAATGATACTAATTTTATAAAATTAAAATTATATATATATATATATATCTTATGATAGTATATTTTTTGGAGAATAGCAATTGTCATAATTGTACTTTTTATATTATTGATAAATTTAAAAGAATGGCAAAATAAAAAATTTATTTTGAAAGAAACGAAGTATATTTTATGAAAACGAAATAAAAAAGATTAAGGCTTTGTTTGGTAAAACTATGAAATGTTAGTTCCATGGCTTATTTTATACATGATGTTTGTTTACGAGTTTCAAAAATTAATTCCACGATCACTTTTGAAAACTCAATCGAATGTGGGAAAATTTGAACTAACCGGACATCCCACCAGTCGTCCGGCCGGTTGACCGAAACAGTGCAAATATTTTTTTTTTCTCGAATTTTTTTTTTTTTCGAATTTTTAAAATTTTTTTATGAGCTTTAATAGAATTTTGAGTTGTGTGTTTGGTTATGAGTTGTAAGTTTTGTATCAAATATCATATGCCACATCAAAAATTCTCCACTCAATTCAAATTTCTTTTCAAAACTTTTTCACTAAATAATTTTTTACACTCAAATCATAATTCCAAAACTTATAAATTCAAAATATAATTCTTACTCTCAAATTATATTTAGAAAATTCTATCAAACGCTACTTAAAATATATTTTTAAATTTTTACCCTCATTGTTGCCTCTTTTACTCCAGTCTACATCTTTTACTCCATCTTTATTAACAAAAATGATTTAGAATTTTAAATAATAAGTTCTAAATCCATCACTAGTGAGGTGAAAAATATTTAAAAAAAAATAAAAAAAAATATAAAACAAGACACAACACACACTGTGATAATGAGTGAAATCCACTCACATTATTAATAATTACATTAATTAATGATCTCTAGTATTATTGTTTTATTAATCTACTGCAATAGTTGTCTCAACTCCCTAGCCGCAATTTACCTTTCTCCAACAGTAAGTAGTCCATCCGTCACTACTAATTTTCCCATCAATCACAATCGTAACAATCCCAACCACCAACTGCTTTGTTGTATCACATTCTCAACCACAATAATTCATACCATTAAAAAAAAAATTCATTAATAGTATTAGAAATATCAAAAAAAAAAAAAAAAAAAAAAAAACGAAGCATAGGCAGTGGGCGGCAAGCCCGGCCGTAAGATTTCCAATGCCCAAAACCAACAATCAACTGATAAATTTTTAGATCTTTTACATTTTTTTTTCATTATATGAAAAAAATTAAAGGTAAAATATAAAAGATTTATATCAAAATCACAAAAAATACTTAACATTACATTACAACAACTAATAAGTATCGCTTAATTCTCGTTTTTCTTACATTTTTAGAAACAAATATGTGACGCTCCAAATTTTTGGAACATCAAAGGAAATTAAATAAACAAAATGACTTAACAAATAAAAAATTTGACATCTTAATTAGACATTCCCACTCTCGTTCAAAACCAAAGGTTCAAACAACAATAAATAAAAATTTAAAATTATCCAAATACAACATCCAATGAAATTATAAAGTCTTTAATAGCTATTATATAAAATAATTAAATTTATTCGGTTCTAATTAGGGTTTCAAGTTAGCCAAGACTCTACATTAGCGTCAACCCCATTTCAGCTTCAATTATTTCCTCGTCAAAACCTGGCATAAAATGCCAAGGCAACAAAAATATATACCGCGAGTTTTGCAACACAGTAAAAAAACATAACCAACCTACTATTCTTTTTAAGAGAAAAATAATAAGATTATAAATATGAGATAACAATATAATTGTAAACATAAATTACAACCATTAAAATAATTTCAATAATTCTAATAAATTAGTTGACACTCGAAATCTCACCAAAGAGTTTTAACTAACCAACCACTACGCATGGCAACGGTTAATTTGAAACCCTCCCTTTGTTAAATATTCAAGTGTTACCAATCATAACTACCAGGGATGCCCACGTCCGAAGTTATATACCCAAGTAGTGGCATCCATGATCTGCCCCAAGAAAACGGTCTGCCAGGGGTACGTAACCTCCCTGTGTGCCACCTGTACATCCACCCTTATTTCAAAACCAAATACCGAAAAATGTTCAAATAAGTCCCGTGCCATCTTAGGGTTTCGCGACACAATTTACGTGAGAATTCTCAAAACCAGGGTTCACCCTGAACAACCGGCATTAATCGTCAACCCTTAATTTCATACACTCTTTAAAATCACGACTCACTCTGAACAATTGGTATTAACCGTCAAATGTTAACTTTGTATATGCCGTTAATCATTTCAATTAGTTTTGATATTAATCACAAATAATTCTAATTTTTAATCACAAATAATGTTATACCAACTCATTAAAATTCCCAATATAAAATATAACAGATGTTACACAATAATAAATAATTGTACAAAATTTAAATAAACAACTTATTTAAATCATGGTATGAAATAATAATTTAGATATGAAGAAAATAAACCATAATTATACACATGCTTGGATTTTTAATCTACAATATTAGATTAGCACAATATTATATTTTAGTCCAAATAAACAATTGAAGAGATAATTTTCGATCCCTCCTAAATCTGCCAAAATTTTCAGAATGTATATCTCTCAAATAAAATTATAAATAAATTACTTATACAACTCTAAAATTCATATAAATCTAAAAAATACTCAATAAACATGTTATGGTCATGTTTCATAAAGCATTTTCCAAAAATAAATTATAAATAATTATTAAAAATTCCAAGAAAGTTTATGACACAGATTTATCACATTTTCTTAAATTAATTCCATACTTAAATTTATAAATCAATTCCATAATATAAAAATTTATTATGCAACTAGACTTCTCAAATTTCATTTTTTGTATATAAATTACCAGATTTGATTTAATATAAATTTTTTAATGATTTTTCAAACACATAGTAAAATCTGCTTATAGCTCCAGATTTGATTAAAAATCTGTATAAATTCGTACAAAACTTAATAATTGTTGCAAAAATTCATGGATGAAGTAGACACCATTCTAAACAATTTTATAGAAGAAATCATCTCAAAATTTTTGAGTATAAAATTGTCTAAAAATTCGTACAAATGTTTTGGCAGATGCAAGGGCCAAATAAAATCTTCAATCATCTCTTTAATGGTATAAACTACATATGCAAGCCCATTTCCACAATAATACCATGACTTTAAGGCTATCAATATTTTCAAATATTGATATACACATCACAAAATTTACGTACATAAATATAAAAATTTCTATCTATAAGTTAGTCATTTATCATATGAATATAATCTGAAAATTTAAACAATTAAAAAAAATGAGAGGGTTGAGATGGTTTTCTTATTTAGTTGTAGAATTGAAATGGAATAGTGAAATAATAGGAAAATATGCAACCTTAATCTCTCCCTCTCTTTCTCCTTTTACTGCCTAGCTGTTCATCAATTTTTTTTTTTTTTTTTTTTTTTTTCCTTTTATCTCCTCACTGATCCGGAGGGGTATTATGCATATGTATATATATAATCAAGCTGAGCCTTCTCTCTCTCTCTCTCTCTCTCTCTCTCTCTATGTAATCAAATCTTCAATTTCCAAAGGCTATATTCTATACCACCATGCATGCAACCAAGTGGCAATGCTGCCACTTGAAATCTGCCGAATTTTTTTTATTTTTTATTTTTGTGTGTATTTATGTGGGTTTCTTATAATTGATACACTAAGATTTTTAACTAAGGTATTTAGTAAGAATAATTATCATGTTGAATTCTTATTAAAATAATTTATAAACAACAAATATTGAACATCTACAAAATTATTATTTTTTTATAATATATTTGTTAGCGATTGAATTGGGTTAATTTAAAACTAACCTATACACTAATATATTTCAGATAAACTCTAAATAAAATAAATTTAATTAATTAATTAATTTATTATTATTTATTATTTATTTTTTATTATTATTATTATTTTCAGAATAATTAAATGCAGGTTTTCACAAAATAAATCAATCATACTTGCATAATCTAGTTTTTTTGCAAAATCATTTTCAATGGATAACAATGCTAATTATTTTAAAGGGTCCTTTCAAAATTTTTAATGAGTCAATTTATTTTAAATTAGTTTGGGCCTTTCTTAATTTTTTTTTGGACTTAAAATATACCTAATATATTACACTAAACTATAATAAGAGGGGGCCGTTTTTTGGATATATTGTCAATGGATAGCAATGTTAATTTTTTTGAATGGGCCTTTCAATTTTTGAATGGATCAATTTATTTTAAGTTAGTTTAGGCCTTCTTCAAATTTTTTTTGACTTAAAACATACTTAATATATTATACTAAATTATAATAAGAGGGACCCCTTTTTTGGGTCTATTTTGAGGGACTCTAGACTATGGCCTGGTGGGCCTATGCCCAGGGCCGGCTCTGGTGGGCAGGAGCCACTGCCACATCATTAGTAATACTATTAGAACACCACTTTTAATGCTCTCAATCATTTTTCTTCTCGACTACAAGATTATGTCATCCAACTTTTAACTTGTGATTACCCATCAAAAGTATAATTTGTTGCTTATTTATCTCAAATCATAAGGAAAAAAAGAGCTTATGATATACGTTATTTAAACGGTGTGTATCATATATATTTTGTAATTATAAAAAAAATTATATAATTTTGTATTTTTTAAGTTATAACTAATCAAACACAAAAAAAATAAAATAAAATTATAACCAAATATCTTAAAATAATATCATAATTAAAGAAGAAAATTAATCATAATTAAAAAGAAAAATAATATAACTAATGGTGCATATGATATGATATATTTTTAATAGAATTCTCCCAAATCATAAGATTATGTCATCAAACTCACGAAAAATCATAATTTGTGTATGATGTTGTAGCATTTCCTAAAGTATAAATGAAGTATTAGTGTAATTCACCTTTTCATATATATATTTTTTAAGACCGAAATTATTTCAAGTGGACATTCCAACTTGACTATTATAACTAATGATTCATTCAGTGTGTTTGGTGGGGATTATATACAAGTAACTTAAAATTTATTTTAATTTGGGGGTTATGTCAGATTATTTGATATAACTTCTTCTTATAAATTATTGATTATAAATAATTTATATAAACTGAAAATTTTAATTTTTAAAAGTTAGGAGAGAGATGTTTTTAATTTTTAATTTTTAATTATTAACTTTTAACTTAAAATAATCTCCAACTAATTGTGAGTTCATGATGCGAAGATAATTGTTAAAATTTTATGATAGTCCACTATAATTTATCATTTTATGGGCATTTAAAAAAATGGGAACCTTTATATATATAAGATATCCAAATTAAAAAAAAAAAAATGTATAAGTTTTTTTTACTATTGTCACGATATGCTCCCTATACCTAAAGGTTAAGTATCGTGATGGCTAGTAACTGGAGTTACTTATGGTTAATTCTTGAACAAATTAATAAACGCGAGGGAAAATAATATTTAAGTGAGGATAACAACATAATCATTCCTCACTTAAATATTATTTCTGTTTGCGTTTATTAATTTGTTCAAGAATTGGCCATAAGGAACTCCAGTTACTGGCCATTACAATACTTAACCCTTGGGTACGGGGAGCAGGTCCTGACAAGTGGTATAAGAGCATCCACAATGGACATACTAACGTGTGTGTTAGTGTCATTTGCCAAGTTTTGGCTAGCAGAGGGTATTGTTTGGGGCTGCAATGGAGTTGTTAATGTGTGTGTTAGTGGTGTGTGTTAGTGGTGTATGTTAATGTTTGTTATTTGCAGCTAGTGTTTTAGCTAGCGAAGGGGAGCGTTTTTTGGGCTTATCGGTTGACCGGCCGGATGTCGGGCTGGTTGACCGGTCAACGGCAAAATTTTTTTTTTTTTTTTAACTTGTTGGGATTTTTTTTTTTTTTGATTTAAAATTTAATTTTGGACTTGAAATTTTTGATTAAACTAAATTATATTATTATATTTATTATATACACACACATATATATATATTTAACACACCCCTTAACACATCCATTGTACCACCATTCATGCACTATTCACTCACTAAATTAACAAACACTTAACACATATTTTTGGGTTCCACTTTTAACACTTTTTGTCATATAACACGCACTCTAACACACAATTTTAACACATTCATTGTGGATGCCCTAAGAGCCTAGGTTTTTAAAATTTTTATAAAAACATCAGATAATAAGACAGATGCACAAATAGGATGTGGGAAGCGTTGAACTAGATTACAAGTTATATTTAAATTAAATATTTGTGTAGTAACAATCGTGGCATATATAATTATGGTATTTCAGTAAATTTTGTAATTAAGATGAGTTATTTGTTATTTTATATAAAATTATATATATCTTACATATATATGTTGAATAATTTGAAGAAAAAAAAATTATGAACAGGTGTACTAAATCTTTAAATAAAAAAAAATAATTCATTTAACTTTTTGGAAGTGGGTTCAAATCTCTAATATTTCAAAATTAAAAAAAAAAAACAAAAAAAAAACTTTATAAAAAAATATTGATTTTGAAACTATTTCCCATCAATGAAAGGTTCATCTCAAATTCTTTCAACTCTTGCATATGATTCTGTCATTATATTCCCATTTTATTTTTATCGGAAATAAAACCAGTGAAAAGTTTTTTAAGTCACCCATTATTTTTCATTTTGGCTCAAAAATGTTTTGACAAATAAACAGTGATTTGTTTTGGTAATTTTTTTTGAGATAATATTTTGTATCAGATTAATCATCAAATATATATTTATCAGAGTGTGCAGTGGATAGCTTATACATATGAATAATTTTGAGGATGAAATTTTTAAAAGGAGGAAAGATTATAACAACTTAAATTTTTAATTATTTTTTAAATTTTATACTATTATTATTTAATCACAATTAAAAAAAAATATACGATTTATGATGTGTGGGCCAAGGTTGAATAAAAAAAAAATTGAGGTGGAAATAAATAATAAATAAATATAGATGTACATATATATGCAATGCCTTGTCACCATATGTACATGTAGCTTAGTAAAATCATCATCAAGTGGGACACGGGGAAATAGGCAACAATGCCACCTGTGGGACAGGTGGCGAAGCTTGAAATTGCCACCAGGCAAAAGCTAATGAAGTCTCACCAACTATAAATAAGTTGCTGGCTTGAGAAACGAAAAACATAAACTTATGGTGCGGTAGATTGACAGCAGAAAATTAATAGTAAGAAAGTAAAGGTTAAGGGTTAATATTAAGGTGAGTTATATTATATTTTAAGTTATTATAATATGTTTTACGTATATTTTGAGTTATTATAATTTATTTTATGTAATTTATGTTTTATAAATGATATTAATATTTCGATTACGTGGATTGTTTTTTGACCCCTATTTACTTAAATTGAAACTCATGGATATGTTTGTTTAAATTTTAGAAAGTATTTGACAATAATATTGTAAACAATTATTTTTTGTAAGTACCACCACGAGAGTCTCATGCCTTGGGAGATTTAAATAATCATTGGCACCTATTTGACCACTTTGTGGTTCTCTGTTTGTCATAGATCCATTGACCTATGTTCTAATTGTCACTCTGGTGACCTCTGTTCTGTTTTGTTCTGTACCGTGGTTATGATTATTTGCTTATATGATTTCCGTATTCCACTTTTGTTAATTTAAAATTAATTATGTATTTCAGTTACCAAACTAATCTCTGTTTAGTCCTATAAGTATCCATGGTAAATTTTATACCCTTAGGCTCTTAGTATAATATTTTTCACTCTGTCATGTGCTTATAGTTGTTTATCACTTTCAAGCGACATGTCAAGGTCAGCGCGTGGGGTAGGCACAAAGCACTTCGTAGACATAATTCAGTTATGATAATTTAATTAAATAGAAGCTTTAATGATTATTTTGGTACTCTCACTTAAATATTACTTCCACTCGCGTTTATTAATTTGTTTAAGAATTAACCGTAGATAACTTTAGTTACTGACCATCATGATACTTAACTCTTAGATACGGGGAACGGGTCGTGACAACTATACTTTCATATGCTTTTGTTTGGTATATTTTTCACACAAATCTTGCCAATTGAATAAAAGAAAAGAAAACTAAAAATAAGAATGTAAAAGGGAAATTTGCATTTAAATGAGAATATTTTAAATGGCGATATTATAGGTGCATGAATTTTTTTTGATACATTACTTCAAAATCGGTTGAAATTCTGATTTTGCCATATGTTTTCATATATTTTAGTTTTAAAATTTTATACACCAATATAAATTGAATAAATTAAAATAATATCTTTAAATATTTTTATACATTAACCACTTGAATATTAAAAGATAAGCAATCAATATAATACAGTTATTGTGATGAGTAAGGGGTTGTTTGGGGTGTCCTAAATAAGTGCACTTTTTATTTTTTTAGACTAAAAAATTGAGGAAGAAAATATGGATGTTTGGGTTAACTTTTTGACTTTTTATGAAAAAATGTGTAATAAAAAATTGTAAAAATTGATTTGTAGGGAAAAATTAGAATTAGGAGTTGTGCAGCCGTAATTGTTGACTTTTGGTGAATAGTGTTAACTTTTTAACTTTTTGAATAACTTTTTGACTTTTTAACTTTTTTGTAATATGTCAAACTTGACCTAAATAAATAAAAGGGGAAAAAGACATTTATGGAGCAAATTTAATTTTTTTCATTTATTCCAATATGAAAATTTCTTCAAGTTTTATAAAGCATTTTAAAATATCATATATGAATAGCTCTTTTATACAAAATCAACAAAATCATACCATTACTTAACAAATAAAGCAAAAAAAATCAATTGAATATTAAACTTTATCTTAACACTGGTCAAACTGAACCATTACCCCTTAGAAAAATTGTTAGTAGATCTTGGGACGTCATGTGATCATACACTACATTAATCACAATTCACCATAGGCTATCATATTTTCTAATCACCCAACAACACAAATTTATAGATTTCATCATTTCATCAATCACAATCTAAGACCAATAACTTCTCTACACCCCATTGTACTTGTAAAAAAATATATGGCCTATTTGGGGAATTGAATTTTTAGTCAAAAATTTATTATAAGTTATCACATTATCATCTTTATTTTTTTATAAATATTAAAAAAAAAAATCAATTAAAATAACCCATATTTTCGAGTTATTTGTATTTAAATATAATTTTGCCAATTTAAAAGATTTAAAAAAAAATATTCCATTTAAAAAATTGGTGGGTCCCAAAGTTCCTGCATCACGGCCGCCAACCATTTCATTGTTCAGCATCACTGATGCAAGGTCAAGCACGGGTCATGCGAAAGCAAACGAAAGGGCCTGCGGGTTTAGTTATTCGATTGTGTTTGTGTGTCTAATCAAATTGAACTTGAATCGAATAGGGTTACTCATTCACAAGGCTGTGGTTGTTGAATTGAAGCAACAACAATGGCCGTCGGTGTCCTCGCTTTACAGGGATCTTTCAACGAACACATCGCAGGTCACCTCTCTCTCTCTCTCTCTCTCTCTCTCTCTCTCTCTTCAATACATACATACATGTTTAAAGATATACGTATACATGTTTGTTTGTATGTATATGCCTTGCTCGTTATGGTTTCGTACAAGGACTTGAATCTTATGTTTGTGTGTTTTGGGGCAGTGCTTAGAAGACTGGGTGTGAAGGGTGTGGAGATAAGGAAGCCAGAACAGCTCCAGAGCGTGACCTCTCTCATCATCCCCGGAGGAGAGAGCACCACCATGGCCAAGCTCGCTGAGTATCATAATCTGGTACTCTCTCGCTCTCGCTCTCGCTCTCATACATATATTTATTGTTAGGTCTATCAGACACCAGAAAACCAAACCACACAAGAACACAACAATATTTACGTGGTTCGGCAATTGCCTACGTCCACGGAGAGCTATCACTATAGAATTTTTCCCGGAGGGAGATTACACTCACACCTCACCTTCACTCTCTATAGAACTCTCAAACTCTCTCTTCTCTCACAGATTACACTTCTGTGTTTTTGTTGTTTCTGATGATTCAACCCTCTCCTCCTCACCTCAATTTATACACAATTGAGGGAGGAGCTCATTGGTCCTTACCTACTACCTCCACTCTTATGGTGGGATGTCCATTTGGGTGGTGGAAGACATAGTGCTGCATTAACAATGGCACTAGAGAAGGTGCTGCACTCCATGATCTCATATGGGGTGATGATCTAACAAATCACCCCCTCAACCCATATGAGGTGAGCCACAATAGTATCCCCTGATTGGATGCCCTGCACCCCCTGCTCGGGATACCCTGCATTACCGTGCAACTCCTTGCATGATGAACACGGGAGCAACTAGAAAACTTCAGAGTTTGACACATCAACATCCTCAATTTTCCTTGCTCGGAGCTTATTTCTGAACAACCAGCCTTTGCTTTCTGCACTTCAGAACAACTTCCTAGCGTTTCCACATACGCTCGTTGTCTGTGCTGCAATCCCTGATGTTTGGTTCTATCTTACTCGTACGTCCGTACTGATGTTTGACAGTTAGCCCTTCTGCCAAGACAACTCCCACCGGTCTGTACAAGTTACCACTATGCAACTCCGTGCATAGTGCTCGCACTCCCTTATTGGAGTGCAATGCAAAGCTCACTTTGCGACTCGAGATTGCATCCCTCCCTTCCATGCATCTTTTGAGAGGTTGCAAAATGTCTCTAACACGGGAGCAAAAGAAACTCTCTTCTTCACTGGCACAGTCTCTATTGACTTGGTTTCTTTGCTCTGAACTTTCTTCAAGATTGGCTTCACTGGCTCAGATCTGTGCACCTTCGAACTGCCTCCTTGCATTCCCGTGCACCTTTTTCGCCAATCTTGCTGAAAGCCTTGCTCAGTCATACGCTTTGGTTGCGTATGTTCTCTCTTTGTACTCTTCGACTGGCGTTTGACAACACTCATCTTTGTCAAAACTTCTCCTTCCAGTCTGTACAGTTTGTTGCACAATTTGCCTTGCAACATTTCTTTATCACCTCTGTGTACATGAAGCACCCCGCCACTAGATGAGAAACAATTTCCTTGTAGATCTAGCATACTCAGGGAGATTAGATTCCTCCGTACTCCTGGCACATGTCGGACCTCAGATAAACTTACTTTTCTTCCATCCTTAGTAAGGAACCGCACTGTCCCTATGCCGACAACTCTGTTCACTGTGTTGTTGGCCATCCGGACAATACTACCGCTGACTCTTCGGTAAGTGGAGAAAAGCTGCCTATCCGCACATATGTGGAACGTACACCCTGAATCCAAAATCCAACTGGGTGTCTCCAACTCTGACGAGACTGTAAGCAGCACCTCTTCATTGTCAGAGAAATTCACTGCAACTGCTGTAGTTGAGGGACCTTCGTGTCCCTTAGCCTTCTCTTTGGCTTTTCTGTCCGCCTTTTTCACTGGGCAATCTCTTATTACGTGATCCTCCTGATCACAGTAATAACACTTTCTCCTGAAGCCCGGCCTTGATTGCGAACGTCCTCTTGATTTGGATCTACCCCGTCTATCATTGGATCTACCCCCTCTATCATTGGACCTGCCTCTGCCTTGCTCATTGTCTGATGCAACCATGGCATTTTCTTCTGGGTGTTTGCTACTTTCTTGTTTCTTCATCGACTCATGAGAAATGAGTGTAGCAACCACCTCATCTAGTCCAAGAGCATCCTTCCCGTACAATAGAGTAGTCCTGAGATGCTCATATGATGCAGGTAGAGAGACCAGCAAGATCATAGCTTTATCTTCCTCCTGGGTCTTCACTCCAATGGTGTCCAATTCCATTGTGATCCTGTTGAACTCGTTCAGATGTTCTATGAGGTTCGCACCTTCTGGCATTTTAAGTGTATATAGCTGCCTCTTCAAAGATAACCGGTTTGTCAAAGACTTTGACTTGTACCTCATTTCCAACTTTGCCCATAGCTCCGCCGGATCTACTTCACTGATGACTTCTCGGAGTGTGTTGTTCCCGAGATACAACTGAATTGTACTGTTTGCCAATTCTCTCAACTCCTCCCACTTGTCATCTTTCATGTCTTCCGGTTTGTTGGACTTGTTGAGAAGAGCTTTCACCAGACCTTCTCGTGTTAAAATATTTTTCACCCTTTGCTGCCACAGGGTAAAGTCATTATTGCCATTAAAAGGCTCAATCATGAAACTTGCGCCTTTTCCTGCCATTGTAAATTTCTTCCCTTTTTACAGAAATTCCAATTCAAGAATCTGACCGTACGGATGTGTCCGAAATATTCCAAATAGTTGGAACGCACTATTGGATCGCCAAAAACGGACTCCGAATGGCCTAGATCTAGCCAAAAAAGTGTCGATGGTTCAGATCTGCTGAATCTGGTGCGCCTGCGATGCACCAGATAATTCCTCCGGAATGGCTGGTCAACGGCGCAGTCAACGGCGCGGTCAACGGCTCAGCGGCGCGGTCAACGGCGGCTCAGCGGCGCGGCTCGCTTGGTCAGCGGCTCGGTCAACGGCTCGACGGCTCGGCTCGGCTCAGTCAACGGCTCAGCGGCTCCAGTCAACGGCTCAGGCTCGGCTCGGATGACGTCAGCTACCGTCGATGTGACGTCAGCAAACAGCGTTGAGATGACGTCAGCAGCGCCTGCTCGCCGGAGAAGACGCGTGAGGCGCGTTGACGCGCGTGGTCACGGCGTCACGTGGCGCGTGTGGGAGCATGTGGCTTCGTCCGACCTTCTTTTTCGACGTGGTTTTCACCTCTGTGATCGTCTCGTCGAGTACTTCAATCTGGTGTGATCAAAAGTGGATTTAGACCACTTTGATTTCTGGGCAATTTTCGGAATACACTCTATTTTTCCGAAAAACGCACAACACCGGCTCTGATACCACTTGTTAGGTCTATCGGACACCAGAAAACCAAACCACACAAGAACACAACAATATTTACGTGGTTCGGCAATTGCCTACGTCCACGGAGAGCTATCACTATAGAATTTTCCCGGAGGGAGATTACACTCACACCTCACCTTCTCTCTCTATAGAACTCTCAAACTCTCTCTTCTCTTACAGATTACACTTCTGTGTTTTTGTTGTTTCTGATGATTCAACCCTCTCCTCCTCACCTCAATTTATACACAATTGAGGGAGGAGCTCATTGGTCCTTACCTACTACCTCCACTCTTATGGTGGGATGTCCATTTGGGTGGTGGAAGACATAGTGCTGCATTAACAATGGCACTAGAGAAGGTGCTGCACTCCATGATCTCATATGGGGTGATGATCTAACATTTATAATACTCATTAGTATTTTATCTCTTTGTCTCTATAATTTCAATTATCCGTCTTTAATTTTAGATTTTATGTGAATTTGGTCTAATTAATAATGTATTTTTGAAGGAAAATCGTCATTTAGTTGAACGAGTTTATAATTTCACTTATAAATTATAACACATGCGGCTCATGTATCCATTTTATTTTATTTTTTTAAAAAATATAAGTTTAATCAATTGTACTAAATTGAGATAAAATTATAAATTTAGTGTCAAAATTGAGTCAATTGCAGGATCAAAGTGACACAAAAACCAAAGTATAGAGACTATCAGCGTAATTTGTCCTAGAATATATATATCTTTACTTCGTATCACACTCTCAGCAGCATAAATTAATCCACTGCGCCAACTATTAATCACAATCTCTGTTTTTTTCAGTCATAATCAACAATTTGTGATAGTAATAAATAAAAAAATTTCAAATGTTGATTAATAGTTTTTTTGAGCAAAATAATAATAATGAAGTTTATAATGTGTACTTTTACAATTAATCGGATAAGTTTTCATGTTTTGGAAGCTTTGGATGATTGCATCATTATGATTAGTCATTTGGTTGCACAACCGAATCTTCACAATATTTATAGTTGAAAATGCCCTCTTAAGAGTAGGGGTTACAACTTGCAACCAATAAGAAGTCAGAACCTATGTTACCTAGAATGTGAATTGCTCCGGTATATGAAACGGAAATGGGAACGTAATACACTACATACTCTAAAATGTGGTACGATAATAGTAGATTTATATATATTACACTTAAGAATTTAAAGTACTTTTAGAGTAATTTTTTTTAACTATTAGATATCCAAATTATTTATTTATTTATATTTTTCATGTAGCAAATCATTTCTATGAAAATTATAACCCATTTTTGATTTTTTGTCTTATCAAAACTTAACTTATCTTAAATTTTAGTTTATATATTTGATTTTTTTCTCCTAAGTTAACATTCAAAGAAATATATTGGAAAAAACTTGGATAGCATCGGAACACTAAATTTACCAATTTGGAACGAAAGTGTAACCATGTTTCGGAACGTACGTACCAATATGTAAAGCGCTAGGTATTAGCATTTTTTGATAACATATGTCAGAAGCAAGTAAACTAATGGAAATATTTTGGTCTTTTTGAATCTTCGTAATTTTTTTTGGGCTAGATCACTAGTTCCATTAGCATTGAGAAATCACCACTACAGCTTATAGCAACAATATAAGTATTAAGCTGATCATGAAGTAGCATGAACTCCATTGAATAAATATAAAAGTCAGTGAGATGGATCAATTTTTCATTGTCAAAACTAGAGAATGAGTTAGAGGTACTCCAACATGCCACACAAAGAAGCAACTTAGTGTTCGTCGTAGTGAAACAAGCATTTAGTTTTTGAATTTGCTATTTGTGACAATGTGCACATTGTGCAATAACTTACACGATAGTAATGTTAGATTGTCATTTCATGAGCCTTACATTTTCTTCGTTCTTGAGCTATAAATATATAATCTATATTGGGAGGGAACATCAAATCCATGTTTTCTCACAAAAAAGGAAACATAATAAAGTACAAGGATTTATGTGATTTCAAATAGTAAAATAAAATGGCTTTGAGAAAAAGAAAGCTACAATAAAGGGAGAAAGAAAGAGGACAAAAATCTGAATTATATGTCTTCTTTTCTAACAATAGATGAATACTTTACTGATCTTTGCCATATCATTTGTTTTGGGCCCAGATGAATGGAGGTTTTTATTCTTAGGCCACATAAAATGACTTGTCAATTTTGTATTTATTTATTTTTTCATTTTGTCCCCTCAGACTTTGGGCAACCAAAAAACCGTCATTATTTTCATTGTCATCGTTACTTTCATTTCCTCAATACTTGCAGTTTCCTTCTTTGCGCGAGTTTGTTAAAATGGGGAAGCCTGTTTGGGGGACCTGTGCAGGGCTTATCTTCTTGGCAAACAAAGCTTCGGGTGGGTTTTTTTTTTACTATTTTCTCCTAGGGTTACACTGATTTATCAGTGATGTAATTCCATTTTTAAACAAGAGTTGTTTCTATTTTTGACATTTTGGAAACAAAAGCATATAATATCATTTTGTGCCTCTTTTAGGCCAGAAAACTGGCGGGCAGGAACTAGTTGGGGGCCTTGATTGTACTGTTCACCGGAACTTCTTTGGCAGTCAGGTAATTCTTATCATTTGCCATCCTTGAGTTTCATGTTTACGAAGGATGCAAAATGACAATAAGCAGTAAATGGAATGCATGTTTAAAAACACATGCTAAGTTGACACAGTTAGAAGTCAGATTTGACAAATTCAAAAGTTGAAAATTTAGGCTAAAATTTAATGTTTAAAGCATAGTACTGTGCAGTGTAATTCGCAGGATATTTTAGATCTACAACTACCTCTGTAAACTAGTTCATGCACCTGAAGTCTTAATTAGCAATTTGGCATTGCATTTTTTCGCTCTGTAGCTTCATGTCAGCGCAAAAATAATGTAATCATTATGCATTTCATGAAATCAAAGCTGCACTAGGAGAGAATTTATTTTATTAGTCTACTATAGTGATGACAAGATAGTTGATTTTTTTAAAGTACATGCATACTTTTTCTAAACCAATTTTATTATTTATAAATTAAAAAAAATAATAATACAGATTCAGAGTTTTGAGGCAGAGCTTTCAGTACCTTCTATTGCAGCTAAAGAAGGTGGCCCTCCAACTTTTCGAGGGGTTTTTATCAGAGCTCCTGCAATCCTCGAAGTGGGACCAGATGTTGAAGTGCTGGCTGATATTCTTGTACCATCTAACAAAACAGTTGATCCAAATTCTACACTTGATAGCCAAGAGGTTTGCACTTATAAGCCCTTTTTTTAATTTTTCTTTGTTCTTTTTTTAAATATTATTTATTATTAAGTGCATGACCTGCAATATTTAATGTTAAATTGATTATGCTATTCAATTTAGACATATTCTCTTACACAATTGTTTACTTGGAGTATATTTGTGCTTTTCCTGTTACAGTATTGTACAGGCAGTATTTTGATGGTTTTGCTGTGCCTGCATTTGCTTATTTCTTGTTACATGTCATAACTTGTTTATGTGGTCAATAATGTTTAATAGTATGCTAGTAACAATTATCTACTCATGTAATTAAAGTTTGAAGTTAAGAAGTGGTTGCCCTATTGAACTTCCAGCCAAGCGAAGGGTTGTATTTTTTTGGTTTCTTAAATTTGTGTATTCTCAAAAATGATTTCTCTTTTTATCTTTATTTGTGATATTATGATTAATTTAAAAGCATATAAAGCTTTGAAAGATTTATGGACAATCTGGAGTGATCCAGTGATTGTTATGGTACGGTACATCTGATTTCTGGATTAGTATAACCTATTTTTTTAATGTTGAGTCAGTTTCTCTTCTTTAAATTACCGAAGTTAAAAAATTACATCCTTACATTTTGAATGGTACTTTCTATTTACAGTTAGTAACCTTCTAAATATAGTTTGACAAAGTGAAAGCTCAGGACTAAAATTTTCTTACTGACTTTGGATCAATTGCTCGATTCCTTTTTTATCCCCCACATAAAAAATAATCTATCATTATGTTAGGTTTCAATTAAAAAGAAAACTGAATGGCTAAAAGTGCATGCTAACCCAAAGCACCTATAAGCATAAGGTCTGCTCTTAGATCTAAGACTTTTTGGAGGGTTAATGACCAGATAAGTTTGGGATCTCTGGATATATACTTGGTTGATGTTGAACTGATTAGGACATGTAACAGTGGATTCAACATTTAACCAACTTCTTTATTTTTTCAGATTTATCTAAGTTTGGGATCTCTGGATATATATTTGGTCGAAGTTGAACTGATTAGGACATGTAGCAGTGGACTCAACATTTAACCAACTTCTTTATTTTTTCACATTTATCTTTTTTTTTTCTTCCCATTATTTTGTTTGTTTACAATAATCATATTATTATTATCATTATTGTTAATTTCACAATCGGTAGTTAATACTTGTTTTTTGATTAACACTGCCGTTAACATTGTTAAATAGTTTGGCATACATTGTTGGGCCCATATTTTAATAGCTAAAGTTTTTGGGACAATTGGTGATCAAATATGGTATTAGAGCTTCGGTTCCAGGAAGTCTTGTAATCTGTGTTTGTGCCTCTATTATGCCCCCGTTTAGTTATATTTGTTTGCCTCTCCATGTGCAAGGCAATCACACATGAGGTGTGTGTGTGTGTGATTTATCTACATTGTTGGAGTCATTTCCTAATAACTTGAGCTTTTGGGACACTAGTGGTCTTACAAATCTTATTATTAGAGTTGTTAATTTTAGTATTATTATTGCAATTATTGTATTTCTCCACTGCAAAAGGCTAAATTTAAGTAGTGTTTATTGTCACTCGTAAGGGAGAAATCTAAGGAAATGTTTAAGGATTTTGTTCTCAAGGGGCTACTTCTATGTACTCAATTATAAACTTAGATCTGGACTTGGCAGACCATGTAACGATTAGGTAGGAACTACTAAGTTTTAGGTTTGCAAACACTATAACTTCTCGGACGGGCTGACTTCACCACTGGAGTTCGTTAGCATGGAGCGAGAAAAGGAAATGATAAGATTTTTAGATCATCAAATTTAGTAAAAGGGAAGAGAAAATTTGGGCATCCTATCTGCAATCATCCCTTTTTAACCTTGAGTTTGACTGTACATTAGAGGGAAAATAATTTCCCTTTTGACTTATCCAAGAAGATAAGGCCTAGTGCTCACTTGTGGAACACTGAAATCTAATATTGGGAAATGATTCCAGGTAGTAATCACTCACTCATTTGTTATCAAGGCTTTTTAGGAGTTGAGTTTATGTGTTACTGTATGTGAAGAAAATGAAATGTCTGAAAATATGTCAAATGAACTTAAAACATTTGTAACTTGTGCTTGTGTAGAGCACATGATGAGAAAAATCCAGGACATATCTATGTACTGGTCTGTTCTATATGTACTGGATGGTTTACTCACTGTGGGGCAATCAACATCGGCAATTGATGAAATTGATAGCTAACAATTTTAGTTTACAAGCAGGAAATTACAAGTTGCAATACGTTTACATGTTAGTTTTGAGTGTTCTGGAAGGTAGAATTGATTGTGCTGTGATGGAATCAATTAAGAAAAAAGAAGAAAAAATAGATTCAAATATTTTAAGCTAGGGAACTATGTTCTAAAAAAAGAGAGCTGATTACACGAACTTGATTTGGCCTTATAGTGAATTTTGAGGCAATTTTACGGAATGTCTCGTACCTTAATTTTCTTTCCATAAAGTTTGTCTTCATGCCATAAAACATGGTAATTATTATTCAATGTCCAACATAATTTATATTTTATATGGAACTTTAGAAAATTAATTTGAATGGTTTTGGAAAATATAAATTTTTGGTTTCCCAATCAAATGAATATTTTATCGATCTTCAGATGGATTAGAGAAAAGAGTTGTTTTTTTTATTCTAAAAATTTAATCATAAATTACTAGCTATGTTATTCTGAAAGCAGCCAAACTTCATATTGTTCTATTTTTTATGATTAGTTTAATTTTTTTAATATCGGTTAATCAACTACACTATCTTTCTTATAGATTGTGCACATCACTGAAAAGATGATCTTTCTGGTCACAATCACAATGCTCTGTTCCTCGGGGTCTTAATTAAGAATTTTGATAGAGTTTGTTATTATGCATCTAAATATTTTTCTTGTATACTGAGGCATTGTTTTTTGTTATTCTCCTGGAGATGGTGGTATATGTTGGTGGCATCACTCCTTACGGATTTAGATAGCAGTTTCTGTTATCATTCATGATGCTTATTAAAATACGAGTTGTTTCTTAAAATACACTCATATACAAGTAGTGAGCCCGTAGTTAGCAAAGGGAGTTTACTTAGGACTGCTTGTGGTTAGTTTTTATGATTGAAATGAGCGAAAAGTACCTAAGATTTTAAGGGTTTGTAGTGTTTGGAGAATAGAGTGTTCGTGAAACAATAATTTTGCTGCTTTAGTGATATTTTGCAAGCCAAGGTGATATTAGGGTTAAGGAACTATGATGCTTGAGGCTTATATAGGGACTAATACAGATCTAGTTTTGTGGTTTTAGAGGCTAAGAGTGTAGAAAAATTTACAAGGGAAAAAATCCTATGCATTACGCCCAGATTTCATTGGTGTCATACCTAGTGTTCTCGCATCGTGCCTATATCTATATACTAGCTTTAATTTAATGAATTTAAACTAGAGAGGAAGGCCTTTTGGGGCTCTTTTTGTCATACATTATCAAAATGAGTTGGGGACCAAAAATGTTGATTAAATTGAGGCCGCCACGTTAGACAATGCCCAAGTCACTTTTTGTGAGAATTATTGTTTACAAATACTAAATTATATAGTTAAAGGAAACCCTTAATCAAACCAGTCACCAAAAATAATAATATGTGATTCAAAATAACCGTACTCAATTTTTGTGCCCTTTTGAAACCGGGGACACGGGACTTTCTGATATCAGGTCACCTATTTTTTCACAGCACAAATTGTTTTTATGTTTCAGGAAAGTACTGGTACGGTGGATAAAGTGATCGTTGCTGTGAAGCAAGGAAACTTGCTAGGGACTGCCTTTCATCCCGAATTGACGGCAGACACACGATGGTATATAATATATATTTACTGTTCGTTATCATATAATTTTATACGAGGTTTTAAACATTTGCTTGTGCAGGCATAGTTACTTTTTGAAGATGGTTGGTGAGGTCGGAGAAGGAGCCTCGAGTAGCAGCATTGTTGCAGTTGGAGAAGAGTTCAGCTTTTACCAACAACCCAAAATCGATCTTCCAATATTTCAATAGTATCAATGGTATAACAAATGAGTAAAAGAACTGCTGATTTGTCTCGTCTCTTTTCTTTTCTTTTCCTTTCTTTTCTTTTCTCTTTAACCCCTGTTTTATACTTGCATTTGTGATGGAAGATGTGTGATATAATGTTGAGGTGAGTTTATGTTTGTTAGGGTTTCTTTTCTATTAGTGGGATAGTTTTGAAGCAGATATCAATTCTGCTGACCAGATGATGTATATAATGTTGGAAGTTAATTATTCTCTTTTTCTTAAGATTTGAAGTAATTATATATATATATTGTTTCAAATTTATTAACCAATTAAAATGTTTATTCGATTTTACATTTACCTGGGGACACAGCTTTGGTTGGACCCCAGACAACACAATGCTACACTGCAAGAATCAAAGATCACTTCATGTGCAGAAAGCTTCTACAGCTAAACTCTTGGTCACTCCAACACACGGGTTGCCAAACGTATCAATCGACACTCCAATGTTGCAACTCTTCAATCCAATACAGGCCTACAAAAAAATTGTGCTCGTTAAGTGAAAACTGATAATCAAAATGATGCAAAGAGAGATAAACAGAACTCTGGTGCACCTTCTGTATGATGGAAAGAGCCCCATTGCTGCTACACTGGCTGTGGCTAAAACTTCCACAAGTACCACGAGGAGTTCCAAAGCTTGCAAACTTGATTGAAGAAATGATCTGATTAGGAAAAGGGCATTCAAGTGATAGCATAGGTCCGGATTTCTTTCCTGTCATTTGATCTGTACTCCACATGTCCACGGGCTGTGGGTGAGACTCTGAAACGTGAGAGCACAAACTTCCAATCTGTTTCGTAGCAAAAGATAATTGTGTTGGATCGCCACCCATTTCCTCAAACAATACTAGGGTGTTCCCACTAGATTGTAACCATGAACGAGGCACGTGGTACCTAAAGGATCAATAAGATCAGAACCGAGATCACATTAGAACTACAATAAGTTGTATTAGACAAAAAGTCTGAAACTTACAGTTGTTGAGATGGTTTGCCACAATTCTTGAGGCATTTGTTTGAATTGTAAGGGCCTCTGTAATTGCAGGAGTTGGTGCAACCACTGCTTGGAGCATTATTAGTTGGCCAATAACGCCCGATGCTTTGCCCGTTCACCCATGCCTCTCCCTTTCCCATCCCTGTGAAGTCTAGTGCGATTGGATTATTGCCAGATGGCGCATCAAAATTTGTCTGAATAACAAAGCAAGAGAGTAAGCTTGGATAAAGACTAAAGATACAATTGTACCCAACTTGCAACGTAGTTTCCAAGTAAACAACCACTTTTGGCCATTATTATATTGCCTAAATAGAAACCAAAATGACGCCATTTATGTACCAAAATCCAGGACCAACACAATTTTCAAGTTTAAATAAAAAGATCTTGACATGGTTAAACAGTTCTTGAACAACTTGCAGTCGAATATATTCAGAGCCTTTTGTTCTGTTGTATGAAATCCATAAATACAACTACCAAGAGAAGTAATTTGCTCTGAAAATGATCTATTATGTATTAGAACATGATATAGCAATATGAAGGTGTATGTCCCATAAGCATAAAATCAAGTACTTATTATTTTCTGAGACTATAATCCAAGTCATTGATATCCCATCCCTACAACAATGAATCCCTTAATTTGGCTAAATTGTAAGCAAAAAAGAAAGAACATAATATTACCTTGTACCAAATCAAGGGTTGGTTCTTGGGTAAAGTGGGTTTTGATACCCAAACTGAAGAACCTCCACCTGAGAGGCCTAATTCTTCACCTTTCAGTCCAGTCTGCACCAAAAGAGACAAAATGAGAGTGAAAAGCTGAATGTTACTGCATTTAATTCTTCGATTAAATCAACCTCGTAGCATTACAAAGCCAAAATTATGTCAGATCATATACTCTAATCAATTACAAATAACAACAAAAATTTGTTGCATTAAAAATGACATTTCAATTTCCAGTTTCTATTGGATTACTATTTAGGAATTGAATATAGGAGGATATTGTGAAAATCAAAACAAACTTACCTGATATGTCCACTGCCGTGAGGATAGATCAATGGTAGATCCATTATTTAGACCTTTCAGTTTCACCGGACCAGTAACCCCAGCACCCCATTTGTCAAAGAATGCTCCATAGTTCTGGACAATGTTAATAGGGTTCTGTTAGATAAAAATTACTTTCCAGTAATATTTAGACTGTCTAAACTAATCCTCCTCATGGAAGCACCATTTAAGAATATAATCTAGATTCTAGATAACAATCTCATTTTTGATGAATGCTAACATAAATCTAAATCAGGAAGGTCAAACCTGAAGTCCAACTGTCAAACTCAAGAGATTGATTCTATTCTTTCCAGGGACGAGTGTGATGGGAACCTCAATGGAAACCTTAGCATTGCCTCTGTTGCCTTCGCCACTCCCTACAATGAACCATTTGACTTTTTAGGCACTATAGACAGATTGATTTGGCAGCCTTACAAAATTTATATCTTGATGAATTTGGTTTATCTAATAAGCATCCCAAATGGTTCAAAGGACATCTTTAATGTAGCAAAGGAGAACCCATAATATGTGAGTGTGCCTTTTTGTGCGAATTATGCAAAAGATTAAGTTTATGCCCAATTTACCCGTCCCAGACCCCCCATCAAATGGGGACTAAACTGAGTGTAGTTTTTTTAAAAAATAAAACAATGTCTGGACACCTTATGGTATACTCAAAAGAGATAAATCTCCATTACAATTATGCCGCATAGTGATGAATCAAAATAAGATGGCAATTTATCTGTATCTCTTGCAGGGTAGTCAAACAAGTCTATGCCTCCACAATAATTGACGGGGTATAAGTCAGTAGAAGACACAAAGAAGAAACATCAAATATAATCTCCAAAAGAGATAAAAACAGAAAAGAAACAATTGTCTTAAAAAAAAAAAAACACTGTCCAAAAAACTCATGTCATTGCAACATCTTTTAGTTCCCATTACCTGCAAGTTTCCCGTTAATAAAAGCATGAAGGACATGGCCAAGTGATTCCACATGAAGAACTGTTTGGGACCCACCTTGACTGTTAGTGCTGCAAAGTATCCAGGAATTGTTATTATGATATCAAACATATCAAAGCCATTGGATTCAGATCACAAATTTTTAAAACAAAAGGTTTTTAATACCTTAGTGAATACCAAAGATAGTCACTTTTGTCAGCTGTAGTATTTATTTGCTCTGCTAACCCAAGTTGCATAAATGCATTGTTACTTGAGATACCAACTGGTTCATTAAACCAACTCCAGCCTGACAGGAATGCTTCAGAAGCACCAACATTATCATTCAATGATTGACGCGTGAATTGTGGAATTGTAGCCACAGAATTAATCTGTCACATAAAAATAACAAATTAGCTTATCTTGTTATTGGAATAAAGAGAAATTCATATTTTATAGCCCTGTATTTATTAAAAGGGAAATTTGGTTGTTAATTTTTTTAAAATAAAGAGAACATAAGTTAGCCGTTATGGTATGAAATGGAGTTCCATGAAGATACTGCATCATCTGATTGTGACCAAATTTCTAGCTCTTTATACAAATGCAATAAATATGGATAAAAAAGCAAACCTTCATCACACACTGTTTTACTTGAGCTAATATTAAAAAATAAAAGAAAATGAAACCCTTCTTCAAAAACATGCTGATGTAATTTAAAACCAACGAGTTTATTAAAAGGAAAAGGCTTGTAGCTAACAGAGTTCTTGTGTAGTAGCACGGTAAAATGTAAGACACAATTTGAGCAAATGAGGCAAACCTTTGCAGTATTAAGCACTACATTTTTGCAGTCGGGTAAGATGCTCACAGACCATGCTGGTAAATTATATGAATTGCCATTGAAATTCACAGTTGCATCAGATTGGGTATCCACATTGGCAAGAAAAGCAGCACATAAACCTGACCCAGTTTTATATACACCTGCCTGAAATGGGGAACATCCCTTTTTAAGAACAACAAATTCTATTCATAAAGTATACAGCATGAATTATAAAACAAAATTTTGTTGACCAACATCATTTCTTTTTCCTCAATATAGGCAATGATTTTTGAATCCTGCCAGTCACTCGCTTCATGGAAGCTCTGGAGTTATCACTGGGCCCAAGACAATTTCAAACCATCTACCATGATATACATAAGCATTTTTTTTTTTTTTTTGCGTTTGATTGAGCAGATAAAATTTTGTTTTACTATACAAACATTAGATTGCTGAAGAACCACAGTCAATCACAGAGGAGAAAGTTCCCTGAGAAACCGGTTATTAAGGATTAGAGAATTATAGGTATACCTCCAAATTTGGACCAAGGGAAGTAATTGTTGGACCAGTGGCAACCATTGCTGGTTCACAAAGTTTTATGGCTTTATGCACATCTTTTAGGTGGCCCCACTTAGGTTGTCTAAGAAGTCCTGCAACATTGAGGAAAATTTTTAAAAGCCTTTTATAGATGGAAGACAGACTTCAACTATTAAAAAAATAAAAGAAGAAAAGCCTCAATTATGGGTTGATATATGTATCTTTCAGATTATAAAATAACAACATTCTATCAACATCTAACACTTCTAGGTTGCAGCATTTCATAAACTGGAGTATTAGTTTGGTTGCTTATGGGATGCAAATCATTTATTATTGATAGAGGGAGAAAATCATACCATACTCATCAATTGGAGCATCATAATCATAACTTGTAGCAATGAAAGGTCCACCAGTGGTCCGGCCAAAGTTAGTCCCACCATGGTACTGGTAAAGCAATCAAAACATATTTAATATATAAGCTTGCATTCTGATTAATTTAAACCAGATTCAAAGCAGACTGTGAATCATAAGTATCAGGCAATTGTCATAAAAACTTGTAACAAGTATAACAGCTTTCAAGGAAATAGAATTACCATATAATAATTTTGGAAGGTTCCCCCTCGCTGGAAGAATCGTGCTACAGCAAAAGCAATGTCTTCCACAGGTCTGTATGGCACAGCACCGCCAAACGAAAGAAACCTAACATTCCAGATAGCCGTAATGGTTGAAAACATAGAAGCATTAAAAGAAAAGAAAGCTGAATGTTGATAAGATCAACTTCTGATCCAAACAACCAACATGCTGTGAGAGGCTAAGATGCCAGACATCTTACCATCCAGTCCAATTCTCAGTCCACATTTTTGGTTTAGTGGCAGAATTGGGGGTGAATTGGTCGCAATAAAATCCATTGCAAGTGTTGATCTGTACGCAGTCAAAAGAACATGTGAGCTGGTAAAAACATGTAGTCATATTTCAAAAGCATTAAAGATCAAGTTCTGTAGAAGTTAGGTTTTGATGTTAACAAGCCACACAAATATAATGGAATGAAACTCACAATAGGATCAGGTGCATCTGCTTGCTGGCACATCACCCAGGGCACTCCTGTATCCAAAGATGTAGCCATGCTTGCTGCCCAATTAATGTAAGTTTTGGCAGCCGATCCATAAGCCGAATCAATGTTCCCATATTCGTTTTCAATCTATCGCAAAATTTAATCATTACCCTCCTATTAGAACCCTCAATCATCACAAAGTCAAATTCTTATGAACAACAATTATCAAGAAAAATCCACACACCACCCACAAACATAGAATGCTACATAAATATGGCAAGAAACTAACCTGAGATAAGATAATGGGTCCACCTTGGGATGCATAGAGATTTTCTTGCTTCATCATGTCTACAATCTTCGCCGTAAATCGCTTCATTTCTGCCTAAAACAAAAGGTATTCAGATGATTATACACTGCCCAGAATCTTAAATTTTAACTGAGAACAGAGTGAGAGGGAAAACCTTGAATGGCTCATTATCAGTTCGGAACTCAATCCCAGGTATGAAATGCAGCCAAAGAGGAAATCCACTGTTTGGAAATACAAAAGAAAATGTGTCTATATAGTTATATGTACAAAGGAAAGATTTTTGTTTGAACAAAACTGTAATTATAATCTTTACCCATAGTTCCATTCAGCGCAGACATAAGGACCGATTCGAATGTGAACATATAAACCAGCTGCCGCAACCAATTTGACAAATTTAACTAAATCTTTTCCTCCTTCAAAATCATACTACAAGAATATAAATAATAAGTCAGTTCTTATTTGCTCACCCTCCGAGTTCAATAGAGACAGTGACAAAGAAAAATTAAATGGAAGAGATAAACAAATGCTCTGTTTGGCTGCTGAGAAAATTGAAGAAAAGATATTTACGTTTTGAATAGCAGACTTTCCACATTAATTTTGTTACGTTTTCTTGAATCAGTTTCTCAAAAAAAATTCAAAAATTAGTTTGGTGAAAAAAAAAAAAAAAAAAAAAAAAAAAAAAAAACTCATTATTTCATATTCATTTTTTTTTTTTTTTTTTTGGGGAACCAAACAGAGGCCAGTGGCGAGAAACACTCCAATCCAATGCGAAATAAGACCTGGTTTCGAACTGGTTCATGCAAGTTCCAGAAAACGTAGGTCTCGATTACATCTAATCCACCGTCTTTCGATTTCTGAATGAGGTCCGGCCACATCTGCATCAATTATAGTATATATATATACACATTTAGTGAGAGAACACAGCAAAAGTTCTAATGAGAGAAAATTAACAACAGAGAGAGAGAGAGAGAGACGTCGGGAGTGCTGCGAGGATAGTGAATTGAGCCGGAGATCAAGACTCTGCGGTTGCCGTCGATCACCAGAGCTCGGTTATCGTACGTGACATTGGCGCCAAACGTCGTCGTAACAAGAACACCAAGCACCAAGAACGAAACAATCAAAAGCAGCTCTGTTCCTCTCATGCTCATCATGATAGCAATGAGAAATGTTGCTGCTGTGACTGTTTTTTAAATAAGTGTTTTCGTAAAACACTTTCTTAGAAGGATTACTTTGCTTTGCTTTGGATGATTCTTTTCCTGTTGCTTAACCGTTTTTCTGTTCCTCTTATGGTGGTGGTGGAAGCAATGAGAAATGAAGGAATTTTGTGAGACTGTTTTTGAAAAGTGTTTTTGGAAAACAGTTTCTTGAAAGCATTACTTTACTTTACTGTACTTTGCTTTGGTTGATCTCATTGTTGTTGCTTAGCCGGTTTGTAAAAGACGAAGAAGAGAAGATAAAAAAGAATCGTAATGCGGGAAAACAAGAGGTAAAGCTATCCTACGCCGGAGACGACACGCTTCCTCTATCCAGTTTGCTTGGTTTGGTCTTGTTCTGTTCTTATTGTGTCCTCAGGACCTCATCTACTACTACCTGCGCTGTTTCCTACTACTACTACCACCAGTAATAACACGGGTGAGGTTTTCTGTCCTCAAATATTTCAGTCTTTCTATTCCAAATCACTAATAATTATTAAATTATATAAAATTTTTAAAATTTAAAAATCTCAAAACATATCTAATAATTATAAGTTATTGGGAGACTTATTTATAAGTCCTTTTTCAGACACTTATGGTAGGTTAAGTCCTATGTAATTTCTTATAAAGTCTCAAGTCCTACTTAGGTAGGAATGTATTCTATAAGATCCTACATGAACGTAACGTGACGTGACACTTACATAAATGTAACGTAACGTGACACTTATATAAACGTAACGTAACGTGACACCTACATAAACGTAACGTAATGTGTCACGTTACGTTTTGCAAACTTAATGCGTTTTTATTTTTTTAAATTGAATGTGAAAATGTTGTTGGTTTATGTTGGTGTCACGTTACGTTTATGTATGTGTCATGTTACGTTACGTTTATGTAGATATGATCTATGACAACATTCAATTTCCTATATAGGAAATTGAATGTTGTCATAGATCATAAGTGTCACGTTACGTTTATGTAGGTGTCACGTTATGTTACGTTACGTTTTGCATGTTACCATAGATCATAGGTGTCACGTTACGTTTATGTAGGTGTCACGTTACGTTATGTTTATATAGATATAATCTATTGTAACATTTAATTTCCTATATATGGTTTTACTATTATTTATGATATTAACAACTAATATTAAGGGTAAATGTGTTAATAAATTTTTCACAAGACTTATGAGAACATAAATTTTTTAATAGGATCATATGTAGCATAAGTCTTTCTAGCAGGACTTATAAATAATTTTTCCTAAGTATTTGAGAAAAAAAATAAAAATAAAATAAAACTATTTAAAGACAAGAGGTGCTTGGGCTAATAACACCCCACCGACGCTGACTTCATCCACTTCACTTCTCACATGTTGGACTCATGCTTCACCCACCTTTCTTCAAAATTATTAATAAGTGGATCCTACAAGTTTGTTGTCTATCACAATGATTCATCATTTAAAAAAAATTAAAAATTTTATATAAAAAATAATGTTTAGTTTAAATTCATTGTAAGAAAGTTGAATCTAAGTAGTTAGGTCTCATTTGGTAAATATATATTTTAGTTAAAATGTTAAAAAAATCACTATGGATTCGTTTGGCAAGATAGTTTGTGGCTAAAATAGTCACAAAAGACAAAATAGACTATTTTAGCCATAACAAACAAAACATTACATCCAACCCATAATCATTACACTCTTCTTTCACAAAAAAAATCAAAAAAGTCAAAAAGCCTTTCTCAAACCAAGCTTTTTACCTAGGCTAAAATAGCCAAAAAAAGTCAAAAAGTCAAAAAATCAACCCACTTCTCAAACCAACCCTATAAATTATTATATTACTCTTTCTATTTTTTTACATATTTTTTTTTTTGTAAAAAACTAACAAGTTACTAAACCAATATGTTTTCAAATGAGGTTTTATTACTCTTTTAAAGTAAAGTCATAAACAGAAGAAGATTTATATATATATATATATATATCAAATCATTGTAAATTTATAAAAATATTTTCAAATCAATGATAAACTTTATATATATTAAACTCTAATCACTCAGCAATTATTTTTTAAAATAACCATTGAATTGTGATTCCCCCTGCTCGAAAAATTACAAAACTCAAATTTCCACATTTTCGTCTTTATCAAGAGATAGATGTGAATAAGATTTAGTGTCGCCAACTATCAGTAATTTGACACCAAAATAATGTGATAATCAAATCATTGATTACAGCTCATGATTTTTTGTGGCTCATATTTTTTTATCACAACCTTTTAAATGATTTTTTATTTTCGTATTTGAAACGTTCCCCAACTATCTCTCTCAACTCTTATTTTGATAATTCTTCACCAATTATCTATCCAACAATGCTAGGTAATTTAAAATTTTGTGGCTCAAATGACTCAAATCACTCAAAAAGACGTCGACATCAAAACGACGTCGTTCTAACAGATTTGAGCCATTTGAGTCACAAAATTTTTGGCTACCAAACATTTTCCTTATCTATGTCCACTCTAAAATCTTTTTGTATTCCAATTATGAGATCAAAGTTAATAATACTATATGCATCCTTGTTAATATTTAAATATTATTTAATGTAGTGTTATAGCATTTGCGAGAACTTTTATTTAAAAAGTATGAATACTAATATTTTATGAAACTCAACAAAACAATATGGTTAATATCATATACCACTACATATGACATGATATTTAAAAGTAAAAATAAAAATATATGATACTCAAACATAGTTATTATTATTGAAAACTAAAATATAGTCAAAAAGAAAAAGTTTATGAACAATGAAAACCAAATCCAAAAAATTCTCAAAATGTTAAATTTATAGTGTAAAATTAAAATTATATGTGCGGGCCTATACTGCGGATGAATTTCAACCTTTGATTTTAAATTTTGATTAATTTCGGATTCTTTTTATTTGGATTCATAGAATTGGTCAAAAATAAAAATGGATAGAGATGTGACTACATTTTAGGGTACTTACGTGTAGATTCTAATAAGTGGATTTATTGTCTAATAGGTACTATGGAAAAAATTTGTCATAAAAAAACTTCATTAATTATAAGTTTTAACGACAATTTACAAAAATCATGATAAAAAAAGTCACTAATTATAAATTTTTAGTGACATATATAAAAAAATTGTCTAAAAATATTTATTTTTAATAATAATTTTATTAAGACTTATTTTCAAAAAGACTTGATGAGAATTAAATTTAACTATTAGGATCTATTAGTAATTTACGCTACATTTTAACGAAGGACAACTGGGAAATTCTATTTCCACACACCAAAACATCTCATTCCACATCCTCTTTCAATACACATACCAACTAATTTTGAATTTTGTGATTTTACTCAATACACAACTTTTTTTTGCCAAAAATACCCCCCTCTTTGACATTGAAACCTAAACCAACATCCATCCTCCCCTGCTATGGTCTGAAAAAGAATGCAAAACAAGACGGGCTGTTCATTGAATGTTAAAGTGCGAAATGGGTATCAAAGAAGTAATCTTCAGTCACTCTGTAGAGATGTGTTTCCTCAGTCTCCACGGAAGGGAAGGACACCAAATCTTCGTGATCGAAAGTTTAAGGACTGTCCTAGTTCTCTTGGGCCTCATGGGAAGATTCATAGCGTTGGATGTGAAGATTCTGTTCCTAAAATTCAGGAACAGCAAAGCGCCACCAAGATGCTTTCTTTAGGTACCAGACCACCTCCTTAAGTAACCTCTATGGAAGAGGGCGAAGAAGTTGAGCAAGCTTCTGGAATCCCAAGCACTTACTGTAGAAGCCCTGTCAACAATGGTGAATCCATTCAACAACGATCATAGTGTGTGCACAGAGGAGATGAAGAAATTAGGGTTTTGGTGGAGAAGATAAGTACATTTTAGTAATTTTATTTTAAGACAAAATTATAAAAAATAAATAAATCATTAAGTGTGTGCACAGAGGTAGATGAGTGTGTGGAAATAGAATTACCCAGGACAACTGTAGTATTTTTGTTTGAGATGTGACTATTTTGTACACGCATTTTAACAGAGGACAACTGTGTAGCATTTTTGTTTGAGATATGACTATTTCGTACCCATGTATGGCATGGTGGGGTATGATTTATTGGTTTAATAGCCATATTTTAAGCTACGATGAGTAGGAGGTAAATGATTTGAATTAATGAAATAATGACAAATTTTTTAATTATAATCTAACTATGGGAGTATTTAACAATACGTTTTTTTGGCTTTTTAGAAATAAAATAGTAATAAAAGATAAAATTGATTAAAATAGTCAATAAAAAAAATATTACATCAAATTTGGAATCATTTTATTTTTTATTTTTATAAATATCACATTCAATTATAAAAAATCTAATTCTCTTTTCAAACACAATTATTTTAACTTATTAAAATAGACAAAAATTAAAAAATAGTCTATTAAAATAGTTAACTTTCTAAACACCCCATATATTAATATAGGGTCAAGCTTGTTTTCAGTCTATTTTGTGAATTGGACAGTGTTGTTGGGTTGGTGGGATTTACCATAGATTATGTTTTGATAATCCGAACCGTTTAATGTGTAGAACTCATGGAGTACTTTATCTTTATAAAAAATCACGTTGATCGGATATAGATAGCTACTTGATTGGATCAGATTTTTGTCAATAATTTATTTTAAAAATTATATTTATCATTGATAGAAATATGATCTGATCAAGTAGTTATTGATATCCGACCAATGTAATTTTTTACAAGAATAAAGTACTCGACAATTTTATACATTGAATAATTCGAATTATCGAAACAAGATTCGTAATGGCCCTCAAGAGCTTAACAACAAATTCTAATCCGATTTTACATGGGAGAGAACAGTGGCCCATTAAAGGCTAGTTTGGCATGTACTAAATAAGTCAAAAAGTCAAAAAGTCACTATCTTATTTAAGTCACATCATCTTATTTAAATCACATCACCTCTCTAACACATCACATCAAACTCAACCAAAACCCAACCCAAACCCACCAATAAGTCAAAAAGTACACTTTTTTAGGACATCCCAAACCAACCCTAATATGCTAATGCTATCTTTGAAAAAATATATATATATTTCATTACCACGTGTATGTGAACGATTCATTGCGAAGCGCAAAGTCAATTGTCGTGAGCCCACGGGAACATCAGGACGGGTCGGCTTTGTCTTTGTGTTTGAAGGGCGAGTGAGTGTGTGATAAATGTTTAGTCACCATTTTCTCTCATTGTTGGGATGAGTAAATTTAGCATGATTTTTTAAATTTAATTAAAAAAAGTTATATTTAAGATAAATTTTAATTATTTTTTATTTTTATTTTTATTTTTACAGTTGATTTGGATTAGATAAATAGTTAATAAAATAAAATATCTTATCACATTATTTTTTTTTTATTTTTTTACATATTTTGTTTCATAAAAAATCAAATAATTAATTAAAATAATTTATTTGGCAACTTGGTTTTCATTTGAGAGGAGTTAAAATAGCTTAACTTTCTAGTTTTTGTGTTATTTTAATCTTGCTTGATTTTTGTTTTTCGTTTTTTTGACTTTTATGAGGAAAAAAAAGTATAATGATTATGATTTAGATGTTACATTTTGTCTTATTGACTTATGTAACAAATTTTGTCTTTTTTATTTTTTTTAGCCAAAAAGCCAAAACCAAAAACATAGCTTTAGTTGGAAGTAAGTTAAGACTAAAAATGCACAAAAAGACAAAGAAAAAAGCTCCGTAGCTCGAAAGTTTTAGGCTTGAGTGGCCCGAAACTCAGTCAAAATGAGTCAAATATATTTTTGTCAATATTTTCTCTTTCCTCTCTATGTTTTACTTTCTACCTCTATCCGAAGTCAAAACCCATTGCTGCTGCTCTCATCCTCTCAGCAGAATGCTCTATGATTATCATTTTTTGTTTGTTTTCTAGTCAAAAAATGAATCATGCTTGGAACTTGGAAGATGCTAAGCCCATTAATTAACCATAAACTTAGACCATGAGTTAGTCTTAGTCTAAATTCAAAGAAGTTAGCCCCCCAACAATTAAGAACTAAGAAATTTCAGGTATTTGAATCCTTTTTGTAAATATAGCAATCGATACAAGCACAGTCCAACTAAAAAAAAAATAGAGAAAATCAAACGGAAAAACCCTTTCTTTTGTTCTTCACCGAAATCTCTACAACAGAAGAAGATGATTAGAAAAGCAGAGTATAAAATAACTTCTGTATACTATTATTATCAGACTCAAATGAAAGCTTTACAATCTGAAGGAAACCCAAAAACAGAGATCTCATAAACGATCTCTGAGAACTCAAAACAAAAATAAAAGAATCAATTTCAATCTCCCCCCCCCAAAAAAAAAAGAAAGTACAAAGTCATTGAAGAAGCTTTAGCCGATGACAATCCCTCAATTCCTCTATACTCGCATAGCTCTTCCTCCCCCATCAATCTACCATTCCTATTCTTCCCCAAATTCGCATCCTTCCAGGTAAGAAGTACAAATTCATTGAAGAAACTTTAGCTTTTGTTGGGGATGTACACGATGCAAGTCGTTTTGTTTCACCTGATAATCTTTATGGTTCCCGTCCACAACCATCTGGACCCAGATCGGTGCTCAGCGGCGACACACAAGTCTTTTACCCGCTCCTCTCACTGTTCCGCTACAAAGCTTTATCCCTGTTCTTATAGGTTACGAAGGAGACGGTGCTCCTCTCTCTTTATTCTCTATTTTTTTATTTTTCTCTTTTCAAATGAAATGTGTGGGTGTGGAAGTTGAGTTGAGCACACGCACACAGCAGATAAAAAATAAAATTCGGGCCACTCAAGCCACATGGTTTCGAGCTATGTAGCGGAGCCGAAAGACAAATGAGTTTATTGAAAAGTAGGTTAAAAACTAAATTTTTTTTTAATTTTTTTTAAACGTCTAAAAAAGTAAAGAGGTAATGTAATTTAAAAAAAAAAAACTAAAAATTCAAAAAATTAGCTTTTAACCCATGCCAAAATAAGTTAAATAAGTTAATAAGACAAAATGTTATATCTAAACCATAATCACTTTATTTTTTCTTTCATAAAAAAGTCAAAAAGTCAAAAAAAATTAAAAAGTTCTTCCCAAGCGGAACTAATTTAGTCAGGCTAAATTAACTAAAAAAATCAAAAGTAAGGCTAAAAAAATTCTTTCTAAATGAACCATTAGCCTATTTATTGATTAATTTAGCCAAAATAAGTTATACCAAAAGAAACCTAATTTTTATTGGAGTTATCCCCAAAGTACTATTACTTTAACTTAATTTTTTAATTAAATTTTGTCAATAGACGCTACTAAAATTGGATTTGGGGTGCCTGCTATGCACCAAGCACTGTAGGCACTGTTGTGCGGCCCTATGGGTTTATTTCGTGATCTGTTTTGATAATCCGAACCATTAATATTTTAGAGTACATTGAGTAGAATATACCTGTAAAAATTAAATTAATCGGATATCGTTAACCCTTTCATTTACTCACATTTGTATCTTCAAAAATAAATAAGATTGTGATTTAAAGTATTAAAATGAATATAAATGTAAGTGGATGAAAGGGTTAACGATATTCGATTAACTTAATTTTTTTCAAGTATGTTCTACTCAATGTACTCTAAAATGTTATTGGTTTGGATTATCAAAAAGGACCCCGAAATAAGCCCATAAAACTGCACAACAGGCACCCCAACTTCGCCAAAATTAAGCATAATGTAAATATTTGCTTAAATAATTGTACTTTCGGTCCAAAAAATGTGAATATGTGCCATTAGTGTAAAAATTAACTTTAAAAAAAAGAAAACAATTTTAGTACTCAAAATAAATGATGTGTGTTATTTTGATATTTAAAATTATAAATTTACCTTTTTTTGGGTACATAAATTATAAATTTACCTTTGAATTTAATGGTTTCTATTAATAGAATTTGGTTGGAGATTAAATTGAAACGCTTTTGATATATTGAAGATCAAATTGATATGATTTAATATTAGGAATCAAAATGACACAAATTAATATTTTTGTGACAAAAAATGTAATTAACTCTTTTATTGGCCTCTCTATTTTAATTCTTTTAGCATATAAATTATTAAAAAAATTAGAACCATCTTTTATAAAAAAAATATTTACAATAGAATTAAAAATTAGGACTTGTATAGCAAGAGAGTATAGTAAGAGAGTAAAAACAATAGGACGCCAAAAAAAAAAAAAAAAAAAAAAAAAAAAGAAGAAGAAGAAGAAGAAGGGAGGAGGAGAGAGAGAGAAGATTCCATGCCTAAATATTTGTTTGTTTTTTTTCAAATTGACTTTATTTAATAGAAGGGTAATACATTAATAAATCTCAAATCATAAACTTTTGAATTATTTAGTCCTGTATTTTATTTTATGCACGGATAAGTCCTATTTGAGTGGTAATGACGTTTTTGTACATAGTGTTAGCGTATGTTGTCCCAAATGTTGTAGATAAATTAAGGATTCAATGATATGGAAATTAAGTTTGTGCCCAAAAAACTTACTATAGTTTTTTTCTGTTTTCCTTCCATCCCAATCAAAACGGAAGAGACAAAGATGGAAACATTATGGATTCCCGATGTTAATGGTGTAGATTACTTTGTTTGTTGTTTATTTGATTTTGGCAATGTTAAACCTTATCTTTATGTTGCCAATTTTGACGTTTGGTTCCCCCCAAACCCGACGTGTGTACACTCCTTCTTGCGTTGGCGACGTCAGGTATATGTTTTAATGTTGTTATTTTACTTCTTTATTCTGATTGTGTTGTCAACATTGTTGTCTAGTTTTATATGTAATGTTGAGTTAGTAATGTTATAGGTTCGCATTGTATTATTGTTGTACGTGAATGGTAATGTGGGTTTGGAGTACATTGGGGTTTTGGTGGTGTGGTCATTGTTCTGTTGTGGGTTTTGTATGTGTAGATGTCATTTGGCTTTTGTGTTGCCGAACAATGATTGTGTTGTGTAACGTTGTGATTTTTGTTAGCCGCATTTTGTTATTGTGATGTTTGTATTAACACGTGTTTTGTACACGGGAAATGGCCCTTGTTTGTTGACATTGTTATGGTTATTGGGAATATAGCAGTGTTAGTTAGTGGTTTGAGTCATTTGGATGCACTACAACAAAAAAGGGTTTTTACGCCGCGTATTGCACGCCGTAAAAATCCTTCTACAACGTGCAACGTAATGTTATATTATGACCAGTCATGAAAAATCATTCACTTTCAACAGCATGCCATAGTATGCCGTTAAAAACTATTTAACAGTAGATCTTGCTCGTCGTTTTTGCTTTTTCTATGACTACTTTTACACACCATTAATTGTGAATATACCTCGGCGTTCGTAGAATGTGCATTATTTTTTTAAAAAAATAATGCAGATTCTATTTTGACCTGTTTTGTACAATCTAACAAACTTTACAAACAAGCTTCACAAAATATCAATCAATCACCAAAATATTGTTTCAAGCATAAAAAATAAACTATATCCATAAATTATGAACATTCAAAAATTGTCAATATATACATTCCAAATATCCAAAAACTAACCTTAATTCAAAACCATCCAAAAAGAACTATCCTTAAATTCTAATTGCCCAAAAAGTTCTAAACTATCCAAAAACTATGTCATATAAGTTTCTAAACAAGAGGCACATTGATTTTGACATGGTTAATCCATACTTTCTAACACCCAGGGCCAAGAAGCTCCATTCTCTGGATTGTCTTGGCTTCAATCACAATCTTTGATTCCTCCACCTAATCACAAAACAAAGAAATAAATCAATGACAAAGAAATGCCCAAAAACCATTCAGTGAGACATTTTCACAAACACCCACATTGCATATTTAGCAATATAATATCACATACTTGGAAGTCTAAGAGAAGGGGCAGTTGGGTCTCCTCAATTTTGGCAGCTAAAGAGAGACAAGGAAAAGCAACAAGTTGACAATCTGCAAGTGAAAATAGACTGTTATCTAACCAATGACAATATGCAATTCTAAGATTAATGCAGTTGAATATGCAAGTGAATAAATTCGAATGTCATGAATTCTCAACAAACATAAGGTGTCATAGAAAGGATTACAGACAGTTGTATAAAAGGAAAATAAAGATTTAAGTAGTAAATACAACAAAACATGTACTATGAAAAAGCTAAGGGTGTCCTCACCACATTAAATTTTGAAAAATAAAAAATAAAAAATAGAGAACATAGTAAGTTATTTGACAACTCTAATATGGAAATCCAATCATTAGATAGTGCATGAGGCCTTGATAGGGTTCGTTTGGGAAGTAGGTTAGCTTTTTGGCTTTTTGGCTATTTTAGCATGGGGTTAAAAAGTCTCGTTTATGAAGGGCTTTTTGGCATTTTTGACTTTTTGTGAGAGAAAGAATGTAATGATTATGGGTTGGATATAATGTTGTGTCTTATTGGACTAAAAAACATATTTTGTTTTATTATGGCTATTTTAGCCAAAAAAAGCCCTAATCTCAACTTCCCAAACAGAGGCATAATTATGAGATTTCTACACCCTGGTACACAAGTAGGAATAAAATCATAAAGTAAATATAGTGGCATACAAAAACCCGAAATACGGTCAGCAAGTGCATTCTTTAAATATAATAGCAGCTCCATAGTTCCCAGAATGATTTCCAGCCTCAATAGAATGAAATCAATAACAAGGAGATCTTAATAAAGGTGGAATAAATGTCCAGAGTCTTCCTTCCATCATCATACTATAAACAATGTTTAACTAATAAATTCAATGGAAAAAGTGATGATCATGTGACAACCCTCACCTCTGATTAGTGTTAAATTGTGATTGAGCATGATAAGTAATTGATTAGAATGAAATCTTAATCTGTTTGTATGAGTGTGTTGCTTTAATTGCATTTCTATCTGTTTGTCGTAGAATGACCTGTTCATGTTTTAATTTCGAATTGCAAATTGAAGGCCTTATCGGCGACCGAATCAGAAATTGATTAGTGTTATATGCTAATTAGGATTTATATGATTTTATGGTAGGTTTAATTAAAATTTGATTTGGAATGTTTAAATTGGAATAAATAATGCTAGATTAATTTAATATAGGTTAATTATATGTTTTGCCATTGAGTGGGCCATTTTCTAAAACATTGTTTGGGACTTAATTTGTGCACTTGATGCATCATCTTTCCATCCATCTTCTAGACCAAAATCGTGAGAGAGAGGGAGATAGGAAAAAATTGATTCAACAAGAATTAGCTTGGAGATTTAGAAGTAATTGAAGAGAATTTGCAAAATTGAGCTAGCACACTTGGAATTCAAGACCTAAGGTAGGAAATTCATCCTTCTAATTATGAATTTAAGTTGTTACATGCATGGTTCATGGTAAATTAGTGATTTGAGTATAGAATTAGCTCAAAGTGTGGTTTTGAGATTGAACTCATGCATGCATGTTCAAATCATAGTATTTTGAAGTTGTTTTGCATGAAATTCTTACATGCATGTTCATATTTTGGTTATAGTCCTTGAATTTATCATGTTCTTGAGCTCAATCTTGCATTTGGTCATGCTTTGGAGTATTGGAATTCATAAGAACTCTTGCATGTTATGTTCTTACATTGTTCATGAAAGTTTCATTGAAATTGTGTTCAATTGGCTTACCTTTGGGCTTGATTTTACCAAATAATCTTTGAAACATGTTGTATTATGGATTTCTAAGTGTTTTCCAGAAAATTAGCCTAGAAAAATCGAATTTGAAGCTTTAGAGGTTGAGTTTTGTGCTTGAGGGTCAATATGGAAATTCCAGATTTTTGATCCACGCTCGAGTGGAGAACTTCACGCTTGAGCATACACTCTGAGTACATGCATTTCCGTTCGAGCGTCGAGGGTCACGCTCGAGCGTGAAATACATATGCCCAGAAGTTCATGAGTTTTGAAGTCCGCTCGAGCGAGGTAATCTGCGCTCGAGCGAGGGTCTGAGTCTCACACTCGATCGTGGGTCGAGCGTCCATCGAGCATGAAAAACGTGCAACCAGTACTTTTCCTTGAGTTTATAGTCCGCTCGAGCGAGGGAATTCATGCTCGAGCGGAGCTTCTTTGTTTGCATGTCCGCTCGAGCGTAGAAATACACGCTCGAGCGAGACCCCTGTTTTTAGCAAATTTTGAAAAGTGTTTTAAAGTGCATTTTTGCATCCTCATTCCATCTTAGGCATTCCTAGGCCAAGTTTAAGGCATCTTAATGAGGATAATGTTATAGAACCACACCAAGTCAAGTTAAAGGGGCTAAGTTATTAATCTCAAGTGTGTAACTTAGTGTGTGTGTGTGTGTTCGTTCTGCAACTGTGTAGGGTTGGCACCCGAGGACGCTGACTAGCCTGTCTATAGCCCAGTACTCTCTGAGTAACAATGTTGTAAAGATACGTTCAATTATAATTATTCTGAACGATTGATTGTACTGCTTTCTGAAATAACACTGTTTACTGAATGAATGTTTGTCCTATTTGTAAACTGTACTCGTGGCATCCATAGTAACTTACTGTTACTGTTACTGTTACAGAGATCTCTGTCAGTTCTAATGTTTGGAACTACTACTGTTTACTGTTTTGATGGCCATCAACTGACTGTTCGGTCTATTAAGACCTACTGTACTGTTTTGCTATTGGACGTACCACGTATGACTGTTATGATTTCTAAATGACTGATATGGCATGAAATATGAGCCACTAATTGAATAACTGATTTACTGATGCAAACGACTGTTTTAAGTAATGAAGGGACATTCATTCTTAACCCCTTTACGCATTTGTTATTCACTAGGCTTTAGCTCACTGTTTATATTTATATGTAGGTGTCCAGGCACCGGACCGAAGCTAGGAGCGTCAAGTTAAGCTCTCGTTTTGTCAAGCCAACCATCGTGCCTCACTTCGAGGTTCTGAGTTCGTTCAAGCTAAGGCTGTTTTGGGGTGTTTCAGATTCACCCTTTTGTCTCTGTTTTGTACTGACTGAATAAGACTTGACTGTACAGTTATGGTGAAGGGATTTAGTCATTAACCTGGATGTTTGTGTATATGATGTGTGTATATATGTTTTGGTTATGAATGTGGCTTGTTCATAAAAGTCTTTTTGCATTCAGATTTTCACAGCTCATTGGACATCTTTTTATTACTGTTTGGCTTCCGCCAGCCCCTTACTCTGTATTACTGTCATTACTGTTAAGCAGGCCTTTGGTAATCACGGATTACTGGCCGGTTGCGATGCTAAACCCATAGCGGCGGGTTTGGGTCGTGACAGAGTGGTATCAGAGCACGAGTTATACCGCACACACGCATCCAAATGAGCTATGTGATGTCCTAGAAAAGTAATTAGGGCATTGCATGAGCATAAGAAAGTGTGTGTGGCCATGATATGAATATATGTTCTAATGTGCTTAAGACAACAACTTCTTATGTTTATTGTTACCATATTGCCTATAGTGAAATGGAGAATGCAAGAAATGCTAATGAATCTGAATCATCTGAGGCAAGAATGGTAAGGTTAGAAAGAACGGTTGAACTGTTGACTGAAGCCCTAAGGCAACAACAGAACCAACAGCCCCTACCTCCTCCAGTACAACCCGAATCGAATGTTCATGACGATGTAATTGCTTTGACACAGAAGTTCAACAAAATGAAGCCACTATCATTCCAAGGAGGCCTTGAACCACTAAAAGCCGAAGCATGGGTTTTGGAAACCGAAAAGTTGTTTGAAGTGTTTCCGTGTTCTGAAGCACACAAGGTATTACTGGCTACCTTCACTTTACAAGAAGAGGCCACACGGTGGTGGATGCTCGTCCGTGACACCAACAATGCTATGACTTGGGCTCAGTTTAAGGAAGCCTTCTTTGAGAAATATTTTCCCCAGTGTGTCCAAGACCGCAAAGTAACTGAATTTGAACAGTTGAAACAAGGTACCATGTCAGTAGCAGAATATGAATCTAAGTTCACTGAACTCGCCCGATATGCACCACACATGGTTGATACTGATTATAAAAAGGCCAGAAAGTTTGAGGGCGAGCTTAATGTCGAGATACTCGATCGGATTAATGTTTTGAAACTACTCAAATATGTGGATGTCCTTGACCGAGCAATTATGGCCGAGGCAAATATCACTGCATTGCAACAGACTAAGTTAACGGTAACTGAATGGCGGGGTAAGAGGCGAGGCTTCAATTTCAAAAAGGGCCAAAATAACTCATTGAATAAAAAGCAGAACACAGGGTCAACAAGCAGCTCTAATCAGGGAAATGGTCCCATACCACCCTGCTCCGAATGCGGCAAAAGGCATAAGGGGGTTTGCTACAAAATTTCTGGTGCTTGTTACAGGTGTGGCAAGGTGGGCCACATGGTTAAAGATTGCCCTTCCACGTCTCAAGGCAATAGTAAGGCTGCAGCTAGTGCCGCAGCATCAGCTGTTACACCGAAACCCAATCCCAAAGCTACTGGAAAGGAGCCTTTAAGGTAAGGCCGAGTGTTCGCACTTGTACCGGGAGACGTGCAGAACACCGAGACAGTTGTGTCAGGTATACTCTCAATTTGTGCCCAAAATGCTTATATTCTGATTGATTCGGGGTCTACACATTCGTTTGTCTCGCATGCTTTTTCACGAAAATTAAATAGACCACTGGAACCCATGAACTATTTGTTAGCTGTATCTTCACCTGCTGGGGGATCCATGACTTGTGCTTATGTGTATCCTGCATGTGAGATTGTTATTGGGGATGTACTTTTGTATATTGATTTACTGCCTTTGAATATTGATCATTTCGATGTAATTTTGGGAATGGACTGGTTAACAAAATATCATGCTACCATAGACTGTGTAACGAAACAAGTTGTTTTCCGTCCACCTGGATTGCCTGAATTTGTATTTAACGGAGTTGGTGTAGTACCTCCCCATACCTGATTTCGTCCATGAAAGCTTTCAAATTAATTAAAAAGGGGTGTAAAGGGTATTTATGTTGCATATTGACTGTACCTGCTGATACTAAAGCTAATGTGGACAGTATTCCTATAGTTAGAGAATTCCCAAATGTTTTTCTAGATGACTTGCCAGGGGATTTGATTGATAGGGAGATTGAGTTCACTATTGAAATATTATCGGGTACACAGCTAGTTTCCAAAGCTCCATACAGAATGGCACCTACTGAATTGAAAGAATTGAAAATTCAACTGCAAGAATTGTTGGATAAGAAGTTCATCAGGCCTAGTACTTCACCGTGGGGCGCACCAGTTTTATTTGTGAAAAAGAAAGACGGCTCATTAAGACTTTGTATTGACTACCGTGAATTGAACAAGGTAACAGTGAAAAACAAATACCCATTGCCTCGTATTGATGATTTATTTGACCAGTTGCAAGGTGCTCAGGTTTTCTCCAAAATTGACCTTAGATCCGGATATCACCAGTTGAAAGTCAAAACAGAGGACATTGAAAAGACTGCCTTCCGAACGAGGTACGGACATTATGAATTTCTTGTTATGCCTTTCGGAGTTACTAATGCGCCTGCTGCATTTATGGACCTTATGAACAGAATTTTCAAACCATTCCTCGATGAATTTGTGGTTGTTTTTATAGATGACATTTTGATTTATTCCAAGAGTAAGGAAGAACATGAACGTCATTTGAGAATTGCTTTACAGACCTTAAGAGAACAGAAACTGTATGCAAAACTAACAAAATGTGAATTTTGGCTTGATAATGTGATGTTTTTGGGGCATGTGATTAGTAAGGATGGCATTTCAGTTGACCCACAGAAGATCGAAGCAGTGGTGAATTGGCCTAGACCGACTAATGTTACTGAAGTCCGGAGTTTCTTGGGCTTAGCCGGGTACTACAGAAGGTTTGTGAAAGACTTCTCCAAAATCGCTCTACCGTTGACTCAATTGACTCAAAAGGGAATATCATTTGACTGGACCGATCAGAGATAATCAGCCTTCCAAGAGTTAAAGACTCGACTGGTGACTGCACCGATTCTTACCCTACCTCCAGGTACGGATGGATTTACTATTTTTAGTGATGCTTCTTATAAGGGTTTGGGATGTGTATTAATGCAGAATGGTAAAGTTATTGCGTATGCTTCCCGACAACTGAGGCCACATAAAAAGAATTACCTAACTCATGACTTAGAACTTGCTGCAGTAGTGTTTGCATTGAAAATTTGGCGCCACTACCTATATGGGGCAACATGTGAAGTGTACACAGATCACAAGAGTCTGAAATATTTCTTTACACAGAAAGAGTTGAACATGAGGCAGCGGAGATGGTTAGAACTGATAAAAGACTATGACTTGCAAATTTTGTACCATCCGGAGAAGGCTAACACCGTTGCTGATGCACTTAGTCGGAAATCAATTGGGAATTTGGCCTGTTTACTCACCGGACAAAAAGAACTGCTATGTGACCTTGAGAAATTTGAAGTTGAGATTGTTTTGCGAAAACAAGGTGGAACATTGGCTGCTATTTCTGCTCAACCAGCACTCATTGAAGAGATTAAAGAGAAACAACACCAAGATGACTTTTTGACAAAGATCATTGATGAACGGGAATCCAAACCAAGGCCGGACTTTAAATTTGAAAACAATGTATTGAAATTTCAGGGAAGGTTGTGTGTACCAAATGAATCTGAACTGAAAAGGCGAATTTTGCAGGAAGGCCACAATTCAAAACTTTCCATCCATCCAGGAGATACAAAAATGTACCAAGACTTGAAACTTAATTTCTGGTGGCCGGGAATGAAGAAAGAAATTGCCGAGTTTGTGTCAAAATGCCTACATTGCCAACAAGTCAAAGCTGAACATCAACGACCCGCAGGCTTACTTCAGCCCTTACCAATACCGGAGTGGAAATGGGAACATATTACTATGGATTTCATTGTTGGACTGCCTCGCTCCAGTAAAGGTATGGATTCAATTTGGGTTATTGTTGATCGATTGACTAAATCTGCTCACTTCTTACCTGTCAAAACAATTTATAATGCGGACAAATTGGCTACAATTTATATTGATGAGATTGTTAGATTGCATGGAGTGCCTGTGTCCATTGTTTCTGATAGGGACTCGAAGTTTACATCGAGATTTTGGCAAAGTCTGCAAACGGCATTGGGTACCGAATTGAGACTGAGTAGTGCATACCATCCTCAGACAGATGGCCAATCAGAAAGAACCATCCAGACTCTGGAAGACTTACTGCGTATGTGTGTTCTTGATTTCCAAGGAAATTGGGAAAATCATTTACCTTTAGCTGAATTCGCTTACAACAACAGTTTTTACTCGAGCATTGGTATGGCGCCTTTCGAGGCTTTATATGGCAGAAAATGCCGATCTCCTATTTGCTGGGCAGAAGTTGGAGACGGGCCTTTGCTTGGGCCCGAGATTGTACACGAAACCACAGAAAAGGTGAAACTGATTCAACAAAGATTGAAAACCGCACAAAGCCGATAGAAAAGTTATGCGGATGTCCGAAGGCGAGACAGGGAATATGAAGTGGGTGATCATGTTTTTGTTAAAGTGACACCAATGAAAGGACAGACTCGTTTTGGGGCTAAGGGTAAACTAGCACCGAGATATGTTGGGTCGTATGAAATCATTGAAAAGATTAATCCAGTGGCGTATCAAGTAGCGCTTCCTCCTGAAATGGAGCATATGCATAATGTCTTCCATATTTCAATGTTGAGGGATTATCTTCGGGATCCCTTCCATGTTATTGAGCCTACCCGTATGGTACTGAGCGATGACTACACTTACGAAGAACGGCCTATCCAGATTGTAAACCGACGAATTAAGAAGTTGAGAAATAAAGAAATGCCGTTAGTGAAGGTGGATTGGCAAAACCATGGTGGCGTTTATGCCACTTGGGAAAGGGAAGACGATATGATGAAGAGATATCCTGAATTGTTCCCCCTGGATCAAGTATTCTTCCAAAATGAAGGTAATCCGAGTTTGGAGGACCAAACTCTTTTAAGGAGGGAAGACTGTGACAACCCTCACCTCTGATTAGTGTTAAATTGTGATTGAGCATGATAAGTAATTGATTAGAATGAAATCCTAATCTGTTTGTATGAGTGTGTTGCTTTAATTGCATTTCTATCTGTTTGTCGTAGAATGACCTGTTCATGTTTTAATTTCGAATTGCAAATTGAAGGCCTTATCGGCGACCGAATCAGAAATTGATTAGTGTTATATGCTAATTAGGATTTATATGATTTTATGGTAGGTTTAATTAAAATTTGATTTGGAATGTTTAAATTGGAATAAATAATGCTAGATTAATTTAATATAGGTTAATTACATGTTTTGCCATTGAGTGGGCCATTTTCTAAAACATTGTTTGGGACTTAATTTGTGCACTTGATGCATCATCTTTCCATCCATCTTCTAGACCAAAACCGTGAGAGAGAGGGAGATAGGAAAAAATTGATTCAACAAGAATTAGCTTGGAGATTTAGAAGTAATTGAAGAGAATTTGCAAAATTGAGCTAGCACACTTGGAATTCAAGACCTAAGGTAGGAAATTCACCCTTCTAATTATGAATTTAAGTTGTTACATGCATGGTTCATAGTAAATTAGTGATTTGAGTCTAGAATTAGCTCAAAGTGTGGTTTTGAGACTGAACTCATGCATGCATGTTCAAATCATAGTATTTTGAAGTTGTTTTGCATGAAATTCTTACATGCATGTTCATATTTTGGTTATAGTCCTTGAATTCATCATGTTCTTGAGCTCAATCTTGCATTTGGTCATGCTTTGGAGCATTGGAATTCATAAGAACTCTTGCATGTTATGTTCTTACATTGTTCATGAAAGTTTCATTGAAATTGTGTTCAATTGGCTTACCTTTGGGCTTGATTTTACCAAATAATCTTTGAAACATGTTGTATTTGGATTTCTAAGTGTTTTCCAGAAAATTAGCCCAGAAAAATCGAATTTGAAGCTTTAGAGGTTGAGTTTTGTGCTTGAGGGTCAATCTGGAAATTCCAGATTTTTGATCCACGCTCGAGCGGAGGACTTCACGCTCGAGCGTACACTTGAGTACATGCACTTCCGCTCGAGCGTCGAGGGTCACGCTCGAGCGTGAAATGCATATGCCCAGAAGTTCATGAGTTTTGAAGTCCGCTCGAGCGAGGTAATCTGCGCTCGAGCGAGGGTCTGAGTCTCACGCTCGATCGTGGGTCAAGCGTCCATCGAGCGTGAAAAACGTGCAACCAGTACTTTTCCATGAGTTTACAGTCCGCTCGAGCGAGGGAATTCACGCTCGAGCGGAGCTTCTTTGTCTGTATGTCTGCTCGAGCGTAGAAATACACGCTCGAGCGAGACCCCTATTTTCAGCAAATTTTGAAAAGTGTTTTAAAGTGCATTTTTGCATCCTCATTCCATCCTAGGCATTCCTAGGCCAAGTTTAAGGCATCTTAATGAGGATAATGTTATAGAACCACACCAAGTCAAGTTAAGGGGCTAAGTTATTAATCTCAAGTGTGTAACTTAGTGTGTGTGTGTTCGTTCTACAACTGTGTAGGGTTGGCACCCGAGGACGCTGACTAGCCTGTCTATGGCCCAGTACTCTCTGAGTAACAATGTTGTAAAGATACGTTCAATTATAATTATTCTGAACGATTGATTGTACTGCTTTCTGAAATAACACTATTTACTGAATAAATGTTTGTCCTATTTGTAAACTGTACTCGTGGCATCCATAGCAACTTACTGTTATTGTTACTGTTACTGCTACTGTTACAGAGATCTCTGTCAGTTCCAATGTTTGGAACTACTACTGTTTACTGTTTTGATGGCCATCAACTGACTGTTCGGTCTATTAAGACCTACTGTACTGTTTTGCTATTGGACGTACCACGTATGACTGTTATGATTTCTAAATGACTGATATGGCATGAAATATGAGCCACTAATTGAATAACTGATTTACTGATGCAAACGACTGTTTTAAGTAATGAAGGGACATTCATTCTTAACCCCTTTACGCATTTGTTATTCACTGGGCTTTAGCTCACTGTTTATATTTATATGTAGGTGTCCAGGCACCGGACCGAAGCTAGGAGCGTCAAGTTAAGCTCTCGTTTTGTCAAGCCAACCATCGTGCCTCACTTCGAGGTTCCGAGTTCGTTCAAGCTAAGGCTGTTTTGGGGTGTTTCAGATTCACCCTTTTGTCTCTGTTTTGTACTGACTGAATAAGACTTGACTGTACAGTTATGGTGAAGGGATTTGGTCATTATGTTTGTGTATATGATGTGTGTATATATGTTTTAGTTATGAATGTGGCTTGTTTATAAAATTGTTTTTGCATTCAGATTTTCACAGCTCATTGGACATCTTTTTATTACTGTTTGGCTTCCGCCAGCCCCTTACTCTGTATTACTGTCATTACTATTAAGCAGGCCTTTGATAATCACGGATTATTGGCCGGTTGCAATGCTAAGCCCATAGGGGCGGGTTTGGGTCGTGACAGATCATAACTACGGAAATTGAGATTTAATTTAATAATTTAAGTGTGGCATCTAAGGCATACCGGTTCAAGCTCATCAGGAATTCGAAGCTGAGTCTGTGAGATCAATAAATTAAAAATGAAATTGTTTTGTTAGAGGCTTGTCAAAATATTGAAGAGCTATGCAAACAACCAACTAGAACCAGAGGACATGAAGCATAAATTTTAGAGATTATTAAAACAAGTTACATCTGTTAATGCTTTAGCTCTTTGTCCTCATCATAAGAGGCAGTTATTGAAGAAAAGAAGGAGGAAGACCAAGGCACCATAAGCCACCAGAAAGATAAGACCGAAAGAAGAAAAAAAAAAAAAGAAAAAAAAAGGAAGCCAACAAAACCCAGTAAACATTATACCAACTAAAGAAATTCACTCCAGAATATGCCGTAAAAACACCTTATATATCTATCTACCTATACAAGAACAAGCTATAACATTATTATTCTACCCAAAAAAAGATTCATCAGCAATACCAACTCAAACAAATAAGGAACATGACAAATATGAAATTTCATTGAAGCATATTTACTATCAATGATTGAAGTTTTGAAATAATTTTGAGTCTTTATTTTTGTGTATTATAATCATAGTTGTCAAATTGGGATTCAAATCGTAAATCGAAATGGCCTCGTACCGAATCACAAATTGAATTGAATCGTGAATTGTAAAGATTATTTTTTCTAAATTACTTAAAAAAATATATTTACACACTTGGATATTAAATATATCTTATGAATATGAAATATCTAAACTTAAATCAATGAAAATGTTGTTTTGAATGATGATCATGTAGTTTAATAGGTAAGAAGTTAACAAAAGTTCCTAAGTGTTGTATCCCAAACTAGGGCTAGCCACATAAATCTTTTTCTTAACTCCGCTCTGTCAATGACTATATGCTCAATTAAATTAAGTAAATTCATATCATTTTTAACCATATGCTCTGTCAATGACCCATCTGGATTGAAGCCCAAGTCATTGGTAGGAGCAATATCACAATGTTTATATGCATGTCAATTATCGTAAAAACATGGTTTCAATTGAATCACAATTATAAAACAAAAACCACAATAAGATGCACAAAATCATAACAAACTAAAGAGGATAGTGACAAAAAGTACACAAACAATTAAATGAGCATAAAGCATGTGAAAGAGAAATATAAACATAATTTCTTTTTCTTTCTTTGTGAAAATTCTCGGTAGGTGTTATAAAAAATACATAACCACTCATTTTGTTTCTCACCAAATTTTACTATTTTAAGTTAGAAACTACATTGCAAAACAAGATAGTTCTTTTTCTCTTCATTTCTTATCATTTCTCATCTAACCCATAAAGCTATGCTCTTTTACAATTCAAAGCTTGTATCATAACCTGCACAAAATACAAACCCATAAAAGAATGTAATAGAATTAACTAGAAGAAGAAGCATGCGAAACTGTCATCACTAAATCTTCATCATTCACACCAAGACCACTCAATTTCTTAGCATTCCTCATCTCCTTCCTATTATAAATCAGCTGTTGTTGTTGAATCGACATTTGAGTCTGCTCACAAACCAAACACCACAAATCTCAATCCTCTCATGCGCGCGCACGCGCACGCACGCACACACACATATGCATAGATAGAGTGAGAAATCGATCTTACCTTGACCTCAAGCAGAGTTTTCAAGTTCTCAACTTGTCAATAAGATCAAAATTCACTTTCAAACAACTAATAATCTCAAAAAAATGAAGTTGAACTAAGGTTTGGAGATGACAGATTCGTTAGATTCCTCAGTTTCACACGAGATTCAAAGCTTTCAAAGTCAAGATAGAGAGCAAGAAGAAATGGATACGATAAGCAGATAATCGTTTAATGTAGAGAATGTAAGTCCAAATTCCAACCATAGAGGTGTAAATCAAGAAGAAGAAGAAGAAGAAGAAGAAGAAGTAAATCAAAGGGAGATTAGTTTTACTAGTGGACAAGTAGTTGCAGTGATTGGATTTGGAGTCGATGTTGTGCATTTCAGATCGAACATTCATGGAGATTTCGAGATCGAGGACGTAATTGCAGAAGATGAGAGTTAATAGATTGGGATTGGTGAGACTGATTTGGAGAAGTAAAAATCGGAGGTTTGGAGTTTGTTGAAGGTGAAGACGATGTCATGACCCGTTCCCCGTACCTAAGGGTTAAGCATCGTGATGGCCAGTAACTGAAATTACTTTCGGTCAATTATTGAACAAATAAATAAACGCAAGCGGAAATAATATGTAAGTAAGGGTACCAAAATAATCATTGGAGCTTCTATTTAATTAAATTGTCAGAGCTGAACTATGTCTACAAAGTGTTTTGTGCCTACCCCACGCGCTGGCCTTGACATGTCACCTAAAAGTGGTAAACAACTATAAGCACATGGCAGAGTGAAAAATATTATAATAAGAACATAAGGGCATAAAATTCATCATGGATAATTATGGGACTAAACAGAGCTTGATATTAAAATACAAAATATATAATACGGAAATCATTTGACATATAATACAGAAATCATATGAACAAAATAATCATAACCATGGTATAAAATGGAACATAATAGATGTATGGACTCAAGAGGTGACTCATACGAACTCTAGAGGTGACTCTTACAATAGTATAACACTTAGCTCCGTACATCACTTTGCTCCACACTAGAAATCATAACGGAACATAATAGATGTATGGACTCAAGAGGTGGCTCATACAATAGTGTAGCACTTAGCTCCGTACAACACTTTGCACAACACCAGAATTCAAAGGGTCAATGGATCCATGACAGACAGAGGGTCACAAAGTGACTAATCAGAGGGTCAATTGTTATTTAAGTCCCCCAAGGCATGGGACCTCCGTGCTGGTACTTATAAAATAATTACTCAAAACACATTTTAATAAACAGTTATATCCATGGGTTTTTTTTTATTATATGAAATAAGATTCATAAATTAAAAATGCTAATATAATTTATAAAACATAAATTGCGTAAAATAATTTATGGTAAGCCAAAACATACGTAAAATATATTATGTGACTCAAAGTATAATATAACTCACCTTAAATTTAATACTTCACTCTTTCTTCTTTACTTCTAGTATTTTTTCCCCTTTCCTTGCTTGTCTCACCTCGATCATCTCCTCCCTATAATAGGGAGGCAATTCGTGAGCCCCAAGCCACATGCCAAATGTGTAAGAACCTGAATTTTTAGACAACTAATTAGTTTATTAATAATAATATTAAGTCAATCAATAGTGATTATTAAACTATTAAATTATAATGTTAATAGCACCATAATTAATACCAATATTAAATTCCTTTAAATAAAATTATTTATCTTGCTGTGATTAAATTTTTGTATCAAAATACAGTTGTGAAAACTAAATGGATTAAATTAATAGTAAATAAGCTAGTTAGAATTTAGTAGAAAGAAAACCTTCCAGTTGAAAATAATAATATTAAATAAGTAAATAAATAAATAAATAAATAAATAAAAAGTTATATATACATATTAACATTATATTGACATCAATTTCAATTTCAAAAAAAAAAAAAAAAAAAAAAAAAGTTATCAAGTTGCAAGAAAAGTGGCTGACGGCCGGCTGCCTTGCTTGCATGCTTGTTTTCCCCAAGTTCACACTCAACCTCCCTAGAGAAGTAAGCATGCATAGATGGCATTCCAAGCCTTTGATTAAGGCAGCCATGGCATGCAAAAACTGTAAGCTATCATCTAAGCTTAGATGATAGTTCCTAAGCAAAAAGTAGAAGTAAAGTAAAAATAAAATAATAATAATAACAAATTAGGCCCTCAAACTCCTATATTAGGAGCACTATTCAGCCTCATTACACACACTTGTAACTGAGCAAAACAAAGAGAAAGAGAGGGAGAGAAAGCAAGAGGGAAAGGAGAGAAGAGAGGGGAAGAAAGGCTCAACACTTAGGAATTTTTTTTTTACTTCATTGAGGTAAGAATACATCACCTCTGTCCTCCCTTAGATACTTCTAACTGAATTTTTATAATTTATATATGCAAGACTAAGCATGGTTAAGTCATATATAGCAAAATAGTACCATGCATGTTTAAAATTTTGATAGGATGATGGTTTCATTATGTTATAATTTCATATTCCTTCTTGCAAACATAGATATATGGCTTAGCTACTGTTTTTATGTGTTCAATATTCTCCATTGTTGAAATAATCTTGCAAGAGAGTAAAATGAAATGAAAATGGCTTCCCTTTACCTGAAACTTAGATTCTTCCTCACTGTTTCAGACTTTATCAGATGAAAAGAGGGCTCTAATAAATTGAAAATAATTGATGTTAAAAATATGTGTATACTGGAAGTATATATAGGTGTTATACACTGTGTAAAATTTTTATAAAATCATTGGACACCATTTTCTCACTGAAACAAATATTTTCCCTAAGCGTCGCTTACAACACAGCAGAAGCAGTGGCTTCAAACAGGTCCCATTTTCTCTACAAATGGTATTTTTCTACACGACCACTTGGAAAAGTTAGATTTTTAAGTTACCTTTCAAACGCCGCTGGTTTCATAATTTTTATTTAGTATTAAGAGAGAAACGCCAATTTTTCCAAAACGTGACAGAATCTGTCCAGTTTTCTTGTAAAAATTATTTGACCATCTTCGACTGGTTTTCAGTCTTCACATTCTTCTGGAAATATGTTCTAAACTCAAAAATTTAGCAAACCGTTCTGACCATGCCTCTTTTCGACACCGTTTGAGGAACCATTTTATCTTTCGAACACAGAACACCTGTGCTGACGTTTTCATGGCCTGAATATATTTTTACTTCATTGCTGTTTGGAGGCAGCAGCAATGCTGACTTTACCAGGTCACCGTTTATTCCACAGAATAAATTTTCAAGTGATTCAAATCGGAAAAGTTATATTTTTAAGTTACCTTTCAAACGCCGCTGGTTTCATAATTTTTTATTAAGTATTGAGAGAGAAATGCAAATTTTTCCAAAATGTGACAGAATCTGTCCAGTTTTCTTAGAAAAATTATTTGACCATCTTCCGTCGATTTTCAGTCTTTGAATCCTTCTGGAAACATGTTCTAAACTCAAGCATCTAGCATGCCGTTCTAACCATACCTTCTTTTGACACCGTTTGAGGCCGCTTTTATTTTTCCAACACAGATTACCTGTGCTGGAAGTACTATAACTCACTGTCCCAGAAAAAACCAGTTTTCTTCCAAAATTTATTTCTCCCTTTAAAAATCGTTTTTAGCTCTGGTATTCTTCTCGGAATATTTTCCTAACTCAATGAATTAGCACCAGTTAAAATATCGTAATGATTGAACATCGCTTGGTATGGGTTTCATTTTTTTTTTTTTTACATACAGTGCTGAAAGAAGTAGTGTGTGAATTCCTAAGAAATTTTGTGATAATTCCTAAGACATTCTATCATATTTATTTTGGTTGTCATACACGATTGTGTTGTGCTATATGAACATTATGTCACTGTAGTTTTCAAACTAAAACTCGTACATGCATCAAAATGTGAATTGGACAAAGTAAAGGGACACGGAATCGAACAGATACATTAAAATTTAAAAGTGATTGGGTGAGCCCGGTTTAGAATTTTGCGCAAGTGAGTTGCGAACCCTAACATGGCACGGGAAGGTATTTCGGCTCTTATCGGTACAGGCGATATAAGGTTGGTGCTGCGGGTGTCACAATATAGACCGTTCCCTTGGGGTAGACCGTGATGTCACGACTCGGGTACATAACCCTGGTGCGTGGGCATCATTGGTAGTTACAGTAAGTAACATTTGAATATTTGACCAAGGAGGAGTCAGAATTGCCCGTGGCCATTGCTTAGCGGTTGAGTGGGAAATAGTGCTCCGCGGGGAGTTACTTAAACTTACCTGTTAAACTAAATCTATGTGAACTAAAAAAAGAAAGGTTGGCATTTTTTCTTATTATGAAATACTGCTTCCGCTTGCCATTGTTTTTATTGTCTATTGTTAATATTTTAACCAATAGCATTCCGGTTATGTTTGTTAAATGCTGCTTGTTATTCTGTTATTAAATAATATTTATTATTTGTGAGTATTATTATCGGGGTGGGTATTTTCGGATTGTAGTATCTTATTGATCTCGTCGCTCATTGGCATTCCGTTGCCCTGGCGTTTTATGCCAGGTATCGAAGAAACTAAAGGAAACACCGAGGTGTTGGAAGGCAACATTCAGCCCTGATTAGCTTGAAGCGTGCCAAAGTTCCATGAACTATTTTTCTGAGTTTTCTAGTTTTTCTCTAGCTTTTTTTTTTATTTTTATATTTTTATATTTGTGTACTAAGACAAAGTTTTAAGTTTGACTGGAGTTGTAATTTAAGAACTTTTAGTTTTTGTGTTGTTAATTAATGGATGATGGTTTGGTGGCAACATTGATGAGGATTCTTAATTAAGAAAATTGATTTTAAGTTTTAAACCTTATTATGATGTCCTCAAATTTTGGGGCGTTACAAAATGCTTCTCCCCCGAGCTTATCCAATCAATGACTCACTAGTCTACACCTATGCATGCCTATATCATCCTAGGCTACGTGCCACTGCTTCAGTTTGTCTCTTTTTATTTAATTTCTTTTATTTTTTATTTTTATAATATATAATCCATTACACTTTATCTCATATTTTACTTTTATGGAATATTTAATTAAACATTTAGGATTTTTCTCATTTATAATTAAATAATACTAATATAAAATTTAAAGGATAACTTAAATTTTCGGGTTGTTACAAACGAGTTTGATGAAATTGGATTTGAGAGGGCATTTGAGATCGCCCTCAGCGATCTGTTCAAGGACATGAAGCCAGGAATCGCGAGAGGAGAGGAAGAAGACGATTTGGGGGAGATCGGGCTTGGGAACTAGTCTCGACGATAAGGATGATGATAAAGAAAGTGGAGATTCGTGGTGGGTTTTGAAGGTTGGGTTGAAGGTTAAAGCCAAGGTTGGTACTGACTTGCAATTGAATTGTTTTGAGACTAACTCAGGGTTGATTTTGTGTGTTAGGGCTGAGAGTTAGGGCTTTTGATTATTATTTTCTTTTCTTTTTTTAAGTTTTTAGTGAATTGGCGCCAGAAAATTTCATTTTGGCGTTATTTTTTTTTTTTTGGTCATACCTTTCATGACATGCATTGTGCGTCGTAAACAGGCAATAATTTTAACAACAAGTGATGTGTGCATCGTCAAAAGTATAATACTTTTAACGGCGGGCATTGTGTGCGCTGTGAAAAATGCAATACATTTCACGGCTGGCGTATGTGTGTCGTGTATAATTGATGTATTAACGGCATGTCATAGAAAGTTTTATTATTTATAGTAAACATTGCAAGCCGTAAAAAAATCATCGTTACTACCATTCACGGCTTACGCAATAGACACGCCGTAGTTGAAAAATTATTTACGACCTGTAAAAAAAGCAAGTCGTAAAAGTGAGAAACCACGGCGTGCATTTATTGTATATCGTTGATGTGGTGCCGTGAAAACCCAGTTTTGTTGTAGCGATGTTAATTTATGTCAATGTTATAATAGGGATGAACACTACAAAAAGGAACAAACATCACAAATGGAGTAACATCATCCATCTACAAATCACTCCACTAAATCTCCACAAAAAAAATAAAAACGTAAAAACCTACCTTACCTACGCACACCCAACATTAGGGAAAAAAATCAAACAAAATAACACATAAGGGTAAATAAGTAAACTTCCAAGCTCCCAAATCAAAGAAATACAACATAGCCAAAATAAAAATGACTAATTGGTTTGATAGAAAACTTCTATGACAAAATGAAATAACTTTTCCCCAAATAGAATTTATGAGTAATTTTTCCTTAAAAAAAATTTGATTTAGATAAATTACATAGATCTCTTTAAAGTTTTAAAAAATGCATTAAATCTTACTAATTTAACATAATTACGCCAATCTTTTTTACTAAGTTTAAAACAATAGTAAGTAAAGTAAAAAAAATGACAATATTATTTTTCATTTATATTAACACCTCTATGATTGATGATAAAATGACTCATTGTTATTTTAACGTTGTGTTTGGATTAGCAATGGTGGACACATGAATTAGAGTAAGGGGCCAATTAAAGTATATATTTAAAATTGACAGCTAAATTATAATTATTTTATTTATAGCAAAACTATTATACATAAATTATACTAAAAGATACATTATTATAATTATAATTTTTTTTAAAAAATATCATTAAAATAGCAAATAAATTTCTCAGTCAATATTAGATTTATATGTGTAAAACAAAAAAAAAATAGTATTATATGAATATTTTTTTATATTATAGAACAAGTAGTTCTATACAAATAGAAAAATTATATAAAAGGAGTAGTGCTATAGTAATTTACATGAACATAATTTTTGTTACTGTTATATTATTTTGACAGTAAACTTTATATAAAAAATGTGATGATATATCATTAAATTTATAAATAAAAACAACTGTTCCGAGTGATAATCAAACACAATTATAAATCATTAATCAAACATTCTTAATTTAATTAATTGTGATGAAAATTGACAATATTTTAAAAGAGGAGAGGCCATCTTTGTAATTAGCAAAAAGAAACAAAAAAATTACATAAAAAATAGCGTGGGTCACAGTCCCCCTAGTCCGCTGCGTCCGCCATTGTGGGTAGGAATTTTAAAAAGACAAAAAAAAGAAAAGAAAAGAAAAGAATGAATATATATATATATATCAATTCTGATTTAGAGCACTAAATCAGCAGTTTTAAAAGCACCACTAATGAGTTGGCAAGTGCAAGAAAAAAAAAAAACAAACAAAGACCAAATTATCACATTAATAGCGGGGTTCATATGATACCATGCCATTAGTGATGCATTAGTGATGTTGAATTAATGGTATGAAACATTTTTCATATATATTATAGATGTTTTATTTATATTTTGTCAATTTTTTTTTTATTTTTTTTTTCAAATTTGAAGCGCATTCAAGGGCACAACAAAAATTGGCCCATCAATTAGCTAAAACAAAAGAGTAAATGCTATATAAAATTTAATTTTTTTTATCAATAATAATATTATTCTGATAATTATATTTATATTTATTATTTCATATTTTATCGTATTGATACAAAAGGCAGACTATACGTATCTATTTTTTTTTTTTAGATGGGATACATATCTATTATTAATAACACTTGAAATGATAAATATTTTATGACACATAAATCTAGTCATTGTAATATTATTTTTATTTTTATTTACAAATATAATAGTTGAGTTCGTCGTTAAATTTTAGGGGTGAAATTCAAATGCATTTTATGAAATTTGTTTAAAATATAAATCGTCTCTTGCAATTTAAAAAATTATAAATACTGCATTGTCAGACTTCTTTATTTAACAAAATTAATAAAAATAAAATAAAATTCTAACTACTCACAACAATAAAATTACTTAATTGAAATATATTTTTGACATCATAAAAACTGAATTGACTTGCTAATTTATTAATAAAATTGATCATTTATTATGTAATTAGAAACTTGAAGGGGTGATGTAATTTCCATAATCACATGAGACAATTTTTATTTTAAGCAAACTTTTAGTATGTATTTATAATTTATCCTAAATTTTATTAATGTACATCACGTACATGAGTAAGATAAGTTAATTAAATTTTGAATATTATATTTCAAAATTAAAATACCTAAGGGGCCATAGTCGGACTGGGTGCTGAAAGATCCATTTTGTTCATGCAGCTGATTTGGTTTTAGTCACCATAATTGTCAAGTAATTTTAAATAATTAACAAAAATACATACACACAATTAACTACAAAATCAATCGCATGAATTTATTTAGTGATACTCACTATTTAATAGGTGATGATTAATATTTGGGTAAATTAAAAATACACTCCATGAGATTTTCTTAAAGTATAAATTGCCCCTGCAGTTTGAAAAATTTCAAATACCCCCTTGTTAGAATTTTTTATTTAACAAAATTAACTTAAAAAAAAATGAAATTCATAATTACTCTCTTATACAATAATATAATTATCTAAATTATTAATTGAAACATATTTCTAACAGCATTAAAAACTGTTAATTGACTTGATACTTTATTAATAAAAGAGGATGATTTGTTATGAAATTAGAAATCTCAGGATGTAGAAAGTAATTCCCAAAACCATAGGGATAAGTCGAATTTTAATCAAATCTCAAGGAGTATATCCTTAATATTAATATATAAAAATATATTAATATATGCTGATATGTATTAAAATTTTAATTTTTTAATATTATTTTATTCTTAAGGAACATCTCAGTGAATAATCATTAGTAAGATTTATATTTAATTAATTTTTTTTATATTTATAATTGAGTATCTGAGTCAACTTACGCGCATTTTGATTAATTTTAAGACCTAAACAAGTGCCCCCTCTTATTATACATAATTTAAGTTAAATCATAAATATAGGACTAGTGTAACTTTTTTTAAACTAAAAATATCGTTTCTCTAACCTTCAGACAATCAATATTTCTCAATTTGTTTAAGTTGTTTTTCCACCATAAGTTATAAATAGAAACTATACTAAAAGCTCTTTGCAGATTTTTATTTTTATTTTTTAATTATTTATTTATTTATTTATTTTTTACAACAAAAGAGAGAAGAATAAGGTTATAAGTAAATTCAATAAATTGCACCAAATAATACTATAATCCTTTTATATGGGGTGGGAACCACACATATAATTGAATAGTTTATATAAATTGTTTATAATCTTTTTTAAAAAATTATTTTGAAAATTTATACTAACTGTTTGTTCAACTTTCACTTATAATTTATTATGTAAAAATAATTTAAATCAATCGTAAAATGATTACTATAATAGAAATAAATACTTTTAATTTTTATATTTTAATTTATAATAAAACTACACCAAACATGCTCATAGATCACATTTCATTATCGCGTATGAGAATTATTTTGAATATTTGATCAGATTAGATTCCCTTTCGCCTAAGACAATAGATAGGTCACAGTCAACGTGTCGTGTAGCATGAACCTGCGCTAGCATTAGGATTAGTGCGTGTTAAAAATGTCTTTTTCTCATCTCCCTGTAATCTTTTAATTTCTTGGGAGTTGTTGCTTGTCGGCATGCATAAATAAGATCAAATTTGAAAAGTGTAAAAAAAATTAAAAAGTTAAAAAATTATTTAAAAAGTTAAAAAATTATCATTATTTACCAAAAGTAAAAAATTACGACTGCATAATTCTCAATCTTAATTTTCTCCTACACACTAATTTATACAATTTTTTAATACACATTTTTCTATAAAAAGTCAAAAAGTTAACCCAAACATCCATATTTTTTCCCTCAACTTTTTAATCCAAAAAGACAAAAAGTACACTTATTTAGGATACTCCAAACAACCTATAAGTGTACTTTTTACTTTGTATGAAATATGAGTTGGGTTTGAAGTGATATAATACAAAGATGATGTGACTTAAATAGAATAATGACTTAAATAAAATAATGACTTTTTAACTTTTTAACTTTTTTTAAAGATGCCAAATTTAACCTTACTATTAGCCAGTTTTCAATTTCATGCCTCAATTGCAAGGGCAATTTAATGAGGAAGTTGAAATCTTTTGAGCCAGTTCCATCATCTAACTCATGAGGCCTCGAAGACTTTTTGTACCACTCATCTTTTATTTGTTGGATATAATTTATTATAAGTTAAAAATTTATAATTAAAAAGTAAATATCAAAACTAATATTGGTATAAGTAAAAATACATCAAACAATATGACATACTCTCAAAATTTAAAAAAATATAAGTAATATGAGCTATACCGAAGAATTCCCTTATTTTGAGTCATTTAATAATCCCACATATTTTAAAATTTTATTTTCTAAATTCAAACAATTTTAAATTTATTTTATAAATTCATACTATTCTTTTGAAGTCGTGTATTGTTAGACGATTTTAAATTTAACAGAAGTCGTGTTTTGAAAAAATGATTTTAAATTTAAAATCGTGTTTTTATAACACGATTTCAAAAAACAACACAAATTGGAAAAATAAATTCAAAATTGTTTGAATTTGAAAAATGCAATTTAAAATGAATGTGCATTTAGTTAAAAACTCATGTTGTCATGGGTAAAGGCTTTGTTAGTGTTATGATCTATGTTGTCATGTATTGTTAGCTTGCAACCTAACATTTTGTGAAAAATTGAGACTATTATTTGATGAGATTTATTGTAAAAGAAATGACATGTACAAAAAAAAAAAAAAAAAAAAAAGCAATACAAGTTCACAATTTTAGCCATATGATTTGTACAAAAAGATTTGATGGTCACGCAAATTTTAAAAAATATTCCAAAAATTATTTGAGGAATCAAATGTTAAATTTTTTAAAATCAAACTCAATTTCTAAAGAGTAATGCACCTAGGCAAACTGTATAGGCAAATTACTTGTGAGAGGGTAATTTGTATGGATAAATTGGGCCGAGCTAAGTAATGGGCCGCTTTGGGCTGCACTACGAAGGGCTGAGTAAAATGGCCGTGAAGTTACTCCGGTTCAAGGCTTTGAAATTAGTCTGGTCAGAGCCTTATACTCTAGTTCGGTTGAGAAGTACTACGGATGGTCGGTCCCTGGAATTAGTTCGGTCGCAGTATGTGAAACCGAGGTATGCTGAGTTTTCTTAAGTACTTGGTGTCAGAGTTACTTTGGCTTAACTCTCTTATGGATAGCTCTGTCTCAGCATGTGAAAGTCGAGGTAAGAGAAATTAAGGTAATAGCCGAAGTAAGAGTTAGGTCGGCCGTATGGAAGTTCGGCCATGGTGAAACCATCTCACTTGGTTTAAGCAGTGAGGGGGGTGTTGGAAGAAGCATTATCTTTCAGGAATGTGAATCCTAGGAGGACTCTATATGGAGAAGTAAGAGTCCTACTAGGATTGTGCCACGCGAAACCTATAAAAGCTCACCTATATCACCTTTGGGGAGGGAACACAACTTTGTTTTCTAAATACACAAAGCTTTTGTCTATTTGTCAAGCTTACTGACTTAGGCATCGGAGAGGTTTCCGGCACACACCCGCCGGCTAGCTCACGTGTGTATTTTCAGGTAGTTGAACGACGTCGTACGGAGGAGCGCAGACTTGGTCAACAGGATTATACGAGAAGGTGTATTTCTTTCCCGTACAATTGGCGCCGTCTGTGGGAATACAGACAAGAACAACCTCTTGATCAAGCTTTTCCTCTCAAAAATCAATGGCGAACAACGAAGAGTTACCACAGTCCGCCCTTGACGGACTAACTCCAGAAGGGGGTGCAAGGCGCGAAGGCCTACCCTTGGTCACTCCCATGGCGAACCTGGAACCTCAAAGACAAAATTCCAGGAGGGATGCAAGGGGACGAAGGCGGAATAACAGCCCCCATCACTCTCGTTCGCAAAGCCCAGAAAGACAAAGACGCAGAATTGATCCTCAAACTTTGGAGGATCGCGTCAGGGAACAAGACGAATTGATCCGTCGGATGGCAGCGGACATGGAAACTCTAAAGCGCCAGGTGAAAGGAAAAGAAGTGGCGACAAGAGAGGGGCGCACAAATAAGACGCCCCCTCGCCACTTGGAAAATCGTAGCAGGAATACTACACCCTCACAAGGAGAGAGCAAAAGCCTCAGGACAGGCGATACCCAATCCAGGTCCTCCAGAACTCGTCACTCCAGGTCTGAGAGGACGAGATCTGAGAGGTTGTACACTGAGGGAAGCACATATTGGCCCTCACATACGCACCAAACGAGATCCAGACAGACAGAGTTACCCAGATCGTTCGACCTATGAACCGTGCTAGAAGAGAAGGCGCGGTGGAAGAAGGACGCCAGGGCGCGCGATCCACACAGAGTTTCTGCCTTACAACGGTTGGCTCCTCGGACGCATGGAAGCGTTGAGGTTGGAATGCCAATACCGCGCCCCGCCTACGAACCGGCAGACAAGGCGTTGGCAAGGCTGCAGACCTCACCATTCGTCCCAGCAATCGAGAACGCGCCCCTACCTTCAGGCTTCCTACAGCCTAAATTCACCACGTACGAGGGGAAGACGGACCCTTACTCACACTTAAGCCACTTCCGCCAGGTTATGGCGGTATATCGGCGCAACGAGGCCCTGATGTGTATCCTATTCCCCTCAAGCCTTGGTGACCTAGGCTTGACTTGGTTTGAGAAACTTCCAGAAGGCAGCATAGCCTCCTGGGCACAGTTGGCAGAAGCGTTTGTAACAAGGTTCCGAACAAACACCAAAACACCAGTGGAGATCGACCAATTACTCTCCATCGACATGGGCGACAAGGAGACCCTAAGATCATATAACAGTCGCTACTGGGAGACTTTTAACCAGATTGGGGACTGCCCAACCAATCTCGCCATTGCGCAGTACAAAAGAGGCCTCCTAGTCGGGAACAGACTAAGGGACTCTATCACCATGACACCGCCCCTCACCATGGAAGCCCTGATGGAGAGAGTGCATCAGCACATCAGGGTGGAAGAGGATGGCGCACGTGCCAAAGCAAAATCTGGCGCGACCGCAGTACCAGAAAAGAAGGCCTCAGCAAAGGTCAACGCGGTAGATCGTCCGAACAGAAACGGACGTGGCAGAAGAGACAACGGTGAAGACTAGGACAAGAGATGGTTGAGAGTCCGCACTGCCATAACCACGGTCTTCAAGAAACCGATTTACCGTATACTTAGCGAGATTCGAGACGAGCCTTTCGTCAAGTGGCCAGCCAAGTTAGGCGAGGCACAGAAGGACTACGACGACAGATCACGGTGCACATTCCATAAAGAAAAGGGGCACCGCACTGAGAACTGCACGCCCTTGAGACAGCACTTGGAGGAGTTGGTGGCAGCGGGCCACCTGGATAAATACATAAAGGGAGGGGCGCAACCAGCCCCTCAGGACCATAATAACCCCAACGGAATGCCGATCGACGCCCCACCTCAAGGCATTATCAACGTAATACATGGAGTCTTTGAACCTGAGCATGTATGCGAGCTCAGAGGATCAATCAAAAAGGCTGAGCACTTGAGAGAAGTGCTAAGTGCCTAACCCGCAGTTAAGAAAGGGAAGACTGAGGCCACGAATGTCATGTCTTTTTCGGATAAGGACTTGGCAAGGATATACTGCCCTCACAATGATGCCCTGGTCGTCACTCTCCGAGTCAAGGATTTTGACGTCAAGCGGATTCTGATTGACCAGGGTAGTTCATGTGAAATCATGTACTACGAGACATTTAAGCAACTGAAGCTACAAGACAAAGACTTAGCACCTGCCGTGTCTCCCCTGATTGGATTCAACTCCATGCCAGAATGGCCCGTCGGCAAAATAATCCTCCCAGTCAGAGCAGAAAGTGTGACGAAACAAGTGGAGTTCTGGGTGTTGAAGGTCCCCTCCACTTACAACATTATCTTAGGCAGGACATGGCTGCATGCCATGCGCTCGGTGGCGTCCTCCTACCACCAAGTAATGCGGTTCCCCAACGACGCCGGAGTAATTGAGGAGGTTTATGGCGACCAGATCATGTCAAAACAGTGCTTTGTCACAGTGAATGGCAGCCGCGTTGCCAAAGGATACGTTCATTCGGTGGAGGAACCAGAGAGTAATGAACTATTCGCAGATGTTGGCAAAGCGGCCAGTCAGAAAGCGGTGGAAGACTTGGTGGAGGTCAGAATAGATGAAAAGAACCCGGATAAGTTCTTTTTACTTGGTTCGTCGTTGTCCAGCACTGAGAGATTAGAGGTCTTGGAATTCTTGACCTCTAACATCGAAGTGTTCGCCTAGACTCCATACGACATGCCAGGCATTGATCCAAGTTTCATCTGCCATCAACTCAATGTCCACCCATCCGCCAGACCAATCATTCAGCGGACACGCAGATCGGCACTCCACCACGCTGAGATAGTGGCGGAAAAAGTGGGAAACCTGTTGGAGGCTGGGGCAATCAGAGAGGTGCACTACCCCAGATGGATCTCCAACACAGTCGTAGTGCCAAAGAAGAATGGCAAGTGGCGCGTCTGCGTCGACTACAAGACGGTCAACAAGGCATGCCCAAAAGACAGCTTTCCTCTACCACGGATAGATCAACTGGTAGACCTGACGGCAGGGCACAACCGACTTAGCTTTCTGGATGCATACAGAGGCTACCACCAAATCGCCATGCATGAACCAGACCAGGAGGTCACATCCTTCACAACTCCGAGAGGACTCTACTGTTACAAGGTCATGCCCTTTGGCCTAAAGAACGCAGGGGCAACATTCCAGAGAATGGTCACCAAGATGTTTGAGCCATTGTTAGGCAGCACAATGGAGGCTTACATCGACGATATGGTGGTCAAAAGCAAGGATGAGAATGACCATCTCAAGGACCTAGGTGAGATGTTTGAGATCCTAAAGGAGCATAAGCTACGCCTCAACGCGTCGAAGTGTGCATTCGGAGTAGGATCTGGCAAATTCCTGGGCTTCCTGGTGACCAACCGGGGTATAGAGGCAGACCCCTCCCAGATCAAGGCAATTCAGGATCTGGAGAGACCAAACTCAGTCAAAGAAGTGCAGCATCTCACTGGCATGGCCTCTGCGCTCAATCGGTTCATAAGCCGGTCGTCCGACAGATTACGACCATTCTTCCATGCTTTAAAAGCCAAGTTTGAGTGGGACGACGAATGCGACCGAGCTCTGGAAAGCTTGAAGGAATACATGTCTTCTCCACCATTACTTGTAATCCCAATCCCTGGAGAAGAACTCTTCTTGTACCTGGCAGTCTCACAGCACGCAATCAGCGCAGTGTTGGTCCGTGCAGAAGGAATCCAACATCTGCCCATCTATTATGTCAGCAAGACATTGCTGGGCGCCGAAACAAGGTACTTGCCACTGGAGAAACTGGCATTCGCCTTGATGATGGCCTCAAGGAAGTTGTCGCACTACTTTCACACCCACACCATAGTTGTTCTCACAGCCTTCCCATTAAAAGCTTTGTTTGAAAGGGCGAACTTTTCTGGGCGAATTCTGAAGTGGGCAGTAGAGCTGGGGCAATACGACATCAAATTCCAACCCAGAACCGCAATAAAAGCTCAAGCATTGGCGAATTTTGTCGCAGAATTCACACCAGGAAGTCATCACATCTGCCCAATCGACCTGACTGAAACAACCGAAAGAGGAATGGAAGTTGACGCCGGAATAGCGTAACCCCCGGTACAATATACGCAGCCAAACGCCAAGGCAGCCCAAAACGAAGCAGGAAAGGGAGAAACGAACCATGTTACACCAAGCCAAGACTCACCAACAAAACAAGACTTGGTACAACCAGATGGCGAGGGGCAGACAGCAAGCATGGACCTTAAAGAAGACACCACCAACATGGAAGATCCCAAGGCATCATCCGATCCCTCCACTTGCTGGAAGTTGTTTGTTGGAGAGATGTGGAAGCTCTTCGTGGATGGAGCATCCAACCGACATGGAGCAGGACTTGGCATAATCCTCATCTCTCCAGACGGCCTAGTGGTAGAGCAAGCAGTCAACCTTGGCTTCCCAACATCAAACAATGAAGCGGAGTATGAAGCGCTTCTTGTAGGTCTCAAGTCAGCGTTCTACATGAAGGCCACCGAACTAATGGTTTATAGCGACTCACAGCTGGTGGTAAACCAAATATCTGGCGACTACGAAGCAAAGGATGACAGGATGGCCAAGTACCAAGAGCTGGTCAGAACAGAGATTAAAAAATTTGAAGTAGTCAGGATAGAGCAGATCGGCAGAGAGGAAAACAGCAGAGCAGACGAACTGGCAGGCTTCGCCTCAATGGCAGATACTTCCATCCCTCATCCACTACTGATCGACTATCTGCCTAGGCCAAGCATTGAAGACCCAGAAGCAGAAGAGGTATGTTGTGCCGATCTAGGCCCTTCTTGCATGGATCCCATCATATTATTCCTGAAAGACGGCACCCTACCAGAAGAGAAGAAAGAAGCCAACAGAATAAGAGCAAAGTCGCAGCGATTTTGGCTCTCTCCATCCTTGGCATTGTATAAAAAGTCGTTCTCAGGACCTTACCTAAAGTGTGTCCACCCCAGCAAAGTGGAAGCATTCCTGTTTGAAATACATGAGGGTGTATGCGGCAACCATCAAGGAGGAAGATCATTGGCATACCGAGCGATTTCACAAGGATACTGGTGGCCATACATGCAAGCGGATTTGGAGAAGTATGTCAAAAAGTGCGAAAAATGTCAAAAGGTCGCACATCAAATACACCAACCTGCCAGAGAACTTCTACCTCTCACTAGCCCATGGCCTTTCGCAATGTGGGGCTTAGACATAGTAGGGCCACTTCCAACAGCACCCGGCAACAGGAAGTTCTTCCTTGCGGCAACCGACTACTTCACAAAATGGGTGGAAGCAGAAGCCTTAGCATCAATCAAGGAAAAAGATGTGAAAAAGTTTGTCTGGCAGAATATCATCACTCGATTTGGCATACCAAAGGCACTGATATCAGACAACGGCACTCAATTCGATGGTAGGATTTTCAGAGGCTTTTGTGAAGAGTACAAGATAGAGTTCTACAATTCTACACCGGCATATCCCCAAGCAAATGGTCAGGCAGAGGCATCAAACAAAGTAGTCTTGGATGGATTGAAGAAAAGGTTAGAGAGAGCGAAGGGCAAGTGGGCAGAAGAACTCCCTCATGTTTATGGGCTTACCGCACCACACCTCGCCGATCAACAGGGGAAACACCATTCTCCTTAGCTTATGGCATGGAAGCAGTCATCCCATTAGAAGTTGGCCTCCCCACAATTCGAAGCGAAAACTTTGACCCAGACTTAAATGGAGAAGCCATAGCATTGGAACTTGACCTTGCGGAAGAAAGAAGAGACAGAGCATTGGTTCACATCGCCTCCTACCAACAAGAATTATCCAGAAAGTATAACAAAACAGTACATCCAAGGCAATTCAAGATCGGAGATTGGGTACTGCGCAAAGTGATGGGAAATACCTTGGTACCAGGAGATGGCAAGCTAGGACCTAACTGGGAAGGACCTTACAAGGTGGTCGGATTAGCAGGCAAAGGGGCATACCACTTAGAAGATAAGGACAGCAAAGCAATTCTCAGGCCATGGAACACTGCCAATCTCAAGTTGTTTTATTTTTAGCTTTTTTTCTTTTAAGTATGTAATTTTTTACTTTCTCAATAAAACAAGTCGATTCTTTCTCAGTATAATTGTTTTCAGTAGAAGGTAACTTTAGTATGTTAGGAGCATTGTAAACATAGTTGGCCGGAATAACCAACTATGACCCTTCTTAAGCCCAGGATAAGGATCCAGGCTGCAGGACGTTTGGTCGGAATAACCAAACACCGTATTCTAAAGTTGGCTGGAAAAACCGACTTAGAGGTTGGCTGGATTAAACCAACACCCCTCCTAAGCCTAGGATAAGGATCCAGGCTGCAGGACGTTTGGTCGGAATAACCAAACAATGTATTCTAAGTTGGCTGAAAAAACCAACTTAGAGGTTGGCTGGATTAAACCAACTCTCTGTACTCTTCAGCCGAAGTAAGTTTATGGCTGAAGAGTGGTTGGCTGGATTAAACCAACACTTTTTACTCCTCAGCCGAAGTAAGTTTATGGCTGAAGAGTGGTTGGCTGGATTAAACCAACTCTCTGTACTCTTCAGCCGAAGTAAGTTTATGGCTGAAGAGTGGTTGGCTGGATTAAACCAACACTTTCTACTCCTCAGCCGAAGTAAGTTTATGGCTGAAGAGTGGTTGGCTGGATTAAACCAACTCTTTGTACTCTTCAGCCAAAGTAAGTTTATGGCTGAAGAGTGGTTGGCTGGATTAAACCAACACTTTCTACTCCTCAGCCGAAGTAAGTTTATGGCTGAAGAGTGGTTGGCTGGATTAAACCAACTCTTCGTACTCTTCAGCCAAAGTAAGTTTATGACTGAAGAGTGGTTGGCTGGATTAAACCAACTTTGGGTACTCTTTAGTCGAAGTAAGGACATCGGCTAAAGAATGGTTGGCTAGTAAGCTAGATAGCTAAAACCGGAATACGGTACACCGGCCCAGAAATATTTCAATGAGCAGTTAGAAAGCAAGCATTCAAACCGAGATCACAGTTGAGCAAATGAATTCATTAAAACATTCATTACAAGTGCAAGCATACAAAGCAAAACCGGAATAAAAGTTGAGCACAAAAGTAGATTTTTCATTCAACAAATAAGAGCAAGTACAAGCTGAGGGGCCGCAGCCCGGTTACAACTTCAAGACAAAAAAAAAAAAAAAAAAAAAGGACAATCAGCTGAAAAGTTCGTCAATTTCGGCATCAAATTCTACATTAGCATTTGGTCGAAGTCCAGTTTCAGAAGGAAGCACGGTTTGAGGCGGGAGCTCGGTTTCAACTTGAACCTCGGTATCAATTCGCTGCGTGTTGTCAGTTAGCAGCTCATCAGTTAGATCTTCAACTACCGGCTCCAACCGAACCGTCTGAACGTTGGGTTGCTCATTGACGGCCGGAGTGACAGTCTGCTCATCTCCATCATCATCTTCATCATCATCTTCATCCTCGTCAGACCCTTCAAGAAATTGCTTTTGAAGATCGGCAGTGTATTCCGCCAGTGAGGCCGGAATGGAGTACTGCGGAGCATTATATACCTCGGTCTCAGACCCGCAACCGAGCTGCTCCACCGCGCTCCTCTAACCGCACTTGAAGAACAGGTCCTTTGCGGCTTCGCATTGTTGGACATAGCCGTCTTCTGCCTTCTTAAAGCCTCGCTTTTCGGCTCCTTTGATGCTCTCCTTCAGCTGGGTTATTTCGGTATCTTTCTTCTTTTCAATTTTTGCCAGCAGATGCAGGTACTTGTCTTTTGCCTCAATGGCAACCTTCTGCTTTTCGGCTTCGGCCGAATTAGCTAGTTCGGTCAGTCGACTGTTCTCAGAGCGTAGTTCGGCAATTTGTTTTCTTGCCTCCTCCAGCTCGGCTGTTTTTGCTTCGGCCTCTGCCATAGCCTCCCTGGTATTTCTCCTGAGTTCCATCACTCTCCTGTGTGTAACATGGTTTTTTTGGATGGCCTGTAAAGAGTAGTAACTTTTCTTTTAGCCGGACTGAAAGTTGGAAAAATTACAAAGAAAGAAGAGAGACTATTTACCAGGATCATTGACTTAGTTGAAGACCGGATGGACTTCAGCTCGGTATTCAATTGTTTGTAGTGGTGCTCCATGTCTTTTGGAAGGCACACACTCTTGGCTAGATTGAAAGCCATCGAGTGGTCCTTCTCAGTAACGACCGAATCCGAAGCCGTTATATCTCGGTCGTTGAAGGTGAGACTGGGAACCATTTTAAGGAGCCAGCTCGGTCGGAGTTCTCTGGTTGAGGGCTTTGTTGGGGGCTTGGGGGAGGGCTTGGTGGCAGAACGGTCTCATCCACAAGTCGTTGCTCGGATTGGCTAGTCCGGGCATGTTTGCTTGGGCGAGATGATGACGGCCGTTGGGATGGAAGGGCCACCACGGTCTCAGTGGTTTGGCCGGTTTGTGGTACATCGGTTGGGTTTGTTGCGGTCAGTAAGGCCTTCAGTCTGCTCCTTTTAGCCATTTCTTGTTCGGCTGTGAGAGGCACTAGGTTGATTTGGGTTAAGGCTGGGTCCGGTTCTGGGGCGTCTTCAAGGAGGAAGTCGGTCACTCTGGCTTTTCGGCGACCGGTGTATCGGTAGGTCGGCTCAAAACTTAACAGCTTCGCCCAACTCCTTTCTTGAACGCGTAGTGCGGCGCGAAGTACGCCTAAATTGGGATGGCTATACAATGAATGAATGTGGGCTGGATCTGCATGAAAAAGACAACTGTTAGTTCGGCTTAAAATTAGCAACCGTAGTAAAAAAGATGAATACATGGAAGACCGAAGTAATTATATCGGGTCTCCCTTTGTTCCAGTTTATACATCGGCCAGGAATCTGGGCTTGATGATCTTCAAAGTTCCCAGACACCCAGAAAAAATCATCATCATTTAAGTCCTTATCCGGCGTGTCTTTTATTATTTTTTCACGTCGGCGACGTATTCTTAAATAATATACCCATCCATCCTCTTTGGATCCTAAGGAATATTGGTGGAATATTTCGGCTAGACCGAGGTTCAGACCGGTTTGACGGTTTAGTTCGGCGATGCCCATTATTATACGGTATGAGTTGGTTGATAGTTGGGTTGGGCAAATTCGGGTTTGCCTAAGGAATTCGCAAATCAAAGGTTGGACTGGGAATCTTAGTCCGGTTTCTATTATTGATAAAAGGGTAAAAGGCACAAAACCTTCATTCCCCCAAGGTATGGTGTCTTTTTTGGCTAGGGTAAGGTGCACATCGGCTGGAATGTTGTAATCCTTACGGAATTCGGCTAGACCTCCAGGGGTTTCTACCAAAAACCTATACTTCCCCATTTATTTTATAAATTATGAATAAATTAGCTCGGTTTGAAAACTGTGCTCAGTAGCTCGGTTGAGCGCGTAGTGCCTGGTCAACCTAAGTCTGCAAAGTGAAAAACAAGGTGTTAAGCACAGATCGTTGACCGTGCTACAAAAACAAAATAAAGATAATGAAGGCCTACTTCGGCTAGAGGATGCTACAAGTTTTATCTCGGTTCTGACAATATGCTTGGTAGCACGGTCTAGCAGAGGGTTTAATAGCTCGGTTTGAGCAAGAGGGTTGGTTATCTCGGTTTGAGCTATGAGGTTTGTTACTTCGGTTAATCCTCTAGGGGCAGCTTTCTGAGTTCGGTTTAGAAGCTAAGAAAACTGGCTTAGCCCTGAAGACTCAGCTCGGTCGAAGGCTAAGGTTTCCGTTATACTAATTTCAGACTTAGTTCGGTGCATTTTATCTCGGCTAAAGTCAATCAGAAGATGGAGACTTACTAAAACTACTGATCTATTCACAAGTTCTAGTTCGGTTATGTCTTGATAAGACTTACACCTAGCACGAACAGTGTCCTAGTTCGGTTGAATGGTGATTTTGGATCAAAAACCAGTGTTCTACAGGATATTGCATGTATTCCAGTGTTCTATGGTTAAGTTTTTTCCAGAAAAGTGCAGGGCAAAGCAAAATATGTTTTGCAAAAACACGCGAAACAAACTACATTGAAGTGAACGAAAGCAGAAACAAGGAAATAAAAACAAATTCCAGTTGCTTACCAAACGAAGAGGTAGAAACACTGAAAATGGAAGAAATGGCAGCGAAGTCACAGTCTCTTCAAATGCAACGGAAGAACAGCAAGAGCTCAGAGGTTGAAGAGCAATGGAGGCTCAGAGAAAGAAGATGAACAGAGGAAGGGTGAAGTGAAATGCACAAAATGAGGTTGTTTTGTGTAAAAGGAAGAGGAAAGGCGGGAACTGTTCAAAATTGGTGGTATACGAGGACGGCGTGACAGCTGTACTGGCCAACCAGAGCATGCCACGTGTCATTGGAAGGACAATCGATTCAGTTTCTGCAACTGAAGAGACGTTTTGACCGGACGTGAACAGCTCGGTTTGAGCTTAGCTCGGCCGAAAAGTCTTCAGAGTTTTAGCTCGGCTGGAAAAGTTAATGGGTAAAGTGAGTTCGGCTGGAAAGGTTAAAACTGTAGCTCGGCTGATAGACGAATAATCCCTATCATGCTTTGCAGATGGAATTAAGGGGCAATTGAGAGGGTAATTTGTATGGATAAATTGGGCCGAGCTAAGTAATGGGCCGCTTTGGGCCGCACTACGAAAGGCTGAGTAAATTGGCCGTGAAGTTACTTCGGTTCAAGGCTTTGAAATTAGTCCGGTCAGAGCCTTATACTCTAGTTCGGTTGAGAAGTACTACGGATGGTCGGTCCTGGAATTAGTTCGGTTGCAGTATGTGAAACCGAGGTATGCTGAGTTTTCTTAAGTACTTGGTGTCAGAGTTACTTCGGCTTAACTCTATTATGGATAGCTCGGTCTCAGCATGTGAAAGCCGAGGTAAGAGAAATTAAGGTAATAGCCGAAGTAAGAGTTAGGTCGGCCGTATGGAAGTTCGGCCATGGTGAAACCATCTCACTTGGTTTAAGCAGTGAGGGGGGTGTTGGAAAAAGCATTATCTTTCAGGAATGTGAATCCTAGGAGGACTCTATATGGAGAAGTAAGAGTCCTACTAGGATTGTGCCACGCGAAACCTATAAAAGCTCACCTATATCACATTTGGGGAGGGAACACAACTTTGTTTTCTAAATACACAGAGCTTTTGTCTATTTGTCAAGCTTACTGACTTAGGCATCGGAGAGGTTTCCGGCACACACCCGCCGGCTAGTTCACGTGTGTATTTTCAGGTAGTTGAACGACGTCGTACGGAGGAGCGCAGACTTGATCAACAGGATTATACGAGAAGGTGTATTTCTTTCCCGTACAACTTGCCTTCTAATTAAGCCCTTTTAGATGAGAATATATATCAAGTAAATTAATTTTTTGTAAGACTAATGGATGTTTTATAGTAGATGAGATGCTTTCTTATTAGGAGTAATATTTTGATTCGAGATTTACGGCAGTTTTTTTTCCTATTCCCTTCAACCTATTCTAAAATAAAAAAAAAAAATAAAATTTGTGCTTCATCTAGTTGGCATAGTTGTTCTCATTGCGATTTTGAATCATAAGGTTCCACTAAATTAACCATTTAGCAAAATATATTTCTTGAATTTGGTCCATGGGGGAAGCACAAAGAGAGGTCCTCTTGAGTCCTCATCATGGTTACCACAGCTACTACTCAAAACAAAATGGCCTACAACCGACAAAGTTGACAATGGTTGGTTTGGAAGCGAGTTAGTTTTTTAATTTTTTTAATTTGTCTTCATTTGGGATGTGGATCGATTTTTTAATTTTTTAGTTATTCTAGTTTGGAATTAAAAAGTCTTGTTTAAGATAGATTTTTTGATTTTTTTAACTTTTATGAGAGAAAAAATAAAATAATTATGGTTTGGATGTGACATTTTGTCTTATTAACTTTTTAATCTATTTTGTTTTTTTATGACTAAAATAGCCAAAAAAGATTATCCTAAACATTGAGGTTAAAAAGTTTAGTTTGGGTTAAATTTTTTTGATATTTTTAATTTTTGTGAAAGAAAAAATAAAATAAATATAATTTGAATATAATATTTTATTTTATTAATTTTTAACCTATTTTATCTTTTTATCACTATTTTAACTTAATTGTCCCATACCAAACTAGGACAATAAGTCACTGGCACATACCAAAAGCATAAAAAAAAAAAAAACCACTCCACAGAGAGAGAAAGTTAAGATCCTACTCCTAGTTATATGGAGAACATATTTTGTTCCAAGAGCAAATTCATCGACTAAAATGGTGGACCATCATTTTGTATCTCTTTTAAGAGAGACAATAATATAAATGTCATGTTCTGAGTGATGTAAATTAATATTTCATGGTTATCAAATAATTTCTAGTTATTACCCATTTAGGCTCCTTTTAAGAAGATAGTAAAATAATTTATTTTGGATCATATTACTTTTCTATTTTTTTATATATGTTTGTTAAAAAAATTTAAAAATTAATTTTTAATCTACTTCTCAAAACAACCTTGAATTGTCCTTCCAAATCCACCTTTTGATTTGATGTCATATGTTAATATACTGTCTCACTTGACAAGTGAAAATTTTAGTTAAAATAAATAAGGGTTAATTACACTAATAGTCCCTATAGTTTGAGATTTGTGTCACTTTGGTCCCTGACTTTTCAATTGTGACACATTTGACCCTGAATTTTGAATCTTGTTCCAAATAAGGACAATTGAAAATATTATTAGATTTTTCAAGGGTAAAATCATTAATTTGATAAAATATAAACTAATTTGACAAAAATAAATGTCAAAAAAATATTTTTAATTTTTAAAAAATTATTTTTATCCACCAATGATAAAATTATGTAAAATTAATAAAAATTACACGATTAATTTTTTTAAATTAATTTTACATGATCATCATCCAAACACATAATAAAAATTAATTTGGTAAAAAAAAAAAATGTCTAAAAGATTTATCAATTTTACATAATTTTATTTTTAGTAGGTAGAAATAATTTTTAAAAATTCAAAAATATTTGCTTGACATTTATTTTTGTCAAATTAATTTATATTTTATTAAATTGACAATTTTACCCTTGAAAAATCTAATTATATATTCAATTGTCCTTATTTGAAACAAGATTCAAAATTCAGGGTCAAATGTGTCATAATTGAAAAGTCAGGGACCAAAGTGACACAAGCCCCAAACTATAGGGACTATTTGTGTAATTTGCCCAATAAATAAATATAAAAGTTAATTTATTTATTCTGTATCTTTTACAAAAAATATGTTTTTTTGTAAAAAAAAATAAAAACCCATTAAGAAAGTCAATTTCCAAACGAGCTGGTTTCTTTTGAAATTTTTGAAAAAATATAATAAATTTTACAATTTTGATGTAATGACATTAAGGTTCTTTAAGGTTTTAATTCACTAATATTTATCTCATTTTCATCAATAATTCATTATTTATATAGATTAAAAAATAATGTTGTCATCTCTTTTATTCTAAAATGTCCATTTTTATTTTTTATTTTTTTATGATTGTGTCGTCATAATAATTATTATAATTTTGGTGTCTTTAACCTTACTAGATTGGAAGTTGGTGTAATTATATAAATATTGTGAAATTATTTGTATTTTTCTCAAAAGGTTGGGCTTCTTTTCTTATGTTGGGATCTCAACATGAGAGAATTTAAGGGGCCTGCAGGACCCATAATGGATTCCGTTTTAATGATCTGAACTGTTCATTTTGTAGAGCTCTCAATATATATTATCCATTCAAAAATTTAAGGCAATTCGATAATCGTAACATTTTTATTTTATTACATTTATTGCTAAAAAATGAATGATCTATTTTTAAAATATATTTATCGTCCATTTTTCAGAGATAAATACGATAAAATGAGAATGTTACAATTATTGGATCGAACTAAATTTTTTATTTATTTATGAATAATATACATTAAGGGTCTAACAAAATGATTTGTTTAAATTATTAAAATAAGACACGTGGTGAGTTTTATAAATCCCTTAAATTCTCTTATATTAAGATCTTCAGATGAGGCCTTATCAAGGGTGCTAATGTAATTTACCCTAGCAAGTAATCATCGACAAACAAAATGTTAAATTTTCAAATAAAATGATTATGTAATCAATTTTTTAATTTAATTTCAATATAAAACTGACTGGAAATAGTGGAGACCACAAGTCAGGAGGTTGATTCTTAGCAACTGAAACATTATTATTGATTTCTTATTAAGAATTTTTTTAGTTGTTTATTTTTATTTTTTATAATTATGAAGTTCCCCCCCTTTTTTTTTCTTGTTTTAATGTATTTTTTTTTTTTTTAAAGTTAGGTTTTTGGATATGTATTGTTAAATTTTTCTACATAATTGATTGTCTAACTTGACGTAATTCTCGTAAATAAATTTATTTATTTTATGTAAAAGTGACTATAATAAAAGAATATACAAAATTTTAAACCAACATATATTGTAACAACACATGCTAACAAGTCCCTATTTATTATTTTTTAAAACCAACATATAAATCTTATTTATTATTATTTTTGTCTTAGGAGTAACTTCTCAAAGCAATTTTCAGCAAAATGGGCCAAAGTGAAAGTAGTTATAGTTTATAGGCCCACAACCTTGACTCAGTAGTGAGACCACTGGACTAAAAGTCATTACATGAAGATAATTTTTGTTACTGTTATATTATTTTGACAGTAAACTCTATTGTAAGAGTCGAAAAAAGATATATCTAAAACAGAAACAGAGTACATCCATACTTATCTGAGATAGGTCAAATGAAGCCAAAGTCACTAGATTTAAAGTTATTGCTGAATAGACATGAAAGATAATGAGGAAAACGCCAAATAAAGGATACTTGTGCCATACGTCGAGGCCGAGTATATTGGTAAGTTGGCATGGTCCCATTAAGTGGATTAGGATGTCTCTTTCTAAAAAATATAGTAAAGAGATGAGCCCTAATAAAGTGATGACGACAGGTTAAGCTATGTGGATAAAATATTAAAGAAAATGACTATATAAAAGGAAAATGGAGGCTTAAAGAAGATGTATGTTCTAAGAAACTTGTACTTTAAGAAACCAACGACACTAATCTTTCAATAAAAAGAGTGCTAATTTTGGTACCATCAACCGGAGTTGGTCTTTTATTTTAAGAGACATCTCAAGAATCTCTCGAGAGTTTGTCTAGATTAAAAGAATATTTCAAAATCACCTCTCCATATCTATATAAATATAATTGGGATGATAAATCATTAAATTTATAAATAAAAACAACCATTACGAGTGATAATCAAATACAATTATAAATCATTAACTAAACATGCTTAATTTAATTAATTATGATGAAAATTAAAAATATTTTAAAAGAGAAGAGGCCATCTTTGTAATTAGCAAAGAAGAAACCAAAACATTGCATGTAAAAGAAAAATGAGTGGTAGCTCGAAATAACTGTGGCCCGAATGGCTCGACAGTCCAAAACGACGTCGTTTTGGGCTGTCTTTTTTTTTTTCTTCTTCTTCTTTATTTCTTTCCTTTTCATTCTTTCCCCTTCATTCTTTCGAACACAGAGACGGAGAGGGAAGAGAAGAGAGGGAGAGGGAGAGAGAGAGAGAGAAGAGAAGAGGAAGAGAGAAGAGAAGGAAGATCAGTGATGGCGGTCGGTGATGGCGCGGAAGAGAGGAGGAGAAGAATTTGTTCTGTATATTTTTGTATATTTATTTATTTATTTATTTTTAGTTCTGGATCTGAATCTGAATCTGTTCTGTATATTTATTTATTTTTTACTTGTTCTGGATCTGAAAAAAAATAAATAAAAAAAAGTTGTTGATGATGATGAATCTGAAAAAAAGTTGTTCTATTTTGTATATATATTTTTTAGTTCTGGATCTGGATCTGAATCTGTATATATATATATATATATATATTTTAGTTGTTTTGGATGTGAACTAGTTGTTTTAGTTGTATATACGGAATCTATAGATTTGAATCTGGGTGTTTGTTCGGGCAATATAGTTGTTTTACAGATTCAAATCTGAAGAGGGAAGAGAAGAGGAGGGATCTGAATCTGTATATACAAAGTTACCCATGCCTTGATGATAAAATATATTGCCCGAACTATGATATTATCATCTATTTGCATTGTTGATGAAACCCAGCTGTTGATGTTTCTTCTTTCTTCTTCTTCTTCTTCTCTTATTTTTCTTTTTCTTCTTCTTCAGCTTCAGAAAATGGCGAAAAAAAAAAGACACCAAAACGACGTCGTTTTGGTGTCGAGCCAAATTCAAGCCTCTGAATTTCGAGCTACGAATCGGGACTGCATATAAAATAGCATGGGCCACGGCCCCCCTCGTCCGTTTCGTCCGCCATTGCGGGTAGGAATTTTATAAAGACAAAAAAATAAAAAATAAAAAAAAAGAATGAAATATATAAAATTTAATAATTTTTTTTAGCAATAATAATATTATTGTGATAATTATATTTATTACTTCATATTTTATCATCACATGGATACAAAAGGCAGACTACACATATCTATTATTATTTTTTAGATGGACACATATCTATTATTATTTTTTAGATGGGACACATATCTATTATTAATAACACTTAAAATGATAAATATTTTATGATACATAAATCTAGTCATTGTAATATTATTTTTATTTTTATTTACAGATATAATAGTAGAGTTCATCGTTAAATTTTAGGGTAAAATTCAAACGCATTCTATGAGATTTGTTTAAAATACAGATTATTCCTTGTGATTTTAAAAAATTATAAATATTTCATTGTCAGAATTCTTTATTTAACAAAATTAATAAAAATAAAATAAAATTATAACTACTCACAACAATAAAATTACTTAATTGAAATATATTTTTGACATCATAAAAACTGAATTGGCTTGATGATTTATTAATAAAATGGTTAATTTATTAGGCAATTGGAAATTTGAAGGGGTGTGATATAATTTTCATAATCACATTAAATAATTCATATTTTAAGTAAACTTTAAAGATATATTTATAATTTATTCATAATTTTATTAATGTACATCACGTACATGAGTAAGATAAGTTAATTAAATTTTGTATATTATATTTCAAAATTAAAATTACTCAGGGGCCATAGTCGGACTGGGTGCTAAAAGATCCATTTTGTTCATACAGTTGATTGGGTTTGAATAATGATATATGAATTAACTAATATATTAACAGATGATGTAACATAATTTTAGAGATTTTAGGTATTTTTATATAATATGTGAGGTCAATAATAATGACATAACATTAATTAGTACATTAATGTGTACATTAATTGATACATGTAGCACCACCGATTTGGTTTTAGCCACCATAAGTGTCAAGTAATTTTAAAAATTAACAAAAATACATACACACTATTAACTACATAATCAATCACATAAATGTATTTAGTGATACTCACTATTTAATAGGTGATGATTAATATTAGGTTAATTATAAATACACTCCTTGAGGTTTGTATAAAGTACATATTGCTCTTGTAGTTTGAAAAATTATAAATACCAGACTGTTAGAATTTTTTATTTAACAGAATTAACTAAAAAAATAAAATTTATAATTGCTCTCCTATATAAGAATAAAATTATCTAAATTATTAATTGAAATATATTTCTAATATCATTAAAAACTGTTAATTGACTTGATAATTTATTAATAAAATGGACGATTTGTTATGAATTTAAAAATCTCAGAGGATGAAATGTAATTTCTAAAATCACAGGGAGTAATTCGTATTTTAATCAAAGCTCAGGGTGTATTTGTAATTTACCCTTAACATTAATATTTAAAAATATATGAGTATATGTATTAAAATTTTAATTTTTTAATATTATGTTATTCTTAAGGAACATCTCAGTGAATAATCGTTAGTAAGATTTATATCTAATAATTAATTTTTTTAATAATGTTAGAGATAATGAGTTTTCAGCAACTTTAATTTGAAATTAAAGTGGGACCAATGTCACAACCCAACGCCGGTTGCTTAGGACTGGAATCGTAACTTACTAATTAATTCTAATTTTAACAAATTAAGTGGCGCAAGCGAAGGCGGAATGAAAGTAAGAAAATAATTAAATAGATAATTAACTTCATTAATTATCCTACCACTTTAATAAAAGAAAATAAATCCATTGGGCTTTTATTATTTTATCATTTGGGGGTAGGCAATTATAAAAAAGAGAAGAAAAAATATCCACGTCAAATTCCGTGTTGATGTCACTACACGAGGTTACAATCCTTCTATATGTTTCATCACCTAAAAAAAGTAACATCTATAAGTACACAACAGAATGAGAGATATTATGCCAAGAGCGTAGGGCTCAAAATAACCATGGATAGTTATTTAAGTTAAAACATTATATAAATTTAATTTGAGTAAATAATTATTTAAGTGGCATAAACTGAAATTCATAAATTATGTAAACAAATAACCATAACCACCGCATAGAACAGAACAGAGAGAACGTGGGTTAATGGTTATTTAAGTCCCCCAAAACACGGGACTCCCGTGGTGGTACTCATAAAAATAAATATTTATATAATCATTGTTAAATAATTTCTAAAAATTAAACGATTATATCTATGAGTTTTAATTTAAGCAAATAGGATTTAGAAAATAATTAACGTAATTAAAATGAAGTACATAAAATAAATTATAATAAATTAAAACATACGTAAAATATATTATATTGACTCAAAGTATAATATAACTCACAAAAATATGGACCCTTAACCTTTGCTTTCCTAATATCGACTCCCTACTTCTTTGTATGCTGCCCTTGGCTATATATTTTTCCCAATGCTGCCCTTAGTTATATCTTTTTCCCTTCAGCTCAGCAACGGGTAACCCATCTATTTATAGTTGGTAAAAACCTTAATCCTTAATCAAAATATAACACATGGCAAGTCTAAAACTTGGCCACCTATCCAACAGGTGACAAATTTGTTTACTTTCCACCTGTCCCTCTAGATTAGGTGACTCACCAAGTCTATAAAACTATACGTGCATATTCATCACTTTATATGCTAGGTTGGAGAACATGCATGAACCTTTTTTTTTTTTTATTATTTATTATTATTTCTATTGCCCTATTTTTTTTATCGGTAGTGCTAGAGGCCTCGAATCCGAGGCTTCGAATTTGCCTCGAATAAGCTTCTTTTTTTTTTTTTTGGCACCGCTGCTGTGTGTGTTAGTTTTTTTTATTTTATTTTTAAGGATGGTTATTTGTAAGGATGTGCCAAAAAAATTAGACATTCCGTACCAACTCATCGTATAAAATTATATGAAATTAACAAACTGATCAGTCAATTTTATCACTCAACCAATCCAACCTAATTGACTGATCAGTTAGACTGTAGGTTAAAATTTGTTAATTCCATATAATTTTGTACGATGAGTTGGTGCGAGATGTCTAATTTTTTGGCACAACCCTGTACATAACCACCTTTAAAATAAATAAAAAAAATCAAACCAACACAGCCCAACAAATAAAATAAAATTAAATTAAAAAAAAAATTGATTAGTCAATTTTATCACTCAATCAATCCAACCCAACTCACTTGCAGAATGCCTAATTTTTTAACACATCCCTATACATAAACTACCCTTGCAAAAAAAAAAAAAAGAAAAAAAAAGAAAAGAGAGGGAAAAAAAAAAAAACCAAACTAACATCGTCTTAAAAAAAAAAAAAAAAAAAAATGGGAGTCGAGGCCTCAAATTCGAGGCCTCAGGCATTTTCCTTTTTTTATTATTTATCGTTGGCCCATAGATAAATTTTTTTGTTGATAATTAAGTCCTATTCTAGTTTAATTTTAATTTATATTCTACAATTCACAATTTTATTAAATATTAACATGGTGATAAAATTAATCAAATATTTAAGTGTCACAATCCAACCGTCGGTTGAAGTAGGTTTGAATGGTTTTGTATTATCTTAAGTGAGAAGATTGCAATACAAAAATAATGAGTCGAAACTATTGAGTTGTAAATGAAAATTGTCTCATAAAATGGACATTAATAAAGTTGAGCTTAAATTTGGACTTAATCTTGGTTTGGACTGGGCCTAAGTTTGCGCTTGTGCATGTGCTGTGTTTGGTCTTGGACTTGGACTTGGAGTTAATCTTGAGTTTGGGTTAAGCTATGTTGTGTTGGGCTTAACTTGTGCATATGTTTGAGAATTGGGCTTAGATTGTGCTGTAACCCAACATTAGTATCTATTTTGTAACTCATCTAGTTGGTTTATTCAAATATCGTTATATACATATTTATTTGTATATATTAAGCATATAAGAAATGTAAACTTTTGTAACTTTTATCTTTTGATGATGGAGTTGATAACTACATTAATAGTCATAGGTTTTCAACCTTTGTAACTCTAGCCATAGTGGCTAGAATTAATGGCCTTGGTTAATGGCGTTTGATGCCCTATTGATGTATATAGCCTTCATGGCTAAGGATTTTCCTACTTATATAAATAGAGGCATTTCCCCTCCAACTTGATAGGATAATTTTTGGAGTGATTTTGTTGAAAAATGGAGATGGTATTTTGAGATAAAAAGTTGGAGATATTTTTTTTTTTCACCAAAGAAAATTTTTGTTATTTTCTTTTGCTAGTCCTTTCTTTGGTTCTTGTTAGAGAGAGTGCAACCATTGTCAAGTTCGCTGAAACTATTCAGAAGGTGCTTCTGTATTAGCTGGTTTCGATTGCCGTATTTTAGGAGACATGCGCCGACATACCTCCAACATTCATTGGGAGACGATGAATCTGTGTTTAAGGAAACTGTGATACCACACAGGTTTCAGTTTACTTATTTTATTATCATTTGTTCTTAAATTTTTTAGAATTTAGTTTACCTCGATAAGTTCTAATATTTAGTTATCCATGTTAATAATTTGTTCTATCAGTAATGCAATTTAATTCATTTATGTATTTTTAATTATGTAGTTTATTATGTATTTCATTCTTTAATAAAAAACTTATTTTGTCATTTCTATTTAATTCATTTTATATATATTTTTTTGTATTTTTATGGAAAAACACCAACAAATAATTAGGTTTCTGAGTCAACTTAAGCGCATTTTGACTAATTTTGAGACCTGCACAAAGCGCCTTCTCTTATTATACATAATTTAAGTTAAATTATAAAACCAAATATAGGACCAGTGTTGATATAGGTGGGCCTATAGGGGCTTTTGGCCCATTACTCAGAACCCAATACATAATTCAAACATTAAAGCCCAACACTGCTGAAGCTCAACGTAACATTAAAGACCAATGACATCTAAACACGTGGCAAGCGAAGAACCAGCCACATCAGCAGACAAAGATCCTGCAAAGTTATTGCACCACACATCAGCCATTAATGAGTTTCCCTGCGGCATTTATTGCGATAACCCTTCACGTCGGAATAGAACAGCCTCACCATGAACAAGGCAAGCTAGGACATAGACTTTCGGCCAACATGACGGCTCGGAGTGGACAAGGAAATGATGAGCAATGGATATAAGCAGGCTCCTAAGATAAAGAAAAGGTTAAGCTTCTCTATCACCAATCTATCCCTACATTCAACCATCCTCTCCCTTCTCTAACTTGATCGTCGGAGGGTTCGTTGGGGGACTACCCGTTCCCCATTGGACTATTTTGCAGGTTCCACGGTGGGTCCTACAACCGAGCAACGACTTGAGAAGTGTGGACAGTGCTGACCCGCTCCATCAGTGGTTGGCAGTACCATCAGTTGGCGCCGTCTGTGGGAAACCTTTGGCTCCGTGTACCAGTTGTGCTCATTGCCGCCGGAGACCCCGATAACCTCTACCTGCCACCCACCAAGGTGAATGGTCACAACTAGATCCATGGCTTCTCACCACAATGTTGCCGACCACCAAGCCGACCCCCCTAACCCAAACAACCCACCGCAGTACTTCACCGAGCTCACCAACAGCATTAACTGCCTATCCGAACAAAACCAAGCCCTGATCAATGCTCTACTCCAAAGAAACCTTCTTATACCTCCTCCACCACCTCAAGATATCCCACCTAACCAAGAACGAGCCCCGAGCCATCCTATCCAACAGTCCCACCCATCCAACTTGGAAGGCTTGCGACCCCCTCCCCTAGATATGAACCCACTACCTCGGGTCCCACATCCATCGGTCCAGGCACCCACCCCCGAGGGAGAGGCCAGCAGTGTCCAGCCTCCACTACATTCCGGTGGTGACAATGTTCCTCTCTGGGACGCGGAACTCCGCGCCATGAAACTCCAGCTTCAAGGAGTCATGCAGAACATACAGCATAAGCCATCTACCATAGCCAACTCACCGTTCGTTGCCTCTATCAGGGTCAAACCCTTACCTCCTAAGTTCAAAATGCCCTCACTCGACTCTTTCGACAGCACAACAGACCCGGTCGACCATTTGGAAACTTACAGGACCCTCATGGTCCTCCATGCATTCCCTGACGAGATCATGTGTCGGGCATTCCCCGTAACACTTAAGGGGTCAGCTCGACTCTGGTTTAGTCAACTGCCAACAGACTCTGTCTCTACTTTCCAGCACCTAAGCGACTCCTTTCTCAGCCATTTCATTGGTGCCCAACGCCAGCAGCGTCTGGCAACCCAACTCCTTAACATCCGTCAGACCGAGGGGGAGTCGCTGCGCAGCTTCGTCACCCGCTTCAACACCGAAGCCCTGCAGGTAACCAAAAACGACGACAAGGTCATTCTCACGGCTTTCATAGTCGGTCTAAGATCATTTGATTTCATTTTCTTCCTCTCCAAAAACCCCCCAACCTCCATAGCAACCTTACTTTCCAAAGCCCAAAAATACATGAACGCCGAAGACTCCCTAGCCGCCCGACAAAACCCTACAGCCAAAAACCCGATCCCCAGAGAGAAGAGAAAGAACTATGAAACCAGAAACACCCCATACACTCACCAAACACCTCAGTATACCGACCGACCTACCTGAGCCGACCGGCCGGCACCTACCCGACCGTCCGGCCGGTTCGAACGACACACACCCCTCAATTTCTCCATGAAACAAGTCCTGAACCAGATCCAACGAGATTATCCCCTAAAATGGCCCCAACCGTCACGGTCTCCTTCTAACCAACGAGACCAGTCCAAATACTGCTGCTTTCATCAGGACCACGACCATAATACCGAGGAGTGTGTTAACCTTAAAGACCAGGTCGAGGGCTTGATACGCCAGGGGCGTCTCAGTCGGCTCACGGCAGCCCGCCCTCAGCAAAGGCAAAGGACTGAACCTACCAGAAACAACTATCGGCGCATGTAGACGTCTCCGAACGTCTCGAGAGGGAATCCCGTTTTCTTCATTGGGCTCACTACAGTTCAGGACTCAATGTCACGGTCTTGTATCTAATCTCGCAGAGTGCAATGCTAAATCGTTTTTGAAAACAGATTTTTTGAAAGAAGTGCCAAACATGGACTGCTTTGCCAGATACAGAGTCGCCACCTAAATATTTATTTTGGGGAAATTTAGGAAACCCTGACTCGTTGTCTAAGGCCACGTGTCCGTCATCACCAAAGTTGCCTCGGCTTGGGAACTTGGGTACGATTGGGGAAGGTCACTTCGTGAGCACCCCCGCTCGCCCGATCAAAGATCGGCCTTTACTAACCATGATATCGAGTTTTGAAAACATTATACGTTCTTATTCCGGTTATTAGCCTAGATTTACTATATGATGCGCACAACATACAAGTATAGATTGGATCGCTTGAATTGGAACGAAACATCTTATGTTTATTTTGAAAACGGTTTGCTACTCGCAAGTAGGCTAAAATGCGAATTTGCCACCCTCAGGTGGGCTTAGAAAACAAGATGATTTGCCACTCTCAAGTGGGCTTAAAACTCACAGTCAATGCATTATTCCAATTCAGATAATCCAACCTTCACCCACAGGCATTCAGGCAGGTATATCACATAAGCACATAGCCTCATGGTAAGCATGCTATCATGGCAGTCACCCACACACATGCAAGGATGCTAAAGCATAAACACTCACCGAGTACTCCAAGCCAAAACATAAGCTATGTTAGAAATCCATGCATGATCCTAACTATGCTGAAATGCCTAATGCAACACAGGCAGGAATGCAACTAAGATAGGCTTGGCTATTCTAAAGATGGCATGTGAAGTGCTACAACTAACAAATATTCAACTCGGAATTGAAATACAATGCAGTTAGTATGATGCGCCGAGCCCGATGCATGCAAGACAGATGAATGGATGCAAACATGCGAGCATAAGTATGCTAATTGAAACATGCCCTAATCTAACCATCATAAGCTGGTAAATAAAAGGGAGAAAGACGTGGGGTTGGAAGACATACATCACACACACACGCACACTTATTACAAAATTGCCCTCTCTCGGAGGGTCCGAATAAATAATACAGTCCGAATAAGTACAAAACCCTAATTAATTAACAAATTAACTAAGAAAAGCAAAAATAAACTAATATGCAAATCCATGGACCACCTCAGCTCTATTCCGAATGATGAATGATGCATGCTTGAGTTGCCTGGCACGGAAATCCATTGCGATGCCTCGATTCGCCTCTATTTGCAATTAATCCCGGAATGCTGTGCAAGGCTTTAGAAAGTTGCTGATTTCTAGTTTGCTGCAACAGAGAGCAAGAAAGGGGCATGGCAAAGTATTTTTACATATGTATGCACACCTCGATCCTCGTGCCACCAATCACACATCCCGATGCATGATGGCCGAGGAGTCGAATTGCACGACTCGATGTGAAATGAATGCACATGACAACACAACAAGGCCTCGACTCCATCATGGGTAATCCGGAGTGTCGGCGACCGGGAATCGAGGCACGTTTCGTCACTTGGAGTACGAAACGTCCCTCGTTTCCCGTGTTTGGACTAAACCCTACTCCAAACACAATGCAATATGCATGATATGCACGAATGCAATTCTAACATGCAACCTAGCATACGCAATGCTATGGACTAAAATGGCATACACAATGCACGTGATGTAACATGGCATACACAATGCTTTAACATGCAACCTAGCATACGCAATGCTATGGACTGAAATGGCATACACAATGCAAGATGGTCTTACACCAACATGAGTGGACCTCAGCCACACTCACATTAGTGGCCATGTGATGGAAATGAGACAACCGAAACACATGCAAACATGCACGATGCAAGGGACCGATCCTAAGGTATCAAATGTCACTCTACCAAAGCATGGCAAACGATGAAAGATGGCATACAAACATGCAATTTCCAGCTCTGAAATAAGATGCTCAATGGTCCCGAATCATGCAAATGTGGCACACAATGCAAGCTAGGGGGCCCGGGTACCGAAACTAGTGAAGCGCGTTACACTAGAGGTACCCAAAGCAATGCACCAATGGAAAAATCAACCCCAAACAGACCCTAGGCAGGTCTAAAACAGTGGGGAAATGGCCTAAAATGATGGCTCGGAATGCAAAGAAATGGAGCTCATTCAATGGTCGGTAAATGAGGCATACAAGCCCGACTCTCAAACGCATTTAAAGAGTACAAAACATGGCAATATGACATTCAAAAAAGCTCTGAAATATGATGTATAATGGCCCCAAAACAAGGAAATACCTCAGTATATGCATGGAATGAACCTCAAAACTCAAAGTTAAGCATGGGTATTGAACTACAAGCATGCAAAACCAACATCATTCAACCATGAGACCCAAAAACAAAGCTAGGGCAGTCCAAAATAAGCACAATATCAGTTTAAGTCATGGCCAAAAAGTGTTAAAATCAAGGGTCAACAAAGCATGCAAAGAAAGCTAGTGAACCATGATTTACACTACACGTATATGAAGCACATGAGGGCTCACCAAACCAGCCAAAAAAAGAAGTATGCCATGCCAAAATATGCCCAAATAACCACTGAAACTCAGTCAATGCATGCAAGAATGATGGGCTCCTTTGAAAGGCTAATAAGAGGGTTGTTCTACACATATAAGATAGACATGCAAGATGGTAAAAAAACCTCTAGAAAGAGATTCTGAGGGTCTTAAAACCCACCAAAAAGAACCTGAAATGGGTCTAGGAAACATTCAAATAAAGGCCCCTTTGAAAGGCCTTTAATGGGATTGTTCTACACATGCATGAGGGACACAAAATATGGCCAAAAGGGCTCTGGACAGAGTCAAGGCAGACCTCAAAACTCACCAAATAGGGCCTGAAATGTGGCTTCACAACATGCAAGTAGGAGCCCCTTTGGAAGGCCAAAAGGGCCAACAAACAAGACAATGAGAGAGGGGGTCACCCCCCTCTGATTTTGGCTCGCAAAATAGTGTGCTATCCACTGAAAATCCACTGGATTTCAGTGGCTAGAAAGCCAAACAAAGCATGAAACAAAGGCCTAGATGTAAGGCTCAAAACAAGATGCAAATAAGCATACAAGGGGGTAGATGACCTCAAACAGAAAAGTGTCCTTAATAAACCTTCAAGAGAGGCTCAAAATAAGACTCTTTTCAGTTTATGACAAATCTCGAAAATGCTTGCAAGAAAGGCTAAGATAGGAAGCAAAATAAGCCTACAAAGAGGGATGGAGCAAACAAGGAGGTAGATGACCTCAAACAGAAAAGTGTCCTTAATAAAACTTTAAGAGGAGCTCAAAAGAAGACACTTTTCAGTTTATGACAAAACCCAGAAATTCTTGCAAATAGGGCTAAGTTGTGAAGCAAAATAATGCAAAAATGGGGAAATGAGGACTTACCCTTGTAGCACAGCAATGCAGCAAGATCTGGACCAAGAAGGTGAGTTTTCAACCTCTGAAAAATAGCTCCAAGGTGCTTGGATGGATGGTGGAGGTGTTGTGCTAGGAGGTGTGGTGTAATGGCCAAGAACAATGGAGTATTTGAGCTTGGATGAGAGAGATATGGAAGGTGGAGTGTATATGCCTTGGCTAAATTTTCTAAACCTTTGCAAATGGAAGGGGAGTGTTGGTTTTATAGAGGAAGAAGGCCAAGGCTTCTTGGAGAAGCCTCAAGAGAGGGTTAAAGCTTCTCAAAGAAGCTTAACCAAAAGGGTCAAGCTTCTCCTTGAAGCTAAGCAAAAGGGGCAAAACCACCTTAAAAAGACCAAAAAGAGGGTCAAAATCCCGGAGGAAGGGTCAAGTGCTTCACAGCTGGCACAGCTGTGTTGCACTCAAAAAGACCAAAAAGCAGAAAGCTGGCCGACCAGCTTAGGTGGTTGGCCGGCCACTCCCCTTGGTCGGCCGACCAGGGGTCAAAAGGGTCAAGGGGAAATGCTGGTCGGCCATACCAGAAAGGTGGCCTCCCAGATGAGTAGAATACAGCTGTATGGTGGGAAACCAGAAAATGTGACCCAGGAGAGAGGAAAACCAGCTTTTTAGCAAGGTTCAATAGGGTCAAGAAGAAATACTGGTCGGCCTACCCATATTGGTGGCCTCCCAGATGAGCACAACACAATGATGGTATGAAAAACCAGAAATTATGGCCCAAAAGTGAGAAAAACCAGCTTTGTGTCAAGAAAACCGGCTGGAGGAGAGAGAAAATGGTTTTCAAAAGAATTGCTGGTCTCCCACCATCCTACCACCTTCCTAACAATGAAAATAGAGTCCATACCAAAAATGAACCCTAACCGATGCAAAACGAGGGTTCGGGGGCCAAAACGCGCGGTCCGGGGCCCCGAAAACAGGCTGTGAAGCACCGGAGGTGGCGTACGACCACGAAGGTGGTCTCCCGGGCCATAGTGTCCCTCTAAGGAGAGGAAACAAGGTGTGTGCCAAAAACCGGAGCAAACGGAGGTAGTTAAGCGGTCCCGAACCGAGGCACACGGCCGACGGCTCCGAAAACCAGAAACTGGTCTCCAAACGGGAATAGTGGCCTACGACCACGAAACGTAGCCTACGGCCACTGAGAGATGGTCTACGAGACCTCTCCCTCCCTTCGGGAAGAGAAAACAGAGAAAACAGGGCCTGGTTTGCAAACCGAGGCAAAGCACAAAAGAGCCCCGAAGTCCGGAGGCAAGGCTCGTAGCCGAGACTCTGAAACCCCAGAACGAGCACAATATGCACTATCACCGAGCGCTCAATCGGTGACGTCTGAGTCTTAAGGTTGGTCAAAAATGGGGTGTCTACAGTTGCCTCTCTTTGACAGAACTCGGAAGTCGTAATTGACGGGAGTGAATGTCAAAGCCCAGAGACGACCCATTTTTGACAAGGCCGAAGACTTAGACAAACAAGCGAGATAAACAAAGATGTGCCCGTAGGCATGCCCACAGGCAGGGGCAAAATGCGAAACGATATGCACAAAGCCGGACGTAGCTCATGACCATGCAAAGCAGCAAGCTGTAATGAAGCAAATATTCACAATAGATGCAACAGTTCTAAGCGAGAATGCAAGGCGAAACTACATTTCATGCAGTAAGGATCATGTAAATAAAGCTATAATGAAGCAAATATTCACAATAAATGCGACAGTTTTAAGCAAGAAGGCAAATCAAACTACATTTCATGCAGTTATGATGTAAGAAGATTATGCAATCTTAGCGAGCATGTGCGATAGATACACAAAAGTGAAGAGAGTGTGATGGATACACTCTATGAATAAAGTGTGATTGATACACTAAGTGAAGCAAAGTGTGATAGATACACAAAGCGAAACGTGATAGATACACTAAACGAACGTGTGTGATGGATACACAAAGTGAACGCGTGATAGATGCACTAAGTGAACAGAGTGTGATTGATACACTAAAAGCGAACACAAAGTGTGATAGATGCACTAAGTGAACAGAGTGTGATTGATACACTGAAGGTGAACACAAAGTGTGATAGATGCACTATGTGAACAAAGTGTGATTGATACACTAAAAGGGAACACAAAGTGTGATAGATGCACTAAGTGAATAGAGTGTGATTGATACACTAAAAGTGAACACAAAGTGTGATAGATGCACTATGTGAACAGAGTATGATAGATATACTGAAGGTGGACACAAAGTGTGATAGATGCACTATGTGAACAAAGTGTGATTGATACACTAAAAGCGAACACAAAGTGTGATAGATGCACTAAGTGAACAGAGTATGATAGATATACTGAAGGTGGACACAAAGTGTGATAGATGCACTATGTGAACAAAGTGTGATTGATACACTAAAAGTGAACACAAAGTGTGATAGATGCACTATGTGAACAGAGTATGATAGATATACTGAAGGTGGACACAAAGTGTGATAGATGCACTAAGTGAACAGAGTGTGATTGATACACTAAAAGCGAACACAAAGTGTGATAGATGCACTAAGTGAACAGAGTGTGATTGATACACTAAAAGCGAACACAAAGTGTGATAGATGCACTAAGTGAACAAGTGTGATGGATACACTAAAGGTAATGAAGTGTGATGGATACACTAAAGTGAATGAAGTGAATATGTGCATGATAGATACACAAAATGAGGATGTGTGTGATAGATACAGAAAATGAGAATGTGTGTGATAGATACAGAAAATGAAAGAAGTGTGATTGATACACTAAGTGAAGAGAGTGTGATTGATACACTAAATAAATGAAGTGTGATTGATACACTAAGCGAATGAAGAAAGTGTGATGGATACACTAAGGGTGAATGAGGTGTGATTGATACACTAAATAAACGAAGTGTGATTGATACACTAACTGAATGAATTGTGATTGATACACTAAATAAATGATCTCAAACGGAACTACTTTGAATGAACCGTACATACAATATCGTGTATGAATGAGAAAGAAACTTGATAAGTACAATGCAATACAATGCATGATGCAATAAACAAGCATAGCGGCGCTTTAGAAAGCACCTCATGGGGTGAGTGGTGATGAACCGCTCTACTCTGACGGGGATCTCCCTTCGTGCTCTTCGAACACTTACCTTCAACTTGCAGTACAAAGGCTCTGAAATACTGATAAGGGTTCTTTATGTAGAGCACTTTGGATGCTGCCTTTCTTCCTGATCATATTCACAACTTTCCCTATTCTCCAACGGGGTGACAGACTAGGTTGGTTCAGTATCCAGAATTGAGGTGCATACATGCTATCTCAACCTATGGGGCTTCCATACAGATTTCAAGCCGAGGACGCGCCTCTGGGTATTTAAACCAGACTTTAGTCTCGGAAATCCCGAACCTTTGCGTTCTAGGCAACAACCATTCGAACTCTAGTTTCCACCGTCGTAGTTGGTCTCCTAGGAACTCATTGCGAACACAGCCGAGATGCCTTTGGCAGGGAATGATACTCAGGGAGAGCACTTCTGATTGCCATTCTAGCTTGAAGCAGACTTGATCTTGAGCTTAAGGTAGAGGCACACTCATACTTCGGAGCATTGGTAAGACCTGAAGAGGTACACACAAAATGCAATCTCGGAACTTACTAAAGTTGAAACAAACTCAGATACCCGACATTGTCCCTCTTTTCTTTTGCTTTGCAGTCTGGAACCTATATAGCTTCAGATAGGTCCTGGTTTTATTGTTCTCATGTGACCTGGGTTGAACCCTACAGTTTTATGAAAGAACAGATCCTGTTTTGCACAAATGTAGAGAATGGCACAGCACTCGGAGCGCAAAACAATTTTATTTTTAAAATTGAGAGATGAGTTCTTGACTGGGGTATTGAGCCTACGACTGAACACAGCGCACTACGACTCAACAACGGAAAACAAAAGGTAAACAACCTAAACACATCGAGTAACACTCGAAACGACTCGAAACAAAAATCAAGATAAAACAAAAAGACACGACACTCAGACGTGCACAGGGAGCCTATTTCTCTGGGTATTATTTCCCACCCTTTCTCATTTGTGATTCTCACATCACTCGACCCTCAAGCTCGGTTTTTCTCTCAAAACCCTTTTCTTGCTTTTCCTCTCAGCGTACTTCTTTCTATTTTTTAATCTCTCATTTTTCATCCCTCCCCAGGGTGGTTGATGGATAAACAGGAAGTTGCGGGCTCTTGCCCCTAGCATTCTGCTAGATTCTCTTTCTTCTGCTCACAACAGTGAACTTTCCCCACAGAGGGGTTGTGATGCGGCTGGATGTGCAGCAGATCTGCAATTGACATTGGTTAACGATGCTCTACCGGGGAGTTTGGACGTGATTAGATCTGTCTAGATGAGGGAATGGAATATCCTGCCCCATTCCAGTTCGTGCTTCGCACTTGGCTTGATACCTCGTTGCTTGGAGGATATGAGAGCTTTCAGCCCTTTTCTGTTAGCTTTCGTTGTGCCCTTCTTGGCGAATAGGGTGCCCTTTCCGGCAAGTATGGTGCCCTTTCTGGCAAATGCATTGACAACGGGGGAAAGACAGGAAGCCTGACTCAGCTGTGCCCCTAGTTCATTATTTTGACCATTTTTTGTTTTTGGCTTCTGCTTAAAACAATTTTAACCAAAATGAGAGTTAGATTAACGCGCTTGTTCGATTTTCTAATTTGAAATCATGCGAGTTAGGTTATGAGCACTGAAAATTTTCCTTTTTTTGGTCCAAGAAATGGTCCAGTTTTGGAAAAGTGGAATAATTTTCGAGAGAATTAGTCAACCTCAGTAAAAATTCTCAAAAACTATTTTTGCAAATGGCCACTGCTCGACCGACGCAGAATTTACTCTTGAGATGCACAACCTCAGATCCAAAACAAATGGAAAATTGCCCCTTGTCTGAACGGCACTGCATGGCAACGGAAAGTTGCCCCTAGTCTGAATAGCACCGCAGCACATTGTATGGCAACGGAAAGTTGCCCCTTGTTTGAATGGCACCGTAGCGCATTGCAATCAGTCTTCAGAGTGACGATCACAACCGAATTCTCGGATACAGAGAAGACAAAGATGACCAAAACCATCACATGGACACAATCGAATTTGAAGTGTTTCACGGCTGGACTTTAGAATGAAGTTGCCTACGTATCCCAAAGATGGGAATCAAGCCTTACGTAGTTCGGGGTTAAGGTACACTCGGGTATTAACCTCTCCTTTTGCGCTCTAACTTTTGCCAAGACCGCCCTTTCTGGGTTTTCAACCTTGCGAGCTTTGTTCTTCTTTTCTTTTCAATTCTTTTCATTTCTTTTCATTTCTTTTCTTTTTCATCTTTTCTTTTCATTTTCTTCTTTTTTGTTCTAACTTTTGCCTGGGCCGCCCTTCCGGGTTTTCGGCCTAACGAGCCTCTCAGGGGTAATAGTGTAGCTTTGTCCATGTTAAATGGTTTTGAGATCCTAAAGTCAACTGACTCCAGGAGAATGGTTGTTGTTCGCTGACGATGCAGGAGTCCATCCAATGGGGTCTGAATTGCCCCCAGTGTTGCGGATAGGGACTCAGTTGTTCTTCAGCAATACTTTCTTCTTTCCTCCCTTCTAGGATTTGGCATTCTTGCCGATCTTCATCTTTGACTCTTCGAGCACACTTGAAATTCTTTTGCCCCTAGTTCAAAGGGGTGCTTTTGATCTAGCTTCGCAAGCTTCTTTTGACCTTCTGATCTTCTTGATCCGACTTTCCTGGCCTCTTGTTTGAAGGCTGCTTCAAATCTGGCCACACAGGCCTTACATGGTGGTTAACCGTTGAACACTCTGAATCCAAGTTCAAGGTTTGAAAGCAAGGGGGTCGAGTCTCGAGGCTGAGAGTGATCCTGAGCTGCACAATTTCAAGAGCGATTCCACACCGGTCTTCGCAGGACTGCGCAAAACATTTTTTTTGAAATCTTTTAAGAAAGCGACAAATCCCTCGTGCTAAAGACAGTGTAGAACCAATCTGGATCAAGCCAGGATCCTTCTCAGTACTCACACTAACAAGTATGATCTCATTCGTTAAGGGCTCAGCATGCCTCTCTTTCTCTCAATTGATCAAATTTTGCAAAACCCGAGGAATTCCTCCCTCTTCGTTTTCATCACAATATTCAAAAGGTTTTGAAAAACTTAGGTCAATGCAATGATTTTCAAAGCACAGAAAAGCAGGTGAGAAGCACTGTCGTTTCATTCAAACTTCTAGCACAACTGGCACAAGGCAGAAGCGAACACAAGAATGTGAAAATCACTGTTGTTCATTCAAATCTGTTGGCATTACTGGCTCCAAGGCAGAAACAGATTCAAAAGAAAACGAAAAGACAAACACAAAACAAGCAAGTGATGTTCGAGGTAACACCCCCGAAATCACCTAACTCTAACAAAACAGGACTGACTTGGTACAACAAGACAGACCTAACTGACTCAGTAAGAAAAGACTGACTCTGTACAAAAAGACTAACTCAATACAACGCAACAAGACTGACTCAATACCCAAGTCAGAAAATACAAAAAACTAGCATTCACAAATGCTCAAAACAGTGCGTGCCATACGCCATATCCGGAGTAAACTGAGTGCCGCCCATAGGTGGTTCATCCCCCGATCACATAGTGACATTATCCCCCATAAGTTCACTGATCAAGTGCCGATAGACTTTGCAAGACTGGTGCGGCAATGACCCTGTTGTCAAACAGATCCTGTACATCATGGCGCAGACGAAAGCAACTGTCGGTGTCATGACTGGTTTGTTGATGGTAGGCACAGTACTTAGTCTAGTCATGCTTTGGAGGGAGAGGATTAGGTAGAGGCCGTTGTTCCAACGGTTTCAGATATCCTTTCTGGAGTAAGGCCTCTAGAGCCTTTGACAAGGGCATATAAAGTGGGGTAAAAACCCTCTTGACTCGAGGTGGATATTTGGTTTTTTGCAAGCTACTTCCGGACGCATCGGTGAATGGGGTAGCTGTTTTTGATGTGGTGGTGGTAACCATGCCCACTTCAGAAGATCTTGCAGCTGCATCACCACTGGTGGTCGTATTCGAACTGCGGAAAAACGCCCTCCTGGGCTGCTCCTTCTCCTGGTCAATGAGGCCCTGCCTCATAGCGTCCTCGATTTGCACCCCCATCTCATGCAGATTCGAAAAGGTAGGGAAGGGGAGAACAATCATTTTCTGCATAAGCTTGGGCTGGAGATTGCGCACAATCATCCGAATCTGATCTTTGTCAGTGGGCCTAGTGGTCATCATTGAGGCCTTTGCTCTCTATCTCATCACGAACTCTGAGAAACCCTCATTTGGTTCTTGGCGGGTGACTTCGAGATTACGAGCTGTGACCTCGATCTGTGTGTTGTAGGAGTATTAAGCAATAAAGGCCTCAGCCAGCTCTTCCCAGTTTCGTTTCACAAAGTCCTCCAATTTCGCATACCAGATTGCGGCTATCCCAGACATGGTTCGGCCAAAGAGAGACAACTTCTGAGCTGTGGTCAAACCCATTGGCCTCAAGATATCAGAAAACAGGTGGAGGTGCACCCTTAGGTCTCCAGAGCCGTCAAAGCGATCGATATGCGGCATTTTGAATATGTCCGGCAACGTCACAGCTGCATCGGTATACCCATCCTCGATGTCCGGGATGGACTTTACTCCCTGAGATTTCTTGAACATCTTTTCAAGCTTGCTCAACTTCAACGCTGTAGGGTCCACCTCGAACTCAAAGGGAGAGTCCGGTTGATTGATAGGAGTGGGTGCCTTGGATAATTGAGGTAGAATCGAGGGCGGAGCCGGCCCTGTCGAGATGTCTGTATCCTCCTGGATATTTTGAAAATTTGGTGTCTTCCCGGGTATTGGATCTCTTGGTGGGAGAGGAGCTTGGTGTGAAGCGGATGCCCCGGCTTGCTGCTGTAGCCGGGTAATTAGCTCTGCCTGCTGAGTCATGACCATAGCCTACTGTTTGGCACATTCCGCTTGATGAGCAGCGTCCTCCTACATGAGTTTCATACTTTCTTGGAGTTGGTGCACCATTTCCTCCATCCTTGCCATGTTTTGCTATTCCAGCTGACTGACTGGTATATCTATCTCTGTGGTAGAAGCAGATATCTCAACCCAACTGCACACAGGTGAGATGGATAATGACTGCTGATCCGAAGACTGTTGAACTGATGATCTGTAAATCCCTAGCAGAGTCGCCAGAAACTGTAGACGTCCCCGAACGTCCTGGGGGGGAATCCTGTTTTGTTCATTGGGCTCACTACAGTTCAGGACTCAATGTCACGGTCCTGTATCTAATCTCGCAGAGTACAATGCAAGACCGATGAATCATCAAAGAGTCCAAATCCGGCAAATCGTTTTTGAAAATAGATTTTTTGAAAGAAGTGCCAAACATGGACTGCTTTGCCAGATACAGAGTCGCCACCTAAATATTTATTTTGGGGGAATTTAGGAAACCTTGACTCGTTGCCTAAGGCTATGTGTCCGTCATCACCAAAGTTGCCTCGGCTCGGGAACTTGGGTACAATTGGGGAAGGTCACTTCGTGAGCACCCCCGCTTGCCCGATCAAAGATCGGCCTTTACTAACCATGATATCGAGTTTTGAAAACATTATGCGTTCTTATTCCGGTTATTAGCCTAGATTTACTATATGATGCGCACAGCATACAAGTATAGATTGGATCGCCTGAATTGGAACGAAACATCTCATGTTTATTTTGAAAACGGTTTGCTACTCGCAAGTAGGCTAAAATGCGAATTTGCCACCCTCAGGTGGGCTTAGAAAACAAGATGATTTGCCACTCTCAACTGGGCTTAAAACTCACAGTCAATGCATTATTCCAATTCAGATAATCCAACCTTCACCCACAGGCATTCAGGCAGGTATATCACATAAGCACATAGCCTCATGGTAAGCATACTATCATGGCAGTCACCCACACACATGCAAGGATGCTAAAGCATAAACACTCACCGAGTACTCCAAGCCAAAACATAAGCTATGTTAGAAATCCATGCATGATCCTAACTATGCTGAAATGCCTAATGCAACACAGGCAGGAATGCAACTAAGATAGGCTCGGCTATTCTAAAGATGGCATGTGAAGTGCTACAACTAACAAGTATTCAACTCGGCATTGAAATACAATGCAGTTAGTATGATGCGCCGAGCCCGATGCATGTAAGACAGATGAATGGATGCAAACATGCGAGCATAAGTATGCTAATTGAAACATGCCCTAATCTAACCATCATAAGCTGGTAAATAAAAGGGAGAAAGATGTGGGGTTGGAAGACATACATCACACACACACACACATTTATTACAAAATTGCCCTCTCTCGGAGGGTCCGAATAAATAATACAGTCTGAATAAATAATACAGTCCGAATAAGTACAAAACCCTAATTAATTAACAAATTAACTAAGAAAAGCAAAAATAAACTAATATGCAAATCCATGGACCGCCTCAGCTCTATTCCGAATGATGAATGATGCATGCTTGAGTTGCCTGGCACGGAAATCCATTATGATGCCTCGATTCGCCTCTATTTGCAATTAATCCCGGAATGCTGTGCAAGGCTTTAGAAAGTTGCTGATTTCTAGTTTGCTGCAACAGAGAGCAAGAAAGGGGCATGGCAAAGTATTTTTACATATGTATGCACACCTCGATCCTCGTGCCACCAATCACGCATCCCGATGCATGATGGCCGAGGAGTCGAATTGCACGACTCGATGTGAAATGAATGCACATGACAACACAACAAGGCCTCGACTCCATCATGGGTAATCCGGAGTGTCGGCGACTGGGAATCGAGGCACGTTTCGTCACTTGGAGTACGAAACGTCCCTCGTTTCCCGTGTTTGGACTAAACCCTACTCCAAACACAATGCAATATGCATGATATGCACGAATGCAATTCTAACATGCAACCTAGCATACGCAATGCTATGGACTAAAATGGCATACACAATGCACGTGATGTAACATGGCATACACAATGCTCTAACATGCAACCTAGCATACGCAATGCTATGGACTGAAATGGCATACACATTGCAAGATGGTCTTACACTAACATGAGTGGACCTCAGCCACACTCACATCAGTGGCCATGTGATGGAAATGAGACAACCGAAACACATGCAAACATGCACGATGCAAGGGACCGATCCTAAGGTATCAAATGTCACTCTACCAAAGCATGGCAAGGGATGAAAGATGGCATACAAACATGCAATTTCCAGCTCTGAAATAAGATGCTCAATGGTCCCGAATCATGCAAATGTGGCACACAATGCAAGCTAGGGGGCCCAGGTACCGAAACTAGTGAAGCGCGTTACACTAGAGGTACCCAAAGCAATGCACCAATGGAAAAACCAACCCCAAACAGACCCTAGGCAGGTCTGAAACAGTGGGGAAATGGCCTAAAATGATGGCTCGGAATGCAAAGAAATGGAGCTCATGCAATGGTCGATAAATGAGACATACAAGCCCGACTCTCAAACGCATTTAAAGAGTACAAAACATGGCAATATGACATTCAAAAAAGCTCTGAAATATGATGTATAATGGCCCCAAAACAAGGAAATACCTCAGTATATGCATGGAATGAACCTCAAAACTCAAAGTTAAGCATGGGTATTGAACTACAAGCATGCAAAACCAACATCATTCAACCATGAGACACAAAAACAGAGCTAGGGCAGTCCAAAATAAGCACAATATTAGTTTAAGGCATGGCCAAAAAGTGTTAAAATCAAGGGTCAACAAAGCATGCAAAGAAAGCTAGTGAACCATGATTTACACTACACGTATATGAAGCACATGAGGGCTCACCAAACCAGCCAAAAAAAGAAGTATGCCATGCCAAAATATGCCCAAATAACCACTGAAACTTAGTCAATGCATGCAAGAATGATGGGCTCTTTTGAAAGGCCAATAAGATGGTTGTTCTACACATATAAGATAGACATGCAAGATGGTAAAAAAAACCTCTAGAAAGAGGTTCTGAGGGTCCTAAAACCCACCCAAAAGAGCCTGAAATGGGTCTAGGAAACATGCAAATAAAGGCCCCTTTGAAAGGCCTTTAATGGGATTGTTCTACACATGCATGAGGGACACAAAATATGGCCAAAAGGGCTCTGGATAGAGTCAAGGCAGACCTCAAAACTCACCAAATAGGGCCTGAAATGTGGCTTCACAACATGCAAGTAGGAGCCCCTTTGGAAGGCCAAAAGGGCCAACAAACAAGACAATGAGAGAGGGGGTCACCCCCCTCTGATTTTGGCTCGCAAAATAGTGTGCTATCCACTAAAAATCCATTGGATTTCAGTGGCTAGAAGGCCAAACAAAGCATGAAACAAAGGCCTAGATGCAAGGCTCAAAACAAGATGCAAACAAGCATACAAGGGGGTAGATGACCTCAAACAGAAAATTGTCCTTGATAAAACTTCAAGAGGAGCTCAAAATAAGACTCTTTTCAGTTTATGACAAATCTCGAAAATGCTTGCAAGAAAGGCTAAGATAGGAAGCAAAATAAGCCTACAAAGAGGGATGGAGCAAACAAGGAGGTAGATGACCTCAAACAGAAAAGTGTCCTTAATCAAACTTCAAGAGGAGCTCAAAAGAAGACACTTTTCAGTTTATGAAAAACCCAGAAATGCTTGCAAATAGGGCTAAGTTGTGAAGCAAAATAATGCAAAAATGGGGAAATGAGGACTTACTCTTGTAGCACAGCAATGCAGCAAGATCTGGACCAAGAAGGTGAGTCTTCAACCTTGAAAAATAGCTCCAAGGTGCTTGGATGGATGGTGGAGGTGTTGTGCTAGGAGGTGTGGTGTAATGGCCAAGAACAATGGAGTATTTGAGCTTGGATGAGAGAGATATGGAGGGTGGAGTGTATATGCCTTGGCTAAATTTTCTAAACCTTTGCAAATGGAAGGGGAGTGTTGGTTTTATAGAGGAAGAAGGCCAAGGCTTCTTGGAGAAGCCTCAAGAGAGGGTTAAAGCTTCTCAAAGAAGCTTAACCAAAAGGGTCAAGCTTCTCCTTGAAGCTAAGCAAAAGGGGCAAAACCACCTTAAAAAGACCAAAAAGAGGGTCAAAATCCTGGAGGAAGGGTCAAGTGCTTCACAGCTGGCACAGCTGTGTTGCACTCAAAAAGACCAAAAAGCAGAAAGCTGGCCGACCAGCTTAGGTGGTTGGCCGGCCACTCCCCCTGGTCGGCCGACCAGCGGTCAAAAGGGTCAAGGGGAAATGCTGGTCGGCCATACCAGAAAGGTGGCCTCCCAGATGAGTAGAATACATCTGTATGGTGGGAAACCAAAAAATGTGACCCAGGAGAGAGGAAAACCAGCTTTTTAGCAAGGTTCAAAAGGGTCAAGAAGAAATACTGGTCGGCCTACCCATATTGGTGGCCTCCCAAATGAGCACAACACAATGATGGTATGAAAAACCAGAAATTATGGCCCAAAAGTGAGAAAAACCAGCGTTATGTCAAGAAAACCGGCTGGAGGAGAGAGAAAATGGTTTTCAAAAGAATTGCTGGTCTCCCACCATCCTACCACCTTCCTAACAATGAAAATAGGGTCCATACCAAAAATGAACCCTAACCGATGCAAAACGAGGGTTCGGGGGCCAAAACGCGCGGTTCGGGGCCCCGAAAACAGGCTGTGAAGCACTGGAGGTGGCATACGACCACGAAGGTGGTCTCCCGGGCCACAGTGTCCCTCTAAGGAGAGGAAACAAGGTGTGTGCCAAAAATCGGAGCAAACGGAGGTAGTTAAGCGGTCCCGAACCGAGGCGCACGGCCGACGACTCCGAAAACTGGAAACTGGTCTCCAAACGGGAATAGTGGCCTACGACCACGAACGTAGCCTACGGCCACTGAGAGATGGTCTACGAGACCTCTTCCTCCCTTCAGGAAGGGAAAACAGAGAAAACAGGGCCTAGTTTGCAAACCGAGGCAAAGCACAAAAGAGCCCCGAAGTCCGTAGGCAAGGCTCGCAGCCGAGACTCTGAAACCCCAGAACGAGCACAATATGCACTATCACCGAGCGCTCAATCAGCGACGTCTGAGTCTTAAGGTCGGTCAAAAATGGGGTGTCTACAGCGCACCTCTCTTCGACAGCTCGCACAACCTAACCAAGGTCATGATAGGCCCCCGCAACAACCCCGGGCACAAGGCAACCCTGTCCCTTCGGTGGGAGAGATCAGAGTTATTGCTGGCGGGCTTGCTTGTGGAGGACCATCCCGCTCGGCTCGACGGGCAAAACTCAGAAAGACAAGGCAGGGCTCAGATAAAGAAGTTGCCACATTGGACCGCCCTTTCAAAAACCCCGAGCAATGGATGGAGCCCATCACCTTTACGGAGGCGAACTGCACAAGCATCCGTTACCCCCATGATGACCCCCTCGTCATCTCTGCCCTCCTCTCCAATTACAAAGGCAGACGGGTTCTCGTCGACAACGGCAACTCTTCAGACATTATCTTCCCAAACATCTTTCGCCAGCTCAAGGTTAGGGAAGAAAGTTTGTCCCCTCTCCAAACCCCACTGGTTAGCTTCACTGGGGACCGGGTGACCTCCATAGGCTCCATCGATCTTCCCATTACCATTGGAGAATACCCGCGGCAGACCACAAAGTTGTTCACTTTCCTCGTCGTCGGCTGTCCTTCTGCTTACAACATTATCCTCGGCCGCACTGCCCTAAATGCTTTTCAAGCTGTCACATCCACTTTCCACCTAGCCATAAAATTCCCTACCGACCTTGGGGTCGGCACTGTGAGGGGAGAACAGACCGTAGCCAGAGAATGTTACGTCGCTTCACTTAAAGAGGTTAAGCTAAAGGAGGCAATGATCATTGAAGAACTTGACATCAGAGACAAAGACGAGCTGGTCAGAGGGGAACTAGTGGAAGAGCTTGTCAAGGTCCTCATTGACTCTACAAACCCGACAAAAACTGCCAAGATTGGCAGCCAACTATCCTCCTAGGCCAAGGCCGACCGTACGACCCTCCTAATTGAGCACAACGACGTATTTGCCTGGACCCACTCCGACATGCCGGGTATTGACCCCTCATTCATCACTCATCGTCTCAACATTGAGCCCTATTTCCGACCCTTCTACCAGAAGCAACGCATCTTTCACCTGGAACGCAACACTCTTATTGCTTCTGAAGTAGATAAGCTCCTTGAGGCACAGTTTATAAAAAACGTGGACTACCCCAGATGGTTGTCAAATGTGGTCCTGGTCCGAAAAAACAACGGTAAATGGCGACTCTGTGTCGATTACTCCGACCTCATCCGAGCTTGCCCCAAAGATAGTTATCCCCTTCCTCGCATAGATCTACTTGTCGATGCCATGGCCGGTCATCAAATGCTCAGCTTCATGGATGCTTTCTCTGGCTACAATCAAATTCTGATGCACCCATCGGACCAGGAACACACCTCCTTCATAACTGACCGGGGGACCTACCACTATTGTGCCATGCCATTCGGGTTGAAAAATGTTGGAGCGACTTACCAATGGTTAGTCAATGCCGTTTTTCATCACCAGATAGGTCGGAACATGGAAGTATACGTTGGCAACATGCTTGTCAAGAGCAAACTCTCCTCTGATCATCTGGCAGACCTGCGAGAGACCTTCAACACTCTGCGTAAGTATCAAATGAAGCTGAATTCGGAGAAATGCGCTCTCGACGTCGGATCTGGAAAATTCTTGGGTTTCATGGTCAGTCAACGGCGTATCGAGGCTAACGCCGAAAAGATCAAGGCTTTGATAGAGATGCAGTCACCCAGAACAGTTAGAGAAGTTCAAAGGCTTACGGGCAAAGTCGCCGCCCTCAACCGCTTTATTTCCCGCACAACAGACAAGTGTCTCCCCTTTTTCAAAATCCTTCGGCAGGCTTTTGAGTGGACGACAGAATCCAAAGAAGCTTTTCAACAATTGAAGCAGTGCATGGCCAACACCCCTACTTTCTCAGGTGATCACGGGTGAGCCCCTTGTTCTCCACTTAGCCGTATCGAACACTGCAGTCAGTGCAGCCTTTATCAGGGAGGACGGCTCTGTCCAGCGTCCGGTCTACTACATTAGTCGGGCTCTTAGGGGAGCAGAACAGAACTACCCACTGCTTGAAAAGATGGCCCTAGCCTTGGTCATAGCCTCAAGACGGCTCCGACCTTACTTCCAGGCCCACCCCATTGTCGTCCTCACTGACCAACCTTTGAAGAAGATAATGCAACAACCAGAGTTGTTCGGCCGACTTATACAATGGTCAGTCGAGCTTAGCCAATTTGACATCTCCTACCGACCTCGAACAGCGATCAAAGGGCAGGTTGTCGCTGATTTTATCCTAGAATTCACTAATCCCACTTTAACCATGGCCCAACCGCCCAAGCAATCCAATACTGAGGCAGAAGACCCCCACTCTTGGACCCTTAATGTCAATGGATCATCCCGCAAAGAAGGCAGTGGGGCTGGCCTCATCCTCACCGCCCCCGAGGGTGATTATTTCAAGTGCGCTCTCCGTTTCTTGTTCGACGCAAGCAATAACAAGGCCGAATATGAGGCTTTGATCGCAGGTCTCTGCCTAGCCAAAGACATTGGCATAAGCCATATCCAGGTGTTCAGCGATTCCCAACTCATCGTCGGCCAAATTACGGGAGAATTCGAGGCTAAGAAAGACACAATGCGGGCTTACAAAGATATTGCATTCCTCTTTGTGCACCTCTTCAACACTTTCCACATCAAGTACATCCCTCGGACGGAAAACTCCAAGGCAGATGAAATGGCTCAATTAGCTTCTGTCGACCAGTCAGACCTCAGCCATGGCGTCCGCCTTGAATACCTGACCCATCCGGCCATTTCCCCAAACCAGCAGCGAGTCCACTTCCTCCAAAATGAACCTATTCCATGGGCGGCAGACATCCTTCTGTTTTTGACCAATGGGGAGTTACCAGAAGACAGACAGCAGGCCGTCAAAGTTAGGGCCCGGTTGTCCAATTACGTCCTCGTCAGCGGCCTCTTATACAAACGGGGATTTTCATGCCCATACCTCAGGTACCTCAGCTCAGCCCAAGCGACCTATGTGATGAAGGAAGTTCACGAGGGTGTATGTGGTAACCATTTGGGTGCCAGGTCGCTGGCCCATAAAATACTCCGCACCGGTTACTTCTGGCCTATTCTCAACCAAGATACCACCGAGTTCGTGTTTAAGTGAGACAAGTGCCAGCGCTTTGCTAACATCCCTCATGCTCCGCCAACAGAACTGATCATGCTCAGCAGTCCATATCCCTTCGCCAAGTGGGGCATAGACTTAGTCGGTCCATTGTCCACTGGTAGGGGCCAAACCAAGTTCGCTGTGGTCACCATTGATTACTTTACCAAATGGGTAGAGGCGGAACCCCTCGCCACAATCACCGAACGTAACACGACCAGATTCATCTGGTAGTTGATTGTGTGCCGATTCGGAGTCCCCTAAGCCATCGTCTCAGACAACGGCAAGCAATTCGACAATGCCAAGTTCAGGAAATTTTGTGCAGAGCTCCACATCCAGCCGTGCTTCTCTTCCCCAGGCCATCCCCAAGCCAATGGGCAAGTCGAGGTCACCAACCGTTCTCTCTTAAAGATCATTAAAACCAAGTTGGAAGCCGCTAAAGGATTCTGGGCTGAGGAACTGCCAAACGTACTCTGGGCTTATCGCACTACCGCTCGAACCCCTACTAGGGAGACTCCCTTTCGCTTAACATACGGCGCTGAGGCGGTCATCCCAGTTGAAATTGGCCTGCCAACCCCAAGGGGACTGCACACAGAGCCAGAACTCACCGAAGACTTGCGTCGGGCTGACTTAGACTTGATTGAGGAGCTCCGAGAGACAGCTGCTGTCAGACGAGCCTCATATCAACAAAAAATGATAACACACTACAACCGCGGGGTTCGACCGAGGGAGTTCGTAGTCGGGGACCTAGTCTTGCGCGAGGCAACTCTCGCCACCAAAAATCCAGCTGAGGGCAAGTTCGCGGCCAAATGGGAAGGGCCTTACGTCGTTAAAGCCAGACCTCGCCCAGGCACTTATCGACTCCAGGACATGAAAGGTCGAGACCTCCCTCACCCGTGGAACGCCGAGCACTTGAAGCGTTATTTCCAGTAAAGTGTCATGTCTTATTTTTGTATTGATCATTTGCTGTATGTCCTTTTTGACCATCTACACATGTGGTTATTTTTTTCCTCTTCATACATGGTGTAAAACTTGTGATCAATAGGCTATGCCTTAAGAGACAATGGTTTCATGGCTTCGTTATCAGTGTTGTGCTTCAATAACGACTTGTTAAACTGAGTTAATTCAAGCCTCAGCCAGACTGAGCGTGAAGGGCTCAGCCAGACTGAGTTAATTAAAGCCTCAGCCAGACTGAGCACGAAGGGCTCAGCCAGACTGAGTTAATTAAAGCCTCAGCCAGACTGATCACAAAGAGCTCAGCCAGACTGAGTTAATTTTATCCTCGGCCGGACTGAGCACAAATGAAGAATTCGACTAGTCCATCTTCGTAATTTCAAGCCCATTTTTAATTCATTCTTTACGACGCCTTTTAACATTCTTTACAACATTAACTTCACATTTTTAATTTATTTAAAAATCAAAGCTCATAGTCGTCCAAGCCCATCTTTAATTTCTAACACTCTTAACATTTTCGTGCATGCCTATTTTTAACGTTCTTTGCATCATGGTTCTCTCACAAGTTAGGCTGGCTGCCAATTTCTAAAAATTCTTTACATCACAATCTTCTCTGCCATTGCCATTATTTTCAAATGAAGAAATGACAACAGTACAAGGGAAATCTTGTTGTTTTATTTACAAAGTTACATATAACTTGATGTAAAAAAAAACAAAACAACACATACACAAAAATAAACGCAAAATTTTTACATTAATCAGTCTTCTTCACTAGTGACCAAGTCTTCCTCTTTAACCCCCTCATCCAAGGGGGTCTGGGCAACGTCGTCTTCATCTATTTTCACACTGCTGAAGTCTAAGTTTGGGAACAGCCCTTTCGCTTTACGTTTGATGGTCTTCCAGCTGCTGTCCTAGAACTCAGCCATCTCGTGCTTATAAAAATCCGACCGCTAGAAGCTTTGGATCACTTCTTCTTCACTCCTACTTCCAGCGGCCGCTCCCGACGGCCCAGCCCCTCCATCCCCCTCTCTTGCCAAGGCCCTGGCAACCGCGGCATCAATGGCAATTTGGAAATCGGCGGACTCCTTGAATTGCTCTACCGCCGCCTTACACAGGTTGGGGTACGCCGCTCTCTCAGATGCCAATTGGGCCCTTTCCTCTCCTAGGGCCTTCTCCAACTCAGCGATACGCCGATCTGCTTCTTCCTTGTCCTTGATAGACTGGGCGCGCAGATCTTCATTACAGGTCATAGCCTCATCCCACCTTTCGTTGGTGGTGGTGCAAGCTTTCTGGACCTTCTCCAGCCTCTTCCGCTCGCCAGCCAACTGGAACTCTAGCGATATAACATTGCAGCGCTCCGCTTCAAGCTCTGACCTAGTCGCGACGAGCTCGGCACTAGCTCGCTCCGCCGCGTTCCTGTGCACCACCGCCAATACCTCCATGACCTTCGCTCTCCGCGCATACTCCACCCCTTTTGCACATGCCTTCCGAGCGCTTTCCTTCTAACCTGCTATCTTCTCCATCTGCTTTTGCAGCTGTTCCTTCACCCCTCCCAGCTCAACCCTTAGCGGCTCTATCTCCATTTTCACACGTGCTAATTTATTCAACAAAGCAGCCGCTAAGGTCGCTGCCTTCATTTGGGCTGAGCACAACCCTCTCAAGAGGTCGGCCTCCCCCAACCGTGCCATTAACCGCACGTCGGCATCCTCCAACACTCCAACTAGGCTGTCGGCCACCGCCCTGGCTTTCTCCCCTTCCTCCACAGAGCGCCCTGCCAACGCGCGCACGTGGTACAACGCGGTCGTCAGCGCGGCACTTGTCCTTGGCGTGCTGGCCCCGGTCTTCCTTCTCTTGGGACTGGCGGTCACTTCTATTACAGGCACTGCCACCGTTGTTTGGGCGCTCGGGCTCACGTGTTCTTTCAACACTTGGGCGCTTGGCCCCTGGTCTTCTTTCGCCACCTAGGCGGTCTCCAAGTTTTCTTTCAACCCTTGGGCGCTGGGACCCTTATCCTCCTTCGCTGCGGGGACAATCTCCCTTTCTGGAGCTGCTCCCACCCTTCCTTCATCCGTCTTCTCCACCATGGGGACGTCCTCACCCCAAACCTTCATCTTTTTCATGTCAGGGGCGCCTTTTCCTCCCTCGCCAGTCGCCCTCTTCTTCTTTGGCTTCTTCAGCACTGCCTCCACTTCCTGTTTGTCCCTCTCCTTTAACGGATCTACTGGTGGTGGCCGTGGGGCGAAACCAGCTAAGTCTTTGTCACCCAATGGTTTGGGACGCGGTCGGACCCGCTCCCTCATCACCAGTTTAAGGGCAGGCCCCAACTGTTCCTCCTTATACTTTTCGGCTCTGGCGAAAGTCTCCCGCTCCTCCGCCCTTTGCCTCGCCTCCACCTCCTCCGCTGCAGGGTCTCCTTCAGTCGGTTACGGTCCTAACCCCAAGGCATATAAGGATGAAGAGTGGACCAGGTCGTCCCATCTGACACCCTCCTTCTCCCTCCACTTTTTCACCTGTTTGACCATCTCTTCTGCCTCTACCCCCAACTTCGGCTCCACCGATTTTGTGGGGACCTTCCATATCGTCCGAACTCCTTCCGCCCCATTCGCCGATACGAAGAACCACCTCGGCCTCTATCTCTTTACAGACGATGGCAGCCCAGCTACTAACCTCTTCCCCGCTACCGTCTGCAAAGTCACCCAAGTCTCTTGCTGACCAGATGCTTTGTAGCATGAAAAGAACTCTTCGACTGTCATCGCCGATCCGTTGGTCGCCCGTGGCCACGCGATAACGTAGGCCATTACAATTTTCCATGCAATGGGCATCAATTGCCCCGGCGCTGCCTCCAGTCGATTAAGTATCTCTGCCACTACCTTGGGGATAGGCAACCTCAGCCCCGCCCGTAATGCTTCTTCGTACAGGGCGAATTCTGCGGGCCGCACATCTGACGCCCTCTCCTTAGAAGCGGGGCACCCTCAAATCTATCTCAACCAGAATTTGGTACTTCCTTCGTACCTCTGCCAACTCCTCCACTGTGAATGTGGATCTATATGGTTTGGTGTGTCAGTGGTCCGGCTCCACTTGGCTTATAGGCCTAGCGGCCACGATTATTGTCATCGTTAGAGGTGGAGCTCGCACGACCTGACTAGCCCCCCTCTCCTCCGTTCGCTCCACCCGGTATCTTTCCGCCAAGTCCACTGCATTGTCTTCAATCAACGAATCAAGCCTTGCGGCAGACACTTCATTTCGGCCATTTCTCCTACGTGTTTACGTATTGCTTCGGACGCTGGCACAAGGAAGTTCGCAAAATGTTGCAAAGGTGTATCATTGGAAACAAATGAGTTTACTTCTGGGACGTGTTGGTTTTTTGCAAAAAGATAAGTAAAACGGATAACCCCAAAGGCCCACGGCTTACCCATTTTCCAAGGGTCAAGATTCAACTCCGCCAGTTTGAAATATTTCGAAAAACTCCCGCCCCTCCCTTTCCACTACCCTATATCACCCCATCCCTTCACTGCCCACTGACACGTCACCTTTCCCGCTAAGGGATTGCACCACGTGTACGACCATGATCTCTACTCCTTTCCTCTCCCCTGTCTTTTCCACTTCACCTCATTACGTGCTACGCCGTACCTCGAGCCCCGCGCGTCGCCATTTTCCCTTCCCACTCGATCACCCTTTGCGGTCGGCCCTCTCAGTGGACCTTCCCACTCGGTCACCCCGCGCGATCGGCCCTCTTCTCAGTTGACCTTCTCACTCGGTCACCTCTCGCGGTCGGCCCTCCTGTCAGTCGACCTTCTCACTTGGCCACCCTTCACGGTCGGCCCTCCTCTCAGTCGACCTTCTCACTCGGTCACCCCTTGCGGTCGGCCATCCTTTCAGTCGACCTTCTCACTCGGCCACCCCTCGGGGTCGGCCCTCCTCTTAGTCGACCTTCTCACTCGGTCACCCCTCACGGTCGGCCCTCCTTTCAATCGACCTTCTCACTCGGTCACCCCTCACGGTCGGTCCTCCTCGCAGTCAATCTTCTCCCTCGGTCCACCTTCGCGGTTGGCCCGTTTCCCCGACAATCTTCTCTCCGACGACCTCTCACAACCCTTATTTTTTTCCTTATTCCATTCGTTGGATTAAAGCTGCACTTGTGAATGGGGAACTACTGACATAGGTGGGCCTATAGGAGCTTTTGGCCCATTACTTAGAACCCAATACATAATTCAAACACTAAAGCCCAACACTGCTGAAGCTCAACGTGACATTAAGGACCAATGACATCTAAACACGTGGCAAGAGAAGAACCAGCCACATCAGCAGACAAAAATCCTGCAAAGTTATTGCACCACACATCAGCCATTAATGAGTTTCCTTGCGGCATTTATTGCGATAACCCTTCACGTCGGAATAGAACAGTCTCACCATGAACAAGGCAAGCTAGGACATAGACTTTCGGCCAACATAACGGCTCGGAGTGGACAAGGAAATGATGAGCAATGGATATAAGTAGGCTCCTAAGACAAAGAAAAGGTTAAGCTTCTCTATCACCAATCTATCCCTACATTCAACCATCCTCTCCCTTCTGTAACTTGATCGTCGGAGGGTTCACTGGGGGACTACCTGTTCCCCATTGGACTATTTTGCAGGTTCCACGGTGGGTTCTACAACCGAGCAACGACTTGAGAAGTGTGGACAGTGCTGACCCGCTCCATCGGTGGTTGGCAGTACCATCAGGTGTAACTTTTTTTAAACTAAAAATATCATTCCTCTAACATTCAGACAATTAACATTTCTTAATTTATTTAAGTTATTTTTGCCCTATAAGTTATAAATAGAAACTATTCTAAAAACTCCACACACACACACACACACATATATTAAAAAAAGAGAAGAATAAAACAATAAGTAAATTCAATAAATTGCACAAAACAATACCATAATCCCTTTATATGGGGTGAGACCCACACATTTAATTGAATAGTTTATATAAATTATTTATAATTTTTTTTTAAAAATTTATTTTGAAAATTTATACCAAACTGTTTGTTCAACTTTCACTTATAATATATTATATAAAAATAATTTAAACAAGTCTCAAAATGATGACTATAATGTTAAGAAATAAGTGCTTTTAATTTTTATTTTTTTGATTATCAACTTTAATTTATTGTAAAACTACATCAAACATGCTTTCACATTTCATTATCGTGTACGAGAATTATGTTGGATATTTGATCAGATTAGATATCCTTTTGCCTAAGACAATAGATAGGGTCATAAATTCCCCGGCAGAGGTCACAGTCAACGTCTTCTGTCTGTTCAGTATAATTTATTGTAATTTAAAATTTATAATTAAAAAGTAAATATTAAAACTAATCTTTTTCAGCAATGGTAGAGGACCCTAATTTTTGTGGCTCAAATGGTTCGAATTTGCCAAAACAACGTCGTTTTGAGTACAAAACAACATTAAAATTGCTAAAACGACGTCGTTTTGACAATTTTGAGCCATTTGAGCCACAAAAATTAGGCTCTCAAACATTTTTCAATCTTTTTTTAGTATCCAATGTTTTAATGTTTATTTAATCTATTTCTACTCAAGAAGGTATATGCAAAAATACATCAAACAATATGACATAGCAAAAATACATCAAACAATATGACATACTCCCAAAATTTTTTAAAAAAATGTTAGTAATATGAATTGTACCAAAGAATTCCCTTGTTTTGAGTTATTTAATAATCCCGCATATTTTAAAATTTTATTTTCTAAATTCAAGCAATTTTAAATTTATTTCATAAATTCATACTATTCTTTTGAAGTCGTGTATTGTTAGATGGTTTTAAATTTAACTGAAGTCGTGTTTTGAAAAGATAATTTTAAATCTAAAATCGTGTTTTCATAACATGATTTTAGAAAACAACACAAATTTGAAAAATAAATTCAAAACTGTTTAAATTTGAAAAAAGCAATTTTAAATGAATGTGCATAGTTAAAAACTCATGCTGTCATGGGTAAAGGCTTTGTTAGTGTTATGATCTATGTTGTCATGTATTGTTAGCATGCAACCTAACATTTTGTGAAAAACTGAGACTATTATTTGATGAGATTTATTGTAAAAGAAATGACATGTACAAAAAAAAAATAAAAAATAAAAAATAAAAAAAGAAAAAAAGAAAAGAAGAAGAAGAAGAAGAAGCAATAGAAGTTCACAATTTTAGCCATATGATTTCGTACAAAAAGATTTGATGGTCACACAATTTTAAAAAATATTTCAAAAATTATTTGAGGAATCAAATGGTTAAAATTTTTAAAATCAAACTCAATTTCTAAAGAGTAATGTACCTAGGCAAACTATATAGGTAAATTACTTGCCTTCTAATTAAGCCCTTTTAGATGAGAATATTGTTGACTTTTTGGCTTTCGAAGGTTATTATTGTAATTATAAGCGTGCCAACAAGGATCAATCAGTCCTTATAGAAAATTAATTGCCAACCAATTATCAGACGATTGTGTTTTAGTTCTTTCAGCCTCAATGAAGAGGACTTTTACTGGTGGCTTGATTTAGGAGAATTTAAGCAAATGGCAATCAAATGAAGAGCAATTGAAGCATTTCATTAAAATGAAAACTTACAATGATCCAATTCAACCTCGTAGAGGTTCACAGCAACAATCTACTTGAAACTACTCCTATGAACGAAGTGCAGTGCAGGAATTAAAGTACAAAAATGTAAAGAACAGGAAATGTAAAAATTGGAAAGAAAATAAAGTGGAATAAAACTGGTTTTTTGGATCTGAGTCTGGGGGCTTTTCTGGGGCCTTTTCTACTATTTATACTCATCAAGGATGACCATCAAACTGCACTTCCAACCATCGAATCGCTCCTCCATGATCGTTGATCATGTTGCCTTATAGTTAGCTCCACTATGTCATCACTTGCAGTTAGGCTTCCCTCCTAATTTTGAATTTGAATGTGAGTAACCGTTGAAGTCACATCACTTTATATCTCTTTGTTGATCCAATACTACGCAGATCTCGTAAAACCAATACTGACTGCCACGTGTTCGATTATGATTGAAAACTTGAATAGTCTTCTTGTATTGCCCTTAACCTGCCACGCATTGAATTATAATTGACTTATACAAAATATGTAGCCAACATTACCTCCCGCACTAATATACCCAATACTTGGTGATATTAGTGGATCAAGGTCTTTTATCCACATTTTAGAACGTGCATGGGCTTTATATTTTTAGAAACACAACCGTCATTCATTGATGATCATTTGCATTAACTCCTCTTTGATCCCTTAAACATGCCCACTATCTTAGTATTTGAAAAGTCCAATTCAATGGAGAAACAGACCTTTTCTTATCTCGATCAAGCATATGAAGAGTTGTTTGATAAAACCGTTCGTCCTCGAAAGAATCTTCATGCATTGATTAGCCACCTTTACCCACCTTCTTACATTCAAGTCATGGAAGCTTTCGCAAATTATCAACCTTTGGATTACGAACATACTGTCCACAATCCCTTGATTCAGAAGTTTGCAAATATGGACCTGGGAAGCTCTTCTTCTAATTCATAATCTTCTGCATGGGATGAGGCCGTGGCTTCTTCTTCTTCTAGGGCTTCTGGTTGGAGAAGCTGGTCGGAACCTGAGGCATGTGAATTGAGGGAGCGAGTTAATCATCACTTTGTCGAGTTCGTTGATCCTTTAGAGTTCCCTTTCTATGCGCGAAGCTCGGTGGTCTATCCTTACGTGCCCATCGATCGCCAACGTAGTTTAGAGGACAATCTACTTGTAGCATGGTACACAGTATCCATGCCTACAAAGATAGTACGAGCTACCATTCACCCAAAAGAGGCACAGGGATATAACCCATCATTTTTAGCCAAGAAGGCGAAGCTTCATCCTTCTGACTGGCTTGATTGTGTTAATGTCCCTCGGTTCCCTCCTTCCTTCGAAATGGAAGCCTCTATACCTCCTCCTCCGCAAAAACCTTCATGGATAGAGAGATTGAAGCTTACCCTCTCTGCGGAGAAGGTTTTTTCGCTTTACAAGCCTCCAACTCCTCCTACTCCAGCTCAACAAAAGGAAGCCCAACTTCTGCTTGCGGCCTTTTCTCACTTGCCTTTCAATGTTCTTGAGGATGATGTTCCTCTCAAGAACCTTCGATGGGCTTGTGATATTCTGACTCGGGGTCAGGTCCTCAACCCCATCGCCCAAGCAGAACTCCACATGTTGTTGGACCAACTCCCATTGTTTCTTCATTGGCACCGGACTTCTTTGGCCACCACCCAATCTTTGGACCAACTTTCATCCCTCCGAGTTCATACCCAGTACGAAGCAGAGAACCTCGTCGAGGAATACAATGATTTCAAGAATAAAGACTTTGCGTACTGGGATGACTTGGATATGGACGAGTTGGAATAAGGGCTAAAAGAGACATCGTTCGAAATAAAGGCTAAAGAGCTCTTTTATCAAATAAGAGTGCATCAACTTCAGCAACCAAGCTTGGAACAAATAGAGGATAGAATAAAAAAAGGACAGAAATTTATTGATCATAGCTGGACTAAATTCCATGATCTCGTTATTTATTCTATTCCTTACTTTTATGAACTGGAATTTGTACCCAAAGAAGAACTTTTAATGTAATTGCTTTTGTTTTAATACATCTAAGTCTTTTCTCTTTGTTTGGCATGGTTCGAATTTATCTCTGTCTGCCTTCATAAGCAAATTTAGGGCTTCGAACTAACCAATCTCATCATTCGAATTTGGATTCAATAAAACACTAAAAAACCAACATGAATTTTCCAATTTATGGAATACGGTTGACAACTTTTGCTGATTTTTGTTTAGGATCAGTGCTTTGAATTTTAACAACCATATCCTTTAAAGCTTGTTTTAATCATGTCCAATATATGGTCATATGGTTAGCACGATCAATAAGTTTTAAATTGACCCTTTTTGTTTCGAACAACAGTTCATACTTTCAAAAATATGGAAACCCCTTCCTTGAAGGTTGCACTGCTTTAATCCAACAAGCAATCTTCAAACCAACTACTGGTTTTGACACTTCGAACAACAATTTTCATCCTTAAGGGATCTCAAGTCCTGCTTCGAAGGATTTATTCTACTAAGAAAACCTTAAAACAGGCTTTCAACCTTGTTGGGGCATACAAACACTTAAGCTTTCTTGCATCCTTAGGTATGGGATGTGCTTTGAAGCAGGTTTTCGACATTCGAAGCCGCTTGTCCTTTCATTTTGGCGCTAATATTGGCTTCGAAGCCAAATGTTTTATTTCGAAGCTGACATCAACCTCTGGGATGTGTTTTTCCCTCCAAAAGTATCAATATTGAAGGAAACTCTTCGTATCTATACTTTTAGTACTTCTCTATGAATTACACGATATATTTTCCAGACACAAAGGTTTTTAGAACCCTTTTACTTCATATTCTGAAATCACTCGTTTGTTCAACACACAAACCCTTCCCTTCTATTAACCCTCTCTTCCTTGCTACTTGCCACCAATGGATTCTTCTTCTCTGAAAATACCAACTGGTGATCGTATAAGCCCAACAATGGTTTTGAAGAGATGTATTGAGGAAGAGATTGCCAAACTTACAGCTGATGGGTCAAGCGCCATAGACGCACGTCTCTTTGTTCCTCGCCATAGCGATAAACAAGAATACATCCTAGGTCCCATCTTTTGAGAAGCTCCCGCTTAACTTCCAGCTTTATACCCTCGCTTGGAGGACCACTTTCTTCTCTATGAAGGGGGGCTCGACTGGGGGAATTGGAGAATGACCCGTCCTCACCGTTGCTAGCCGACATTGAGAACTGAGTGGGAGGAATGGTTTGACAGAGTTGTGCTTGCAAGAGAAGATGACCTGCAAGAGCTCTATATTCTCGACGCCTTTCGTCTTTCCAGGTTTATCATTCCTGAAGACCCTTTTTTGATTCCTGCTACTCTTTGCTTTTGGAACATGGCTTTTAATTTTTTTCAGTTTCGGTGTGGCATGATGGCCCCCACCGTTCTTGATATCTGTCATCTCCTATGGCTTTCACCCCTTGGTACTCCTTTTACACCCAGCTACCTGGACCTTTCTGTTAAGTTTTCCCTTCCACCCTTAAATTCCTCCTATAGTGACTTTGTATAGGCTGAAAACAAAAGGGTAGGCCCCGTGAGAGATAGAGAACTTTTTTCCTTTATTTTATACTGGTTGTGTAAATTTCTCTTTTGTACATCATCTCAACGGATTATGCCTGAATTCGCCCCACTTGCGAAGGCCCTTGTTTTGAAGAAACGCATAGCCTTGGCCCCATATCTCTTAGGCCATATTTATAGAGCTTGCTCCCAATTTTGTGAGAAACCTCCTGACATCAACCAAGGAGGTCCCCTTTGGGTGCTCCAACTCTGGTTCTTTGCTTACTTCACTGATTTGCATCCTAAATGCTTAAAATTCCTTGTTCAGGATCCTAGCACTTATGGGGAGAAATATGCTAGAATTGCTCTTTATCCTGCCTCCTTTGCTTATTACTTCACCTTTTTTCATTAACTTCCTATTTCTCCATCTGCCTCATTCTTCTGCCCCTTTGATGCCAACAAAGGACCTACTTGACTGCAAATATTCTTGGCTGATAAAGAGTGCTCCACCCCACCACACAAAGATATGTGGGCTTCTATTTTGTTACCGAGGGAGCTGTTCATTGGTACTTTAAACACTCGAGCTTATAAGTGTATATCTGAGGTATACTGCCCTTCTTAGTTTGCCAGACAATTTGGGTTTACTCAGGGGATTCCTGTTCCACTTTGCAGCCTCTCGAATGCCCATCGTACGGCCAGAGACCTGAGAATACCCAAATCAAAACTAGAGGCGGCAACATTTAAACTGTTGAAAGAATTGAGTAAGTTCAAATTTGTCCCCTTTCTTCCCTCTGGCTTGGCTTTGAAAAGATTTCAAAACTGGTGGACAGCTAACATGGAAGTGCGCCTATCAGTACACCCTCATGATTTGCTGATAGGGCTATGAGTGCCTTCTAAGACTAAACCAACAACAGTTGAAAACATACCCTCTCTTCCTACAACTGCCCAAACTGTTCCTGTAGCCTCACCCCCTCTAGCTAGAGTTACCAGAGCTACTTCGAAAAAGGGTAAGTATTTTCAGGTTCCTTTTCTTTTAGACTCTTTTGTTTATTTCCTTTACACTCATACCTCTTGGTGCAGGGTCTCCACAAGAAGAATCTCCTAAAAGAGCTGAAACTCTAGCTGCTCTCAAGACAAACAACAGCAGAAAAAGAAAAGGAAGCTAATACCACTCCTGAAGAATCTGAATCTCAGACTGAAGAGAGAGAGAGATTGAGAAAGAGCAAGAAATACCATTACAGAGAACAAAGAGAAAAAGGTAGCTTCTCTCCTCTGATTTGGTCGAAGACCCTACTCATGAGACAGCTGCCAAAGCAGTGGAAAAGGAACTTACTCCTGAAGAGCTGAATCCCAGATTGAAGAGAGAGAGATTGAGAAAGAGCAGGAAATACCATTACCGAGAAGAAAGAGAAAGAAGATGACTGTCTCCCTTCTGATTTGGTCGAAGACCCCACTCATGAGGCGGCTGCCAAAGCAGTAGAGGAGGAACATTCCAGAGAAATAATTGTTTTTCAAAGAGCTGAGAAGAGCGGCAGCAGCAACTATTAAGAGATGAGGCTGCTACTGCTGATGCAATCCAAAGGGAAACTGCGAGAAGGCAACACATTGCTGAACACTATTCCCTTCGTAGCTCTCCCATCATTGCTATCACTTCTGAAACAAGTAATTTCTTTCATGCCTCTATTCTTTTCTTGTCAAATTCTTGGTATTGAGACTTGACATTACTTTGTACTTCTTCTTTTGCAGCAACAACTACTGAGCCTATTCTTCCAATAAGGACTCCCTCAGTTTCGGTTGAAGTTGATCAATTGCAAAATGTGAAGTCTATTCAGATAATACTCCCACTTCCTAGGCCTACATTCTCTGTACCCTCCTTGAGGCCAAGTATTCCTGCTCCTTTCCCTTCTGGCTTAATTCCATATCTCCTTCATTTGACTTTTGATTTATCTCAATTTAATTCTCTTTCGAGCCTTGCTTTTCCTCCTCCTCCTCCTAAGGGAATTCCAGCTGCTGCTCCATCTCTGATGGTAGCTGATTCCCTATAGAGGGTGCTGGCAGCTCTCCAACTCATAGTCTATTATCTCTCTGCCTAGTTCCAGCCCTCTTCCCTCGACCTATGGTGGCTAGAACTATAGAAACTGCTGAAGATGCTCCACCCATTTCTCCTATCCCTATGCAGTCCTTTGTGCCTTCCACCAAAGCTCTTTCTGCACCTTCATGTCCACGGATGAAGTAGACATCTTCGAAGCTAGACTAGCTAGTCTCTTCGACATACCTTCCACCTCTCCAATAGCTAGTGATGAGACTGAGCCATTAGTTCTGGGTGATTCCTTGCTAGAAATTTTTTAGAGCTCTTCCACCAGTAGTAAGACTTCTTCGCCTCTGATAGCTTGGACAGCTGTCTGGAGCTGTTGACATCCTTTTCGAGGATCCCTTTTGAGGCCTTACAGAGGCCTATAATAAGAAATGGCTTCCTTCAGTGCTGCAAAATCGTTGAGCAATCCGGCATGACTGTCTCAAGTCATTTATCTCAGGCAGCAGCCACTATTGACTTTTACATCAACATTTGCCATGCTGCCAAGGCTGCAGAGGAGAAATTGGTAAGAGACCAGAGCTTTGTTTTCAAAGTACATATTGAAGTATCAAAGCTAAAGGAACAACATTCCTCTGTCTCTCACTTTCGAACTCAACTACTGGAGAAGAAAGCTCAACTTGAGGAAGAGCTATCCGCAGTTAACTAGGCCTTAGTCCGAACTGACACCAAGTTGCAGATTACCAATCAAGGACTGGCCGACCGAAAGCAAGAAATGACCACAGCCATCCAGTTGTTTTCATCATTTAAGAATAGAACATCCATTGTAAAAGAACAACTGAGGCATTGTACTGACTTTTGGGCCAATTTATGGCAAAATGTATTCAACTCTTTATGAAAAACAAATTCTTATTTATCATTTGAGTATTCTTATGTTCTTACTTAGTATTTATTTATTCCTTGTGTTTCCCATATGGTTGGAAAATAAGGCTTCAAATATCTGCCATTAATCTTTTTGGATGTATGTATCCATTCAAATTTCTCAAATGGTATGCTCCAAAAGGCAGGACTCTATGAACTTGATATGGTCCTTCCCAGTTAGGTGACCATTTACCAAACTTATGGCTTTAATCCCTATTGGGAGTATTGTCTTCCATACCAAATCACCTTCATCAAAGCCAATGTGTTTGACTTTCTTATTATAGTTTTTGGCTGCTTTCTTCTTTTGGAAAAGAATGTTATTTAATGTCAGAATTCTAACTTCATCTATACTTTCTAACTCCAAGCACATACTCTGATGGTATTGCTCAAGATCTAATTGGTCTTGGCACCTTACCCTCAAGGACTTAACATTAATTTCCACAGGTAACTGCATCATGCCCATATACTAAGGCATAAGGAGTGATTCCTGTGCTTGACCTTGGAGAAGTTCTATAAGCCCACAATACATCCAACAATAAGTTATGCCAATCCCTGGATTGTCTTCCACAACTTTTGTATTCCTTTTTTCAAAGACTTATTGGATGATTCAGCTTGACCATTGGCTTGTGCATAATAGGGGTGGAATTAACAAGGCTAATTCCAAACTCTGCCACAAAAGACTTTACCATTTTCCCATCAAATACAGTCCCATTATCAACAGTTATAGTCTGTGGGATACCAAATCTATGGATTAAATCCTTAATGAATCCAATGACCTCAGTCTGGTCTACAGCCTTGTATGGCTTAGCTTCGACCCACTTAGTGAAGTAATCAGTGGCCACTAAATGAAACAATGATGCTTCGAAGAGGGTGGGTGTATTTTCCCCATCATATCCATGGCCCATCCTCTAAATGGCCAAGGCTTCACAACTGCATGCAGGTCAGTTATGGGCACATGCCTTATTGTGCCATGCTTTTGGCATGCCTGGCAACCTCTTGCATATTCTATGCAGTCTTTAAGGATAGTTGGCCAATAGTAGGAATGCCTTCGAAGCAACCATCTCATCTTCACACCAGGCTGATGAGCACCACAGATGCCTTCATGAACCTCAGCCATAGCTGTCAATGCTTCTTTTGGGCCTAAACATTCCAACAATAAACCATCTCCCCCCCTTTTGTAGAGAGCATTACCATACATCATGTATTGCATAGATTGCAATTTAATTTTTCTACTGGCTTTCGAAGTGGGCCAGCAGATACTGCATTATTGGATGCCTCCAATCTTGCTTTTGTAAGTCATTATGATTGACTTCCAGGACCACATTCCTTTTATTTAAGGGTAGTATTACTTTCTAATATGTTGTCTTGCTTATATTTCTTCCAGTATTATCCCTTCTCTTGAAATTCGAAACTTTCTGAGCTACATCATTAGCTTTATTATTCAAGAATCTTGGGACATGAGTTACATTTGCTATCTGAAATTGAGAAAGCAGATGTAATGCAACAACATAGTATGGCAACATGCTTATACTTTGACATTTGAAAATCCCTTTCACCTGGTTAACTACCAATTGAGAATCTCCAAATATGTCAACTGCATGAGCTTGTAATCCAATAAGTATTTCCAGTCCCATTATTAAGGCTTCATATTCAGCTTGATTATTGGAACAAGTAATTTCATCCACTCTGAAACCATGTGGTTTCTACTCCTTGTGGTGACTTAATTACTATACCAATCCAGTTAAACCATTGGCTTTTGATCCATCGAACCACATTTGCCATGGTTCAACACTAGCCATACCAAGTTCCATTATCTCTTGGTTTCTGTTTGAGATGGATGGTCTGCCAAAAAATTAGCTAAAACTTGTCCTTTTACTTGCCTTTTGGGGAACATATTCTAAATGAAATTCTGATAAGGCTAGTATCCATTTGCCAATTCTTCCCATCAACATAGGTCTAGATAACATATACTTAACCAAATCTGTGGTTGCAATTACCAAGACAGTTGTGGGCAAAAGATAGTATCTTAATTTCATTGCAGCAAAATACAATACAAGGCACAGCTTTTCTACAGCTGAGTATTTACATTCACAAGAATTTAGAAACCTACTAAGGTAATAAACAGCTTGCTCCTTGCCCTTCATTGTCTTGGGCTAAGAAACTCCCAATGAATCTTCTGCTGCAGTTATGTACAACTTCAAGGGCTTATCACCATTTGGTGGCATCAACACTAGAGGGTTGGCCAAGTAGGCTTTGATTCCTTCGAAAGCAGTTTGATGCTCTGCTGCCCACACAAATTCATCTTCATCTTTTAGCCTTAATAAGGAAGAAAATACTTTAGTTTTCCTTGCAGTATTAGAAATGAATCTTCGAAGAAAATTAACCTGTCCAAGGAATCTTTGTAATTCTTTCTTACTTGATGGAGGTCTGGCTTCAATGATGGCTTTGGCTTTATTCTGGTCAATCTATATTCCTTTCTTGTGTACTACACAGCCCAAGAAGTTTTTAGATGATACGCTAAAAGCACACTTAAGAGGATTGAGTTTCAACTTAAACTTTCTCATTCTTTCAAAAGCTGCTTCTAAGTGAAACAATGCTCCTCCATGGATTGGGATTTCACTACAATGTCATCAATATAAACTCTAAATACCCTCCAATGAGGTCATGAAAGATAGTGTTCATAGCCCTCTGATATGTAGCCCCAGCATTCTTCAGGCCAAATGGCATTTTAACCCATTCGAAGGTGCCAATATTCCCAGGACATCTGAATGCTGTCTTGTGGACATCCTCCTCTGCAATGCAGATTTGGTTATAACCAGAGTGCCCATCCATCATTGATAAAATTTGATGCCCTGCTGAACTGTCTACCAACAAATCTACTATAGGCATAGGATACTCATCTTTTGGAGTTGCTAGATTTAAGTTTCTGAAATCAATGCATACCCTCATTTTACCATTCTTCTTAACTACAGGCACAATATTGGATAGCCATTCAACATACCTGGCTGTCCTAATAAAGCCTGCCTTGAGTAGTCTAAGAATTTCCTCTTAACTTTCTGAATCACTTCTGGACTCATTCTTCTTGGTTTTTGCTTGTATGGCTTGAAATTAGGCCTCATAGGGAGCCTATGTTCTACTAATGACCTATCCAATCCTGGTAGTTCATTATAAGACCATGCAAAACAATCTTTATATTTCTTCAGAACAACCAACAACTGGTCCTGTCAAGAGCATTCAACCAAGCACTTATATAGGTGGGCTGTTGTATAGAACCTTCCCCTAAATTTACTTCTTCTAAGGGGTCTTGTATCTGAGAGCTTACTGAAGCTCCTTCTTTGATTCCTTCTGACTTCGAAGCAATCTCCTTGCTTTGTTCTGCTCCCAGCTTCTTTGACTCAACATCTTTACCCTCCTCCTCATAGACAAAATCTGTCCATAAGGCTTCTTCTTCCTGTATCTCCTGGACTTTTGTTTCAATGTCCAATGCACAGTATTTATCAAGGGCCAAAACCCTGGCCTGTTGCTGCTCCTGCTTACAGCCAATCATCATGGCTTCTTTCTCTTGCTCTTGCACTTTCTGGACTATTGATTTTACATCCAATATTGAGAACTTAATTAGAGCCAAAGACTTGGCTTCTTGGGCTTCATCTCTTTGCCTACAACCAGGCATCATTGTCATCCTTAACGACAACTCTTCATCAGCACTCTCCTGGACTAAGTGCTTCAGGTGTGCCAATTCCTCATCAGCCGTCACTTCGGCTGAGCCATCAGGTTTTCTCAGTATACTGAGTGGTGTCACTCCCTCAATATACAATTTGGCCTCTGCGAAGTCTGCACAGGCTATGAAGGGTTGAGGATCTGCATCAATTTCCTCTGTCTCTCCATTGCCCAAGGCCATCATTATCTTCTGATGCAGAGAGGAAGGCACACACTTGTTAGTGTGAATCCAATCTCTACCAAGTAAAGCATTGTACTTAGCATTACTGTCGATAACGAAGAATGCCGTCATGCAGTCCCTGGTTCCCACACTCAGGTTGATGGGCAAAATTCCCTGAGCCATCTGTTTGTCTCCAGCGAAGCCAGCAATGGTTGTGCTGGTTGGGATTAACCTGGGGTTCCTTTTCCCTAGTTTCTTCAAGGAAGATTTTGGAAGCAGGTTCACTGCTGCCCCATTATCCACCAAGACTCGGTTCAATTGTATCCCATCGAAGAAGGCCTTGATATACAAAGGCTTGACATGCTGTGTCATAGATGTCGTGGGATATTCAAAAGGATATGAGAGGTTTATACTTACCTCTTCTTCACTCTCGTATTCAGTTTCCATTGGGGTAGCCATTTCGGATTCATCTTGCACCATACTCACTTGTGAGTCTTCACTGGAGACTGGAATTGGATCAATTTCTTGACCCTCTTGGTTCTCGTCTCCAGCTTGGAATTCATGTGGCAGTATATGTACCATATTCACTGATACTGGAGGAAATGAGCCAAATTGGATGGCTGTTTGTACCTGTTTCTCCTACTGGCCACCTTGTTCAACTACCTGTAGACGTCCCCGAACGCCCCGGGAGGGTTAAGTCCCGTTCCGTTCATATTGGGTTCACTACAGTTCGGACTCAAATTGTCACGGTTCTTAATCTGAACCAAAGAGTCCAACTCTGGCAAATCGTTTTGAGAAAAACAGATTTTGAAAAGAAGTACCAAACATGGACTGCTTTGCCAGATACAGAGTCGCCACCTAAATATTTTTAAAATGGGAAATTTAGGAAACCCTAACTCGGTGCCGAAGGCCACGTGTCCGTCATCACCAAATGTCTTGGCTCGGGAGCTTGGGTACGATCGGGGAAGGTCAGCTATGAGCACCCCCTTTCGCCCGGTCCGAAGACCGGCCTCTACTAACCGTGATATCTGATTTTGAAAACGTTATGTGTTCTTGTTCCAATTATTAGCCTAGAATTACTATGTTATGCGCACAGCAAACAAGTATAGACTAGATCGCCTAATTTGGAAACAAACATTGCATATCCGTTTATTTTGAAAGCGCTTTGGAATTTGCTACTCGCAAGTAGGCTAAAACACGGATTTCAACGAGCTTTTCCAACTCAAGCAATCCAACCTCCACCCACAGGTATTCAAACAGTTTATCTCATATAAGCATTTAGCCACATGGTAAGCCTACTGTCATGTTAACATTCACACGCATGCGAGATGCTAAAGCATAAAAACTTACATCGTACTCCGTGCCAAAACAACAAACTAGTTAGCAAACATGCATGATCCTAGTTCATGTTAAGTGACTAATGCGACGCAAGCAATGGTGTAATCTAGACAGGCTCGCTATCCTAAGCATGGCATGTGAAATGCTACACGTAACAAGTATTCAATTTGGAAATTGAAATACAATGCGCGTTAGCGTGATGTACTGAGCTCGGTGCATGTCAACAAATGCATGGATGCACGCATGCATTGCATAAGGTATGCTAAAATAAACGTGCCCTAATCTACCATTATAAGCAGGTAAATAAAAGGGAAGAAAGAAGTGGGGGTTGGAAGACATACACACCACTCACGCACACTTATTACAAATTTTCCCTCACACGGAGGGACCAAAAGAATATACAGGCTGAATAAATAATACTGAATTAATTATTACAAAACCTCTAATCTAATTAACAAATTAAATGCAAAAAGAAAAGTGGCCACAACCGCCCGCCTCGGGATGCGTGAATGATGCATGCTCGAATCCGACTCGCTCGGAAAACCCGCACCATACCACTGCTGCCTCTGTTCTTACTGCCCTGCCTCTCCAAAAATTGCCAAAGTCCCAGAACACCTTCCTTGCATGCTGCTGTACACCACCGGCTGGAGGAAGTGCCCACCGGCCAGCTGAAATTTCCATCGGCTGCTTAGGAGGTTATCGGCCACCCATATAGTGCCGGTCGGCACTCTATACTGCCGGTCGGCATAAAATTCCTGCAGAAGACAGTTTGACAGCAACAGCAGACAGGCAGTGCATGGTATGGGATTTTGAGCATATGTAAGCATGACCAATGCTTCCTATCATGTATGGGACTCAAGGAAGCATGACCCTTGGTTCTTGGGCCATCAATTATGCATCTTGGTGCATGATAGCCTAAGGAACCAAGGTTACATTTTAATGTCAATATGCATGCAACACACAAATGAGACCAAGACCTTATCATGTATAGATCAAAGGCCTTGGTGACCAAGAGTTGAGACAAGTTGCACCACTTGTAGTGTGAACTCCTCTCTACCCTTACACTTGGTTTTGACACCCCAAACCAAGACATGGAATGCATGTACACAACATGGCTCAAATGATGCAATATGACATGAAGTGCAAGACATACCAAATGCAATGCAACATGTTATGGCAAGTGTGCAATACTAGGCATGCAAGATGCAAAGTATAATGCAAACATGGACAATTCTTGTAAAAGAACTAGCATATAACAAGGCTTTGCTAATCAAGTATGCAACAAACATGTTTCAAGCAAATAATAGTAAACTTAAACCATGATGGGATAGACCTCAAACCTCCCCAAAACAGTGGCAAAAAATGCCCAAAATGATGGACCAATACTCATGCAAACATGCAAGCAAATGGGCCCAAAACCAAGGCATAAATAAGGGGGTTTTCACTACCACCAACATGACCATTCATAGCATATATTAGGCCACCAAAAACAGATTTCTAGCATGCAAAAATACGCACACACACACACCTTTGACATGGTAGTTCTAAATGCCTTAAATATGCAAGCATGCACAATGTCCATTCCTAGGCATAAAAGACCAATGTTTCAAAGCATGAAAGGCATGACAAATGGGGACATATAAACATGGTATAGGGATTGAAATAACATATTAAATGATTTCAAATCATCTAAATAACCTATCCAATACATATACATGGATCACATCTTCAAGGCTTACAAGCAACAATACAAAACAACTACATTAAGCATGCCAAAAAATGGTAAAACCAATGGCCAACAGACCTAAAACAAGACAAATCATGGCCAAAAGCTTCAATAAGTCAAGCCAAAACATGAGGATATACAAGGCTAAACCCATGGCACATTTTTAGGCAAAATGGAGGGTTACAAAGCAAGTATATAAAGCATGCTAAGGACCAAAAAACCACCATTAGATAGAGATGTAACATGCTCCAAAACATCCAAAAAAATTCTGAAATGGCGCCAGAAATGAGCAAGCATGCATGTTCCCTTTTAAGCCAAAGACAAAGGCAAAAGAGGGACAAAGGGGAGAGGGGTGTCCCTCCCATATACAAGACTTCAAACCACCTTCTTTACCACTAAAAACCCACTGGTTTTTAGTGGTGAAAGGACCCAAAACAACAAGGCAAATAAGGCTCAAAGTAAAGACACCAAATAGGCCAAAATAAGGCCTAAAAGGGTGAGTTTGCACTCAAACCACAAAATGACCTTAATGAAAGTTCAAAAGCAAGAAAATCTAAGACTTTTTTCAGTTATACACAAAGCTCAAAACACAAAGCAAGATAGGTAAAAACTTGTTGCAAAAATGGGGAATCTAAAGCAAAGTGCTCACCCTTGAAGAACACTTGAAGAACAGGTGGTGCAGCCCTCCTCTATTGATCAAAACCAGTCCAAAAACCCAACAAACAACCCTCCAAGCCTCCAAATCTCGAGCTAGGGTGTAATGGTGTGTGTATTGGTGCAAAAGTAAGGTAAAACCACACTTTTAGGCCTAAAAACACACACATAAGAGGAGAGAGAGGGAAAATGTAGAGAGAGAGAGAGATATATGGCAGATATATAGATACACAAGCTCTGGTTTTTGATCAAAAATGGCTAACCCCTCTCAAAGGGAGAGAGGTGGTGTTTATATAGGCAAAATACAAGGCTCAAGGCTTCTCCAAGAAGCTAACTAAAAGGGGCAAACGGTGCAAGGGGGGTCTTGGCTTCTTGGAGAAGCTAAGACAGCTGGCCAAGCTTCCCCAAGAAGCTTGGCCAAAAAGGGTCAACCTTCTAGAAGGTTTGGGGGTTCAAAGGTGCAAAGGGGTCACTCCCCTGTACGGGGATGAGTGATGGTGCATTCCAGCTGGCACAGCTGGCATGCACCATGCCTCAGGAGTTCAAAGGGTGCACGCCGGCCAGCCAAAGGGATCACCGGCACAAAAAAGTGCCGGTCGGCAACATATAGTGCCGACCGGCCAAATGTTTTAACAAAACAGTGCCGGCGGTACACATATGCGGCCGGTGATGGTAGGGAAGGGCCGGTGGTGTGTGGGGATGGCCAACAAGCCATTCCCTGCCCTTCAAGGCAAAAACACAAGTGTTTGGTGCAAAACCAGACACAAAACGGTCGAGTTCGGAGATCCTGAGGCAGGGCGCGTAGTCGAGACCTCCGGGAACTCCAAACGAACACAAACATGGATAATTACCGAATGTTCGAACGGTGACGTCTAAGTCTTGAGGACGGTAAAAAATGGGGTGTCTACACTACCTCAGAAGCATCTTCTATGCTGCATTCTGGCACCTCATTACTAACAAACTCCTTCGAATGGTCTACTTCTGATGGCTTTTCAACCAGAAATGTTTGTTCAGCCATGAAGGCTTCGAACATTTCTTCCTCAACCATTTCTTTCTTTTGGCCTAGGTCAATTTCTTCATATGTCTCGCTATCACTCTCCATCAAAGCCTTCTCCAATCCTGCTAAACTGGATCTCTCTTTGGCTTTTAGTTCAGAGTGAACCTTGGCCAACTGTTCTCTGCTGCAACCGATTTTGCCTTATAGAGTTGATTTTGGACTATGATTTGACTTTGGATTTTTCCTTCCTTCTACCTGCCCTTCTGCCTGGATCAATGAAGAGCTTTCTCCACTTTCTTTCAAGTCTTTCTGGTATTGAGTGTACCTACGCTGGATTTTCCTCCTTTGTGATCTAGAAATTACTGGGACCATGTTTGGTTCATTTGTTTTTGGATGCTTTAGTAACACCCAATTATTTGGAGCTACTAGGGGAGGTTTAACCATCCTACCCTGATCTCCAACAGCATTTCTTTGGGCAGGTATCTCCCTAGGTTTGTTCTGCATGACAAACCAATTTGGGACTCCAGGTACCCATGAACCCACCAACTCAGTCGTTGACCTGTCTCTTTCTTTCTTCGAAGCCAGTTTCGAAGCTGTCTGTGAATGCCATTGCTTAGCCCTGACTGCTTGTTTAGAGCCTAATTCAGGCCTTCCATGAAGGTGGCCACTTTCCATCTTGTGTGAGGCTGGTTTAGGGGACCAATTTCTAGCTTTGCTCCCATAACTTGAACCTACTTCAGTCCTTTTTTCAGGACGACTGCCTTCCATTCTGTAATAGTTGGGAGGTCTGGACTCATATAAAGGCCTCTTACCCTTGGATTACATTCTAGTAGCTGCTGATCCAGCCATAAGTGGTTGCTGCCTAGGGCCAGTTGGATATGGCCTTTTGTTATGAGCATTGGTTGGCTTAGGACGTCTTTGCACATCCCTGTAGTATTGCTTCCCATCAATTGGAAGCCCTTTCAGCCACTTATAGCTCAACCTACACATGGGACACATTCTTTGGATAACTGCTGCCTCTAAAGAATCATCGTCCAGTGCTTCCTCATCAAAGTCATTTTCCTGACCTGTAGAGCCTTGTCCAACAACTGGTGAACTTCTAATGTCTTTCTTGACAGTAGTCTGGCTGGCAACATGCATCTGCACATTGACCTCTTCCAATTCCTTCAAAGATAAGTTCTGGAAATCTGGTACAACAACATTAGCTGCACTTTCTCCAATTTCTGGGAATGGATTACTGTCGATCCCCATGGCCTTCTCTACTTTAGATGGGAATTTCAAACTTCCTTTCCGAATTTGTTCTTGGATCCTGTCTCGAAAAACAATACAGTTTTTAGTCGAGTGAGACCATTTATAATACACTTTTCCTTTAAGTTCATTTGGAGATGGAATTTTGACTCCTTTTGGTAACTTAAGGAAGTTGGCCGCAAGCAAATGATCAAATATGTCATCTGCCGTTGTTAAATTGAAAGAGTATTTCCTATGAAGGTCTTTCTTTTTAAACTGCTGGTCAATTGTTGTGTCCTTATGAATTAATGCCTCACAGATCACAGGTTCTTTCCCCACAATCTCTGCTGCATCAATCTCATAATTAGGATCTCTATAATATGTCTTGTATGATGTATTATTTCGATCTTGTTCTTCCTCTAGTAATGCTTCATACCTAGACACCTTATAGGTTAATTCCACTAAATCTCTAAATTCAGTTGAGTCAAACTTCTTTCGAAGCCTAAGCTCTAAGCCATTTTGAGCCAATCTCACGAATTCTGGCTCTGGCAGGATGACTCTACATTTATTTCGTGCTCTTTTAAACCTGGCAATAAATTGAGCAGTCTTTTCATCAGGCCTTTGGCTCAACCTTGCCAAATCTGCCATAGACACTTCTGGCTCTGTTTAGAAGCATTGAGCATGAAATGCCTTTCCATTTGTTGCCAAGTCTGAATGGAACCAGGAGTAAAGTTAATATACCATACGAAGGCTGCCGCTGTAAGAGAATTTGGGAACAATCTTAACTTCATGTAATTATTATTGGTAAATTCACCACATTGAGCAGCAAACCTAGTAATATGCTCTACTGTTGACTGGTTTCCATTTCCATAAAAAAGGGCAAAGTCTGGTATCCTGAATCCTCTTGGATATTCATGTACCCTATCCACCCATTCTGGATATGGTTTCCTGTACACAGGAGTTTGAACCCCCCGAGCCATTGGTCCATATATCTCTCTAACAATATCAGTAATTTGGTCCCTAGGGACTATATTTTGTGCCTGTTGAACCACTACTGGAGGAACAAACACAGGATTTGGTGGACAACTTTGTGCTTGTGGTCCTCTTGGCCCATAAGGTGGTATATTTGGGACTGGTTGTCCTTGTGGTGCCGGTTGCTGTTGGGGGTGTGGGTAACCCCTTTGAGCCTGTCCTGCGAAAGGACCTGCGAAAGGTGCTGGAACAAGTGTTGTGTCTCTTCCATTTGTAGGAAAACCTTCCAACCCCCCCGGTATAAATTCAAATAAGGGATTAGTGAACCCCCTCGTGCCAGGTATGGCTTCGAACATGGGATTTGGGACCATTCTTATGCCATTTTCTTGTACTGGGCCAGATCCGCCAACTTGCATGGCTTCACTGTTAAGTACTGATGCATTTTGACCTGCCATAGGCCTTGAAATAGGTTCATACCAAGACTGAGGTGATGGTCTTTCATAGTTTTGATTACTAGTATGATCATTAGAATGTCCATTAATTTGCATAGGCTGTTTATCTCTAACCAATCTTTGTTGAGGGACATTTGAAATTTCCTCCATGTGTCTTGTGTTTGTTGGTTGGTAGGTATTCATTCGATCCAAAAAGGATGTTGCCCATCTTTCCATTGTGTTCATTAACTGTTGTCCCATAGCATCTACTAGGCCACCCCATGGATTTATTAGCTGAGTAGATGGAACAGTGGATGGTCCAATTCCTTAGCCTCGTCCAATATTATGAACATATGGTACTTGTTCTGAAATGCTGGCCTGTTCGACCATAGGTTCTGATGAACTGGGTGTTTCCACAGGATGTGTTATCACATTATCCTCTGGATTAGGCACTTCTACCTCTCCTTTCACGCCTTCTTCCAAGCGTTTATTTTCTTCTTATCTCCTACGTCTAGCCATTTCAATTAGTCCCACTGGGCGTGCCAAAAATATATGTTGGCTTTTTGGCTTTCGAAGGTTATTATTGTAATTATGAGCGTGCCAGCAAGGATCAATCAGTCCTTACAGAAAATTAATTGCCAACCAATTATCAGACGATTGTGTTTTAGTTCTTTCAGCCTCAATGAAGAGGACTTTTACTGGTGGCTTGATTTAGGAGAATTTAAGCAAATGACAATCAAATGAAGAGCAATTGAAGCATTTCATTAAAATGAAAACTTACAATGATCCAATTCAGCCTCGTAGAGGTTTACAGCAACAATCTACTTGAAACTACTCCTATGAACGAAGTGCAGCGCAGGAATTAAAGTACAGAAATGTAAAGAACAGGAAATGTAAAAACTGGAAAGAAAATAAAGTGGAATAAAACTGGTTTTTTGGATCTGAGTCTGGGGGCTTTTTTGGGGCCTTCTCTGCTATTTATACTCATCAAGGATGACCATCGAACTGCACTTCCAACCGTCGAATTGCTCCTCCATGATCGCTGATTATGTTGCCTTATAGTTAGCTCCACTATGCCATCACTTGTAATTAGGCTTCCCTCCTAATTTTGAATTTGAATGTGAGTAACCGTTGAAGCCACATCACTTTATATCTCTTTGTTGATCCAATACTACGCAGATCTCGTAAAACCAATACTGACTGCCACGTGTTCGATCATGATTGAAAACTTGAATAGTCTTCCTGTATTGCCCTTAACCTGCCACGTGTTGAATTGTAATTGGCTTATACAAAATATGTAGCCAACAAATATATATCAAGTAAATTAATTTTTTTGTAAAACTAATGGATTTTTTCTAATAGATGAGATGCTTTTTTACTAGGAGTAATATTTGAATTCGAGATTTACTGCAGTTTTTTTTTTCCCCCCTATTCCCTTCCACCTATTCTAAAATAAAAAAAAAATTTGTCCTTCATCTAATTGGCATAGTTGTTGTCATTGTGATTTTGAATCATAAGGTTCCACTAAATTAACCATTTGGCAAAATATATTTCTTGAATTTGGTCCATGGGGGAAGCACAAATAGTGGTCCTCTTGAGTCCTCATCATGGTTACCACAACTGTTTTCTAGTACCTTGTTTCGTCTCTCATTTTCAGTCTTTTTTTGTAGTTGATTATTTTGGTATACAGTGTTGTACTCCTTAGAAGAGTATCCCGAGAATTATGGGCAGTTCACTCGAATGTGTGTAGATCGTTTTTTGACGTGGCAAATAGAACTGTGGGAAGAGAGGTGGCAGTCAGCTCCGGCGAAGTTTGTTCGTGGGTACGAGGAGCAGAGGGAAAAAATATCAAAGCTAAGGTGTCTAAACAGAAGGGTTAGCAGAGGTAAGAGAATCAGCAAAATTTTGTAAGATAAAAGATTTGGAGTGTTTTATAAAAAATGGAAGGAGGTATGAGCAGCTAGTATCGGACTCCCCTTGCGTATCGCCGGTCAAGGACACTGGCGGCCAGTGGATATAAGCGTAGTTACCGTGGTCGTGCACCTTTTAAGGCGGCATACATTCGCAGACGATATGTTCAGAATATTCCCCGATATATTAAGAAGACTAAAAGGGGAGTAAGGAAGTTACAATTGTACGATGAACAATTAAGGGACGTTAAATTTGATAATAAATGTGTGACGAGATTGTTTAATGGTATTGAGTTGGGTAATAAAAGATGTGACCATCAATTAGACAAGATCGGGGAAAAGCGATCTCACCACACCTTTATCTGATTGACGGTCACATCTTTTATTACCCAACTCAATACCATTAAGCAATCTCGCCACACCTTTATTATCAAATTTAGTGTCCCTTAATTGTTCATCATACAATTGTAACTTCCTTACTCCCCTCTTAGTCTTCTTAATATATCGGGGAATATTCTGAACATACTGTGTGCGAATGTACGCCGCCTTAAAAGGTGCATGACCATGATAATTACGCTTATATCCACTAGCCGCCGGTGTCCTTGACCGGCGATACACAAGGAGAGTCCGATACTGGCTGCTCATACCTCCTTCTATTTTTTATAAAACACTCAAAATCTTTTATCCTAGAAATTCTGTAGATTCTTTTATCCTTGCTAACCCTTTTGTTCAGACACCTTAGCTTTGATATTTTTTGCCTCTGCTCCTCGTACCCACGAACAAACTTCGCCGGAGCTGACCGCCGCCTCTCTTCCCACAGTCCTATTTGCCACGTCAAAAAACAATCTACACACATTTGAGTGAACTTGTAACATCCCGTATTTTGAGGTATTAATATTTAGTGAGTGGTATTAGTGATTTTTTTGGTAATAATTTAGTGGTGAGATTTTTAGATAAGAATCTAATTTTGAATTATTTATTTGTATTTATCTCATCCCTTTTATATCTATCATATTGTTATTTATTCTCATATAATAATAAATCAATTTTTCTTACCATTCCCCATCACGTGAAAAAAAAAAAAAACAACAACAACAAAATCGTGGGCAACAACCCACAGTCTTCCCACCTACCACACTAAACCACCCATTTCCTTTTCTTATAAATTGAGCCCCCTTTTCTCCTCATTTTCATCTGTCCCTCAATTTCATCTCTTTGTCTCTCATTTTTTCTTCCCTTTTACTTTTGGCTTTCTCTCCGTTTGTGATGTAAATTTTAAGTTTAGACATGGGAATATTTAAAATGGGAGTTAGTAATTTTACAAGAGATTAGAATTATTTTTGGAGATCCATGGAGCAATTTTAGATTTATGGTGACGGAGTTAATTATTTTAAGGTAAATTCAGGTTGTATATAATATGCTCTATTTAAATCTCTTTGCAAAGAGTTCTCTATTTTTAATTATCCTCAATTTGTAATCCACTTGATTATTGTGGTTATTAATAGATTTTGTAAAATTATTTGTTGTCAAATCGTTGATATTTTAAAATTCTCTACAAATATTTCTGTGTTAAAATGGTGATTGTCTGACCGAATGACATAGAAATACTCCGTACATGGATCGAGTGAATCTTGTTAATTTATTTACACCAATATGTCTGGATAAGCGTAGAGCTTAGGTGAGGTAGTTGAATAAATGAATTTGTTCACTGGTCATGTACTGAGTATGACCGGGTATTTGGTCATAGATAAATTATCATATATCTGGTTAATTTGTTGTGCAATTTGGTAAATTACTTGATTATCGTATTGTTGATTTAATGTCATAAATTGTTGGATTCCTGTTAATTTATTCTATATCCGAGCCTTGTATTCTTGTCGTATTGTATACTTCCTGAATTAATTTATTTTTCAAGTGTGGAGCAGATTTAGCGGAAATCGAAATTGAGATTAGAAAGATTTATTAATATAGAGATTTGGGACTCACCACTGTAATTATTAAATTTGGAGATAGTTGTAATATTGTTTATTTCACAGATAAATGTAGTATAGAACATTTTGGAGAATACGGTACAATTTGGAGACAATTTTGTAGTTATTATTTTTGGGAGCAAAACTTGTATATTTTTTTGAGGCTATTTTAGTGTATTTAACGACCCGGGAGTGGGACGTTATAGAACTGCTTGTAATTCTCGAGATACTTTTCTAAGGAGTACAACATTATATACCAAAACAATCAACAACAAAAAAAAAAGACTGAAAAGGAGGGACGAAACAAGATACTAGAAAACAACTTCACCACAATAGCTATCCCACTGCAAAAGCATACTCCTCTCTGCCATAAAATATTTTCTGGTACCAAATATATAGCAAAACTGGCCCGCGTATAAAGACGAAGATTTCCCATTCAAAATAATTCAAACACATTTATTTTTCCGCCTTTGCTTTATGTCTATCACTCTGCAAAAATATTTATTTTATAACCACGCAAACCACCAGAAAAAGTGACACGTGTATAGCACTATTTGGCAAAGGAATCAAAAGTATCACACCACTTATACCTGCGCCCAGGTGTGACTTTCTTTTAACCATATCCATACACGTGTCCATAAGTACTACAATGGACGACCCAGATTAGTGGGAGGGGGGGCGTTGGTAATATTAATACAGTGCCCCTCCTCAGTCACACCACTCACACCAGGTTTTTTAACTAATAGGGAGGCCTTGTACGGCTGGTGTGAGTTCACTGTTTACCACTATAAAATGCCTCGCCAAGCCTCTTTCTGTTTTTATGCCAAGAATGTTTTCCTCACCTACCCACAATGCCCATGCCTAAAACAATAACTCTTAGAGCTTCTCCAATCCCTTCTCCAACTAGCCTGTCAGCCATATTACATACTTGTCGCAAGGGAGCTCCACGAAAATGAAAACCCTCACCTTCATGCCATGGTTTAATGCACAAAAAAGATCCAAACCTCCAACTCGAGATTTTTCGATCTCACTGGAACTAACGGGAGGATCTATCATCCAAATATAGAAAAACTCCACTCGCCAACAGTAAGTCGATAGTATATACAGAAATGGGGCGAGTTCGTTGAATGGGGAGAATTTTCATCTAAGGGGAAAAGTCCTTCGAAGAACAGAGACGAACTCTGGAGGGGAATACTTGCAGAAGCAGAAACGGAAGAATAATTCTTTGCACTCTGCAAAGAGAGATGTCCCACCGATTACGTCACAAAATACGCCCAATTAAAAATATTTTCGAGGGATCATTACAAAAGAGAAAGGCCCCCATGTACTAGCCCATTTAATTCATTTCCTTTCTTAAATGAAGAAGTAAAAAAATGGGCAGAAAATAATATTTTGTTCGTAAGTCGAAATTTTGTACAATACAAGTTATGTCAAAATTGCTATCTCTCCGTTTGGAGGGAAGACGACTGGATTAGATTAGGGATACAAAAAAATAATATTAACAATTTATACACTGACAAAGAACTCTCATTCTCCTCTGATAACAGGAACCAGAACAACGATCCATCCGCCCAGTCTCTCTCTACATCGAAGGATCCTCAAGAACAAGCAAAACCGCCTGGGCCAGAAGCCTCAGACGACACGATTACTTCTTCGGCAAAATAAGCTTCAAGGACTACGATCTGGACGCCGTCTACAACGTCATAGATGACATCAAATACTCGACAGTCCTTACCGAATTAATGAAGAATTTAGTAGGCTGCCAGAGAGACTTTCATATATTTGTTAAATTCCAACCGGATCTCACTATTAGAGGAGGAATTCCTTGTATTATATTAACTAATGGGGACAGTAGTTGGTTAGATGCAATGTCCCCAAAAATGAGAGAATGGTTTGATGTTAATGTAACCACTGTCATGATTAATGAAAAATTTTATTAATTTTATTTATGAAAGCATTCAAAGTTTTATTTACTTACTACATTTCCCTTATCATCAACTATTACATCTTGAGTCACATCACTATTTTTTACACTAATGATTACATTTCGTAAAACATTAGAAAATTCTACGAGGTCCATAACAACTGATCCTCATCAACTTCCTATTTGCTAACACCAACCTCCGAAATCGACGGATTAGGATCAACATCGCTAGTGTCATCATCACCTCTGCGTACATCAATCTCAGACAAACTTAAACAACCTCTGAGTTCATGAATAACTGAACCACTTTTCCCAAAACCTCCTAACAACAAATCTCTTCGCCTCTCCGGTAAACCCACAGACTTAGTCCGTATCAGAATTGGAATGGCCTTCGTTGGAGGACAATGCCAAACATCAACATTTTCATTAGTATATTTTTTAGATAACACAACAATAGAGGGGGCCCTCATTTGCGAATCTTCTGACATGTCACTCGTAGAATACTTCAGATACCTCTTCATTTTATAATACGTAATCCCTATTTTAATATTCAAATTTTCAAGTCGATACTTCATCATCCATGGCACCTGTTTGTCGTTAATTGAACAATAACCATTCTCATAATAGACTAACTCGCATTGACAATCCACAAGGAAAAGAAACCACGCCTGCAGACTGTCATTGCCATCTAACCTTTGATCATAAACATTTACTCTGACCAACCCACTGGCATTGGATGCGCAAAAGGGGAATATTTTATCAACCTTAATACTCTTTTGTTTGTATCTTAACCTCAACTGAGAAAATAAAGGCAAAGCAAGTTCAATACAACTAAAATCACTTGCTGAAACACCTTCAACAACACTAGTTTTTATATTGTCCACCTCCATTCAAAACCTGAACATTACAAATAAAAATACATAAATCATAATTCTGAACAGTCTTAAAGCACATTTGACTCCTTAACGTAATTTTGCATTCCTTTTCACTAACAGTAGCAGCCACTAAATATATGGCACCCTTCTGAATACTTCCAATATTTCCTAACAGCGTATTTTTGTAGTTTGTCTAAACATCAACTGGGAATAACCAGTCCATAACTTCTATCCCGTGACAAACGTACTCTTTGCCTTTGCCCCCAACAAGCTTGAATCTCATTTTCTTTAGCATCTGAAACCAGTTGGACTGGTCAGGATCAACAATTTAGGTCTCAGGATTATCCTCCCCAACTCTAATAAATATCTTGTCAGGTGTGGGGACAGAATCCGATGGACTATTATCACTTATGATGAAAAACAAAACATGGTGGACCACAGCTTCGTCTTTAGCATATTGTCCCAATTGAACATTCCCAATTAATTTGATACCCTTAACCATGATCTTGTCTGATTGACAGTCATATCTTTTATTACCCAACTCAATACCATTAAACAATCTCGCCACACCTTTATTATCAAATTTAACGTCTCTTAAGTATTTATCGTACAATTGTAACTTCCTTACTCCCCTCTTAGTCTTCTTAATATATCGAGGAATATTCTGAACATACCGTCTGCAAATGTACGCTACCTTAAAAGGAGCACAATCATGGTAACTACGTTTATATCCATTGGCCGCCGGTGTCCTTGACCGACAGTACGCAAGGGGAGTCCAATACTGGCTGTTCATACCTCCTTTCATTTTTTATAAAACACTCCAAATCTTTTATCCTACAAATTCTGTAGATTCTCTTACCTCTACTAATCTTTTTACACTGATGATTACATTTCGTAAAACATTAGAAAATTCTGCGAGATCTATAACAACTAATCATCTACGATCAACTTCCTAATTATATAGAGAACATATTTTTCCCCGAGAGCAAATTCACTTGGATTTGTATTTGATTGCCTAAAATGGTGGACCCATCACTTTTATATCTCTTTTGAGGCTCGAAAAGTTTTATCAAATGTTTTATATTAGTGTGAGACTCAGACCATGTGAGTTTCATGTGAGTCTCACACCATGTAAGATATTTGATAAAAATTTTAATAAAATTTTTAAGATCTTTAATATTTTTAATAATATAAATATCATATTTTGAGTAGTGTGGAGTAATATTCCCAGACTATCAAATAACTTCTGATTATTACCCATTTAGTTGTCCTTCCAACTCCACCTTTTGATTTGATGTGATATGTTATTCTTAATATGGTGTCTCATTTGGCAAGTGAAAATTTTAGTTAAAAAATAAATATAAAAGTTAATTATTTTATTTTGTATTTTTTACAAAAAAAAAAAATGTCTTCTCCTAAAAAGAAATAAAAATTCATTAAGAAAGTCAATTCCCAAACAAGCCAGTTTCTTTTGAAATTTTTGAAAAAGTATAATAAATTTTATAATTTTGATATAATTACATTAAGGTTCTTTAAGGTTTTAATTCATTAACATTTATCTCATTTTTATCAATAATTCATTAGTTATATTGATTAAAAAATAATGTTATCATTTCTTTTATTCTAAAATGTCTATTTTTAATTTTTGTGTCGCCATAATATTTATTATAATTTTGGTGTCTTTAACCTCACTAGAATGGAAGTTGGTGTAATTACATAAATATTGTGAAATTATGTATTTTCCTCAAAGGGTTGGGATTTTTTTTTTTTTATGTTGAGATCTCAACATGAGAGAATTTAAGGAGCCCGTAAGACCCATCATGGATTTCGTTTTAATGATCTGAACCATTCATTTTGTAGAGTCCTCAACGTGTATAATCCATAACAAAATTTAAGGCAATCCGATAATCGTAATATTTTCATTTTATTGCATTTGTTGCTAAAAAAATGAATGATTTATTTCAAAAATATATTTGTCGTTTATTTTTTCGGAGATAAATGCGATAAAATGAGAATGTTACAATTATTAGATCAAATTAATTTTTTTTTAATGAATAATGTACATTAAGGGCTGGTTTGGCAACTTCAAAAAAAGCTAAAAAGTTACCAAAAAAAAAAGTCAAAAATTTATCACTATTCACCAAAAAAAAAATAAAAAAATTAATATACATAATATTAAATACATATCAACTTCACGGCAGCCCATGTCCAGAGACGTCAAAGCATACAAGTGAAAGGAAAAAAAAAATATTACATGGGTATATTTATCAAATTGGATGGTAAAGTTGGGCCTGTAAGGGTCCACCATGAGTCCCGTTTTTCTAATCGGAACCGTTCAATGTGTAGAACTCATCGATTACTATATGCTTGTAAAAAATCACGTCTATTGAATATAGTTAACTATATGATCAAATTAGTTTTGCATAAAAAATAGATGGTGTTATAGTTAACATGTAACAAAAAAAACTAACACGATCAGATAGCTATCGATATCCAATGAATATGATTTTTTACAAGAATATAGTACTCGACGAGTTCTACACATTGAACGGTTTCGATTAGAAAAACGGGACCCGTGGTGGTCCCCCATGGACCGAACAATACCGTCCAATCAAAGGCCGAAAAGTAAGCAATCTTTTCTCATATCCTTTTCAGCCGACGCATTGCCCAACCGTACAAATTAATTAATTATCTTCTCCTACACATTTATTTATATAATATTTTAATACATATTTTTTTATAAAAAGTAAAAATTTTTAACTTTTTAGTCTAAAAAGACAAAAAGTATACTTATTTAAGACACCTCAAACAACTCCTAAGGACCCGATAAAATGAATTGATTGAATTATTAAAACAAAACTCACGATGAGTTTTATAAATCCCTTAAATTTTCTAATATTAAAACCTCAACCTGAGACCTTATCAAGGGTGCTAATGTAATCTACCCTTCATCTACAAACAAAAGTTTAAATTTTCAAATAAAATGATTAAGTAATCATTTTCTTCCGAGCGAAAGAAGTCCAGAAAAACTCAAATTTTAAATATACTGGGTGTGTTTGATTTTGGCATGTTTGGTAAGAGATTTCAAAAATTCTACGAAATATCTCACACATTTGGTAGAATTTTTTAAGTCTCTAACATTACTCTTTCAAAATATACAACTAAACAAATTATAAAAAAAAAATCTAAACTTTTTTCTCAATTTTTTTTTTTTGAAAATTTATTTCAAAACACAAAGGTAGCGTTTGGTAACGTTTACGTTTTTTGTTTATGTTTATAAAAATTTTAGAAACTGATTTTTGTTTATTTTTAGAAAAACATAAATTGCAAACGTGTTTGGTTTGAACAAAATGTTTAAAAAAATTTAAAAAAAAAAACTAAAAAATATGTTTGTTTAGACCTAAAATATTTATATTTATATTTATTATTTTATGACAATGGAATCACACACATTATAATTGAAAAAAAATTAATTAAAAAATAATTGAAAAATAATTTAATTGGAAAAAAAATTAATTGAAAAAATAATTGAAAAAAAATTTAATTGGGAAAAAATATTTGAAAAAAAAAATAAATTGAAAAAAAAAATTTATTTGAAAAAAAAATTAATTGAAAAAAATTAATTGAAAAAAAAAATTAATTAAAAAATAATTGAAAAAATTTAATTGGGAAAAAAATATTTGAAAAAAAAATTAATTGAAAAAAAGATTAATTGGAAAAAAAACTATTGAAAAAAAAATTAAAAAGAATTATTTGAAAAAAAAAATTGAAAATAAATTATTTAAAAAAAATTGAAAACCTAAACTCATTTTTTGAGTTTACGTTTTTTCCTCAAATTTATAAATTGAGACAACCATTTATAAACTAAAAAATTATCAAACAAATTTTTATGACAATTTTTAAAATTTTTGTAAATATAAACTGAAAATTAAAAACGGAATGGTTTTGTGTTTTGAAATAAATTTTCAAAAAAAAAATTTGAGAAGAGAGTTTAGAATTTTTTTTTTTTTGATTTGTTTAGTTGTATATTTTGAAAGAGTAATGTTAGAGACTTAAAAAATTCTACCAAATGTGTGGGACATTTGGTAGAATTTTTTAAGTCTCTAGCATTTTTAATTTTGAAAATAGTTTTGGAGTTTGAGAGTTTGGGATGATTTGATATTTTATTGTAATTGAATAGTTATGTGTGAGAAAAAAAGTGATTGAAAATGAGATATGAGAGAGAAAAATGATTGATTAATATGTAATAAAGAGAGAAGTAATTTTGAAATTTTTTTAAAAAAATTTGTAACCAAACAGATTTTTAGAAATTTTCTTTCAAAAGCATATTTCAAAACACAAACTAAACACGCACATTATTGTTTTCAATAAGTTTTTTCTATAAAATTTTGATTGTGAATCATTTCATTTTTTTAATTTCAATATAAAACTGACTAGAAAAAGTGGAGACCACAAGTCAGGAGGTTAATTCTTAGCAACGGAAACATGAGCATCATTTCGTTTTTAATTTTTAATTTTTAATTTATATTTATAAAAATTTTAAAAATTATCATAAAAATTTGTTTAATAATTTTTTTGATTTATAAATAGTTGTCTCAGTTTATAAATTTAAAGAAAAAACGTAAACTCAAAAAATGAGTTTACGTTGGTTTTTAAACAGAAATTTAAAATTTAACTAACAAATTTTGTTTTCAAATAATTTTTTGTTCAAATAATTTTTTTTTCAAAATTTTTTTTCCAAATAATTTTTTTCCGTTAATTTTTTTTTCAAATAATTTTTTTTTTTCTAATTATAATGTGTATGATCCCATTATCATAAATAATAAAAAATAAATATAAATATTTTAGGCCTGAACAGACATATTTTTTAGTTTATCTTTTTAAAATTTTTCAAACATTTTGTTCAAACCAAACACGTTTATAGTTTATGTTTTTCCAAAAATAAACAAAAACTAGTTTATAAAATTTTTGTAAACATAAACAAAAAATGTAAATGTTACCAAACGCTATTATTGATTTCTTATTAGAATTTTTTTAGTTGTTTACTTTTATTTTTTCTAATTATGAAGTTCCCTTTTTTCTTCTTGTTTTAATGTAATTGTTGTTAAAGTTAGGTTTGTGGATATGTATTGTTAAATTTTTTTACATAATTGATTTTTTAATTTGACGTAATTCTCTTAAATAGATTTATTTATTTTACATTAAAGTGACTATAATGAAAGGATATACAATTTTTTTAATCCAACATATATTGTGACAACACATGCTAACACGCCCCTATTTATTATTTTTCAAAACTAGCATGTATTACAACAACCCATGTTAATATAGCTCTATTTATTATTATTTTTGTCTTGCGCTGTGTTTGATTAGGAAATTTAAGAAGAGATTTAGAAAGAAAAAAGAAAAACGCGTGTGAAACAATATGAAATATACGTATATTTTATTCATATTTCACCTACCTTTTCTCTTTTTCACTCCAAATTCTTTCCCAAATTTTTCAACCAAATACAGCGTTAGGAGTTGCGAGTCCGGATCCTCTGCCATGGTTTCCTACAATGGTTCCTGCTGTGGCTCAAAACGGCGTCGTTTTGAGCCCCTTTTTTTTTTTTTTTCCTTCTTTTGTCGTATTTCTTGTCTCTCTCAGTTGAGAACTCTAACCCACCTTGTGAGCAAGAACACAGAGACGTTTGAGGAGGATGATGGTGGCGAGGCGAAGTGAGATCAACGGCGATTCTTAACTGAGAGAATGCATTTCTTTATTTCCCCAATCTTCTAACCAAAGAGAAATGCATTTCCTTTCTAGGTTGTCTTCCACCAGATTGCAACAGAGGGTTAGGTTTGAGGTGGGGAAGAAGATAGTGAAATGAGGTTAATTTGCCGTACCAAATGAGGTTAATTGAGATTTTGCCAGAGAGAAGAGGATCATTGTGATATTGAAAGAGATTGGTCTGATTAAGAACCATCTTTGTACACTGCAAGTGCCCATTTTCATCTATCCTACCTTCCTAAAAAAACACCAAAAGCCCATCATCAAAATCCGCAAAAAAGAAAAAACTTTAAATTGATCAAATTGGAGGTCTTACAGAAATAGGAGCGAGACGATGGGGGGATTTGTTGTCGAAAGTGGTCCATTGGGAGGAAGATCGATCGAATCGAACTAGAAGACAAGGTCGCAATTGAGGAATCGCCACTGATCTCACTTCGCCTCGCCGTCGATCTCACTTCGCCTTGTCTCTGTTCTTGTTCTTGTTCACAAGGTGGGTAAGAGTGGTCAACTGAGAAGGAAAAAAAAAAAAAAAAAGGGCTCAAAATGACGCCGTTTTGAGCCACAGCAGGAACCATTGCAGAAAAGTATGGCAGAGGATCTGGACTCTAAGAGTTGCTTCTCAGAGCAATTTTCGGCAAAATGGGCTAAAGTGAAAGTTGTTATAGTTTATAGGCCCACAAACTTGACTCAGTAGTGAGGCCCAAATATGTATGTCCACCAAGCCCAAAACAACTCTGCTCTAAACTGTGCCCTTGTCATCCCCAAAATAAACGCACACAGAGAGCGGGAGAGAGTGAGTGAGAGAGAGATGGTGAAGGGCAACCAAATGGCAGATACAAGCAGAAAGAAGGGGGCGAAAATGGAAGATAAGGTTCAGATTCACAGCAATAATGGCAAGAACAACAACACCAAGAAGAAGAAGAAGAGTAATACAAGTAATGGCACGAACAATGATAACAAGAAGGACGAACCCGAAGTTCTCGTTTTATCGGATTCGAGTGTCGATTCCAAGAACAATGACGGAGACGAAGAAGATGAAGCTCTTCAAGTTCAAGACACCGACGAAGATGAGGAGGAAGATGAAGAAGAAGATGCGAAGAGCAGTGGAATCACGAATCAGCGCATCAACAAAGCCAAAAATGGCGATGAAAAAGAGAAAAACGGCGCGACGAAGAAGAAGAAGAAGAAGAGTAAGAATGGCAAAAATAAGAAGAATGAGAGTAGTAGTGATGTTTCTCATTGCTTTCCGATGAATCGAATCAGTCGGATCGTGAAGAGCGAGGATCCTGATATTCGGATCAGTCAAGAGGCTGTCTTTCTCATCAACAAAGCTTCGGTATGCCCAATTTTGTGTTTTGATGGTTATGCAAAGAAGATGTTTGTATCAATTCTTCATTGATCTTGAATGTGCATTTATTAGTCTTTGTGAAAATACTACAGTCTGATGCAATTTGAAGGAAAATCTTATGATGATAGGTGGGAAAAGAATTATAACTTTCTTATTGTGGATATTTAATCTCAGAACATATATATGTTCAAGAAAAGCGTACTGGGAAGCTACATTAAAATAAAATAAAAAAAGGTATTGTTTGGTTTTTTGATTTGAGGGAGAAAATCAAATTTCAGATTCCAAGCAAAATCTGAAAAAGAAGTATATCTGTGCATCGAGATCCACTTGAGGGTTATTAGTGATTTAATTTTGATTTCTCTCATTCATGATATTCTTCTTTGGGTCTCGCTTTCAAGTTAGGTTGTAATTGCCAATATTGGACTTGTAAATTGTAAGACTCGTAACTACCCTGCTTTGGGATTTTACATTGAATTGTTTCTTTTGCAATTTTTTAGGCCTCAAATATTTTCCATTTACGGTTAAAATGTTGAGAAGATTAGAAAACAACACTAGAATGAGGAACCCCAAAATTGGTTAAAAATAGAGATTCTTTTGTTTGGGGATATTCGCTATTTGCACTCAGATAATAAGTATTGTCATGAGCTTATATAGAATCCCAAATACAAAGTTCTAAGAAGATTACAACTTTTGCTTAAGAATTCATATATGAAAAATAAAGCAAAGAAAAAGAAAAATGGCTTATTTCTTTAATTTGTTTTCAATTTGGTAAGAGGCTCATTTTTAATATTATATTCTTGCTTGATCATTGAGAGGGGAGATTTGCGCCGTTAGTACGGCCGAGCTACGGTAACGCCGATTGTGTCGAACCGCACGGCGGCGAGCAGACTCTTCTCTTGCACGGCTCAGCGGCCTGACTTGCACGGCCGGAGAGGACGACCGACCAGACACGAACCGGTGCCTGGCCGAGCTATGACGCGGCCGGGCGCGCAGCGGTGTCTGGTGACCAATCTAAGAGCAGCCCGGATTAGACTTGAGACGCGGTTAGCGCCGGCATGCGCCTAACCGGTCAGCCGAGATAGGCAACTTTCATGTGATCAAGAATGTAGAACAATGGAGGTTCAGCGTGCTCCGCGGCAGATCAGTCAGGAATGACCGGTCGTGAAGAGCTTGGCCGTGGGCATCACCTTTGGCTCTTTTGCCAAGGTACAGGCCGGTGACACATAGTTCGGTTGTGTGCTTGTGGTGGCCGTTTCTCCACAAGCGATAGGCCGGTCGTGTTACTCCGGTTAAGGATGCCACCTGGGTCAATGGCGTGTGGGAGAGGACATCTGCTCCGCGTACGCCTCAATACCGTTGGACAATTCTGTGTGTACTGGTGGGAGGACTAAGCCTTTACACGTGTAAGGTGGTGAGAGGCGCGCACTGCCACCTGTCCAGGGAAGGACAGCAGAGGTAGTGCGCACACAATCTTGCGGCTGCATGGCCAGCCTAGAAATATGGAAGGAGACGAACGTTAGAGGTATGCGAATTCACTCCTCCACAAACACTCTCTCTCTCTGATAGCCCTCTTCTTCCTCAAGTGGTCTGACTTGATCGTCGGAGGGTCTATCCGGTACACCACCGCCGGGCAGCTCACCATTTCTGTGTCGCAGGATCTGACGCCGTCACGAGAAGCTTGACGTCCGAGGAGTACGGAAAGCAGAGGATATTTCGCCCCCGTACAATTGGCGCCGTCTGTGGGAAGTCTTTGACACTCAACCCTTGTTCTTTAAGCCTCTCCAACCATTTCCATGACCAACAATGACGAAGTTCCGCTGTCCGTCGTCGATGGTGTCACTCCAGAGTATGTCCGAAGAAGAGACGGCCCCCCGAATGTTCCCGCCATGGCGGGCCTGGAAACTTCTTCGCGAGGAGCGTGACACAAACGTGGGAGGAGTTCAGATCGCTCACAGAGCCCAGAAGGCCGCCGACGCAGGGGGGAGTCCCGTACGCAGCGCCTGGAGCACAAACTCAAAGATCAAGACGCCCTCATTCGCAAGATGGTGGCGGAGATGGAGCTGCTGAAGCGCCAGATTAAGGGGAAGGGTGTTGCTGGAGAGGGCAACCTCAGTGAGCGCACCCCCTCCCCTCGTTCTAGCAGTCGTCACGAGAGGAGGACTCACTCTATCTCCATCACCAGGAACTATGGGGTTGGAGATTCCGACCAAAGAGAAGGCGGGTCCCTCTCTCGCGACAGCACTTACCACCCCTCACGCCCGACGCCGACGTCGCGATCCTCTTTTTCCACACGTTCCAGGGACTTGAGGGACGTATTGGAGGAGAGGGCGCGCCGTCGGAAGGCTCAGAGAGTGCCGGCATTGCAGAGGTTGAGCGCTCCAGTTCGTTGTAGTGAAGAAGTGGTAATGCCAGCTCCCAGAGTGATGGCCCCTGCGCCGGAGGAGGAAAAGAGCTGGTGCGACTTACTGCCACGCCGTTGTCCCCAGAGATTGAGAGCACACCACATCCCTGTCGAATTCCACCAGCCAAAGTTCACTTTGTACGACGGCAAGACGGATCCGTACATGATGAGTCATTACCGGCAAGTGATGGTTGGCAAGCGAAAAACGCCTTGATGTGCCTCATATTCCCAGCAAGCTTGGGAGAGCTGGGTTTGAAGTGGTTCGAAAGGCTCCCGGAGGGGAGTATTGAGGGGTGGCAGCAGCTAGCGGAAGCCTTCGTCACCAGATTCAAAACCAACACCCGAACGCCGAAGGAGGTCGACCATCTCCTGGGCGTCAAGATGGAGTCTGGATGTTCGTTGAAGGCATACAACGCGAAGTATTAGGAAACTTACAACGAGATCCTCGACTGCCCTACCAACCTGGCGATCACTCAGTACAAACGGGGTCTCCCAGTCGGACATAGGTTGCGAGATTCACTTACGATGCACCAACCTACGACCATGGAGTCTCTAATGCAACGGATCAATGAGCACATTCGCGTGGAGGATGATACCGCCTCCGCGACCGAGAAGGGTAATCCGGTCGTGGCGGACAGAAAGGTGGCAGGAAAAGTTCACTCGGTCGGGCAGGAGGATAACCGCCCAAGTGACCGGTCAAAAGATCAACGCCGTGGACCAAACCGCGATGACCGAAACAAGGGTCGCAGAAACGACCGAGCTGGCGCACCCCGCGACGCAGACGAAGATGCCAAGAGAAAACTGAAGGCTTGGACGGGAATTACCACGGTCTTCAAAATTCCCATCTACCGCATTTTGAGCGAGATCCGAGGTGAGCCTTTTGTCCGTTGGCCGGCCAAGTTAGGGAGTGTGCAGTGAGGCTTCAATCCGAAATATCGCTGCATCTTCCATGAAGAACGGGGGCACCGGACAGAGGACTGTTTGCCGCTCAAACAACACTTGGAGGAGTTGGTAGCGGCGGGGCATCTTGACCAATACATAGATGGGGGCGTCAAGGCCACGCCAGCGGAACAAACTGAGCCGAACGGCCTGGCCGCTCTAGAGGTGCCTCCGCAAGGTGTAATCAACGTCATCCACGGCATCATTGAACCGGCAAGGGTCTGCGAGCTCAGGGGGATGATAAAGAAGGCTGAGCACATGAGGGAAGTGCTCTCTGTTCAGCCCGCTGTGAAGAGGGGAAAGACCGAAGAAAGGGACATCCTTTCATTCTCGACCAAGGACTTGAAAAGAGTTCAGATGCCGCACAATGATGCTTTAGTAGTCACTCTTCGCGTCAAAGACTTTGACATCAAGAGAATCTTGATCGACTAGGGGAGTTCGGTAGAAATTATGTATTATGACGCGTTTAAACAAATGAAGTTGGAAGACAGTGACTTGGCCCCTGCAACATCTCCTTTGGTCGGCTTCAACTCACAGCCAGAATGGCTAATCGGAAAGATTATTTTGCTGGTAAAAGCGGGGTTGGTCGTAAAGCAAGTAGAATTCTGGGTGCTCAAAGTCCCATCGACTTACAACTTGATCTTAGGCAGGGGCTGGCTGCATGCCATGCAAGCAGTTGCTTCGACCTTCCACCAAGTCATGCGCTTTCCGGCACCAGGCGGACAAATAGAGGAAGTTTGGGGGGACTAGGTGATGGCAAAACAATGCTTCGTTGTGGTAAATGGCAGCCGAGCGGCCAAAGGGTTCGTCCAAATGATTGAGGGGCCCGAGGGTAAAGAGGTCCTTGAAGACGTAGGAAGAAAGGCTGAGGAAAAATCGGTCGAAGAATTGGTGGAAGTGCGCATTGATGAGAACAATCCAACTAAATTCTTCCTCTTGGGATCATCCTTGTCTAGCGCCGAGCGGGTGGATTATATCAACTTCTTGGTTTCCAATTTGGAGGCCTTTGCCTGGACGCCTTACGACATGCTTGGCGTCGACCCGAGCTTCATTTGTCATCAGTTGAATGTCTTCCCCAATGCACGGCCAGTCATTCAAAGGACACGCCGCTCAGCCTTGCACCATGCTGGTGGCAGAAGAAGTGAAGAAGAATTTGTTGGAAGCTGGGGCCATAGAGGAGGTGCAATACCCTCGGTGGATATCCAACACGGTGGTCATTCCAAAGAAGAACGGCAAGTGGCGAGTCTGCGTTGACTACAAGACTGTCAACCGAACTTGCCCCAAGGATAGCTTTCCCCTCCCTCGAATTGACCAGCTGGTGGACTTAACCGCTGGCCATCAGAGGTTTAGCTTCCTGGACGCATATCGCGGCTACCACCAGATAGCCATGTATGAACCGGACAGAGAGATCACGTCGTTCACAACCCCCAGAGGCTTATATTGCTACAAAGTCATGCCGTTCGGACTAAAGAACGCCGGGGCGACATTTTAGCGGATGGTAACAAAAATGTTCGCTCCTCTCTTGGGCCGAACAATGGAGGCCTATATCGACGATATGGTGGTGAAGAGTAAGGAGAAGTCTCAACACCTCGCTGACCTAACAGAGATGTTCGCCATACTTAAGCACCACAAGCTTCGTTTGAATGCCTGCAAATGCGCCTTCGGAGTTGGCACCGGGAAGTTCCTTGGTTTTTTGGTCACAAACCGAGGAATCGAAGCCGACCCATCTCAAATCAAGGCGATACAAGAATTGGAGCGCCCAAACTCCACGAGAGACGTGCAGCATCTTGCCGGGATGGCAGCCGCACTGAACAGATTTATCTGCCGGTCTTCGGATCGTTGCAGGCCCTTCTTCAAGACTTTGAAGGCTAAGTTTTTCTGGGACGATGAATGTGACCGGGCGCTGGCGGACCTAAAAGCGTACCTCTCCTCCGCCCCTATTTTGGTAACACCTCTGCCGGGCGAAGAGTTGTATCTCTACTTGGCGGTCTCTCAATATGCGGCGAGCGCCGTCCTGGTTCGCGCTGAAGGCGTCCAACACTTGCCCATCTTCTATGTGAGCAAGACTTTGCTCCCAGCCGAGACAAGATATCTTCCTTTGGAAAAATTGGCACTGCCCCTGATGATGGCGTCAAGGAAGCTGGCACACTATTTTCATGCCCACACAATAGTGGTGCTGACCGAGTTTCCGCTTAAGGTGCTCTTTGAAAAGGCAGACTTCACTGGGAGGATTCTGAAATGGGCCGTGGAACTGGGACAGTACGACATCAAGTTCCGCCCCCGCACCGCAATCAAAGCTCAAGCTCTTGCAGACTTTGTGGCAGAATTTGCCCCTGGAACGCATCCAATTTGCCCGGTTGATTTGGCTAGTGCGGATTTAGCACAGCCCATGGTTCAGACAGTAGAAGCAAGTGCTGGTGCGCAAGAGGAGGAAAGGCAAAAAGTGGCCGAACTAGCAAAGGCGAGTGACCTGTTGGAGGGCGGAGTTAACCATGACAAGGAAAGAGACCAGAGTGGGCTGATCAGAGGCTTGGATTTGAGGAGTTCCCAAAATCCCTCTGATTGCTGGAAGCTGTTCATTGGCGAGATGTGGAAGCTCTTCGTCGATGGGGCGTCCAACAGACATGGGGCCGGGCTGGGCATCGTGCTGACCTCTCCAGATGGGATGATCATCGAGCAGGCGATTACACTCGGCTTCCCAGCGTCCAACAACAAGGCAGAGTATGAAGCCCTCCTTGCCGGACTGAGAAGCGCGTTGAGAATGAAAGCCACAGCCCTTATGGTCTTCAGCGACTCCAAGCTGGTGGTCAATCAAGTCTCAGGGGAGTATGAGGCCAGGGATGAAAGAATGGCCAAGTATCAGGCGCTAGTGCGTGCGGAAATCAAGAAGTTCGATGCCATCAGAGTAGAACAGATCAACTGCGAAGGAAACAACACGGCTGATGAATTGGCCGGTCTCGCTTCTACTCAAACAGCCTTTCCCAATCCCTTGATGATCGAATTTTTACCCCGGCCAAGCATTGAGGAACCAAAGCAACCGAGGTACTTTGCACCGACTTGGGTCCTTCTTGGATGGATCCCATCATCGCCTTCCTGAAAGATAGAATTCTACCAGAAGAAAAGAAGGCGGCACACAAGATCCGGGCAAAGTAGAGCGGTTTTGGCTCTCCCCGTCCGGAGCGTTGTATAAGAAGTCTTTTACTGGGCCGTATTTGAAGTGTGTCCACCCCGCCAAGGTGGATGCTTTTCTCTACGAGATCCATGAAGGTATCTGCGGCAGCCATACTGGAGGCAGGTCTTTGGCGTACCGAGCAATTTCCCAAGGTTACTGGTGGCCGTGCATGCAGGCAGACGCGCAGAAATATGTTCGCAGGTGTGAGAAGTGTCAGAAGTTCGCTCACCAGATCCACCAGCCAGCTAGAGATTTGCTCCCTCTCACAAGTCCTTGGCTATTCGCGCTTTGGGGATTGGATATTGTTGGGCCACTCCCAGCAGCATCGGGCAATCGCAGGTTCTTTATCACCGCCACCGACTATTTCACCAAGTGGGTCGAGGCCGAGCCACTGGCGACCATAAAGGAAAAGGATGTGAAGAAGTTTGTTTGGCAAAACGTCATCACTCGCTTCGGTATACCCAGGGCCCTCATCTCCGATAATGGCACTTAATTCGACGGGAAGCTCTTTCGCGGATTTTGCGAAGAGTTGAGGATTGAGTTCTACAATTCGACGCCGGCCTATCCTCAGTCTAATGGTCAAGCAGAGGCCTCAAACAAGACCATCCTGGACGGGCTGAAGAAGCGGCTTGAGGAAGCGGCTTGAGAAAGCTAAGGGGAAGTGGGCTGAAGAACTCCCTAATGTGCTCTGGGCATACCGCACTACGCCTAGGCGATCGACTGGAGAGACCCCGTTCACCCTGGCCTACGGTATGGAGGCCGTTATCCCGTTGGAAATTGGCATGCCAACCATTCGCTCTGAAAGTTTCCAGCCCGATCTGAACAATGAAGTTGTAGCTTTGGAGTTGGACCTTGCCGAGGAAAGAAGGGAGCGAGCACTGATCCACGTAGCGGCCTATTAGCAAGAACTCTCCAGAAAATACAACAAGGCTGTACATCCTAGGCTATTCAAGATTGGGGACTGGGTCTTAAGGAAGGTGCTCGGCAACACGGTGGTCCCTGGCGAAGGAAAGCTCGGTGCAAATTGGGAAGGATCATACAAAGTGATTGGTCTTGCTGGCAAAGGGGCATACCATCTGGAAGATTTAGATGGCAAGGCTGTCCCTAGACCATGGAATGCAGCCAACCTTAAGGTCTTTTACTTTTAAAATGTAATTGCTTGTACTGTTTAGCTTTTCTGGACTTTTAGCCTTTTGGCACTTGATGTAAAAGACAACAATGCTTTTGTAATGAAAAATAGCCCTCTTGTTGTTTGGTATTACATCTTTGTACAATGACATCGCAAGGACACAAGACAATCATGGATGCCAGGGGCAAGGAGACCAACCTGAGTGGGACCGGACTGATTCCCTCTCGCCAGGATGGAGGCTGACCGCTCAAACAGTTGGTGCATTGTCCAACGGAATAATTGAACTATAGGCCACTTCGTATTAGGGCCGGGCTGGTTTTGCTCGCCCAATTGAAATGTTGGCGTCATGACCAACTTAACTGGAACATTGGTGTTTTGCCCAATGTAAGGGCCGAGCTGATTTTGCTCGGCCCAATGGCATATTGGTGTCTTGTCCAATATGGGAAACGAGTTGATTTTGCTCGGCGGAATTGGCAAAGTTGGTGTTTTGTCCAACTGATGGGAGGCCGAGCTGACTTTGCTCGGCGGAAAGGAAATGTTGGCGGTTTAACCAACTTAAAAGGCGAGCTGGTTTTGCTCGGCCGTGCGAAAATGACCGATGTCGCCCTGGCGTGATCTCAGCATGTTCACTTAGAGCCGAGCAGATTTTGCTCGGCCAAGTTACAACGTCGGTTGATTTGAAGGCTCAAGGAGCCGAACTGCTAGTTCTGATTAGAAAACATTTATGGTGATTTTAGCTCGGCAGATGGCGCGGCTTGGCTGACCTAGCAGTTGTGATTTATCAATGTTTGAATCAAGAAGCTCATGTTGATCGAACAAAAATAGACGATGAGCAAGCAAAAAGTTGAAGTTTTCATTGATGAAGCGAATTTAAGTACAAGAGGGGGGACATAGTCCGGTTACATTCCAAAACAAAGAAAGAAAAAGAAGAAAACAAAAACAAAGAAAAGCAAGAAAATGAAAAAGGAAAATCTTCAATCCAGTCCAAGGTTTTGCTCGGCTATCTCCTCCGTCTCCTCAGCGACGACGATTGTCTGCTCGGGCAGGTTTTCCTCGGCGTCATCGTCAGCTTCCTCCACCGTGACAACCTCCCGATCAATAACTTCTTCATTTTCCGCATCTTGAGATGCTGCTGGAGAAGTCTGCTCGGTTTGCTGCGCGGCGGCGGCGGCGGCTTCTTCTCCAGCCTCTTTCCTTGCCTCTGCGATAAGTCGGTTTTGTGCGGCCTTGGAATACGCCTGCATGTAGGCCGGGATATAGGCAGCAGGCGGGTTGATGAACATGTCAGAATCTTGACCAAGGTCAACTTTTTCCACGGCAGCTTTCCAGCCGCACTGGAAAAAGATGTCCTTGGTCGCCTGGACTTGACGCTCATAGGTCTTCTCTCCCTGAGCATATCCTCGGTCCTCCGCGTTTTCAACCGCCTTGTCCTTCTCCGCATTATGGGAATCACGCAGCTTGCGCAGCTCGGCGAGGTACCGGGCTTTGGTTGACTTCACGGCACGCTGCTTGTCAGCTTCAGCTCGGTCAACTTTCTGCCTCAGATCATCCCGCTCCGCCGCGATAGCATCCTGCGCGGCCTTCAGCTTTGATATCTCGGCCTTTTAGGCCTCGTTCTCGGCAATGGCCTCACGAAGACTCTGCCGCACTTTGATCATGCGATCGTGGGCAAGGTAGTTCTTTTGCGCGGCCTACAAACAAATGACAGATCGTTAGTATTCGAGAAACCGAGCAAAAACCGAGCAATAACTTGAAGAAAAAATGAACATCTTACCAGAACGATCGACTTTGCTGCCGAGCGAAGTACTTTCAGATCGGACAGCTCGTCATGCCTCTTTATGTCGGCTGGAAGGATTAGCCCCTTGGTCATGTTGAAACCAAGAGAATAATCCTTATCAGCGTAGACCGAGTCTTTGGCAGAAACTGGCCGGCCCTGATATTTGAACTCGGGCGCCCAGACCGGGGGGGTGGCTGGGCCCTTGCCCTTGGATTTGCCAGCCTGTTGTTGCTCGGTCTGGTCGCCCAGCTCGGTGGAGGCTAGCTCGGTGGAGTCCTCGTCGATGAGGTTTTGTTCGGATTTCTCCTTCCTCCGCCTCTTCTTTGACCGGCCAACCGGTTGTTCGCTGGCAAGGGCTAGCACAGCTTCTGTTCACCCGGCTGGGGTGGAGGATGTTCCCCCAGTTGCCTCTGGAGGTTGGGACTCGCCTTCCTCCCCGGTTATCATAGACTTGATGGCCCTGATTTTCGTCATTTCTTGCTCGGCGGTGAGGGGAACTAGTCTGATCGGTGGCAAGTTTGGATATGGGTCTGGAGAAGGCGCACGAAGGAAGTCGGTGACTCTGCTCTTGCGCGGTGCTTGGTAGTGATAGGTCTATTCGAAACCGAGCAACTTCGAAGCTTCCCTCTCCTCGGCAGGATGGCGCAGCAGGACTCTGATGACCTCTTGGTTGGCTTGGTGGTAGTCCGCTGCGAGGTACTTATCTGAAGAAAGAAGACAAGTGTTAGCCGGTGAAAGATAATAGTAATGAAATGCAGAATGAAGATAGTGCGGTCAGCCGGGCTACTTACCAGCACTGCCAAAGTCTTTCATAATATACCACCCCGGTATGGGTGCCTCGGTGTCTTCATAGCGACCGGACACCCACAAGAAGTCGTCGTCGTTTGTCTCCTTGTCCGGGTTGCCCTCTATGAGTTTTGCTCGGCCCTTCTTGACTTTGAGGTACCAGCAAAGCCCACTCTTATTTCTACTTAGACTATACTGATGGAAAATTTCTGCGAGGCCGAGATTGAGACCGAGCCTTCGATTCAGCTCGGCCACTCCGTTTATTATCTTGTAAGTGTTATTGGAGACTTGGGTCGGGCAAAGCCTTGTCTGCCTCAAAAACTCGCAGATCAAGGGTTGAACCGGAAAACGGAGCCCTCCCTCTACTATAGATACGACCGTGAAGGGGCACCGGTCTAGGTCTCCCCAAGGCGTGTCTCCTTTATTGGTGAGCTCTAAGACAACGTCATCTGGGATGTTGTAATCCCTGCGAAACTCGGCCATCGCACCGGGCGAGCTGACCATAAACCGGTATTTTCCCATCTAACTCGGTCTTATTTGATATACTGTGTATCTCGGTCAAAAATGTAGTGTGTTTGCTCGGACTTTGAGCTCCGCCAATTACGGTGCTGGACTGGCTGGGTCGATCCTATTTGTTCTGCATATTGAAAAATAATCCCAAGGGTTAGCACGGCATAGATTGCACGGCTCCTATTGGAAATAGCTCAGGGAAGGATTTTGGTGTTTTGACCGGTCCGACTCGTCTCGGGTCAACTAAATGGATGCTTAAGCCCTCCTAGTTCTGTTCTAGCTCGGTTCAGTCCTATTTAAGGATCTAGTTGATCCTTCAGCTCGGTCAAGGTTCCAGGCAGAGGTTTCAGCGTTTTAGTTCGGTCCACTCTTATGTGCAGATCTGCTGGAGTATTCAGCTCGGTTATGGTTTGAAGTGGAGACCACAAAAAGTTTTAGCCCGGTGCATTCCTATTTACCAATCTAATGGAGTATTCGGCTCGGCTACAGCCTCTATGAGAAGCCGCAAACAGTTTTTTGCTCGGCCGAAGTGTCATTCATGGATCTAAATGAGCATTTAGCTTGGTTTTACCCAGGTTCAAGCTGTTCATCCCAGAAGTGGAACGAATCTGCTTGAGCCCAGTGGGAACCAGGGGCACGAAGGCCCCCATCCAATATTCCAGTTGCGATTTGGCCTAGGGTGTATGAAGGGACACGAAGAACACAATACTAAAAACATGAAGAACTGGAAAATGAGAGTAGAAAATACAAGGGAAGGGTACTGTAGCTTACCAGAAACGAATGCGAGGTGAGTTGGGCCTCGAGAGCTCGATTGCGGCTTCGGAAGTGGCAGGAACGAACCAAGACGATGTCGAGCGCAGCAAAGGCAACAATGGTGGAAGTTTGGTGGATTGGAGGCTAGGGTTTGGAGCTCAGTGAGAGAAAGGACAGTGAAGGGTTCGAATGACCCTTGGACTGTGCATAAAAAAGGGGGAAAGAACTCAAACGGCTGCGCCGTTTGAATTCCCCGCGTGCAGGATAGCTGGCTGCACGACCCAATGGGATGAAGCCATATGGCACTAGAAACGCGGCTGTCAGTACGGCTGTATGACCTTTGATGAGACTGCGGAGGAGACGGCCGACCGAATGGGGCAGCACGGCGTCAGATATGTCCCCAATCGTGCTCGGCTTGGTAATGGGGCAACTCATCCGTTAGCTCGGTCACAATGGTAACCCCAATCATGACTAGGTCGGATGGGATTAAGGTGCAATTGAGAGGGGAGATTTGCGCCGTTAGTACGGCCGAGCTACGGTAACGCCGATTGTGTCGAACCGCACGGCGCCGAGCAGACTCTTCTCTTGCACGGCCCAGCGGCCTGACTTGCACGGCCGGAGAGGACGACCGACCAGACACGAACCGGTGCCTGGCCGAGCTATGACGCGGCCGGGCGCGCAGCGGTGTCTGGTGACCAATCTAAGAGCAGCCCGGATTAGACTCGAGACGCGGTTAGCGCCGGCATGCGCCTAACCGGTCAGTCGAGATGGGCAACTTTCATGTGATCAAGAATGTAGAACGATGGAGGTTCAGCGTGCTCCGCGGCCGATCAGTCAGGAATGACCGGTCGTGAAGAGCTCGGCCGTGGGCATCACCCTTTGGCTCTTTTTGCCAAGGTACAGGCCGGTGACACATAGTTCGGTTGTGTGCTTGTGGTGGCCGTTCTCCACAAGCGATAGGCCGGTCGTGGTACTCCGGTTAAGGATGCCACCTGGGCCAATGGCGTGTGGGAGAGGACATCTGCTCCGCGCACGCCTCAATACCGTTGGACAGTTCTGTGTGTACTGGTGGGAGGACTAAGCCTTTACACGTGTAAGGTGGTGAGAGGCGCGCACTGCCACCTGTCCAGGGAAGGACAACAGAGGTAGTGCGCGCACAATCTTGCGGCTGCATGGCCAGCCTAGAAATATAGAAGGAGACGAACGTTAGAGGTATGCGAATTCACTCCTCCACAAACACTCTCTCTCTCTGATAGCCCTCTTCTTCCTCAAGTGGTTTGACTTGATCGTCGGAGGGTCTATCCGGCACACCACCGCCGGGCAGCTCACCATTGCTGTGTCGCAGGATCTGACGCCGTCACGAGAAGCTTGACGTCCGAGGAGTACGGAAAGTAGAGGATATTTCGCCCCCGTACAATCATATAGGGATTCTATCAAGTATTTGATTAGGAATGGTCTCGAGGTTAAGAATTGGATATAAGAAGCAACAGGGAGAAACTAGTCAAGAGAGTAAAAAGAGTCGGGATATATAATCAAAGGCATATAATATAATTGTTAAGAGGAATGACTATTGTGAATTTTTTTGACTTTCTTTTCATGGAAATTTTGTTTCATTAATTTGGCATTTTTTGCGTGAACTGGTTGCCTTTAGACTTGAAACCTACATTGTCACACTTGGTAGCTGGAGCGTTACCATTGCACCAAACAACAGCACATAAAAATTGTTAAAAAACAACCTGAATGTATAGGAGGAAACTACTTAGTAAAAAAGGTTGGATATATAAGCAAAGACACAATGTAATTGTTAAGGGGAATGATTACTGTGAATGTTTTGACGTCCATTTCATGGAAATTATGTTTCAATGCTTTGCATGAACCGGCTGCCATTAGACCTGAACTCACATTGTCATGCTTGGCAGCTGGAGCTTTACCATTGCACCAGCAATGATGCACTGGTGGGAATTTCTTGGAAATTATGTCTGATGTTTCTATATGATTGATACTATTCTATGATTGGTTCCCTTTTCCTTGACCATTACTATTGATTGTGCTGCCATCATATTCTTATTACGTCTCTCATTTTATTTTTCAATTGCAGGAGAAGTTTCTTGAAGTGTTCTGTAAGGATGCATATGCTTGTGCTTTTCTGGATCATAAGAACCAAGTTTGGTACAAGCACCTATGTAATTTCTCTTTCCAGTTCTTTTATAAGTTTTTTAGAAAGTATTGCCTGGCAATTACATTTTTGTTTAATTATGCTGTTGCTATAGTAATGTTTTGCAACTGGGGGAGCTTTAATCAATTACTTTTTTTTCATATGCTTCACTATGATTCAGTTAATTGTCAGTGCATGTTGTATGGTGCATTTAAGGCAATGGTTTAGAAATGGAAATTCATGTCAATACCAAAACCTCTCTTTCTATAGAATCCTTGTATTTTGACTTGTTTAAAAAAATCTTCATCCTAGAAAAGTTTTCCATGGTGGAGAACTTTTTCTTAATCATTTAATTATTTAGTTTTGTAGTACTAGTTTTGCAATATTCAAGCCACTTCATGTATCATTGGGCATTTTTTGGAGGATATTCTGTAAGGCAAGAAGTTGGCTCCATTAACTCTTGATGCTATTTTTGACACATCTTTTTGCCTTCTATCAGTTGAAACTTCACAAGCGGAGTATAATATGTACTTCTTTTGCTTGTTTGCATTTGATTTTGTCCTGGATTCTTTGAAACCTATAGCCACATAACAAAATTCTTTTATTTGGCATTTGAAAATTGACTGGGCAAGAGTCATGTTCAGTTTTTGATAGAAATCAAATTCAAAGCAGCTTTTAAACTAATCAGTCTATACTAGTCACAAAGCTTTCAAATAATTTTTTTTTTTTTTTTTTTTTTACTTTTCTAATTTATTTTTAATCAGATTGGTTGTAATATATTCGTTTAGAGTTGTGCTAAAAATGCTATTACATGCTTATACTGAGATTCTTCCTTTATGTTGTTTCAGCCTCGGTTGTTAGCAAGCGAAGGAGATTTGATTTTCTCGCAGGTATCTTTACCCTTCTATTTTACAACTCACATTTGAATATCCAATATTGCCAAACATTTTAAAATAGCCGCTATTTAGACTTGGCATGTTTTATTACTGCTTATGCTTTTTAGATTTTGTTCCTGAGAAAGTGAAAGCTGAGGATACCTCGGCAGACGCGTCAATAGCTGAAACATGACAAAGCTGGGAACCTGTAGTTGCCTCACCGGAACAAATCACGGGGTTAGCCTGTTCATAGATCTTGCCAACTGGATGAGTATGTTGCAACTCTTACTGGCTAAGCAAATGAATTTGTATCGGTATATATCATATCCCCTTAAATGCTTGTCCAGCATATGTTCATGATGTGTCCATGGTTGTATGTACATTGAAGGGATGTTGCAGATTCCAACTGAAATTTCGATTTCTGTGGTAAGGGATGGCAGTAAATGTACAATTGTTTTCTTGTTATTTAATCATATATCATAAGAGGATTTTGAGGAAGTCTGTAGAAGTTTTGAGTGATTTTGATGAATGCCGGTGATGCAGAATATAAGATCAAGGAAGGCTACATTCAAAAAGGGATAATATTTGAATATTGGTATGACTTCAAAGAGATTATAATAGAAAAGCTCAAGGAAGGTTAAATTCAAAGAATGGATGATATTTGGATATTGACATGATTTAAAAGAGATCCTAATAGTAATTTTATATAATAATGCTTTTAGTATTATTAGTCTTATTTTATGATTATTAATTTTAGATTTTTCTCCTTGTTCTCCAGTTGTTGCAGTGCCATTAGCAGCTTGAGTTGTTTGGCCTTCCAATGCACTGATATGAAGATTACAATTATCATGTTACTTCGAAATTTTATTAGTCAATCTCCCTCTAGAAGGTTTCCCCGATCGTGTAGCCATATTTGAATGATCGTGTAGCCATATTTGAATCTTCGCTCTGATACCAAATTGATGCAAGACAATGCTGTTAGGGTGAAAATAGAGGCTATTTGACAGCCTAAAAGTGTGTACTTTAGAGTTTTCAGGGTTAAATTGAAGGCTAATAGATAAAAGAAGTGATTAGGATTGACTTGGGGATGATTGGCTAGGGCTTAGAGGTTATAAAATGCACCTTGAGAGAGCTGTAAACAGTAATCCGAGAATAGTAATTGAGATAGAAAAGAAAAAAAAAAGAGAAGTAGAATATAGATTTAAGAATCACTCCTAGAATCACTTATGCATCACACTTAGGGTTAGGGTTGCATCAAACAATCCATAAGAAATCTTCAAAGCTTTTCAATATTTTTTAAAATATCAACTCTTTTAAATTAGAAGCATTACATGACTTTATATAAACTTCAGAGACTTTTTAAATCAGCTAGAACCAAAATAAAAAATAAAAAAATAAAATATTATAATATCTTAGATTTTCAAAATTAATTTAAGACCAAATAAGAAATATAAATAAAACTCAGTTAAGTAATTTGATCCCCAAGATGACCCATGAGTGATTCCTACACTCCATGGCAACAATAATGAAAATTACCAGAATACCTTTGATCTAATAATTCTAGAAAACATAAAAATGATCATAAAATAAGATTAATAATACTAGAAAAATTATTATATAAAATTCCTATTAGGATCTCTTTGAAATCATGTCAATATCTAAATATCGTCCCGTCTTTGAATTTAGCCCTTTTTAAGCTTCTTATATTCTGCATTATTCTCCCTTGGTTGAAAAAAACTTGACCTCGAATATTGAAATATTGGAGTATAAGAATCCACAAGCTTTGAAATTGCATCAATAGGTTCACACTAAAATCTTCAAGTTGATGCCACCTTTCCTTCATCGGAGATGGCAACAAAAATAGTGAGAGATTGATCTTTTCAATCTTGCCACTAAATTTTTCTAGAATAACAAAGTCCATTGATATAGAAAACACATCATTGAATTGATCCAAATCAATTTTTGTAAAGTTTTCTTTGATATTTTCAATAATAATCCCAATTTCTTGCTTTTTAACCTCTTTTCTCAATACAAGGTCATCTTTTGATTCACTTTTGGACCATTCACACATCATGATTGGAGCAAAGTCATTGGAGACTTTGAATTGCAATGTCATGACCTCTAAAGGTTTTATATGCTCTAGACCAGCAATTTCTCTTTTCGATTCATTGCTGTCGAGCATAAGAATTGACAATTTCTTTGATTTCACCTTTTGCCTTTTCGAGTTCAATACATGGGGCTTCAATTAGTGGCTTCTCATCCTTCATTCTATCAATCATTCTCTTTAAACTGATTTTGAACATATTTTTTTGTCTTGCAACTTTAATTGTATAGGGTTTTGATCTCTAAGAACATCTGGTTTTGGCGCATCTTGCTGTAAATTTTCAGCATCTTTTTGTGGCACTTTAACACTTTATTTTGGAGTTTTTGTTGGCAGGTCTTGTTGAACTGCCTTAGAATTCTGCATAAGTTTCAAAACAATAGATTTTTCTTTAAATGTTACAAAAAATTCAAATTGTATAACCGTTTCAATAGCATCTTCGAGATCTTCTAAATATGCACGAGACATCCCATTTTTAATTCCAAATCTCAATCCACTTTTGAAACGAGTAATAATCATCCGTTTACTTTCAACAACTCTAGATTTGATAAATAACTCCTTATATTTTCTTGCATAATCAATCACATGCATATTACTTACTCAAGTGCATATAATTGATCAAGAAAATCATCTTGAAGATCTCTTAGACGAATTTTTTCTTGAAGAAGTGCCTTGCTTGTCTTCCCAAGTCAATCCACTTGTATAGGATCTCTCACAATGTGAAAACATCATGGCGGAACCTTAAGCTCTGATACCAAACTGATATAGGGCAGTGCTATTAGGGTGAAAATAGAGGCTATTTGATGGTCTAAACTGTGTGTACTTCAGAGTTTTAAAACAGTGTGTACTTTAGAGTTTTAAGGGTTAAATTGAAGGCTAATAGGTAGAGGAAAGGATTAGGATTGATTTGAGGGTGATTGGATAAGGTTTAGAGGTTGTAAAATCCACTTTTAGAGGGCTGTGAACAGTAATCCGAGAATAGTAAATTGAGACAGAAAAGAAAAAGAAAGAAGAAAAGAAGAAGATAGATACTTTATAGAGACTTTAGGGTTGCATCACACAATCATAAGAAAGCTTCAAAACTTTTCAAATCAAAATTCTAAAATATCAACTCTATTTAATTAGAAGTATTACATAACTTTATATAAACTTTAGAATTTTTCTAAACAAACTAGAACAAAAAAAAAAAGAAAAGAAACTACTATAATATCTTAGATTTCCAAAACTAATTTACGACTAAGAAATATAAATAAAACTCAATTAAATAACTTGATCCCCAAGATACCCATGGGTGACTACAATCCACGACAACATAATGAAAATTACCAAAATACCCTTAACTTAAAAATTCGTAAAAATATAAAAATAATCATAAAATAAGGCTTTAATAATATTAGGATCTCTTTGAAATCATGCCAATATTTAAATATAATTCCTACATTAAATTTAGCTTTTCTTGAGTTTCTTATATTCTACATCAGTCGGCTTATTAATTATCTAGTTTTTTCAACCTACTAATTTTGCAATTTTTAGAGTTTGGATCTTTATTTTGTGAAAGAAATGAAGGAAAAAAAGAAGAAAAAGTGAATGGTTGTCTATTTTATTTGGTAAATTCAATTTCAAAAACACCTTGTCTCAAGATAATGTCTACAGTCTGTTTCACATAAAATTTTTTTTTTTTTGGATAACTTAGGGTGTTCGGGCTAGCTTGTGTGCCTCGACTAATCCTTAGGGAACCAATCCCACTGGCCACTAGCCCCCATTTACAGCCATAGCAAAGCTCCATATGAACTGATCCAACACAAAGATTGATAGCACCTAAGAGATTTTGAACCTAAGACCTAGAGATGAGCAAACTCTTAAGTCCCAAGCCTACACTACTAGGCCAACCCTTGGGGGTTGTCTGTTTCACATAATGTTCTACGAAAGTGGGAATTTTGCTCTTACCCATAAAATTCTCATCCTTCATACATATTTTGCCAAAAGTTATTAGTTTAGGCCATCTCCAATCGTGTATCAAACTCATTATCAAATTTGAATTTGATGAAAAAGGTGCATTTTTTCAGCTCCAACGATTTTATCAAATCGATATCAAATTGAGGATTTTACGTTTCTATTATCAAACTGAGGATTAACTTTTCTTTTATCAAATCACTGTTCATTACTGTTGTCGGATGTCCCCCTAGATATTCTCTGGATGTCCTCTCGAATGACCACCTCAAAGCAAAAAAAAGTGAAAAAATTACACTGGCCGATCGACCGCCCGCTCAACCACCTGAAGGTAAAAAAAAAAGAAAAAAATTTACACTGGCCGATCGATCGGTTGGACATCTGTCCAGTCATCTTCCAGGTCGACCAGTGGTCTGATAAAATTCCAAAATCCTCCGTTGGAGCACTTGATATCAAAGAAAATTTTTACTCAAATTTAATAAAAAATTGGTACACCGTTAAAGATGCTCTTATAGTTATAACCCAGAAAAAAAAAAAAAAAAATGGAAAACCAAGGATCCCGATCTTTTTCAGAAAAGAAAAATAGTTTACGAGACTGAAACATCAATTAATGTTTAGCCACAAAAGGGAATTCGAGTACTTTTAACATTGCTAAATTTTGAAATTCAGCAAAGTTATTCAACACAAAATTGAATACCCCTCCAAATTTTAACTTGTCAGAAGAATTAGTAAGTGCTGCATCCAAATAGACCCTAGAAAAGTCCAGACCAGAGTAACTTCCATCATTCCCATCTGTATATAGCAGCAATCTCACAATGCAAAGGCATTGAATATGGTATATATATACATATATTATATTCACTACATATATCAGATGTTGTAATTAAGTTTTATCTTATTAAAATATTTTCATAACTTTCTTATCTTGAGCCCATTAAATTAATTGGGTCCAATCGGAACCCAATCGGAAAGCCCAAAATTAATGGGTTCGGAGAAATTATTGCCAAATGGGCCCAAGTGAATTCTATTGAACGGGCTCACAAGAAAGTTAACAAATTGGGCCGAGGAGGATATATTTCAAACATATATCTCTAAAGAAAGCCCAACAAGCCCATTCGAGAAGGTCCAGATCATATGCGTATCCGAGGAGGTTAACTGTTGCTTTCAGAAGAGATGAAACCCTCGGAAGAGATCCATTCTCCGAGGTATTTGCTTAGTCTTGAAAGGGTTCAAAACCACGAACCTAGAGACCTATTTGAGCTCGGACTCGAAAGGGTTCGGATCTACAAACCGAGAGATCTGAAGTGCTTGGCTTCGAATGGATTTAGACACAATCTAGAAGCCGCTCCATTAATGAGTCCCAGAACACTTGCGGGCTCGGAGCTTTCCAAGATCTACACACCATAACTATGGACGTAATGGAGTCCGAACAAAGGACCTAATCTCGAGACGGTAAATGAGATAAATTCAGTCTGCGGTTAAACTAGCCTATACTCGGGTTGAGGTAGCACGATCTAGGGGATCTTTAAGACTCTGCAATATTTGCGGTAGGGTGTTCTCTTGAACTACCCTTGACCCTTCTGCGGCAAGGCGTCCTCTGGGACTACTCCTGACCCTTTGGGATGATTGGAGATCATTGGTTAGGTATGGCTAAAAAAGGTTCGCCAAGGGCTTGATCTCTTCTTTGGGATTTTCCTCATCCTCGGAGAGGTCATCTCCTCGGACAAGGTAGTTAGAGGGAATATTCCCTGTGTGCCTTGCACATGGGCTCCATCCATGAGGTGCCTATAAATAGCACCCACCCATAGCTTTAAAAAGAATGAATTTTGAAGAGACAACTATTGGGAAAAGAACTAATTTCCCTTCTCCATTATCTACCTTGAGAGTGAAAGTGGGGGATCCATAGAAGAGCCTTGTCATTATTCTCTCTCTAACTATTTTGCTTTCTTCTTCACCCAATCTCTTATCTCCATCATCTCTTTGCTATTTTGTTTCTAGTTGTGATTGTTAAAGAATCTAAATCTCTTATCATTTCTAAAGAATTTCAAAGATCTTTGAAGATCTTCAAATTTTCCGACAACATTCTTGAACTCTCAAATACATTTTGGCGACTCTACTGGGGAGGCAGATTGGTTAACGGTCTCAATAAGATCCGGAATCTACACAACTCCAGTGAAGATGACGGGAGAAAAAGAAGTTCATCAATAAGGCTCTTCCAATGGTGGTGATGAGAGGACTCAAGTTCAGGACCCACCTCTCATCCTTGAAGCCATTCAAGGACTCCAACACACTCAACAAGAGATTCTCATGACCCTTCAAAATCTCACCCACACCATGTTCGTGATGGGTTCAAATTTCGCACCACTGGCAACAAATAGAGGTCAAGTCGGTTTCGGCAAGCATTAACAACTTCATGGTGATGTTCGGAATGGTCAAAACCATCAGGACCGACCCCTAATTCTCCCTGAGGTTGCTCAAAATGGTGTGCAAAATCAAGTGTTAGGAGGAACAAGTCATGGCCAACCTATGGCCTATGGAGCGCAAAATCATGCACGTGGAGGATCGAGCCATGGTCCATCGATGGTTGAAGGAGTTTCTGATGTGATAAATGGCGTTCCAACGGCTGTGGAAGTTCAAGGAAGGCCTACAGAAATTTCTCTACAAAATGGTGGTCTATCCATACCTAATTTTGTTCAAATGATTGTAAATTCTACTCATGTATTGAGCTAGTCTCCTTGGGCTTCAACAATGGCTTTCCAAGCCCAACCCGGCATACCCATGGCGTGTAATAGAGTTTATGGAACCCAATTCAATGCTCCATCACCGAATGTCATATCCATAGATGCCAATGGTCAATATCACCACGTTCCTACACCGATGGTGAATTCTCAACACCTAAATAGCCAAATCGCTCCAGGCTCAGTTTTCGGGTCTACAAGCCAAGTTCAGGGAATACCACCATCAAGTTTCTCCCTCAATAATTTCTCACTCTCGCCGATGTGCAAGCCATGTTTGATCTCGAACGGGACAAGAGGACTTTACCCTCTTTGCCCGATCCGGATGTCAAGCCATTATACCCTATCGACATGTTGTTCGGTTCATAGAGACTTTGGGGATTTATGGTTCATATCATGTCCTCCGACTGAGAGAATTCTCCAAGTCCCATATCGACCGAGCATATAATTGGTACGTTAACTTGGCCTTGAACTTATCCAAAGTTGGGAGGAGATGGTCAACAAATTCCATGCCAAATTCTTTTAGGTGGCCGAGAAAGTGACCACACTTACCCTGTGTAAGGAAAAACAATGAGAGAGTGAAGACATTCTCGAATATGTGAAGAGGTTGCAAGACAAAGCCGTGGACTGTCACGAGGCTATAGAGGAAAGCTACTTGGTCCAAATGTATGTTAAAGGGGCATTAAACGGGTATAAGATGCTTCTTGTTAATCACAAGCTATCCATATTTTCGGCACTAATTGAAGCATCTCAAAACATCAACATACCTCAGTCTCAGGAGATTGGGTTCGAGACTAGTTATAAAACTAGCTTCAAGACATCTTGAGGACCTTTTGTTACTGCGGCTTTCGTGTCTTCTACCTGAAAGTCGTAGGGAGAGGAATTTAGAGGTCAGAAGAGGAAAAACTGCGAAGATGTCACTCATTTTTCGTGTAGTGTTGAGGAGGTGAAGGCCTTAGTTAAAGAATGGGTGGCAGATGGGGAATTGAAGTTGCTTCGTATCAAAGAGCTTTTGCCAAAGAAGGACCGCAAGGGCCCTAATTATTGTGTTTTCCACCGATCACTAGGACATCCTATAGAAAAGTGCCAGACGCTTAAGAAGATCTTTATAAAGAAAGTCGAAGTAGATGAGCTAGAGTTCAAAGAACATGGGCCCCAGGATATCTTAGAAGACGTGGCTATGATGGCGTATGACGGCCACAACCCGAGTAGCTGGTGAAAGCTTTTCGAATGACCTCGCAACTCTAGGGGCAAGGGTCGACATTCCGTAGAAGAAGTCTATTTGTGACATCTACAATTTGTGTTTACGGCATTATCCAATAAGTTCTATCGTTCTTATGTTATGAAGAAATTTATTTCCTTCATATTGTGTATCTCCATTAGAAATTCATTCTCTCTATATTGTGTATTTCATTATGTTATGTTGCTTGAGACAGTTTTCAATTTTTTATTGCCCCTCGAAAAAGGAGTAATAGACTCGATTGCTAACTAGGAAGGATCTTTCTTGCTAAAGAAAGGAGTGTGCTTCCATCTGGACTTCCAAGGGACAGCCCTTGCTCCCATTTGGACTTTCAAAGAACAACCCTTGCTTCCGTTTGGACTTCCGAGGGACATCCCTTACTCTCATTAGTGTGGTTATGAACTTTAGAGAGACAACCCTTGTTTTCATCAGTGCGAGCTTCAATGATCTTTCTTGTTGAAGTAAAGTGTGTGCTCCCACTCAGACTTTCAAAGAATAGACTTCGTTGCCATCAGTGCGAGCTTTGAGGATCTTTCTTACTGAAGTAGAGTGTGTGCTCCCACATGGACTTCCGAATAACATCCCTCGAGACTCGGTTGCCTGTCAGAAGGGATCTTTTTTGCCAAAGTAGGGTGAGTGCTACTATTCGGACTCTTGAGGGACAGCCTTGCTTCCGTTCGGACTTCCGAGAGACATCCTTGTTCTTATTAGTGTGGGTTTGAAATTCCGAGGGACAGCCCTTGTTTCCATCACTGCAAACTTCGTGGATCTTTCTTGTGGAAGTAGAGTGTGTGCTCTCACTCAGACTTTCGAAAAACAAACCTCACTCCCATCAGCGAGAGCTTCAAGGATCTTTCTTACTGAAGTAAAATTTACTCCCACTCGAACTTCTAAGAGACATCTTTTACTTCCATTAGTTGTCAAAGAAGGGAGTGTGCTTTCACTCAGACTTTCGAAGAACAACCCTTGTCAAAAAGGGTTTCAGTAGAAGTGGCTTACAAATCTGAAGCAGTGTAGAAGAAATAGACTGAAGTAAGCACCAAAATGGCCCGAGACAGTCAGAATAGGTCGACGACAGCACGTGTAGCTCACACGAGCAGTGAGTGAGAAGGATGCTGGATGGACCAACAACGCATTGGGTGGGCGTCGTGGTTAGTACTGGCCGGTCACGGCTGACAAATGCAGTTATTGTAGGTGCTGGACATGAGGCATGCAAACTACACGAGTTGGAGTGGTCGGTGGCGGTGAAGAAAAAAAGAATAACAGCTCACGGCGGTGTGTACTCCTAACCGAAGTGAAAGAAAAGGAAAGAGAAGGTTAAAAGCACAAGATGCAATGGTCTTGGCACCTGGAGTTGCTACAAATGGTGTTGACCTCTGGTATTGTAGAAGTAGAGCTTCATAGAAGAAGATGAAATTGTGTCTCTCAGTTTAGAGAGAGAATATGCTGAGAATATGATTTGGCAAAAAAAGTGGATAGGATGGAGGGTTTTTTGTCCTTGACTTGGTATATATGTATATATATTTATATATAAATATAAGTGTTATTGAATAAAGAAGTTTGGTGGTGGCCTTCAAGAATTACCTGAGTAAAGAAAAGTTTGTTTGAATAAAGAATAAGAATTAAAGGTTGTGATTCTTTAATGCTTTATAGAAGAAAAAAAAAATGTGTGGGCTGATACCTTTTTAGTATAAACATGGAATTCTTGCTTTCCTTTAACCTGGAGCAATTAAAAAAAATAAATAAATTCAAGTTTCGATTTTTTTCTTGAAAAAAAAAAGAAAAAAAAAGAAGGTTCAAAGGCACAAAAATGTGTTTGCCAAATATGGCATGAGGATAAAAGATTCCTTCTTATCATTATTAGTTGATAAGTTTATCCATAAATTATGATGAGCCATCAATTTTATCCAAAAGTCATATGAAGACAAAATATTCTCGAGGGAGTGAGGCGACGCATGACCGAAGAAGTTAAAATGTGCACGTCCGAGAAAATCAAAATTTCTCATATATGCAAGGGGCAAAATATAAGAGGGGTTAACTTGAGCCCATTAAATTAATTAGGTCCAATAAAAAAGCCCAAAATTAATGGGTCCGGAGAAAGTATTGCCAAATAGGCCCAAGTGAATTCTATTGAATGGGCCTATAAGAAAGTCAACAAATTGGGCCGAGAAGGATACATTTCAAGCATATATCTCTAAAGATAGCCCAACAAGCCCATTCGAGGAGGTCCAAATCATTTGGGTGTCCGAGGACGTTAACTGTTGCTTTAAGAAGAGATGAAACCCTCAGAAGAGATCCATTCTCCAAGGTATTTGCTTAGTCTTGAAAGGGTTCGGAACCACGAACCTACAGACCTATTTGAGCTTGGACTCGAAAGGGTTCAGATCTACGAACCTAGAGATCTGAAGCACTTTGCTTCGAATGGATTCAGACACAATCTAGAAGCCGCTTCATTAATGAGTCCTAGAACACTTATGGGCTCAGAGCTTTCTAGGATCTACGCACCAGAACTATGGGCGAAATGGAGTCTGAACAAAGGACCTGATCTCAGGGAAGGTGAGTGGAGATAAATTCACTTTTCAGTTAAACTAGCTTATACCCAGGTCGAGGTGGCACGATCTAGGGGTTCTTTGAGACTCGACAATATTTGCGGCAAGGCGTTCTCTTGAATTACCCCTGACCCTTCTACAGCAAGGCGTCCTCTAGGACTACTCTTGACCCTTTGGGATGATTGGGGATCATTGGTTAGGTATGGCTAAGAAGAAGAGTTCGTCGAGGAGTTGATCTCCTCTTCGGGGTTTTCCTCATCCTTGGAGAGGTTACCTTCTCGGACAAGGTAGTTAGAGGGAATATTCCTCATGTGCCTTTGCACATGGGCTCCATCCTATATCATGAGGTGTCTATAAATAGCACCTATCCATAGCTTTACAAGGAATGGATTTTGGAGAGACAACTATTGGGAAAGAACTAATTTCCCTTCTCCATTATCTACCTTCAGAGTGAAAATGGGAGATCCATGCCATTATTCTCTCTCTAACTATTTTGCTTTCTTCTTTACCCAATCTCTTATCTCCATAATCTCTTTGCTATTGTGTTCCTAGTTGTGATTGTTAAAGAATCTAAGCGTCTCATTATTTCTAAATAATTTCAAAGATCTTTGAAGATCTTCGAATTTTTCGACAACATTCTTGAACCCTCACATACATTTTGGCGATTCTGCTGGGGAGGCGGATTGGTTAACTGTCTTAACAAGATCCAAAATCTACACAACTCCAGTGAAGATGGCGGGAAAATAAGTTCATCAACAAGGCTCTTCCAATGGTGGAGATGAGAGGACTCAAGTTCAAAACCCACCTCTCATCCTTGAAGCCATTCAAGGACTCCAACACACTCAACAAGAGATTCTCACGACCCTTCAAAATCTCACCCACACTATGTTCGTGATGGGTTAAAATTTCGCACCACCGGCAACAAATAGAGGTCAAGTCGGTTCCGACAAGCCTTAACAACTTCATAGCGATGTTGGGAATGGTCAAAACTATCAGGACCGACCCCCAATTCTCCCTGAAGTTGCTCAAAATGGTGTGCAAAATCAAGTGCTAGGAGGAATAAGTCATGGCCAACCTGTGGCCTATGGAGTGCAAAATCATGCACGTGGAGGATCGAGCCATGGTCCATCGATGGTTGGAGGGGTTTTCAACGCGATAAATGGTGTTCCAACGGCTGTGGAAGTTTAAGGAAGGCCCACAGAAATTTCTCTACAAAATGGTGCTCTATCCATACCTAATTTTGTTCCAATGATTGTAAATTCTACTCATGTACTGAGCTGGTTTCCTTGGGTTTCGACAACGGCTTTCTGAGCCCAACCTAACATACCCATGGCGTGTAACGGAGTTTATGGAACCCAATTCAACGCTCCATCACCGAATGTCATATCTATAGATGCCAATGGTCAATATCACCACGTTCCTACACCGATGGTGAATTTTCAACACCCAAATTGCCAAGTCGCTCCAGGCTCGGTTTTCGGGTCTACAAGCCAAGTTCAGGGAATACTACCATCAATTTCTCTCCCTCAATAATTTTTCACTCTCGCCAATGTGCAAGCCATGTTCGATCTCGAACGGGACAAGAGGACTTTGCCCTCTTTGTCCGATCCAGATGTCAAGCCACCATAACCTATCGAGATGTTGAGTTATCCATACCAGGCAGGGTACACGGTGCCGAAATTCATCAAATTTGATGGCAAGCAAGGAAATGCTTGAGAACATGTCGTTCAGTTCATAGAGACTTTGGGGATTCATGGTTCAAATCATGTCCTCAACTGAGAGAATTCTCCAAGTTCCTCATCGACCGAGCATATAGTTGGTATGTTAACTTGGCTCCGAACTCTATCCGAAGTTGGGAGGAGATGGTCAACAAATTCCATGCCAAATTCTTTTAGGTGGTCGAGAAAGTGACCACACTTACCCTGTGTATGGAAAAGTAATGAGAGAGTGAAGACATTCTCGAATATGTGAAGAGGTTCCAAGACAAAGCCATGGACTGTCACGAGGCTATAGAGGAAAGCTACTTGGTCCAAATGTGTATTGAATGGGCATTAGATGGGTATAAGATCGTTCTTGTTAATCATAAGCTATCCACATTCTCGGTACTAATTGAAGCATCTTAGAACATCAACATACCTCAGTCTCAGGAGATTGGGTTCGAGACTAGTTATAAAACCAGCTTCAAGACATCCCAAGGACCTTCTTTCACTGTGGCTTTTGCGTCTTCTACCCGAAAGTCGCAGAGGGAGGAATTCAGAGGTCAAAAGAGGAAAAACTGCGAAGATGACACTCATTTTCATGTAGTGTTGAGGAGGTGAAGGCCTTAGCTAAAGAATGGGTAGTAGATGGGGAATTGAAGTTACTTCATATCGAAGAGCTTTTGCCGAAGAAGGACCACAAGGGACCTAATTATTGTGTTTTCCACCGATCACTAGGACATCCTACAGAAAAGTGCCGGATGCTTAAGAAGATCTTTATAAAGAAAGTCGAAGCAGATGAGCTAGAGTTCAAAGAACAGGGGCCCAAGATATCTTAAAAGACGTGGCTATGATGGCATATGACGGCCACAACCTAAGTAACTGGTGAAAGCTTTCCGAATGACCTCGCAACTCTAGGGGCAAGGGTTGACATTCCATTGAAGAAGTCTATCTATGACATCTACAATTTGTATTTACAGCATTGGCCGAGAAGTTCTATTTTCTTATGTTATGAAGAAATTTATTTCCTCCATATTGTGTATCTCCATTAAAATTTATTTTCTCTATATTGTGTATCTTCATTATGTTATGTTGCTTGAGACATTTTTCAATTTTTTGTTGCCCCTTGAAGAGAAAAGAGTAATAGACTCGATTGCCCACTAGGAAGGATTTTTCTTGCCAAAGAAAAGTGTGTGCTTCCATCCGGACTTCCGAGGGATAGCCCTTGCTTCCATTTGGACTTTCGAGGAACAACCCTTGCTTTCAATCGAAATTTCGAGGGACAGCCCTTGTTTCCATCAGTGCGAGCTTCGAGGATCTTTCTTGTTGGAGTAGAGTGCGTGCTTCCATTCAGACTTTTGAAGAACAGACCTCGCTCCATTAGTGCGAGCTTCGAGGATCTTTCTTACTGAAGTAAAGTGTGTGATCCCACGTGGACTTCCGAATAACAGCCCTCGAGACTTGGTTGCCTGTCAGGGTATGTGCTACTATTCAGACTTCTGAGGGACAACCTTGCTTCCGTTCGGACTTTTGGGGGACATCCCTTGCTTTTGTTAGTGTGGGTTCAGACTTTCGAGGGACAACCCTTGTTTCCATCAGTGCAAGTTTTCGAGGATTTTTCTTGTTGAAATAGAGTGTGTGTTCCCACTCAGACTTTCGAAGAACAGACCTCGCTGCCATCAGTGGGAGCTTCGAGGATCTTTCTTACTGAAGTAAAGTGTACTCCCACTCGGACTTCTAAGAGACATCTTTTACTTCCATTAGTTGTCAAAGAAGGTAGTGTGCTCTCACTCAGACTTCCGAAGAATAGGCCTTGCTTCCATCAGTGCAAGCTTTGATCTCACTCGGATTTTTGAGGGATAGACTTTGCTTACATTAGTTGCCGAAGAAGGGAGTTTACATCCACTCGGATTTTCAAAGGAGAGCCTTGCTTCTGCTCGAACTTCCGAGGAACAATCTTTACTTCTGTTAGTGTGAGCTTGGTAGACTCGTTTGCCTTCTAGAAGGGAATAACCAGTAGTCATCACAAGTTTCGAGGCTACATTTTCCTTTAATAAACATATTTCAAACAACTGAAGTGGCAGCTTGGTGTTGAGATTTATCTATATCTAGTCCTTCAATGAAAGTCCCGAATCTCAAGCAAAAGTTTCAAGATGTATATAATCAGAGCCAGTTAAAGAGGCATAAAGACCAAATTTAACAAAGGTAATAGATATTTCAAGACAGAATTACAGATCCTCAGAGCATTAGACAAAATGTGACAGTGTGATTATGAACTTTACAACAGCATCAATATTGCTCTCCTTCTCAACAAGAGGGTTTCAAATTTTGATTTCACAAACTTTGGGGTTTTGTACAAATTAAACATTCCAGGTTCCAACGCCAAAGTTATAAATAATAGCCTAACAAATCAAAGCTCAAAGCATATATAATATTATATATATAATATGGGTAAAAGTGGCTTATAGATCCGAAGCAGTGTAGAAGAAATAGACTGAAGCGAGCACCAAAATGGCCCGAGACAGTCAGAACAGGTCGGCGACAGCACGTTTAGTTCGCACGAGCAATGAGTGAGAAGGATGCTGGACAGACCAACAACGTGTTGGGTAGCGTCGTGGTCAGCACTGGCCGGTCACGGTTGACAGATGCAACAATATTGCAGGTGCTGGACATGAGGCATGCAAACCACGCGAGTTGGGGTGGTCGGCGGTGACGCAAAAAAAAAAGAACAGCGGCTCACGGTGTATACTCCTAACCGAAGTGAAAGAAAAGGAAAGAGAAGGTCAAAAGCACAAGATGCAATGGTCTTGGCACCTGGAGTTGCTACAAATGGTATTGACCTCTGGTATTGCAGAAGTAGAGCTTCATGAAAGAAGATGAAATTGTGTTTCTCAGTTTAGAGAGAGAATATGCTGATAATATGATTTGGCAAAAAAAGTGGATCAGGATGGAGGGTATTTTGTCCTTGACTTGGTGTGTATATATATATATATATGTATAAATATAAGTGTTATTGAATAAAGAAGTTTGGTGGTGGTCTTCAAGAATTACCTGAGCAAAGAAAAGTTTGTTTGAATAAAGAATAAGAATTAAAGGTTGAGATTCTTTAATGCTTTATAGGAAAAAACAAAAAATTGTGTGGACCGATACCTTTTTAGTATAAATATGGAATTCTTGCTTTCCTTTGACCTGGAGCAATTAAAAAAAAGAAAAGAAATCAAAGGCACAAAAGTGTATTTGCCAAATATGGCATAAGGATAAAAGATTCCTTCTGATCATTATTAGTTGATAATTTTATCCATAAATTATGATGACTCATCAATCTTATCCAAAAGTCATATGAAGACAAAATATTCCCGAGGGAGTAAGGCGAAGCATCACCAAAGAAGTGAAAATGTGCATGTTCGAGAAAATCAAAATTTCTCATACATGCAAGGAGAAAAATGTAAGAGGAGTTAACTTGAGCTCATTAAATTAATTGGGTCCAATCGGAGCCCAATCGGAAAGCACAAAATTAATGGGTCCGGAGAAATTATTGCCAAATGAGCCCAAGTGAAGTCTATTGAACGGGGCCACAAGAAAGTCAACAAATTGGGCCGAAAAAGATACATTTCAAACATATGTCTCTAAAGAAAGCCCAACAAGCCCATTCGAGGAGGTCTAGATCATACGGGTGTCCGAGGAGGTTAACTGTTGCTTTAAGAAGAGATGAAACCCTTGGAGGAGATCCATTCTCTAAGGTATTTTCTTAGTCTTAAAAGGGTTCGGAACCTCGAACCTAGAGACTATTTGAGCTCGGACTCGAAAGGGTTTGGATCTACAAACCTAGAGATCTGAAGCGCTTGGCTTCGAATGGATTCAGACATAGTCTAGAAGCCGCTCCATTAATGAGTCCCAAAACACTTGCGGACTCGGAGCTTTCCGGGATCTAAAGCCCTTAGCAACTTTAGGGCGAAGGGTCAGTTCGAACAAAGGACCCGATCTCGAGGACGGTGAGTGGAGATATAATTCATCTTCAGTTAACAGCCTAACCCGCGGAGTGCGCATGGTAACAAATGGAGGCAAAGTCGGTGCTAGCAAGCATCAACAACTTCATGGTGATGTTTGAAATGGTTAAAACCATCAAGATTGACCCCCAATTCTCCCTGAAGTTGCTCAAAATGGTGTACAAAATCAAGTGCTAGGAGGAAAAAGTCATGGCCAGCCTATGGCCTATGGAGTGCAAAATCACTTACCTGGAGGTTAGAGCCATGGTCCATTGGTGGTTGGAGGAGTTTTCGACACGATGAATGGCGTTCCAGTGGTTATGGAAGTTCAAGGAAGGCTCACAGAAATTTCTCTCAAAATGGTGCTTTATCTATATCTAATTTTGTTCCAAGGATTGTAAATTCTACTCATGTACTAAGCGGGTCTCCTTTGGCTCCAACAACAGCTTTCCAAGCCCAACCCGGTATACCCATGGCGTGTAACGGAGTTTATGGAACTCAATTCAATGCTCCATCACCGAATGTCATATCCATAGATGCCAATGGACAATATCACCATGTTCCTACACCAATGGTGAATTCTCAACACCCAAATAGCCAAGTCGCTCCAGGCTCGGTTTTCGTGTTTACAAGCCAAGTTCAGAGAATACCACCATCAAGTTCTCTCCCTCAATAATTTCTCACTCTTGCCAATGTGCAAGCCATGTTCGATCTCGAACGGGACAAGAGGACTTTATCCTCATTGCCCGATCCGGATGTCTAGCCACTGTACCCTATCGAGATGTTGAGTTATCCATACCAGGCAGGGTACACGGTGCCGAAATTCATCAAATTCGATGGCAATCAAGGAAATACTCGAGAACATGTTGTTCGGTTCATAGAGACTTTGGGGATTCATAGTTCAAATCATGTCCTCCGACTAAGAGAATTCTCCAAGTCCTTCACCGACCGAGCATATAGTTGGTACGTTAACTTGGCCCCGAACTCTATCCAAAGTTGGGAGGAGATGGTCAACAAATTCCACGCCAAATTCTTTCAGGTGGCCGAGAAAGTGACCGCACTTACCCTGTGTAAGAAAAAACAGTGAGAGGGTGAAGACATTCTCAAATATGTGAAGAGGTTGCAAGACAAAGCCGTGGACTGTCACGAGGCTATAGAGGAAAGCTACTTGGTCCAAATATGTGTTGAAGGTGCATTGAATGGGATATAAGATGTTTCTTGTTAATCACAAGCTATTCACATTCTCGGCACTAATTGAAGCATCTCAGAACATTAACATATCTCAGTTTCAGGAGATTGGGTTCGAGACTAGTTATAAAACCAGCTTCAAGACATCCCGAGGACCCTTTGTCACTGCGGCTTCCACGTCTTCTACCCGAAAGTCGCAGGGGGAGGAATTCAGAGGTTAGAAGAGGAAAAACTGCGAAGATGACACTTCTTTTCCGTGTAGTGTTAAGGAGGTGAAGGCCTTAGTTAAAGAATGGATGGAAGATGGGGAGTTGAAGTTGCCTCGTATCGAAGAGCTTTTACCGAAGAAAGACCGCAAGGGCCCTAATTATTGTGTTTTCCACTGATCACTATGACATCCTACAGAGAAAAGCTGGATGCTTAAGAAGATCTTTATAAAGAAAGTCGAAGCAGATGAGCTAGAGTTCAAAGAACAGAGGCCCCAGAATATCTTAGAAGACGTAGCTATGATGGCGTATGACGGCGTATAACGGCCACAACCGAAGCAGCTGGTGAAAGCTTTCCGAATAACCTCACAACTCTAGTGGCAAGTGTCGACATTCCGTAGAAGAAGTCTATCTATGACATCTACAATTTGTATTTATGGCATTGTCCGAGAAGTTCTAACGTTCTTATGTTATGAAGAAATTTATTTCCTCCATATTGTGTATCTCCATTAGAAATTTATTTTCTCTATATTGTGTATCTTCATTATGTTATGTTGCTTGAGACAGTTTTCAATTTTTTGTTGCCCCTCGAAGAAGAAGGATTAATAAACTCGATTGCCAACCAGGAAGGATGTTTCTTGCCAATGAAAGGAGTGTGCTTCCACTCGGACTTCTGAGGGACAACCGTTGCTTTCATTTGGACTTTCAAATAACAACCCTTGCTTCCGTTCGTACTTTTGAGGGACATCACTTGCTCTCATTAGTGTGGGTTCGGACTTCCGAGAGGCAGCCCTTGTTTCCATTAATGTGAGCTTCGAGGATCTTTCTTGTTGAAGTAGAGTGTATGCTCTCACTCAGACTTTCGAAAGAACAGACCTCGCTCCTTCAGTGCGAGCTTCGAGGATCTTTCTTATTGAAGTAGAGCGTGTGCTCCTACGTGGACTTCCAAATAACAGCCCTCGAGACTCGGTTGCCTGTCAGAAAGGATTTTTTTGCCAAAGTAGGATGTGTGCTCCTATTCGGACGCCTGAGGGATAGCCTTGCTTCCATTTGGACTTCCGAGGGACATCCTTGTTCTCATTAGTGTAGGTTCGAACTTCCAAGGGACAGCCCTTGTTTCCATCAGTGCAAGTTTAGTGGATCTTTCTTATAGAAATAGTGTGTGCTCTCACTCAGACTTTCGAAGAACAGACCTCGCCCTCATCAGTGGAAGCTTCGAGGATTTTTTTTACTGAAGTAAATTGTACTTCCACTCGGACTTCTAAGAGACATCTTTTACTTCCATTAGTTGTCAAAGAAGGGAGTGTGCTCTCACTTAAACTTCCGAAGAACAACCCTTGCTTTCATCAATGCGAGCTTCGATCTCACTCGGATTTCCGAGGGATAAACTTTGCTTCCATTAGTTGCCGAGGAAGGGAGTGTACATACACTCGAACTTCCGAAGAAGAGCCTTGCTTCCGCTCAGACTTCCGAGAGACAATCGTTACTTCTGTTAGTGTGAGCTTGGTAGACTCGTTTGCCTATAAGAAGGGAACAACCAGTAGTCATCACGAGTTTTGAGGCTATATTTTCCTTTAATAAACATATTTCAAACAATTCAAGCGGCGACCCGGTGTTGAAGATTTATCTATATCCAGTCCTTCAATTAAAGTCCCGAATCTCAAGCAAAGGTTTCAAGATGTATATAATTAGAGCTAGATAAAGAGTCACAAAGACCAAATTCAACAAAGGCAATAGATATTTCAAGACAGAATTACAGATCCTCAGAGCAGTAGACAAAATGTGATAGTGTGATTATGAGCTCTACAACAACATCAATAGTGCTCTCCCTCTCAGCAAGAGGGTTTCAAATTTTGATTTCACAAACTTTTGGGTTTTGTACAAATTAAGCATTCCAGATTCCAGCTCCAAAGTTATAAATAATAGGCCTAACAAATCAAAGCTCAAAGCATATATATATATATATATATAATATGGTATAAGAAGAAGGTTTCGGTAGAAGTGGCTTATAGATCCGAAGCAGTGTAGAAGAAATAGACTGAAGCAAGCACCAAAATGGCCCGAGACAATTAGAACAGGTTGGCAGCAGCATATGTAGCTCGCACGAGTGTAGATACCCCATTTTTGACTGATCTTAAGACTCAGACGTCATCGATTGAGCGCTTGATGATCGCGCATGTTTGTGCTCGTTTCGAGTTTTCGGAGTTTTCGGCTGAGTGCCTTGCCTCCGGGCCTCTGAACTCTTTGTGTTTTGGCTTGGTTTGTGGACCATGCCTTGTTGACCTTGCCTGGAGGGAGAGAGAGGCTTGTAGGCCACTTTTCGTAGTCGTAGACAACTTTTCCCTCTTGTAGGCTAGTTTCTGGTTTCCGGAGCCTTCGGCCGAGCGCCTTGTCTCGGAACCTCTTAACGTTCTCTTCTTGGCCTGGTTTTTGAACCATGCCTTGTTGCCTTTGCCTAGAGGGAAACAGAGGTCTGTAGACCACTTTTTGTAGTCGTAGACTACCTTTCCCTCTCGTAGACCACTTTTTGTGCCCGTAGACTAGTTTTCGGGACTTTCGGCTGCGTGCCTTGTCCCGCAGACTTTTGTCTTGCTTCCTTTTTGGTTTGGTTTTGAACCAAACCATGTTTTCCCTTGCCTTGAGAGTGGAATAGGGGTGTAGACCAGTTTCTCCCCCTGTAGACCACTTTTCTTCCCTGCCAGCCAGTTTTTTGGTCGGCTAGCTGGTCTTGGTGGTCTGTGGACCACCTAAAGTGGTCAGTAGCCATGCCACCACCTTCTTCTCTTTGTGCAGACCACTTTTCCCCCCCTTGCCTACCAGTTGTTCTCCCTGCAGACCACTTTTTGTGGTCGGTCAACTAGTGGGAGTGGTCGGCCGACCACCTCAACTGGTCGGCACCTTTTCTGTATTTTTCTGTAGATATTTTCTTGCCATCTATGCTAGCTGTTGGGCACAGAAAGCATCCTCCATACATGTGTATGGAGGGGATTGCTTGGAGCCTTTAGCTTGTTAACAAGCTTAAGGAATGGTTTTCTATATAAGGAGCCTCCTCTCTCTTGTCTCAGGTTCAGAAATTTGCATAGAGCTATACATATATTTCTATCTCTATATTTCTTCCTCTCTCTCTCTCTCTCTATATTTTGTTGTGTTTTGTGCCTAAAAGTGAGATTTCTTCACACTTTTGCACTAAAGCACCTAGTGAAACACCACAATCTTGAGCTGAGGTTCTTGGAGGTTACATTTGAGTGGTTTCAGCTGGGTTTTGTCTCTGAAGTTGTTTGTTGAAGTTGTGCTTCAAGGGTGAGTATTACCTCTTTAAAGCTTTGTTTTTGATTAGGTCTTGGCCCTATTTGCATGATGTTTTAAGCTTAACTTTCAACTGCAAAAAGCTTCATTTTCAAGTGTTTGAAATGTTTGTTTAAGGCCTCTTTGGTGTTGGGGGTGGTCTATCCCCTTTTGTGCCCTATTTTGCCTTGTTTTGAGCTATCCTTTTAAGCTATTGGGACCACCTCTTTTTGGCCTTTTCACCACTGAAACTCAGAGGAATTTCAGTGGTGGAAAGTGTGTTTTGAGGTCCCAAATGGGTGGGGATTGTCCCCCCTCCTCTTCTCTTGTTTGCTTGTGTTGATGGCTCATCAAAATAGCATGTTTGTTAAGCTTGTTTTGGCCCCATCTCAGCCTATTTTTGGCCTTATTTTAGTATGGCATACCTCTGTTTCGGCTTAGTTTAGGCCACCCTTGCATGCTTTATACACTTGTAGTGTAATCCTTGCAAACTAGCCTTGTATGCTTAAGGTTTTAGCATGTCTTTCTAGCATGTTTTGGCTCCATCTTAGCATGTCTTAGACCTTATTTCAGCATGCCTTAGCTCTGTTTTGAGTTGGTTTGATCACTTGTTGCATGCTTCATGTGCTCATAGTGCAATCCTCCTTGCTAGCCTAACATGCTTTATGCTTTAAGCCATCATTCTAGCATGCTTTTGGCTTCACTCCAGCAAGCTTTTACTCATGTTTTTCCATGCTTAAGCTCTGTTTTAAGTTGTTTTGGTCATGCATGCCTTGCCTTGTATAGCCATAGTGCATTCTTGCTCACTAGATTTGAGTTTCCAAGCCACTAGCATGCATTGCTTAGGCTATTCGCATGATATAGCATCATTTGATACATGATTTCAGAGCATGTTTCATTGTCATACACTCACATGTGTCACTCTTTCAATGCTTTGGAGAGTTGGTGCTTTATGCCTTAAACATGAGCCAATACGTATGTCATCTTGCCTAAGCTTTTGGGCTACCATATCAGTGTGTTTTTGGTCTTATCTTGCCATGATACAACTCTTTTTTGTTGGTGAAGTCATCTCATGCTTGGTGTTTGGTAGTGTGTAATCCTACTCTTTGGCCTTGTATGCTCCATGCTTCATGCCTCTAATTCTAGCATGTGTTAACTCTAGTCCATGCATGTTTTTGGCCTTGATTTGACATGCTCTAGGACTATTTTGGGTTGCCTTGGCCATATGGTTTATGTATTGCATAGCTGTAGTGCAATGGGCTTAGCTAGCCTTGTGTTTTAAGGACCCTAGCATGCCATATTTGTGATAGTTGCATGTCATGGCATCATTTAACATGTTATTGCAGGGCATATAGCATTGTCATATTCTCATGCATATCCCTCTTTAATCATGTTTGAGAGTTGTGCTTTTATGTCTTGGTGATGAGCCATTACATGAGCATGCATATCTTACCTTTTTTTTTTGCCTAAGTTTTGGTGTGTTGGCCACTGTTTTGGCATGATTTAGGTCTGTCCATATTCGGTTTAAGTCCATTGAGCATTGTATTGCGTGCCTCTTGTATGATGCTCTTTACTTGCTTTGGTACTTTAGCCTTCAAACATGCCATGCATGCATTGTTCATATGTTAGAATCTTGTGCATGCCATTCTAGCATTCATAGAAGAGCATGTTGTTTGCATGTTGTTGCATTGCATTGTTGTTTGCACGTTATTGTATTGCATTGTGTTTGGCATGCTCGAGTTGCATTGCATGTGTTTGGATTGGACGTCAATCCAAACACGAGAAACGAGGGGCGTTTCATACTTGAAGTGATGAAATGTGCCTCATTTCTCGGTCGCCGACCCTCTTGATCATGTATGATAGAGGTTAAAGCCCTTATGTGTTATTTGTGCATTCATTGAAATTGAATTGTGCAAACTTGGCTTCTCGGCCATCGTGCATTGCGATGCTCGGTTGGTGGCCCGAGAGTCGAGTACCGCACTCCCTTGAGCTTAAGAAATGATAGGGAGGGTGGTTGTGCATGCATACCTTGCAAATACACTGTTGTGCCCCTTCTTGTTCTCTGTTGCAGCAAAATGGAGCTTGGCAGAATTTTCTGGTCGGCAGACCAGAAAAAGTAGCTGGCCGACCACTTTTTCTGGTCTGCAGCAAACTTAGGTGGTCTACAAGTGGTCTACACCACCTTTTACTGGTCGGCAGCCCTCCTGGAGGTTCCCATGTTGGAGTAAAAGATATCTGGAGGTTTGTACAGTATTCTCAAATCAAATGCAAACAGAGGCAAGTTGGGGCATAGTAATGGATTTTCCGAACGAGGTGACCGATCATGCATGCACCCCTCGCCCCGAGGACCTCTTTTACTGCTTTACTTAGCTGCTTTGCTTAGCTAGCTAATGCTTTGGTTTTGTACTTAATTAGTTAATGCGCTTAACTAATCAATTTGTGTTGTAATAACTAACTAGTAAACTAGGATTAGTTAATTAGTTTTGGTTTGTAATAATTAATTTAATTAGCTTAGATTGGCTAGTTAGCTTATTATTCGGACCTTCCGTTGAGAGGGCGTATTGTTGTAATAAGTGTGCGTGTGTGTAATGCATGTGTTCCAACCCCATTTCTTTCTCCCTTTTACTTACCTGCTTTCGATGGTTAGTTTTAGGGCATATTTCAATTAGCATCCTTATACTTGCATGCGTGCATTCATTCATCTGTTTTGCATGCACCGGGCTCGGCGCATCATACAAACTGCATTGTATTTCAATACCAATTTGAATACATGTTATCAAGTTGCATTCACATAACATTTTAGAATAGCCGAGCCAATCTTAGTTGTATTTTTGCATGTGTTGCATTAGGCATTCTTAACATAGCTAGGATCATGCATGATTACTAACTAGCTTCTGTTTTGGCTCGGAGTACACTGTGAGTGTTTACACTTTAGTATCCTTGCATGTGTGTAAGTGACTGCCATGATAACATGCTTGCCATGAGGCTATTTGCTTAATTGATATAACTGCATGAATGCCTGTGGGTGAAGGCTTGATTGCCTGAATTGGAACAACTCGATGATTGTGAGTTTTAAGCCCACTTGAAGTGGCAAAATCATGTTTTTCTAAGCCCACTTGAGAGTGGCAAATCCGCGTCTTAGCCTACTTGCGAGTAGTACTTTCAAAAACAAACATGAGTTGTTTTGTTCCAATCCGTGTGATTGAGTCTATACTTGTATGTTGTGCGCATCACATAGTAAGGTTAGATTAATAACAGGAATAAGAACACATGTGTTTTAAAAAATAACATATCATGTTAGTAGAGGCCGATCCTTTGATCGGGCGAGCGGGGGTGCTCATTTGAGGACCTTCCCCTCTCGTACCCAAGTTCCCAAGCCGAGGCAACTTTGGTGATGACGGACATGTAGCCTTAGGCACGAGTCAGGATTTCCTAAATTTCTCAAAATAAAATATTTAGGTGGCGACTCTGAAATCTGGCAAAGCAGTCCATGTTTGGCACTTTTTGATTCAAAATTGATTTTTCGAAACCAATTGCCGGATTTGGACTCTTTGGTGATTTATCAGTCTCACATTGCACTTTGTGAGATTAGATTCAGAACCGTGATAGGAGTCTGAACTGTAGTAGCTAGAACACAATTCGCGCCTTTACGCGCGGAGCAGAAGTTCGGGCGGTCTACAATAAGCAATGAGTGAGAAGGATGCTGGACAAATCAACGACGCGTTGGGTTGGCGTCGTGGTCAGCACTGGCCGGTCACGGCTGATAGATGTAGCAATATTGTAGGTGCTGGACATGAGGCATGCAAACCATGTGAGTTGGGGTGGTTAGACGGTGGCACAAAAAAAATAACAACTGCGGCTCACGGCGGTGTGTACTCCTAATCGAAGTGAAAGAAAATGGAAAGAGAAGGTTAAAAGCACCAGATGCAATGGTCTTGGCACCTAGAGTTGCTGCAAATGGTGTTGACCTCTGGTATTGCAGAAGTAGAGCTTCATTAATGGAGATGAAATTGGGTCTCTCGGTTTAGAGAGAGAATATGCTGAGAATATGATTTGGCAGAAAAAGTAGATAAGGATGGAGGGTTTTTTGTCCTCGACTTGGTATATATATATATATTTAAAAATAAATATAAGTGTTATTGAATAAAGAAGTTTGGTGGTGGTCTTCAAGAATTACCTGAGCAAAGAAAAGTTTGTTTGAATAAAGAATAAGAATTAAAGGTTGTGATTCTTTAATGCTTTATAGAAGGGAAAAAAATGTGTGGGCTGATACCTTTTCAGTATAAAGATGGAATTCTTGTTTTCCTTTGACCTGGAGCAATTAAATTAAAGAAAAAAAATTCAAGTTTTGATTTTTCCTTGAAAAAAAAATAAATAAAAAAATCAAAGGCACAAAAGTGTGTTTGCCAAATATGGCATAAGGATAAAAGATTCATTTTTATCATTATTAGTTGATAATTTTATTCATAAATTATGATGAGTCATCAATCTTATTCAAAAGCCATATGAAGACAAAATATTCCCGAGGGAGTGAGGCGAAGCATGACCGAAGAAGTGAAAATGTGCATGTTCGAGAAAATCAAAATTTCTTATACATGCAAGGGGCAAAATGTAAGAAGGGTTAACTTGAGCCCATTAAATTAATCGGGCCCAATCAGAAAGCCCAAAATTAATGGGTTCGGAGAAAGTATTGCCAAATGGGCCTGAGTGAATTCTATTGAACGGACCCACAAGAAAGTCAACAAATTGGGCCGATGAGGATACATTTCAAGCATATATCTCTAAAGAAAGCCCAACAAGCTCATTCGAGGAGGTCCAGATCATATGGGTGCTCGAGGAGGTTAACTGTTGCTTTTAGAAGAGTTGAAACCCTCGGAGGAAATCCATTCTCTGAGGTATTTGTTTAGTCTTGAAAGGGTTCGGAACCTCGAACCTAGAGACCTATTTGATTTCGGACTCGAAAGGGTTCGGATCTACGAACCTAGAGATCTAAAGTGCTTGGCTTCAAATGGATTCGGACACAGTCTAGAAGCCGCTCCATTAATGAGTCCCAGAACACTTGCGGGTTCGGAGTTTTTCGAGATTTACGTACCAGAACTATGGGTGTAATGGAGTCCGAACAAAGGACTCGATTTCGAGGACATTGAGTGGAGATAAATTCACTCTTCGGTTAAACTAGCCTATACTCGGATCGAGATGGCATGATCTAGGGGGTGCTTAAGACTCGACGATATTTGTGACAGGGCATTCTTTTGAACTACCCTTGACCCTTCTACAGCAAGGCGTCCTCTAGGATTACCCTTAACCTTTTGGGATGATTGGGGATCATTGGTTAGATATGGCTAAGAAAAAGGATTCGCCGAGGGATTGATCTCCTCTTCGGGATTTTCCTCATCCTCGAAGAGGTCACCTTATCTAACAAGGTAGTTATAGGGAATATTCTCCATGCGCCTTGCACATGGGCTCCATCCTACACCATGAGGTGCCTATAAATAACACCCACCCATAGCTTTACAAGGAATGGATTTTGGAGAGACAACTATTGGGAAAGAACTAATTTCCTTTTCCATTATCTGCTTTGAGAGTGAAAGTGAGAGATCCATGAAAGAGCCTTACTATTATTCTCTCTCTAACTATTTTGCTTTCTTTTTCATCCAATCTCTTATCTCCATTATCTCTTTGCTATTATGCTCCTAGTTGTGATTGTTAAAGAATCTAAGCCTCTCATTATTTCTAGAGAATTTCAAAGATCTTTGAAGATTTTCAAATTTTCCGACAACATTCTTGAACCCTCACATACACACTCTTACTTTGTCTATTTATAGGCCTCTTCATTATATTATAAAATACATAATATTGAATATACACATAATATAATATTTCTTTTCTCTTTCTTTCTCTTATATATTGTAACATAGCATCAGAATTATGTTTAGTATCTAGCAATTTAGTTTCATCAGCGGGCGACTGTCTTGCCTTGGCCGCCCATCGGACCTCAACTCATTCTACTGCCATATTTTTCTTTGAATATCTCTTTGTGGTAATCTCCTGCTCTGTTGGTTGGTTTCTCTATGTTCCTCTATCTTCAGCCAAAGTTCCTCTGTGGCTCCTACCTTTTCAACACCGTCGAACTCCACTCTCGACCGCCATTACTGACCAACTTGTCGGTGCCTCGCGCCTCGCCAGAGACGCCTTGTTTCCTCTCTGACTTCTCCACTTCTCCACTGTCTTCAACAAGGTCCCTAACCTCTATGATTTTTCAAACTCAACTATCGGGTACCGTTTGATTTACTTTTCAAATCATGATTTTGTTTTTAAATCATGATTTGGATGAAACATATCAACCTAATATATTTTTAAAATACAACTCAAAATTACTTTTAAAACTCCTCTCTTCTCTTTTTATTTTTATTTTTATTTATTATTATTAATCAATCAATCACTTCTTCTTTTTTTTCTCTCCTCTCTCCTCTCATATTCTCTCACATTCTATACATTAATCAATCAAAAAAATAAAAATAAGAATTATCTCAAAATTATTTTCAAAACTCATAATCAAACAAATTTTTTCTTTTCAAATCATAATTCAAAAATTTAAAACTCAAAACACAACTCCACACTTAAATCATTATTCTAAAACTAAACCAAACAAATTTTTCTAAAGCTACTGTTAGCCTTTTTTTCTCTTTACCCCCTTTATATTATTTTATTTTATCTTGTTCTCATTCCATCCCACCATTACTTACAAATGCCCAAACAAAAAACATACACACAATTTTATTTCTTTATTTATTTTTTATAATATGCTCACATGGGTTGTTCGCAATCTCTAGTCACTCTTTATTAAAATGATTTTTTTTTTTTTTTGGTTCTTTCTACAATATGTTTTATTGATAAATTGTTTCTCCCTAGTCACTCTTTATTAAAATGATTTTTTTTTTTTTTGGTTCTTTCTACAATATGTTTTATTGATAACATTGTTTCTCCCTTCTGTTCCACTTTCTCTCTCTCTATTTTAATTTTAAGGATAAATTATAAATACACGATATGAAATTTACTTAAAATACAGAATACCTCTTGTGATTTAAAAAATTACAAATACCTCCATATTAGTATATATATTTTTTATTTAACAGAATTAAATAAAAAAATAAAATTCACAATTGCCCTCCTATACAAAATAAAATTACCTAAATTATTAATTAAAACATATTTCTAACGTCATTAAAAATTGTTAATTGACTTGATAATTTATTAATAAAAGAGGCGATTTGTTATAAAATTAAAAATCTCATGGGTGAAATATAATTTCAAAAACCACGTGGGACTATTCATATTTTAATCAAACCTCAAAAAGATGTATTTGTAATTTACGCTAATTTCAAATAGGTTTCGATTTTCAAACATATTTGAGTTTGAGGGAAATATTATACCTATATTATGGTGAGCATGATTATACACTATGCAAACCACCCAAGCCGCCCCCTTGGCGCATTTTGTTCCTTTCTAAACGGCCTCCTAGCACACATGGTTCCTTTCAAAGTTGCCCCTTGGCGCACTTCTTCATATGTTACCATCACCATTCAGCATCATGTCATAATCTATGTGTGTGCCACGTTGATTCAACACTTGTTCTTCTTCTACAACGGTCCAACACGACTATAAACTGCCTTTCGATATTAATTCTGTTAACTATGGTCATATTCCTACAACGGTCCAACATGATCATAAATTATCTCCCCGACCTGAACTTTGTCAGCTCCAACCTTGCTCCTATAATAGTTCGACACAACCATAAATTGTCTTCTAATATTAAACCCCTGTTGCTCCTACAACGGTTTGATACGACCATAAATTGTTTTCCAGCATTATTAATTATATTTTATTTTATTTTCTCTAATTCTCTTTCCAAACTCAATTGGTCTCTTTACAACTACCTTGACAACCACCTTGAGTTTGAGGGAGACTATTAGTGAATATAGTATGTATATTTATTATAATATATATTAGATGCTATAATTATATTTTACTATATTAAGATATTTCCATAACTTTTTGTTGCTCCCTCTTATCTTGCCTATATGGGCCTTTTCATTGTACGGTAAGATACATAATATTAAATATATACATAATATAATATTCTCTTTCTCTCTCTCTCAGATATTGTACCGCACATTCATTTTCATCTCTTTTTTTCCGGTGGCTAAATTGAATGCCACTCTTATACAACAGGACCGTTTGACTAATCTCACTGCACGTGAGAGAAATTGGACTCGGTATGACCTCAATTATGTTAAAAAAAAAGGGGCATAAATAGTCATATATTCAAATTCTATAAAACCGCTTTTGGCTACACCTTTCTAATAATTATTTGTAACTAGAGCTGCCGATTTTGCTTGACGATGTTGTCTTCCCCTTTGAACTAGAACTTGAAGTGGCTTTTGAGTTGCTTGATTGTTGTTCCAAAAGCCCGGGTCTCATCCAAATCTTCACGTGCCCTTCTCGACATGCAGTGAGTACAGATTCCTGGGTAAAAATTAAGCCAGATTGAGGTTCAGAGTGGACACGGTGGGCGACTAGTGGGGAGAGCTTTGGAACGTCTCTCATGCTTGGAGCAGGTTGGAGAGTGCCCACTGGGACTATGCTGTCCCAGTGAGATGATGGGCTTCCGCTGCTGAATGTAGGGGACCCACCAGGTGGGCACCGGCGAAGTGGCACTACAATCTCGTCCATAGACAGGTCCCAGAGAAGCAATTGTGTGTCCTGCTTAAAGATGGAGCAAATTATAATTTGCATCAAGTTCATTAGAAGATAGTGACAGATCATGATAGATTGTTGTTACACAAATCAACAGTATGAGCCATGTGATCAAAGTGAATGCATATGTACCACATATAAGATTTGAAAAACCCACGTGACCATAAAGACAAACAATCATCGAACCGTTATCTATGCAAGCATTCACTAATTCTATATCTTGAAAAGCTATAGTAGTTAATAGTGGATTCCAATAGCCAATTATGAAGCAATCAAATGTGGAACACAACCCGGTTTCTCTTCATTTCCCAAGAAGAATTTCATTAGTATTAACTCGATTTGAAAGGTGGACAACATAAAATACGAGCCTCTACACACCTCTCAACACCAATCAAAATTTTGTAAATCGACGTTCCTTCTTAAGGTAAAAGAATAATGCCAAAACCAACATTGAGGACATTGCAGTCAATGCCAAGAAACACCGACAAAAACTAACAATGGTGAGCAAAAAGAGATTGTGAAATTATTGTGGCTTCCCTTAGTTGCATGTATATTCTAATTCTTTATGAGACATGCATCAACAGATTAATTTATTAATTTCATTGAAAATTGACACGAGCTGTGTCTCATATTTTAAGATAATGAAAGCTGCCTTGTTCTAATTCAGTTTAAAGTTTTTCCAAACTTGAGTGGGTTGTGTTCTGTCCTATTAACAATACATAAACATGATCTAGGCAAGAAGATTATTAAGGGGAAAATATATAAAAATATAAGTAGATATAGACGTCGGTTTTATCACTGAAAGTTCCAGATTAAGTATGATATATAAATGGAACTGAAACTATAAGCACAGGATAGTCACTTGAGCCCACACAAGACAAAAAGGTCTGAACGGTAAAGCATGGGATGAGGATGAAGGGTTTGAATAATAGACTGTGAGAGTGAGAAATAGAGAAATAGGAAGCTAGCTTTATATTCATAGATTATGCATGAACATTTTATAACTTCTGTAAGAGGAGCTAATTTGAGCCCACTAAATTAATTAGACCCAATAGTCCAAGGTTGGTGGGCCCGAATTTATCGCAAGTCCAAGATTGGTGGACCCGGATTTATCGCCATCAAATGGGCCGAATCGCTCTAAGTCTCGAAAGGGTTCAGATCCACGAACTTAGAAACTTACTCGGGCTCGGACTCAAAAGGGTTCGGATCCACGAACCTAGAGATCCGAAGCACTTGGCTTCGAACGGATTCAGACGCAATCTAGAAGCCACTCCATTAATGAGTCCCAGAACACTTGCGGGCTCGGAGTGTTCCGGGATTTACGCACCAGAACCATGGGCGTAATGGAGTTCGAACAAAGGACCCGATCCCGAGGACGGTGAGTGGAGATAAATTCACTCTTCGGTTAAACTAGCTTATACGCAGGTCGAGGTGGCACGATCTAGGGGGTCCCTAAGACTCGGCAATATTTGCGGCAGGGCATTCTCTTGAACTACCCCTGACCCTTCTGCGACAGGGCGTCCTTTGGGACTACCCCTGACCCTTTGGGATGATTGGGGATCATTGGTTAGGTGTGGCTAAGAAGAAGTGTTTGCCGAGAGATTGATCTCCTCTTTGGGATTTTCCTCATCCTCGGAGAGGTCACCTCCTCGGACAAGGTGGTTAGAGAGAATATTCCGCATGTGCCTTGCACATGGGCTCCATCCTCTAACTACTTTGCCTTCTTCTTCACCCAATCTCTTATCTCTATCATCTCTTTGCTTTTGTGTTCTTAGTTGAGACTATTGAAGAATCTAAGCCTCTCATCATCTTCTAGAGAATTCGATTTTTTTTTCAAGGATCTTCGAAGATCTTCAAATTTTCCAACGACATTCTTGAACCCTATCATACATTTGGCGACTCCACTGGGGAGGCGAATTGGTTAATAGTCTCAACAAGATCCGGAATCTACACAACTCTGGTGAAGATAGCAAGAGAAGAAGAAGTTCATCAACAAGGCTCTTCCAATGGTGGTGATAAAAGGGCTCAAGTTCAAGACTCACCTTTCATCCTTGAAGCCATTCAAAGACTCCAACACACTCAACAAAAGATTCTCACCAACCTTCAAAATCTCACCCACACCATGTTGGTGATGGGTTCGCATTTCGCACCACCGGCAACAAATGGAGGTCAAGTCGGTGCCGACAAGCATCAACAACTTCATGGTGATGTTGGGAATAGTCAAAATCATCAAGACCCACCCCAAATTCTCCTTGAAGTTGCTCAAAATGGTGTGCAAAATCAAATGCTAGGAGGAACAAGTTATGGCCAACCTGCGGCCCATGGAGCGCAAAATCACACACCTGGAGGATTGAGCCATGGTCCAGCGGTGGTTGGAGGAGTTTTCCGGCACGATGAATGGTGTTCCAACGGCTGTGGAAGTTCAAGGAAGGCCTACAGAAATTTCTCTACAAAATGGTGCTCTATCCATGCATAATTTTGTTCCACCGATTGTAAATTATACTCATGTATCGAGTGGGTCTCCTTTGGCTCCAACGCCAAGTTTGCAAGTCCAACCCAGTATAGCCGCGGCGTGCAATGAACTTTATGGGGCCCAATGCAACGTCCCATCACCAAACATCATGTCCATAGGTGCCGATGGCCAATATCGTCATGTGTCTTCACTGATGATGAATTCTCAACACCAGAGTGGCCAAGTTGCTCCTAGTTCAGTCTTAAGGTCCATAAGCTAAGTTTCGGGAATGCCACCATCAAGGTCTCTCCCTCAACAGTTTCTCACTCTCGCCGATGTGTAAGCCTTGTTCGATCTCGAACGGGGCAAGAGGACTTTACCCTCTTTGCCTGTTCCGAATGTCAAGCTGCCTTACCCTATCGAGATGTTGAGTTATCCATACCCGGAGGGGTACACGGTGCCGAAGTTCATCAAATTCAATGGCAAACAAGGAAATGCTCGATAACATGTTGTGCGGTTCATCGAGACTTTGGGGATTCATGGTTCAAATCATGTCCTCCGACTGAGAGAATTCTCCAAGTCCCTCACCAACCAAGCATATAGTTGGTACGTTAACTTGACCCCAAACTCTGTTCGAAGTTGGAAGGAGATGGTCAACAAATTCCACGCCAAATTCTTTCAAGCAACTGAGAAGGTAACCGCACTTGCCCTATGTAAGGAAAAGCAGCGAGGAGGTGAAGACATTCTCGAATATGTGAAGAGGTTCCAAGACAAAGCCGTAGAGTGTCATGAGACTGTGAAGGAAAGCTACTTGGTTCAAATTTGTGTTGAAGGGGCATTGAACGGATACAAGATGCTTCTTGTTAATCACAAGCTACCCACCTTCTCGGCACTAATTGAAGCATCTCAAAACATCAACATACCTCAATCTCAGGAGATCGGGTTCGAGACTAGTTATAAAACCAGCTTCAAGTCATCCCGAGGACCTTCTGTCACTGCGGCTTCTGCGCCTTCTACCCGAAAGTCGCAGAGGAAGGAATTCAGAGGTCAGAAGAGAAAATACTGCGAAGATGACACTCCTTTTCCGTGTAGTGTTGAGGAAGTGAAGGCCTTAGTTAAAGAATGGGTGGCAGATGGAGAATTGAAGTTGCCTCGTATTGAAGAGCTTTTGCCGAAGAAGGATCTCGAGGGCCCTAATTATTGTGTTTTCCACCGATCACTAGGACATTCTACAGAAAAGTGTCGAACGCTTAAGAAGATCTTTAGAAAGAAAGTCGAAGCAGATGAGCTAGAGTTCAAAGAACAGGGGCCCCAGGATATCTTAGAAGACGTGGCTATGATGATGTATGACGGCTACAGCCCAAGCAGCTGGTGAAAGCTTTCCAAATGACCTTGCAACTCTAGGGGCAAATGTCAACATTCTGTAGAAGAAGTCTATCCATGACAGTTACAATTTGTATTTATTGCATTATCCAAGAAGTTCTATCTTTCTTTCTTATGTTATGAAGAAATTTATTTCCTCCATGTTATGTATCTCCATTAGAAGTTATTTTTCTCTACATTGTATATCTTCATTGTGCTATGTTTCTTGAAACAGTTTTCAATTTTTGTTGCCCCTCGAAAAAGAAAGAGGAATAGTAAACTCGGTTTCCAACCTGAAGGGACCTTTCTTGACGTAGTAGAAGTGCACTCCGACTCGGACCTCTGAAGAGCAGCTATTACTTCCATCAATGCAAGCTTTGAGGGTCTTTCTTGTTGAAGTAGAGTCTGTGCTCCTACTCGGACTTCCAAAGAATAGCCCTTACTTCCGTCAATGTAAGCCTCGAGGGTCTTTCTTATTGAAGCAGAGTGTGTGTTCCCACTCAGACTTCTGAAGAATAGCCCTTGCTTCCATCAATGCGAGCTTCGAAAATCTTTCTTGCTAAAGTAGAATATATGCTCCCACTCAGGCTTTCGAAGAACAGATCTCGCTTTCATCAGTGCGAGCTTCGAGGGATAGCATTTGCCTCCATTAGTTGCCGAAGTAGAGTGTACTCCTATTCGGACTTTCGAGGGATAGCCTTTGCTTCCATTGATTGTCGAAGTAGAGTGTACTCCCATTCGAACTCCCGAAGAGCAGCCCTTGCTTCCGTTCAGACTTCCAAGGGACAACTCTTGCTTTCATTAGTGTGGGTCCGAAGAACATCCCTTACTTTTATCAGCACGAGCTTCGAGGATCTTTCTTGTTGAAGCAAAGTGTGTACTCTCACTCAGACTTTCGAAGAACAGACCTTGTTTTCATCAGTGCAAGCTTCAAGGATCTTTCTTGTTGAAGTAGAGTGTGTGCTCCCACTCAGACTTTCGAAGAACAGACCTTGCTTCCATCAGTTCCTCGAGACTCAGTTGCCTTCCAAAGGGATCTTTCTTGCCGAAGTAGGGTGTGTGCTACTATTTGAACTCTCGAGGGACAGCCTTTGCTTCCATTGGTTGCCGAAGAAGAGAGTGTACATCCACTCGGACTTCCGAGGGACAGCTTTACCTCCGTTCGGACTTCCGAGGAACAATCTTTAGTTCCATTAGTGTGAGCTTGGTACACTCAGTTGCCTGCCAGGCGGGATCTTTCTTGCCAAAGTAGGGTGTATGCTACTTTCGGACTCCTGAAGGACAGTTTTGCTTCCGTTCAGACTTCCGAGGGACAGCCCTTGCTCTCATTAGTGCGAGTTTCAAAGGCCCCGAGGTGGTAGACTTCTTACAAGAAGAGAGTTTCAAGAGATCCATCTTTCTTGCTGAAGTAGGTTGTATGCTACTACTCGGACTTTCGAGAGACGACTCTTGCTTCCGTTCAGACTTCCGAGGGACGGCCTTTGCTTCCATTAGCTGTCGAAGTAGAAGTGTACTCCTACTCGAACTTCCGAGAAACAGCCCTTGCTTTCATTAATGCGAGTTCTGAGGACCCTGGGGTCGCAGAGTTCTTACAAAAATTCCTTCACCTCAGATAGCAAAACCGACAAACAAGACTAGCAATATCAATTTCAGATTATGATTCAAACATTACCGAAATAGAGGCGACATCAACAATAGTAATGATCTACTTAAGTTGTAACAATTTTATTCCTCTGAGCGAGTTCATGAAAATGCAACAATCAAGGTTTTGTCTCTCCAGGCCAGTTCCTCTCAAGCCGACGTAAAGCTTCAACGGTCACACAAAATTTTGGCATCAGCTATGTATTTCCCAAGCATCCACAAGATCAACAAAACGACAATCAATCATTTGGCAACAAGATTTATATACAATATGAGGGCCTCATTTCCTCGGGTTTCATCGACAATAACAACATTTATTTTATTCGTCCCATTCAAGCAAAGCTAGCGACAACACCAACAAGACTCAAAGGATTCAACTTATCTCTCTACACTAATGAATCTTTGCAACATTAATACTCAATTTATGGCAGATTTATCAACATAGGGCCAAATTCCAAAACATGAATTTCAATACTACATTTCCCTCACAGGTTCAAGATTCAATAGCATGGATTTCAAGACAACAAAACCCAAATTTCTTCGATGGGATTAGCAAGGATTCAACATTGATTGTTCCAATATTCACAAATAAAAAATCAAGTTCTCTTTATCAAGATGTGCAACACCAGAAATTTATGGGTTACTTGTCCAGAAATTTATAAATCAGAGTTCATACAAATAAGGAATTCAAGAATGAGTTTCAGCATATATTCACAGATTTGGAGAAGCAAAAATATATGAAGCTAGCTTGAGAGGGATTGAACCAGCACAAATTGAAATCGGCAAGCTAAGGCCGATGCCGACCAAGAAGGACAGCAGGGGGCAGCGTCGGAGAAAACTAAGGCCGAGATCGGTAGAGCCAACGCCAGGGACAGCCAAGACAGGTCGGTAGCAGTGAGTATAGCTTGGACAAACAGTAAGTGAGAAGGGTGCTAGACGGACCAACGACGCGTTGAAAGGGCGACGTGGTCGGCACTGGCCGGTCGCGTCTGACAAAAGCAGCGATGTCACAGGTGCTGGACACGAAGTGCACAAGCTGCACGAGTTGGGTGGTCGCGTGCAAAGAACGGTGCTGCGGCTGACTCTCACGTAGGCCAACGTCGGTGGTCTTCAGTAGTTGCAACACGATTTGGTTTGGCAGCTGAGGAACGTTGAAGAAGAAAGCAATCTGGGTGGTCTCGGTAGAAAGGAAAAAAAAAAAAAAACTTGGTGAAAACTCGGTTTCAAAATTAGAAAGCGAAGGAAATTGGAAGATCATGCATGGCAGAATTTGTATTTGAAGAGTTTTGGAGAACTATAGTGAGAAAATTGGAAGGAATTCGAGAATTTCAGAAGAAAAGGAAAAGCACACCCGGAGAGAGAGAGAAAGAGCCGAAATGACTGTATTCACAAAAGAAATGAGCCATTGATTAGGGTTGTTGCCTTTTTCCTTAAATAGAAAAAAGAAAAATGATGTGATGCCTGGAATATTCTTTCATATTCTGAATATATATATTATATATATAAGAGCCTGCCGTTTTTTCCAAATCAAAAAAATAAAAGTGTATGAGCCTTACCTTTTTATAATAAAAAGTGTGAGTGTGGGCCTTATCTCTCCAATATTAAAAAAATGGGTGCTCTATTTCTTTGTTTATTTATTTATTTTCTTGGGATAAGAAAATGGATCTTTAGTTATTTTAGAAGAAAAAGAAGATTTGGAATCATCCTTGCCGATTTATGGAATTGAAGAATTCAAGTTAACTTTCGAAAAATAAATTAGTGAAAAAAAAAAAAAGGAAAAAAAAAAAAGAAGATATTTATTTATTTAATATTATTTGTCGATTTTATCCGTAATTTACGGTGAATCCTCAACTTTATCCATAGATTCTATCAAGACCAAATATTTCCGAAGACGTAATGTGAAGTACGGCTGACAAGATGAAACTATGCATGTCGGAGAAAACTATAATTTTTCATACACGCAAGGGCAAATGTAAGAGGAGCTAATTTGAGCCATTAAATTAATTAGACTCAATAGTCCAAGGTTGGTGGGCCCGAATTTATCGCAAGTCCAAGATTGGTGGGTCCGGATTTATCGCCATCAAATGGGCCAAATCGCTCTAAGCCTCGAAAGGATTCGGATCTACGAACTTAGAGACTTACTCAGGCTCAGACTCAAAAGGGTTCGGATCCATGAACCTAGAGATTCGAAGCACTTGGTTTCGAACGGATTCAGACGTAATCTAAAAGCCGCTCCATTAATGAGTCCCAGAACACTTGTGGGCTCGAAGCTTTCCGGGATCTACGCACCAGAACCATGGGCGTAATGGAGTTCGAACAAAGGATCCGATCCCGAGGAGTGTGAGTGGAGATAAATTCACTCTTCGGTTAAACTAGCCTATACCCGGTCGAGGTGGCACGATCTAGGGGGTCCTGAGACTCGGCAATATTGCTTGCAGGGCATTCTCTTGAACTACCCGACTGACCCTTCTGCGGCAGGGCGTCTGGGACTACCCCTGACCCTTTGGGATGATTGGGGATCATTGGTTAGGTGTGGCTCAGAAGAAGGGTTCGCCGAGAGATGATCTCCTCTTTAGGATTTTCCTCATCTCGCGAGAAGTCACCTCCTCGGACAAGGTGGTTAGTGAGAATATTTCCCATGTGCCTTGCACTGGGCTCCATCCTATATCATGAGGTGCCTATAAATAGCACCCACCCATAACTTTACAAGTGATGGATTTTGGAGAGACAACACTTGGGAAAGAACTAATTTCCCTTCTCCATTATCAACCTTGAGAGTGAAAGTGGGAGATCTATGGAAGAGCCTTGCCATTATTCTCTCTCTAACTACTTTGTCTTCTTCTTCACCCAATCTCTTATCTCTATCATCTCTTTGCTTTTGTGTTCTTAGTTGAGACTATTGAAGAATCTAAGTCTCTCATCATCTTCTAGAGAATTCGAATTTTTCTTCAAGGATCTTTAAAGATCTTCGAATTTTTCAACGACGTTCTTGAACCCTATCATACAACTTCTTTTTCGGTGATGAGTTAGTAGCACAGATGGTTGAAGATGATTTATCACCTAATTAATGGCATAGAATGGGGTATGCTAGATTGAAAAGGAAACGCAACAAACCTGACCGACAGAACCAAAGCGATACATGACATTTTCTCCTGTGTCCTCTGAATTTGGCGGAGACCAATATGAGTCGAAAGCGACTCCACTGACCTGCAAGCCATGGAGTCCATGTGTAAGACAGCTACTCAAAGAAAGCTAATTAAAGCAGATTAATTCAATCAAAAACTCACCCATGAGTTGTGCCCCTCGCCCCATGCTACTACCTTTCTATCTTCCATACTCCAAACCTGAACTAGATCATCTTCACCACCAGTCAAGATGTATTTTCCATCACCACTGAGAAAGGTATGCACAAGTCATATGTGATCATTTCTAAAGGTTTTTAATGGTCCTCTTAAGAAAAATAGAAAAGAACAGCAAAGATGATATGCGAGGAGACTGAAATGGAAATCATAATTAACAAATCCTGACTAATCAATGACTACTTATGCAGGGCAACAACAAAGCTGTTTCTACCTCCAGGCACAACATAGAGGAGCGCCATAATAACTTTTGCCACCACAAATCAGTTGTTCATTTGAGAAGTCAAAAACTCGTAAATAACCTACAAAAAATATTGTTATTAGCACCTATATACAGTTGGCACATGTCCACGGAAGGGTGGCAGATAAACACAATACCATCTCTACCAACAGTCGCCAAATATTTCCCATCGGTTGAGAAAGCAATGCTATGAATAGAACCTTGGCAAATATGCCATCTCATGATAGGATTACTCTGCAAAGAAATCATAGATAGACAAAAATGAGGTAGGTAGCACTACTGGCAGATAGTTACCCAATTTTTCTAAATAATTTTTGAAAAACAATTACTAGAAAAAAGAGTTAAAACATTATAGGCCAAGTTAAGCAAAACACTATGGATTTATACTTGTAAATTTCTCCAGACCTTTTATTTCTAATTTTTCATTGTTTAAATTACAATTTCTTTTCCCTCTCATTTTATTGAGGTATAAAGGACAGTTAGTTTCGACAAAAGCAGGTACAATGCTATCCTACTCCACTTGTGCATTAGGATTGCAAAATCCAATAATATATTAGTGCATACTTGTGCATACATGTAAAGAGATGGATTTTTGACATGGTAAAAATTCTTGGACATCACATAAAATTATACCTGAGGGCTACTAACAACCAAACAGCCACCATTCTTTACAATCATTTGCACCTGGCTGTTTCTTGACTTTTTTCCTTCTTCATTTTTTTCTCCTTATCACCTTCTTAGGCTAGAGAAGCAATAATTCCCTTGGGATTTACAGACTTGATTTGGCTAGCTTACATCAAAGGATGAGCATGAAAAAATAATTTTTTTTCCTTTCTATTCTTTTTCTTTCCCCCTCAAAACAAAATTTTCTTTTTCTCACCCATGAGATTAATTCTTGCTACTTCTACATTTTTGCTAGCCAACATTTCACATATCAGAAAAGCACACAATGCAATAACCATTATCATTGCTTCAGCCCCAGCCCCAGCAATTCAATTTTGCACAATAACTACTAAACACCAAACCGGATAGAAGAGACAAATCCTAGGACCGCATGCTAAGGTATCTATCCAAAAATATTGCCAGAACATGAAATACTAATTACCTTACTAGACTTTGCATGTGCAACAGAAAATTGAGTCTGATCCTTGATGATTGGGAAGGAAGCATCACCAGTACCATCCTTGCTCTATCATACATTAAAAAAAAAAAAAAAAAAACTACACTAAATTCAGTACATGCAATAGAAGTGGAGGATGAAAACTGAAGCAGACAGAACATAGGAACTTCTAATGAAAATTGACGCTTGCCTTTTCATATACGTACAAGTTTCCATCAGCATGAGCAACAACAAAAGCACCATCACGCCCAGGTATCCATGCAACACTAGTACATCGACTATCAAAAACAACTAGTTGGTTGCTCATTCATAATAACAACTAGACGTTATAACATCAATATCATGACAAAGCAGCATGTTAATTGATAAAGTTTATAAGCTTAGGAAAAAAATATATTTTTGGCAAGCTTATAAAACTAAGTAAAAACAAAAACCTTCATGTTTCCCACATAGGCCATTTAGAGGTGTTTCCACCACATATTTCTCTCCAATCAACAAAATGTGATTTTCCACAGCACAACAGCAATCTGATGGCGTGCTCAAATTAACCTTATGAATCAACCCTAACTTAATTCTCAATAATTAAAATAAAATAAAATAAAAAAGAGGAAATGTTGCATTTAAAATATAAAAATATAAAAAAAAATCTCTTGTATATTCACTCTCTAAATTTTAAGATGTTGCCATATAAAAGCCAAAGTAAAAATAAATTCCATTCGAGTAGAGCAAAGGTGGCCAAAATTAGTTAGTTTCTTTATACAGTTATTGTCTTTCCTATATATAGAGAGCTAAGTAAGGACTGCAGAGACATAAGAGAAGAATCGGATATCAACTGGTCATCTGATTAGAGAATCATTATTTGATTTCCACCTATACTGTGTAATCGCTAAATTATGTCCTGCCAGTTGCTCAAGCCCTTCCCTCATCTATGGTTCGTACACAACACTGTTATGAAGCCAAATTCTCTCCTTATGTTAGTATGAATATGACCTTTGTTCCTGACCAACATGGTGGGTCAGCTTACTTCCACTTAAGGCTGGTGGACGAAGGGTCCAAAAGTTCTCCTGATATACTATTACAATCTTCACATGATCCATGCAGCTGATCAAATTATTCTTTGATCCACTTTCAAATAGTTGCTGTTAACTGAGCACCTCAACTCTCAAAGCACTTCTTCATCACAAGTTCACATAACATCAAGAAATATAAGAGAACATCTATCACTTCCTTCTGAATAAGCATAAACTTAATGTGACCTCTAACATCTTCTATTATCTTCTTTATGTGCACTTATATCTATTGCAATCAATTTTGCTTTTTCTTGGGAATATTTTCCAAAACTGGTTGGCTAATAATCTTTTTCCTACTTTTGGTGCAACACTACTCAAACCATTAAAACAGCCTAAACTTCTAATGCAAGTTTTGGCAATGATATCACGTCTTCTATTCTATGAACAAACTACCTTTTTTAGATAGTTGGCTGGTTTGGTTTGTATTTGAGAAACATGTTTTGAGATAAAAAGTACGAAAATTTGTTTGGTTTGGTTTTTTTTGAAAAGATGTTTTGAAAAATTATTTTGAGAGAGAGTTTTGGAAAAAGTGATTGATTTGATGTGAATGAGAGAGAGATTTGTTTGGAAAACTTGTAAACCAAACAAGTTTTGGAAAAAAATTTTGGGAAAATTTGTTTGGTTTGATTACTTTTGAAAACTTATTTGTAGAGAATTTTTTCCAAAATTTTTTGAGAAACACAAACCAAACAAGGCCAGTAGAATTTTATACAAAAATCATACCCATTATTCATGTCCTACCAAAGTTCGTACGAGTTTCATTCTCCTTAGTTTCCCTTTCCCCATTCCTTAGGTCTCGTTTGGCAAGTGGTAGTTTTAGCTTAAAAGTTAAAAAGTCACCAAAAAAACAAAGAAGCCTTCAATTTTTATCCTACAAACCTATGCACAGTAGCTCCATCAAAGATAGTGTACTAGGCAGCCATCATTGAAAATTGGTTTTTCGTTTTCCTTGTTTTTTTGTTTGTAGTGTATTACAAATTTAAAGCAAATTTTGTACGTATGCACATTCTTGTACATGTATGGAAAAAGTAAAATATGTGTTCACAAATATTTACAAAAATTAATAAATACAAAAAAAAGTTTGTTTTTTGTACTTTTCGCATGTTAATATTTTAAAGATTTTTAAAAATATTTTTATACGTTTATTGTATTTATGTTAGATTTTTAAAAATATTATAAAGATTTTAAAAATATTTTTATATACAAAAAAAATATTTTATACGTATACACCTTGATAAATTTGTCAACAACCCCCATGTTTTCCCCAATGCCCAAATCACTTCATGCTGCAAAATTGTCCTTGGCATTACTTTACCTGACAGTAGGTCAGGTGAAGTTTCACAGGTTTAACCCAATTTTCCCACTTCTAATTATTTATATTATTTTATTATACATTTTTTCATAAAAAGTTAAAAAATTCTTCTCAAACATACAAGTTTATTTTTACATCATATTTTAGCCAAAAAGTCAAAAAGTTACTAAAAAATCATGTTCTCAAACGAGGCCTTAGTTTCTTGTCGACAAGGTAAATTTGTACCCAATCCAATCATTATATCAACCAATCTCATTCTCTTTTGTATTCATATTCCTGGACTCTGTTATCAGAATATTTCCAAAAGCTTCCAAATGAATGCCCAAAACCATATCTAGAAATGCATATGAAAGTACGCCCCCAAAAAATACACTTCAACTTTTAGTTTTAATCTGCCTCCATCACATCTTCAAAATAAACTTCAACCACTATTGTTGACAATAACCCCGTTCAACTTTCCAACTTTAGATATTTCAGAAGAATCAAGGGAACAAATCCATCATTTTTTTTATTAGATAATCAATTTGGAATGTTAAGCAAATGAAAGCAATTTCAGTGGGCAGCTCATTTGTATTCATCACCTCTCACATAATAAATAACAGAAATCATAAAGGTGAAGTATAAGACGATCAAGCCTCCAAGCATAACCAGAACAAGAAGACAATCCGAACTACGAGAGAGGCAGAACATGACAATTAAGTTCGAGCAATCAAAACAACGGATAACAGAAACCAAAGATAATATATAATTTCTTGCCTGTTATTGGTAGAGGCCTCTTTGTTATAATGTTGGGCACCCACAAGTTTTTTCCCAGCATCTTGTAATTGCTGTCTCAAAGATACTGAGTAGACTACAACAACAAAAACAAAACAAAGCAAGTAATATAGTTAATCCTCCATTAAAAATCCACTTCTATTAATTTAGGGCAGTAACTCTTACCATCCCCAGAGTTCAGTCCAATCAGCAAGTCATGCCCGTCCTTGGCTTCAGAATCAAAGGCATGAGAAACAGGGTTCGAATTACTGAAGTGTATCGCTTTTATTGGATCCTGCACACAAAACATTCAAATCTTCTTACCAATAGTTTCAAATCAAAATGACCATTCATTTGCAAAAATGTGAGTCAACAACATCAAATTACCTTATCCTGTGAATTAAGGTCGCCGACATACAACGTATCGCCCACATTAAATAACAAATACGTCCCTTTGCCATCAAAATTCGAATTAAGCATAGAATTAGACCCGTTCAACCCACCCATCGATCCGTTCCTACTAGCCCCACCATTGGCTTTACTCGTCCCATTAAGCCCTCGGCTACCATTGCCACTGCCCAAAAACTTCGCTGCCACGTACCTCACTCCGCTGCTGGCACTGTAGCTTGAGCTCGGCACTCCAACCTCCTGCGTGGTCCTTTCCTTGAGCTGCACTAGGGTTATCTAAACAACACAATGAAATGTCATTCATTTCAAATCAATTACTAGAAACAGAAAAACACTCGCACACAAACATAGAATTTGCGTGGATGAACAATAATAAAGACGACACACATTAATTTTATTTGCATTGTATTGAGAGAGATAATTTAGTTATTATTAATTTTTCATAAATAGCAATTTTGGTTTCTCACCAAATCACATCATTTTTACATTATGTTTGGAATCATGAATTTGGATAGTGTTTTAAAAAGGAAAAGGAAAATGTGAGGAAATGTAAATAAAATATAAACTAATTTTTTTATTATCTATTTACCTTTCTAAATCCCTATCCTATCCTATCCTATCCTATCCAAAAATCCATATCCAAAAACACAAGTCTAACAAACAAAACAGAAGTTATAAGGAATTTTACTTTCTCACCATTTCTTTTCTACTTAATCACCCAAACAAGTGACTATAGTCTTTCTCACCGTTTCTTTTCTTTTCTTAGCAAACAAACACCTCAATCCAAACGGACTGTCTCAAGCCGAGCTAGGGCTATTTAGACAACGAGACCAAATGAATCGAATTCTAAACACAAACTACACACATATATATGAGAGCTAGGAGGAGAGTGAAGAGAGTGGACCTGAGTGACGGATTTGCCGAGGGCGTAGGGGAGGAGGCCGGGGGGATGAGACTTGTCGGAATGGAGTTTGAAACGGCCTTCGGGGGTTTTGAAGTAGGTTTTAAGCCCTTGCGACTGAGAATTTGCGGCCGAAGACGGCGACATCGAGCCGTTGACGGCTATGGAGGTGGTGGTGTTGCCTCTGTTGTTCATCATGACGACGGCGATGATGATGATGATGATGATGATGATGATGATCGATCTTGAGGCATGCGGTCATGTCAATTCGGTTCTCTCTCTCTCTCTCTCCGTCGCTTTTTGGCCTACAGTTTGTTGTCTAGTTTTTTTTTGGGTGTTTGAAAGAGAGATTTGGGAGATTTGACTTTGGAATCGCAGACTGTGGAAGAGAGAGAGAGAGTTCACTATCTCATTGATGAAGGGGGTTGGGTTGGGTTGAAAAGGGGGAGGCTTTCGCCGGTGCGAATGGTAGCGTACTGTTAAATTTGTTGAATTTATGATGGTTTTATTTCAATAATTTTAACCGTTTATTATTTATAAATTATTTTATATTTATATAAAATTATATTAATTAGACATTGATAATTTTTTTATTAAAATATATTTTTTATTAATAATTTATTTTTAAAATTAAATTTATTATTGATTAAAGAGTTACTTACATTCAATTAACATGTTTTTTTAACAAATATAAAATATTTAATAAATTTTACATATTAAATAATTTAAATTATTAAAATAAAAATCATGACAAATTCTACATGCCTAACCGTACGCTCTAATCTATATAGTCGTTATGTAGATTGGAGTTCTCCCGGTTGGAAAAATCGGCCTGGATTGGAGTTAGGGGAGAAGACACGCACCTTTCTCTTTCGTTGACGCAGGAATGATTTGGTGTGATTCGGGTTCATCCTGCGCATCGTCATCTGCCCTATTCCATCGCTCTTCGCAACTGGGCCTAAGATCTTAACCAATGAGAATGCTGAAAACATCTAGAATAGGATGTTCACCGTGATATGGGCCTATTTTACGAGTTCTTTTCTTCTTCTTTTTTTCACAATTTTGAAAATTAGGTCAGATTTTCTTTTTCGATTTTTTTTATTTTTTAGTATTTTTTTAAAAATTATGTTAGAAGAATCTAAAAAATATAAAAATTTTCAAAAACAAAATAAAAATTCACTATTTTTGACTTATTTTTGTCTTTTATAATTTTTTTTAAAAATTTTGGTTTTTTGGTTCATTTCTTTGAGTATAATTTTGAAATTTAAAGTTTTTTTTAAGAATTTTTTAAAAAATTCAGCAAAAGAACAAACCCCAAACGTTTGCATTCTACTTAGGGATGGACAACGGTTTATCCAATTCGCAAAATTCGTCCAATCCGCCCAACCTACATATAAATGGGCGATTTAGCAGATACAATGCAAGCGGATGCGGTTTAAAATATGACATGTTTGCTTGTTGCGAGTTTAACCAGCACCCACAAAAACCCGTCCGCACTTTTTATTTATTTATTTAATTTTTTTATTATTATTAATCTTAACCTTTAATTTCATTCTTATATCCTACCCAGATATTTTTGCTCAACACAAAACATTTTTATTCTTTAAACTTACTCTAACATTACATTTGCTAATAGTATTATATCAACTAAAATTTAATAAATATTGATCATATTATTATTGTTTCATAACTCAACTTATCCCGGATAAAGTGTGATTCGGAATTTTAAATTCCTTAATGAATATGGAGTTCTAGTTTAGGATTTAGAAATATATGTTTGTGTTACTTTATGATTTGATTTAGAATTTTGAATGATTTGTTTGTATTACGAATTGATTTTGTTGTGTTTTTAATTTTATAAGTTTTAATTCATTAATTATTAATGTTTGAGCATTTTAGAAAATGGGGAAAAAATGACCCAAAATAAATATTTACAAAATGGGGGAAAAAAAAAAAAAAAAGAGAGCTCAAAAATAATTTTTTGAAGAAAAAAGTCCAATTTGCAAACTGCTCGCAAATCCGCGAACCTTATCCGCACAAACTGCAGACCGCACTGCAAGCTGTTGTGGGTTGACTTTTTCCCAAACTGTATAAATACAGGGGTCCCAATCGATCCACAAATCGTCCAAATCTGAACCACGGACACCCCTAAAATATGTTATAGGACAATCGCAGGGAAGTAGGGCAATACGAACAAAATTACATTACATGTTGAAATATATATATATATATATATGTGCATTTATGTGCCGTTTTAGGAAGCTTGATAAAAAACTACGTTTTTATCAAAGGGAAAAAACAAAAAGAAACACACCAAAAACGCTAAACACCCATTTGGGAAGACCCAAAACGCAACTCGGCCATTTACCAAACTACCCCATCTCACATAAATTGGGGCCTAGGGCAAAACGAGGCCACATTTGCCTCCTTCAGAGTCTGGTTGCAATAGCGAAATCCTCTTTCAAGCAGCGCCGTATAACTCCCTCGAACAACCGATGACCTTGCCGTCCCCCGCCGAAGCTGCTGCCGGATTCATCGTCCACGTCCTTCCCTTGGCCGGATCTGCACCATCAGTTACGCCGAAAACCGTCTTCTATTTACTATCTTCTCGCAAGTAGTGACGGACCCAAAACCATGGCAGCAGTTGTTCTTGATCTTGTGGATGACCTGCACTTGTGATTTCGGATGACATTCATAATGGTTGGTCCATATTGGTTTGCACTTGTGATTTTGGATGTGAAAAAATAATTGATCCGATCTGAAACACCAAGGTGTTCTATACTTAGAACAGCTGCAGATTAACAAAATGACAAATTGATCTAAGAATTCTAATGCATCCCATTAACTGAAGTGTAGTATATATATATATATATATGTAATATATACGGTGAAGTGGATTTATTGTATGAATGTTGCACTCTTTCATGGACTGGACACCATACTCTGTTTTTATGAGCGCACACAATACTCTGTTTTTATGATGCTGTTGGTACAACTTCTACAAAGCTTAAAGTTGATAATCATATAATAGAAACTAAAAAAGAAAACTTGTTTCTGGTGGCTGATATGAAAAGGCTAAATTCCAAGACACATCCAAGCACACCATGGGGAAGATATCAAAGTGATTCTATATCCATCATCTTTATGGTGTCTTAATAATTTGAAATCCCAGTAGAGAATTTCTGGTGGCTGTTAGGATGAATTTGCCATCACTACAGGGGTTAGTTTAGTAAGAGGTTTCATTGTTTTTCTGGTGGCTGTTAGGATGAATTTTATAGTTCTCTTTTTGGTAACTGAAATTGAAAGTTAACTTGTATTTTTCTAGTTCTTATGATCAACAAAGTGCATTTAGGTCTAGAGTTTTTCTAACATTGATAATTCAAATAGAAGCTAAACATAATAAAGGGAGAAGAACATAGAGAATAGAAAGAAATCGCTTTTCCCATTAGTTCATTACCTAACCATTGTGTCTTTCTTTTTTCAATGATCTTCTGGAGGTTCCATGATCTATAATAGTTTCGCAGACACACACACACACACACACACACACACACACAGAAGGTCATACAACACTCACGTAGTATTTACAGTTAATTGGATATGTAGTTCAATAAATAATTTCTATATAAAAGAATTTTGTAAGTCGTTTCTTACTATATCTTTTACATAAAATCATTACATTTTTACACGTATTTGTTTGGTTGCCTTGAATGTAAGGGGTAATTTTGGAATTTTATACTTGGCTATATTAACTACTAACTACTAATTAGTTTAGTAACATTCTCTCAATATATTTAGGGACCATTAACCAGGAACAGTTGAGCAAGTAGATTTTTGGAGCATTTTTCATCCCTATTCATAACTATAGCAAATGAGTCACCTAAAGCATAATGCAAGCACATTGTCAGTAAAAACAAATCAAAGGGAGTGAAAATATAGAGTGCAAATGTAGACAACAAAATGGCTAGAGTCCCGACACACCACTAAACTAGCATGTTCAAGTATTAACCTAAATTCAAAATGAACTTGTTTCAGTTACTGTCTTTCATTCCGCACAGTAGATTATATTAGTTCAATTTATATCATGAACAAAAAAATCAAAGGAGTATACAGATAGCATCCTCCACGTCAAGTGCCATTTCATCATGGCAACCCAGGATGTGTGATTGTGGGTTTGGACATTGGGTTGTAAAGATATCAAGATCCACCAAAAACCCTGGTCGTGCGTTCTACGTTTGCCCTAGAACTACGGTGCGTTTGTGTTGCCACTCTCTTATGCACTTAGTCATGTCGTTGTTCATTTGTGGTTGTGTCGTATAGTATGCATGCTAACTATCTACTGCAATTTTGTCTAGCAGAGATGTGCGTCGTGGGTTGGTTGGTGTGACAAGTTTCGCAACACCAGTTTGCGTACTGACCAGCCACATAATGATGTCGATTAGGGGTTACGAGCAGACGTTGCGCGCATAGATCAGAGCCTACGTATGCTTAGGACCGTCGTCGGTTTTTTGTGCGTCGTTGTTTTGGTGTTGTTGTTTCGGATGTGATGTATTGTCATGGATATTGCTTCGTAGTTACTTTTTGTATGACATATGTACTTTGCTATCAGTTAGATGTTTTGGTCCTATTACATAAGATTTCCCCAACGTGTAGTACAAACGGACTTTGTCTTTTGGAAAGTGTTGTACTGTTTGTTGTTATTACTGTAGTAATTGTGTTTACACTTTTATTTCACTTTTGGCCATGCAAACAATATGTACTGTACTTCATTTCTTTCTGATATTGCATTGTAAATGTTATAAGTAGGACAGCACTACTCATGGCAACAAACCGATCATCACCCCGTACCCCTTCAAAGTCTCGAGGTAACGCTGTCATAGCAACCCAACCCCAGCCAGTCCACAAATACCAATTCGACAGCGACAATACAAAGCTATTTCTTCAACTCATCATTGCTGAAATGGAAGGTGGTAATCGACAACCGTGCGGATTGTCCATGGCAGGGTATAAGAACGTAGCAAACAAATTTCTAGAGAAAACAGGCCTACTACATTTAGCCAAACAAATGAAAAACAAGTTTGACAACTTGAAGAAAGATTGGGTCACCTGGAAGAAGTTGGAGAATGCCAGCCACGGCTTGACAGGGCTTAGGTACGACCATGAGACAGGCTTGTTCACTGCACCTGACCATTGGTAGGCCAAAATGCAAGCGGTATGTTTTCACAAAACTTTTATGTTCCCCAGTACTGTTGTACTAGTGTCGCTGATTTTAGTTGCCATATTTTGTTCACATAACTATTTTCGATAAATCAAAGCACTTGTTGAACATACTACTTTAACATATGTTGGGCAACCCACAACGTGCGATGTGTACACTTAATTCAAGAGTTACATTTATTGTTTTGTAATTACATTTCAAGCTGTACTGACATATGTGTTTTCTCCTTCACAGATGAACAACCGATGTGCTAAATTCAAGAGTAAGCCTCTAGAGCACGTGGATCTCATGGAGCGGGTGTACTCTGGCGCAGCAGCGACTGGGAAACATGCATGGACTCCAACAGAAGTGCGCGATGATGTTGCTACTGCTGTGACCAATGCCATGGACGTGGATAGCGGAATGGAACCTCTCAGTGCAGGCACACCACCACAGCCGAGCCATGACACTGTCGGGGAGAACGTGGTTGATAGTAACCTCTTTGAGGATGCTCCCCCCCAGTCAGCCGTGGATGGATCAGCCAATCCAAAACGGCGCAAGCAGGCAGCGCCTGGTACTGTTGCTAATAGCATGGACAATCTCGTGGAAGTAGTGAGCAAACAAAGCAGGGAGCTGAAAATCACGCAATATGTTGTCACAGGTAAAGGTGACAACACAGTGGGGGGCTGTCTTGCACGGCTTATGAGCGCGCCTGGATTAGAGCCCGGCGATAAGTTGTTCTCATTCGCATGCGGCATAATGGATTCACCCGATAATCGGGGCATCATCATGGCCCTCCTCCAGAATTACATTGTCAACTAGTTGATAGAGAAGCGTGCCTGCACGCCAGCCAATGTTGGCAGGGATCGTGAAGGGGGGACACGGCTGTTCGGGAGTGGTGGTGCTATTGACTTGGACTAGGCCTTTATGGTTGGATTGTCATTTTACTATTTGGTTATCATAAGATTGTAGTATATTATGTGTGTTTGTATTGTTTTTTATTTGTTTTTTTTTTTGAGGGGGGGGATGGTGAAGTCTCGAGACAGTTTGCATTTCTTTTATTTTGGTGTGGACGTATATGTATGATTCTGCAGGACTTTGCAACTGATATGCGAGTATACACGCCACAAGGTGGCACTGTTGTGTCACATGCTTGTTATGTTATGCACAACTTTTGGCCAAGTAATGTACATGCAACTCTTTGCAAGCTCTTTTTGGTTTGTTGTGTTATTATTTATTTTATTTGCTCCTTGTCACATGCAGATGGTAAGTTGTGGGGCAGACATTAGTTTGCTGGGAAAAACAAGAGGGCAACATTCGTATAGTGTATTTGGATTGAATTTGTTAAATCTATTTTATAATTGACAAAACGAAAATTGGTCTTACAAAAGCAAACACTAATTTGCTACAAAATTAAAAAGTAGATAATGTAGTCCCCAGGAAGGTTAAAAAAACATTGAAAATGATGGGTTTTTTGAACTATGTTGAAATTAATTTTTGTGACGAAAAAAAAAAAATAGAATGCAAAGTAGTTACATTTCTTTAATTGACTTATTTATTCTTTATTTATTTTATTTATTGTGTACAATTATTTATTCAAATTATTTAATATAGGCAGCAAAGTACTTACATTTCAATAAATAAAAAAATTATTTATTTATTGGGTGCTTTTTATTTATTTAATGCAAAAACATTTCTGTGTTTCATTATCTTATTTATTTACATTTCTTTATGTACATTATTTTATTCCAAAACAATTCACATCAAATATTGAAAAAGTTGATGTGGCATACGTCAATCAGAAGCACATGAAAGTTAGATGCTTATATGCAAGCATGCAAACTACAAATTGTACAAACCTGGAAATGTAGTAGCATTCACATGGTAGTGTGATGGTGTACTAGGCTTTGGACAATCACATGCCCATAGTAACATACGTTAATAGTAGTTGAATATGTTTCTGCAGGAGTGTTATATATCATGGAGTTGTGCAACTCATTTCGGCAATTAAGCACTACAGCTGGTAGTTCTTATTTCATATAATTTGCAACGTCTATGGATGCACAAGAGGGTACTAGCTCGGGAGTCGTACGCAATGGCCAAATAAATGCTTGGATACGAGAGACGATCGGAGAAATGGAGTCGACGACATCAATGATTTGGGTGGAAATTGCTCGCGTTGCCAACGAGTACGCGTATGTTGACAGGACTCCGTTTCACACATCCGCATTGACTGGTAGCATGTGGATGCAGGAGATGCTTCGAGGAAGGAATGAAGCATTTCAGCGAAATTTTCGGATGTCACAGGATGTGTTCTTGATGTTGTGCAAGACATTAGTTGAGGATTGCGGCCTCCCAGTACCACAGCGTCCCCATGGTGTAGACGTAGTTGAGAGTGTCGGCATGTTCATATTCGTGTTACGGGGCTTCACGAGTTGGGACATAGAAGACCGTTTTCAACACTCGGGGGAAACAGTCTGGCGTCATGTAATGCGAGTTCTTAAAGCGACGAAGTTGTTCACGAGAGCACACTGCCGACCGACAAGGTCACAACACAGTAGACATCCGTACTTGGAGTCCCGACGAAAATATTTCCCATTCAAAGTGAGGGTATTTATTTTTGGCACATTTAATTATGAATAGTAGCCACTTTCGGAAAGTAAGGCAAACTTTTTTTGGGTAGTAGCATTTCTCCTTCACATGATGCTGTGTGATTCTGCAGGACTGTATTGGCGCGCTTGACGGCACACATGTGGAGGCACATCTCCCGCCTCAGGAGGCACTGCCATATTTTGGCCGTAAAGGACGACACACGCAACACATACTCGCAGCGTGTGATTTCGATTTGTGTTTTACTTTTATATCTTGCGGATGGGAGAGAAGTATGCATGACAGTAGAGTTTTTAACGAAGTAACACAGGACCCAGCCAAACAATTCCCCATGCCAAAGGAAGGTAGGATGAACGACACATCTTTTTTTGTTTGTATTAGTTGTGTGCATTTGATATTTGTAATCGACCACCGTACTAATGCGAAATTATTGACATACAACCAAGAAAATATTACCTTGTTGATGCGGGGTACAAGAACCAAAAAGGGTTTTTGGCGCTGTTTAAGGGATGCCGCTACCACTAGAAACAGTTTCGCGCAACAGGACGGCCAAAAAATGCAAACGAAATTTTCAACACCGTGCACTCTTCCTTACGTAGTGCAATTGAACGTACGTTCGGCGTATGGAAAGAGCCATGGGGATTCCTACATAACATGCCGCGATATGATTTCGGGAAAGTGCAGGTGCCATTGGTTGGGGCTTCAATGGCAATACACAATTTTATACGCTGCAACTCGAGCGACGATGAAGCATTCAACAAGGTTGCGAATGCAGAGAATTTTACATTCAACGATATGCCAAATGTTGACGGTCTTGGTGACGATGATGATGGTGAACCAGAGGGCGACGATGACGTACAAATGAACAAAGTAAGGAAATCAATACGGAATGAATTAGTGCGACATCGGCGTCAACTTGGGTTGTAAATCCTGTTCGGTCTGTACGAGGTGATGGCAAACGAAATGAATGTGTGAAACTGTTGAAAGTGTCAAAAAAAATGTACGGTTCTGTTGGTAAGTTGCAGGTTCTGAAGGGCGTTTACCAAATTGTAATGTGGAAATTAATTAATGTAAGAGCGCAATTTGTTGGAAAAAATTAAGAAAATAAATATGCCATTCGATTATAACAATAAAAATAATTAAAAAAACTGTCATAATAATTTTAAAAAATTTGCTACGGGTATTTTGGTCTTTTGCAATAATTGTTTGGATAATTTGGTAATTGTTTGTATAAAAAAAATAATACATTTACTAATAAACTTGTAATAATAAAAGAATAAATTCGTAAAAAAGGGAATAATAAATTTGTAATAATAAAAAGTATTTGGTAAAATTTGGAAACTGTAGTATTAATAAAAAAAAATTAAAATTTGTTGGAACATCTGGTGGCTGTTACATTGAAAACAGTGTTGACGTACTAAAGGGCAGAATCGTAATTTTCATTAAAAGATAAGGGTATTTTTGTCATTTTGTAGTGATTTGATACTTTTAAAAAATATTAAACCAAAAATCAAAAAAGTTAACTTTTTATCAACTTCCCAAATCATCTCCAAAAAAGCCAAAAAGCTTGGTAAAAAGCCAAAAATCAGCTTTTTACCAACTTCCCAAAACACCCCTATGACCTGTAGAAAATAATTTATATCGAATATAAAATAAATTTGCACTTTGAAAATGAGATTTTTCTTTTACTATCTAAATGATTTGAGATTTCATTTTTTATTATAAAAATAACTTTAAAAAACTAACTTAAAAATTGCATGTAAAAAATTCAAAATTTCCAAACCTATTTTAGCACAATTTGTTTGGTAACAATTTTGTATCCTTTTATACTATTATTATTATTATTTTTTTATAAAAGGACAAATTTAGTTTTTAATTTCTTACGATTTTCACTATTTAAAATTTTTTATATGAATAAATCTTCATACTTCTTGAGAAAAGATGACAAAATAAAATTACTCACCATTTTAATGGGTCTTGCCATGAAGTTTTTCTCGCTAGTGTCTAATGATAATTAGCCCATCAGAAAACATTTTAATTGGGTCCCTTCACACAATGGGAGTCAGAGTCATTGCTGTGCGGTTTGCATAGCAGTGACTGTTGTGCGACTCATGAAAATTGTTTCGAATTTTATTTTCATCATCCAAACCGTTCAATTTTTTAAAATATCGAGTAGAACATATCTGTAAAAAATCAAGTTGATTAGATATCGATATACCCTTTATCAACTCGGATTTGTATATATAAAAAATAAATATATAAGTATTAAAGTGAATACAAATATGAATTGATGAAGGGTGTCACGACCCGAACCCCACCCCGTAAGGATCGGTGAAGTGATTGGCCAATAATTCACGATCACCAAAGACCTTCCTGTACAAATCAACATGATCGGGGCTAGCAGAAGCTTAAAATATAAAGACAACAAATAGTCCATTGAGCTATGTATCTATATGCACAAATTCATATGTATATAAATGTTAATTTACCCACGGTACGATACATATATACAAAAACATCATTCATGGACATATATATATAAACAAAAGCCTGGGCAATATGATCACAGATTATACAACGGTCTTCTCGACCAAGCCTCAACTCGGAGGCACCAAAACTCGTAGGGCTTTAAAGGGCGGCTTGACTCTATCCCTAAGCTGGTTCTCCACGACGCTCACCTATACATATATATAAAACAGTGAGCTAAAACCCAGTAAATAACATTAACGTAAAGAGGTTAGTGAACGAATTCCAAGTCATATCATAAACAAAAACAAATCATACATATCGGTCATATCAATCTTATATCAAAACATAATAATGGTACATCCCACAAAACATGTCATATCGTATTCCGATTGGAATAATTGGTTCCGAATACCGATTAAACACATATCACCACAATGAAGTGACTAACGAGAGATCTTGTAATCACATATATCTCATGGACCCGTATTTACATGTCGTCTCCCATGACTTGGGATTATCTGTGGATGCCATATTAGATTCGCAAATAGGACATTCGTTCACATAGCAAAATAACAGTTCAGCAAATCATATCTTTTTATATAATAGTTTGAAACATAATTTATATAAACATATCTTTACAAAAATGTTACTCACAGTGGGCTTCCAAAGACGGTCGGTTGGCCCTCGACTAGTGACCTACAATCACAAATAAAGAGAGAGAGTCGAAAGTAGAGAAAAAATAGAGAGCTTTGAAGAGATGGAATTAAGGGGTATGAAAGGCACAATTTATAGGGCAAGGATACTTGAGACAAAAGAAAGAAAATAATAATAATAATAATAAAATAAAGTATACTTGGTGGGCAAGAACGGGGTGTACTTGGGGAAAAAGAAAAGGAACTTTCCTTAAAGAGAAAGTAACTTGGAGAGAAAGTGTCACGACCCAAACCTGCCCCTATAGGTTTAGCACCGTAACCGGCCAGTAATCTGAGATTACCGAAGGCCTACTTGACAGTAATACAGTAAAACAGAGTACAGGGGCATGTCGGAAGCCATTACAGTAAATAAACAATGTCCAATGAGCTGTGACAGTCTGTATGCCAAAACATTTTTCATACATTTATACAGGACAGTACGAAACAGTATGCATATCATATACAACCAGTCAGAATGGGGACTTAAACCCCAATAAACAGTACAGTGCAAAACATTTACAAACATTCAGAACAGGGATCAAGTCCCTATTAACCAGTACAGTGCAGTCTATACAGTCTATACAGTAAACAAAACAGTACAGAGACAGACGGGGAAATAAAAACACCCCTAAGCCTTAGCTTGAACAGGCTTGGAACCTCGCAGTGAGGCACAATGGTTGGCTTGACAAAACTGGAGTTTACCCCGACGCTTCTAGCATTGGTCCGGTGCCTGTACACCTACTTATATATATGAGCAGTGAGCTAAAGCCCAGTGAATAACATAATGCGTAAAGGAGTTTGGAATGAATGTCCTTACAGTAATGAAAACGGTTCATTTCAATCAGTATATCAGTTGTTCAGTACAGTAAACAGTCATATGTGGTATATCCATTAGCATAACAGTAAACAGTAGGTCTTAAAAGACTGAACAGTAATGATGGCCATCAATCAGTAAACAGTAGTGGTTCCACGAGGGAACCGATAGAGATCTCTGTAACAGTATCAGTAAACAGTAGGTGCTAAGGATGCCACAGTACAGTTCAGAAATAAAGGACATACATTCATTCAGTAATCAATATCAGTTCAGTAAGCAGTTCAGTTCAGTATTCAAAAGATAATCATTTTGAACATATCTTTACACAATTGTTACTCACAGAGTTCTGGGCTACAGTGAACTAGAGCGTCTCCTCGGAAAGCCAACCCTACACAGTTTACAGATTGAACACACACTAAGCTACACAGTTAGGAAAGATAATAACTTAATCCCTAATTTGCCTCGATGTGGTTCTACATCTATATCCTCTTTAAGATGCCTTAAATATGCCCTAGGAATGCCTAGGATGGAAAGAGGATGCAAAGATGTACTTTGGAACACTTAACAAAATTTGCTGAAAACAAGGGTCTCGCTCGAGCGTGGCTTTCTACACTCGAGCGGACATGTAGACAAAGGAGCTCCGCTCGAGCGTGAATTCCGTCGCTCGAGTGGACTGTGTGCTACAGTAAAAATGCTGGATGCTCCAAATTTACGCTCGATGGGCGCTCGACCCTCGCTCGAGCGTGAGACACAAGTCCTCGCTTGAGCGTGAGTTTCCTCGCTCGAGTGGACTGTGAACTCATGCAAAGTACTGGATGCACTCATTTCACGCTCGAGCGTGACTTTTCTCGCTCGAGCGGAAGGCACGATCACAGAGTGTACGCTCGAGCGTAGACTTCCTCGCTCGAGCGTAGGTCCAAAATCTGGAAATCCCAGATTTGAACCTCAAGCTCAAAAATCAAGTTTAAATGCAAAATTTCGATCCTCTTGGGCTAAAAACCTGGAAAACACTTGTAAACACATAACATTATATATTTCAAAGATCAATTTGGTAAATCAAAGCCCAAGGGTGTTTAATTCAAACTCAATTTCAAACCAATTTTCATGAACATGAAGGACATGCAAACATGCATGAATTTAAACCATTTCAAAGCTTCAAAACATGCTCTAATGAGCTCAAATCTTTTCAAAACAAGTTGAAAACATGGACTTAAGCTTAATTATGAACATGCATGTACCAAATTCCATGTAATCAACCTCAAAATGCAATAATGTAGACATGCATGCATGATATGAGCTTCACTTCAACATATATGGACCAATTCCAAGGCTCAAATCACTAAGGATACAAGGACTAGGCATGAACAAGCTTAAACACAACAATGAGAGGTCAAATTCCTTACCTAGAGCTTCAATTTCAAGTCTAGAAGTCCAAATATGCAAGAATCCCTTCAATTCTCTCAATCTTTAAGCCAAAACTCAAGAACTCAAGCTTTCCTCCTACCCTCTCTCTCTCTAGTCGGTTGAGACTCTCAACAATGGGCTGATGAAATGTTGTATAAGGCAAGACTAAGTCTTGGACAATGTATGGTGTAGTGGTCCACTAGATGGCAAAATGGTAAATATGCCTAATGATGCAAATTACCAACAATTAATCTAATTTAATCATACCAAACCACTCTTTCAATAATTATACCATAAAATCACATAAATTCTACTGATCATGAAACACTAATCGATTTCCGGTTTGGCTGCCGATAAGGCCTTCAATTAACAGTTTAAACATATAAACATGAACAGATAATCACACAGTCAAACAGATAGAATGCAATTCAAACAGATATATATATATATATATATATTCAATCAATTCAGTTCAGATTTCAGTCAGTCAATTCAGTAATCCAGTCAGTTCAATTACCAATCATAATCATTCTCAGTTTGGCAGTAATCGATAACTAATCGGTGATCAGTGATGAGGGTTATTACAGAAAGGCAAATAAAAATAATTTTGCTTACTAAAAAAGAAAAGTAAATCTATTTCACAAGAAGATGAATACTAATGAAGTGGAGAGAAAAAGAGATAAAATAAAGATAAGAAAATAAGTTAGGTTCTCATCTAAAAATCTCACCACCAAACTGCAACCAATATCTCTCACTAAAATATTAATACCTCAAAAATTTGGATCTCACAAAGGGTCTATTGATATTCGATCAACTTAATTTTTTACAGGTATATTCTACTCAATGTTCTTTAAAAATTGAACGATTTAGATGATGAAAATAAAGCCTGAAATCATTCTCATAAACCGTACAACAGTCACTGTTATGCAAGCTACACAACAGTGACCCCTTATCCTTCACAATGGGCCTGTTTGGGTTTTATTCACTATTATATTCTAAAATAAGTATTAAAAATATTTTAAATTTTAAAAAATTGGATAAAATTTTTTTGAATTATTTTTAAATCTCGATTTTATCAAATCAACTGAGATGTTATGTTATGTTATGCTATGATTTTTTTTTTTTTTTTCCGTAATCATGAAAAAACTTAGATAATATAAGAATAATGTTAGTGGATGAGACTCCATTCACTTCAAGGTTTAGAGGAGGTAGATGTACGTAAACTTATCTCCATGTGTAGAGTGGTTTTTATAATTTGAATCCATGATGCCCAAGTTATAATGGAACAACCTTACTATTAAGCCTTCGTTTGGTTTTCTTTGTAGACTATATAATCACAAAAGACAAAAAAAAAGTTATAAAATCACAAAAAGACAAAAAAGCTACAAAAGTACCAAACTACCCCATATACAAACAAAAAGTCAAAAAAGTATCATTCTATACTAAAGGCAATTTTGTCATTCTAAAACCAAAAAGTCAAAAAAGCCAAACAAGAATACCAAACGACTAAAAAAGTCAAAAAAATCAAAAAGCCAACTAAAAAAGCCAAAACCAAACGACACCTAAGTCACTTCATGAAAAATGATAGTCAATTTTTTTTAATCGCAATTTCTATATAAAAAGGAAATTAAAAATATGTTAGATGCTATTTCTCTTTTTCAGGTGCTAGACAATTGTTTTGTCCTATGGTCATATTTGTTTGGACGGATTGAATAAAGAGGCATTATAATCTATTAGACTATTAATCCTGAGATATATAGTTGTTGGACTATTTGATTGGAAATGAAGTGTATCTCATGTTTGTTTTATCATGGGATTAGATATCTAGAAATGACTATTTCATTGAATCTAATATTTGATTGGAATATAAATGTGTAATATACTATTTTACCCTTTTGAATTACTTAGTAATAGCAATACTAAATCTGTCTTTAATATTTTAATTATTTTTGGGTAGATTAAATAAAAAAATTAATTTATTTTATTTTATAAAAATTAATAAATTTATTTTTTTAATTAACTAAATTAAATAGATTAAACATCAATAAAAATTTATGTTATTTTTAAAATAAAATTTTAAATAAATTTATTTTAAAAATATTAAATATTAAATATTAAATAATGAAATTAAATAATAAAAAAAAATTAAATAATGAAATGAAATAAAATATCAACAAAAACTTAAAACAAAACATCAATAAAAAAAATCTATAAAAACTTATTTAAAAAATTAAGTAAATAAACATCAATAAAAATTAAATTATTTTATTTTTTAATTGAGATTTTTATATTTTATTTTATTTTGCTAAATAAAATATATAATGAAATCAAATACTTGAAAGGTAAATGTGTCATTTTACAACTTAATCCCATGGAATCCCACCATTTTTATCTCATATCTCCTAGGACACAATAGTTCAACATATATGGGATTCATAGTCTGGTAAGACTCTTAGTGCCCGTTTGTTTTCCGTGATACGGGTTGGTATTGAACTAACAATGAGGAGCTACTCTTTAATATCATGTTTGTTTTGACAATGTTGCACCAGAGTCATAGTCCGTTCGAACTATGAAACTTCTCAGACGAACGGATTAACAATCTCTCATGGGACTTGGTATTGAAAAGAGAAGCCGTTGGGATTATAATGTAAATGACCATACTATCCACCACATCATCAAACAAAAAAACAGATCCCTCCTCCAAATTTTTAACCACACTCAGAAAAAATCGAATAATTTTCAAAAAAAAAAAAAATTCAACTGCTTTTAAATTTTTTAACAAATTTCCAAAATCACAAATATCAAAAAATAATAACAAAAAAGATTGACAAATTCACAAATAGATTACAAATATCATCCGATAAGTTCTCAAAATCAACAATATAATAATAAAAAAATCAACAAAATCACAACAAGATCACCAAGAGAGAAGATTGATCCATCACTCTGGTCTTCATCGAGTTCGCCTCACCTTGAATTTGAAGGTCAACATTGTTGTTGATGAATATGAAGGTTGAGATCGTCGTTGATATAGCTCCAATCGGCTTGAACTTGTGGTCATCAATGATAAAGCTTGAGCAAGAGAGAGACATGTGAGGTAGGAAAAGAACCGGAGTAGGAGAGCAGGATATTTGCAAAACAAGGCCAAGTCTACACTAACAGGATGAACCTTTTTCAAAACCATGGGCTGGTTTTGAAGAAACCATTGGTTGGTTTCTTTAATAATAATAATAATAATAATAATGAATTCTTTATTATTTTCAATTATGTAATTTTAATTTTAGTTTTTGAATAGTTTAATTGGGTAATGTATTTATTAGTTGGTATAAGTTCAAATTTGATACTATTACAATAAGGGTATTTGTGTAATTTTACATGGTTAATCCCATTCCCATCTCTCAAAACAAACATGAACTATTATTAGTCCATTGGTTATCAAACAAATATAATTTTTCTTAGTCTCCTCACTAACAGTTCCCTAACTAACAATCCCCTCCATTCTACTTCTAAAAACAAATGGGCATCTAATCTGATCTACATGGTATATTGGACATGGAGTCCAATCCCCTCTCCAATCATTTCAAATAAACACCTCCTATATTCTCACATAAATGACCAAATTTAAAATTTTATACAAAATTATTTCATATTCACAACACAACACACATAATTGTGAATGTTCTTGAATAAAAAAAAAAAAAAAATTGAATCAAAAAAAATAATTGTGAATGTTCATTCTAATTGTCCAATCCATATTTTTGGGAGGAAAAAAAAAAACAAATGCATTATAAGGCCCAATTTTGCCATACCGTGCCTTAACCCATGAAACAAAAAAACAATCCGGATAAGGCCAAAAATTGGTCAGTGTCAAACAGCACTTTCATCGGTTTATTATTGGGCCTAACGAACCAGTAAAGGTCCATGGCATGCCAAACCCTCCATTTATTTTATTTTTATTTTGAAAAAAAAAAAAAAAAAAAATTCAGGATTTAACCATTATAACAATATAAATCTTAAATTTTTAATTTTATCAATTTAAACATTAATCTTTTAATTTGTTTTCAATCTGAACCATTTGTTTATTTTCTTTAAGTAAAATTGACAGAAAATTGGATATTTTAGTCATTAAACTCGATGCAAATGAGTATTTAGACATTCGGTGGTGCTAGAGACCACTAATTTAGTGGCTCTAAACCTACCACTAATGAGGTGGCAAAGTATTAAAAAAAAAAAAAAAAAAAAAAAAGGAAAATGAGTGGGAGCACTAATTAGTGCCACCACTAATGATGTGACAGTGGGTCCCACCCACTGCCATAATATTGTTGTGTCTTCCTTTTTTTTTTTTTTTTGAAAAAGTAAGTGCCACATCATTAGTGGTTGCTTTAGAGCACCACTTTTAGTAGTCTCTAGCATTGTCAAAAAAAAAAAACAGACACAATACAAATTGTGGCAGTGGGTGGGACTCACTGCCACATCACTAGTGGTAGCTCTAATTAGAGCTCCCACTCATTTTTCTTTAGACATTTTATGTATATCTATATTGAGTTTAATTAGGGGTGATCGTGGTTCGGTTGTGGCCGGAGAACCTCCAATCTACCATCTATTTGCCAGATTGGCAGATTGGAAAAAAATCAATCCGCATCCGTCTGCCGGATTGGCGGATGCGGATTGAATGGATTGGCAGATAGATATGAATTGGTTGGCGGTTTAAACTTTTATAAATTTTGAACATAATACAACAAATTTGTCAATATTTTTTTTGGATAACAATCTAACTCAATATAACCAAAAGATTATTAATTAAATTGTTAAATGCCAATAATAAATACATATAAAAAAATCATGCATTATCAATACTATTTCATTACTTATTTTTTTTTAATTCAAAAACTATTTAATTTGATTTTTTAAAAAAATGACAAAATTAAGTCTTATATATTTCACACAAAAATACCAAATATCAACACTTGCCATTTGATAAAAAGATTTCCAAATTGAAAACATAACAGAATATCTAAACTTTTTTTAATCGAAAACACAAACAAAATACGTAAATAAAAAATCTTACAAATTATTAAGGGCGCTCGCAGTTTGGCGGTTCGATTGTGGTCAAAGGAACCTTAAATTCGCCATCGTTTCAAAACTAGACAGATTGGAAAAAATCAATCAGCAACCATTCGCTCTTCATCACGTCCATCAAAATGCGGTAGATTGGTTCGGTTCGATCAGTTTGGACGGATCGAAATATCTGCTGAGCACCTCTAAGTTTAATGATTAAAATATCTTTTTTTTTTTTTTATCGGTTTTATTTAACAAAAATAGGTAAATGGTTCAAATTGAAAACAAATTAAGAGATTAGATTTTAAATTGACAAAATTAAAACTCATGATTTGTTTTGTTATAAAGGTCAAATCCTGAATGTTTTTTTTTTATTACCAAATACTTACTTTATAAGTCATTTTTTTTATTAATCATAGAAATATTTATTATTATTATTATTTGTTTATTATCAGAATATATTTATTTTCATTCATGCGAACCAAACAAAAAGTAAAACATTTTAAGGGGAATCTACTAGTTAGTGAATTTTTTAAAACTAATTACTAATTGATGAAATTTTTTGTCACTTCATATTTTAATATTAGTGAAATTTATCATTAATTTATAAATATATGTGTATATATATATTTTAATATGACATGTATTTTGCCCACATTTTAGAAAAATGTTTGAGAGTTCTAAAGGAGCTCTATGGGGTGGGCTCCACCTATTAATGTGATGTTTTGGCCTTTTTTTTTTTTTTTTTTTTTTTTTTTTTTTTGAATTTCCACTTCATTAGTGATCAATTAGAGTTCCAAAATTAGTGGGATGAATCATTGTTGCACCTTTTAACATCTGATAGTTCCGGTTATCAAAATCAACACTGGTACAATTCATGTGAATTTTAGCCATGGAAAAAGATTAAGAGCTCTAAATTAAGAGTTCTAATAGCTCTAATTGATATGTAGGTCTTATGTGATGTGATATTTTGGCATTGTTTTTTTTTTTTTTATTTTTTATTTTGATTTTTCACATCATTAGTGTTATTTTAGAGCTTCCAAATTAGAGGGATGTATCATTTTTATTTTAGCCATTTACCCCATGAGACAGTTATTGGGATTCCAATTGATTTCAATCCCCATTGACAAATAGGGGTGGTTTGGCATCTCTTAAATAATTCATCTTTTTATATTTTTTTCATTACATTATTTTTCTACTTTTTTGTACATATTTTCATAAAAAAGTACACTTATTTATATCATCCAAAATAATCCCATCCTAAGTACCAAACCACGTAAAATAGTGGCACCATCAAAATCATAATATCAACTTCATGCTGTATGTGATGTATCATCTATCTATCCCCCCATTAGCCCAATGGAGGACCCAAGGAAAAGCAAAACATTTGGTCTCATGGTAACCAAAACTTTGTATGCATATGGACCCATTTGTGAAATTACCTTTGATATTTTGTAAAAAAATTTATTTCTTAATTTTGTGGCAAAGCAATTTATCATGGTGATATATTACATATCGAAACTTATATGGTATGGTTGTGATTTTTTTTTTAAATTATCGAGCTGATCACGTGTATATATATATATATATATATCAGTTGTGAATGGGATTATAAATTAATGTATATCACAAATTGTTTGATATTTAAAATCTTATCGAGAGACAAGAAAATTGTATGTATTTTGTGTTGATCAATAGTACTATATATTTTTAGAGAAAGATCAACTTCTAGTCCTGGTATAGACTGAGGTGGTCCAATCCAATTTGTAGGATTGAACATGAGTCCTAAAGTGTAGGTTATTTTTTAAAAAAATCAATAAGAATAATTTGATAATTGTAATCATATGATTTTATCATATTAATGTGTATTTTTAAATAATAAAAAAAACTGATATAACAAAATCGGATTATTTGTAATATAATAAAAATTTAATTTTTTTTTTAAAAAAAAAAGTAAGAAGTAAAATAGATTGTTTGTCATCATTTAAAAAAAATTTAAATATCATATAAGCTTTTTCAATTATGAAAAAGTAAATTTTTAGTGACTTTCTACCCACTATTTTTATCTTTTGAAAAAATTAAGATGTCGCTAAAAATACTAATTTGAAACATCTCTTAAATTAATCTAATGACAACCTACAAAATAAAAGATCATCATCATCACAGTAGAACTCGTGATAGGTGCTATGAGTCAGATCCGACCTCTTCACACTGTAGAGTGGTCAACAACTATATATGCATATTTTTTTGAACTTTTTTTGAAACTTAAGTTTGTGGCAAAGCAATCATGGAAACTTTTATTTGATAACACACCCACTTGAGATCTGGTCTGTATTTCCTGCCTTCGCAAGCAAACATTCATCTGGAAGGAACACACTATCATCTCATTTCTCTCTCTTCAATTTTAAAGAAAAATCTAAGACTAGACATGCCTATTCACTTCTTCTAACTATAACATAATTGCAAACTCACCAACCTCTCATTGAAAAGGTTGCTAATTAGTTTAATTTCTAAGTAAAATAGCTCCCTCTCACCTACAGGGCCAGCCCTAAGTTATTAGGGGCTTAAGGCAAATTTTTTAAATTAGGCCCTTTGTGTATCATTAGTTTTAAAAAAATTTGTTTGGATAAAACAAAAAGGATAAAAAATTATTTCTATTGCATTACAATTTAACAAAATTTAGATAACAAATATATATATATATATAAATAGTTGAACTTCAATTAGTTGAATCGAATCTTTATTTTTTAGCTTACCAATGCTATAAGAACTAAAATTAATTGGGAGTAAAGATGAGAATTTTCGACACAACTCAAGCAATATATAAAATTAGTTAGTTAGGGTTTTTTTCAACATGAATCTAAGTATGACACGATTCAATAATATGAATTATTAATTATATATTTTAATGTTCACTAAGGGATGTGATGACATTTTTTTAATCTTTTATTTAACTTATCTAACTGAATAAAAAAGTATGCAAAATAATAATTAAGGCTAATATCTTTTTTTATTTAAGATATGTATTTTTTTGTTACCTATTTTAGAGTCAATCTAGTAAAAAATATATAGTAATAAGGTACAATTTTTTTAATTAGAAAAATGCAATTGAATTAAATCAAACATTCCATGAATAATTTCATTTAGTAGAAATAAATTTTATAAATTCAATTTATGGGAAAAATTTTAATCTCTTCATACACTTGCTAAGTTATTTTTAATTAAAAGTAAAAATTTTCACATTAAATATCAATCGGACACGAATCAAAATAACACTATACAACAATATGAAAATAAATGAATTGAACTAATTTTAAAATAATTATGAAATAACACGACATGATACACTCCCCTAATTAAAGGCCTTAAATTTTTTTCAAAATTGAGGAGCCCGAGGCGACCGCCTTAGTGGCCTCACCTCAGGGCCGGCCCTGCTCACCTAACTAGGACTGTAAAAGAAAACGATGAAACGGAATTAAACTGATTGCTTAAGGTCTGGTCCAAATTTTAATTTTAAATCTTTATACTAATTGAATCAACCAAAATATTATATTTAAAATGCTTTTTATATTCTAATTTTGTGAGTATTATAAAATAAATGAATAATAATACATGTTTTGTAACAAAATTTAATAGGGGAACATTTATTGAGTATCCTCGCCATCTCTTTTCATTGTTCATTTATTCTCAATATGAGATTCTATATTTTTTAATAAAATTCTTGAAATCATTTGAAAATTATTTATTTACGCTAAATTAAAAAAATCAATAAATCTATTGATTTTTCTTATAAAATTCTTGAAATCTTTTGAAAATTCTTTATTTACGCTAAATTAAAATCAACAAAATAGAATTGTATGTGATTAGTTATATTCCTCAAGTAACATCAAAATATTCGATTCAGTATTAAATTTTCTCTTAATTGGGACTGGGTATTTTGATAATTACTTGAGATTAACCACTCAATTGCACATCTATAACTTTAGAATTTTTGCATTGGTAACTTGGTACCTTAATTTTTATATATTTATAATTGAGGAAGAGATAATTATATCTGCATTTTTATATCTTTACGACCAAAGTAAAAAACTATGCAGTCATGGGCATAACCTTAACTTCGAGATGAATCTTTTATTTTCGAATAATGTTTGGAATTATAATTAAAAAAAAATCATAATTTTGTTTGTAATTTTATGCGTGTTTATGATTTGCATCCGACTCATTCTAATTAATTATATGTAAATTCCTAACACACCTAACATCACACACACTCTCTTTCTACGTCCATAAAAGCCCTATACCATCCCACCAACATCATACAACCTTCAAGGACCACCCTCCATTGTCTCTCTTCCAAGCAACATACCCACCACAAACAAAGATGAAACTACTCTTCTCTCTCTTTCTCCTACTTCTCTTCCTCTCCCATCCCACCACCACCCAATCCCAGTCCCCAGCCCAGGCTCCGGCGCCACCGGGCCCACCGGACCTCATCAAAATCCTCCAAAAAGCCAGCCAATTCACCGTCTTCATCAAGCTCCTAACCACAACCCAAGTGGGTTCACAAATCAAAGGCCAACTCAACAATTCCAACGACGGCATGACCGTCTTCGCCCCACCCGACAACGCCTTCTCGAGCCTCCCCGCCGGCACTCTCAACTCCCTCACCGACGAACAAAAAGTCGAGCTAGTCCAGTTCCACGTCATCCCTTCATTTTTCTCAATCTCACAATTCCAAACGGTTAGTAATCCGGTGAGGACTCAGGCCGGAGACACCCGGAACGGCGAGTTTCCGCTCAACGTCACCACCTCCGGCAACCAAGTCAACGTATCGACCGGCATTGTCAATACGACGGTGGATAATACCATATATAGTGATAGCCAGCTCGCTGTCTATCAGGTGGATAAGGTTTTGCTTCCACTCAGCATCTTTGGGAGTCCTTCTCCGGCGACGGCGCCGGCGCCGGCAACGGAGAAGAAGAAGAAAGCCACGGCGGCAGATGGCGGCGGGACGAGCTCCGATGGTGGGGATGCTTCTGGTGGAGTTTGTCTCTCCTCCTACTCTGTGCATGCAATGGTGGTGTTGTGCTCTGTGATTGGTGGATTTGTTTTGTTACGATGAACGGTTGTGATTAAGCCAACTGGATGAAATGGGTGGGGTCTATTTGTTTGGTGGACGTTTGATTTGGATGAGTCAGATTGAACGGTGGTGATGGGGATAAGAGGCTTTTCTATTGACTCTGTAGTTTTCTATCTATTGTTTAGTTTCCTTTTTTATTTTTATTTACTTATGTTGTTTTTGCAGATTCCATGTAATTCAGATTTTGTATTATTTTTGCGAAAAAATTCAACAAAAAATGCTATATTTCGTCATTATCCCAAAATATATAGATTAATATAAAATATTTTTTCACTGCAAGTAATTTTAAAAATACAAATGGGAAGCCATTCTCCTAAATTTTGAGTCATATCATTTCTCACAATTTTTTATACGTTTTTCAAAAAATAAAATAAACAAAAAAAAATCAATTTTTAACTATTTTTCCAAAACAATCCGAAATGAATAATTGATAACAAAATAGAGACAAAGTATAAGCCCACATGTGGGTTCCACCCACCCCTTATTTTTATTGTGTGATCTATATTATTTATTATAATTTTGTGCAGATGATATAATTGTTATTTAAAAATTTCCCAAGAATAAAATAAAAATATTCCACATCTTCTCTTCAGTATATTCAATCATATTTATAAGCTAACTCGAATTAAGAGGCCGGTTTCGACTAAATTCGATATATTTTGAAATGAACTTATACATATTCATAATTAAATTGGATTTGCCTGAGTTGCAGCCGTACACACTGTTTTTTGAGGATATCAGGAGATTTCTAAGTTTAGAAGGAGTAGGTTGAAAAAATATTTTCCACCTAAAGCCACCTTTCGAAAAGTATAGCATCGTGTACTTGAAGCAAATTTAGGATGTAGCTATGGCTAATTGCTTTAGAAGGCCCTAAAGCGACTTCAACTAATTGATGTTTTACACCCGAAGTCATTTTTTTCTTTTACAGAAAAAGAATTTTATTGATAAAAATTTACGTGAAGCCATATGAAAATATATCAATAAAGAGGATGCATGTAAAATAAACAAAATAAAGCTAAATAATTCTAACTAATTGACACCGAAAAGCATGTTCAACCATTTGCTAGCATACCACCGAAAGGTGGTGAAAATACACCTCAAGCCATTAAAAGGTAAACTGGTTTGGGATTGTCATTATTCCTTTGAGAGTTACCTAATCTAATAACAAAAATGTTTAAGAGCATTAAAAGTAGAACTCTAATGAGAGCTCTACTTATGAGGCAGTGGGCTCACTCATGAATAATTTGATGTATGTGTCTTTTTTTTTTTTTTCTTCCATGCCACATCATTAGAGCCATTGTTAATACTCTAAATTTAGAGTTATGAATCATTATTGATCTAATAAAGTGTTTTTTTATTTTTTATTATTATTATTATTTTTATTACGTCTGTTCAAAACAATAGTTCAAATTTTTAGTTTATTCGAACATGATACTCCCTATATAGGGACTATTGAATTATAAAAAAAGGAGTGTGATACAAAATGAGAGATTAATGAGAGATTTGAACTAATTGGTGAGAGGGTAATTTATATGTAAATTGGGTCGAGCTGGGTAATGGGCCATTCTGTGGGCCACAGTAGAAAGGGCCTTGTAATTAGTCTGATGCAGAGGAGCTCTGCAGTTAGCCCGGTCCGAAAGAGCTTGGTGGATAGCTCGGTCGCCACGGTCGGCGCGGTAACAGTTAGTTCGGTCAAACCATATAGAGCCAGTATGTTGAGCTTTTCTCAGAACCATGCTATGGGTTAGTTCGGTCCTAGCTCGGTGTGGTTAAGCATGATCTCAACAATCTGGTTGGAACATGTCGAACCGAGGTACACACAGTGAAGGGAAGAACCGAGCTAGGTGGAGCTCAGTCTAGTCTACAGCTTTAGCATGGTCGTGTTATCTCGGTCGTATTGACATCCAACCGAGGTAAAATCATCTCACTTGGTTTAAGCAGTGAGGGGTTTGTTGAAGGATAAACATTATCTTTCAGGAATGTGATTCTTAGGAGGACTCTGCATGGAGGGGTAAGAGTCCTACTAGGATTGTGCCACACGGAACCTATAAAAGCTCACAACATCACCTATAGAGAGGTAACACAACTTTGATTCCCGAATACACAGAGCTTTTTGTCTATTTGTCTATTTTGCTGACTTAGGCATCGGAGAGGTATTCGGCACACGTCCGCCGGCTAGCTCACGTTTGTGTTTTCAGGGAGTAAAGCGACGACGTACGGAGGAGCACAGACTTGATCAACAGGATTATACGAGGACAATATTTCGTGCTCGTACAATTGGTTAAGCTATAAAATTGATAGAATTTTCTCAATTATATGTTATAATTCTGGGTCAAACCCAATATGACATAGAATACACAATTTAAGATAATTGATAATTCTAGAATTAGCATAATGTTAATTTCATCTAATTTAATATGTTCAAACAAATATGACTGTTTATAGAAGTCAAAGAAAAATAAAGAGAAAACAAAGTAGATTAAGAGAACGAAGTTATTTTTTCTTCTCTTTCTTGCTTGGGTTAGGAAAATAGAAAAAAAAAAAATCAGTAGATATCTGTTTAAAAAAAAATAATCCTGATTTTCTAGTTGTTCATAGCTATAAGGGTCGAATATTTATTGGTGATTTCATTTCTCTCTTCATTTTTTCTCTTTTAAAAAATTTAAAATCAAAACATAGCACAAGACTAATTATGTTTGTTTGGGCAGATTAAATAAAGTTGATAACTTTAATTTCTTAAAAATTGATATTCTTTTAAAACCCTTTAAAATAAATGTTGATTGTAAATATTTTTAGTTAAGATCTTATTTGGGAACAAATTATTTTAATACCTTTTTTATTTTTTACGAAAAGATGTGTAAAAAAATAAAGAGAGTAATGCGATAATTTATAGTGATATATTAATTATTACAACAGTGCTATATCAACATAATTTCTCCCCCATAAACTCCCCGAATGACATGGCGTTGGTTGGAAGGTTTTGAGAGGAGAGGAGAGGAGTGTAAGAGTGTGGGTCATTAATTTGTCTCTTCTTTTTTTTTTTGCCACGTGCCGTTCGAGAGTGAGAAATTGTGTAGATGAAGCATTTTTTTAATTATTATTATTATTTTTTGAAATTGTTTATTGTGACCCCTCAGCTTATCTGTCACTAATTGTAAATTGGGCTGGAACGGCTTTGGGTAATGGGCTTATATTTCCGTGTTGACCCAATGATAGTACAGTTTAACCTTGTGATGGACCAAGCAAGCTTGGCCCATTTCCTTGGATTGATGAAAAACATATTTGTTGTTGGGTACATCCAACTTCCGAGAATATCACATTTTATTTTTGCCATTGAAGCTTTTTAAAGGGCTGAGTATGAGATTTTCTCAAGAAATTTTTCTTTGTGCGAAACATATTTATCTATTTATTTTAAGAAAAATTCTAAATATACATAAGATTCATATAAAAAATTTGACAAGAATGATGTGACAATACTATTATTATAAATAAATTCATTTTCAATGATATTTTATTTTAAAGTAAAAGGTCCACAGTGAAAAGTGACTTATAAACGAGCTTATTGACTTTTTGACTTAGTTAGATCACATCATCTTTATTTTTTGCATATCTTTTCATAATAAACAAAAAAAAGCCAGCTTATTTAGCACTTTCCAAAATAGGCCTAAGACACATCATTATATATGAAAATTATGTATGAATTTTTTTATTTGTATAACATTACTTTTATTTTAAAAATGATATTAATACACATGCTTACAGACATGTAAATGTGACATGATATACTAAATAATTATCTCATTTCTCAAACTTTATTATCTAATTTAAAAGGCCCTTTTCAAACATCACATTGCGATTTTGTTACTCTAGGAGTGGTATGGGATCGTTCTCCTGTGTACTATATGTGGGGAAGTATTTTGTGAATGATACCACGTGGCCGAGGTGTCGCCGAGGTATCGGCCGCGTAGACAGGGTATGTTGGTGAGATTCGGTGCGGTAATGTCGGATTTAGAAATATTTGGATAAGGAACTTGTAACAATCCCAACCCATGATTAGCCAATAGACCATGATTAATTGTGCCTAATGAGTAATTACAATGAAATTTTGAATTAATTGCAGGTGTGTTGCATTATTTGTGTTTCTATCTGTTTACTGTAGAAATATCTATTTGTGTTTCTGTTTCGTTTTGCGAATTGAAGGCCTCATCGGCATTTGATCATGAAATTGACTTGAATTATATGTTAGTTGGAATTTTTAGAACATTATGGTAGGTTTAATTGAAATTCGATTTGGAACAAAATAATTAGAATAATTAATGTTCAATTAAGCCTAATTAATGAATTCCTTAAGCCAAGCCTATATAAGGCACTAGTGGACCCTTGTATACACTTTACACTCTTATTTCTTCCTTCTTGAGGCATCAAACGTGAGTGACAGAGAGAGATCAAGTGTTCAGTTAGAAATCTAAGGGGAGAAAGAAAAATTGTAAAGACTTTAAGGTGTTAAACTAAGTGACTCAACCATTTGACATCTAGGACACAATTAAGCTTCTAAGATAAGAATTTCTATCTTCTAGTTTGTAATTTAGTTGGTTGCCACATGACATCAAGTGGGATAGGAGAATTAACATGAGAATTGAACTTAAATAGATGAATTCCATACATGCATGCATATATCATAACATTTTGAGTTTGAACTTCACATAAGTCTCACATGCATGTGTCTATCTTGACCTTGTTTTGAGAATTCATCACATTTCTTACCATTTGACCTTCATTGATCATGTTTTGGAAAGTTTAAGTTCATGACAATTCATGAATGTCATGTTCACATCGTATTCGTAAGCTTCAAGTTGAATTTTGAGCAATGGGGGGCAAGCTTTTGGGCCTTAATTTGGCAAAATGGTTTTGAATTCATGATGTTTGACAAGTTTAGACATGTTTTCTCAAGTTTTTGGCCTAAAAAGAACATGATTTGTGGCTTTGAATTCGAGTTTTGGTGCTTGGGAGTGAATCTAGAAATTTCAGAATTCGGCTTATCCGCTCGAGCGACAGAACCTGTGCTCGAGTGACCATGCACACATTTGTACTTCCGTTTAAACGACCAAAAGCTGGCCTGAACGTAAATTGCATGCTCCCAGAAGTTTACATGTTTTGCAGACCGCTCGAGCGACAATAGTTGAGCTCGAGCAAGGACCTTAGTCTTACGCTCGAGCGACCGTCGAGCGGAAAAATCAAGCAACTAGTACTTTTGCAAAGTTTACAGACCGCTCGAGCGAAGGAAGTTATGCTCGAGCGACCATTCACATGTTTGGACGTCTACTCGAGCGAGGGAAGTTGCGTTCGAGAGAAACCCCTGTTCCCAGCATATTTGACTAAGTGTTTTCAAGCACATTTTCGCATCCTCATTGCATCTTAGGCACTTTTAAGCCAAGATTAAGACATAATAATGAGGATAAGACTTAGAAACACACTAAAAACGAAACATAATGAGTTAAGTATATGCGGAGCGTATGTTTCAATGTGTATCTGTTATGTGTTTGTGTAGGTCACATGCCATAGACTATCTGAATCGCCCGCTTTATCTATTTTGCTATCGGAGCCATCTGTGAATAATAACTCTGTAAAGTTATGTTTGATTTTAATTATTTTATGATGATATGAAATGATCAAGTTTCTTTTGACTATTGTATCTGTATTTCGGGCTAAGTCCCCTTTTGACAATATCTATAATGTATGTGACGTAAGGCTACTTTCTTTTGACGTCACAAATTTGTATATAAAGTTTTGAGATTATTTGTCCCATGTATGTCTGCACAGCTCTATGGACTATGTATGTTTCTATATTTGCTTCCGCAGCCCCTTATTATACGATAATCTGTTTAGAGGCCTTTGGTAATCCAAGGATTATTGGTCGGTTATGATGCTATACCTATAGGGGTGGGTTTGGGTCGTGACAGAGTGGTATTAGAGCACGAGTCATACCGCACACACGAGTCCATATGAGCTTTAGGATGTCCTAGTACGAATTAGGGGCATTTCACTGCATGTGTGAATGTGTGTATTACTTTCTACATGAGAAAACTAAATCAAAACATGAACACATGAAATTGAAATGAATGAACTGGGATTGAATGTTCCGAACACTGTGAGAAGAACTATTTGCCTGTGTTTATTATTGTTCTGTTTACCTATAGCGATAGAAAATGCAAGAAGTGATGATGCAGCGGGATCTTCTGAGGCTTGCATGAGTCGCATGGAACAAATGCTTGTAGCCTTTACGGAATCTCTAAGGCAACAACCCATGCCCCCTTTGCCTCCACCAGTACAAACTGAACTAGATAACAATGAGATAATCAATCTGACCCAGAAGCTCATGAAGATGAAACCACCAACGTTCTTGGGTGGGATTGAACCATTGAAGGCTGAGACATGGTTACTCAAAATGGAAAAGCTATATGAAGTCTTTACCTGTTCTGAGATTCATAAGGTGCTCTTGCCACCTATACTTTAAAGGATGAAGCTCGAAGGTGGTGGTTGTTAATTCGAAACGATAACGGGAACATGACATGGACTTAATTCAAGGAAATCTTCTACGACAAGTATTTCCCTCAATGTTTTCAAGATCGAAAAGTTTCTGAATTTCAAGAACTCAAGCAAGGTAATGTGTCAATCACTGAATATGAAGCTAAGTTCACCGAATTGGCCCGGTTTGCTCTACACATGGTGGATACTGATTATGACAAGGCACAAAAGTTTGAAGGAAGCTTGACTTTGGAAGTGTTTAATCGGGTTGGTGTCTTGAAGTTGTTTACCTATGTGGAAGTATTAGACAGAGCATTTATGGCGGAAGCTATTTTAGCAGCTAAAAAGCAAAGCAAGGCCCCAACAACAATAGAATGGAGAGGTAAGAGGTCGGGGAACAAGTTTAGAAAAGGCAACTCTTATGGAAGTAAGAGGCAAAACACGGGATCTTCCAGAAACTTTAGTCAGAGTAGTGGGTCTATACCAGTTTGTCCGGATTGTGGGAGAAACATAAGGCGTCTGTGTCACAACCTAAACCCGCCCCATAGGTTTAGTATCGTAACCGGCCAGTAATCCTAGATTATCTTCGTCCTTAAAGACAAAATTTCAAAATATTTATAATCATATCGAGGCCTAAAGCGGAAGCAAAGCAAAAATAAAAATGTCCATTGAGCTTGTACTTACATGACACAATAATAATTATATACACATACAAATCTTATATATCTCACACACATATACATTTAAGACTCAGCAAAAAACAAAACTCTAACAAAGCTAAGGGGCTGATTTTCTTGGCTCTACTTGAGCCTAACTTGCTCCATTCTAGAAGCTCTTCAAAGGTTGACACGGGTAGACTCTGAGACTTTCTCTATCCTTGTTGCTTAGTTGCTTACCTATATATACATATAAATAGTGAGCTAAAGCCCAACGAGTAATAATAGGATAAAGAGGTTAAATGAATGAAGTTCGATAACATTGCTGTCATGACCTGAACCCGCCCCTATGGATTCTCAATAATCAATAAACTTCATCATCGATATCATTCAATGTCAATTTGTGTGGTACATCCATGAAGTAATAATATTCCAGTAACAATGGATCATAAAGATCTAACACTAGAGATCTCTGTGTGTCAATCAATTCAAAAGCCATGGTATTGTTTCCCCTAGGCAAGGGCCTAGCCATGGTATTGTTACCCCGGTAAGGGCCTAGCCATGGTCTTGTTTTCCCTAGGCAAGGGCCTAGCCATGGTATTGTTTTCCCTTGGCAAGGGCCTAGCCATGGTATTGTCTCTCCCAGGCAAGGTTCTAGCCATGGTATTGTTTCTCCCAGGCAAGGGCCTAGCCATGGTATTGTCTCCCCCAGGTAAGGGCCTATGTTCAATGGATGCCACAATACCATTTCAAAACAGAACTTCATTCATTATGAGAAAATAATGTTTCAATAGGCCATTCAATCAATCATATATCAATTTCGATAGCAATAACATTTTCGAAAGTAAACATAACTTGAACATATCTTTATAAAGTTATTACTCACAGTGGGTCAAGTTGATATAAGGCCTCGGATGTCTACCTATACAAATCACACAACAAAGATACAATAGAAGCACCATTTAATATCCATTTCATTTTAATTCAACTCTCTTTATATGTGTTTCTAGCTCATTCCATGAATATGTGATCCAATTGGTGCCTAAGAATACTTAGATTGTCACGAGGATGCAAATAGGCATTTAAAAGAGTTAGTCAAAAATTGCTGAAAATAGGGTCTTCGCTCGAGCGTACTTTTTGTTGCTCGAGCGGTTTGCAAAGCTCTGTAAAAATATTGGATGGCCTCAATGTTCGCTCGAGCGGTGACTTTACTGCTCGAGCGGTCAGCAAATTTCTGTGCTTTTGAAACTAAGAAAATAATTTCCAAACACATTTTCAAAACTTAGACTCATGCTTGGCTCCATTTATATGTGTAATTTCATTAACAAACATGAACCCATGACTAATTTTTTTTTTCTCCAATTTCTAATACAAAAATCTCTTTGATTGTTAAGATTAAAACCAATAATTTCATGAATATAATAATTTCAAAATTCTTCTTTCTTTGTTTTATAAAACATAAATTAAAGCTATAAAGCCCTTTCAAAAATATTTACATGTAAGAAATTTAAATCAAAATCAAACTAATTTTCGATTCTCAAATATAAAATTTAATTTATTTCCAAATTTATCCAAATTTAGATTTAATTTATTTTCTCCATATCAAATCCACAAATTTTAAAACATGAAATAAACTTTCAAAACTTTTGAAAATTCATGATGCATGTACAATTGAAACTCAATTTCATGTTAAGACAACTAATCAAACCCAAAGTGATTAATTTTTCAGTTAATTTCCATAAATTTGAATCTAACTCCATTGCATGGATCAAATCTTCAATACATTATTGTTGCATGTAATTTATATAATAAAATTCAAGAATAATTCTCAAAATTAAACTCAAACTTAGCAAATTTAAAAAATCATAACTCGTAATCTTCAACCTAACTTGATTTTACATGCAAAATCTAATTTCTATCAATTTATATAATTGATCCTCAAATCTTCATTTTTAATCCTCTCAAAATCCATCTTGAATCAATTTATATCTAGATTATTTAAACAATACTAGGAAGAGAATGGAATTTCTTTCCTTAAGATTAATTTTCCATAATTTTTAACTTCAATTTTGATATCCCACAATACCCTCTTCTTCTTCTTTATTCTTCCATTCTTCCTTTCCCACGGTTTGCTCCAGCAGATTTGACTACAATGTATATATATAAATAATGAAGCTCTCTCTCTCTCTCTGGTCTGTCCTCCCTCTCTCTCTCGGCTGTGTTCTTCCAACACAAAATGAATACACAAATGCACACCTACACTAAGTCTTCAATAATAAATTAATGAAGCCACCATTCACAATCTTTCTAGGACCTTCATAATTGTAGTCCATTTTATTTTATGATTAAGATTAGATTAATCACTAATTATTCATTAGCTTAATTAATTACTCCTTAATTTTAATTAATCTTGATCATAATTTAATTAATCATAACTAATTATAAGTCCCACATAATTTAATTAGTGTAATTGATTTCAATTGAGGCCCAATTAATTATATTTAATTTTTATCATTCTGAATCAGATTTTTAATCAAACTCTCAAAAGGATCCAAATATTAAATTAAGATTATTGTCATCATCAATTTTGATTTCCCAAATCATTTAGGCCTTCAATTTCTAATCAGACTCAAAATTTCCGTCAATAAATTACATATTCAAATTGGACACCCCATGAATAAATTTAATTCATGATAACCACAATTCTCAATTCTCATGACTTAATCAACTCCAATTTGGACCCAATTAATAAAATCCCAATTTTACTAAACTGAATTGAATATTTAATTAAACCCCCATATGGTCTGATACTTAAAATTAAAATTATTCAATTCGTGAATTTCACCTTCTTGAGCTACTTAAGCTTTTAATTTCTAATTCTAAAATAGTTGTTTTATAAAATTACATACGAATCAATACCAACATTGTTCATCAATTCCACAATTAAATTAAAATAATAATTAATTAAAATCCAAATCACCTTGATTAATTAAATATAAAATATTATATGTGGCAAGGTCGTCACAGTTTGTTATTGAGCAACGGGTGCCTGTTTCAGATGTGGTAAAACTGGCCACATGATGACCGATTGTCCAGTCCGGTTCGAGAATACCAATTGCTTCGCAGCAAGTTCAGCCGGATCTGCTTCCGTAATAAGGGCAAATGCTAGAACTAATGTCAAGGGTAACACTGGGAATGAAACGCTAAGACAAGAGAGAGTGTTCGCACTAGTGCCTGGGGATGTATAGAATACTGAATCAGTGGTGTCAAGTATAATCTCTATCTGTGCTCAGAATGCCTATGTGTTGATAGATTCTGGTTCCACACACTTATTTTTATCACATGCTTTTTCTCGAAAATTAATTAGACCTTTGGAACCTATGAACTATTTACTATCTGTGTCTACACCATTTGGAGGTTCTATGAAATATGCTTATGTTTATCTGGCATGTGATATTATGATTGGTGATATGACATTGTATGTTGATTTGCTGCCTTTGAGCATTGACCATTTTGGCTGTATATTGGGCATGGATTGGTTGACAAAATATTGTGCAACTATTGACTGTGTGAATAAAACTGTTGTGTTTCAACCACCTGGTATGCCTGAGTTTGTATTTGTTGGGAATGAGGTAATTCCTCACCGTATTTGATTTCTTTTGTGAAAGCTAGGAAGCTATTACAAAAAGGGTGCCTAGGTTACTTATGTTGCTTGTTGACTATGACTTCTGATAGTCTTATTGTAGAGAACATTGCTGTAGTAAATGAATTTTTTAATGTATTTCCCAATGAATTGCCGGGAGATTTAATTGATAAGGAAATTGAGTTTATTATTGATGTTGTATCCGGAACAAAATCGATTTCCAAAACTCCATATAGAATGTCGACTTCTGAATTGAAAGAATTGAAAATTCAACTTCAGGAACTGTTAGACAAGAGGTTTATTCGATCGAGCACTTCACCTTGGGGTGCTCCAGTTTTGTTTATTAAAAAAAAAGATAGGCCCCTGAGGTTATGTATAGATTGTCGGGAATTGAATAGAGTAACTATCAAGAACAAATATCCATTGCCCCGAATAGATGATTTGTTTGACCAACTTCAGGGAGCCCAAGTCTTTTAAAAAATTGACCTTAGATCTGGATACCACCAATTGAAAGTTACGCCTTCCGGACTAGATATGGGCACTATGAGTTTCTGGTGATGCTGTTTGGGATAACTAATGCACTAGCAACTTTTATGGACCTAATGAATAGGGTGTTCAAACAATTTCCTGATGAGTTTATTGTTGTGTTTATTGATGATATTTTGATTTATTCCAAAAGCAGGGAAGAACATGAAAATCATTTGAGAATTGTGCTACAGACCCTGAGAGAAAAGAAGTTATATGCAAAATTTTTCAAATGTGAATTCTAGCTTGACAGCGTAGCATTTCTAGGACATGTGATCAACAATGATGGCATATCAGTTGACTTACAAAAAATTGAGGCAATTGTGAACTGGCCAAGACCAACAAATGTGTCAGAAGTTAGAAGCTTTCTGGGGCTTGTAGGTTACTATCGCAGATTTGTGAAAGACTTTTCCAAACTTACTATGCCATTGACACAATTGACTCAGAAAAATGTACCTTTTGATTGGACTGATTAGCGGAATCAACCTTCCAAGAACTGAAAACGAGACTAGTAACTGCATCAATACTAACATTGCCCAACGGAACTGATAAGTTTCAGATTTATAGTGATGCTTCCTACAAAGGCTTGGGGTGTGTGCTAATACAAAACGAAAAGGTAATTGCGTATGCTTCTCGCAACTCTGCCCTCATGAAAAGAACTATCCAACTCATGACCTTGAACTCGTAGCTGTGGTGTTTGCCTTGAAGATTTGGCGACATTATTTGTATGGTGTAACTTGTGAAGTATATACAGACCATAAAAGCTTGAAGTATTTCTTCACCCAAAAAGAACTGAACATGAGACAAAGGTGATGGCTTGAATTAATCAAGGATTATGATTTGCAAATCTTGTATCATCCGGGGAAAGCTAATACCATTGTAGATGCCTTGAGTCGAAAATCCATTGGCAATTTGTCCTGTTTGCTCACTGATCAAAGGGAATTGTTATGTGACTTGGAAAGAAATGAGATTGAAATTGTGTTACGAGAACAAGGTGGAGTCTTAGCCACCATTTTTGCCCAATCTGTCATACTTAAAGAAATTAAAGAAAAGCAATTACAGGATGAATTTTTGAAGAAGATTGTTAATGAAATTGATTCAAAACCAAGGCCAGGATTTGTGTTTGAGAACAATGTATTGAAGTTTCAGAATCGACTTTGTGTGCCGGATTGTCTGGATTTGAGAAAATGTGTTATGACTGAAGTTCACAACTCAAAGTTTGCTATGTACTCGAGAAACACGAAAATGTACAAGAATTTGAAACAGAATTTTTGGTGGCTTGGAATGAAGAAAAGCATTTATGATTTTGTGGCTAGATGTTTGTATTGCCAACAAGTTAAAGCTGAACATCAATGACCCACTTGGTTGCTTCAGCCACTTCCTATACCGGAATGGAAATAGGAGCACATTACCATAAATTTCATTGTGGGATTGCCTCGCTCCTCCTGAGGTATGGATTCTATTTGGGTCATTGTAGATTGTTTAACTAAATCTGCCCACTTTTTGCTTGTCAAATCTTTGTATAATGCGGGTAAATTAGCTGACATCTATGTGAATGAGATAGTAAGATTGAATGATGTGCCAATATCTATAGAGATCCTAAGTTCACTTTAAGATATTGGTAGAGTCTACAGCAAGCTTGGGGAACTGAGTTACAACTGAGCAGTGCATACCATCCATAAACAGACGGTCAGTAAAAAAGGATGATACAAACGTTAGAGGATATGCTTAGAATGTGTGCCCTAGATTTCCAAGGGAATTGGGAAACCTATTTACCATTGGCTGAGTTTGTGTACAAAAACAATTATCATTCAAGTATCGGTATGGCTCCTTATGAAGTGTTGTATGGTAGGAAATGCCGATCTCCGATTTGCTTGGCCGAAGTAGGTGACCGACCTTTGTTAGGACCAGAACTTGTGCAAGAAACCATTGAAAACGTGAAATTGATTCAACAACGATTGAAAACTGCACAAAGCTACCAAAAGAGTTATGCGGATGTCCGAAGAAGAGACGGGGAATATGACGTTGGGGATCATGTGTTTATTAAAGTAACTCCTATGAAAGGGCAAACTCGGTTTGGTGTAAAGGGCAAGTTAGCGCTGAGATATGTTGGGCTATACGAGATTTTAGAGAAAATCAACATGGTGACGTATCGAGTAGCCTTACCGCCGGTCATGGAACATATGCACAATGTTTTTCATGTCTTAATGTTGCGAGGATATTTGAGGGATCCGTTCCATGTGATTGAACTAACCCATGTGCTCTTGAAAGATGACTATACGTACGAAGAGAGGCCAATTCAGATTGTGAACTGCCGAATCAAAAGATTGAGAAATAAAGAAATACCATTGGTAAAAGTGGATTGGCAAAACCACGGAGGGACCTATGCAACTTGGGAGACTGAAGAAGATATAATGAAAAGATATCCTGACTTGTTTCCTTCCGATCCAATGTTCTTTCAAAATGAAGGTAATTCGAGTTTGGAGGACTAAACTCCTTAAGGGGGGAAGACTGTAACAACCTCGATCCATGATTAGCCAATAGACCATGATTAATTGTGCCTAATGAGTAATTACGATGAAATTCTGAATTAATTGCAAGTGCGTTGCATCATTTGTGTTTCTATCTGTTTGGCATAGAAATATCTGTTTGTATTTTTGTTTCGTTCTGCGAATTGAAGGCCTCATTGGCATCCGATCACGAAATTGACTTGAATTATGTGCTGGTTGGAATTTTTAGAACATTACGGTAGGTTTAATTGAAATTTGATTCAGAACAAAATAATTAGAATAATTAATGCTCAATTAAGCCTAATTAATGAATTCCTTAAGCCAAGCCTATATAAGGCATTAGTGGACCCTTGTATACACTTTACACTCTTATTTCTTCCTTCTTGAGGCATCAAACGTGAGTGAGAGAGAGAGATCAAGTGTTCAGTTAGAAATCTAAGGAGAAAGAAAAATTGTAAAGAATTCAAGGTGTTAAACTAAGTGACTCAACCATTTGGACATCTAGGACACAATTAAGCTTCCAAGGTAAGAATTTCTATCTTCTAGTTTGTAATTTAGTTGGTTGCCACATGACATCAAGTGGGATAGGAGAATTAACATAAGAATTGAACTTAAATAGATGAATTCCATATATGCATGCATATATCATAACATTTTGAGTTTGAACTTCACATAAGTCTCACATGCATGTGTCTATCTTGACCTTGTTTTGAGAATTTATCACATTTCTTACCATTTGATCTTCATTGATCATGTTTTGGAAAGTTTAAGTTCATGACAATTCATGAATGTCATGTTCACATCGTATTCGTAAGCTTCAAGTTGAATTTTGAGCAATTGGCAAGCTTTTGGGCCTTGATTTGGCGAAATAGTTTTGAATTCATGATGTTTGACAAGTTTAGACATGTTTTCTCAAGCTTTTGGCCCAAAAAGAACATGATTTGTGGCTTTGAATTTGAGTTTTGGTGCTTGGGAGTGAATCTGGAAATTCCAAAATTCGGCTCATCCGCTCGAGTGACAGAACCTGCGCTCGAGCGACCACGCACATGTTTGTACTTCCACTCGAGCGACCAAAAGCTGGTTCGAGCGAAAATTGCATGCTCCCAAAAGTTTACATGTTTTGTAAACCGCTCGAGCAACAATAGTTGCACTCGAGCGAGGACTTCAGTCTCATGTTCGAGCGACCGTCGAGCGGAAAAATCAAGCAACCAGTACTTTTGCAAAGTTTACAGACCGCTCGAGCGAAGGAAGTTGCGCTTGAGCGATCACTCACATGTTTGGACGTCCGCTCGAGCGAGGGAAGTTGAGCTTGAGCGAGACCCCTGTTCCCAGCATATTTGACTAAGTGTTTTCAAGTGCATTTTCATATCCTCATTGCATCTTAGGCACTCCTAAGCCAAGATTAAGACATAATAATGAGGATAAGACTTAGAAACACACTAAGAACGAAACGTAATGAGTTAAGTATATGTTGAGCGTGTGTTTCAACGTGTATCTACTATGTATTTGTGTAGGTCACGCGCCATAGACTATCTGAATCGCCTGCTTTCTTTATTTTGCTATCAGAGCTATTTGTGAGTAATAACTCTGTAAAGTTATGTTTGATTTTAATTATTTTATGATGATATGAAATGATCAAGTTTATTTTGACTATTGTATTTGTATTTCGGGCTAAGTCCCCTTTTGACAATATCTATAATGTATGTGATGTAAGGCTATTTTCTTTTGACGTCACAAATTTGTATATAAAGTTTTAAGATTATTTGTCCCATCTATGTCTGCACAGCTCTATGAACTATGTATGTTTCTATATTTACTTCTGCAGCCCCTTATTATACGATAATCTGTTTAGAGGCCTTTGGTAATCTAAGGATTACTGGTCGGTTACGATACTAAACTTATAGGGGCGGGTTTGGGTCGTGACAGGACTAGAGTCCTAGATAAAAAGAGACTCTTAGTCTGGATAATGATAAGGCTATTGAGGAGTTTATCGCTATCTAGTTGAGAGTCTGAGATAAGTATTGTTCTTGAGTCTTATGAAGTGAGACTTCTAGAGGATTAAGTCAATGCTAGCTATAAAAGTAAGACACACTCGTGGGTCTAAAGGTATGCTTTAATTTGTGCATTGAGTACTTGTGTGATATCTTTGAGAGATTGTTTAACTGACTTGATCGTTAGAGTGCCCCCAAGTGGATGAACAACTGTGGTATATTCATTTTCTTGTTGACAAGTTGTTGGCTTAATCTATTATGCCGCGTGCTATCTAGCTAAGTTCCCTGTTTGGTTGTGCGGTCGAAAATCAACACCACAATTTGCCGTCGTCTGTGGAAACTTAGTAAGGATAGATGGCCAACAACGGACAGGAAATAAGGATTAGGGATAACATTTACAGTGAAGAAGAGGAACACATGGGTCCTAATACTGGGAACAATAACGAAAAAGGACAGAAGGTCAACCTCGAGGCAAACAATGTTGCAAGGGGTTGAAATGGGAACAAGAAGGGTAGTCGAGATGTGTACTACCACGAAGGCGATCTCCAGGTATGGAAGGATAGGTGCTTGAGAAGAGATAAGGAACTAAAGGACATGGCGAACAAGTTGATAGATTTGCAAACAGTGGTCAACCTCATGATGCAGAAAAACATGATATAACTAGTGTTTCCCTTGCAAGACACAACGGTACCAGCAACCAAGGCCGATGTCTAAAAGGTAGAGTAGAAGGCAGTACCAACTGTCCCACAACATGCTAATGGACAGGGAAATTCACATCAACAATCACGAGATGCCGGGCAGACAAAGTCAATGCGAGGGGAGTGTAGACATCCCCGAACGCCCCGGGAGGGTTAAGTCCCGTTCCGTTCATATTGGGGTCACTACAGTTCGAAGGACTCAAATGTCACGGTTCTTAATCTTGAACCAAAGAGTCCAAATCCGGCAAATCGTTTTGAAAACAGATTTTTTTTGAAAGAAGTGCCAAACATGGACCGCTTTGCCAGATACAGAGTCGCCACCTAAATATTTTATTTTTGGGAAATTTAGGAAACCCTGACTCGGTGCCAAAGGCCACGTGTTCGTCATCACCAAAGTTGCCTCGGCTCGGGAACTTGGGTACGATTGGGGAAGGTCACTTCGTGAGCACCCCCGCTCGCCCGGTCAAAGACCGGCCTCTACTAACCATGATATCTATTTTTGAAAACATTGTGTATTCTTATTCCGGTTATTAGCCTAGATTTACTATGTGATGCGCATAGCATACAAGTATAGATTGAGTCGCCTGAATTGGAACGAAACATTTCATGTTTGTTTGTTTGAAAATGGTTTGATGGTGCTACCCGCAGGTAGGCTAAGACGTGGATTTGCCACCCTCGGGTGGGCTTTAGAAAACATGATTTTGCCACTGTCTAGTGGGCTTAAAACAAACATTTGATGAATTATTCCAATCCAAATAACCCAACCTCCACCCACAGGTAGGGGTGTGCAGCGGATGGCCCGACCCGCCACACCCGCCCGACCTGACCCGAACCGCCGAGTTTTGGGTGGATGCGTGACCTGGCGGACGGATACGGGTCCATTTTTTTCATTTTCTCGGGTTCGGGTCGGGTCGCGGATAATCCGCCAAATTTATCTGTTCACCCGACCCGCCCGCCCCTCACTTATTTTCCCCCCTTTTCCCCTGTGTTGCCTCTTTTTTTTTCATTTCACGTTTTGAAGCCCTAGGTTCTTCAACATGTCTCTGTCTCTCTCAACTCTCTCTCTCTCTCTCTCTCTCACAAAGGTGACCGACGAGTGGTAATCGGCGACAATGGTGGCCACCGACGATCGGCGATCGGCACAATAGCGGCGAGCAACGATCGAAACATCGATTTGAAGGTATTCTTCTCTTCTCTTCTTCTCTTCTCTTTTCTTCTCTTCTTCTCTTTGGTCATGGATCTTCTCTTCTCTACCTTTGTTCTGTGAGTGTGCTCTGTGTTTTCTCCTCTCTTTGATATTCTTTGGTAATGTTTTTTGTTGGTTGATTTCAGTGGAATCTGGATTTTTGGTTTTTTTTTTTCCTTTCCTTGTTTGTGTTTCTAATGAATCTTTTTGAAATTTGTGGTTGAATCTCTGAAATTGTGGTCAGAGGTTGTGATTTGTTTTTTTTTTAAAAAATTAATTTTGTGTGTTAAGAACATACATGCCAATAAATTACTTAATTTCTGATTTTCTTAACCCACTTATGATTCCAGTTTCTTTATCATTTCTTCTTTCAATATTGTCAACTGCATTCCTCACTGGTTTGGGAATATCATTTAATGAATCTACCAAGACACTTATATGCTAATGGTAATGGTTTTTTATTTTTTATTTTGGGTTGATTTTGCTGTTTCCCACTCTGGGTTTTTGCTGTCGTCTTACTGCTGCTGAATGTTTACAGTAAGCAAACGTCTCTGTTTCTGTTTGATGATATCAGACTAAATTCACTTTTAGTCTTTCATGGTTTTATAAAATCATAATTTTTATCTTCTAAAACTTGTGTAGGCTGGTACACGCTTGCCTGGATCTCATTAGTGCCACTCATTGTAAGTAAGACATGTTCACATAAGTTATCTATGTTCATCCTGTTAAATTTTTCAATGCACCTGGGCTTTTCTATTGCATTGATCCTCACAAAACACATGTTTTCTGCTAATTCTATAATTATATTTGTGTTTTTGTGTAATGTGCAGATACTTCTGTTAGTGGGCACAAAACTAGAACTAGTTATAATGGAGTTGGCTCAACAAATTGAAGATCGAGCAACTGTAGTTAGAGGAGCTCCGGTTGTGGAACCAAGCAACAGGTTTTTCTGGTTTAATAGACCCCAGTGGATCCTCATCTTGATTCATTTTTACCTTGTTCCAGGTTATCTATACAATGGGATTTACATATTTGGACATATATATATTTTTTTTCCGTGTAGCTTTGTTGAGGCATTTCTAATCTCACAACTTGATCTTTCTTTTTGCACAGAATGCATTCCAGATGGCGTTATTCTTATGGACATGGGTAATTTATTCCAAATCAAACTAGCAAGTATCATATTTTCATCAGATTTATCACTTTTTTTCTTTTGATTAGTGTGTGAGAGAGAGACGAATTGAACTGTAACAATTTATTGTTTTTAACTGTTTGTACATTCAAAAAAATAAATAAATGCAGTACGAGTTTGGGATAATTCATGCTTCCACGAAAACTTGTTTGCAATTTTGGGAGAGTTCTACTTGGGGTAGCCCTTCAGTTCGTGTGCAGCTATATCACCTTTCCTCTTTATGCCTTAGTCACTCAAGTAAGTAGCTTCTTATTTCATCACCTCTGCAAATTTAGAATTTTTTTAAAAACTCATGTCAACATATTATGTTCATTTTTTGTGCGAAACACAGTTATTGCAAAAGAAATGGATTGTCTCTAGTTGGATTTCTTTGCCAATGTGTTTCTCCCTTGGTTTTCAGTCCTTTAACAGGTAATATTTTATTAGTATTATTATTATTTTAGCAACTTTTGTTGGGCTTGAAAGTTAATTTAACTAATGAGTTTATTATTATTCCAGTTTTATTCCTGTCCCATAAAACTTATGTTGGGTTTAATTTGTTGTTTTATAGACATTTCTAATTATACACTGGAATGCTTATGACTCCTGAAGTACTGCTTTGCATAATTTTTGAGGGAGTTTTAAATTGACATACCTAAATCAATTAAAATCTTTTCTCTCTTCCCACTTTTCTAATTTTGGCTTCTTTAAGACATCAGGTGCATTATATTTTAAAGAAACAATAAAATTTGATCTGCATATTGTTTGGTGCAAAGGGTCTTGGTAGACATTTAAATTTTTTGGTCTGTCTTTTAGAACAGACCATTGGAGTTTAGTTTTCAAAAGTTAAATGTATCCTAGATAAGAAGTCAGTATTGTCGTTTAAATTACTATGCTTCCTCCTGGGATTTTAATAGAAATCCGTACCCAAGATCTCAAGTCAAATTAAGATAAAGAATAATAGATGTGCAAGTGATGCCATTGATGGAGGTAATGCAAGTGGTACATCTTGTTGGCCGTCTTCTTTTGCCTCCAAAACCCTACTCTTCTTGTCTCAATAATGAATTGCTGTCAATTTATTCAAACAAGTTTTACATAAACTCTGTCCATGGAATTATGCACAATTTTTTTTTTTTTTTTTTTTTGTATGTTGAAAATTTGTAAAATTTGAAACCGCCAAACCGATTCGCATCCATCCGCCAATCCGCCAATCCGCCAAATCCGCATCCGCCGGATTGGCGGACGGATGCGGATTGATTTTCTCCAATCCGCCAATTTGGCGGACGGATGGCGGATTGGAGGTTTCGTGGCCGCAACCGATCCGCGCCCACCCCTACTCACAGGCATCCAAGCAGGTATATCACATAAGCACATAGCCTCATGGTAAGCATGCTATTCATGGCAACACTCACACGCATGCAAGGATGCTAAAGCATAAAAACTCACCGAGTACTCCAAGCCAAAGCAGAAGCTCATTAGAAATCATGCATGATCCTAACTATACAGAAATGCCTAATGCAACACATGCAAAAATACAACTATAGCAGGCTCGGCTATTCTAAACATGGCATATGAGATGCAACAGTTATCATGTATTCAACTTGGAATTGAAATACAAATGCAGTTAGTATGATGCGCCGAGCCCGGTGCATGCAAGACAGATGAATGAATGCAAACATGCTATCATACTGTATGCTAATTGAAATATGCCCTAATCTAACCATCATAAGCAGGTAAATAAAAGGGAAGAAAGACGTGGGGTTGGAAGACATACATCGCACTCACGCACACTTATTACAATTTTGCCCTCGCGCAGAGGGTCCGAATAAATATACAGTCCCGAATAAAAGAATAGTACAGTCCCAATAATACAGTCCAAATAATGTACAAATTCCTAATTAATTAACAAATTAACTAAGAAAGCTGTAAAACTGGCATGCAAGCCAGGGACTGCCTTGATTTCGCTCCGGGTGATGAATGATATATGTTTGGGCTGCCTTGCGCGGAAATCCATTGGGATGCCCCAATTAGCCTCTGTTTCGCAATTATTCTTGGAAAGCGTGCCAAGCTTCGGAAGACTGCTGATTCTTGATTTGCTGCAACAGAGAGCAGGAAAGGGGCATAGCAATGTATTTTCACAAATGTATGCATGCCTCGATCCTCGTGCCACCAATCACGCATCTCGATGCATGATGGCCGAGGAGTCGAATTGCACAACTCAATATGGAATGAATGCACATGAAAACTATAACAAAACCTAACTCCATCATGGATAATCCGGAGTGTCGGTGACTGGGGAATTGAGACACGTTCCGTCACTCGAAGTACGAAACGCACCTCGTTTCCCGTGTCCGGGCTAACTCCTATCCCGAACACGATGCAATATGCATGACATGCATGAAATGCAACTAAGATACAGTCCTAACATGCACAATGTTATGGAATGGCATACACAATGCACGAGATGAGATGGCATACACAATGCGCTAATATACAACCTCGCATACACAATGCTATGGAATGAAATGGCATACACAATGCAATATGGACCTACACTAACATGAGTGGACCTCAGCCACACTCACATGAGAGGCCATCAGATGAAAACAAGACAACTCGAAATGCGTGCACGCGTGCACGCAAACCGAGGACCGACCCTCAGGCACCGAAATGCCACTCTAATGAGACATGGCAAAGACATGGAATATGATATGCAAACATGCAAAAATCAGTAGCAAAATGAGGGGCAAAACAGCCCCGAAACAAGGCGAAATGACACCCGATGCATGGAATCTCTCCCGAAATGCAAAACTAGGTACATGAAATGGCTTACAGCTATACAAAGCATGCATAATTAGTACATGGAATGAAAATACAGAAGAAAGGCAGCCCCAAAATAAGCATTTTTACAGTTCAAAGTATGGCCAAACAGTAAGCACAAGTGGGACTAAATTAGCATACAAAAATGGCTCCGCAAGGGAGGCAATGAAGCAAGTGGTAGATGAAAAGCCCAAACAGAAAAAGACCCTTCTACAACACTGAAGATGGACCAAAAATATGACTACTTACAGTTTATGGCAGCCCTCAAAACAGTATACAAACACACTCAAAATGTCATGCAAGATGAGGCTCAAAAGAGGCTATAACACAAAGTATACAAAATATTTATCAAACAGCCAAAGACCCTTAATGAAACATGGAGAGGGGGTCAAAACAAGGCAATTTTCAGTTCGGACCAAGGTCCAAAACAGAATCTTAATAAGCTAATAAATCATGCAAAAATGGGGACCAAAGAGGGGTACAATGGCAAGTGATACATGGAGGTCCCCAAAAGTGTTGAGCCCTTCTTCAATGTTGAAGAAGGGCTCAAAATAAGCCTATTTACAGTTTATGACATGCTCCAAAACAGGTCACTCATAGGCTAAAAATATCATGCAAAATAACGGCATTCAAGAGGATAATGAAGAAAGTTCCAAAAATAAGCTTCAAACTGCAATGAGCCCTTAATTAAACGTGGAATATAGCTCAAAAAAATGACATTTTCATTTTTGGTCGGAGCTCAAAACAGCAAGAAAATAGGGCTAAGAAATGTTGCAAAAACAGCCCCAAAAGAGAGATTAAAGACAAGGGGCAGCAGATGGCCTCGAACAGGAAAGAGCCCTTCAACAAAGTTGAAGAGGGGCTCAAAACAAGGCACTTCACAGTTTAGGTCGAAGCCCAGAAATGCTAGCAAAAGGGGCTAAAGTATGAAGCAAAAGAATGCAAGAAAAGGGGAAATGAGGACTTACCCTTGTAGCACAACAATGCAGCAACTTCTGGACCAAGAAGGTGGGCTCTCAATCTCTGCAAATGACCTCCAAGGTGCTGGAATGGGTGGTGGAGGTGGTAGGCTATGAGTTGGTGTGTAAATGGTGCAAGAACAAGGGTGTTTTGAGGCTTGGATGAGAGAGATCTGGAGGATTGTATGCAAATGCCCCAGCTGGTTTTTCTAACCCCTGCAAATGGAGCTCAAGGGTTGGTTTTATAGAGGGAGAGAGGTGAGGCTTCTTGGAGAAGCCACAAGAAAGGGTCAAAGCTTCTTGGAGAAGCTAGAGCAAAAGGATCAAGCTTCTTCAAAAAGCTAAAACAAAGGATCAAGCTTCTTCAAGAAGCTAAAATAAAAGATTCAAGCTTCCTCAAGAAGCTAAAACAAAGGATTCAAGCTTCTTGGAGAAGCTTCAGCCGAAAAAAAAAAAAAAAAAAAAAATTTGGAAGACCGACCATGCCGACCGACCCCATGCCGACCGACCTTGCCGACCGACCACATGCCGACCGACCCCATGCCGACCGACCTTGCCGACCGACCATGCCGACCGACCCCATGCCGACCGACCATGCTGACCGACCTTGCCGACCGACCATGCTGACCGACCATGCCGACCGACCTCATGCCGACCGACCTCGCCGACCGACCTTGCCGACCGACTATCACCAATGGCCGGTGGCAAAAAAAATCTGCTCTGAAGGTCCAATTTCAAATGGACATAACTCCTTCATGTGAACTCCTTTTCAGGTCATTCTTGTGTCCAAATTGAAGCCCCAGAAGTTAGCTTTCCAATGGGACAAACCTTGCATTAAAATTCTAACTATGCAAAAAGTTATGCTCATTTCGGTGAAGCCGCGCAGATATTTTCTCTCCTTCCAGATTCATGCTGAACCACTTTTGACCAAAAAAAGCTGGTTGGCCATCTGATTCGCTGGTTTTCCATGTGTCCACATTGAAGCCCCGGAAGTTATCTTTCCAATGGCGCCAACCTCGCATCAAAATTCCAACTGTGCAAAAAGTTATGCTTGTTTTGGTAAAGGTTGCTTAGTTTCGGTCCCAACCGGAGTGATACCCTACTTCAATCAACGATATCTCCCCTATCCGGAATTGGATTTAGGAGATTCTTGAGTGTAAAATGAAGCCCCAGGAGTAAGCTTTTGAATGGTGGTGGCCTCATAGCTTGATTCCAAGTATCCAGATGAATAGGCCCGATTCGGCGAGGACTGCTCGACTCTCTCTTAACGGTTCATGCCCATTTTCTCCCCGACTGGATTTCTTCCCTCTTCTCTTCTTTTCTTCAACTTCAAACCCTAAGTAAGGTGTTTTGAAAGATTTTTCAAAGATTTCATCTCTCTTTCATTCATTTCCACTTTGTCCTTGCTCGGTTTACCGAAAAGCGCAATTTTTGACAAATGCGAGCCTCGGAACATCGTAAAAACTTTATTTTCAAAATGTTTCGAAAGAGAGGGTTTTAAGATCTAAAATCTTTTGATCAAGATTGTTTTGGTCCAAAAGGGGTATGAAGTTGAGGTTTGACTCTCTCTTTGTCGAAGAAATTGCACTTTTCCGCTGCACATCTTTCTCCACCATGTAAACCATCAGTCGCGTCCAAGTCTTATGGAAAGTCAAAAATGGGGTGTCCACAGAGTCCCAAAGGACACCACGGTTCAAGGGCACCTACGTTAGGGGATCTCGGTAGATCCAAGGGTAGGGCCTTTGTTTTGATAATGCAGTGGACGTAGAGAAGTCCAAGAGAACGCACCCTAACATAGAAAGCAGCGTACTGAAAAGGCTGAAGTTGAAGGACATCCGAGCTCCAGGACGAACGAAGGAGGACTTGAGAAATTACCTCCAAAGGAAGAGACACGATGCCGAGATCACATCCAACACCCGAAGACGCCATTCTTGGTGGAGTTGGATGCGTTCGAAGCACCAAAAATGTTTAGCATGCTGAGATTTTAGATCTATGATGGTAAGTTTGACCTAGACTTTCATGTCAGATTATACTTAAATTCAATGGCTTTGTGGAGTGGGAATGACCAGCTATTATACAAGGTATTCCTATCATCATTTGGGAAAATAGCATCCGATTGGTTCCACAAACTATCGAAAAGATGTGTGAAGAGTTAGGAAGGCCTGGCTGAGATGTTTGTGGCCAGGTTCGTTATAAATAGATTGTAGTTACTGAGGGTAGACTTCGTACTGGCATTAAAGATCAGCGATGGTGAAGGTCTTAAGACCTACGCCAAGAGGTACTATGAGGTTTATAATTGGATTCCGACTTGTAACCAGGAACTCGTAGTCGTATCTTTTAAGAACGGCTTGGATGATGATTGCCCACTCTGACAATCACTTGCAAAGACTCTCCCAAAGAATATGGAAGAACTAATGGCGCGGTTTGAAAAATACGCTAGGATTGAGAAAGTCTAAAGGCGATGTTCCCATAGCGAACAAGGTGATTAACCTAGACTTGCCGTGATGGTAGAGTTGAACTAAGTACAAGGCGATGTTTCAATGTGAGACAAGACGATTAACTTAGACTTGCCGTGATAGTAGGGTTGAACTAAGTACAAAGCGATGTTTTAATGTGAAATAAGGCGATTAACTTAGACTTGTTATGATGGTAAAGTTGAACTAAGTACAAGGTGATATTTCAATGTGAAACAAGGAGAAACTAGCCATGTTTTGGTTAGTTTGTGTGAAGAGTTGAGGTAGAAAGTACTCTCGGAACACTGAGGTCAAGCCTCAAGTGTTTAGTTTGGGCGAGCCAAACACAATGACCTCGGTCATGGACGTCTAAGTTAGACTTAGGTAAGAACCAGACGATGTGAACATAAGTGATACTTAGGTTCATATTAGGGGGCAAGAAGCATAAATAAGTATAACACTTGTAAAAAAAATTCAGAAAAAGTTTACAAGTTGAAGTTATCCGAGATGATTAATAGAGATACTATCCGAGATATGTTACCAGAGATGGCTGATCACTACGCTAAATCCGAGATGATCAGTCCGAGATAATTTACCAGTGCTATACCTGAGGTATTTTGATCCGAGGTAAGCAACCAGGTTGTCAGACTTCGAAGGATAAGAAAAAGTCTAAGTATGGAAACATACAAAACAGAGAAGATAGCAAAGCATACACAAAGCAGTTATGAAAGGCAAACATCTAACACTTAAAAGAAAAAAAAGAAAAACATGCATTGAAGGAAGAGCCTAGGTGGAGTAGATCCCAGATGGAAGAGCATGGCCTAAGTGAAGTAAACCTACTATGGAAAAACATGGCCTATGTCACGACCCAAACCCGTCCTTATAGGTTTAGGGTCATAACCGGCCAATAATCCTTAGATTACCAAAGGCGTTTGAATAGATTAACATATAATTAGGGGCTGCGGAAGCAAATATATATATATATAGACATACGCAGTCTATTGAGCTGTGTTGACATATATGGGACAGAAATTTAAAACTTGGATGAAATATATACATATATGACGTCAAATCCACATAAGTCTTGCAGCACCGTACAAGGTGTGTGGATGAATAAAAACAAAACAAAACATTCTACACAAGACAACTCTAAACATGGTTCACAAAACTTGACTTCTTAAACGGGAACCTCCTTCGGAGGCTCGGTGGCTGGCTGACCCAAATCTAATTAAATTGAGTCCACGTCATGTTCCCATTATTAGGTTCGGATCAGTAACCACCTTCTTCGAGCTTCATCTTTTAACGTGTAGGTGGCCAAAAGAACTTTTTGTGTTTCGGAGCAAGGAAACACTTCAAATAGTTTCTCCATTTCAAGCAACTAGGTTTCTGCCTTTAAGGGTTCAATGCCACCCAAGAAAGTTGGCGGTTTCATCTTCATAAACTTCTGAGTCAGTTTGATTATATCATTGTTATCTAGCTCATGTTGTGTTGGTGGAGGCGGAGGGGGCAAAAGTTGTTGCCTTTGTTGTTGTGTCAGTGCTTCAGTCAGAGCTACAAGCATTTGTTCCATACGACTCATGCGAGCCTCAGAGGATTTGGTGGCATCATTATGTAGACACCCCATTTTTGATCGCCGCAAGGCTTGAGCGCTTAGTTCTGTACGCTTGATGATGAAAGTGGTGTTGTGCGTGTTTCGAGGTCTCAACGAAGGGGCTATGTTTAAGCTCTAAAACAATCCCAAACCTTCCATATTCACAGTGTTTGTACCCCAGAAACCCATTTTTACACATTGTGCCACCCTATGCTGAGTCTGAAGCAGAGAGATAGGGGATCACATTGAGGCCTGGCCGTGCCCCATTGAGGCTCGGCCGTGGCTATTTATGGCCGGTCGTGCTTTAGCAGCAAGAAACACTATTCTGGGTGGGAGCTAGCCAACTGTCTATCTTTAAAGATATTTATGACCTATTTTGCTTAAATTCTATAAAAACAAAGTTGTATCTCTGTTTTGAGGGTTGAACAAATTCTAAAAAGCTTATACACCTTCTTCAGAGCTCCTTCTTCTTGTGTAAGCAACCTTTGAGCAAGCTTACCACCTTTAACCTATATCCATGCACCATATACATCTTCACACCTTGGCCTTGGAACCTTTGTTGAGCCTTGAGCATCACAATTCAAGCTTGAGAGTGTGTTTGGACCTAGTTTGATTCACAACAAAGAGCTTACCTTCTTAAGAGAAAACAGAGGGCAGTGACTGAAGGTGAAACATGACAAATTCCAAGGAAGGCAGACAGAGTTACTTCTGAAATCGCTACGAGCATGCCATCCTTGTGCTTCCATTGTAAATTGTAAATTAATGATCTCAATATTGTTGTAGTTATTAGCATTGTAATTAATATTGTTGCAGCAATGATTCATTAGATAGTTAGCTTATTTTGTTGTAATAAATTAGCTAGTTAGTTAATTATGGCTTAGCTAGTTAGTTATTTATTCATTCACTTGGCTTTGTAATAATTAGTTTAATTCGGACTCTTGGACATTGATTCGCACCCTCTTGCACGAGGGCAAATATGTAATAACGTGTATGTCTTCCAACCCCACGTCTTTCTCCATTTTACTTATTCGCTAGTGTAGAGCACCATTTTTTTCAAATTAGCATTTTTATGCTTTGCATCCATTGTCTTGCATGCATCCAAGGTTCGGCTCATCATACTAACCAAATGTTTAAATTAATTGCTTGAATACGTGCTTTATCGCATGTCTTGAATTGTATCATATACCATGCTCATAGCTGAGCCTATTAATTGCATGGTTGTATGTGTCACATTAGTCATATTGCATTATTTAGGAGCATGCATTTTTCTAATTATTTTGCTTTGTTTGGCTTGCCTTGGAGTATTAGGTGAGCTTTTATTTGCTTTAGTATATTGCATAAGTGTGCTTGTTGCCATGTCTAGTATGCTTGCCATGAGGCTAATTGCTTAAATGATATACCTCTTTGAATGCCTGTGGATGTAGGCTAAAATGCAAAAATTGGGATAAATTGATTAATGTACATACAAACTCACATTTTCAAGTGACATGTATCAAAAACAATTTTCAAACTAAACATGAAATCAAATGTTCCAACTTTTGCAAATTGATCTATACTTGCGTGTATCACCTAGTAAAGTTAGTCTAATAACCGAAACAAGAGCATATAATGTAAATAAGAATCACATCATGATTAGTAGAGGCCGATCTTTGATTGGGCGAGTGAGGTGCTCAATTCATGACCTTCCCCTCTCGTACCTAAGTTCCTGAGCCGAGACACTTTGGTAATGACGGATAAGTTACCTTTGGCACGAGTCTCGAATTTCCTAAATTTTTCAAAAATATTTAGGTGGCGACTTTGAAATCTGGCAAAGCAGTCCATTTTTGGCATTTGATTCAAACATTGATTTTCCAAAACGAATTGCTAGATTTGGACTCTTTTTGTGTTTTCATTATTTCACGTTGCACTTGTGAAATCATATTCAGAATCATGGGAGTCTGAACTGTAGGGCTAGTCGTATCCGAAAGGAGTACGAAAAGCAAGCCACAGTTTATGGGGAACTTAGAGAACCTGACTTGAATTTCATGATGTGATAATTTTATCTACACTTATATGTTCTTTGCATTGCATTTGCATGGTTACTTTAAGTCACTGTGTTTTCCATCTGTTATTCTTGGATGGTTTGCCGGAGGTTTGCCCAAAAGGCTGACCGATCATGGGCTCTGCCATATTGGAAACACAACCCTTGGATCTGGATTATTGCTGTACCGCTTGATTCTCCTTTCACTTCTCGGTGTTAAGTATGAGAGGTATATTAGGTAATCTTGCCGAGGTACACTTTCGATTGTGAAAGGAGAAGTGAAAGGAGAATCAAGGGACATCGAGAAGTTAATGGAAAAGGGACATCTCAAGCCCGCGCCCTCAAATTATTAATCGACAAGTTACATTTGAGGGCGCGGGCTATAGTGACTATTCCAACTTAGGACAAGATGCCACCTATTTGCAGGATGTTGTGAAACTTGTCGTTTGAAATAACGCAACCTAGATCATATCAAACATCTAGGACAGGATAACCCTACTCTCCCTCATAGGGGTGTTTTGGTTATTTTACTTGGTATGTGCTTTTGACTGTACAGGATGGTTCACATCAGTATGAGTTTGAGAACAGAGTTTAGTGGGGATTATGGTTCTTCAGTTATGTTTTTTCTACTGTGAATTGGGTCGAGGTGCCGATCGATTTTGATTGATGGTTTTTTTCTTTGCTAGGTAGTTTACCATCATAGCTTTAGAAAGACCCGATATTTCCTAAGTTGTGTGGACTCGTTTTGGCAGGCTTTGTAAAGGTCAAGACCTTGCTGGTAGTCAGCCAGTGTTAGTCTCACTTTCGCCAGTTACTCAACGAAGAAGGAACAAACAGTCAGCAACACCAGTACAAAGCATTCAGCAAACACCTAACTGTTCTTACTCAAGCAGTTCACCAGCATCTAACTCATCTAGACCAGCAATGGCACAGAACATGGAAGAATTTGCTGCCATGATGGCGACTTTCCAAAGAACCATGGATACTGTCAACCAAAGGATGGCGGCACAGGACAAAGTCATCGCTGATCTATGATGTACATCTGGGGCATTCGCATCGACCGTGCATCTGATCCCGACTACTCAGCCAAACTCGGATCTACCTTCACCAGTAGAAAATCCCTAAATCTTGGATCCTCAGGAAATTTTTCCTCCAACTCCAACTTATCAGCCTCCGGTTCAACCTCTCGCAGGAATTTTTCCTTTTGATATCAATGAAATTGATCTGGCTTTGATCAAGATTGCTAGATTGGAGAAAGCATTGAAAAAATCCCAGGGCTTTAACTTAATTCCTGACATTGAAGATGGATACACTGAGGCTTCGATCAGATTACTAGAGAAATTCAAGATGCCCCACATCGATAGATTCGATGGAAGTGGGGATCCGATTGTGCATGTCTATTTGTTTTCAGATGTATTGAGGCCTATGGGTTTGTCTCAGGCACAGAAGCTCTCGTTATTTGGGAGAACCTTGTCTGATGTGGCGGCCATCTAGTACGCTAAGTTGGAGGACTCTACAAAGCGGAATTGGGAGGAGTTATCCAAGGCATTTGTCAACCAGTACTCTTATAACACTCAGATAGAGGTAACCATCAGTGAGCTAGAGGCCACTACCCAGAATCCCAAAGAATCATTTATTGATTTTGTCGCCCGATGGAGAGCCAAGGCAGCTCGAATGACAAATAGACTTGCTAAAAGAGAACAAGTCCGGCTGGTGGTCCAGAATCTTGAACCAGATATGCTACAGAGGATGATAGTGGCACCATTATCCACCTTTGCTTCCTTACATAAGTTGGAGGTCCAGATTGAGAGTGTATTCAAAAAGGATATCATCCACAGAACAAGTGAACCTGTAAGCAGGCCATTCTCTCGGAATACCAATGCTAGTAATAGCACTATTCCGCGGTCTGTGGATGTCGATACTATTGTTTCTATGGCCAAGATGGCTGATCCGTTTGCTATTGCCACAACCTCACAACCTTCACAAAACACCAGCCCACCCTAGAACCGGAGAGTTTTTACACCCCTCCATATGAGCGTAGCCCGCGCCCTCAAATTATTAATGGAAAAGGGACATCTTAAGTCTCTTGATCCTCGTCCACTTCCGGACCCATTGCCACCCAAACATGACCTTACCCAGTATTGCATCTTCCACCAACAACATGGTCACCCCACAAATCTGTGTTACCGTTTACGTTATGAGATCCAGGATCTCATTGACAACAAAGTCATCGCCCCACCCGCTAAACCAAATGTAACAACCAATCCACTTCCTGTACACAACCAAGTTCTCCTGCCTAAAAACATTAACCATATCCATACACTACTGCCCACTTTCAACCCTAGCACATACATTACCTTATCCTACTTACCAAAATCGGAGGTGGTTATTCCAGATGGCACAAACATGTGCATGATGGATCTAACCCCACAAACCCAGGCCTAGGCCCAGGCCCATGGTAGTAGAAACGGAGAAAGAGAAGAATGTACTGAAGATAGGGTTAGGAATGGCAACGGGGCAGGGCGGGGCCGGGGATCGCACTCTCCGTCCCCGATAGTGGAAATCCCCCGGCCCGGCCCCGATCCCCGACGGGGAACCTATCACCGTCCCCGTCCCCGCCCCTGCCCCCTAACGGAGATCGGGTTTCCCCGACCCCGAACATTCCCGGCCTTAAAAAAAAAAAAATGTGCAGCCACACAAAACAACAGTAACAGTTTGGTCGATGAGCAAGATTGGGAGCAATGAGATTGTTCTTATCCCAAACTTTCTGCTATTTCTGAAACTCCTTTTCATCAAAATAAATAAATAAATAAAAAATCAATTCAAAAAACCCATTTCAGAAATTGGGGTTTGTTCTTATCCCAAACTTTATGCTATTTCTGAAGCTCCTTTTCATCAAAATAAATAAATAAATAAAAGATCAATTCAAAAAATCCATTTCAGAAATTGGGGTTTTCCAGTTGAATTCAAGCTCAAATATTTTAAAAATTAGACAATCCCAGCTCAAATTGGGGTTGTCCGGCAACATCAGTGACTCCATCATCATCAACATCATCATTATCACCAACAAAAAAAAATAAAGAAAGATCAAACGAATGTCCATTTTTGTACTAGATCGTACCAGATCTGGGGTTTTGAACTAGATCTGAGGAAGATGGGTGACTGTGACGGACGACAATGGGGAGGGGAGGAGACAGCGACAATGAGGGGAGGGACGACGGTGATGGGAGGGGGGAAGGAGGACAACAGCTGTGTGGAGGAGGGACAACGGACAGCGGCGATGGAAAGAGGCCGACGATCGGCGATGATGGGAGGAGGGAGATCGGCGATGGAAGGACGATGGCGATGCCGTGAGAGCAGCTGCGCAGAGAGAGAGAGAGAGGCTGAAACCATGAGAGAGAAACGAAATGCATGTTTTGAAATGCATGTGAGTGACTCAGAGTGAGGCAGAGTCAAACATTACACATATATATATGAGGAATATTCGGAGAATATTTAGGGAGTTATGCGGGGATAATTCGGGGACGGGGCTGGGGTTGGGGTTCCAATCCCCGTCCTCGGCCCGAAAACAGTCGGGGATTTTATTTTTAATACCATCCCTGGCCCTATGGGGATAATTTTCGGGGAAAAACCGTTATAATCGGGGTCGGGGGATCGGGTCCCCGTCGGGCCGGGTTGAAATTGCCATCCCTAGATAGGGTCATCTGATACCTATGTCATAGAGAATGGGGTCTCGCTCGCAGAGGAGTACGATCCCAATTTATACATTGTGGCCATCAATCAGCCAAAGCCAGTAGTCATTTTGTCAAATTTTTCCAGCATTAATGCTATTGGGGAGAACCAGTTAGGGCAGAATTAGAACGATTGGCTGGAACAGGGCCTAAATGACTTGGTTGACTTAGAAGAAGACCTGACTGAGCTAGAAGAGGATCTAGACAACCTCTACTTCTTTGAAGAAGAGGATATAAGCAGTGTACAACTGGGATAGTGGGATCTGAGCCAGCCGGAGACAAGCAATGAGTGGTTGAGTGAGGAGGAGTCAGATGTAGAGGAACAGATGGGAGAGACTGGGAAGGAAGAGGAAATTGGTGTTAGTGGCAAGACTAAGGTTGCACCTCTGATTGAGAAAGAACAGGCACTGGAACAATTTCAAAGGGAAATGATAGAAGAGATCTAAATGAAGATAGCTCTGGAGTAAGGAAAAGGAAAAGAGAAAGAAGAACCCAAGACAATGGTGGGTGATGTCGAAACTACCAAAAAGGTTGAATAGGAGCCTAGTGACTGGAAAAGGATGCTAAGGAAGCTTTAAAAATATCGAAATGTAGAAACCAAGATTGTGGCGGAGGAAGAATGATATGATGATGGGGTGCGCGATGTTAACATGCTCCAGATAGAACCTGATGCTAACCCGACCATGACTGCGAGAGAGTGGTGGGAAGACAATAACCTAAGTCATGCATACACTGACGAAGGGTGGAAAGCTGATACCTCGGATGACACCTGGTATACTGACGAGATCAATCACATGACCTGAAGTGGTCGGTACTTCAAACTCGTGACCTTAGATCAGTCAGAGTCTTCCAACAAAGAGTTTGAGAGATCAAAAGAGATGGATGTCGAAGAAAACCTGGTCTTGAAACAGCTCAAGAAGATTCAAGCAGATATATCAATCTCGAGGTTGATAATGGCTTATCGGGAGCATAGGCAAGCACTATTAGAGGCAATGAACCGAACCAAATTGCCTATTGACACCACTGCTGATTAATTGGTATCGTTGGTTACATCTGGGGACATTACGCCGATGATATCTTTTACAGATAAGGAGTTACCACCCGAAGGCGCCAACCACAACCGCCCCTTATATGTAACCCTGGAAAGTCAAAAAAAGTGGATTCTAGTGGTGTTAGTAGATACCGAATCGACGATCAATGTATGTCAGTGAGGACTGCCTACGCTATCGGTTTGAGGCCGGTTGACTTTACACCTACAACCTAAGCCGTCCGGGCTTATGACAATTCTAGCTGGGACATTATGAAAATGTTCAAGAGTCACAACCTAATCGGCCCGTCTGAACATGAGGTGGAATTCCATGTCATGGACGTTCCGACCACTTTTAATCTACTACTGGAAAGGCCTTGGCTACATCAGATGAGGGCTGTATCATCAACAGTCCATCAGTTGGTGAAGTACCTCTTCAAAGGTGGGATTGCCACTATGTACGGCAATTTTGCAAACCATCCTCCCCAGGGAACCTCTGTGCCATTATTGGAAATCATACATGGAGAGGAGGACATGTTCCTTTCTGGCTTCTCTGTGGCAGAAGCCCGGGTGGTCCAAACCATCATGGTTGAGGGCGATGGGAACTATGTGAGTGTGTAATCCGTCTACATGATGAACAAACAGGGGCATATGCTCGGATCAGGACTAGGCCGAAGTGGTAGAAAGGGGAGCACTGTCACCAAGGAGATAAGTCACAACCCCCACGCTCATCGCTGTAGATTGGCAAAGAAAGGGAGAGGAGTTGCGAGGAAGGCTAAAAGCAAAGAGGACTGGGAGGCAGTACGAGTTAGTCCACAAACCAATACAGGGACCTTGAACAGACGTTTTGTCCGCCAAGGGAAAGACTTCCCCTTTTGTGGATTCCCAGAGCCCTGGTTTAACAAGGAAACAAAGACAAGGTATCTGGGGTTCGAGAACTTCTTCGGACACCAGTTACCAGAGGAGGAGGATGAACAAACAGACTTGAGTCCTAGCATAGATCAAGGCGAGACTGCAAGCCTGGACATTGAAAAGGAAGAGCTGTTGGGAAGAGCACAACACCTACTGGCAAGTTCTACTGCTGGAGCTGAGACCGCCAACTTGGGGGATAGTTTTACTATCTCAATGATTGGGGATAAACCAACAGAGGATTTCTCTAATCTTATCGTGGACGCATCTGAGGCTCCACGCCTACTCTAGAAGTTTGAGAAGGGCGTCATCAACAGTTCTGAATTAGATAGTGAGTCCGAATCTGATTCCATTGAGTCTGTGGAGTCAGAGCTAGATTCGAGTTTGTCTAAGTCTGGTACTTCTAGGAGTGGTAACTCGGATACCAAAGTCTTGTCCAGGTCGTCTTTCAGCTTTTCTTTTGAGTCCATTGTAACCGAAGATCCAAACTTGTTGAATGAGAATGCTGTCAACTTTGCCTACTTTTCTGTGCTTTGGTTTGTTGTACTGATCTTAATTTTCAAAATTTTGACTTAAACGAAAATGAAGAAATTCCTCGGGTTTTGAAAAATTTGGTTGATCATGAGGAGGAGAGGCGTGTTAAGCCCTGTATAGATGAGATCATAGCAATTAATGTGGATATTGAGAAAGATCCGCGCTTGGTCTAGATCGGGTCCATATGTCTTCAGAGGAATGCGAGTGTTTAATCGCTTTATTAAAAGATTTCAAAGATGTTTTCGTGTGGTCTTACGAAGACATGCCTGGAATCGACTCTGAGATTGTACAGCACCGGATCTCTCTTGACCTTGAGACCCGACCAATGAAATAAAAATTGCGCAGAGTTCGCCCGGATTGGGCTTCGAAGATTAAAGAAGAGGTCACCAAACAAATCGAGACAGGGTTCTTGCTTGTATCTGAGTGTCCGACGTGGTTGGCTAATATTGTACCGGTTCCGAGGAAAGACGGCAGAATCAGAGTTTGTGTCAACTTCAGGGATCTGAATAAAGTTAGTCTGAATGATGATTTCCCCTTGCCACACATTGACGAGTTGGTAGACTTCACCGCGGGCCATGCATTGCTTTCCTTCATGGATGGGTTTTTCGGTATAACTAGATTCTGATGGCACCCTAGGATAAACGGAAGACCGCTTTCACAACACCGTAGGGTTACCTACTGCTACTGAGTTATGCCATTTGGGTTGAAAAATGCTAGAGCTACCTATCAGAGGGCTGCGACCACCATTCTGTATGATATGATCCATAAAGAGGTTGAGGTGTATGTGGATGATATGATTGTCAAGTCCAAAGATTGAGAGGGCCACTACACCACACTGGAGAAATTTTTTCAAAGGATCAGAGAGTATAGATTGAGGTTGAACCCACAGAAATGTACTTTTGGGGTAACAATAGGAAAAATGCTGGGTTTCCTAATCACACAGAGGAGAATTGAGGTAGATCCTTCCAAAATCAAGGCCATCTTAGAAATGCCACCACCAAGGACTAAAAAGGAGATGCGTGACTTTCTAGGTAAAGTGCAATTCATAAGGCAATTTATTTCAAAATTAATCTTGACTTGTGAACCACTATTTGGTCTCCTAAAGAAGGGAAAGAAATTTCAATGGGATGATCGCTGTCAGTTTGCCTTTGAGCAGGTCAAGCAGTATCTCCAGAATCCTCCCGTGTTGTCGCTACCAAAGTTGGGGAGGCCTTTGATTCTGTATTTATCAATAACAGACTCGACTATGGGGTGCATGCTAGCTCAAGAATCTGAAGCCAAAGTGGAGAAGGCCATCTACTACTTAAGCAAAAAGATGCTAGACTATGAGACCCGCTACACTCCCCTGGAGAAAGCCTGCCTAGCCTTGGTATGGGCCACCAGGAAGTTGAGGCACTACTTGTTAGCTCATTCTGTAATCTTGGTTTTGAGATTAGATCCCATTAAATATTTCTTTGAGAAACCAGCGCTTATGGATAGGTTAGCTCGTTGGTTGCTTCTTCTCTTCGAATTTAATCTCAAATATGTTACACGCAAGTCAGTTAAAGGGAGAGCTGTGGCGGAATTCCTAGTAGACCACTCGGTAGAGGGGGATGAGACAGTGAAATACCTGTTCCCAGATGAAGATATTTTACATGTGGAAGAGGAAATGTGGACGATGTACTTTGACGGGATGACTAATCAGTACGATTATGGGATAGGTGTGTTGCTTATAACACCCGATGATTCCCATATACCCTTAGCGTTCAAGCTCCGGTTCAGAGTGTCCAACAATGAAGTAGAATATGAGGCGTGCATTGCTGGTTTGAAAGTTGCCTTAGAACTAGGGGCAAAAAGGTTGGATGCCATCGGAGATTCGAATTTGGTTGTCTCTCAAGCTAATGGGGATTGGAAAGTCAAAGAAGAGAACATGAAGATGTATCATCAGGCCTTGGATATTCTGATTCCTAGGTTCAAAAAACTGACGTTTACAAATTTGTTGAAAAAGAATAACCGGTTCGCGGATGCACTAGCAACTCTATCTTCTATAGTAGACATCCCACTGGGAGTAAAGATGCGTCCAATCATTATTGAGCAGAAGTATACGCCTACTTACCAGATTGTCATTGCAATAGATGAAGTGCAAGATAAAAACTCCTGGTATTACGATATTTGGAACTTTCTAGAAAAAAAGACGTATCCACCAAGGGCAAATGCCAAAGACAAGCGGGAATACGGCGTCTGGCTGTCCAATTTATCATCTGTGGGGGTAAATTATACAAAAGAGGCCATCTGGGAATGCATAAGTTATGCGTGGAGGAAGAGGAATCAAAGCGTCTTATGGAGGCTGTCCACGGAGGAGCGTGTGGAGCACACATGAACGGTGTGATGTTGGCCCGAAAAATCCTTAAACAAGGTTATTACTGGTCAACTATGGAGGAGGATTGTGTTAATTTTGTGCGGCAATGCCACAAGTGTCAAATCCATGCCAATCGCATGAACATTCTGCTGTCGAAACTCTATAACATGACTTCACCATGGTTGTTCTTTGTTTGGGGGATAGATGTTATCGGCGCAGTTACGCCAAAGGGGTCAAACAGACATGAATTCATCTTGGTAGAGATTGACTACTTCACCAAGTGGGTGGAGGCCCAGTCTTACTCTGTGCTAAAAGCGTCGCATGTGGCTAAATTTATCAAGAACAACATCATCTGTAGGTATGGGGTGCCCAATGAGATTATCTCAGATAATGGCTCACACTTCAAGAAAGAGGTGATAGACTTGCTTGAGAAATATAACATGGCTTTCCATAAATCATTAACCTAGAGGCCACAGACCAATGGAGCCGTTAAGGTTATGAACAAAAATATCAAGAGAATTCTGCAGAAGATAGTGGAGACTTACAGGGACTGGCCGGAGAAACTGCCATTTGCACTCTGGGGCTACAGAATGTCAATTCGAACATCTACAGAGACAACCCCCTATTCTTTCGTTTATGGGATGGAGGTTGTTTTGCTAATTGAAATTGAAGTACTGTTGCTACGAGTTATGGCTGAGTGTCAGATAGCGGAAGCAGACTGGCAGCAGAGTAGGTTTGAGGAATTATTGTTGTTTGATGAGAGAAGACTGAAGGCTCTGTATCACATCCAGGGTTACCAACGCAGAATTGCTAGGGCTATCAACAAGAAAGTTAAGTCCAGAAACCTCAAAGAAGGGGACATGGTGCTGAAGGACAACTGAGCCCCCATCCACGGCCCAAGGGACAAGTTCTGACCCGACTGGACTGGTCCTTACATCATCAAATCAATCTGGTTAGGAGGGGTGGTCATTCTCATGGACTTAGATGGCCTGGAGTTCTCACAACCGATCAATATGGACAAGTTGAAGAAATATTACCCCTGAGAGGCTCGCTAGGCTGAAAACCTGAAAGGGTGACCTAGGCAAAAGTTAGAGCATGAAAAATTAGAAACAAAGAAAAATTGAGCTCGCAAGGTTGAAAACCCTAAAAGGCGATTTTGGCAAAAGTTAGAGCGCAAAAGGAGAGAGTTAATACTCGAGTGAACCTATACTGAACTATGTAAGGCCTGATTTCTATCCTTGCGATATGTAGGCAACTTCATCCTGAAGTTCGGCCGTAATCATCTCCAACTCAACTGTTCTATTCATTCATATTTGATCAGGTCATCTTTCTCCATTTGGTTGTGTGATCTCCATTTTGGTAGAAGGATCAGTATGGTGAATGCGGTTATGGGCAGTCGTGATTTGTTGATTTGGGGTTGTACATCTTGAGGATGGATTTTATGTGTGTCAGGTGGTGAACATTCCCAAAAACAGTTTTGAAGAGTTTTAATAAAAGCTGATTTTCCTCAAAATCTACCCTTTTACAACTTAAACCATTTTTGGGACCAAAATGAAAATTTTTAGTACTTGCAACTTTACTTTTATTGATTTCAACACAAGTACATTCTCCAACTATCTGATTTAGATCAAAGCTGTTTTTACATTATAAAACTTGAAAAGAAAGATCAAAGCAGTAAAACTAGGGACACAGCTAAGTTAGGTGGCTCTATGTCTTCTGCTTGCACTCGTGGAAGTTTTTGCAGCTAAAGATGACCCAATTTGTTCTTCGTCCTTAAGCCAAGCCAAGCACTCATCAGAAAGGGCGTAACTGAAGCTGGGCACAGGGGCCAGAAGCTCTCTCGTCCTCCAAGCAGTGAGGTACCGAGGCAAGTGAGAACCACGAATAGGAAATGATGCCGGGTATTCTACCTCGTTATTTGGACGTGTCTGATCATGGCCAAACTGGCATTTGAACCGAAAGGGGAAATAAAACACGCACTGTGTGACGCCAATCAACTGTATACTCGGCTGGCGGGACATGCTATAGCTCATCTCTGTCACATCAAGCCAGGGGCAATGCCAAGCTATGTCAGACGCGGATCGACTACACATCCAGTCACACCACAACCCCTCCAAAGGGAAATCAACTAACCGTTGGCGAAAGAAGTAAGCTCGAGCCGAGTATTCGGGGCAAGGGTTTACTACTTTCAATTTGTCCATTAACCATACCTGGGAAGGGATGCAAAATAAGAGAGATTAAAGAATTGAGAGGTGTACGATGAGAGAAAAGTAAAGAAGAGGTTATGAGAGAAAAAACAGAGAGTGAGTGTTGAGTGATGTGCGAATCATAAATAAGGAGGGTGGGAAATAATACCTGCAGAAGCAGCAGACTTCCTGCAAAGCGAGTAGTCTCTTGCCGATGAAAAGCATCTAGGCCCATCAAGGTTTCGACCAGTACCAAACCCATGTAACTCTTGCCCTCTTTCAGACGTTGGGCCACTTCGATTAACTGGATGTTGGCTCCGCTATAACTAGGGGCAAGGAAGAATTGCGCGAGTAGGCATAAACAGAGCGCATGTTGCCGGTGGCTGCACCAGAGAAGGTTGCTCCTATCTCCAATAGCGGAAAACCGATGAACTAAACCGGGGATGTCTAACTCTCTATTGTGAGCCAAAGATTGAGCCTCGTGCAAAGTAAGCCCACACATCTGTTCCAAAGCTTGGGCATGGCGAAAGGGGATTGTAGCATGATTCTTCGTTGCACCGGGATTCTATCAATGCTTGAAATTCCTCGAGTGTCGGACACACCTCTTGTGATGCGAGTTAAAATACATGTGTGATCGGGTTCCAACATCGAATTGCGACATGAAGAAATGGAAAGCAAAGAGAAGTGTGACTCAAAGGAAAAAGAGTGTTTAGGTCGAAATCGCGAAAGTTCACGTTTTTCGAGCCTTCCAAAGTGGCTATCCAGTCTCGGAGCCTATTGTTGGGCAATGTTTCCATCTTGAGAGTACAATACCAAAGACTTGCTATTCTGCCAGAAAAACAGCATAGGAGCATGTGATTACCCTGTTCCGTATTATGCTAATTGATCTTATTTATGATTGTGATTATGTATTTAATATGATTTTGAGTGTTATTTATATGATTATATGTGATTTTGAATTTCTATCTATTTACCGTAGGAAAATCTGTCTGATTTTCTGCTTTAGAATTTAAATTGAAGGCCTTATCGGCTACAGAAAACAAAATTGACTACGCCATTGTGATTGGCATAAGTTTTAGAGCTTACGGTGAAATTTAATTGAAAACTGATTCGGAATGAATTAATTAGTTTAAAACTGATTGAATTAAGCACCATTAGTTAATCCTAATCAAATTTGATTAAGGAAGCTTATATAAGGGGCCCTATTACACTTAACCTCATTCCTTTTTGAACTCAAGTCTAAAAATCACACTCTAGAGAGAGAGAGGGCCGGTTCTAGGGAGAAGAAGAGGGAGAATTATGCATTTTGACTCTAAGTTTGTGAATTTGGAAGTTTAACTCCAAGGACTAGCTAGAAATTGGAAGCTTGGAGCATGAATTCATGGGTTTGAGTTTGTAATTCTATGAATTCAAGTTATATTGTAATCAAGAACGTGAATTGTGTTGAATTTGTGGAGGTTGAAGTCTATGTGTACATGCATGTTAGAATTTGCCATGGATTTGTATAATCTAGCTTAAGGCATGATGAACATGATGAATTGGGCATCAAATCTCACATGCATGCATAATTCTCATGAGTTTCCTGATTATAAGTATCATTAATACCATTTGAAACAAGATTGAAATCAAAAGCTAACATGCATGATAAATTCATGGAGTTTATGGAGTTTGGTTATATGTATATTGAAGTTAATTATGAAGCCTAAGTGTTTTGTTGAAATGATTTGAGAATTGGATCATGATTTAAACTTGATTTTGAACAATTGGCCTCATATTGCTTATATACTTATGATATATAATGTGTTTCCACATTTTTGAACCAAGAACATGAGTTTTGGGCCTTTGAATGTTGAGTTTGAACTTCAAGAACAATTTTCGAAATTCCAAAATTCGGCATATCCGCTCGAGCGGGGAAAGAGCCGCTCGAGCGTAAAAGGTTAGTTCCCAAAACTTTTGCAGACTTTGATGTCCGCTCGAGCGGGGAGAGTCACGCTCGAGCGTAAGTCAAATATGTCGACTCTCAGCTCGAGCGTCCGAAGTCGCGCTCGAGCATAAAAATGAGGCAACCAGTACTTTTGCAGACCTAACGGGTCCGCTCGATCGGCAGAAACCACGCTCTAGCGGGGAGCCCTGTTTCAGAAATTTTGAAAAGATGTTTCGTGTTTCATTTTCCATTCTTTTTCATTTCTAAGCACTCTTAGGCATGCATTGGGCTTTGTATATGACCTAAAAGGATGAGAAAGAAGCCCAAGAGAAATAATAAGTTAAGAATGGATTGAATAACTTATGACCCATTGTGTTATGAATTATGTAGGGTCGAGTGCAAGGGTGAATCAAGCATCGGATTACTGTGAGTAATATCTTAGTAAATATATTTTTGTATACACATTACTTCCTAAATGTTGCCAATGTGGTAATTTCTAAATTTGTGAAATTGTACTATGAATGAGTATTCTATCCGTTCGTACCTGTAAAATGAATGTTGTGAAAATGGAAAATGGGCCTAAGGTCGTTCAGTATATTTGACAAAGATGTAGATTGGGCCGAAGGCCGTTTTGCATAATTGATAAATGGACCAAAGGTTGTTTTGAATAAAGAACTGATTGGACCAAAGGTCGTTTTGAGTGTGAATACAGATGTGACCATGATTAAAGGCGCATCACCATGAATATGAGAATATTGGACCCGAGGTCGTTTTGTAATGTGATAAGGAGGACTGGAGGTCCTTGGCACATGGATCCATTAGACCTAAAGTTGGTCTATGAATGAATATTGGACCAGAGGTCATTTTGTACAGGTGGACCCAAGGTCGTTTTGAGTGCAATGGACCTGAGGTCATTTCGTACCTAGATATGACATGGACCTGAGGTCGTTTTGTACATGGATGTGATATGTTGGACCCAAGGTCGTTTCGTACGTTACAGCGTATGCATTTGATACAAGTGGAACTAGTAGTTCAAATGTTTAAATTATACGTATGACTTATTCATGAACGAATCTCATTCATTAACCTCTTTACTCTCGTATTATTCACTGGGCATCAGCTTACTCTGTATTTATATGTATGTAGATGAGAAGCGGGATATCCAACCTCAGTCCCAGTGAGCGTTGAGAAACCAAGTTTTGTGAGGTCATCCAAGGTTGCCTCATGCAGAGGCTTTGCTTTTGTTTTATTACTCTTGGAGCCTTTTTGTGGTCATGTAGTACAACCTTGACCAACCATGTATAGAATCTGAATTTTTGTTAACACTGGTTGAATAGTCCTGGATGTATGTATGACATACTTTTTGTGAATATGCTTATGGTGTGAGTTATTATGAGTATATAAGAATGTTTGGTTAAGCCATGTAAGCACAGCTCTATGGACAATTCATAAGTTTGCTTCCGTTTTGGCCACTTAACTCTGCTAAAATATGTTTTATTTGGTTTAAGGCCGCAGGTAATCTCTTGATTATTGGCCAGTTATGACCCTAATCCATAGGGGCGGGTTGTGGTCATGACAGAGCACCATTTATAGAGTTTGGGAAGAAATAGTGCATGACAACTGGGTAGCACTGACCGACCTCTTTTTTTAAGCCTGATCATGCCTCAGTGAAGCCCGGCCATGCCTATTTGGGCCCGGCAGGGTCTAAATGAGGGCCCAGATCAGTGTAATTTTAGAAAAGGCTGGCCTTGGTCCTGGTGTACCATGGTTGTGTTTGAAGTCTTGTTTTGTTTGTACCAATTTTTTTTTAGTATTTTCGTGTTGTTTTCATTTCATTTTCCTGTTATTGAGTTGTATTTTACATATTGTGCAGTTGTGAGTTGTTATCTGATTCAAGAATGAATGCAAGGGTAGATATTTGTTGTTTTAAGTCTTGTGCAAAGTTACCATACAAAGGTTACGCCATTCATCACATATGCAAGGAGATCATTCAAAAACTTATCTTTTATAAACTAGCGGGTCCAACCCCGGTTATTGTTTTACAAAGCAGCAAAACGAAAGAAAGTCTTCAAAAACAAAAAAGGTCTATCTGAAGCTAGTCTTTAACTACAAAGCAAAAGAAAAACAAAAACAAGAAATCATCATTATCATCAGCAACCCATTCTCGCTCTCTTCCTCCTCAGCTGTGGATGAGGTCTATTGCTGTCATCATTGGGGCTGCTAGACTGCATGTCAACCTCCTCCTCCTCCTCCTCAGAAGTCGTGTACTCCTTAAAGGACTCCTCAAGAGGTGAGCGCTGCCTCACTTTGCCTCTTCCTCGGTCAGCTCCTCCTCTGCCCCTTACTTGGCCCTGTCTGCGTCTCCTAGCTGGAGGAGGTTCTGCAGGTGCAACTGGTGCTGGCTCAAGCTGAAGAGGCCAATAAAGTTATGAGCAAGACTGTCATGACTATAAACTAGGGGCAAAGCATACCTCAATCCCGTGAGTGGCCAGAGCAGTCTGTCTCCTCCACACCATGAGTAGTAGTCAATTAATTGTTCGGAGAAGATCATCAGCATATGCCGTGGGTACCTGCAAAACAGTGGAAAGTTGAGCACAGTGGAACAAAGTAACAGAGTACAACGAGGACGTAAAGCAGTGTAGTGGGCAGAAATAGAAAGAAATGTGTACCTGCTCAATGCTGGGAGCAATCACCAATCTGCAATCCCTTTTCTCAATGTGCTTAAGGGGGATCTGCTTAATTACCCCGTCTGGCCATATGTATACAACCTCTGTAAGAATCACCAGAAGCCCAAGAATGGGAGCTGCAGTAGGAACTTCTACGGCTGCAATAGTAGCAGCAACCTTTGGAACAGCATAGACCACGCCCAGGGTAAGGGCGCCATCACCCGAGTGTGCAAGAAGGTAGTGAAGTCACCGAACACATGGTACCGGTCACCATCCTCTCCCAACTTAAGGAAGTCAACCTGAGGTCCATCGTGAAGCTCATTAACTACCCTCATGCCTAGAGGAGGAACATGTGGAATGTCAGGTTCAGCGACGCCTCGCGTCTGCCAAATGAACCTCTCTCCCAGGTAATATGCTCGGCCAAAAGGACCCTCAAACAAAATCCTCATAGTAGAGGCATGCCATACGGTAACATAGGTCGCCCTCACTGCCTGAGGGATACCCGCCCAGGGGTGCCAGTCAACCTGTGGAAGCAGATATCAGATGTCAAAGATCTAAGCAGTATAAAAAGCACCAATATAAGAATGCCAGTGCAGTATAAGAATGCCAATGGAGTATGAGAATGCTAGTGCAGTATGGAAACAGTACAATATGGAAACAGTAGTATGGGAAATAGTGTAGTATGCATACAGTATGTAAAAGTTAAGGGTTAATATTTTGTTACCTGATCCTTAGTGATCGTGTCAAAGAAGCGGTGAAAGTAAAGGAAGTCTCAGTTTATGCGGCGGCGTCGCTCAAATCGAGAGTTGTAGTACTAAGAGCGGGGTATTGACAACTCAATCAGCCTCACTGGGACCGGAGCTAGAGAGGTGAAATATGTGTAGACTCGTAGATGCAAGTAGGAAAAGATGGATGAATAAATGAGCAGATACAGACAAGAAATGCAAAGCAATGATGAACAGAAAATACAAATGCAAAATTGAACAGAATGTAAAGCTGAACAGAAAAAGTAAGTATGAGGTGTACCTCCCAAACTCTTTAGTAGGAGCCGAGTGAATCCGCCTTTCGGCGGGATACAGAGCTTATGTAGCAGTATAAGGTGGCCAGGCCTGCCCCACCCCAGTCATACTCTATCACCTCTGGTAGGTGCACCAGTGCTCCTAGGAGATATAACCCCATGGTGTTTTCCCTGTTGGCAAACAAGGTAGTACCGAAGAGATACATAAGGAAGTCACGGGTGTACTGGACGACCTCATCTGGAGTAGCTGGCTAAAAGTTGGAGAAGTGACTGGTGGTGTCTAGGATCATCCCTAGAAGTTAATGCTGTGCAGCTCTCCATTGTGTCATTTCAGGATCAAATAGGATCAGGCCGCCAACCTCGACCTGCAAGCTAGTGAGCATCGCGAAATCGTACGAGGTTAGAGTCAGCTCCCCGATCGATGAGAAGTGGAACGAGTCCGTAGTGTCCCACTATCTCTCTACCAGGGCCCCGTATAGCAGCGACTTAGCCCTCATCTGTGTGAGCCCTGAATAGAAAGGCCCAAAGTCAGCAACATCAACCAGTGTGCGGACCTTTGCGGGAATTCTCTCATATTAGCGCTGGGGGCCAGATATGGATCCATAGCTGCCAATCCTCATAGCTATCACTTATAAATTGGGAGTATTATCAATATCAATATCAATATGTGAATAGCACTGACGAGTGGTTTGTTTATGAGATTCAACATATGTACAAAACAAAGGAAGGATTGCTTACTGTGGAGGCATCGGCGAACAAGGGCTCTGCGGGCTCTTGTAGCAGGATGTCCTCATCTATCCCTGGGATGAGGCCCTCAAATCTCAAAATACCGCCTGGGGGTGAAGCATGTGTACGTGGCCGGTACGTAGCCGCATCAAATGGCCTATCAATGAGGAGAAGCCACACGAGAACGTCCTTGGCCTCTATATTTGCACCTAAGATGGCCCCAATACCAATGGCAGGGTCCGGGATGGGAACCTCATCACTAGCCATAAAGAGAAAGTGAAAAAGTGAAGAAAAAGTGAGGGGATGAGCGAAAATGGGTAAAAGCCCAATATCCAAACCCTGGAAGAGAGAAAGTAAAGAGGTTGTGGAAAATCAAAGGGGGAAAGAAGGAAAGTGTGGGCAAATGTGAGGGAAAACAAGAGAAACCCCAAAACTCCACCAAATTAAATTTTGTTCGGTTCAAAGTGTAGAGGAGGGAAGGGGTTTCAAGGAAAAAATTGCAAGGGTTGTTGGGTAACTCAAGGGGAGGGAAAATCTAAAGAGAAGAGAAGCCTAGAGAGAGAGGGGGAAGAGTTTCGACCTAGGATGTGTGTGAAATGGGGGTTAAAATGTGTTTTAAGTAGCCACGGGTCGTGGCTTTCCCGAACTGCCCCTACCGTTATCGAATCCTGGCCGGCTTTATTGAAGCTCGACCGTGCTTCATCGAGACCCGGCCGGCTCTTAGTGTGAACTCAGTCAGTTTAGTTTGTACTTTATTTCTTGCATTATTAAGCTTTAATCCAAAAAAAAAAAAAAAATAGTGAAGAAGAAAAAAAAAAAACAAAGAGATCAAAAAAAAGAAAAAATCAAAATAAAGAAGGAAGGGAATAGAAGTAAAAATATAAAAAGAGAAGGAAGGGAAAAGAGAGGAATTTTGTTCATTCTGTTTTGTTCTATTGCATGACTTCATGATTTGTTACTTTAATTCGTTCCGTTATTTTGTAACAGACGATATTGTGTGTTTGGTTCATTCAGAGGAATTCCAAATAAAATCATTCGTGCCACAGTAAAATCATCATCCATTTTATCATCAAATTGGAACGTGGTGTGTTGTATTTAAATTAAGGCCCATTGTTTTACAAATTGGCTTTCACCTTACTATGTTGCTTTGATTGTTTTGATTTTATGTCTCTTTGTGTAGAATTCGGGTTCACTTCTTTGTTACTTTGCTAATTCACGTTTATGCATTGTATCTTGATTTGAGTTTTCTCCATGGATTACATTACATTCTCCGAGGCTTTCCTGGATTTGTTTGCTCTTTCATTGATCCAATCTCCTTTTCTCGGGTGAGATGCGTTAGGATTGTCCAAATCGGTTAAAAACATTGGGTGTGCCTGGTGTTCACACCATCCTCCTCCTCTCGTGTGAGATGCGTTAGGATTGTCCAAATCAGTTAAAAACAGCACGTGCACCTGTTTGTTCACACCATCCTCCTCTTCTCATGTGAGACGTGTTAGGATTGTCCAAATCGGTTACAAACAACAGGTGCGCTTGTTTGTTCACACCACCTTTCCTCCTATCACGTGAGACGCGTTAGGATTGTTTCAATTGGTTAAAAATAGCAGGTGCGCCTGTTTACCACATTTCCTCCTATCACGTGAGACGCGTTAGGATTGTTTCAATCAGTTAAAAATAGTAGGTGTGCCTGTTTGTTCACACTATCCTCCTCCTCTCGCGTGAGACGCGTTAGGATTGCCCAAATCAATTAAAAACAACGGGTGCGCCTGTTTGTTCACACCACCTTTCCTCATTTCACGTGTGAGACGCGTTAGGATTGTTTCAATCAGTTAAAAACAGTAGGTGTGCCTGTTTGTTCACACCACCTTTCCTCCTATCACGTGAGACGTGTTAGGATTGTTTCAATCAGTTAAAAATAACAGGTGCGCCTGTTTGTTCACACCACTTTTCCTCCTATCACATGAGATGCGTTAGGATTGTTTCAATCAGTTAAAAACAGCAGGTGCGCCTGTTTGTTCACAGCACCTCTCCTCTTATCGCGTGAGATGCGTTAGGATTGTTTTCTCAGTTAAAAACATCAGGTGTGCCTATTTGTTCATACCACCCTTCCTCTTGTGGCGTGAGACGCATTAGGATCTCGGTTGAAAACCTCAGGTACGCTCGATGGTTACGTCACCCTTTACCCTTCCCATGCGAGGCATAGTTAGGTCTGCATTTTCGTACATCCTTTCTACGTGAGACGTAGTTTGGTTTGTGCTTTCTTTGTCCTTTCCGTGTGAGACGTGTCTGTTTATTCACTTATTTCTATGTGAGACATAGCGGGTTTTGTTTTGCTCTGGTTTACGTTTTCGTTCAAACGTTGCATTCTTGTTTAGATTGTAACATTGTTTCATTGCTTCATTTGCATTCAAATGTTTCATTGGTGTTTCATTGCATGATCATAAGTTATTTGCTGCATTTCGTTTTTGCGCTTTGCCCTTGAGTTCAATCTTTGCATTTATGTCTTGATTTCTTGCCCAAGCCTTGTGGCCTCGTCAAACGGGTTGTCTATGGGCTTTGACATTTACTCATGTCACTTTATGACTTCAAGTTCTATCAAAGAGGGGCAACTGTAGACACTCCATTTTTGATTGTCTGCAAGGCTTGAGCGCTTAGTCTGGTATGCTTGATGATGAAAGTGGTGTTGTGCGTGTTTCGAGGTCTCAACGAAGGGGCTATGTTTAAGCTCTGAAACAATCCCAAACCTTCCATATTCACAATGTTTATACCCCAGAAACCCATTTTTACACATTGTGCCACCCTATGCTGAGTCTGAAGTAGAGAGATAGAGGATCACATTGAGGCTCGGCCGTGCCCCATTAAGGCCCGATCATGGCTATTTATGGCCGGCCGTGCTTTAGTAGCGAGAAACACTGTTCTGGGTGGGAGCCAGCCAGCTGTCTATTTTTGAAGATAGTTATGACCTCTTTTGCTCAAATTCTATAAAAACGAAGTTATATCTTTGTTTTGAGGGTTGAACAAATTCTAAAAAGCTTATACACTTCTTGAGAGCTCCTTTTTCTTGTGAAAGCAACCTTTGAGCAAGCTTACCACCTTTAACCTATATCTATACACCATATACATCTTCACACCTTGGCCTTGGAACCTTGGTTGAGCCTTGAGCATCACAATTCAAGCTTGAGAGTGTGTTTGGACCTAGTTTGATTCACAACAAAGAGCTTACCTTCTTGAGAGAGGGCAGTGACTGAAGGTGAAACAGGACAAATTCCAAGGAAAGCAGACAGAGTTACTTTTGAAACCGCTACGAGCATGCCATCCTTGTGCTTCCATTGTAAATTGTAAATTAATGATCTCAATATTGTTGTAGTTATTAGTATTGTAATGAATATTGTTGTAGCAATGATTCGTTAGATAGTTAGCTTATTTTGTTGTAATAAATTAGCTAGTTAGTTAATTATGGCTTAGCTAGTTAGTTATTTATTCATTCACTTGGCGTTGTAATAATTAGTTTAATTCGGACTCTCAGACATTGATTTGAACCCTCTTGCACGAGGGCAAATATGTAATAACGTGTATGTCTTCCAACCCCATGTCTTTCTCCCTTTTACTTATTTGCTTACGATGGTAGTGTAGAGCACCATTTTTTTCAAATTAGCATTTTTATGCTTTGCATCCATTGTCTTGCATGCATCCAAGGTTCGGCTCATCATACTAACGAAATGTTTAAATTAATTACTTGAATATGTGCTTTATCGCATGTCTTGAATTGTATCATATACCATGCTTATAGCTGAGCCTATTAATTGCATGGTTGTATGTGTCACATTAGTCATATTGCATTATTTAGGAGCATGTATTTTTCTAATTATTTTGCTTTGTTTGGCTTGCCTTAGAGTACTATGTGAGCTTTTATTTGCTTTAGCATATTGTATAAGTGTGCTTGTTGCCATGTCTAGTATGCTTGTTATGAGGCTAATTGCTTAAATGATATACCTCTTTGAATGCCTGTGGATGTAGGCTAAAATGCAAAAATTGGGATAAATTGATTAATGTACATACAAACTCACATTTTCAAGTAACATGTATCAAAAACAATTTTCAAACCAAACATGAAATCAAATGTTCCAACTTTTGCAAATTGGTTTATACTTGCATGTATCACCTAGTAAAGTTAGTCTAATAACCGGAACAAGAGCATATAATGTAAATAAGAATCACATCATGATTAGTAGAGGCCGATCTTTTATTGGGCGAGTGGGGTGCTCAATTCATGACCTTCCCCTCTCGTACCTAAGTTCCCGAGCCGAGACACTTTGGTGATAACGGATAAGTGGCCTTTGGCACGAGTCTTGGGTTTCCTAAATTTTTCAAAAATATTTAGGTAGCGACTCTTAAATCTGGCAAAGCAGTCCATTTTTGGCATTTGATTCAAACGTCGATTTTCCAAAAAGAATTGCCGGATTTGGACACTTTTTGTGTTTTCACTGTTTCACATTACACTTGTGAAATCAGATTCAGAACCACGAGAGTCCGAACTGTAGGGCTAGTCGTATCCGAAAGGAGCACGAAAAGCAAGCCACATATTACTTCTTGTATTTTCCATTGCTATAGGTAAACATAGCACTGTAAACATAGGCAAATAGTCCTTTTTACAATATTCAGATCATTCATTTCAATTTCATGTGTTCATGGTCAGGTTTAATTTTCACATTTAAAGAACACACACACACTCACACATGCAGATGGAATGCCCGTACTTCTTACTAGGACATCCTAAGCTCATATGGACCTGTGTGTGCAGTAAAACACGTGCTCTGATATCACTTTGTCACGACCCAAACCCACTCCTACTGGTTTAGGGTCGTAACCGGCCAGTAATCTTTGGATTACCAAAGGCCTCTGACTAGATTAACATATAATTAGGGGTTGCGAAAGCAAAAACATATGCAGTCCATTGAGTTGTGTTGCCATACATGGGACAAAAATTTAAAACTTGGATAAAATATATACATATACGACATCAAATCCACATAAGTCTTGCAGTGCCGTACAAGGTGTGTGGATCAACAAAAACAAAACAAAACATTCTACACAAGACAACTCTAAGCATGGTTCACAATTCTTGACTTCTTAAACGGGAAGCGAAAGCCCAGTGAATAATAATAGAGTAAAGGGTTAAATAAATGATGTCCCAACAGATTTAGAAAATAGAAACAAATTCATTTTCATAATCTTGCTTGAATACTTGTTCATATGGGGTACATCCATTAGTGCTAACAGATCAAATACAGTGCATTAAGGGTCATATTTGTCAGTTTCATAAAAGAACCTCCGGTACTGGGAACAGATAACATACTTGTCAATTCCATGAAGGAACCTCCAGTATTGGGAACAGATAACATGTCAGTTCCATGAAGGAAGCTCCAGTACTGGGAACAGATAACATACTTGTCAGTTCTATAAAGGAACCTCTAGTACCGGGTACAGATAACATACTTGATGCCATGGAATTGTTGCCACGAATACTTTTCAATAAATGGGCTATCATTCATTGTACGAAACGTAATTGGTCCATAAAACAGATCTTATTGCATCATACAGAAAATAAATAACATAACTTTACTAAGTTATTACTCATAGATGACTCCAAAGTAAACAATAGAGTAGACAAATCAGGTAACTTGCGGCGCATGACCTATACAGATACAGAACGAATACGTACTGAATTACGCACCCGAAATTATTAACTTAGTTCTTTCTTCTTTAGGTGTGTTTCTACTTCTTATCCTTATTATTATGTCTTAACTAGGGCTTAGGAATGCCTAGAATGCAATGAAGATATTGAAATGCACTTGAAAACACTTAGGCAAATATACTGAAAACAGGGGCCTTGCTCGAGCACAACTTCCTTCGCTCGAGCAGAGGTTCCAGAGTGGTCACTCAAGCGGTCTGCAAACTTCTGCAAAAGTATTGGTTGCTTGAATTTTCCACTCGACGGCCGCTAAATGGTCGCTTGAGCGTGAGAATAAGGTCTTCGCTCGAGCGCAACTCTTGTCACTTGAGCGGTCTGCAAAAATGTTAAAATTCTGGGAGCATGCAATTTACGCTTAAGCCAACTTTTGGTCGTTGGAGCGGAGGAGCAAAACACAGAGTGGTCGCTCGAGCATAGGACCTATCGCTTGAGCGGAGATGCAGAATCTGGAATTTCTAGATTGCTCTTCACAACTCAAAACTCAATTTCAAAGCTTCAATCTTGTTCATTTTGGCCAAAAACTTTAGAAAACATTTGGAAACTTGCAGAAAAACATGAAATGATGGTTAATTCATAAAATTAAGGCCCAAACACAAATCAATTCTCCAAAATCAAAGTGAAACTTCATGTCTCTACACATGCATGTAATGATATGGATTCAAAACCTCTAAACCATGCACAAATGAAGTGTTAAAATGTAAATTCACCATGAGCTTCCATAATTGAACAAGAATAGGCCCTTGCATGTGAGGATTAGTTGAAATCAACACTTGAAATTCATGAATTATGCATGCATGTGTGGTATGAGTTACATTCCTCGATTTCTAGCTCAATTCCCATGCTTAACACTTCATCCTCTAGAATTCTTGCACTAAAGTCTTGATTACAAAGCTTAAGGACAAAATTCTTACCTAGAGTCTTAGATTCACAAGTATAGAAGCTTCACCTCCCAAATTCTCTTTAATTCTCCAACAATTCCTAACAATTCTCCCATTTTCTAACATTGATCTCAATTTCCTTCCTTCTGTTTCTTTCTCTCACATTTTGCGCTTGAAGAGTATAAAGTGAGGGTGTGAAAGGAATTAATGGAGTCAAATTAGCCTTATATAGGCTCAATTAAGAAGGCTTAATCAAAATTGGTTTAAGAATAGTTAAGTATCATTAATTTATTCTAATTATTTCATTCTGAATCGAAGTTCAATTGAACCTACCATAAATTCTAAAAATCCCAAATAACACATAAATCAAGTCAATTTCTTGATCGGATGACGACAAGGCCTTCAATTTGCAGAATAAAACAGAAACACAAATAGATATTCCTACAGTAGACAGATATAAACACAAATAATGAAATACACATGGAAGTAACTCAAGATTTCATCTTAATTACTTATTAACCATCCTTAATCATGGTTTAATAGTTAATCATAGATCGGGGTTATTACAGTCTTCCCCCCTCAAAGAGTTTGGTCCTCTATACTCGAATTACTTTCATTTCGGAAGAATATTGGGTCCAGAGGGAACAAATCAGGGTATCTCTTTATCATGTCCTCTTCTGTCTCCCATGTTGCATATGTGCCTTTGTGGTTTTGCCAATCCACTTTCACTAAGGGGATTTCTTTGTTCCTCAATCTTTTGATCTGGCAATTCACAATCTGAATTGGCCTTTCCTCATAGGTGTAGTCATCCTTCAAAAACGTATGTATTGGTTCAATAACATGTAATAGATCTCGTAGATAGTCTCGAAGCATTGAGACATGAAAAACATTATGCATTTGTTCTAGGGGTGGTAGTGGATCAGATTTGTGCGGTTTGCGGTTCAGTTTTGACCAACACGCATTTATGCGGTTTGGGAAAAAGTCAATCCGCAATCGCCCACAGTGCGGTTTGCGGTTTGTGAGGATAGGGTTCGCGAATGTGCGGACAGTTGTAAGCGGTTCGCGGTTTGGACTTTTTCCTTTAAAAATTTATTTTGAGCTTTTTTTCCCATTTTGTAAATATTTATTTTGGGTTATTTTCCTCCAATTTTCTAAAATAGATTAGGATCAAGTAACAGATTATATCATTTTCCTCCAAAATTTATTTTTCTCATAATTTTTCACTCAATTTATAAACAAAAGGTAAGAAATTTCTTTTCATTTCTCACCAAACCACCACATCAAAACAGACTATACTAAAGCTTAATTTGAAATCACTAAAAAATGTGTTTAAATTTTACATTACAAACAGATTTTAAATGAGTTTACAAACACGAATCAAACTTGAATACCTTGTCTACTTCAAATCAACAAACAAAACCCAAAAAATGCAAAAACAGAGGAAACAAAAACATAGAGAGAGAGAGAGAGAGAGAGAGAGAGAGAGAGAGAGAGAGAGAGATACCTGTAAGAAAGGAGAACGAGGACGAGAAAAGGTGGGACAATCTGGAAAGCCAATGCCTTTTCTAGAAACTTCCATACGATGGGTACGTTGTTGTCCCAGAGACTACTCTGCACAGTTAACACAGCTATCAATGGATCATTGACACAAAAAGAGAGAATTTAATGGGAGAAGAGAGAAGGGGTGTTAATGGAGAGAGAGAGAGAGAGAGAGAGAGAGTAGCCAACAACCAACTACTGGCTTATACTTTTTTCAAAAACTAGTTGTTGTTGCCAATTTGATGTGAAACTTGCAAGTCAAAATGAGTGGATCTTGCGAAGGTCGAGAGTTGTCGGAGAGTTGAAATGATGTGAAACTTGATGTAAAGGTCGAGAGTTGAGAGTTGAGATGGATCTTGTGAAGGTAGAGAGTTGAGGGGGTTGAGATGGATCTTGTGAAGGTCGAGAGTTGCCAGAGACTTGTAAGATGAAACTCGCTGCAGAGAAAGAGAGAGAGAGAGAGAGAGGGAGATGGGAAATGAAATGAGTGAGAAGAAGAGAGCTGCGTAGATTTCTTAGATTAGGATTAGGGTTTGGTTTTTTTGGTAAAAACAAAAAACTCTAGGATAGATCATAGATGAACGGTCCAGATTTTTTAATTTTGATTTTTATAAATTCTAAGTGCAGGTGGGTTGTGGCAGGTGCAGTTCAAACTCGCAACTAGCCCGTAAGCCGAAAACTTGCTATATTTCAAACTGCACCCTACCCTATTGTATTTGCGAAACCGCTCATACGTGTTCGGGTCGGATCGGGTAGCGCGGGTTGTGCGGGTTAGATAACCCTATGCCCAACCCTAATATGTTCCATCACTAGCGATAAGGCTACCCCGATATGTCACCGGGTTGATTTTCTCGAGGATTTCATATGGCCCAACATATCTCGGTGCCAATTTGCCTTTCACTCCAAAACGTGTTTGGCCATTCATTGGAGTTACTTTGATAAACACGTAATCCCCAACATCATATTATCTATCTCTTCTTCGGACATTCGTATAACTCTTTTGGCGACTTTGTGCAGTTTTCAATCTCCGTTGAATTAGTTTCACTTTCTCTGTCATTTCTTACACAAGTTTTGGTCCCAATAACGGTCTATCACCCACTTCGGCCCAACAAACTGGAGAACGACATTTCCTGTCGTACAAAGCTTCGTAATGAGCCATTCCAATGCTTGAGTGATAATTGTTGTTGTAAACAAATTCGGCCAAAGGAAGATAAGGCTTCCAATTTTCTTGGAAGTCCAACACACACATTCGCAACATATCTTCCAAGGTTTGATTGGTTCGTTTAGTTTGGTCATTTGTCTGTAGGTGATAAGCACTGCTTAGCTTCAATTCAGTCCGCAAAGCCTATTGTAAACTTTGCCAAAACCTTGACGTGAACTTCAAATCCCTATCAGATACAATGGATACTAGCACCCTATGCAACCTCACAATCTCATTCATATAAATATTAGCCAACTTGTCCACGTTATAAATAGTTTTAACAGGTAAGAAATGTATGAATTTAGTCAAACGATCAACGATTACCCAGATAGAATCCATACCTCGAGTAGAGCGAGGCAATCCAACAATGAAATCCATCGTAATGTGCTCCCATTTCCATTCCGGTATTGGAAGTGGCTGAAGCAATCCAGTAGGTCGTTGATGTTCAGCTTTAACTTGTTGGCAATGTAAACATCTTGCCACATAGTCAGCGATACTTTTCTTCATTCCAGGCCACCAGAAATTCTGTTTCAAGTCTTGATACATCTTTGTATTCACCGGATGCATAACAAATTTAGAGTTGTGGGCTTCAATCATAACAAGTTTTCTCAATTCAGAATGGTCCAGTACACAAAGTCTACCATGAAATTTCAATACATTGTTCTCCAACACAAATCTCGGCCTTGGACTTGAGTCAATCTCGCCAGTAATTTTCTTTAGAGACTCATCTTCAAGTTGCTTCTCTCTAATTTCTTCAATGATGGTAGGTTGAGCAGAAATGACAGCTAGGATTCCACCCTATTCACGTAACACAATTTCAATCTCATTTTTCTCTAGGTCACATAATAATTCTCCTTGGCCTGTAGCAAACATGACAAATTTTCAATAGATTTTCGACTCAAGGCATCCGCCACTGTATTGGCTTTTCCCGGATGGAACAAAATCTGCAAGTCATAATCCTTGATCAATTCAGGCCATCGTCTCTGTTTCTATGGCTCAGCTTTTTCGCGCCCCCTCTTGGAAGCTCGAAAAGAAAGCCCTACAGTTCGGACTCCTGTGGTTTTGAATCTAATCTCACAAGTGCATTGTGAAACTGATAAACACCAAAGAGTCCAAATCTGGCAAATTGTTTTGAAAAATTGATTTTGAATCAAAAATGCCAAAATTGGACTACTTTGCTAGATACAGAGTCGCTACCTAAATATTTTATTTTGGGGAAATTTAGGAAACCCATGACTCGTGCCAAAGGCCATGTGTCCGTCATCACCAAAGTTGCCTCGGCTCGGGAACATAGGTGCGAGGGGGGAAGGTCATGAATTGAGCACCCCTGCTAGCCCAATCAAAGATCGGCCTCTACTAATCATGATATGATTTTTTATAAAAATTATGTGCTCTTGTTTCGGTTATTAAACTAGCATTACTACGTGATGCGCACAAGCAAGTATAGATTAGTTTGCTCAATTTGGAACAATTCAACTCTTGTTTGTTTGTGAAAATGGTTTGAATTTGCCACCTCAAGTGGGTTTAAAGTTTGCGGATTTGCCACCAAACATAGTAGGCTTAAAACATGGTTTGTAACTCAACAAAGTGGGCTTAAAACATACATTCGTTGAATCGTTCCAATTCAAACAACAAGCCTTCATCCACAGACATTCAAGCAGTTTTGCATTAAGCACATAACCTCATGGTAAGCATGCTAGACATGGCAACATCCACATTTATGCGCATATGTTAAAGCATAAAAACTCACATAGTACTCCAAGCCATGAAAATATGAGTTAGAAAACTATGCATGATTCCTAACTATACAAGATGCCTAATGCAACACATGTAATATGCAATTAATAGGCTCGGCCACTAACATGGCATATGGATTGATTTGAACATGTGATTAAACATATATTCAAATAAGATATTGAAATTACAATGCAGTTTGAATGATGCGCCAAGCCTCGGTGCATGCAATACGAATGAATGGATGCAAGCATAAGGTATGCTAATTTGAACATGATGCTCCTAAACTAACCATCGAAAGCGGTTAAATAAAAAGGAGAAAGACGCGGGGTTGGAAGACATACACGCATGCATGCACACTTATTACAACATTACGCCCTCAAGAACGAGGGTCCGAATGAATAAAGCTAACTAGCTAGCTAAACTAAGCTAATTAAGCTAATTACTACAACACGTCGAATGAATAACGAGCTTACTCTAAGCTAGTTAATTGAAACAATTAAATAATTAACTATCTAAGCTAATTAAATATTACAAAGCAAACTAATTAGCTAAATACTTAACTAATTAATTACAAAAAAACTAAACTAATTAATTACAATATGAATTAATTAATTACTCTACTTAAATAGTTATAACATTAATTATTTAGCTATAACGAACTAACTAATCAATTTAAACAAATGGTCCCAGGAGGCGAGGGATGCCTAATGCATGCTCAGTTTCCACCGGAAGAACGCCTACTGTTTTGCTTCCAATTGCCTCTGTTACACACCCTATGCACTGGTTTTCCTTCTCCAGATCAACTCTGCTCTGCTTGACAAGCTTTTTGCCAAATTTTCATTGGTGGCCGGCAGGCCACAAGTAGTGGCCGGCTGGCCACCAGCTAGGGGTGCCGTCCAATAGTGGTGGCATGTCAGCCAATAGCAGTGGCCGGCCGGCCACTGGTGATGCTCTTTTTTTTTTTTTTTTTGCTGCAACAGAGAGCAAACAGGGCAAAGAAGAGGCATTCTCATAGGTTGTTTGTACTATGTATCACCCTTTATCATCAACACAAGCTCAAAGGAGTGATACATTTGGCCCTCAAACCATCAAGCAAGCAATTTCCATGCATGACGGCTAATGGACCAAATTGTACAAGTTTAATGAGTACAAAACAAGACTCAAGTGCCATCACCCTATCATGATCAAGGGCAATGGAGACCTAGGAAAGTGGCACATTTCATCACTTTTGAGTATGAAATGTCCCATTTTCCTTGTGTTCAAATTAACGTCCGATTTGAACACATGCAATGCAACATAAAGAATGCTTATCTTGCCACTTTTACTTGCCAATTTTGTTTACACCATTTAGTTACCGAATCATCCTTTAATCAATTTGTCCTTTGGTGAGTGTCTTCTAAGACGAAAGAAGTGTCAACCAAGGGATAATGTAAGGTAAGAGAGAGATCATGCCGTTGATAACGAGCCCTCAAAGAGGATTAAACCATTAGGCATGACCTCAATCTCAAGCTTAAAGGATCCCAAGCTTGAAACGACCCTCAAAAGCAAATGAAAGAGTAAAGCAAAGAGGGAGGTTGCAGAGTTTAAGGTGCTAAAATGGAGTGAAGAACAACACTAAAAGATGCCATCAACTCAAACAAGAGGTGTCTAAGACCCTAAAACACCAACTTGTGAGGAATATTACACTACAACTAGGGGTGGGCACGGATCAGTTGCGGCCACAAAACCTCTAATCCGCCATCCGTCCGCCAGATTGGCGGATTGGAGAAAATCAATTCGCATCCGTCCGCCAATCCGACGGATGTGGATTGGGCGGATTGGCGGATGGATATGAATCGGTTTGGCGGTTGAAAATTTTACAAATTTTCCACATAAAAAAAAACAATGGAATTAATAATAGTTTCCTTTCTGTTAAAGATTTTACTGGAAATGTTTCCATAAAATAATAGTTAATATGGGAAACAAGAAACAAGAAAAGACATTGTTATGTTCACAAAGTCCTCTGGTACATTTCTACAAATGAAAATATGGATATGCTATTGTTCTCTCAATGGTTGAAGAAGCATATATCAACAAACAAGTAAAGCCTCCTGGATTCGATTAATGGGGCTCCAATGTCGGGTATCCCACCAGCACACCACAGAAAGTAGCAAAAAAAATTGCTCTAGCAACCAAACAGTCCTTGGCAAAACTCAGTTTGAGGTCAATTTTAGAAACAAATTTCAACTTATGTACAATGATAGCATGGTAGTTGAAAGCATGGTAGTCCCCAGTACAATGATAGTGTCCTGCAGAAAATGAAACAAATTTCAACTTCTAAATGGGGAAAAACTTTTCAATTCATCAAAATAAACAAAGATCACACAGCCTCACCTGCTCTTCTTAGTTACACCGTTCCCTTTTTTTTTAAGTCACCATCAACATCATTAAATGAAATCTAATGTTACAGAGAAGAACTCAGAATCGTAAACATATACATGGTTATTTATTAGTATAGAATACAAAGATTGTCCTGTTTTCATCTATTTGTTTAACTCCCTTTCAAGCTCATCAAATTCCCAGTCACCGACCTCTTCCATTGAGTAGTCTCGACTATCCTCACCAAATTCAGTTTCCAGTTTTGCCAATTTTGCTTTGGGGTCTAGCATCTGCTTAGCCTTGATTTTAGGTGCCAATTTTTGGGTGTTTTCCCATGGGGAGAGTCTACCTCCAAGGAGGGATTCTCCATTTCTAGATATGGTCTCTCAATTGAATCAAATTCCTGTCTTAATTTTTCAATATTATTAAAAATACTTATCATCCAAAACCTGGGCAATTTTCACATCTATGTAAGTAACATAACATAATAGTGTACTTTCTCAAACATTGTATGAAAAATTAAGCATCCAAACCAAGTTACATTACAGTTATCCAAACATTGTGCATCCAAGTTATAGTCATGCAAAGTTCAAAAAACAAACAAGTTACATTACAGTCATCCAAAACATTGTACATCCAACAAACATTGTGCATCCAAACTAAAACCATAGTATTACAGATACAGTCATCCAAAAAAAAAAGAAAAAAAGTCGTTCATTTCCTTCAACCAAACCATGAGCCATCTAAACCTGCATAACAAAAAAATAAAATTATTTAATAAGGAAAACACTAAAAAGTTTTAAACTTAAAAGAAGTAAACATATGTTAACAACATTTAACCAAAGGGAAGTATTTTTTACCAATGATATTAAATTTCAATAATATTACTCTCTGGACATGGGCTTGAACAAGAACTTGATTTTGAAACAACTACACATAAAACATAACACAAGAAAATCATGTGAAGTGAAAATAATGAATTTGAATAATACAAAATAAATGAAATTTAAAACAAAATAAATTATTGAATGTATTACCCGAATCATATTGTTGTTCAAATTCTTCAACATCATTCATTGCTTCTCGAAGGCATATTGGAATGTTACTTCGGAGCCAATTTTGTGTACAAACAAGAACCTCCACCATCTTTGGAGCAAGTGAACTTCGAAATGGATCAAGTATACGACCTCCTGTACTAAAAGCCGACTCAGAAGCAACAGTGGAAACAGGCATTGCCAACACATCTCGTGCTATGAGTGATAATACTCTATACTTTGTTGCATTAACCTTCCACCACTCCAAGATGTCAAATTGAGCATTCTTCCCACCTTTCTCAATATCACCCAAGTACTTGTCCAATTCCGACATACTCCCACTACTAGAAAATTGCCCCTCCAAAAATGAGTTAAATTGAGAGTTCACAAGAGAATGTGGGTCATTTTCATCTATCACATATCTATTGTTTCATTTACATTGGAGGCATGCACATTTGTTGAATCAAGCGCAGCATAATGATCATACAATTTACTCAAACAAATTTTCACCTTCTCTAACATTTCTTTCATTTTCACAACATCTCCACCAAAAATTGTTGAAAAACAAAATTGCAAGTATGTCATTTTTCTTCGAGGGTCAAGAACAACTGCAATGCACAAAAGTTGTCAAACTTCTCTTTCATTTTCTTTGCCATTGAAGCCAAAATAGGATCATTGTCTTTGATTAATTGTCCAATCATATTTTCAATGACAAAAATTTCAGTGTAGAATGTATTTGAAGTAACAAATAAAGAGCCAGAAAATCTCTTTGTTGCATTGTAGAACATTCTAAGAAATTTCAAAAACACCCTACAATTATCCCAATCCTCGGCGGTAGGCATCTCTCTCCTCTCACCCCCTTCATTATCCAAAAAGTAGTGTTTATAATTGTAATCCTCTTCACCCATTCTTTGAAAAGCACTTTCAAATTTTTTTGCCGCCTCCAACATAAGATATGTAGAATTCCACCGTGTTAGCACATCTAGGCACAAGAGACTCTTACTCTCAATTTTCAAACATTCCATATACTTCTTAAAAGAGTCAAGGTGGTTTGGAGAAGACCTCACATACCTCACTGTATGCCTTACATTCGCTATACAAGACTTAAGATCCTTCAATCCATCACTAACAATGAGATTTAGAATATGCGCACAACAACGCATATGTAAAAATTCATGGCCCAAGACAGTTCCCTTCCACAATTTTGTGGTTCGTTTCAAGAATCTAATGGTTAGATTATTGGAACTCGCATTATCAACAGTTAAGGTGAAAAGGCCATCAATATCCCACTCTTTTAAGAGTGCCTCAATTTTTTTACCAAGTGTTTCTCCTTTGTGGTCTTCAACTTGACAAAAATTTATGATTCTCTTTTGTAACTTCCAATCATCATCAATGAAATGTGCAGTTAGACACATATAACACAAATTTTGTATGGAAGTCCATGTGTCTGTGGTAAAGCAAATTCTACGCCCCTTCACAATTTTCTTCAACCTCTCTCTTTCATTAGTGTATATGTCTACAATGTCCCTAGCAACAGTATATCGAATGGGATCTTGAACTTGGGTTGCATGACATTACAAAACCTCTTAAAACCAACCCCATCCACAAATCTAAAGGGCAATTCATCAATTACTATCATCTCGGCAAGATGCCTCCTAGCAACTTCTATGGAAAATGGCGTAACCACAACATCAACAACACCCTCACCATCACCACCAACTTTTTAGGTTGAAATCCCAATGTTTGTGGATACTTTGTACAATTTTTCAAATGACTTAACAAATTACTTGTTCCATGACTCTTAGAGCCTGCCATATATTTTTTCTTACAATACTTGCACATAGCCCTATCTTTCCCATCAATACCCTTAATCTTTTCAAAATGATCCCAAGCCTTTTATGTTGTTCTCCCACTACTACTAGTTTTGGCCAAGGGTGGTCTACGAGGGGGAGCATTAGATTGGGTAGAGGGGTCAATAGAAATGATTCGGGCTCAACATTAGGACTCACAAAAAAGTTTCTTCACTTGGAGGATCCATGACCAAAAGATTATCAAAAACTGCCAACAACCAATAAAAAATCATTCAACATATGCTTTTCAAATCCATGCTCTTTTTAAACAAACAACCATCAGACTCTTTGTCTATGTTTGAACATGTTAAATGGCATATGAAGATAAAATAAGGATATTAAATGGACAGATTTAGAAGTGGCATATCAGACTGACTAATGAGAAGCTTAATAAGTAAATGGATAGATAAAATAAAATGGACAGTAAATGGACAGATTATTAAATGGACAAATAAAATAAGTTTAATAAGTTTAATAAGTAAGTTTAATAAGTAAATGGACAGTAAATGGACAGATAAAATAAGTAAAATGAATCAAAGTTTAATGTTCACTGACTAATGAGATTAGTTTAAATTAACTAAATTAAACTGAATTACAGTGAGTTAAATGTTCATTGACTAATGTTCAGTTTGATTAGTTTAATGTTCACTGACTAAATTAAACTAAATTACAGAACAGATTAGTTCATTGACTAAATTACAGAACATAACTAAGTTTAATGTTCACTAATATATTATGAATCACAGTTTAATCTTTAAACAAATTATGAATCAAAGGATTAAAGAAGGATCACTAATTTAATGTGAATCAACTTATGAATCAAAGTTTGAACAGAACAGATAACAAGAAAAATAGATTGTGAATTAGGGCAAAATGAATCAAAACAGATTGTTATCTATTTTGTTTTCTTGTTATATATTGTGAATCATAATTTGAACTTCATAATTGTGAATCATAATTTGTTATCTGATAACAAAACAGATTGTTTAAAACATGACAGATTAATTTCAGATTGTGAACAGATTAAAACAGATTCTAAATCAAAACAGATTCTATGAAGTCCCTCACAAAATCCACTGCAGAAGCATATAACAAGAAAAATAAACCAAACCTCTCTGTGGTTTTCTCTCTGTGTTCCTTTCTCTGTGTGTAGAACCCTTAACAGTTAGCAACACTGTGTCAATTAATCTAACCACGTCTCTAGTTTTAGAATTGGAACAAAACAAAATAATAATAATAGATTAGACTCTAAAAGATTAGAACTGGAACCAGGTTTTGTGATTTTGTACTCATAATTTATCCATTAACAAAACCTACTCATAATTTATTTCGTTTAGAAAATTATTCACAAAACCTACTGATATGCCTAATTTATAAAATTATTGACAAAACCTACTCATAATTTATTTTGTTTAGAACTTCAAGTTTAGAACTGGAACCAAAAAAAAAAAAAACCAGTTAAGACTCAGAAGAAGAGAAGAAGAAGAAGAAGAAGAAGGAGAGAGAGAGAGAGAGAGAGAGAGAGAGAGAGAGAGAGAGAGGTACCTCACTTACGTTACAGTCAGTGTAGTAGATCGATCAATCTAACCATCTCTTTCATTTTAGAACTGGAACAAAAAAAAAAACACAGATTAGACTCAGAAGAAGAGAAGAAAAGAGAAGAAGAGGAAAGCAGAAGAAGATGAGAAGAAGAGGAAAGTAGAGAGAGAGAGAGAGAGAGAGAGAGAGAGAGAGATACTTCAGTCAGTAGTGTAGATCGATCGCCGACGCCGTGTAGATCGTCCGACGATGGGTAGGGTAGAGAGAGAGAGAGAGAGAGAGAGAGAGAGAGAGAGAGAATGTTTGTCTGTCGAAAATTAGGGCAAAATGAGTTGAGGAGGCATATTAGAAAGGAAAAGGGGGCAAAATGAGGAATATAAGCCAAAAATAAATAAATAAATAAATAACCAATGATGGGTCGGGTCGGGTCTGTCGACTAAAATGGCGGATTACCCGCCACCCGACCCGAACCCAAAAATTGCAAAAAACTAGGCCCGCACCCGCCCGCCACGTGGCACGTATCCATCCGTTGCTTGTCGGGTCGGGTCAGGTTGGTCGGGTGTGGCGGGTCGGTGGATCCACTGCACAGCCCTAACTACAACCATGTAAAACAAGACTCAAATGAACCAACCAGCCCAAAACAGAGCTAAAGCAGTCTATTTCAGAGGCAAAAACATGCTGGAGTTCAGCTAGAAAAACATGCTAACATGTGAAGCTTACTAGGCATGTAAACAAGACACAAGAAGGGAAGGTTAACCCCTTCAAATTTGGACTTTAAAATGAGTTTTTTGCCGCTGAAAAACCTCTAAAATTTAGTGGTTGAAAGGGCCAAAAAAGTTGGTTTGAAAGTGATGAACAAAGGCACAAAAACTTTATACACAAAGAAATAAGAAGAGTGAACTACCCCCTAACTAAAAATGGCCTCAAACCACCACCTTTAGGCCACACAAACAAAGTATTTTACAGTTCAAAATCAGGTGTAAACAAGCCCGCGGGGGGCCTCGCTACAGCTCGGACTCGATTTGTGTCACGGTTCGTAATCTGAACCAAAGAGTCCAAATCCGGCAAATCGTTTTGAGAAAATAGATTTTTGAAAGAAGTGCCAAACATGGACTGCTTTGCCAGATACAGAGTCGCCACCTAAATATTTTATTTTTGAAAAATTTAGGAAACCCTGACTCGTTGCCTAAGGCCACGTTTCCGTCATCACCAAAGTTGCCTCGGCTCGGGAACTTGGGTACGATTGGGGAAGGTCACTTCGTGAGCACCCCCGCTCGCCCGATCAAAGATCGGCCTCTACTAACCATGATATCTAGTTTTAAAAACATTGTGTGCTCTTATTCCGGTTATTAGCCTAGATTTACTATGTGATGCGCACAACATACAAGTATAGACCGGGTCGCCTGAATTGGAACAAAACATTTCGTGTTTGCTTTTGAAAGATGGTTTGCTACCTGCAGGTAGGCTTAGAATGCAGATTTTGCCACCCTCAGGTGGGCTTAGAAAACATGGTTTTGCCACTATCTAGTGGGCTTAAAACTCACAGTTGATGATTTGTCCCAATCCAAACAACCCAACCTTCACATAAGAACATAGCCTCATGGTAAGCATGCTATTCATGGCAGTCACTCACACACATGCAAGGATGCTAAAGCATAAAAACTCACCGAGTACTCCAACCCAAAACAGAAGCTAATTAGAAATCCATGCATGATCCTAATTATACAGAAATGCCTAATGCAACACATGCAAAATGCAACTATAGCAGGCTCGGCTATTCTAAACATGGCATATGGAATGCTACAGCTAACAAGTATTCAATTTGGAATTGAAATACAATGCAGTTAGTATGATGCGCCGAGCCCGGTGCATGCAAAACAGATGAATGAATGCAAACATGCTATCATACTGTATGCTAATTGAAACATGCCCTAATCTAACCATCATAAGCTGGTAAATAAAAGGGAGAAAGACGTGGAGTTGGAAGACATACATCACACATACGCACACTTATTACAATTATGCCCTCGCTCGGAGGGTCCGAATAAATAATATACAGTCCCAAATGAATAGTACAGTCCGAATAAATACGAAATCCTAATTAATTTACAAATTAATCTAGGAAAGCATTAAAACTAGCATGCAAGCTAGGGACTGCCTCGACTCCGTTCCGAATGATGAATGATGCATGTTCGGCGCGGAAATCCATCGCGATGCCCCAATTAGCCTCTGTTTGCAATTGTTCTTGGAAAGCGCGCCAAGCTCCGAAGGCTGCTGATTCTTGATTTGCTGCAACAGAGAGCAGGAAAGGGGCATGGCAATGTATTTTCACATATGTATGCATGCCTCGATCCTCGTGCCACCAATCACGCATATCGATGCATGATGCCGAGGAGTCGAATTGCACAACTCAATATGAAATGAATGCACATGAAAACACAACAAAACCTAAACTCCATCATGGGTAATCCGGAGTGTCGGTGACTGGGAATTGAGACACGTTCCGTCACTCGGAGTACGAAACGTACCTCGTTTCCCGTGCTCGGGCTAACTCCTATCCCAAACACAATGCAATATGCATGACATGCATGAATGCAACTAAGATACAACCTAACATGCACAATGCTATGAAATGGCATACACGATGCACGAGGTAACATGGCATACACAATGCGCTAACATACAACCTAGCATACACAACGCTATGGAATGAAATGGCATACACAATGCAATATGGACTTACTCTAACACAAGTGGACCTCAGCCGCACTCACATAAGAGGCCATTAGATGAAAATGAGACACTCGAAATGCGTGCACGCAAACCGAGGACAGACCCTAAGGCACCGAATGCCACTCTAACAAGACACATGGCAAGACATGGAATATGACATACTAGCATGCAAATATCAGTAGCAAAAATTGATGCAAAACAGCCCCGAAACATGGCAAAAGTGCACCCGATGCATGAAATGAAACCCGAAATCCAAAATTAGGCACATGGAATGACTTATAGCTATACAAAGCATGCATTATTTGAACATGAAGCATGAAGACAGAAGCAAGGCAGTCCCAAAAAATGCATATTTACAGTTTTAAGCAAGGCCAAACAGTGAACACAAATGGGGCTAAGCTAGCATACAAAAATGGCCCTAAAATTGAGATAATGAAGCAAGTAGCAGCTTCTGGCCCCAAATGGCCGAGAGCCCTTCAACAAAGTTGAAGAGGGGCTCAAAACATGGCATTTTACAGTTAGTGACCAAACCCAAAACAGTGCACAAGCAAGCCTAAAATACTATGCAAGATAAGGCCAAAAAGAGGGCTTCAACACAAAGTATACAAAGGATGCCTCAAACAGCAAAAGACCCTTAATGAAACATGAAGAGGGGGTCAAAATAAGGCTATTTACAGTTCGGACCAGAGCCCAAAAACAGAAGCACAAGGGGCTAACAAATCATGCAAAAATAAGGCCAAAAGAGGGATACAAAGGCAAGTGGCAAATGGAAGCCTCAAACAGTGAGGAGCCCTTCAACAATGTTGAAGAAGGGCTCAAAATAAGCCACTTTACAGTTTACAACATGCCTCAAAACAGTTTATACATAGGCCTAAAATACTATGCAAGGAAATGGCATAAAAGAAAGGTAAAGAAGCAAGTGCCACAAGGAAGCCTCAAACAGTGAGAGGCCCTTAAACAAACATGAAATAGAGCTCAAAAAAATGCTATTTTCAGTTAGGGTCGGAGCTCAAAAAAGTAAGCACAAGGAGCTAGAATATGAACCAAGAAAAGGGTCAAAAAGGGAGAAGAGGACTTACCCTTGAAGACTAATCTTTGACAGCCTTTTGGACCAAAATGCAGCACTCCTAGGCTCTGAAGAACAACCTCAAGCTGCTGGAATGGAGGATGGAAGGGTGGGGCTATGGGTTGGTGAAGAACCAAGGGGGTTTTTAAGGCTTAGAGTAGAGAGAGAGAGAGATTTAATGTGAGAGCTCCAAACCAAAATTTTCTAACCCCTAAAACCAGAGCTGGGGGGGTGTTTATATAGGCAAAAGAGTGGGGGAAAAGGGGGGGAAATTGAAATTCAAATTTCCCCCCAAAAAGGCCAAAAAGTGAGATAAAGAGGCAAGTGGTAGCTGCTGGCCTCAAACCGAAGAGAGCCCTTCAACAAAGTTGAAGAGGGGCTCAAAACAAGACATTTTGTAGTTTATGACCAAGTCCAAAACAGCTCACAAGTAAGCCTAAAATACCATGCAAAAATAGGCCTAAAAGAGAGTTAAAGAGGCAAGTGATAGTAGGAGACCTCAAACAGCAAAAGGTCCTTAATCAAACATGAAAAGGAGCTCAAAATATGACTATTTACAGTTTGGGTCGGAGCCCAACAATGCTTGCAAGCAAGGCTCGGGGGCCAAAACGCGCAGCCCGGGGCCCCGAAAACTGACTGTTAGGCACCGGGAGTGGTGTTCGACCACGAAGTCGGTCTCTCGGACCACAGTGTCCCTCAAAAGGGAGGAAATAAGGTATGTGCCAAAAACCGGAGCAAACGGAGGTGGTTAAGCGGTCCCGAACCGAGGCACACGGCCGTCGGCTCCGAAAAATCGGAAACCGGGCTCCAAACGGGAAAAATGGCCTACGACCACGAAACGTAGCCTACGGCCACTGAGAGATGATCTACGAGACCTCTCCCTCCCTTCGGGAAGAGAAAACAGAGAAAACGGAGCCTGGTTCGCAAACCGAGGCAAAGCACAAAAGAGTCCGGAAGTCCGGAGGCAAGGCTCGCAGCTAGGACTCCGCAACCTCAGAACGAGCACAACATGCAACATCACCAAGCGCTCAATCGGTGACGTCTGAGTCTTAAGGTCGGTCAAAAATGGGGTGTCTACAGTTGCCCCTCTTTGACAGAACTCGAAAGTCATAAGAATGACGGGAGTGAATGTCAAAGCCCAGAGACGACCCATTTTTGACAAGGCCGAAGACTCAGACAAACAGGTGAGATAAACAGAGATGTGCCCGCAGGCGCGCCCGCAGGCAGGGGGGGCAAAATGCAACTGGCAATGCAAGACGCCGAAGGTGACTCAATGATCATGCAAATGCAGCAAGCTGTAATGAAGCACATATTCACAATAGATGCAACAGTTTTAAGCAAGAATGCAAAGCAACAACTACATTTCATGCAGTTAAGAATGCGGAGAATTTATTCAATTCTCGCCACGTCTCACACGGAGAAGATACAATACCTGCGCGGTTCGTCTGGTCGCACCAGCCTCAAATGAACCGTACATACAATATCGTGCCTCATGGTGCTGGGGATCTCTCGCTTCTTCTTGGTCGAACCACAGGTGCTACTTTTCTCCCTGACTATGGTTGCAGCTTTCCCTATTCTCCAACAGGGTGACAGACTAGGTTGGATCAGTATCCAGAATTGAGGCGCATACAGATGCTATCTCAATCTATGGGGCTGCCATACAGATTTCAAGCCGAGGATATACCCCTGGGTATTTAAACCAGACTTTAGTCTCGGAAATCCCGAACCTTTGCGTTCTAGGCATGAGCCATTCGAACTCTAGTTTCCACGTCTCAGTTGGTCTCCTAGGAACTCACCGCTAACACAGGTAGGTGGCTATACCAGACCACCGGAAGTCGTTCGGGCACGACAAACACCAAAGGAATTGCACCTTTAGAGGATTTAAGGTTTCCTAGACCAGACAATAAAACAGATATGATGTAATGGATGTAATAGATGTGATGTAATAGATGTGATGCAATAGATAATAGATGCGATGCAACAGAGAGTACAATAGATGCAAAATGGTGACATACGCCAACCATGCTGGACTCGTGAGTGGAGGAAGAACAAAGAAAATCAATCAGAAGCGCATTCCACGCAACCTAAGATAAATTCCAAACACGCTGAAATCGTGTGTGGAAGGGGAGGCTCCAATCACGCTGAAATCGTGAGAAGAGGTAAACAAAAACAACCCGCCCAGCGCGTCTACAACGCAACCTGGGATAAATTGCAAACACGCTAAAATCGTGTGAGGAAAAGAACACTCTAACCACGCTGAAATCGTGAGAAGAGGTCAAAACAAGCCCGCCCAGCGCGTCTACAACGCAACCTGGGATAAATTCCAAACACGCCGAAATCATGTGAGGAAAAGAACACTCTAACCACGCTGAAATCGTGAGAAGAGGTCCAAAAACAACCGCTCAAGTGCGCGCACAACGCAACCTGAGATAAGATCCAAACACGCTGAAATCGTGTGAGGAAAAGAACACTCTAACCACGCTAAAATCGTGAGAAGAGGTCCGAAAACAACCGCTCAAGTGCGTGCACAACGCAACTTGAGATAAGATCCAAACACGCTGAAATCGTGTGAGGAACGGGACACTCAAACCACGCTGAAATCGTGAGGAGAGGTCCTAAAACAACCCGCCCAGCGCTTCTTCAACTCAAATTGGGATAAATTCCAAACACGCTGAAAACGTGTGAGGAAGAGAACACTCTAACCACGCTGAAATCGTGAGAAGAGGTCAAAAAACAACCGCTCAAGTGCGCACACAACGCAACCTGAGATAAATTCCAAACACGCTGAACTCGTGTGAGGAAAAGGAGGTCCGAAAACAACCGCTCAAGTGCGTGCACAACGCAACCTGAGATAAGATCCAAACACGCTGAAATCGTGTGAGGAAAGGACACTCAAACCACGCTGAAATCGTGAGGAGAGGTCCTAAAACAACCGCTCAAGTGCGCACACAACGCAACCTGAGATAAAATCCAAACACGCTGAAATCGTGTGAGGAACGGGACACTCAAACCACGCTAAAATCGTGAGAGGAGGTCCTAAAAAACAACCCGCCCAGCGCGTTTACAACGCAGCCTGGGATAAATTCCAAACACGCTGAAATCGTGTGAGGAAAAGAACACTCTAACCACGCTGAAATCGTGAGAAGAGGTCCGAAAACAACCCGCCTAGCGCGTCTTCAACGCAAACTGGGATAAATTCCAAACACGCCGAAATCGTGTGAGGAAGAGAACACTCTAACCACGCTGAAATCGTGAGAAGAGGTCAAAAAACAACCGCTCAAGTGCGCACACAACGCAACCTGAGATAAATTCCAAACACGCTGAAATCGTGTGAGGAAAAGAACACTCTAACCACGCTGAAATCGTGAGAAGAGGTCCGAAAAACCGCTCAAGTGCGTGCACAACGCAACCTGAGAAAAGATCCAAACACGCTGAAATCGTGTGAGGAACGGGACACTCAAACCACGCTGAAATCGTGAGGAGAGGTCCTAAAACAATCGCTCAAGTGCGCACACAACGCAACCTGAGATAAAATCCAAACACGCTGAAATCGTGTGAGGAACAGGACACTCAAACCACGCTGAAATCGTGAGAGGAGGTCCTAAAAAACAACCCGCCCAGCGCGTCTACAACGCAACCTGGGATAAATTCCAAACACGCTGAAATCGTGTGAGGAAAAGAACACTCTAACTGCGCTGAAATCGTGAGAAGAGGTCCGAAAACAACCGCTCAAGTGCGCGCACAACGCAACCTGAGAAAGTCCCGGAGGACAACGATCCCAAACGCTGCTCAGCGTAAAAGGATAAATGGTAGAAGATAACATAAGATGCAAATAAATGCAAGTAAGGTATGCATGACAATACGAGTGGAAAGGTGCATAACAATGCGGGTGGATGGGTGCATAACTTTGAAGCAGGCTTGATCTTGCGCTTGAAGTAGAGGTACACTCATACTTCGGAGCATTGACAAGGCTTGAAAAGGTACATCCGGAATACAATCACGGAATTTTTTTGAAGTTGAAGCACACTCAGATGCTTCCATTTTCGCTCTTTTCTTTTGCTTTGCAGTCTGGAATCTATATAGCTTCAGATAAGTCCTTGCTTTACTATTCTCACGTGGCCTGGGTTGAACCTTGCGATTTTACGAAAGAACGAATCTTGTTTTGCGCAAATGTAGGGAATGGCACGGCACTCTGAGCGCAAAATGATTTTATTTTTGAAATTGAGAGATGAGTTCTTGATCGGGGTATTGAGCCTACGACTGAACACAGCGCACTACGACTCAACAACGGAAAACAAAAGGTAAACAACCTAAACACATCGAGTAACACTCGAAACGACTCAAAACAAGAATCGAGATAAAACAAAAAGACACGACACGCAGACATGCACAGGGAGCCTGTTTCTCTGGGTATTATTTCCCACCCTTTCTAATTTGTGATTCTCACATCACTCGGCCCTCAGGCTCTATTTTTCTCTCAAAAACCTTTCCTCGCTTTTCCTCTCAGCGCACATCTCTCTATTCTTTAATCTCTCATTTTTCATCCCTCCCCAGGGTGGTTGATGGATAAACAGGAAGTTGCGGGCTCTTGCCCCTAGCATTCCGCTAGATTCTTCTTCTTCTGCACGCAGCTAGTGAGTTTCTCCCACAGAGGGGCTGTGCTACAACTGGGTGTGTAGCAAATCTGCAGCTGACATCGGTTGACGATGCTCTGCTGGGGAGTTTGGACGTGATCAGATCTGTCCAGATGAGGGAGTGGAATATCTTGATCCATTCCAGTTCGTGCTTCGCACTTGGCTTGATACCTCGCTGCTCGGAGGGTGAGAGAGCTTTCAGCCCTTTTGCTGTTAGCTTCAGTTGTGCCCTTTTCTGGCAGGTAGAGTGCCCTTCTTGGCAAGTATTGTGGCAATGGGGAAAAGACAGAACACCTGACTCAACTGTGCCCCTAGTTCATCGTTTCGACCATTTTTTGTTTTTGGCTTTCTACTAAGACAATTTTGACCAAAATGAGAGTTAGATTAACATGCTTGTTCGATTTTCTGATTCAAAATCATGCAAGTTAGGTTATGAGCACTGAAAATTTTCCTTTTTGGGTCCAAGAAAAAGGTCCGGTTTTGAAAAAAATGGAATAGTTTTCGAGAGAAGATTAGTTAACCTCAGTAAAAATTCTCAAAAACTGTTTTTGCAATCGGCCACTGCTCAACGAGCATAGAACCCACTCTCGAGATGCACAACCTCAGATCCGAAGGAAAATCGCCCCTTGCTTGAAGAGAGCTGCATGGCAACGGAAAGTTATCCCTTGTTTGAACGGCACCGTGGCGCATTGAATGGCAACGGAAAGTTGCCCCTTGTTTGAATGGCACCGCAGCGCATTGTAGTCAGTCCTCGAAGTGACGAACACAACCAGACTCTCGGATACAGAGAAGGCAAAGATGATCAAAACCATTACATGGGCACAATCAAATTGAAGTGTTTTACGGCTGGACTTCAGAATGAAGTTGCCTACGTATCCCAAAGATGGGAATCAAGCCTTGCGTAGTTCGGGGTTAAGGTACACTCGGGTATTTAACCTCTCCTTTTTATGCTCTAACTTTTGCCAAGGCGCCTGTTGCGGGTTTTCAACCTTGCGAGCTTTGTTTTTCTGATTCTCTTCTTTTTTTCTTTCTTTTCTTTGCATTTTCTTCATTTTTTTCTTTTTTTTTTTTTCTTTTTTTTTTTCATTCTTTGCATTTTTTTTTTTCTTTTTCTTGCTCTAACTTTTGCCTGGGTCGCCCTTTCGGGTTTTCGGCCCAGCGAGCCTCTCAAGGGTAAAAGTGTAGCTTTGTCCATGTCAAATGGTTTTGAGATCCTGAAGTCATCTGAATCCAAGAGAATGGCTGCTGTTCGCTGATGATGCAGGAGTCCATCCAATGGGGGCTGAATTTGCCCCTGGTGTTGTGGATCGGAACTCAGTTTTTCTTCAGCAATACTTTCTTCTTCCTCCCTCTGGGATTTGGCATTCTTGCCAGTCTTCATTGATTTGCAGGGTGATCCATCTTCGGCTCTTCGAGCACATCTGACATTTTTCTGCTCTTAGGTCGCGGGCTGCTTCGAATCTAGCCACACAGGCCTCACATTGCGGTTGACCGTTGAACACTCTGAATTAAGGTCCAAGGTTTGAAAGCAAGGGGTCGAGTCTCGAGGCTGAGAGCGATTCTAGGCTGCACAATCTCAAGAGCGATTCCACACAGGTCTTCGCAGGATTGCGCAAAAACATTTTTTGAAATCTTTTAAGGAAGCGACCAGTCGCTCGCGCTAAAGACAGTGTAGAACCAATCTGGATCAAGCCAGGATCCTTCCCAGTACTCACATTAACAAGCATGATTTCATTCATTAAGGGTTTAGCACGCCTCTCTTTCTCTCAGTTGATCAAATTTTTGCAAAACCCGAGGAATTCCTTCCTCTTCGTTTTCACCGCAGTGTTCAAAAGGTTTTGAAAAACTTAGGTCAATGCAATGAGTTCGAGGCACAGAAAAGTAGGCAAAAAGTATTGTCGTTTCGTTCAAACTCTCTGGCACAAGGCAGAAGCAAGCACAAAAGCGTGAAAAACCACTGCTGTTTCATTCAGAATCTGATGGTGTAACTGGCTCCACGGCAGAAACAGACTCAAGACAAAACGAAAAGACAAACGCGAAACAAAATGGTGACGCCCGAGGTAACACCCCCCGGAATCACCCGACCTTTGTACAACAGGACTGACTCGATACAACAAGACAGACCCTACTGACTCAGTATGAAAAGACTGACTCAAAACAAAAGGACGGACTCAAAACAAAACAACAAGACTGACTCAATACCCAAGTCAGAATGTAGCAAAACTGGTATTTGCATGTTGCTCAGAACAGTGCATGCCATTCCTGCGTCTGGAGTTAATCGAGCGCTGCCCGCAGGTGGTTCATCCCCCGATCACATGGTCACATTATCCCCCAAGTTCACCGATCCAGTGCCGATAGACTTTGCAGAGCTTGGTGCGGCAATGACCCCGTTGTCAAATAGATCCTGTACTTCATGGCGAAGACGGAAGCAGTTGTCGGTAGTATGGCCAGTTTGCTGATGGAAGGCACAGTACTGGGCAGCATCATGCGTAGCCGGAAGAGGATTTGGGAGAGGCCGAGGCTCAAGGGGTTTGAGATGGCCTTGTCCAACAAGGATTTGGAAAGCTTTGGACAAAGGCATGTGGAGGGCATGGAAGACCCTCTGACCTCGGGGTTGGTACTTCAAGGTTTGTGGATTTTTGCTGGACGCACCAGTAAAGGGATTGGCAGGTGCTGGCCTGGTTTGTTGATCTCTTCCGAGTGCAGGATTATAGCTGAAAGGAACATTTCTGATACAATGACCCTTCTCCCGGCTTGCCCCTTGATTCAAACTACCCCCAACTTGAGTGGCGAAAATGTCGTCCACAGTTTTTGCAACAACTGCGAGCACTCGCTCTTTATTCAGTCCCTCGGCTTTCAAAGCCTCAATAGCCAACAAAAGATGTTCATGGGGATCCATGTCTGCCCCTATCTTGTTCTTTCCACTCGCCTCCACTTTGCCAAGGGATTGGCATTCCTCAAATGTAGCCCGTTCCAAGACTGGGGAGCCTTTTGACATGAACTCCCTGGTATGTGATGTGGCTGATGACGGAGCCAAAATTCCAAAGGTTAAATCTGCCACTGTTCTCTGAAGATCTTCAATCACGCTCCCCAGCTCAGAAGTAGTGGGTTCACGGGTTTGAGATGATTGGGGTTCAAGTGCATCCATCGTGCTTAAGCCCATGCTTTCTGGGATAAACATCTTGGGTTTGAGTATATGGGTCGGGGTGTATATACTGGGGTTGTAGGTGGGTGGCAGTGTATGGCTGAGGTTGAGATGTGGATGAGGTACTTGGTCCTTGGGGTTTTGAGGTGGAACTACTGTCCGGTTGTCAATGAGATTCTGGATCTCATGACGAAGGCGGTAGCAACCATCGGTGCCATGGCCGCGCTGTTGATGATATACACAGTATTTGCTGGGGTTATGTCTGGCAGGGAGTGGATTTGGCAAAGGTTGAGGATTAAGGGGTTTGAGATGCCCTCTTTCCATCAGAACTTTGAATGCGCTGGTTAGGCTCATATGAAGGGGGGTGAAAAATCTACCCTGAGCTCGGGCTGGGCTGGCTATTTGTAGGTTGGCCTTGGCAAAAGGGTCGGCTATGGCGACTGTGTTGACTTTAGCAGGTTTGGAAATAGTGCTACCGCCAGTATTGGTACTCTCGACTGGGAGCCTTATGGCAACCTCGGTGGACCCATCCTCAATGTCGTGAATGGAGTTAAGGCCCTGTGCCCTTTTGAATTGCTTCTCAAGGTTCACAATTTTCACTACAGTCGGATTGAATTCATTAACATCAGAGAGACGAAGCCTCTCAGTAGGCTGCACCAGGGTTGTGGAAACTCGAGCTTGAGTCAACCTTTCTCGAGGATCTGGACCCTGCAAATCTTCAGCTGGTAGAAGTGGGTCAAAATTTGGCTGGGGTCCCGAAGCTGGATACGAAACAGATGCCCTAGATGGGCATTGCGTTTCAGCACTGGTCTTATCCTGCATTGCAGTTCCCTGATTTAGTGTTGCTATTACGGCCACAAATTCTTCCGAACCCTGTGCCATCACGGTCTGCTGAGTCTGAACAAAGGTGATGTGACTGGCGACTGACGGATCAGATGAACCGGTGAGCCCTGATTGGCCTTTCTTTGCCTTGCCTCAGCGAAAGAACACTGGTTTCCCTTGAATCGAATTTCTGACCTAACAAAGTCTATCAGCACTAGTCCAATGTACCCGGGGGATATCGGAGCCTTCTGAAGCTATGGTTCCAAGACTACCTAGCAAAAGGGAAAACAGAGAGCATCTCAGCTTGATTTCACGATAACCCATATGAGCCGAGCTGAATGACTGTGCCCCTACAGAATTCTACCCGTAAACTGATACCCTCAGGTAAACTGAATCCCAAAATACTGAACCGATGCCCGCAGGCCTGATGCCCAAACTACTGAACTAGTGCCCGCAGGCCTGATGCCCAAACTTGTAGACTGATACATGCATTCCTATAGAGACGCACTCTAAAAGCACATACAGACAAGTGAGAGCCAAAACACCCCTATGTTGGGGTAGGGTTTCCCTGTCCTATTTTGTCAGAGCTAGGGTTTCACTACGCACGCAGCGGTTTCAAACAAACTATATCGGGTAAGCAACCTGTCCTAGTTTGGAATGGTCACTACGGATTTCGATATGCACTAGGTCGAATGGTCAAAAGGGTGCCCCGGTAAAACCGGGGTTGTGTTCCCATACTGGCAGAGCCCACAACCGATCAGCCTTATGGTCATGCCTTGACAAGACAAGCCTCCGGCAAACCGTTCAGGAATAGCAGATGGCAAACACGGCGTCCTAGGCGCACCAATGCACATGCAATGCAAAGAAACACATAAGTGCAATCAAAACAAGATATCATGAGTTCGAGTCAAGTTCTCTAAATCCCCAGCAGAGTCGCCAGAAACTGTAGACAAGCCCGCGGGGGGCCTCGCTACAGCTCGGACTCGATTTGTGTCACGGTTTGTAATCTGAACCAAAGAGTCCAAATCCGGCAAATCGTTTTGAGAAAACAAATTTTTGAAAGAAGTGCCAAAAATGGATTGCTTTGCCAGATACAGAGTCGCCACCTAAATATTTTATTTTTGGCAAATTTAGGAAACCCTGACTCGTTGCCTAAGGCCACGTGTCCGTCATCACCAAAGTTGCCTCGGCTCGGGAACTTGGGTACGATTGGGGAAGGTCACATCATGAGCACCCCCGCTTACCCGCAGGTAGGCTTAAAATGCAGATTTTGCCACCCTCAGGTGGGCTTAGAAAACATGGTTTTGCCACTATCTAGTGGGCTTAAAACTCACAGTTGATGATTTGTCCCAATCCAAACAACCCAACCTTCACCCACAGGCATTCAAGCAGGTATATCACATAAGCACATAGCCTCATGGTAAGCATGCTATTCATGGCAGTCACTCACACACATGCAAGGATGCTAAAGCATAAAAACTCACCGAGTACTCCAACCCAAAACAAAAGCTAATTAGAAATCCATGCATGATCCTAATTATACATAAATGCCTAATGCAACACATGCAAAATGCAACTAAGATAGCAGGCTCGGCTATTCTAAACATGGCATATGGAATGCTACAGCTAACAAGTATTCAATTTGGAATTAAAATACAATGCAGTTAGTATGGTGCGCCGAGCCCGGTGCATGCAAAACAGATGAATGAATGCAAACATGCTATCATACTGTATGCTTATTGAAACATGCCCTAATCTAACATCATAAGCTGGTAAATAAAAGGGAGAAAGACGTGGGGTTGGAAGACATACATCACACACACGCATACTTATTACAATTATGCCCTCGCTCGGAGGGTCCGAATAAATAATATACAGTCCCAAATGAATAGTACAGTCCGGATAAATACGAAATCCTAATTAATTTACAAATTAATCTAGGAAAGCATTAAAACTAGCATGCAAGCTAGGGACTGCCTCGACTCCGTTCCGGATGATGAATGATGCATGTTCGGCGCGGAAATCCATCGCGATGCCCCAATTAGCATCTGTTTGCAATTGTTCTTGGAAAGCACGCCAAGCTCCGAAAGGCTGCTGATTCTTGATTTGCTGCAACAGAGAGCAGGAAAGGGGCATAGCAATGTATTTTCACATATGTATGCATGTTTCGATCCTCGTGCCACCAATCACGCATATCAATGCATGATGACCGAGGAGTCGAATTGCACGACTCAATTTGAAATGAATGCACATGAAAACACAACAAAACCTAAACTCCATCATGGGTAATCCGGAGTGTCGGTGACTGGGAATTGAGACACGTTCCGTCACTCGGAGTACGAAACGTACCTCGTTTCCCGTGCTCGGGCTAACTCCTATCCCAAACACAATGCAATATGCATGACATGCATGAATGCAACTAAGATACAACCTAACATTCGCAATGCTATGAAATGGCATACACGATGCACGAGGTAACATGGCATACACAATGCGCTAACATATAACCTAGCATACACAACGCTATGGAATGAAATGGCATACACAATGCATATGGACTTACACTAACACAAGTGGACCTCAGCCACACTCACATAAGAGGCCATTAGATGAAAATGAGACACTCGAAATGCGTGCACACGTGCACGCAAACCGAGGACCGACCCTAAGGCACGAATGCCACTCTAACAAGACACATGGCAAGACATGGAATATGACATACTAGCATGCAAATTTCAGTAGCAAAAATTGATGCAAAACAGCCCCGAAACATGGCAAAAGTGCACCCGATGCATGAAATGAAACCCGAAATCCAAAATTAGGCACATGGAATGACTTATAGCTATACAAAGCATGCATTATTTGAACCTGAAGAATGAAGACAGAAACAAGGCAGTCCCAAAAAATGCATATTTACAGTTTTAAGCAAGGCCAAACAGTGAACACAAATGGGGCTAAGCTAGCATACAAAAATGGCCCTAAAATTGAGATAATGAAGCAAGTAGCAGCTTCTGGCCCCAAATGGCCGAGATCCCTTCAACAAAGTTGAAGAGGGGCTCAAAATATGGCATTTTACAGTTAGTGACCAAACCCAAAACAGTGCACAAGCAAGCCTAAAATACTATGCAAGATAAGGCCAAAAAGAGGGCTTCAACACAAAGTATACAAAGGATGCCTCAAACAGCAAAAGACCCTTAATGAAACATGAAGAGGGGGTCAAAATAAGGCTATTTACAGTTCGGACTAGAGCCCAAAAACAGAAGCACAAGGGGCTAACAAATCATGCAAAAATAAGGCCAAAAGAGGGATACAAAGGCAAGTGGCAAATGGAAGCCTCAAACAGTGAGGAGCCCTTCAACAATGTTGAAGAAGGGCTCAAAATAAGCCACTTTACAGTTTACAATATGCCTCAAAACAGTTTATACATAGGCCTAAAATACTATGCAAGGAAATGGCATAAAAGAAAGGTAAAGAAGCAAGTGCCACAAGGAAGCCTCAAACAGTGAGAGGCCCTTAAACAAACATGAAATAGAGCTCAAAAAAATGTTATTTTCAGTTAGGGTTGGAGCTCAAAAAAGTAAGCACAAGGAGCTAGAATATGAACCAAGAAAAGGGTCAAAAAAGGGAGAAGAGGACTTACCATTGAAGACTAATCTTTGACAGCCTTTTGGACCAAAATGCAGTACTCCTAGGCTCTGAAGAACAACCTCAAGCTGCTGGAATGGAGGATGGAAGGGTGGGGCTATGGGTTGGTGAAGAACCAAGGGGGTTTTTAAGGCTTAGAGTAGAGAGAGAGAGAGATTTAATGTGAGAGCTCCAAACCAAAATTTTCTAACCCCTAAAACCAGAGCTGGGGGGGTGTTTATATAGGCAAAAGAGTGGGGGAAAAGGGGGGGAAATTGAAATTGAAATTGAAATTGAAATTTCCCCCCAAAAAGGCCAAAAAGTGAGATAAAGAGGCAAGTGGTAGCTTCTGGCCTCAAACCGAAGAGAGCCCTTCAACAAAGTTGAAGAGGGGCTCAAAAAAAGACATTTTGTAGTTTATGACCAAGTCCAAAACAGCTCACAAGTAAGCCTAAAATACTATGCAAAAATAGGCCTAAAAGAGAGTTAAAGAGACAAGTGATAGTTGGAGACCTCAAACAGTAAAAGGTCCTTAATCAAACATGAAAAGGAGCTCAAAATATGATTATTTATAGTTTGGGTCGGAGCCCAACAATGCTTGAAAGCAAGGCTCGGGGGCCAAAACGCGCAGCCCGGGGCCCCGAAAACTGACTGTTAGGCACCGGGAGTGGTGTTCGACCACGAAGTCGGTCTCTCGGACCACAGTGTCCCTCAAAAGGGAGGAAATAAGATATGTGCCAAAAACCGGCGCAAACGGAGGTGGTTAAGCGGTCCCGAACTGAGGCACACGGCCGTCGGCTCCAAAAAATCGGAAACCGGGCTCCAAACGGGAAAAATGGCCTACGACCACGAAACGTAGCCTACGGCCACTGAGAGATGATCTATGAGACCTCTCCCTCCCTTCGGGAAGAGAAAACAGAGAAAACGGAGCCTGGTTCGCAAACCGAGGCAAAGCACAAAAGAGTCCGGAAGTTCGGAGGCAAGGCTCGCAGCTAGGACTCCGCAACCTCAGAATGAGCACAACATGCAACATCACCAAGCGCTCAATCGGTGACGTCTGAGTCTTAAGGTCGGTCAAAAATGGGGTGTCTACAGTTGCCCCTCTTTGACAGAACTCGAAAGTCATAAGAATGACGGGAGTGAATGTGAAAGCCCAAAGACGACCCATTTTTGACAAGGCCGAAGACTCAGACAAACAGGTGAGATAAACAGAGATGTGCCCGCAGGCGCGCCCGCAGGCAGGGGGGGCAAAATGCAACTTGCAATGCAAGACGCCGAAGGTGACTCAATGATCATGCAAATGCAGCAAGCTGTAATGAAGCACATATTCACAATAGATGCAACAGTTTTAAGCAAGAATGCAAAGCAACAACTACATTTCATGCAGTTAAGAATGCGGAGAATTTATTCAATTCTCGCCACGTCTCACACGGAGAAGATACAATACCTGCGCGGTTCGTCTGGTCGCACCAGCCTCAAATGAACCGTACATATAATATCGTGCCTCATGGTGCTGGGGATCTCTCGCTTCTTCTTGGTTGAACCACAGGTGCTACTTTTCTCCTTGACTATGGTTGCAGCCTTCCCTATTCTCCAACAGGGTGACAGACTAGGTTGGATCAGTATCCAGAATTGAGGCGCATACAGATGCTATCTCAATCTATGGGGCTGCCATACAGATTTCAAGCCGAGGATATACCCCTGGGTATTTAAACCAGACTTTAGTCTCGGAAATCCCGAACCTTTGCGTTCTAGGCATGAGCCATTCGAACTCTAGTTTCCACTGTCTTAGTTGGTCTCCTAGGAACTCACCGCTAACACAGGTAGGTGGCTATACCAGACCACCGGAAGTCGTTCGGGCACGACAAACACCAAAGGAATTGCACCTTTAGAGGATTTAAGGTTTCCTAGACCAGACAATAAAACAGATATGATGCAATAGATGTAATAGATGTGATGCAATAGATAATAGATGTGATGCAACAGAGAGTACAATAGATGCAAAATGGTGACATACGCCAACCACGCTGGACTCGTGAGTGGAGGAAGAACAAAGAAAATCAATCAGAAGCGCATTCCACGCAACCTAAGATAAATTCCAAACACGCTGAAATCGTGTGCGGAAGGGGAGGCTCCAATCACACTGAAATCGTGAGAAGAGGTAAACAAAAACAACCCGCCAGCGCGTCTACAACGCAACCTGGGATAAATTGCAAACACGCTAAAATCGTGTGAGGAAAAGAACACTCTAACCACGCTGAAATCGTGAGAAGAGGTCAAAACAAGCCCGCCCAGCGCGTCTACAACGCAACCTGGGATAAATTCCAAACACGCCGAAATCGTGTGAGGAAAAGAACACTCTAACCACGCTGAAATCGTGAGAAGAGGTCCAAAACAACCGCTCAAGTGCGCGCACAACGCAACCTGAGATAAGATCCAAACACGCTGAAATCGTGTGAGGAAAAGAACACTCTAACCACGCTAAATCGTGAGAAGAGGTCTGAAAACAACCGCTCAAGTGCGTGCACAACGAAACCTGAGATAAGATCCAAACACGCTGAAATCGTGTGAGGAACGGGACACTCAAACCACGCTGAAATCGTGAGGAGAGGTCCTAAAACAACCCGCCCAGCGCGTCTTCAACGCAAACTGGGATAAATTCCAAACACGCTGAAAACGTGTGAGGAAGAGAACACTCTAACCACGCTGAAATCGTGAGAAGAGGTCAAAAAACAACCGCTCAAGTGCGCACACAACGCAACCTGAGATAAATTCCAAACACGCTGAAACCGTGTGAGGAAAAAGAGGTCCGAAAACAACCGCTCAAGTGCGTGCACAACACAACCTGAGATAAGATCCAAACACGCTGAAATCGTGTGAGGAACGGGACACTCAAACCACGCTGAAATCGTGAGGAGAGGTCCAAAAACAACCGCTCAAGTGCGCACACAACGCAACCTGAGATAAAATCCAAACACGCTGAAATCGTGTGAGGAACGGGACACTCAAACCACGCTGAAATCGTGAGAGGAGGTCCTAAAAAACAACCCGCCCAGCGCGTCTACAACGCAACCTGGGATAAATTCCAAACACGCTGAAATCGTGTGAGGAAAAGAACACTCTAACCACGCTGAAATCGTGAGAAGAGGTCCGAAAACAACCCGCCCAGCGCATCTTCAACGCAAACTGGGATAAATTCCAAACACGCCGAAATCGTGTGAGGAAGAGAACACTCTAACCACGCTGAAATCGTGAGAAGAGGTCAAAAAACAACCGCTCAAGTGCGCACACAACGCAACCTGAGATAAATTCCAAACACGCTGAAATCGTGTGAGGAAAAGAACACTCTAACCACGCTGAAATCGTGAGAAGAGGTCTGAAAACAACCGCTCAAGTGCGTGCACAACGCAACCTGAGATAAGATCCAAACACGCTGAAATCGTGTGAGGAACGGGACACTCAAACCATGCTGAAATCGTGAGGAGAGGTCCAAAAACAACCGCTCAAGTGCGCACACAACGCAACCTGAGATAAAATCCAAACACGCTGAAATCGTGTGAGGAACAGGACACTCAAACCACGCTGAAATCGTGAGAGGAGGTCCTAAAAAACAACCCGCCCAGCGCGTCTACAACGCAACCTGGGATAAATTCCAAACACGCTGAAATCGTGTGAGGAAAAGAACACTCTAACCATGCTGAAATTGTGAGAAGAGGTCCGAAAACAACCGCTCAAGTGCGCGCACAACGCAACCTGAGAAAGTCCCGGAGGACAACGATCCCAAACGCTGCTCAGCGTAAAAGGATAAATGGTAGAAGATAACACAAGATGCAAATAAATGCAAGTAAGGTGTGCATGACAATACGAGTGGAAAGGTGCATAACAATGCGGTGGATGGGTGCATAACTTTGAAGCAGGCTTGATCTTGCGCTTGAAGTAGAGGCACACTCATACTTCGGAGCACTGACAAGGCTTGAAAAGGTACATCCGGAATACAATCACGGAATTTTTTTGAAGTTGAAGCACACTCAGATGCTTCCATTTTCGCTCTTTTCTTTTGCTTTGCAGTCTTGAACCTAGATAGCTTCAGATAGGTCCTTGCTTTACTATTCTCACGTGGCCTGGGTTGAACCTTGCGGTTTTACGAAAGAACGAATCTTGTTTTGCGCAAATGTAGGGAATGGCACGGCACTCTGAGCGCAAAATGATTTTATTTTTGAAATTGAGAGATGAGTTCTTGATCGGGGTATTGAGCCTACGACTGAACACAGCGCACTACGACTCAACAACGGAAAACAAAAGGTAAACAACCTAAACACATCGAGTAACACTCGAAACGACTCAAAACAAGAATCGAGATAAAACAAAAAGACACGACACGCAGACATGCACAGGGAGCCTGTTTCTCTGGGTATTATTTCCCACCCTTTCTAATTTGTGATTCTCACATCACTCGGCCCTCAGGCTCTATTTTTCTCTCAAAAACCTTTCCTCGCTTTTCCTCTCAGCGCACATCTCTCTATTATTTAATCTCTCATTTTTTATCCCTCCCCAGGGTGGTTGATGGATAAACAGGAAGTTGCGGGCTCTTGCCCCTAGCATTCCACTAGATTCTTCTTCTTCTGCACGCAGCTAGTGAGTTTCTCCCACAGAGGGGCTGTGCTACAACTGGGTGTGTAGCAAATCTGCAGCTGACATCGGTTGGCGATGCTCTGCTGGGGAGTTGGACGTGATCAGATCTGTCCAGATGAGGGAGTGGAATATCTTGATCCATTCCAGTTCGTGCTTCGCACTTGGCTTGATACCTCGCTGCTCGGAGGGTGAGAGAGCTTTCAGCCCTTTTGCTGTTAGCTTCAGTTGTGCCCTTTTCTGGCAGGTAGAGTGCCCTTCTTGGCAAGTATTGTGGCAATGGGGAAAAGACAGAACACCTGACTCAACTGCAACAATGAAAAAGAAATGCACATTCTATGCAAGATAACAAAGCATGATTTGACGAAACAAACTCAAAGGCAACTTCCGATTCACCTCTCGGACGAATTGCAATGTATTTAAGGGATACACCTTGTCCACGTTGACAACTGACGAATGTCGCGCATCGAAAACACAGTTTCAAGTTTCCGCGGAGACATTTTGAACCAAACAATGAACAAACCCTTCAATTCTTGAAGACCAAAGACACCAGGCAGCATTAAGACTCCAAGGAAAGCCTCATAACTCTTGCCGGCCCACCAGAGGGGGCCGCCAGCCACCTACCGGCCACCAGTGCTCATTGCCTGCCACCAATGTGGCCTGCCGACCACCAATGTGGCCTGCCGGCCACCCGTGGTAGATTTGGGGCAAATTGGTCAATTTGCCTCGGGTCTTTAAGTATAGGGTGTGGGGTTTCATTTCCTTATTACCACATGCCCTAAATTACTTCTCTTTCTCTAGGTGCTCCTTCTCTCTTGATCCGCGCTTTCCACGCGTTTTCCAACACCCCACACGAAGTTTATTCGCTAAACCTTCTTTTGTTTACTCCGTTTTGAACTGATTGAAATTTGATTTCGATGCTTTTTCTTGGAGTTTCACCTTTTGAGGCTTATTCCCCTCGAGTTTCTCTTGGGTTTTGTACCTTTTCCCGGGCTTTGACTTTTTCTTCCACTTTCTCTGTCTTAGGGTTGACTTTTTCTAAGTTTGCCATTTTTCTCCATTTTCGACCACTTTTTCATCTTCTTTCCAGATGGCGGATGACATACCTCATAACGGAGCTCCCCTGGAGATCCCATCCTAGTTGTCTCCAGAGATGGAGGCGGAGCCTGAGCCAGTATTACTACCACCCAGGATTCGACCCTTTGATCCGATGACATATCATCCTCAGACGCAGGTGCTACCCCTCGGGGGTATCAAGCACTTCAGAGCATTTACACGACGTGTACCGGAGGACCTCTTGTTACGGGAGCCGGACTCCCATTTGTCTTACGGCACTATTGAGGTATACACTGTATTCTCATGTTTTCTTCACTATACATTGCATTTCTTGCTTTAATTGTGTTCCTTGCTTCAACTGTAATGTTTACATTGCATTTCTTGCCATAATCACACTCTTGCATTATATTTCTTACACTGCCTTTCCGTCTGCTTGTTCTCATATCATTGCAAATCACTGTTTTGATCACAGGAGGACTCTCGTGCTATCAGGGGATATGGAGCCACGTCCGCGAGGGACTGGTATATGGAGCTTCCTGCCGATGTCCGCTACATCATCGACCAGGTTGGCTTCGACTTATTCTGCATGGGGTTGTCGCTCCATATCACGAGTCGCCCGCTTCTTGGTGCATTAGTGGAGCAGTGGTGGGATACCACCAACTCCTTCCACTTCTTCGTTACTGGGGAGATGATGACGACCTCCTATGACTTCTCCATGCTCACAGGCATAGAGGTAAAGGGTCATCGGATCCCTTATGATACGGACATGGGTGAGTGGAAGGCCGCCTGGCTACACCTGCTAGGAGCATGTCCACCTCTCTTCCGATCGGGGATGGTACTATATAGCTGGTTCGCCAAGCGTTTCCAAGGGAGAGAGCTAGAGACCCCAGAGGAGACCGAGCATTACGCCCGAGGCTTCTTGATGTTCCTATTCGGCACCACCTTGTTTGCAAACAGGTGGAACACTGTAGGGTTATATCTCCTAAGTGCTCTGGTGGACTTATCTCAGGTTCGGCTTTATGATTGGGGCGGTGCTGGCCTAGCCACATTGTATGGCTATATGAGCTTGACATCTCGCAGGAGTGGAGATAGAGTCGAAGGCTACTAGCGAGCCTAGAAGGTACGCTTTATATTTCTATTTTACATTTTTTGCCCGCCATTTTTGTGCTTTCTGCTTTGCACGTTTTGTACCCTGCATACTGCATTGTTTACACCTATATACTGTGCTCTCTACACTGCACATTCTACATCCTCTGTATCTGTACTTGCACTTTCTGTGTACTGTACTACCCATTCTACTTTATGTATTCTACATTTGTACTTTTTGTACGCTGTACACACATTCTGCTTTTTACATTCTGTATCTATACTTTCTGTAAACTATATATTTACTGTTGCCTTTTCCTTGCAGCTATGAGTATATGCATATTTCCCGACCCTTGCCCTAGAGCCAGAGGTAGAGATGCTCTTGTTGTATCATACTCTTACCGGTATGACAGGAGATGCCTACGGAGGACCCGGGAGACCTTCGCATTCTTTTGTCGGTACTTCGATATAGTGACTGCCGCAAAGGTAACTCAAAATTCACAATTTTTTTTGCTTTACTTCAGCTCTGATTCATATTGCAACTAAACAACCTGTGCATTCTCTATTTGCAGATCGCTTGGCAGCCTTGTACGACGATGCTGGATGGAGTCTGGGATGAGTATGCCGGAGCTTGAGGGGCTTCCAGTTTTCGGTTTCTACTCGAGGGCCCGGTTTGCCGAGCCTGGTTTCTAGGCGAGCGTTTCATTCACCAAACCTTGGGTTTACCTCAGCCAGTAGTTCCCATACCGCACCCGCCATCCATGAGGGCTACAGAGAGTCTCTCTTCCCAGGAGATGATTCAGTTTACTGGGGGCTGGGACGCCGACTACTTCCTTGGGGAGGGAGATTATGCAACATTCATCCAGACACATCTGATGCCTTATTTGATGGGTGCTTGTGCTCGCGTAGGTAGAACAGCAGATGCCCTTTCGATGAGTAGGACCCGGGGGACGAGGGCCAGGGCTAGAGGGGTTCCTTCCGCTAGACAGGCTACTGGTTGGCCAGAGATCCCGACCACACTGACATGTTGGAGGCCGGCCAGGATGTCGTATCAGATTCCGATTGAGCCAGCAAGGCTGGGCATAGATACGTCCGAGCTCAGGGTGCACCCTCGGTATGTACCACATTTTTTCCAATTTTCCTATTCTCTTTCTGATATTTGTTCCTTCCGGCTACTAATCATTCTCAATACATTCGCAGGCACCCTCGAGGTACACTGAGGTACTGTTTAAGCTAGTAGCCTCGTTCGAGAGCATGATTCTGAGGAGGGAGGCACTACTCAGTCTCCATGGCATTCAGGTATTCTTCCCTTACTTTCTGCCCACATTTCAACATGTTCCACACTATTATGCATTGTATTCTGACTGAAGCATTGATACTCATCTCATAGTATGCATTTTTCCTCTTGTCACATCATATTGCTATGCTGCACTGACACATTGTACTACACTTGCACTGTATCTAGCTTGTTGCATTCCACCATTTTCATCATACTGTATCTGTAACTATTTATTATATCTGATACGCCAATACTGCATTTTTTAGGTTCCAACCTTACTGAGAGCACCAGCGATGGCAGTGTCTACACCATTACCACCTCCTCCGGCAGCAGAGGGGAGGAAGAGATAGGCCCTAGCACGCAGCCGAGAGGGACATCGTGGTCGAGGTCGGAGGAGCCCTTCAGAGCTAGTGTTGAGTGATGACGATGCTGAGACCAGTGGCTCTGAGGAGGCGGTGAGTCTATAGTCTGAGTGCTCTGAGAGTGGAGATGGCGACGACTCTAGATCTGAGAGTGGAGGTGATGCTGAACCGGGCTCCCAGGCAGAGAACGACAATGATTCCGATTTCGGTTCGGCATCTGAATTAGACAACGGTGCAGATGGAGATAGCTTTAAGTCCTCGCCCAGGAAGAGGACGAAGAGGGCCTCTCGAACCTAAGATAGCTGGCATTGATTTTTTTGTATTTTTGCATAGTTTCTTTTTGTTAGTAGTTTTAGCACATTGTACAACTTTAGACAGGTTTTATTTGCTTTAAAAACTTGTACTGCACTTTTGTAAAAAGACAACCATGATCGGAATGGAAACCAGCTTTTCTTTGAAAAAGTGTTGTATTTTGCATCATGAGCACCACTTAGCACAGAATGGAGATTGAATTTGATATTGAAAACGAATACTTGTATTGCCATAACAGTCTTAATCAGGTAACGAACCGACCAACAAGTGAAATTCTAAACACAACATACAACTCGATAATCGAAATAGCAACAACTCGATAAGAAAAACAAAATAACTCGATAAACAACGAAATAACTCGATAAACAAAACAAAACAACTCGAATACAACTCAACAAGCTTGCTAAAACTGACAAGGACTTAAACAAGACCTTAGAATGCATAAAGAATCAGAACAAAACACATGCTTCCAGCATTCTTAGCACACAGGGGGGCAACAGGATAGACAAGACAGCTGCTGGCCACTTGAAGGGCTTGCCGGCCACATGCCGGCCATGGATGAAGTGTGCCAACAACCAATAGTGGCATGCCGGCCACAAGAGTGGCCTGCTGGCCATCAGTGGTGGCCGGTCGGCCACCAATGTGCAAAACCTCCAGATTGTTGACAGTTGGCTTCCACTCACTGCCTTATCTTCTACAAAAGGTTTGGACCTCGTAGTTTCTTCATTTCAGCTGCAAATTCTTCACAAATGGAGCCATTTCTTGTTGAAAAACTCTCAGATTGGATTGCAACTTTGGATGGCTCGGAAAGGGTAAATTTTCGGGGTTTTGACATAAACGCACTATTCCCACTAAGCCGTTCTCCACTTTGTTTTCTGTTCCTTCATGTCGCGGCTAGGTGTTAGAACCTAATTCCACATATCTTTAGCTTCGAGGGACAAGAGATATGCCCGACGATCAAAGAATTTCAAGTGCTAATGGAGTCCCGGTGCAATGAGGAAATCTTGCCTCAGCCCCATTTTGGTTACATCCAAGCTTCGAGACGGATGTGTGGGCTTACTTTACATGAGGCCCGATCCTTGGTTCATAATGGAGAGCTGGATATTTCTAGTCTAATTCATCGATTTTCTGCCATTGGCGACCGTGGTGATCTTCTTTGGCGGGGTTTTCGGCAACACGCCCTTTGTTTGTGCATGTTAGCTCATTTCCTTCTTCCCCAGTTTCGAAGGGTCTAGCATTCGGCTAGTTGAAGTGGCACAAGATTTGAAAGAAGGAAAGAATTGCATCGGCTTGGTGTTAGTCGAGACTTTGATGGGCCTAGACGCCTTCCATCGGCGAGAGAGTAGCAAATTCGTAGGGAGTCCATTACTTCTTCAGGTAATGTTTCCCACCCTTTCTAATATGTATTTCTCATATCTCTCGGCACTCATGCTCTGTTTTTCTCTCAAAGCCCTTTTCTCACTTTTCTCTCAACATACATCTCTCTATTCTTTAATCTCTCTTTTCTTTCATCCCTCTCTAGGTGTGGCTAATGGACAAGCTGAAGGTAGTCGACTCTTGCCCCATATACTCAGCTTGAGCATACTTTTTCCGCCAACAGCTAGTGGATTTCCCGAATGAGGGATGGTGGTGCCACTGGATGTGCAACAGGTCTGCTGTTGACATTGCTTGGCATTGCTCCTGGCTTAACCTGACCGAAATGAGCTACAACATGACTCGACAACCTGGCATTTAGTTGATCGGCCTGACACACTGTGTATTCTATTTTTCATTCCAGTTCAAGCGTCAGTTTGGACATGATCAGACTTGCCCAGAGGAGGGGGTAGAGTACTCGGTTTCATTCCCCATCCGAGGTGCACACTTGGCTAGATACCTCATTGCTTGGAGGAGAAGAGATCTTCTAGCTCCTACCCCTAGTTTTAGCTGCGCCCTTTCTAGCGAGTGCCTAACTTGCCTCGATGATGAGGCACAAACTGGGCCCACTTTGGCATCAGAAGCTTCCACAAGCACAAGCGGGGGATGTAGGAGCACCTGACTCATCTATGTCCCTAGTTTATTGCTTTGATCTTTATTTTTCAAGTTTTATGAATGTAATAAAAGCAACTTTGATTTGCATCGATAGTTGGAGAACTTTGTATTGAAATCAATGAAATTAAAGTTGTGAGCACTGAAAATTTTCCTTTTGGTCCAAAAATGGTTTAAGTTGTAAAAGGTAAAATTTGAGTAAAAATTAACTTTTATCAAAACTTTTCAAAACCATTTTTTATAAGGATCACAACTTGACACACGCGGAATCTATCCTCGAGATGTACAACCTCGAATCCAAAGATCACAAATTGCCCCTTGACTAAATAGCACTATTCAGCACTGTAACCAGTTCTCAGAGAGGACCACAACCAAATATTTAGATAAAGAACAGACAACGATGACCTGATCAAACACATGGACAGGACAGTTGAGTTAGAGGTGTTTACGGCCGAACTTTAGGATGAAGTTGCCTACGCATCCCAAAGATGGGAATCAGGCCTTACGTAGTTCGGTTCAGGTTCACTCGAGTATTAATGCTCTCTTTTTGCGCTCTAACTTTTGCCAAGGCCGCCCTTTAGGGTTTTCAACCTTGCAAGCTCAGTTTTTATTTTTTCTAATTTTTTGTGCTCTAACTTTTGCCTAGGTTGCCCTTCCGGGTTTTTGGCCTAGCGAGCCTCTCAGGGATAATATTTCTTCAACTTGTCCATGTTGATCGGTTGGGAAAATTCTAGGCCATCCAAGTCCATAAGAATAACAGCTTCACCTGACCAGATAGTTTTGATGATGTAAGGACTAGCCCAATTGGGTCTGAACTTGCCCCTAGGGTCATGGATGGGAGCTCGGTTGTCTTTTAGCACCAAATCCCCCTCTTTGAGATTCTAGGACTTAACCTTCTTGTTAAAAGCCTTGGCAATCCTGCGTTGATAACCTTGAACATGGTACAATTCTTTCAGTCTTCTCTTATCAAACAACATCAGTTCTTCAAACCTGCTCTGCTGCCAGTTCGCCTCTGCTCTCTAACACTCAGCCATAACCCGTAGCGACAGAACTTCTATTTTGATGAGCAGAACAACTTCCATCCCATAAACAAGAGACTAAAGAGTTGCCCCAGTAGACGTTCGAATTAAAGTCCTATAGCTCCAGAGTGCAAATGGCAATTTGTTTGGCCAGTCCCCGTAGGTCTTAACCATCTTTTACAGAATATACTTAATGTTCTTGTTGGCGGCATCAATAGCTCCGTTGGTTTATGGCTGGTATGTGGATGACTTATGAAAAACCACGTTGTATTTCTCCAACAAGTCGATCATTTCTTTCTTGAAATAGGAGCCATTATCTGAGATGATCTCGTTTGGGACTCCATAACGGCAAATAATGTTGTTTTGGATGAACTTAGCTGCGTGCGCTGCCTTCAACATTGCATAAGACTGAGCTTCCACCCATTTCGTGAAATAATCAATTGCAACCAAAATGTATTCATGCCCATTTGACCCTTTCGGTGTGACTGTGCCGATGATATCGATTCCCCAGACTGAGAAAGGCCATGGTGAAGTCATGTTGTACAACTTCGACGACGGGATATTCATGCGATTAGCATGAATTTGGCATTTATGGCATCGCCAAACAAAACCGATATAATCCTCCTCTATAGTAGACCAGTAGTAACCTTGCCTAAGAATCTTCGGGGCTAACATTAGATGGCCTCCATTAGGCGCTTTGATTCTTCTGCATTGATACACAACTTGTACATTCCCAGATGACCCCTTTTGTATAGTTTGCCTCCGCAGATGTAAATTGAACAGCCATCCACCGTATTGCCCTCTTATCTTTGGCATTTGCCCCTGGTGGATAAACCTCATTTTCCAAGAAGTTCCAGATATCATAGAACCAAGAGTTTTGATCTTGCACTTTATCTATTACGGCGATAGTCTCATAGGTTGGCGTATACCTCTGCTTAATGATGATCGGACACATCCGGACTCCAAACGGGATGTCTATCGTGGAAGATAGAGTTGATAAGGCATCAACTAACCTATTGTTCTCTCTTAGTAGATGCGTGAAGGTTAGCTTCTCAAACCTAGAAATCAGAACATCCAGAGTCTGGTGATAGATCTTCATCTTTTCTTCTTTGACCTTCCAGTCTCCTTTTACTTGAGACACAACTAGGTTTGAGTCCCCAATGACATCCAACCTTTTTGCCCCTATTTCCAGGGTGGCTTCCAAACCAGCGATACACGCCTCGTATTTTGCTTTGTTATTAGATACCTTGAACCGAAGTTTGAAGACTAAGGGTATATGGGAATTGTCAGGTGCTATCAGCAACACCCCTATCCCATAACCATACTGGTTAGATGCTCCATCAAAGTACATCATTCAAATCTCTTCCTCGACTTGCAGAATGGCTTCATCTGGGAACAAGTATTCTACCGCTTCATCCCTTTCCACTAGGTGATCTGCCAGGAACTCTGCTATCGCTCTCTCATTGACAAACTTGCGAGTAATATACTTCGAATCAAATTCGGAGAAGAGAAGTAACCAACGGGCTAGCCTACCCGTAAGCGCTGGTTTCTCGTAGAGATATTTGATGGGATCTAATCTCAAAACTAGAATTATGGAGTGAGCTAACAAGTAGTGCCTTAACTTCCTAGTAGCCCATACCAAGGCTAGGCAAGCTTTCTCCAGTGGGGTGTAACGGGTCTCATAGTCCAGCATTTTCTTACTTAGGTAATAGATGGCTTTCTCCACCCTATCCTCAGATTCCTGAGCAAGCATGCATCCCATTGTTGTGTCTGTGAGTGACAGATACAAAATCAAGGGCTTCCTAGGCTCTGGCGGCGACAACACGGGTGGATTTTAAAGGTATTGCTTGATCTGCTCGAAAGCGAATTGACATCGATCATTCCATTGAAATTTCTTCCATTTCTTTAAGAGACCAAATAGTGGTTCACAAGTCAAGGCTAATTTTGAAATAAACTATCTTATGAATTGCACTTTATCCAGGAAGCCTCGCACCTCCTTTTCAGTCCTTGGTGGTGGCATTTCTAGGATGACCTTGATTTTGGAAGGATCTACCTCGATGCCCCTCTATGTGATCAAGAAACCCAGCATTTTCCCTGCTGTTATGCCAAAAGTACACTTCTGTAGATTCAACCTCAGTCTGTATTCTCTGATCCGTTGAAAGAATTTCTTCAAGGTGGTGTAGTGGCCCTCTCTTTCCTTGGACTTGACAATCATCTCATCCACATACACCTTGACCTCTTTATGGATCATATCATGCAGAATTGTGGTTGCAGCTCGTTGATAGGTAGCGCCGGCATTCTTCAGCCCAAACGGCATCACTCGATAGCAGTAGGTTCCCCACGACGTAGTGAAAGCAGTTTTCTCTCCGTCTTTGGGCGCCATCAGAATTTGGTTATACCTGGAAAATCCATCCATGAAGGAGAGCAATGCATGGCCCGCGGTAAAGTCCACCAATTCATCAATGTGCGGCAGAGGAAAATCGTCCTTCGGACTGGCTCTGTTCAGATCCCTGAAGTCCACACACACCCAAATTCTACCGTTTTTCTTCGACAAGGGAACAATGTTGGCTAACCAAGTGGGATACTCAGATACTAGCAAGAACCCTGCGTCTATCTGCTTGGTGACCTCTTCCTTAATCTTCACAACCCAATCAGGGTGTATTCTCCACAGCTTCTGTTTGATGGGTCTAGCCTCAGGGTCGAGAGGGATCCGATGCTGTACAGTCTCAGGATCGATTCTAGGCATGTCTTCGTAAGATCACGCGAAAACATCTTTGAAATCTTTTAATAAAGCGACTAAGTGCTTGCGCTCCTCCGAAGACAACGTGGACCTGATTTGGACTTGACGCCAATCCTTCTCAGTACCCACATTAATTGTAATGATTTCATCAGCGAGGGGTTTTGCAAACCTCTTCTTCTCTCGATTAATCAAAAATTTCAAAACCAGAGGAATTCCTTCCTCATCATTTTCATGAAAATTTTGAAAATCATGATCAATGCAATAAACAAGAGGCACAGAGAAATACTGAGAATCTGCAGTGGCATTCTCATTCACAAGGTCAAGCTGATCTAGTTTCTCGGTTACAACTGACTCAAAGGAAAAAGAAAAGGACGACCTGGACAAAACCTCGGCATCTGGGTTATCAATCCCAGGAATACCGGACCCAGACTTAGAAGAACCGGAATCTGATTTCGACTCCACAGACTCTGTGGAATCAGATTCTGGTTCATTACCCGACTCAGAACTGCTAGACAGGTAGCCCTCCTCCAGCTGCCAAACGAGGGATGGTGCGTTAGATGCATCCAAGATACTGCTAGAAGGGTTCACACCCGGTTGGTCCCCGATCATGGAAACGGTCAAGTTATCCCCTAAGCTCTCTTGGTCGATTGGAGGATCCAAAAGGAGACATGCCAGTGTTGTTCCTATCTCATGCTCATTGTTGTTGGAATCGTTTTTTGTGCTCTTTGCAGCTTCAGCAGTTGGTTCAGTTTGTTCCTCTGTATCACTCTCTTATAGCTGCAAGTCAAAGAAAATCTCGCAGTCGGGAACCCGTTGCCTCTCAGAGTTGAACCAGGGTTCAGGGAAACCACAGAATGGGAAGTCTTCACCTTCTTAAACAAAATAACCATTCAGAGTTCCCCAGATTGGTCTATGCACAAGCTCATAGCACTTCCCGGTTTGCTTAGCTTTGGCTCTGTCGACCATCTCTTCTCCTTTCCTCACCTAGTCCTCTTTGGTGGGCGTATAGCCAAAACCAAAGGCATGTGGCTTATGTGGCACATCAGCCAATGCAGTAACGCCTTTCTGGCCGCTCTTTCCCAGCCCATTCTTGGCATGTGTTGGAGTTTGTTCATGAAGTATACAGATTGGGCGCTAACATACAAGCCCTCATCAACAGCCAAGATATTCTGCACTACCCGGGCCTCAACCAAGGTAAACCCTGAAAGGAAAACATCCTCTTTGCCATGCACAATCTCCAGCACAGGTGTAGTGATCTCTAGCGAAGAGTGTATAGATGAATTCTCGAAGACTATGGCTATCCCTTTTCCATGGGGATACTTCAGTATTTGGTGGAGGGTGGAAGAGACAGCTTTTACTTGGTGTAGCCAGGGTTACCCAAGTAGTAAGTTGAAAGTGGCCAGAACATCCAGGACATGGAACTCGATGTCCTGCTAAGTTGGGCTGACTTGTATTCTAATATGCACTATCCCCATCACTTCTCTGCTTGTATTGTCATACGCCCGAATCACTTGGGCTGTAGGCACAAAATCGGCTGGTTTCAGGCCAATAGCATAAGTCGTTCGAGAAGGACAGACATTGATTGCTGACCTAATGTCAACCAATACCACTGGTATCCACTTCTCTCGGCACTCTACTGATATGTATAGAGGTTTGTTGTGTGCAGAGCCTTCCGACGACAGTTCCTTATCTAAAAAGGTCAAAGTTGGCGCAGCGCCTCCCTGGAAGACTAATCCCACCAGTTGTTCCGGAGTGGTGTCGATGGACAACTTAGCTTTATCCATCGCCGATAGTACAGCCTGTCTGTGCACTCGCGAAACCATAAGCAAGCCCCAGATAGATATATTAGCTTGAATCTTCTTCAACTGTTTCAGCACAGTCTCTTCCTCTAACTACTTTTCCTTCTGTTTCTCAACTTCTTTATTCTTCCCGGATGCCTCGAGTTGGTCTAGATGCGGTGGTTTGAAATATCAGCCACTTCTTGTCATATGGTCGACTTCTTCCACATATCAAGTGTTGTTAGGAAGGTCTTCACCCCAATCCTCATCGGTATGGGCAAGTGTAGGTCGTCGTCATCCTACCAGACTCCTTCGGCAGCCGACAAGCACTCGTCCGGCTTCATTCGAATTACCTTCTTATTATAAATTTCCTACACAGGGTGCTAAGCTTTTCCAGCCTTTCGATTGTTTTCATTTATTTCTTTCTTAAACCGCTTCAACGCGACTTCTTGTTCAGTATGCACAGTACTAACAATGCCTAGTTCTTAAGCCAATTGTTCTTCACCGGTATTTTTCGGTAGTTTACCCTTTACATCTACCATTCCGACCATTGCAGCGGTTCCTGCTTTTTGTTCTTCCAGCTTCGATCCAGTTCCCTCATCTTTATCGGGTTTATCACTTAACCACCCAGAATTGTCTGTTGACCCGTTTAGATCGAACCAATCAATATGCACGTCCCCTTGATCTTGCTTATTAGAGAACTACAAATTGTCTATGTCCTCCTTTAGGTCGGCTAGATCATCTAATCCCTGACTTGGCCCATCTTCTCGAACTACACTGACCTCCATCCCAGCTGGCAACACCACTTCTGGCTTAGCTTGATTGATTGGCACAATATAGCAGCTCGGGTTGTACGTCCCTTCAGATAAGTCCTTAAAGCCCTTGGGCAACGGACTGACGTTCTTCACCAAGGCTGACCTCCTTTTATCTTCCACCGTCACCACCACTGGTTCGGGTTGGAATGAAGACGTATTCATCATGCACAAGTCCGTGCTCTCAGGGATGAACAGCGCCGGCTTAGGTAGGTGGGAAGGGATGATGTATATACTGGGGTCATAAGGGATGGCCAGTGTGTGGATGAGGTTTATATGCTGGGGTGAAGGGACTTGGTTATGTGGTGGGAGAGGATTTGTAGTGACGTTGGGTTTTTGAGGAGGTGATATCACCTGATTGTCAATGAGATCTTGAATCTCATGACGTAACCTATAGCATTGATCGGTGTCATGACCATGCTGCTAGTGAAAAGTGTAATATTTGGCCGGGTTGTGTTTCGGGGGGAGAGGATCAGGTAGAGGGCGTTGTTCTAACAGCTTAAAGTGCCCCTTTCTCACCAAGACCCCTAAGGCTTTGGACAAAGGCATATAGAGTGGGGTAAAGACACTTTGAGATCAGGCCTGGCTGGTTGCGGTTTATGGAGCTGTGTTGGAGGTGTTGGCAAAAGGGTTGACAGTTTTGGGTGTGGTGGTGACCATACTCACATCTGAAGGCCGTGCAGAGGTGCTACCACCCGTAGTTACGTTAGAGCTGCGTGTAAAGGGCCTCTTGGGCTGTTCCTTTTCACTGTCTATCAGCCCCTATTTCATCGCATCCTCAATTTGAACCCCTATCTCATGGAGCTCAGCAAATGTAAACAAAGGCAGGACTACCATCTTCTATAATAATCTCCTTTGCAAGTTACAAACCACCATTCTGATTTGGTCCTTTTTAGATAGCCGGATAGTTATCATAGAGGCCTTAGCCCTCCATCGGGTCACAAAGTTCGAGAAGCCCTCATTCGGCTCCTGACAGGTCACTTCAAGATCTCGGGTAGTGACCTCGATCTGGGTATTGTAAGAGTACTGCACGATGAAGGCCTCGGTCATTTCCTCCCAACTTCTTTTCACAAAGTCCTCGAGTTTGGCATACCAAATGGCCGCTATACCCGACAGGGTCCGGCCAAAAAGTGACAGCTTCTGAAGTCTAGTGAGACCCATTGGTCGTAGGATATTAGAGAATAATCATAGATGGACCATGGGATCCCAGGAGCCATCGAACCGATCTATATGTGGCATCTTGAATCTGTCCGGTAGAGTCACTACTGAGTCTGTGTACCCATCCTCAATGTCAGGGATTGAATTCACGCCCTGTGCCCTTTTGAAGAGCTTTCTAGCTTGTTGAACTTTAATGCAGTGGGGTCAACCTTGAATTCAAACTGCGCCTCTGTTTGGTAAACTGGTGCCTTGGAGGTCTGAGGTGGGATCGGATCTGTTGGAATGCCCATATTCTCTTAGACATTGACTGTGACCCCGGGTGCTGGAATTCCCACTGGGGGTGCATGGGATGCAGAGGCCACTGCTGGTTGTGGTTGCTGTTACTGAAGCCTATCTATCACTTCTGCTTGGTGGACTGCGACCTCAGCTTGGTGGGCAGCATCTAGTTACATAGTCTCAATGGTCTGCTGGAGCTGACGAAGCATATCTTCCATGCTGACTGGGAGATGTTGAGCTATTAGAACTGGCAAATACTCTTTTTCTGGAGTAGAAGTAGAAGACTAGGCCTGACTGGGTGCAGGTGAAGTAAAAGGTGGCTACTGGATTGGTGAATTCTGCCCGATCCTCCTATCTAGTAACCGGTGGGAGTGAAACAAACACTGGCTGTCCCCTGACAAGAGTCCCGAATCTGCAAATCCTTCTCACATGGGTCCAGAGTGCTTGGGGGGTAATAGAATTATCAGAAGCAATGGTGAAAAACTACCTTGAAAAAAGAAAACAAAGAAAAAAAGAAAACAAAAATCAGAAACTGCACAGCACCTCGGCTCTGACACTGACAACATGCAGTTATAATCATAAGCTGGAGAACTGTACTCAACACTAATTTCTACCCCAAAACTGATGCCCAAACTTGCAACTGATACATACATTCCTGTAGAGTTTCACTCTAAAAGCACATACTAGTTAAGTGAGAGCCAAAACACCCCTATTATGGGGTAGGGTTACCCTGTCCTAGTTTCGTCAAGAACTAGGGTTCACTATTCAAGCAAAGTGTTTCACACAATCCTGAATTCGGGTAAGTAACCTGTTCTAATTTGGAACAGTCTCTATGGCTTTCAATATGCAACTAGGCCGATTGGTCAAAAAGAGTACCTCAGCAAGACTACCTAATATATCTCTCACACATAACAGCGAAAAGTGAAAGAGGATCAAACAGTACAGTGGTAGTCCAGATCCAAAGGTTGTGTTCCCATCGTGGCAGAGCCCGCAACCGGTCAGCCTTTTGGCAAGCTTTTCCAAGCAAGCCTCCGGCAAACTATTCAGGAATAACAGATGGCAAACTGTCACGACCCAAACCCACCCCTGTAGGTTAGGCATCCCAATTGGCCAGTAATCCGTGGATTACCAAAGGCCTCTGAATAGATAAGCATATAGTAAGGGGCTGCGGAAACGATAGTACAAAATAGACAAGGTCCAATGAGCTGTGATAACGTACATGAGATAGAAGATTTCAAAACTTATATATATACATAAACATGCCAGTCCAAGGGACACCACTATTTACAAAGTATTTACAGAAGTGCATATCTCAAGACCTGACTTTACAAAACAGTCACAGAGACTAGCATGAATACAAAAATAGCCATATAACGAGATTTCAATCGGAACCTCCTCGGGAGGCACAACGGTTGGCTGACAAAAACAGAACAGAAGGCCGTCAACTCTGGCCCTGGTCACCCGGCGGCTCACCTACATACATAATATAAACTGTGAGCAGAAGCCCAGTGAATAATAACAGAGTAAACGGGTTTTATGAATGATGTCCAGCACAAGTTAGGATCTAGTATTTAAATCAGAACATATTCAGACTTCAAAACAGAAATAGATTTAGATACACACTCATGTTCATATTCAGATTTTGCATGAGATCATACGTGGTACACCCATTAGCTATCAGATCAATTTGGTCCAGAGACCCACATGCATAGTTGGTACCAACGACCATAAAGGTCCATATCTTGCGCGCAAGTAGCCATGGTATTGTTACCCTCAGGCAAGGGCCACGTGTAGATTGGCCGCGGTATTGTTACCCCCGGGCGAGGGCCACGTGCAGATTGGCCGCGATATTGTTACCCCCGGGCGAGGGCCACGTGAACTAAGGGTGCCACAAATACTTTTCAGAAAATTGGACATTCATTCATAATTCGTAAGATAGCATTTCAGAAAACAGATCATACCATACCAGTCAGAAAATACTTAAGTTAAACATAACTTTACAGAGTTATTACTCATAGTGGGCCTTGAGACAGACAGACAGAGTAAACTTGGTCAAACGGTACGTGGCACGTGACCTACACAACACATAACAGATGCACACTTGAAACACACGTTATAATTGTACAAAACTTATTTCGTTGGCTCTTAGTGTGTTTCTAATCTCCTATCCTCATTATGGGGTCTTAAACATGGCCTAGGAATGCCTAGGATGGAATGAGGATGCAAAAATGCATTGAAAACCATTTCTCAAATTTTGCTGAAGATAAGGTCCACGCTCGAGCGTAGCTTTCCCCACTCGAGCGGACATGCAGACAATGAAGCTCCGCTCGAGTGTGGACTTCCCCGCTCAAGCGGACTGCAAACTTATGAAAAAGTGCTGGATGCATGAAATTCACGCTCGACGGGCGCTCGACCCCCGCTCGAGCGTGTGACACAGACCCTCGCTCGAACGTGGCTTCCCCCGCTCGAGCGGACTTCAAAACACACAAACTTCTGGGTATACGCATTTCACGCTCAAGCGTGACTTTCGCCACTCGAGCGGAAGTGCATGTACTCAGGCTTCACGCTCGAGCGTGAAAGTCCCCGCTCGAGCGTGGGTCGAATTTCTGGAAAATCCAGATTGACCTCCAAGCATGAAACTCAACCTTTAAGCCTTCAAAACTCATTTTTCTGGGCCAATATTTGAGGAAGCATATAATAACTCATAAAACAACATGTATTAAAAATCATTTCAAGAAATCATGGCCCAAGAGCAACCCAATTGTGCAAAATCAACATGAACTTTATGAATATGCTATTAATTCAACATGCAAGAACCTCTTTGAATTCAAACCCTCCAAAACATAATCAAATTTGATAATTTGATGGAAAACAAGTTGAATGACCATAATGTGAGTGAAATTAACACATGCGTGGAAGGAATCTTAAAATTCAAACTCAAAACAAGGAAATTTATGCATGCATGCATGGATTGACTCTCAAAACAACACCTTGAGCTAAGTCTAGACTTTAAATACCAATTTCACCATGAATCTAGCAAGGACAACTCAAATTCATAATTAAAAGGATAAACTCCCTACCTTAGGTCTTCAATTCTAGGTATGGAAGCTCAAGTATGCAAATTCTCTTCAATTCTCCTAACTTCAAGCCAAATCCTAGTTGAAATCAAGTTGTTCTCTCCTACACTCTCTTTCTCTCGGTTTGGTCACAAGAAGATGAGCAAATGATGCATCCAATATGTAATAAAGCAAAATAAAGGTTGTCTAGAATCAAGCCACTAAGTGGCAAACTTGTAATAATTCAAGCAAGTGTAAATCAACATTATTTAATCTAATTTAATCATACCAAATCAAATTTTAATTAAATCTACCATAAAATCACATATATTCTAACTAGTATGAAACACTAATCAATTTCGAAATCGGGCGCCGATAAGACTCTCAATTCACAGTTCAAAGTCTAAACATGAACAGATCATTTTATGGCCAACAGATAGAAACGCAAAGATAATGCAATACACATGCAAATTAATTCCGGATTCCTTCTAAATTACTGTTAGGCATAACTAATCATGGATTAGCATTAATCGGAGGTCGGGGTTATTACACAAATACTATGACTTAGGCGCACCAATGCAAATGCAAATGCAAAGAAACACATAAGTGTAGATAAAAAAAACATATCATGAGTTCAAGTCCACTTCTCTAAATCCCTAGCAGAGTGGCCAGAAACTGTGGCTCGGCTTTTTCGCGCCCCTTCTTGGAAGCTCGAAAAGAAAGCCCTGTAGTTCAGACTCCCGTGGTTCTGAATCTAATCTCACAAATACAATGTGAAACTGATAAACACCAAAGAGTCCAAATCCAACAAATAGTTTTGAAAAATTGATTTTGAATAAAAAATGCCAAAATTGGACTACTTTGCCAGATATAGAGTCACCAACTAAATATTTTATTTTGAGGAAATTTAGGAAACCCATGACTCGTGCCAAAGGCCACGTGTCCGTCATCACCAAAGTTGCCTCGGTTCGGGAACTTAGGTACGAGGGGGGAAGGTCATGAATTGAGCACCCCCACTAGCCCGATCAAAGATCGGCCTCTACTAATCATGATATGATTTTTTATAAAAATTATTTGCTCTTGTTCCGGTTATTAAACTAGCATTACTATGTGATGCGCACAAGCAAGTATAGACAAGTTTGCTCAATTTGGAACAATTCAACTCATGTTTATTTGAGAAAATGGTTTGAATTCGTTACCTCAAGTGGGCTTAAAGTTTGCGGATTTGCCACCAAATATAGTGGGCTTAAAACATGATTTGCCACTCAACAAAGTGGACTTAAAACATACATTCGTTGAATCGTTCCAATTCAAACAACAAGCCTTCATCCACAGACATTCAAGCAGTTTAGCATTTAAGCACATAGCCTCACGGTAAGCATGCTAGACATGGCAACATTCACATTTATGCGAGTATGCTAAAGCATAAAAACTCACCTAGTACTCCAAGCCAAGAAAATATGAGTTAGAAAACTATGCATGATTCCTAACTATACAAGATGCCTAATGCAACACATGCAATATGCAATTAATAGGCTCGGCTACTCATATGGCATATGGATCGATTTGAACAACATGCAATTAAACACGTATTGAAATAAGATATTGAAATGGCAATGCAGTTTGAATAATGCGCCAAGCCTCGGTGCATGCAATACGAATGAATGGATGCAAGCATAAGGTATGCTAATTTGAACATGATGCTCTTAAACTAACCATTGAAAGCGGTTAAATAAAAAGGGGAAATACGTGGGGTTGGAAGACATACACGCACGCACGCACGCACGCATACTTATTACAACATTACGCCCTCAAGAAGGAGGGTTCGAATGAATAAAGCTAACTAGCTAGCTAAACTAAGCTAATTAAGCTAATTATTACAACACGTCGAATGAATAACGAGCTTACTCTAAGCTAGTTAATTAAAACAATTAAATAATTAACTATCTAAGCTAATTAAATATTACAAAGCAAACTAATTAGCTAAATACTTAACTAATTAATTACAAAGCAACTAAACTAATTAATTACAATATGAATTAATTAACTACTCTACTTAAATAATTACAACATTAATTATTTAGCTACAACTAACTAACTAATCAATTTAAACAAATGGTCCCGGGAGGCGAGGGATGCCCAATGCATGCTCAGTTTCCATCCGAAGAACGCCTGCTGTTTTGCTTTCAATTGCCTCTGTTACACACTCTATGCACTGGTTTTCCTTCTCCAGATCAACTCTGCTTTGTTTGACAAGCTTTCTGCCAAATTTTCAGTGGTGGCCAGTAGGCCAGAAGTGGTGGCCAGCTAGCCACCAGCAAGGGGTGCCGTCCAACAGTGGTTGCTTGCCAGCCAATAGCAGTGGTCGGCCGGCCATTAGTGATGCTCTTTTTTTTTTTTTTTTTTGCTACAACAAAGAGCAAACAAGGCAAATAAGAGGTATTCTCACAAGTTGTTTGTACTATGTATCACCCCTTATCATCAACACATGCTCAAAGAAGTGATACATTTGGCCCTCAAACCATCAATCAAGCAATTTCCATGCATGATGGCTAAGGGACCAAATTGTACAAGTTTAATGAGTGCAAAACAAGACTCAAGTGCCATCACCTTATCATGCATGATCAAGGGCAATGGAGACCTAGGAAAGTGGCACATTTTATCACTTTTGAGTATGAAATGTCCCATTTTCCTTGTGTTCAAATTAACGTCCGATTTGAACACATGCAATGCAACATAAAGAATGCTTATCTTGCCACTTTTACTTGCCAATTTTGTTTACACATTTTAGTTACCGAATCATCCTTTAATCAATTTGTCTTTTGGTGAGTGTCCTCTAAGACGAAAGAAGTGTCAACCAAGGGATAATGTAAGGCAAGAGAGAGATCATGCCGTTGATAATGAACCCTCAAAGAGTATTAAACCATTAGGCATGACCTCAATCTCAAGCTTAAAAGATCCAAAGCTTGAAACAACCCTTAAAAGCAAATGAAAGAGTGAAGCAAAGAGTGGGGTTGTAGAGTTTAAAGTGCTGAAATGGAGTGAAGAACAACACTAAAAGATGCCATCAACTCAAACAAGAGGTGTCTAAGACCCTAAAACACCAACTTGTGAGGAATATTACACTACAACCATGCAAAACAAGACTCAAATGAACTAACCAGTCCAAAACAGAGCTAAAGCAGTCTATTTCAGAGGCAAAAACATGCTGGACTTGAGCTAAGTTAAGCTAGAAAAATATGCTAACATGTGAAGCTAACTAGGCATGCAAACAAGACACAAGGAGGGAAGGCTAACCCCTTCAAATTTGGACTTTAAAATGAGTTTTTTGCCACTAAAAAACCTCTAAAATTCAGTGGTTGAAAGGGCCAAAAAAGTTGGTTGAAAGTGATGAACAAAGGCGCAAGAACTTTACACACAAAGAAGTAAGAAGAGTGAACTACCCCCTAACTAAAAATGGCCTCAAACCACCACCTTTAGGCCACAAAAACAGAGTTTTTTACAGTTCAAAATCAGGCCAAAAACAGTTGAAAGAGATGGAAAAACAAGCATGCAAAACAAGTATAAAAGGGGAGTGCTATACCTCTTGAAACAAGCAACAATTCTAGGCACAAAGTCAAGTCAAAAACACCTTCTAAAGCGCCAAGAAGGCTTCTAAGGACCTCAGCTCAAAGGTGGTCAAGTTTGATTAAGGGTTGATAGGCAAACTTGAAGTGTATCTACACTTGTATGCACAAAAGTTCAAGAGAGAGAGAGAAATGTAGAGAGAGAGAGAGAGAGAATTTTGTTCCAAAATTTCTAACCCTCTTCAATGGGGGAGAAGGTCCCATATTTATAGGAAAACAAGCTTTTGGTTGAGTTATATCAGTCCATATGTGTATGGTGATCAAGCTAATTGTGCCAACAGCTGGAATAGTTGTCAAGAAAATATCTGCAAAAAAAGTCACCAATGGCTGGCAGGCCATTTGGGTGGCCAGCAGCCTCAATTGGTGGGCGGCAGCCACCAAGGGTTGCAGGCTAGAAGATGTTGGTCCAAAACAGGGCACATAATGGATGGGGGTTTGAAGGCTCAAAGATAGGGCATTCCGCCGAGGACTTCGAGCACCGAAATGAGCACAAACAATCACAATCATCGTGTGCACCAACGACAACATCCAAGTTTTGAAGATGGTCAAAAATGGGGTGTCTACAGTCTCATGTTCAGTTTTTTTTGGGTGAAGAAGTATTTCAAGCTTTATGGTCGGTATACACCTCGCAAGTCACACCACACAAATAGTGTTGCCAAATTTTCAAGGCAAACACCACGGCTGCTAATTCAAGGTCATGTGTCGGATAGTTCTTTTCATGTTGTCAAAGTTGACGAGAGGCATAAGCAATCACTCACATCCTAAACCTTTGTAGGAGGCATCACTATAAATCTGAAACCCATTGGTTTCGTTAGGCAAGATCATAATTGGTGCAGTCACTAGTCTAGTTTTCAGGTCTTGAATGGCCGATTCCCGTTGATCATTCCAATCAAATGGTACATTTTTCTAGGTCAGTTGGGTGAGTGGCAAGGCAAGCTTAGAGAAATCTTTCACAAATCTGCGATAATAGCCTGCAAGTCCCAGAAAACTTCTAACTTCAGACACATTAGTTGGCCTTGGCCAGTCTACAATGGCTTCAATTTTCTGTGGATCCATTGATATACCATCCTTGTCAATCACATGTCCCAAAAATGCTATGTTGTCGAGCCAGAATTCACATTTGGACAATTTTGTATACAACTTCTTTTCTCTCAAAATCTGTAAAGCAGTTCTCAAGTGCTGTTCATGTTCTTCCCTGCTTTTGGAGTAAATCAAAACATCATCAATAAACACAATGATAAATTCATCAAGATATCATCAATGAACACAATGATAAATTCATCAAGAAATTGTTTAAACACCCTGTTCATTAGGTCCATAAACGCTGCAGGTGCATTAGTTACTCCGGAGGGCATTACCAAAAACTCAGTGTCTGTATCTAGTTCTGAATGTTGTTTTCTCTACATCTTCTACTTTGACCTTTAATTGGTGATACCCGGATCTAAGGTCAATTTTGGAAAAGACTTGGGCTTCTTGAAGTTGGTCAAATAAATTGTCTATCCGGGGTAGAGGATATTTGTTCTTAAAAGTTACTTTATTTAGTTCTCTATAATTTATGTACAGTCTCAAAGACCCGTCTTTCTTTTTGACAAACAAAATTTGAGCACCCCAAGGTGAAGTGCTTGGTCGGATGAACTTTTCTCACACAGACTCAGGCATACCAGGTGGTCTAAACACGACAGATTTACTCACGCAATCAATGGTGGCATAGTATTTCATTAACCAATCCGTACCAAGTATGCAGTCAAAATGATCAATACTTAATGGTAACAAATCCACATACAATGTCACATGCCGGGTAAACATAAGTACATACCATAAGACCTCTAGAATGAGCAGTCACAAATAGTAAATAATTCATAGGTTCTAATGGTCGAGTCAATTTTCGTGAAACAGCATGCGACACAAAAGAGTGTGTAGAACCAGAATCTATCAAGACATATGCATTTTGAGCACAGATGGAAATTATACCTGACACCACAGATTCGGTGTTTTGTATATCTCCAGGCACTAATGCAAACACTCTCCCTTGCCTTAGCGTTTCATTCCCGGTATTACCCCTAGTATTAGTTCTTGCATTGGTCCTCGTTACAGGAGCAAATCCGGCTGAACTTGCTCCAGGATGGTTAGCATTGTCAAATCTCAGCGGACAATCTCTAATCACGTGGCCAGTCTTGCCACACCGAAAACACGCACCTGAGACACGATGACACGTGCCTTTGTGCTTCTTTCCACAATTGGGGCAGTTTGGAATAGAGCCACTACTATGGCTAAAGCTGCTGGAGGATCCCGTATTCTGTCATTTTGAAAATGACCAGCCCTTCTTGAAATCAAATCCGGATCGTTTACCCTTCCATTCAGTTGTCGGAGTTGGAGCTTGTTTCTTTGCTGCCAAAATGGTCTCTGCCATCAATGCTTTTTCGTGTATTCTTGTAATTAGTATCCACCATGTGTGGAGCAAATCGAGCCAATTCAGTGAATTTAGCTTCATACTTCACTACGAATATTCTGCCTTGCATAAGTTCTTGAAATTCTAACACTTTCCGATCTATGAAGCATTGGAGAAAATACTTGTTGTACAAAACCTCATTAAACTGAGTCCACATCATGTTTCCATTATTAGTTCGGATTAGTAACCACCATCTCCGAGCTTCATCTTTTAACGTGTAGGTGGCCAAAAAAACTTTTTGTGTTTCGGAGCAAGGAAACACTTCAAATAGTTTCTCCATTTCGAGCAACCAGGTTTTTACCTTTAAGAGTTCAATGCCATCCAAGAAAGTTGGCGGTTTTACCTTCATAAACTTCTGAGTTAGGTTGATTATATCATTGTTATCTGGTTCATATTGTGCTAGTGGAGGCGGAGGGGGCAAATGTTGTTGCCTCTATTGTTGTATCAGTGCTTCAGTCAGAGCTGCAAGCATTTGTTCCATACAACTCATGCGAGCCTCAGAGGATTCGGTGGCATCATTACTTTTTGTATTTTCCATTGCTATAGGTAAACAGAGCACTATAAACATAGGCAAATAATCCTTTTCACAATATTCAGATCATTCATTTCAATTTCATTTGCTCATGGTTAGGTTTAATTTTCACATTTAAAGAACACACACTCACACATGCAGATTAAACGCCCCTACTTCTTACTAGGACATCCTAAGCTCATATGGACCCGTGTGTGTGGTAGAACACGTGCTCTAATACCACTCTATCATAACCTAAACCCGCCCCTATAGGTTTAGGGTCGTAGCTGGCCAGTAATCCTTGGATTACCAAAGGCCTCTGACTAGATTAACATATAATTAGGGGCTGCGGAAGGAAAAACATATGCAGTCCATTGAGCTGTACTGACATACATGGGACACAAATTTAAAACTTGGATGAAATATATACATATATGACGTCAAATCCACATAAGTCTTGCAGCGCCATACAAGGTGTGCGGATGAACAAAAACAAAACAAAACGTTCTACACAAGACAACTCTAAGCATGGTTCACAAAACTTGACTTCTTAAACGGGAACCTCCCCGGGAGGCTTGGTAGCTGGCTGACCCAAAACTCACAAGGTAGCAGCTTAGGCCTGGTCACGCGCTGACTCACCTACATACATAATATAAACAGTGAGCGGAAGCCCAGTGAATAATAACAGAGTAAAGGGTTAAATGAATGATGTCCCAACAGATTTAGAAAATAGAAACAAATTCGTTTTCATAATCTTGCTTGAATCGTATATGGAAATCAAAATTCATACTTGTTCATATGGGGTACATCCATTAGCGCTAACAAATCAAATACAGAGTATTAAGGGTCATACTTGTCAGTTCCATAAAGAAATCTTCGGTACTAGGAACAAATAACATACTTGTCAGTTCCATAAAAGAACCTCCAGTACTGGGAACAAATAACACACTTGTCAGTTCCATAAAGGAACCTCCAGCACTGGGAACAGATAACAAACTTGTCAGTTCCATAAAGTAACCTCCAGTACTGGGTACAGATAACATACTTGATGCTATGGAATTGTTACCATGAATACTTTTCAATATATGGACTATCATTCATTGTACAAAACATAATTGGTCCATAAAACAGATCTTATTGCATCATACAGAAAATAAATAACATAGCTTTACTAAGTTATTACGCATAGATGGCTCCAAACAAAACAACAGAGCAGACAAATCAGGTAACTTGTGGCGCATGACCTACACAGATACAGAATGAATACGTACTGAATTACACACCCAGAATTATTAACTTAGTTCTTTCTTCTTTCGGTGTGTTTCTACTTCTTATCCTCATTATTATGTCTTAACTAGGGCTTAGGAATGCCTAGGATGCAATGAGGATGCTGAAATGCACTTGAAAACACTTAGGCAAATATGCCGAAAACAGGGGCCTCGCTCTAGCGCAACTTCCTTCACTCGAGTAGAGGTTCCAGAGTGGTTTTTCGAGCCGTCTGCAAACTTCTGCAAAAGTACTGGTTGCTTAAATTTTCTGCTCGACGGCCGCTAGATGGTCGCTCGAGCGGTCTACAAAAATGTTAAAATTCTGGAAGCATGCAATTTACGCTTGAGCCAACTTTTGGTCGCTTGAGCGGAGGCATAAAACACAGAGTGGTTGCTCGAGCGCAGGATTTGTCGCGTGAGCGGAGATGCAGAATCTAGAATTTCCAGATTGCTCTTCACGGCTCAAAACTCGATTTCAAAGCTTCAATCTTGTTCATTTTGGCCAAAAACTTTAGAAAACATTTGGAAACTTATAGGAAAACATGAAATGATGGTTAATTCGAAAAATTAAGGCCCAAACACAAATCAATTCTCCAAAATCAAAGTGAAACTTCATGTCTTTACACATGCATGTAATGATATGGATTCAAAACCTCTAAACCATGCACAAATGAAGTGTTAAAGTGTAGATTCACCATGAGCTCCCATAATTGAACTAGAATAGGCCCTTGCATGTGAGGATTAGTTGAAATCAACACTTGAAATTCATGAATATGCATGCATGTGTGGTATGAGTTACATTCCTTGATTCCTAGCTCAATTCCCATGCTTAACACTTCATCCTCTAGAATTCTTGCAATAAAGTCTTGATTACAAAGCTTAAGGACAAAATTCTTACCTAAAGTCTTAGATTCACAACTGTAGAAGCTTCGCCACCCAAATTCTCTTCAATTCTCCAACAATTCCTAACAATTCTCCTATTTTCTAACTTTGATCTCAATTTCCTTCATTCTCTTTCTTTCTCTCACATTTTGTGCTTGAAGAGTATGAAGTGAGGGTGTGAAAGGAATTAATGGAGTCAAAATAGCCTTATATAGGCTCAATTAAGAAGGCTTAATCAAAATTGGTTTAAGAATGGTTAAGTATCATTAATTTATTCTAATTATTTCATTTCAAATCGAAGTTCAATTAAACCTACCATAAAATTCTAAAAATCCCAAATAACACATAAATCAAGTCAATTTCTTGCTCGGATGTCGATAAGACCTTCAATTTGCAGAATAAAATAGAAACACAAATAGATATTCCTACAATAGATAGATATAAACACAAATAATGCAATGCACATGGAAGTAACTCAAGATTTCATCTTAATTACTTATTAAGCATTTTTAATCATGGTTTAACAGTTAATTACAGGTCAGGGTTGTTACAGTCTTCTCCTCTTAAAGAGTTTGGTCCTCCAAACTCGAATTACCTTCATTTCGAAAGAATATTGGGTCCAAAGGGAACAAATCAAGGTATCTCCTTATCATGTCCTCTTCCGTCTCCCATGTTACATATGTCTCTTCATGGTTTTGCCAATTTACTTTCACTAAGGGGATTTCTTTGTTCCTCAATCTTTTGATATGGCGGTTCACAATTTGAATCGGCTTCTTCTCATAGGTGTAGCCATCCTTCAAAAGCACATGTATTGGTTCAATAACATGTAATGGATCTTATAGATAGTCCCGAAGCATTGAGACATGAAAAACATTACGCATATGTTCCATCACTGGTGGTAAGGCTACCCGATACGTCACCGGGTTGATTTTCTCGAGGATTTCATATGGCCCAACATATCTCGGTGCCAATTTGCCTTTCACTCCAAACTGCGTTTGGCCTTTCATCGGAGTTACTTTGATAAACACGTGATCCCCGACATTATGTTCTCTATCTCTTCTTCAGACATCCATATAACTCTTTTGGCAACTTTGTGTAGTTTTCAATATCTGTTGAATCAGTTTCACTTTTTCTGTCGTTTCTTGCACAAGTTTTGGTCCCAATAATGGTCTATCACCCACTTCGGCCCAACAAACTGGAGAACGGCATTTCCTTCCGTACAAAGCTTCGTAAGAAACCATTTCAATGCTTAAGTGATAACTGTTGTTGTAAAATTCGGGCAAAGGAAGATAAGTCTCCCAATTCCCTTGGAAATCCAACACACACATCCGCAACATATTTTCCAAGATTTGATTGGTTCATTCAATTTGGTCGTCTGTCTGTGGGCGACAAGCACTGCTTAGCTTCAGTTCAGTCCGCAAAGCCTGTTGTAAACTTCGCCAAAACCTTGACGTGAACTTCGAATCCCTATTAGATACAATGGATACTGGCACCCCATGCAACCTCACAATCTCATTCATATAAATATTAGCCAACTTGTTCACGTTATAAATAGTTTTAACAGGTAAGAAATGTATAGATTTAGCCAAACGATCAACGATTACCCAGATAGAACCCATACCTCGAGGAGAGTGAGGCAATCTAACAATGAAATCCATCGTAATGTGCTCTCATTTCCATTCCGGTATTGGAAGCGGCTAAAGCAATCCAGCAGGTCATTGATGTCCATCTTTAACTTATTGGCAATGCAAATATCTTGCCACATAGTCAGCTATAATTTTCTTCATTCTAGGCCACCAGAAATTCTGTTTCAAGTCTAGATACATCTTTGTATTCCCCGGATGCATAGCAAATTTAAAGTTGTGGGCTTCAGTCATAACACGTTTTCTCAATTCAGAATGGTCCGGTACATAAAGTCTACCGTGAATTTTCAATACATTGTTCTCCAGCACAAATCCCGGCCTTGGCTTTGAGTCAATCTCGCCAGCAATTTTCTTCAGAGGCTTATCTTCAAGTTACTTCTTTCTAATTTCTTCAATGATAGCAGGTTGAGTGGAAATGACAGCTAGGATTCCACCTTATTCACGTAACACAATTTCAATATCATTTTTCTCTAGGTCACATAACAATTCTCTCTGGCCTGTGAGCAAACATGACAAATTTCCAATAGATTTTTGGCTCAAGGCATCCGCCACTGTATTAGCTTTTCCGAGATGGTACAAAATCTACAAGTCATAATCCTTGATCAATTCAAGCCATCGTCTCTATCTCATGTTCAGTTTTTTTTAGGTGAAGAAGTATTTCAAGCTTTTATGGTCGGTATACACCTTGCAAGTCACACCACACAAATAGTGTCGCCAAATTTTCAAGGCAAACACCACGGCTGCTAATTCAAGGTCATGTGTCGGATAGTTCTTTTCATGTGGTCGAAGTTGACGAGAGGCATAAGTAATCATTTTACCATTTTGCATTAGTACACATCCTAAACCTTTGTAGGAGGCATCACTGTAAATCTGAAACCCATCAGTTTCGCTAGGCAATGTCAGAATTGGTGCAGTCACCAGTCTAGTTTTCAGGTCTTGAATGGCCGATTCCCGTTGATCATTCCAATCAAATGGTACATTTTTTTGGGTCAGTTGGGTGAGTGGCAGGGCAAGCTTAGAGAAGTCTTTCACAAATCTGCGATAATAGCCTGCAAGTCCCAGAAAACTTCTAACGTCAGACACATTGGTTGGCCTTGGCCAGTTTACAATGGCTTCAATTTTCTGTGGATCCACTGATATACCATCCTTGTCAATCACATGTCCCAAAAATGTTATGTTGTCGAGCCATAATTCACATTTGGACAATTTTGCATACAACTTCTTTTCTCTCAAAATCTATAAGGCAGTTCTCAGGTGTTATTCATGTTCTTCCCTGCTTTTGAGGTAAATAAAAATATCATCAATAAACACAACGATAAATTCATCAAGAAATTGTTTAAACACCCTGTTTATTAGGTCCATAAATGTTGCAGTCCGAAGGGAATTACCAAAAACCCATAGTGTCCATATCTAGTTCTGAATGTTGTTTTCTCTACATCTTCTGCTTTGACCTTTAATTAGTGATACCCGGATCTAAGGTTAATTTTGGAAAAGACTTGGGCTACCTGAAATTGGTCAAATAAATCATCTATCTGGGGTAAAGGATATTTGTTCTTAAAAGTTACTTTGTTTAGTTCTCTATAATTTATGCACAGTCTCAAAGACCCGTATTTCTTTTTGATAAACAAAACTGGAGCACCCCAAGGTGAAGTGCTCGGTCGGATGAACTTTTTGTCTAACAACTCTTGAAGTTGGACTTTTAACTTTTTCAGTTCAAAAGTTGACATTCTATAAGGGGTCTTAGAAATTGGTTGTGTCCCGGGTACTATATCAATGGTGAACTCAATTTCCCTATCGATTAACTCCCCAGGTAGGTCATTAGGAAATGCATCAGGAAATTCACAGACCACAGGAATTGTTTCCACATTAGCACTATCCGAAGACACAGTCAACACACAACACAAGTAGCCCCACACCCTTTCCTTAACAATTTTTCGACTTTCATAAATGAAATCAAGTATGGCGGAGGAACTACCCCATTTCCAGATCTGAGAAGACAAGAGGTCAACCTATCTGAGTTGATCCCAGATCCAAGAAGACAAGATCTCAGCCTAGATGAGTAGTTCCGAGAAGACAAGAGCTTTACCTAAGTGAGCAGATCCTAGATCTCAGAAGACAGGATCTCGGCCTATATAAGTAAGTCCGAGAAAACAAGAGCTTCACATAAGTATACAGATTCAAGAGAAGAAGGCCTCAACCTAGGTTGGCAGATCCAATATAAAAGGAGTTTGACCTAGGTGAACAATTTTGAAAAGATCAAAACTTATCGGAGGCGAGCAGAGTTGAGATAAAACAAAGCTAACTCGAGATTAGAAGATCTTGATGGTAAGAGATTGTCGAGGCCTTGGAATATGGCTTGATGAAATTTGGATCTCAGCTCTAATGATGTCAATAACTTCAGCCGAAGTTAAGAATAAATCGAAGAGAATGACCATTGAAATGAAATCGAAGGAATGACCCTTGAGTGGGAAACGACTACTAAGCGAATTAACTTAGGCTTGCCAAGAAGGTAAAGTTGAAATTAAGGGATGTTCCAATGAGGAACTATGCGTTTAATTTAGGCTTGTTGGGAAGGCAGAGCTGAGCTAAGTTAAAGTGATGTTTCAATGAAAAACAAGACAAAACCGCTCGTAATCTGGCTAGTTTGTACGAAAAGTCGAGGTAGGTAGTACTCTCGGCGCACTAAGGTTAAGCCTTAAGTGTTCTATTTAGATGAGCTAAACACGATAACTCTGATTATGGATGTCTAAGTCAGACTTAGACAAGATTCAAATGATGTATTCCTAATGTGAACCTAAGTTGTATTTACATTCATATTAGGGGGTAGAGAGCATAGATAAGTTAATGAAGAATAAGTCAGTGATTTGAAGGTGATACTAGGTAAAATTTTCAAAAAAAATTGGTGAGATGAATGTCACGACCCAAACCTGTCCCTATAGGTTTAATGTCGTAACTGGCCAGTAATCCGTGATTACCAAAGTCCTTCCTGTACCAATCAAATGATCGAGGCTAGCGGAAGCTAATATATCATAAAATAAAACGTCGAATGAGCTGTGAAAACATACATGAGACAAAATGCATTGTTATATATATATACACACATACATATCAATACATCAAGATATAACAAGTTTGCCAAAATACAACCAAGAAAGGGAGTACATTCCCATCATCAACATATGTGTAAGTAAAATGAAACTGTTCATAACATGTAAGTGACTGTCAAAAGGGTGATCACCAGCCATCCAAAGCCTCGAACAGATGGGAACCTCGCAGTGAGGCACAAAAGGTAGCTTGACAACAATGGGGCAAGGTCGATACCACTAAGTCCCCTCTCGCACGGATCACCTACATATACATATAATATAAAATCATGAGCTAGAGCCCAGTGAATAACAACAGTGTAAAGAGGTCATGAATGATGTCCTTGCTATCGTGCAAATTGATCTGTTTTAGTATCACTTAGAAAATCAGAATCATATACTTAACAGATCCATATCTCATACAGATGGCATAAATATTATATGTGGTACATCCAATAGCAAACTAGTACAGGCGGTCTTGAAAACCAAACGGATGGTCATGAAGACCGGCAATTAGTTATCATGGCCATCAATACAGTAAATAGGAGTTCCAAGAATTGGAATTAACAAAGATCCTTGTAATAGTAATAGTAAACAGGTGCCAAGGATGCCACGAATACAGTGTAAGAAAATAGGATCATCATTCATTAAGCAGAAGAATCATTTCAGAACAGAGGATAGTATAAGGCAGAAAAGAAATACTTTTAGTTAAACATATCTTTACAACAGTGTTACTCACAGTTGGCTTCGCGAAACACATGACTGGGACGTGGCGCTTGACCTACACAGACATATAAACATAGCACGTTTAATTCACCGTGCAACCCACTAGTTGTTATCATTACTTATTGATTAGTTGGCCTAATTGTTCCTTATTCTCTTTTAATGCTCGTGATACCCGTGCAATGCATATGAACGTCAAATACATGTGAAAACCATGCTAACGGAGGCCTAAATAAGGGGAAAATGAAGCATAAAAATGAGATTGGGCCTGCCAGACAGCCACACGTACGGGGTGCCTTGGCCGCACGTGCGGCACTCCCCACCGCACGTGCATCGAAACGTGCAATTTATGCAGAATGAGCAGCTCTTCTCCCCTGTTTTTCACATGTGCGGTTCTAGGTGTTCCAGAACCGAAAAGCTGCTCTATTTTTGAGCTTCAACCTTTCAAAAAATCAAACTCAAATTTGTACAAATCAAGGCATGAAACCTACTAAAATATGAGGAATGAGCAACTTCTAAGTTCAAAGCAAAAGCATAACTTCAAAACAAACCTATTAGCAATGAAAAAGAAAAGATCAAGACTTTAAGTGTAAAGCTAAAATCAAGAACCATAGAATTGTAACTTTTCCAACTCAAATCCATGAATTTCTTCCACCATCTACCAGTGGAACATGAATGATGCTATGTATGTTATGTATGAACATGAACATCTTTATTTAGGGTTCTTGACACAAACTACACTACCCAATTCCCATTTCACCTCAAATTCTACAACCTCTTGTGCAAGATAGATTAATCTGAAGGGTTGGGACAAAGATTCTTACCTTTGATTATGGAATTATGGTAGATTGATTCTAATCCCATTCTTCCCTCCTTGTTCTCTAAGCTCTAGAATTCTCTCTCTCTCTCTCTCTCTCTCTCTCAGGTTATATCTCTCTTTTCTCACTTGAGTTCAAACCTATATAAAATATCTAGTTTAATTTGGCTTAATCATTTTTAATTAATGTAAACCATTTTACTTAAATGAGATTAATCCTCATTATAGCCTACTCTAGCTCAGCCCAATATAAGCACATAAAGGTGAATTAGGCTCTAATCACCTAGGCCAACATTCAAATTTAAGCTTATGGTTTAACGATTCAGACAGGTCTTTTCACATTCTAACATATCTATCAACAAAGAGCACATGAGTCACAATTAACCCATACATGCAAACATATAAGACAGATAAGTCACATGGAAACACATAATTAAGGTAAGCCACAAAAGTAACAGTTAATTACAAAGGCGGGTGTTACAATGAAAGTATCCGAGATAACACCTATACTCGAGATGACGTTATCTGAGATGATGGTTTTATCCGAGATGTTGACTTGCTTCTTACATTGATCTCGGATAGAGGCTTGGCCTTCTTGATAGGTCTTGGCGACTACTCTTGGCTGGTTAGTGCCTTGCTGGTTAGTGCCTTTGCTAGTTTCTTTTTAACTTCGACAACTTTCTTTTCAATGGCTTTAGTAATGGCCTTGGTTTTCCATGCCTCGACTTTGGCAGTAGTAATTTGGTCATTTTGCTTCATGTGCTTCTCTTCCAAGATGTTGAGTTATTGGAGGTGTGAGCATGTTGGATTGACTATAAGAAGATGGAGTGGATCGCACAGTTATGACATCAGGAATGTCAACAAGACCATGACAAGAGTTCGGTGAAACATGTTGTCATTGGTTACGGTGATGGTTACTCGCAGATAAGGCGATTGGAGGATTATCAAGATCTAAGGCTGGAAGCTTAGGACCTCGGTGTTTCATGTTCTTGATTCTAGCTGCAAGATTGTCGCTATGTCAGTGTTTACACTGCCATTGAGATGATGGGTTGATGCGTGGAGCAGCTAATGAAGTGCTTGGCTGCTAGTCTGGTTCAGTTGGTAGAGTTTGAACCTTGGGCACACATGGACTATTCATAACAATTAATGCTTCAAGAACAACGATGATGATTTGTAGAGGCCAAGAAAAAGAGAGTTTGGGGACACAGAGAAAGACAAAATGGGAACATGAAAAGGTTTTGTTGGAATGGAAAGATGTGACAAATTGTAATGATTCAAGTTTCTTAGGCGACGTGTGATAGTTGATGTTAGGTGATGGCTGATGGGGAAGCGTGTGTCAATTACGAGACGTATTGGAAACCAATAAAGAGGTGGCACGTCATGATGTTGGTTTGACGGTTGAGTTTGTTTTGAGACGACATATTTCAAATCTTGATGTTCTTGAACTAACGCGTCACGATCTCAGCTAGTAGTGCAATCTCGGTTGAGATGTTGATTTTGGATGAATTCTTGATTTTTGATGAGTGGACATTTGATTCCTTGTTTCATGAAACCGATGAGTCATGATCTCAGTCGGATGAGTATCTCCAGCATATTGCTTAGCTGACATGTTAGAAAATCAGACGATATAAGTTCCGTCACCTCAGGTTGCCGAGGTAATAGAACCTAGGAGGTAGTTATGGGGACATTTTTTGGGTTGTCCATGTGGCCAAAATTGTTAGCCGAGGTGCCACATGTATGGACCAAGTCGTCAAGATATGATGTGATTATATCTGAATTTGTGATATTCGGATAGAGAACAAGAGTCCTAGATGACATTAAGCTACTTATTTGGATAGAATGGGACTCTTGAGGAAGTTCATCTAATTTGAATAGTATGAGTTGTAATAGATGTTATCCTTGTAAAGGATAGAGCCTATGAAGTGAGACTTCTAGGGAAGTTGGACACTAACCATTATAAAAGTGAGACACCCCCGTGTATTTAAGGTATGCTTTTATTTGAGACGCTTCATTCTGTGAGTTTAGTACTTATTTGGTATTTTTGAGAGATTGTTTGACTGCCTTGATCGTCAGAGTGCCCCCGCGTGCTCTCTAGCTAAGTTTCCTGTTTGGTTGTGTAGTCGACACCCACACCGCCTTTTGAGTGCACCAAGGCCTAGTTTAAAATGTCACAATTTTTATTTTTCAAATTTTTGTCTTTAGTTTTTTTTTTTTTTTTTTTTGGGAGGGGGATCTAAAACAAATTGATAAAATTTCAAAAAATTGTCACTAAAGACACACACACACACACACACACACACACACACAAAATTTAAAAAAAAAATTGTTTTTTTACTTATTTATTTATAGTCTTTAGTGGATTTTTTTTTTCAAAAAAAAAAAAAAAAAAAGTTTTTCTACCCATTCTCACCAAACACTTTCATAATAACAAATAATAAAATAAATAGTTAATTAGACCAATATCCCTTAACTGTTAGCGAATATCACTTTATTTCTCTTATCTATAAATCCAGAAATCATACAAATACGTCTTTTTTGAGATATTTTGAAATAGGTGAAAGTGATACGTTTTTTATAATTAAAAATAAAAATAATATTGACTAATAGTTAAGAGAATTTTGAAAAAATGGACAACTTCTAAAATCTTCTAACTGCTGAATTTAATAATAAAAAATCTAAAAAAGAAAAAAGTTTAAGCCAAAAAGTCTATTTTAACCACAAAAAATAAAATAGGTTATTTTAATCACAAAAGATAAACTAGACTATTTTAGCCATAAAAAATAAAACATCACATCCAACTCATAATCATTACATTCTTCTCTAAAAAAAAAAAGCTAAAAAAATCAAAAAATTAAAAAACATTTTTCAAATCAAACTTTTTAACCCAGACTAAAATAATCAAGAAAATTAAAAAGTTAAAAAGCTAATCTACTTCCTAAACGGAGGCTAAGTTTGAACAAGGAAAACAACTTGGACCTAATCTCTCAATGCCATGTTTGATGACCAATAATAGATATGATAGATGTTGTAGAATTTGGAATAAGAAAATCAAGGATTGGTAGCTTTCACTGCAGAGTCAGTCAATTCGAACTGAAAGCTAAATATGAGTCCATCACATGACCCCTTGTATCCCAAACAAACCCCTCCTGAAAAGTATGCACAACTGCGCAAGCAATGAAAGTCATTGAGTTCGACCTCCCAATAATAGCGTTTTTTTTTTTTTTTTTTTTCCATAATATTTTAACAAAAATGTCTGGAACACATTACGGATAGCTTGACCAATCTCCTTCTCAGTTTGGTGAAAAGCAAACCACTTACTTCAGGATAAGAGAATTCACAAAAGAATATGACTTATGACAATTCTCAAAGTTATAATTGACTCTTATACTTTGTTTGATTTACTATAAATATTGTAAAGGGAAATGACTTTAGGTAAAAAAACTTAAAATATTTAAAAATATTTTTTAATTATTTATGAGAAAAGTACAAAAAAAATAAAAAGAATAAGAAAAAATATTTAATTTAATTTAAAACATAAATCATTAAATTAGATCTTGTGGTATAAAATTTATAACAAAATTAATTATTGTAGGGAAATAATAAGAGAGGATGCAAGTCCTTTTTGATAAAAGCTTTTGCAGTGGGAAAAGACAACACTTAGTTCTTTTAAATCAAATCCTTTAAAGGTTAAATTTTCCACATGCAGAGAGTGAGTACAAGAACGCCCGCCTTGTGATTGCCAAATTCGTTTTTTTGTTTTTTCTCTCTCTTCCAACATGCTGTGGCCCCCCTTCTCTGACAAGTCACAAGATCTCTCTTTCGCTCTCCTCCCCCCGTGAGGTTATTGAGAAAGTATTAGAAATATTATAAAATCGAATATAATTCACTTATTTGAATAACATCCATATAAGAGAATTATTTGATTTTTGTGTAAAGAGAAAAATCAGAATTATTTGACAATTTTAAAACAATATTCTATACCATTTATTTTATAATACTTATTTAAAGGACAATATGTAAATGCTCCAAAAATATTAGAGTAATGTTAGAGATTATAAAAAAAAATATTATGAAGATAATCATTAAAGATTTTTTACCATTTGATTATAAATATAATAAAATACTACACACTAATCAAATGATGAAAAATTTTCATGATAATTTTTTCATAATTCCTAATATTATACAAATACTAATCACTAACTTGCTCCTCAAAGTCGCATTCTTTTATACACTTTGAGTCACCTTGATGTATTTTTTTAAAATTAAAAATTAATAATCCAAAAAAAATAAAATTGAAAGCATCTCTTTCCATTTTCTCAATAAGCAACTTTTTTTTTCTTATTTACACCCTTCGAGAATTTTTTTACGCAATTTTTACAAATTCGAAGTCGATAATTATAAAATGAAAGCTGAAAGTTTCTCTCATCATCTTTTCAATGATTAGCCTTTTCAACTTATTAAAATTATTCTATTTTATAAACTATAATAAAAAAATAATATCAAATACTCTAACACAAATTTAAAAAAATAAAAAATAAAAAGATAACTATAAGCAACTTCATAAATTACACATTGAGTGTATGAAGTATCACAGTTTTATTAATCTTGAAATCTATGTTACAACAAAAGGGAGGACTTACCATATTTGAATCTCAGTGACTTCCACTATACTGGTGGTGGGTCAAGTCCATGGCTGAACCCATTGGTCCAAACTTGGCTAGCTCTTGTTGCAATAATGGCCTTCCTAGGCCTCCATGAACACCACCACCACCTCCTACACCAAGAAAATCTCTAGTCATGCTTCTATCAACTTCATTACAACTGGGTTTGTTTTTGCTTTGCTTCCCGTTGTTTGGCATTAAAGGGTCCAAATCCAAATTTCCTGTGCTACCCATTACTGAGCTTGATGAGTTCATAACATGATGATCACCTAACAAGAACAACCCATCCCCATTACCAGTCCCCGGGGTCGAACCGGGCATTGAATTCATCAATTCACTCAAGTTTTCATCTGGGTTATGCCTGCTCTGGCTAAATGAATTGAAATCGGGAACACTTGAGAGAGATTGTGAGGTCACGAGCCCAAACCCGGTTCCGAACAAAGCCGAGCTGTTGTTGTTGTTGTTGTTGTTGCTTCTAGTTGAGCCCATTTGAGCTGCTTTCTGCAACAGTGCAGTTGCAGACATGGAAGCTTGAGCTTGATTCTGATTCTGATTATTGTAGTAGAAAGTGGTCATCGTTTCAGACAAACCACCTTTGCTCTCTTCTTCTTCCTTTAAAACCCGCGGCAAAACCGACGATGAGAGGTTGGGATTGAGCCACTGGGTCTGAGCTGCTGACAATCCAAACATATTTTCCGGCAAGCCCACGGAGTTCGATGGCAAGTAAGCATTGGAAGAATTGCCAGTGATTCCAATGGGTTGGTGACGAAGATGAGAATTTCCATGGTCTAACCAAAGTGGTAGCCTAGGTTTTTGTTGAACATCCATGTTGAGCTGGCCGGAATCTAACCCGACAAGGTCTTGCCGGAACACCGCCTGAAAATGGGGGTTTCCGGCAGCTTGATGAAGATTAGTAATTGCCCCATTGATTGATTGGTCTGTTCTGAAATTCATATTTTGTGTTATTGGAAGTGAAGTGAATCTTGCACTTTCTTCAGCTAATGCATCACAAAAGGCCCTATGTGTGATGAAGCTATCCTTCCTGTTTTTCATATTGTCAAAAATCAAAATCAACTTACAATAAAAGTTTTTTGATAATGAAATGAAGCAGATCTGAATCCGACCTATGTAATTTTTCTCTATCGCATTAAATTGGAATATTCTACCAGGTGAGCATTTATTTCTTTGACAAACTAATCATACATGGAACTAAAGAAAATAGTCTCATACAATTGAAGTACGTCAAATCGATATATATAAATACCTGGAGAAGATTGTTCCGCAGTCACATTTATACTCTCTAGTGCCGCAAATCTTGCTATGAGCCTTCCAATCGGACTGAACCGCGTACTTTTTTGAGCATTTCTCGCACTTCCACTTCTTTTCGCCATGCTTTCTAGAATAGTGTTTCTTGATACCGGTGAGGTCGCCGAGGGCTCTCGACGGATCGTGATGTATGCAGCTCTTTTCGGGGCAAAGATACACTTTCTTTCTGATTTCTTGACTTGTTCTTCGCTTGAGCTTCCATGGAAGATTGTGACCTCTTCGGTGAAGCTGCAAGTTTTGATCTCTTTGAAAACCCTTGTTACATATTTCGCATACGAATCGGTTCGTCGCCATGAGAGACTTTGGTGAGAGAGCTATCACTTCTGCTTCTGGATCTGTTTGTAAATTGAAAAACCAATCAAGAAAACAATTCCAAAAAACCAAAATAAAACAAAAAATTAAAAAAGGGTTTTGAAATTTGAAGTTGTTGAAGTGCTTGCCTGGTGTTCCTGGGAGATTTCTCTTTCGTTTAGCTGGATTTGAATTAGGGTTAGGGTTTGGAATTGGTTCATGGGTGACAAACCCTGTGATTGTTGATGGAATTGAAGAGAGACTACCATCATCAGACATCATTGTGTAACTGAATTTGGAGAGTCACTGGTTGGGTTGTGTCCCAAACTAGTATTAGCTCAAAAAAGCTGTGATAGTATTGACAAAAACAAAGAAAAAACAAAATATTTGTTGAACAGAATACCCTACAACACTTTCCCGGAAAATGAAGAGAGAAGCCCACAAATAAACTTGGTTTCAACTCTCTAAAACTTAAAGGACTTCTTGCTCGGATCTTTCTTCCCAACCTCGTTCGAATCTTTTAGAAGACAATTCCACATACCATGAAAGCTAGTTGCTGTGTTTCATCTCTCTCTCTGTCTCTCATATTCCTTATCTTGCACGGCTTCTCCTAAAGGTCCGTCAGCCATAGACTCAGATGGACCACTTTCTTTCGCTCTCTCTCTGTCGCTCTCTCTCTCTCTCTCTCTCTCTCGCTATGTATGTATGTATATCTAGTTATTCTTTCATTATAGTTAAAAAGAAGTGTAATTTAGGAGGAGAGATAAGCCGCTTCAGTGTTATACTCATCGAATAAATATTTTACATTGGTAGCAGCTTAAACCTTCTTTCTTTATTTTTTTTATTTATAATTATTATAAAAAAATATATAAAAAATAAAAAGTTAATACGACTCAAATCAACAACTAATAAGCTGGGTGATAAAATACTTGTCAAAAAGGTCATAGTATGATAGGAAGCAAAGTTATTCCGTGTGGTTTGAGTTTTTTGGATTAAGTTTTTTGAAAATTGATTTTTTTAGTTTTTGTATTTTTTTTTTAGTAAATATTTTTTAAATTTTAAATATTTTTTTTTATTTTTTTAGATGTACCTTATTTAGATGTATCTAAAAAGTAAAAAATTTGTGAAAAAATATTTTAAAAAATTAATAAATATATAAAAATACAAAAAATGTTCTGAATACTTGTATTTTTTTTATATTTTTGGTATTTAGTGAATTTTTAAAAGATTTTTTTTACAATTTTTTTACTTTTTAGGTGTATTTATGTTAGGTGTGTCTAAAAAGTAAAAAAATTACTTAAAATTTTTTTAAAATTTAGTAAAAACAAAAAAACACGAAAAATAAAAAATAAAATTTTTTGAAAAGTGTTTTTTGAAAAGTGAAAACAAGCAAGATGATTATTACTATTAATTAACAGTAATGCTAGGTATCATGAAAAATCTTTCATGAAAATAATCATGAAAGTTTTGTGACTCTTGGATTACACTTAGAATAAAGCACCACACACTAATCAAGGTAATCAAGGATCATAAATTTTTCATGATCATTTTCATGACAAAATTTTCATGATCTCTAACTTTTTCCATTAATTAATGAAAGAATTTAGAAAAATGTTATCAACCACGCTTTAAGTGCCTCGAATTGATCCCGAGTAATATTGTGTGGTTCAGATTAAATTTGAAGTATAGAAAGAATTGTGTGGGTTTAAGTGTAGAATAAATAACCCAAGGGGTTGTGGCATTGTGGTAAAAGCCTTGGGGTTAAGCCCCAAGGTCACAGGTTCAACTCCCCACCCTTCTTGGGCCAATCTCCTGGGCGAAGCACTGTTGGTTAGGAGGTTGGACCTCAAGTTGTCTAGTCAGCACTTGGTGTGGGTTCAATGCTCCCTCGCTGTGCGAGTCCTGACTTAAGCGGAGCTTGTCTTGGGAGGTCGGGGCAAGTTCCCAGGTTATAGTCTCTTGCTTGTAACGGCTAATAGGACACCTTGGTGATCTCTGCATGGGGCGCTGCCTTGGACCTGCGGGAGAGTGGGAGGATTTTCCTGTAACAAAAAAAAAAAAAAAGTGTAGAATAAATTTGAAGTATAAGATGACAATTCTAGGTAATTTCTAGATAGTTAAGTTTAGATTTGTAATATTACTCAAGGTTTTAAAAACCGAACCGAACTGGCCAGTTCGACTGGTTGAACCATCGACCGGTCAGGGTTCTAGTTTGGATACACCTACTAAACCGTTCAAAATAAAAAACTGGCCTCTTTTGTGAGAATTAGAAAAACTGGCAGTTGAACCGCAGAATCAGTAGACTCGGGGGTAGTTCACCGGGTCAATAAAATTGAATTTTTTTTTTTTATTCTTTTTTTTCTTTCTTATCTTATAAATAGGTAAAAACTTTCACAACAATTTCAAACTCTCAATGGGATTCCTCACAAGAGAAGACCCTTAAAAGAGAGTTTTCAAAGGGTCTCCTCTTGTGAGGAATCCCATTGAGAACTTGAAATTATTATGAAAGCCTCTATTTATTTATAAGACAAAAATTTTTCAAAAAAATTCAAGAAATTTATGTGGGATTCAATCAAATTTATTGGAGGGAAACTTAAAATTTTGATATTCCTCCAAAATTTTTACTTTTCTTTCAATCAAATTATTTGAATTAAAATCGTATGAAAGAAATATTGAATATTTGATTTCTTCTTCCAAAATTAAAATTAATAATATTTTAAAATATATTTTTATATTTTTTAGTAAAAAAAGTATTAGGAGAAATATTTACGATTATTTAATTTTTTTAATTTATAATTTTATTACTTATATTTTTATTTAAATATAATTTTAATATATTTATGAGGTCACGGTTCGATTCCGGTTCAATCCACCTGATCCTTTTTCTGGTTCATTCACCGGTCTGATTTTTAAAACATTGGTATTACTGAAAAAATTATATTGTTGAGAATTATATGATTAGGTTAGTAAGAGATATATCTCGTTTGGAAATAAACTATTTTAGTAATTTTTTTTATTTTTTAGCTAAAATATAGGTTGTTTTGGCAACATGCATAAAAAAACTAAAAGTCAACTTTTAACCTATTTTGGGTCGCATCACCTCTCACATGAAATAGTGAAAAAAGTTTTTAAAAAAAAGTTAAAAAGTCAACTTTTACGCAACTTCCCAAAACAACCCTATGTGGTAAAAAAATTAATATGTCTGTGATAACTTTTTGACATTTTATAGAAAAAAAGTTCAAAAAGTAAAGATAAAATAAAATCTTTCACTTTTTGTATAGTTTGTTATTTTTTAACTTTCTAATAACTTTTTAACTTTTAAACTTAATATTTATTTATTTTTTTATGATTGTCATATCAAAATTTATTTATTTTTATATAGAATTATCATAGGATGTTTTGTCATATTTCATTTCAAACCAAAACATGACTTATAATTTTAAATTTATCACTATCATATTATTCTTAATGTTATTTTTGTTTAAAAAAATTATTTATGCATCATTTTTTTTTTATTGAAAAAGGTTAATGTAAACACAATAATTATTATTAAAAAAAAATAAAATGTTAAAAAAATTTGAATTTCAAAATATTTCTCAATTTCACACTTTTCAAAATACTTACATATTCTTCAACAAAATTTTCACGTTTTGATGTATTTTGTACGTGTCCATAGAAATTAATGGCAACTTTAAGTAGTTATTAGCAAAAACTTATAATTTTTATTGGGATTATTTAAAGGTGATAATTTTATAATTAAAAGTCATTTTAGAGAATCCTTTATTTCAAATATTATGTTCAAATTTAAACACATTATTTTATAAAAAATGATTGATACACCAAATTTGAACTTGCCTAAATCGCCTAAATCACCTAAATTTTGTAAGCCGGATAACTAGTTGGACATTTGTCAAACAATCGGTCAATCGCGATTATTACTTTTGTCAATTACAATTATCACTCTTATTTTTAGATGACCGTTTAGATGATCAGTGAAACAATCGACATTTATAAATTTAAATTATTTAAATGAGTCAAAATTCAATAGAGACAACAGTGTTCTATTTTATATTCAATTTATGTATGTTATATTACATTCTGGATTTAATCAAAGTGCATTTTAACTCTTTTTAAAGAGATATGATGATACTACTGAATCAAACTTGATCTTTGAAAAAGGTGTGAAAAAAGAAAAGTGTAATGCCTTTACAGCCGTTCATCAGGTAAAAATGATTACACTATAATTTGTATTTGGACCATTGTAGAGAGAGAGAGTGAGAGCGAGAGAGAGAGAGAGAGAGAGTGAAAAAGATGAGAGAGAATGAGATGTCTACGGTGCAGTCCGTGAAGTCCTGACTTGGCGAATCCATTGGAGGGAAAATTATATGGTGGTATCGGGGCAAATTTATATAATTTTTCAACTTGTTTTTTATTGGAATAATTTCACATCAATGCGTATTTGAAAAAATATGTTTTAATTTGTGGTAAATTTTATAAGCATTAAAAAATAAAATTATAATATTTTTCATGATTTTGTAATTAAGTTTTGAAAGTACCTCTCACAAATAATTTCTTATTTTTTTATTAGTTAAAATATTAAGATTTACCACTTTTATGTTGACTTTTGATAGTTAATTGAACAAATGTCACCCATTTTTAAATATTATTCTAAGATCACCAAATAACTTCTACTAAATTCAAGTATACAAAATATTTTTATAAAAGAAGACACAAATATGAAACAAAAGGTAAGCATTGTACGTGAGCAACACCTTTGGGAATTTCATTCCTTCATTTTCAAGAGAAATTACAATTTAGTATTTTTTTTTTACAAGAATACATATTTACCAAAAAAATTATGCCTTTAATTATTAGTATTTGTAAAATTATCACAGATATGAAACTTTTCTTTTACATTTATACTTGTGTATTACTCTGTGAATTTTTTTTTTTGAGAAAACTGATAACAAATCCAATCTAAGGAGAGTATAAGACAATATGACCAGTGAATATTTATTATTGGTAAGAAGTCCACACTTTGTGAAATAATTTGGTGAAAAGTCTTAAAGGATATTTTGTTTTCAATTTTATCTATTGACTTTTCTTTATCTATTTGACTTTTTGTTGACTATTTATTCAAATATATATCTATCTGTTCAAATTTTTTTCTATTTGTTCAAAATTTTCTTATCCGTTTGATTTTTTCCGTATATGTTCAAAATTTTTCCCTTATCTATTCAATTTTTTGCTATTATCTATTCAAATTTATATCTATTTGTTCCTATCTGTTGAAATTTTTAGTCTATCTATTGAAATTTTTTATTTTTTTCTATTGAATTTTTATTTGTGTGAAACTTTATATGTTGAAATTCTTATCCTAGTTTTTCCTATCTGTTGAAATTGACCAAGCAATTTTTTCTATCTGTCCATTTCTTATCTGTGCAAATTGCATATATACATTCATAGATATCTATTTGTCTATATCTTATCTGTGCAAATTACATACATACATTAATTCATGCATGCATAGCTATCTGTTCAAAATTTTGGAAAGTCGTCATCATTCTCATGAAGAAGACTTTCTAAATTTGAGCATTGAACACAGATCTGAGCTCAGATCTAAGTCTTGATTTCAGATCTAAGCCTTGAAATCCACTATATATATCTATATATATATGTTAGCTTCAGAGAACACATTCAAATCCTTTTTATCTCTCTATCTGTTGATTTCAAAGAACATACCTTTGTGTTCAACAACCACAATAACAACACACACACAAAAACCCCTCAAAATTCAGATCTGTGTTAAAAAAAACCTACCAAACAAGCCTCTGCCGCCTTCTAGAGTGCCGCGACGGGGCTAATCTAGAACCTTAGATCGATATTGAACCTTAGACTGGTCTTGAACCTTAAATCGGTCTTGAAGCTTTCAGATTAAGAACTCCGTAATCTTGTGGTACTTCTTGATCTCATGAAGAGAAAAAGAAACAGAGAAGAGATGAAGAGAGCAGAGAGAGAGGGCGCTAAGAACTCATCAACTCTTGGCTGCCGGTTGCGTCTTGAGTTGAGACACCGCCAGATCCTCCGTCTCTGGCACTACGACACTGTTACGTCAAAGAGTTCATCTCTATCTAAGCTTAGTCTCCTCATTCACATCCCAAACTGTTTGGTTGGGTCTAGATCTGAGATTTCAGAACTGAATCCAACGACGGCTGTTACGGAGGAGGTGTAGGCTAGGGTTTTGGTGAGGGAGGAGAGAGACAGAAAGAGGATAAGGAAGCCACCGGAGTAGGAGTCGTGGAAGTGACGGAGGTCGACGGTAATTGGGGTCGGTGGTGGTGAAGTCAGAGGAGGAGAGAGAGAGATTTGTTGAATGTGGTTGGACGGGGAGATTAGGGCCGCAAATGAACTGGGTTATTTATGAACAAATTCAAGTTGGTTTGTTAAAGGCTTGACTCAGCTCGGCTCAATTCAATTCGGTTATTTTAGTAAATAAGTCGAGCTCAAATTTGTATATTAATTTCATTTAGTAAACGAACCTGTTGGCTACATATTTTGTATAAGCCAATTACAATTCAACGCGTGGCAGGATAAGGGCAATACAGGAAGACTATTCGAGTTTTCAATCATGATCGAACACATGGCAGTCAGTATTGGTTTTACGAGATCTGCGTAGTATTGGATCAACAAAGAGATATAAGTGATGTGGCTTCAACGGTTACTCACATTCAAATTTAAAATTAGGAGGGAAGCCTAACTGCAAGTGATGGCATAGTGGAGCTAACTATAAGGCAACATGATCAGCGATTATAGAGGAGCGATTCGACGGTTGGAAGTGCAGTTCGATGGTCATCCTTAAGAAGTATAAATAGCAAAGAAGGCCCCAGAAAAAGTCCCCAGACTCAGATCTAGAAAACCAGTTTTACTTTACATTATTTTCCAATTTTACATTTCTTGTTCTTTATATTTCTATGCTTCAAATTCCTGCACTGCATTTCGTTCATAGGAGTAGATTTCAAGTAGATTGTTGCTGTAAACCTCTGCGAGGCTGATTCAGATCTTTGTAAGTCTTTCATTTTGCTTAATGAAATACTACAACTGCTCTTTATTTACCCATTGTTTGCTTAATTCTCCTAACAAAGCCACCAGTAAAAGTCCTCTTCATTGAGGCTGAAAGAACTAAAACACAATCGTCTGATAATTGGTTGGCAATTAAATTTCTGTAAGGACTGATTGATCCTTGCTAGCACTCTCACAATTACAAAAATAACCTTCGAAAGCCAAAAAGCCAACATATATTTTTGGCACGCCCAGTGGGACTAATTGAAATGGCTAGACGTAGGAGACAATGAGAAAATGAGCACTTGGAAGAAGGCGTGGAAGGAGAGGTAGAAATACCTAATCTAGAGGATAATGTGATAACACATCTTGTGGAAATACCTATTTTATCAGAACCTATGGTCGAACAGACCAGCACTTCGGAACAAGTACCACATGTTCATAATATTGGACAAGGCCAAGGAATTGGACCATCCACTGTTCCACCTACTCAGCCAATGAATCCATGGGGAGGCCTAGTAAATGCCAGGGGACAGCAGTTAATAAACACAATGGAGAGATGGGCAACATCATTTTTGGATCAAATGAATACCCATCAACCGACAAATACAAGACACATGGAGGAAGTTTCAAATGTCCCTCAGCAAAGATTGGCTAGAGATAAACAGTCTATGCAAATTAATGGACATCCTAATGGTCAAACTAGTAGTCAAAACTATGAAAGACCATCACCTCAGTCTTGGTATGAGTCTCTTTCGAGGCCTATGGCAAGTCAATATGTCTCATTACTTAACAGTGAAGCCATGCAAACTGGTGGATTTGGCTTAGTACAAGAAAATGGCACAAGGATGGTTCCAAATCCCATGTTCGAAGCCATACCTGGCACAAGGGGGTTTACTAACCCTTTATTCAAATTTATACCCGGGGGGTTGGAAGGTTTTTCTGCAACTAGAAGAGACACAACACCTGTTCCAACAAATTTCCCAGGTCCTTTCGCAGGACAGGCTCAGAAGGGCCACCATACCCTCAACAGCAGCCAGTACCACAGAGACAACCAGTCTCAAACATACCACCCTATGGACCAAGAGGACCTCAAGCACAAGTTTGTCCAGCAAATCCTGTGTTTGTTCCTCTAGTAGTGGTTCAACAAGCACAAAATATGGTCTCTAGGAATCAAATTGCTGATATTGTTAGAGAGATGTATGGACCAATGGCTCGGGGGGTTCAAACTCCTGTGTACAGGAAACCATATCCAGAATGGGTGGATAGGGTACATAAATACCCGAGAGGATTCAAGATACCAGACTTTGCCCTTTTTTATGGGAATGGAAACCAGTCAACAGTGGAGCATATTGCTAGGTTTGCTGCTCAATGTGGTGAATTTACCAATAATGATTAGATGAAGTTAAGATTGTTCCCAAATTCTCTTACAGAGGCAGCCTTCGTATGGTATATTAACCTTACGCCTGGCTCCATTCAGACTTGGCAACAAATGGAAGAGGCATTTCATGCCCAATTCTTCTAAACGGAGCCAAAAGTGTCCATGGCAGATTTGGCAAGGTTGAGCGAAAGGCCTGATGAAAAGGCTGCTCAATTTATTGCCAGGTTTAAAAGAGCACGAAACAAATGTAGGGTTATCCTGCCAGAGTTAGAATTCGTGAGATTGGCTTAAAATGGCTTAGAGTTTAGGCTTCAAAAGAAGTTTGACTCGACTGAGTTTAGAGACTTAGTGGAACTAACTTATAAGGTGTCTAGGTATGAAGCATTACTAGAGGAAGAACAAGATCGAAATAATGCATCATACAAGACATATTATAGAGATCCTAATTATGAGATTGATGCAGCAGAGATTGTAAGGAAAGAACCTGTGATCTGTGAGGCATTAATTCATAAAGACACAACAATTGACCAGCAGTTTAAAAAGAAAGACCTTCATAGGAAATACTCTTTTGATTTAACAAAGGCAGATGACATTTTTGATCGTTTGCTTGCTGTAAATTTCCTGAAGTTACCAAAATGAGTCAAAATTCCGTCTCCAGAGGAACTTAAAGGAAAAGTGTATTATAAATGGCATAATTCTTAGTCCCACTCAACTAAAAACTGCATTGTTTTTCGAGACAGGATCCAAGAAAAGATTCGAAAGGGGAGTCTAAAATTCCCAGCTAAAACAGAAAAGGCCATTGGGATTGACACTAATCCGTTCCTAGAAATTGGAGAAGTGGCAGCCAATGTTGTTGTGCCAAACCTCCAGAACTTGTTCTTGAAAGAATTCGAAGAAGTCAATGTGCAGATGCATGTTGCCAGCCAGACAACTGTCAAGAAAGACACTGGAAATCTACCAGCTATTGGACAAGGTTTCTCAGACCAGAGGGAACACTCTGATGAAGAAGCACTGGATGACAATTCTTTGGAAGCAGCTGTCATGCAAAGAATGTTTCCCAGATGCAGACTGAGCTACAAGTGGTTGAAAGGGCTTCCGATTGACGGGAATCAACATTACAAGGATGTGCAGAGGCGTGCTAAACCAACCAGTGCTTATAACAAAAGGCCATATCCGACTAGTATTAGGCAGCAGCCATTAATGGCTGAGCCAACAACCGCTAGAATGCATTCTTAAGGCAAGAGGCCTTTATATGAGTCCAGACCACCTAATCATTATAGAACGGAGGGCGGTTATCATGAAAGGAGATCAGAGAAGGGTTCAGTTTATGGGATCAAAGCCAGAGATTGGCCTCCTAGACCAGCCTCACGCAGGATAGAAAGTGGCCACCTTCATCGAAGGTCTGAGTTAGGTCCAAAGCAGGGAGTCAGGGCCAAGCAGTGGCTTTCACAGCCAGCTTCGAAGATGGCTTCAAAAGAAGAGAGAAACAGTTCAACATCGAGGTCAGTAGGTTCGTGGGTACCTGGGGTTCCAAATTGGTTTGTCATGCAGAACAAACCTAGGAAGATGTCTACCCAAAGAAATGTTGCGGGAAACCAAGACAGGATGGTCAAACTTCCTTTGGTGGCTCCAAACAATTGGGTATTGCTTAAGCATCCGAAAACAAAAGAACCAAATATGGTCCCAGTGATTTCTAGGTCCCAAAGAAGGAAGATCCAGCGAAGGTACACACAGTACCAGAAGGACCTGAAAGAAAGTGGAGAGAGCTCTTCATTGGTCCAACCAAAGAGCCAAGCAGAAGGGAAAGAAAATTCAAAGCCAAATCATGATCCAAAATCAACTCTTCAAGACAAAAGGGGTTGCAGCAGGGAACAATTGGCCAAAGTTCACTCTGAACTAAAAGCCAAAGAAAGGATCAGTTTGGCAGGATTGGAAAAGGCCCTTATGGAGAGTGACAGTGAAATAGAGGAAAAAGTTGGCCTAGGCCAAAGAAAAGAAATGGTTGAGGAAGAAATATTCGAAACTTTCATGGCTGAACAGACATTATTGGTTGGGAAACCAGTAGAGACAGACCATTCGAAGATTGCTATTGGTACTGAAGTGCCAGAATGCAGCATGGAAGATGTTTCTGAAGTAGCTGAACAAGTCAGCCAGGAAATGAAGCAGGTACAGCCAGTCGTCCAATTTGGCTCATTCCCTCCGCTATCAGTGAATATGGTGCTCATATTACCATAGGAGTTTCAAGCTGAAGATAACAGCCAAGGTCAGGAGATTGACCTAATCCCAGTTTCCAGTGAAGACTCGCTAGTGAGTATGGTACAAGACGAATCTGAATCGGCCACACCAATGGAAACTGAAGGTGAGAGTGAGGAAGAAGTCAGTATTAACCTCTCATACCCTTTTGAATTCCCTACGACATCCATGACTCAGCATGTCAAGCCTTTGTATATCAAGGCTTTCTTTGATGGAGTACAGATGAATCGGGTATTGGTGGATAATGGGGCAGCAATAAACTTGCTTCCAAAATCTTCGTTGAAAAAACTAGGAAATAAGAACCCCAAACTAATCCCAACTAGCACAGCCATTGCTGGCTTCGCTGGAGACAAACAGATGGCTCAGGGAATTTTGCCCATCAACCTGAGTGTGGGAACCAGGGACTACATGACGACATTCTTCGTTATCGACAGCAATGCTAAGTACAATGCTTTACTTGGTAGAGATTGGATTCACATTAACAAGTGTGTGCCTTCCTCTCTGCATTAGAAGATAATGATGGCCTTGGGCAATAGAGAAACAGAGGAAATTGATGCAGATCCTCAACTCTTCATAGCCTGTGCAGACTTCACAGAGGCCAAATTGTATATTGAGGGAGTGACACCACTCAGTATACTGAGAAAACCTGATGGCTCAGCCGAAGTGACGGCTGATGAGAAATTGGTACACCTGAAGCACTTAGTCCAGGAGAGTGCCGATGAAGAGTTTGTCGTTAAGGATGACAATGATGCCTGGTTGTAGGCAAAGAGATGAAACCCAAGAAGCCAAGTCTTTGGCTCTAATTAAATTCTCAATATTGGATGTAAAGTCAATAGTCCAGAAAGTGCAAGAGCAAGAGAAAGAAGCCATGATAATTGGCTGCAAACAGGAGCAGCAACAGGCCAGAGTTTTGGCCCTTGATAAATACTGTGCATTGAACATTGAAACAAAAGTCCAGGAGATACAGGAAGAAGAAGCCTTATGAACAGATTTTGTCTATGAGGAGGAGGGTAAAGATGATGAGTCAAAGAAGCTAGAAGCAGAACAAAGCAAGGAGATTGCTTCGAAGTCAGAAAAAATCAAAGAAGGAGCTTCAGTAAGCTCTCAGATACAAGACCCCTTAGAAGAAGTAAATTTAGGAGAAGGTTCTATACAACAGCCCACCTATATAAGTGCTTGGTTGAATGTTCTTGACAGGGACCAGTTGTTGGTTGTTCTGAAGAAATATAAAGATTGTTTTGCATGGTCTTATAATGAACTACCAAGATTGGATAGGTCATTAGTAGAACATAGGCTCCCTATGAGGCCTAATTTCAAGCCATATAAGCAAAAACCAAGAAGAATGAGTCCAAAAGTGATTCAGAAAGTTAAGGAGGAAATTCTTAGACTACTCAAGGCAGGCTTTATTAGGACAGCCAGGCATGTTGAATGGCTATCCAATATTGTGCCTGTAGTTAAGAAGAATGGTAAAATGAGGGTATGCATTGATTTCAGAAACTTAAATCTAGCAACTCCAAAAGATGAGTATCCTATGCCTATAGTAGATTTGTTGGTAGACAGTTCAGCAGGGCATCAAATTTTATCAATGATGGATGGGCATTCTGGTTATAACCAAATCTGCATTGCAGAGGAGGATGTCCACAAGACAGCATTCAGATGTCCTGGGAATATTGACACCTTCGAATGGGTTAAAATGCTATTTGGCTTGAAGAATGCTGGGGCTACATATCAGAGGGCTATGAACACTATCTTTCATGACCTCATTGGAGGGTATTTAGAGTGTTATATTGATGACATTGTAGTGAAATCCCAATCCATGGAGGAGCATCTGTTTCACTTAGAAGCAACTTTTGAAAGAATGAGAAAGTTTAAGTTGAAACTCAATCCTCTTAAGTGTGCTTTTGGCGTATTATCTGGAAACTTCTTGGGCTATGTAGTACACAAGAAAAAAAATACAAATTGACCAGAATAAAGACAAAGCCATCATTGAAGCCATACTTCCATCAAGTAAGAAAGAATTACAAAAGTTCCTTGGATAGGTTAATTTTCTTCGAAGATTCATTTCTAATATTGCAGGGAAAACTAAAGTATTTTCTTCCTTATTAAGGCTAAAAGATGAAGAGGAATTTGTGTGGACAGCAGAGCATCAAATTACTTTCGAAGAAATCAAAGCCTACTTGGCTAACCCTCCAGTGCTGATGCCACCAAAGGGTGATAAGCCCTTGAAGTTGTACATAGCTGTAGCAGAGGATTCATTGGGAGCTTTCTTAGCCCAAGACAATGAAGAGGGCAAGGAGCAAGCAGTTTATTACCTTAGTAGGTTTCTAAATTCTTGTGAATGTAAATACTCAGCTGTGGAAAAGCTGTGCCTTGCATTGTATTTTGCTGCAATGAAATTAAGATACTATCTTTTGCCTACAACTGTCTTAGTAATTGCAACCACAGATTTGGTTAAATATATGTTATCTAGACCCATGTTGAGGGGAATAATTGGCAAATGGATACTAGCTTTATCAGAATTTCATTTAGAATATGTTCCCCAAAAGGCAGTAAAATGACAAGTTTTAGCTAATTTTTTGGTAGACCATCCATCTCAAACAGAAAGCCAAGAGATAATGGAACTTGGTAAAGCTAGTGTTGAACCATGTTGAACCATGGCAAATGTGGTTCGATGGATCAAAAGCCAATGGTTTAACTGGAATTGGTATAGTAATTAAGTCACCAGAAGGAGTAGAAACCACACATGGTTTCAGAGTGGATGAAATTACTTGTTCCAATAATCAAGCTGAATATGAAGCCTTAATAATAGACTAGAAATTCTTATTAGATTACAAGCTCATGCAGTTGACATATTTGGAGATTCTCAATTGGTAGTTAACCAAGTGAAAGGGATTTTCAAGTGTCAAAGTATAAGCATGTTGTCATATTATGTTGTTGCATTACATCTGCTTTCCCAATTTCAGATAGCAAATGTAACTCATGTCCCAAGATTCTTGAATAATAAAGCTAATGATATGGCTTAGAAAGCTTCGAATTTCAAGAGAAGGGATAACACTCAAAGGGACATAAGCCAAACAACATATCATAAATTAATACCACCCTTAAATAAAAGGAATGTGGTCTTGGAAGTCAATCATAATGATTTACAAGAACAAGATTGGAGGCATCCAATAATGCAGTATCTGGCTGGCCCATCTTCGAAAGCCAGTAGAAAAATTAAATTGCAGTCTATGCAATACATGATTTATGGTAATGCTCTCTACAAAAGGGGGGGAAATGGTTTATTGTTGGAATGTTTAGGCCCAAAAGAAGCATTGACAGCCATGGCTGAGGTTCATGAAGGCATCTGTGGTGCTCATCAGCCTGGTGTGAAGATGAGATGGTTACTTCGAAGGCATTCCTATTATTGGCCAACTATCCTTAAAGACTGCATAGAATATGTAAGAGGTTGCCAGGCATGCCAAAAGCATGGCACAATAAGGCATGTGCTCATAACTGACCTGCATGCAGTTGTGAAGCCTTGGCCATTTAAAGGATGGGCCATGGATATGATGGGGAAAATACACCCACCCTCTTCGAAGCATCGTTGTTTCATTTTGGTGGCCACTAATTACTTCACTAAGTGGGTCGAAGCTAAGCCTTACAAGGCTGTAGACCAGACTGAGGTTGGATTCATTAAGGATTTAATCCATAGATTTAGTATCTCACAGACTATAACTGTTGATAATGGGACTGTATTTGATGGGAAAATAGTAAAGTCTTTTGTGGCAGAATTTGGAATCAGCCTTGTTAATTCCACTCCCTATTATGCACAAGCCAATGGTCAAGCTGAATCATCCAATAAGTCTTTGAAAAAAGGAATACAGAAAGTTGTGGAAGACAATCCTAGGGATTGGCATTACTTATTGTTGGATGTATTGTGGGCTTATAGAACTTCTCCAAGGTCAAGCACAGGAGTCACTCCTTATGCCTTAGTATATGGGCATGATGCAGTGTTACCTGTGGAAATTAATGTTAAGTCCTTGAGGGTAAGATGCCAAGACCAGTTAGATCTTGAGCAATACCATCAGAGTATGTGCTTGGAGTTGGAAAGTATAGATGAAGTTAGAATTCTGGCATTAAATAGCATTCTTTTCTAAAAGAAGAAAGCAGCCAAAAGTTATAATAAGAAAGTCAAACACATTGGCTTTGATGAAGGTGATTTGGTATGGAAGACAATACTCCCAATAGAGATCAAAAGCCATAAGTTTGGTAAATGGTCACCTAACTAGGAAGGACCATATCAAGTTCATAGAGTTCTGCCTTTTGGAGCATACCATCTGAGAAATTTAAATGGGTATGTACATCCCAAAAAGATAAATGGCAGATATTTGAAACCTTATTTTCCAACCATTTGCGAAACATAAGGAATAGAATAAATGCTAAGTAAAGAATATAAGAATATTCAAATGATAAATAAGAATTTGCTTTTCATAAAGAGTTGAATACATTTTGCCATAAATTGGCCCAAAAGTCAGTACAATGTCTCAGTTGTTCTTTTACAACAGATGTTCTATTCTTAAATGATGAAAACGACTGGATGGTTGTGGTCATTTCTTGCTTTCGAACGGCCAGTCCTTGATTAGTAATCAGCAACTTGGTGTCATTCGGACTAAGGCCTGATTAACTGCAGAAAGCTCCTCCTCAAGTTGATCTTTCTTCTCCAATAGTTGGGTTCGAAATTGGGAGACAGAGGAATGTTGTTCCTTTAGCTCTGATACTTCAGTATGTACTTTGGAAACAAAGGTTTGGTCTCTCACTAATTTCTCCTCTGCAGCCTTGGCAGCGTGGCAAATGTTGATGTAGAAGTCAATGGTGGCTGCCGCCTGAGATAAATGATTTGAGACAGTCATGCCGGATTGCTCAACAATTTTGCAGCACTGAAGGAAGCCATTTCTTATTATAGGTCTCTCTAAGGCCTCGAAAGGAATCCTCGAAAAAGATGTCAACAGCTCTAGACAGCTATTCAAGTCCATCAGAGGTGAAGAAGGCTTACTACTGGAGGAAGAGCTCTAAAAAATTTCTAGTAGGGAATCAGCCAAAACTAATGGCTCAGTCTCATCACTAGCCATTGGAGAGGTGGAAGGCATGTCGAAGAGACTAGCTAGTCTTGCTTCGAAGATGTCTACCTCGTCTGTGGACATGAAAGGTGCAGAAAGAGCTTTGGTGGAAGGCACGAAGGACTGCATAGGAATAGGAGAAATGGGTGGAGCATCTTTAACAGTCTCTATAGTTCTAGCTACCAATAAGTCAAGGGAAGAGGGGCTGGAACTAGGTAGAGGTGATAAACCATGAGTTGGAGGGCTACTAATACCCTCTATAGAAGAATCAGCTACCATCAAAGAGGAAGTAGCAGCTGGAGTTTCCTTAAGAGGAAGAGGAAAAGCAAGGCTCGAAAGAGAATTAAATTGAGATGAATCAAAAGTTAAATGAAGGAGATATGGAATTAAGCTAGAAGGGAAATGAGCAGGAATACTTGGCCTCAAGGAGGGTACAGAGAATGTAAGCCTAGGAAGTGGAAGTATTATCTGAATAGACTTCACATTTTGCAATTGATCAACTTCAATCGAAACTGGGGGAGTCCTTATTGGAAGAATAGGCTCAGTAGTTGTTGCTGCAAAAGAAGAAGTACAAAGTAATGTCAAGTCTCAATACCAAGAATTTGACAAGAAAAGAATAGAAGGCATGAAAGAAATTACTTGTTTCAGAAGTGATGGTAATGATGGGAGAGCTACGAAGGGAATACTGCTCAGCAATTTGTTACCTTCTCATAGTTTCCCTTTGGATTGCATCAGCAGCAGCAGCTTCATCTCTTAATAGTTGCTGCTGCCGCCTCTTCTCAGCTCTTTGAAAAACAATTATTTCCCTGGAATGTTCCTCCTCTACTGCTTTGGCAGCCGCCTCATGGGTGGGGTCTTCGACCAAATCAGAAGGGGAGACAATCATCTTCATTTTTTTTCTTCTCGGTAATGCTATTTCCTGCTCTTTCTCAATCTCTCTCTCTTCAATCTGGGATTCAGGCTCTTCAAGAGTAAGTTGCTTTTCCACTGCTTTGGCAGCTGTCTCATGAGTAGGGTCTTCGACCAAATCAGATAGAGAGACAGCTACCTTTTTTTCTCTTTGTTCTCTGTAATGGTATTTCTTGTTCTTTCTCAATCTCTCTCTTCAATTTGAGATTCAGATTCTTCAGGAGTGAGTATTAGCTTCCTTTTCTTTTTCTGCTGTTGTTTGTCTTTGAGAGCAGCTAGAGTTTCAGCTCTTTTAGGAGATTCTTCTTGTGGAGACCTTGCACCAAGAGGTATGAGTGTAAAGGAAACAAACAAAAGAGGCTAAAAGAAAAGGAACCTGAAAATACTTACCCTTTTTCGAAGCAGCTCTAGTAACTCTAGCTGGAGGGGATGAGACTACAGGAACAGTTTGGGCAGCTGTGGAAAGAGAGGGTATGTTTTCAACTGTTGTTGGTTTAGCCTTAGAAGGCACTCCTAGCCCTATCAGCAAATCATGAGGGTGTATTGATAGGCGCACTTCCATGTTGGCTGTCCACCAGTTTTGAAATCTTTTCAAAGCCAAGCCAGAGAGAAGGAAGGGGACAAACTTGAACTCACTCAATTCCTTCAATAGTTTAAATGTTGCCTCTTCTAGTTTTGATTTGGGTACTCTCAGGTCCCTGGCTGTAAGATGGACATTCGAGAGGCTGCAAAGTGGAATGGGAATCCCCTGAGTAAACCCAAATTGCCTGGCAAATTGAGAATGGCAGTATACCTCAGATATACACTTATAAGCTCGAGGGTTTAAAGTACCAATGAACAGCTCCCTCGGTAACAAAATAGAAGCCCACATATCCTTGTGTGGTGGGGTGGAGCACTATTTATTAACCAAGAATGTTCGCAGCCAAGCAGGTCCTTTGTTGGCATCAAAGGGGCAGAAGAAGGTGGCAGATGGAGAAATAGGGAGTTGATGAAAAAAGGTGAGGTAGTAGGCAAAGGAAGCAGGATAAAGAACAATTCTAGCATATTTCTCCCCATAAGTGCTAGGATCCTGAACAAGGAATTTCAAGCATTTGGGATGCAAATCGGTGAAGTAAGCAAAGAGCTAGAGTTGGAGCACCCAAAGGGGACCTCCTTGGTTAATATCAAGAGGTTTCTCACAAAATTGGGAGCAGGCTCTGTAAACATGGCCTAAGAGATATGGGGCCAAGGCTATGCGTTTTTTCAAAACAAGGGCCTTTGCAAGTGGGGTGAATTCAGGCATAATCCGTTGAGATGATGTACAAAAGAGAAACTTACACAGCCAGTATAAAATAAATGAAAAAAGTTCTCTATCTCTCACGGGCCTACCCTTTTGTTTTCAGCCTTTACAAAGTCACTATAGGAGGAATTTAAGGGTAGAAAGGAAAACTTAACAGAAATGTCCGGGTAGCTGGGCGTAAAAGGAGTACCAAAGGGTGAAAGCCCTAGGAGATGGCAGATATCAAGAACGGTGGGAGCCATCATGCCACACCGAAACTGAAAGAAATTAAAAGCCATGTTCCAAAAGCAAAGAGCAGCAGTAATCAAAAAAGGGTCTTCAAGAATGATAAATCTGGAAAGACGAAGGGCATCGAGAATATAGAGCTCTTGCAAGTCATCTTCTCTTGCAGGCACAACTCTGTCATACCATTCCTCCCACTCAACTCTCAATGTTGGCCAGCAACGGTGAGGACGGGTCATTCTCCAATTCCCCCAGTCGAGCCCCCCTTCATAGAGAAGAAAGTGGTCCTCCAAGCGAGGGTATAAAGCTGGAAGTTGAGTGGGAGCTTCTCAAAAGATGGGACCTAGGACGTATTCTTGTTTATCGCTATGGCGAAGAACAAAGAGGCGTCCGTCTATGGCGCTTGACCCATCAGCTGTAAGTTTGGCGATCTCCTTCTCAATACATCTCTTCAAAGCCATTGTTGGGCTTATATGATCATCAGTTGGTACTTTCAGAGAAGAAGAATCCATTGGTGGCAAGTAGCAAGGAAGAGAGGGTTAATAGAAGGGAAGGGTTTGTGTGTTGAACAAACGAGTGATTTCAGAATACGAAGTAAAAGGGTTCTAAAAACCTTTGTGTCTGGAAAATATATTGTGTAATTCGTAGAAGAAGTACTAAAAGTACAGATACGAAGAGTTTCCTTCAATATTGATACTTTTGGAGAGAAAAACACATCCCAGATGTTGATGTCAGCTTCGAAATAAAACATTTGGCTTCAAAGCCAGTTTTAGCGCCAAAATGAAAGGACAAGCGGCTTCAAATGTCGAAAGCCTGCTTCGAAGCACATTCCATACCTAAGGATGTAAAAATGTTCAAGTATTTGTTTATTTCGAAGGGGTTTAAAGACCAATTTTAGGTTTCTTAGTGAGAGTAGTATCCTTCGAAGCAAAACTTGAGATCCCTTAAGGATGGAAATTGTTGTCTGAAGTATAATAAATTATTTGGCTTCGAAGCCAATTTTAGGCGCCAAATTGAAATGACAAACGGCTTCGAACGTCGAAAGCTTACTTCGAAGCACATTCCATGCCTCGCGGTGAAGGAATGTTTTGATATTTGTTTACAACAAAGGATTAAGAGCCTGTTTTCTGGTTTCTTAGTAAGAATAAACCCTTCGAAGCAATGGAAATTGTTGCTCGAAATATCAAAACCAATAGTTGGTTTGGCAATATACAGAAGAGTTTGTTTTTTCGAATTTAAACAATGCAACCCTTGAGAGGGGCTTCCATATTTTGGAAATTATGAACTGTTGTTCGGAGAGTGATCAATTTAAAACTAATTGATTGTACTAACCACATGACCATATGTTGGATATGTTTAAAACACGCTTTAGAGGGCAAGATTGTCAAAATTTGAAGCACTGATTCTAAAACAGAAATCAGCAAAAGTTGTCAACTGTATTCCATAAATTGGAAAAGTCCATGTTGGTTTTCTAGTGTTTCATTTAAGACAATTGAATCCAAATTCGAAGAATGAGATTGGTTAGTTCGAAACCCTAAATTTACTTATGAAGGCAAACAGAGATAAATTCGAACCATGCCAAGTAAAGAGAAAAGACTTAGATGTATTAAAACAAAAACAATTACATTAAAAGTTCCTCTTTGGGTACAAATTCCAGTTCATAAAAGTAAGGAATAGAGTAAATAACGAGATCATGGAATTTAGTCCAGCTATGGTCAATAAATTTCTGTTCTTTTTTTATTCTATCCTCTATTTGTTCCAAGCTTGGTTGTTAAAGTTGATGTGCTCTCATTTGATAAAAGAGCTCTTCAGCCTTTATTTCGAACGCTGTCTCTTTTAGCCCTTGTTCCAGCTCGTCTATATCCAAGTCATCCCAGTACGCAGAGTCTTTATTCTTGAAATCATTGTATTCCTTGACGAGGTTCTCTGCTTCGTACTGGGTATGAACTCGGAGGGATGAAAGTTGGTCTAAAGATTGGGTGGTGGCCAAAGAAGTTTGGTGCCAATGGAGAAGCAATGGGAGTTGGTCCAAAAACATGTGGAGTTCTGCTTGGGCGATGGGGTTGAGAACATGAACCCGAGTCAGAATATCACAAGCCCATCGAAGGTTCTTGAGAGGAATATCGTCCTCAAGAACATTGAAAGGCAAGTGAGAAAAGGCTGCAAGCAGAAGTTGGGTTTGCTTTTGTTGAGCTGGAGTAGGAGGAGGTGGAGGCTTGTAAGGAGGAAAAACCTTCTCCGCAGAAAGGGTAAGCTTCAATCTCTCTATCCAGGAAGGTTTTTGCGGAGAGGAGGTATAGAGGCTTCCATTTCGAAGGAAGGAAGGAATCGAGGGATATTAACATAATCAAGCTAGTTAGAAGGATGAAGCTTCACCTTTTTGGCTAAAAATGATGGGTTATATCCCTGTGCCTCTTCTGGGCGAAGGGTAACTCGTACTATCTTTGTAGGCATGGATGATGTGTACCATGCTACAAGTAGGTTGTCCTCTAAACTACGTCGGCGATCGATGGACACGTAAGGATAGATCACCGAGCTTCGCGCATAGGAAGGGAACTCTAAAGGATCAGTGAACTCGACAAAGTGATGGTTAATTCGCTCCCTTAACTCACATGTCTAAGAGTCCGACCAGCCTCTCCAACCAGAAGCCCCAGAAGAAAAGGAAGCCACGGCCTCATTCCATGTAGAAGATTGTGAATTAGAAGAAGAGCTTCTCATGTCCATATTTGCAAACTTCTGAATTAAGGGATTGTGGACAGTACGTTCGTAATCCAAAGGTTGATAATTTGCGAAAGCTTCCATAACTTGAATATAGGAAGGTGGGTAAAGGTGGCTAATCAGTGCATGAAGATTCTTTCGAGGACGAACGATTTTGCCAAACAACTCTTCATATGCTTGATCGAGATAAGAAAATGTCTGTTTCTCCATTGAATTGGACTTTTCGAATACTGAGATAGTGGGCATGTTTAAGGGATCAAAGAGGAGTTAATACAAATGATCATCAATGAATGACGGTTGTGTTTCTAAAGCCCATGCACGTTCTAAAACGTGGATAAAAGACTTTGATCCACTAATATCACCAAGTATTGGGTATATTAGTGCGGGGGGTAATGTTGGCTACATATTTTGTGTAAGCCAATTACAATTCAACGCGTGGCAGGATAAGGACAATACAGGAAGACTATTCGAGTTTTCAATCATGATCGAACACATGGCAGTCAGTATTGGTTTTACGAGATCTGCGTAGTATTGGATCAAGAAAGAGATATAAAGTGATGTGGCTTCAACGGTTACTCACATTCAAATTCAAAATTAAGAGGGAAGCTTAACTGCAAGTGATGGCATAGTGGAGCTAACTATAAGGCAACATGATCAGCGATCATAGATGAGCGATTCGACGGTTGGAAGTGCAGTTCGATAGTCATCCTTGAGGAGTATAAATAGCAAAGAAGGCCCCAGAAAAAGTCTCCAGACTCAGATCCAGAAAACCAGTTTTACTTTACATTATTTTCCAGTTTTACATTTCTTGTTCTTTATAGTTCTGTATTTCAAATTCCTGCACTGCATTTCGTTCATAGGAGTAGATTTCAAGTAGATTGTTGCTGTAAACCTCTGCGAGGCTGATTCAGATCTTTGTAAGTCTTTCATTTTGCTTAATGAAATACTACAACTGCTCTTTATTTACCCATTGTTTGATTAATTCTCTTAACAAAGCCACCAGTAAAAGTCATCTTCCTTGAGACTGAAAGAACTAAAACACAATCGTCTGATAATTGGTTGGCAATTAAATTTCTGTAAGGACTGATTGATCATTGCTGGCACGCTCACAATTACAAAAATAACCTTCAAAAGCCAAAAAGCCAACAGAATCGAGTTCGAATTTGCATAAATTTTGTTCATTTATCTTTATTTAAATTATATATTAAATAATATACATAATATTTTCATTTAAATAATATTAATAATATTTGAAAAAAATTTATCGAGTCAAGCCGAATCGATCTCGAGTTTCATTAATATTAATGAGCTGAGCCAATTTCGAGCCCAGTTCCTTATCGAGGCGAGCTCGAGCTCAATAAACGAGCTCCATAAGTAAACAAGTTGAGTTCGAGTCTAGGAAAGTTTGACTCAACGCGGCTCGGTTCAATTCGTTTGCAGTCCTACGGGGGACATAGGTGTATATATTGTATGACTATTTTGGTCATTTCGTAAGAGTTTGTCCTTGTAGACAACGAAAATCAACACCTGAATCTTTAAATTTAGAAAATTTAATTTTGAACTTTTGTCCGTGTGCCTTTTTTATTATTTCTAGGCTTAATAATTTTCAAAGTCATATTTAGGAAGGGATTGTGAACAATCATGTGGCTCTTGATTGGTGATTCGGATTTGAGAAAATTACAAGTGAAAAAATATATATTAAATTATAAGGCTTTGGTTGGTAGCTCAAAAATTAGTGGCCCTAATGGCCCTAATTTCCATATCAGGTAAAAGAAAAAAAGAAAAAAAAAACAAACTTACCCAAACAGGAAATTAGGGCCATTAGGGCCACAGTTTTTAGGGCCACAAAACATTTTTCTAAATTATATTGATCTCTCTTAACATTTAGAGAAAACATAGTAAGTTACATAAATTTGATATAATTATATATAATTCCTGCAAAGTTTTAATTTATAAAACATTTATCCTCCTTTTCATCATAAATTTATTAATTGTATGAATAAAAAAAATATTGTTGTTATCTCTGTTATATTAAAATCTATATTTTTTCTAGTATATTTTATTAATTTTGATCTCTTCAATTTATTAAGGAGATTAGTATAATTATATTAAAATTATAAAATTTATTAGTATATATATATTTTAAAAACTTTAAAAGAAATTAATACAATTTTTTCAAAATTATAATATTATGAGCCTAATATTGTGGGTGTTTGGGAAGTTGTTATTTTAGTAGGCTATTTTAGTTTTTGGCTATTTTAATAGGTTAAAATTTTTGTGTTTGAGAAGATGATTGGATTTTTTTGTTGTTTGATGTGCTGTTGTTTGTTAGACAAAAAGTAAAATGATTATGATTTTGATGTGACATTTTTTTTCATTAGCTATTTTAGCCTATTTTATTCTTTTTATAAATTTTAACCTAAACTAAATTACAATTTTTCTGGCCAAACACTCCTATTGTTAAATTATGGAGGTGTTTGGCAAAGGCTTTTTTTTTTGCCTTTTTGGGCTAAAATTCACATAATGACAAAATAGGCTCAAATGGTTAATAAGATAAAATCTCACATCAAATTCAAAATTATTTCATTTTTTCTCTTACAAACATTATATTCAATTACAAAAAATTAGGGGCAATTTGGAAAGTTGATAAAAAGCTAACTTTTTAGCTTTTTATCAAAAAAGTTACAAAAAAAAAAAAAACCAAAAAGCTAGCTTTTTTATCAAAAAAGTGGCCAAATAAGTCAAAAAGTCAAAAAATTAATTTTTTATCAACTTCCCAAAACACTCCTTGAACTATCTTTCTAAATATAAAAATTTTAACTTATTAAAATAATTAAAAATTAAAATAACCTACTAAAATAACAACTTCTCAAACACCTATTATAAAACTTTTCGATTATGGAAAATGAGTGAGAGCATTAATTAGTGCTACCACTTATGACGTGGCAGTGGACCCCACCATGAATAATTTGATGTTTTGATCTTGGTGTTATATTTTTTTTTTTTTATTAAATGTCATATCATTAATGATCATTTTAAAATTCCAAAATTAATACTCTCTATCATTGTTGTTCGATTATTATGGTGTGGTGAGGGGGACAAACCACAGTGTCATGATCTAACACATTTGCAGTGGGTAGTGTGTGATGAAAGCTGATGAATACAAACACAAAGACAAGAGCTGAATGGTACCCCCTCTGATATGCTATGTCTCCTCTTTTCTCTCTCTCTCTCTCTCTCTCACAGAAAGTAAAGGAAAGAAACACACACCCAAAAAAAAAAAAAAAACCAACACGTTTCTCGAGAAATTCGATCTAAACAGATGACACGAGAGTGGGGGGTGAGGGTGGTGGTGGGTACTAGTTTAGAGAATCTTTTTCTTCTGTGGCATAATTCTATGCTACACCGTTACACCTATTTTTATTTATTTATTATTATATACTATTTATTATATTTTTAGTAACATGGTATTTGGTTATGACCCATAAATTACAACATATAAAGGCTTTCGAAATTAATTTTTTTATTTTTAAAAGTAAAAATTTTATTGTGAAAAATATTTAGAAATTAATTCTTGTGGTCATATGAGAGTATCTCCCACGTTTAACCCTTTTTTTTTCCCATCAAATTTAAATAAAAATTTGAGTAAAACTTCATTTGATATCGCGTGTTTCAACGGAGTAATATGAGATTTCATCAAATCACTGGTCGATCGGAGGGATGTTCGGTCAGTCGACTGGCTAGTGTAATTTTTCCAGATTCTGAAATAGATTTTTGCAATGAGGTGGTCAATCAGAGGGACAATAGACCAGACATTCGGCTGGTCGTTTGGTGATAGTTTATGCTCTGCATCTCCAATGGCTATGTACAGCAACGGGGGAAGTGAAAGCCCAAGGGGATTATGTGCCCCCTCTAAATTTTGGAATTTTTTTTTTTGTTTTAAATTTTGCAAACATAAAGAAAATATTTTAAATAAAAAAATTACAAAAATATTATTAGAGTGAAATGTCAATGACATTTTAAAAATTATGAAAACAGTAATGGTTGTTTTAATTGAAAATGAAGAGACTACTATAAATCATATTATCTATGAAAAATTTTGAATGTAACGGTGATGTCATAATTATTGACATGTAAGTATAAGTAATCTCACTATAAAGATATGAAATTTATTGGATTGTTAGTTATATTTGACATGTGAGGTTCATTCTCTATATATTTATGTGTTATTAGTTGATGATATCATATATCAATGATGACGTAATATTACCATTATATTGAATTTTTAATCAAATTTTGTGTAATTTTTTTTTATCATTATATAATTTATTTTAAGACTTATATCCATATATTTTTTTTTTTGTATTGTCCATGATACACTAATTACAAATAACATTATTTTTTGATGTTTCTCGAAATCAATTGTAAAAACTTGCGTGAAATATTTTTGTAAAAACTTTCGATATTGTAATCAATAAGTGTCCCCTCTAATTTAATTTTCTGGTTTCGCCACTGGTTATGTATAGTAAATTGATGAAAAGTGTTGAATGTAAATGTAAAAACTCCACCAACTCCACCAACTTCACCTACCACAAACTTCACCAACTCCACAAGCAAGTGCTCCATTTAGGTTAATGCTCCATTAATTTAGTTTAGTGCTCCATTTAGTTTAGTGCTCCATTAATTTGATTACTCCATTGTACCCATTCTCTCTATAAAAGAGAGTTCATTCTCTCCATTGTAAACACACAAAAATATATATTGAATCAATCAATATTATCAAAACATTAATTTCCTACATGGTATCAGAGCTATAGGTTAAGCTCCTAGTGTTCTTCGCCTTCTGGCGGGCGGCAACCTTTCCTTGGCCGCCCGCCGGACCTCAACCTATTCCGCTTGTGTTTCTACACATACCTTCTTCCATAGCTGAGCTCTTACCCCTCATTTCAGCCTCTGTAGATCGCAAAGCAAACAGCAGCAGCAGCGTTACAACTCCATCATCATCATCTATGGTGCATGGGCCACAGTTGCTCGTTTTCGAACAAGCAGCCCACTTCTCTCTCCCACCACAAAACAGAGCTCCTCTGCCTTGGCTAGTAAGCCTCACTACCGCCACGGCGGCCTGAGCTGCCGCCACCGCAGCAACAGCGGCAATTGCGTGCTTACTCTGCTCTTTCACTGCATAGCTCCTTCATTTCAGCTGCATTACTTGTTAAATCAGCCACAGCAGCTTCGAGAGCTTTTTTGTCTTTGGTTACTTTGGAGAGCTCCTCCTGTATCATTGCAACCTGTGATTCCTGGTTTCTCAACCCAGATCCTCCAAAGATCCCAATGGCATGAACTCATAAACAAGGAGCCGCTGGTCCCCATCAGCACAATAACCAATCAAATTGACAAGGTTCTGATGGTGCAAGAGGCTAAGCATGAGAACCTTCACCACTATCCTCTGTTTTTGTATGAGATACTTGGAATAAACCTTCTAGGTCACGGCTGCGTTCATGTGTCACATTGGCTCGTCCCTCTAGTTCAGCACATTTCTCAGTAACATTCTTTAATTCCAACTCAAGCTCAGAATTGCGTGAAGATGACTGGTTCAAGGATGACTCCATCTGAGTTATGTTAACCTCATATTCTTGCATTTGGGCGCTCAGCTGTTTCTTCTCTTCCTCTACTTCTCTCAATGTGCTGCTGAGTTCAGAAATTTTTTTCAGCAAACTCTCTCAGATTCTTCTGCTGCTGCATATGAAGCTCGTACTATGTCTTCCAGCTCGAGATTCTTTTGTTGGGCAGTTGTTGCTGCATATCCAGATTCATGATGGAGCTCTTCCAGAGATTTTAACTCTTGTTCTAGTTCAGTACTATTCACCACAGCTTGAGACAAGAGAAAATCAGCTTTACAGAAGTTCTCATCTGATGATTGCAACTTCATCTCAAGATCACTGCCAATGTTATCAGATATTTCCCAACCCAGGCCCTGAACTTTGCTTTCAAAGATTATTTTAAGAGGCTGTTTAATTTCAAGAAAGATAAGGATGGTTACTGGAAGTGGTTTGTTGGGAATTTGGCGTCAGGTGGTGCTGCTGGTGCTTCATCTCTTCTTTTTGTTTATTCCCTAGATTATGCTCGAACACATTTGGCTTTGATTTCTTCTCCAAGAATTGGAATACTCAGAAAAAGAAATCTGGGTCATCCAAAAAGAGACAGCAATTGCAGTAATGTCACCAACCTTATTTTATTCATGCCGGGGCTCAAACCCGATCACCATTTTACAAAAAAAAAAAAAAACCAACAACAACAAAACAACCACAACCCACAACCACCACAAATACCGGCCTCACTTCTTCGCCTCTTCAGCTGTTCTCTTCTTCTTGCCTTTGTCTTGGGCGTCCCTTACCGGTGCTGCCTCCGTGTTTCCCACGCCGCCGAGCACGTTCACTTCCCGTTGCTCCTCAACCGTCACATATGGCGGACCTCCAAATCTGAGCATCACGGTGGTCTTCCGCTTCAGTTCCTTATTTTCTGCCTTCAGCATACATATCTCTGCTCGGGCATCCGTATACATGCTCTGGAGCAGAGCCAGTTGGGCTTTTACCTGCTGCACCTCATTTGTTCTACTCTGAAGCCGGTGCGACAGGTTGTTGACCGCCGTCATTGTCTCAACACATGACTTCAATGTGTAATAATTCGCTTCAATATCCGATTGTGCAGCCATTCTTTGCTCCACAGACAACATCGGAAAGTTCAAAGGCGCAAAACCAGGGGGGCTTGGTTGAGGTTCAAGGGCTATATTCTGAGTTGTGGCCTCGTTGAGGTCGGGAAAGAGAGTAAGACCACGAGACGAAGAGGCTATGTTCTGGGTAACCGGGCGGGAAGAAGAAGCCATTTTCAGAGCAACAGCGTGTTACAGAGTATCTCTCTCAGAAGTGTTACAGAGAGAACGAAGAGTTTTTCAGCTGGATTGTTCTGCATCAGCAGCTGCCTCGCCTTGGTTTAAATAGGCAAGGCAGACACGCGTATCACGCGCCTCCCAACGCCAGACGACAAATCGGCGCGCCTTTTGATGGCTGTCGGGCACATCTTTTGATGGCGCGCCTTTTGATGGCTCGCCTTTTGATGGCTGTCGGGCACATCTTTTTATGGCACGTTTTTTGATGGCACGCCTTTTGATAAGATTGGGCACGCCTTTTGAGGGTGTTATTTTTATGGGTCCGACAAGACTCTGTAAACTGTCCCGACTTTGATTCCGGTTAGCTTCTATATGGGTCCGACAAGACTCTGTAAACTGTCCCGACTTTGATTCCGGTTAGCTTTTATATGGGTCCGACAAGACTCTGTAAACTGTCCCGACATTGATTCCGGTTAGCTCTTATATGGGTCCGACAAGACTCGGTAAACTGTCCCGACATTGATTCCGGTTAGCTCCTATATGGGTCCGACAAGACTCGGTAAACTGTTTCGACATTGATTTCGGTTATCTACTACAACGGTTCGACACAGCCATATAGTGTTTTCTACAACGGTCCGACATGACCCCGTAAACTGTTTTCTACAACGGTCCGACATGACCCCATAAACTGTTTTCTACATCGGTCCGATATGACCCCATAAACTATCTTCTACAACGGTCCGACATGACCCCATAAACTGTCTTCTACCTTGGTCTGCCATAACCATACGGTCTTCTACAACGGTCTGACACGACCATACAGTGTCTCCTATCCACTTTTATTTTATTTGTCAGATTATTTTTTCTGTTTTGTTACTCTCTCGAAACTCAAGTTGGTTAGTTCCTAACCCCCTTGAGTTTGAGGGGGGCTGTTGAATGTAAATGTAAAAACTCCACCAACTCCACCAACTTCACCTACCACAAACTCCACCAACTCCACAAGCAAGTGCTCCACAAGCAAGTGCTCCATTTAGGTTAATGCTCCATTAATTTAGTTTAGTGCTCCATTTAGTTTAGTGCTCCATTAATTTGATTACTCCATTGTACCCATTCTCTCTATAAAAGAGAGTTCATTCTCTCCATTGTAAACACACAAAAATATATATTGAATCAATCAATATTATCAAAACATTAATTTCCTACAAAAAGTACAACCACCCTCAATTTGATAAAAAGTTTAAGATATCTTGGATTTAAAACTGGTTTGATGTAAACATTGGAACAACAAAAGTCTACTCAAATTTGATAAAAGAAAATGTGAAGCGTTGGAGATGCTCTGAGTCGTCACGAAAAAATTGTTGTTTTTTTTTTGTTTTTTTTTTTTGGTTGAAAATATCACTACAAAATACACTTTAAAAAACAAAATAATTTCATGTCAAAATGTTTAAATTTTGAGAGGAAAACCAAGAAGATAGTAATTCACTACTTATGTCTAATTCATCGCTAAAAAGTGATTTTATCCTTAAATTTTTTTTCTCTTCAACCTTAATTTGTTGTAGTGCATATAAATATTTGTTATAACCTATGGTAATTGTTTTTTGTTACAAACTTAATCCGGTCTAGTTATGACTTATAATAATGTTGGTTATAAATCAAATTAATGAACATGTCACAAATTGTTGGTACATAATTTTGAGTTGTTCACATGGCTTAGATGGTTAACTGAGATGCCACGTGAGTAGTTCTGATTTGTCAAGGTGTGAGTAGATCGAACCGGAATCTAAAATAATTGGATAAGGACTGAAGTCTTAGTTGGTGATAGACTCTCTATTTGGATAAGTGAGGACTCTTGAGAGAGTTGATCTTAATATGAATTAGAGGAATCCTTGATAAATCATATCCTTGAAAGGTATATAGGAGTTCTACAGAGTAAGACTTTTAGGCCCTGTTTGATTCCAGGATATAAAAAGTGGGATTGGATATTATATCCTGTGGGGTCCACATATCTCATGTTTGTAACTTTTTTCCAAAGAGGATATAATATACTATGGGATTGTATATCCCCTAAAAGTGGAGGATATACAATACCACCACCCCCCCCTCATTATATCATATCCCCTTGGTTGGGATATGATTTAAAAAGTTCAATTTACCCTTTTGTCTATCTAACATAATATAATTTAATATATTTTTTGAATTTAATATAATATAATATAATTTAATACAAATTTTGAATTTAATATAATATAATATTATTGAATTGAATTTAATATAATATAATATTATTTAATTTAATTTAATACAAATTTTGAATTTAATATAATATAATATTATTGAATTTAATTTAATATGATATAATTTAATATAAATTTTGAATATAATATAATATAATATTATGAGGGCAATCTTGGAAATTACTTGTTTATATTCCACAATATATTTTGTAAAACAAACATGGATAATATATATTCAATCTTATATATCAAGTCAACAAACATGAATTGGGGGATATATTATCCAATATCTATATCCTATTCATTATATATCATGACTAAATTCCACATCATATTATATCCTTCATTTTATATCCAGTGAAACAAACAGGGCCTTAAGAGATGATGAAAATATTGTATAAGGAAGGTAGCTCGTGAGTTTAAGGTATACTTTTATTTTAGAGTTTTTGTGTTTAAAGTTTATTATCTTTGTGAGATTTGTTGATTAACTTAATTGTTAGAGTATCTTGGGTGGACCAGCCACCGGTCTTGGTGTTTGTCATCGAGTGTGGTTAGTTCATCTACTGCACGCACTCTTTTAGTTTCCAAAATCTCGAGGAAAAAAATCTAATTTGATTGTGAGGTAATATTTCAACATCCACACAAACAATATATATATATGGTATAAAAGTATATGTTTTCCTTGTATTTATAATGTATTTTGTCACCCAATTACATAACTTTTGGCATTGGGTTTAACTCTAGTTAGTCGACTACTTTGTCTAAATATGGTAAATTACTTAGCTTTTGTTTGGTAAGATAATCGGTACTAATTTAGGCCTTGTTTGGCATGATCTAAAAAAGTAAAAAAGTCAAAAAATCACTATTCTATTTAAGTCATATCACATCTTTAACATATCACTTCAAACACATCCCATACACAACTCATATTTCATAAAAAGTCAAAAAGTGTACTTATTTAGATCATCCCAAATCACTCATTAGTTAAAATAAGTTAAAAAGTCAATAAAACAAAACGTTACATCAAAATCATAATTATTTTATTTTTTTTCTTACAAAACTACAAAAAAAAAAAAAGAAAAAAAAAAAAGAAGAAGCCAAAAGTTCATTTCAAACAGAACTTTTTTAATCAGGTTAAAATAATTAAAAAAATCAAAAGCATTAGGCTAAAATAATTCTTTCTAAACGAAACCTTAAACTCAGAACACTCTAGAATACTCAATTAAATTTATGATCCATAGGGAATTTTTTTTGGGGTTTAAGTGTGACCCTTTTTTAAGATTAAAAAGTAATGGTGCATTATTTGTGCTAATATGTGCTTTATCTGTGCAATTTTTGCAAAAAAACATTTTGGCTGTGAATTTATACTTTTTCCACATATAGCATAAAATACAAGACCAAAAAACCATTTCATTCAGTCCTATGGTGAAAAAAATTCTAATTCTAATTATAATTCTATTGTATTTATTTATTTGATGATGGGGGCGTTCGGACCAGTTTACGCGTACCTCGGCTAATCCCAAAAACCACATACAAGTTGAACTTAAAACTTAGAAAGAGCACACTCCTAATCTCAAGCTCCACACACTAGACCAAATACATAATTGTCTTGGTATGGGATTTTTTGGATTTAACGTGCCTTAAATTAGTTTCAAAATAAATTTATTTATTGTCTTGCAATAAGCCTATCTATTGAATTTTTCTCTTCAAAATATCATATTCAATTCAAGATCTTGAAAGACAAATTTATTTAGTTAAAAAGTATTTTAAAATTTTTGAGCACAAAATATACATAAAAAGTTAAATATGTCAACAATTGTCCTTATCACCACCATACGTTTAAATTTACGAACTGAAAAGTATTATGCGTGTGCCCTTATAATTAGCAAACATTTTGGATCTTTACCACAAAACAATACGACTGGTGCACTGTTTGACAAATTATTTATTTATTTATTATTTTTTAAAATTTTAAAAAAAGAAGCTAAACGAAACGACGCACTGAATTTTTCAACTAACAAAAAAATAAAATTTTAATATACACATTTTTGAAAGGGATATATCATGTGCACTTCTAGTTATATCTTTCTTTCTTTTTTTATTTTATTTTAGTTATGACTATTTTTTTTAATTATGATATTATTTTAATTATAACTCATGAGATTTTTAGTTATGATTTTTTTTAATTATACCTTAAAAAATATAAAATTATACAAAAAAATTTTTCTTTTAATTACATAAGGGGTGTGTACTAGAGTGTTCCTTCACTAAATACATCAGACTTTCTAATAACACTTTTATCTTTAAAAAAACAACTACGTTACCAAACTAACCTTTTTAATTTCATTTATTATGTTCCTTTGCACAACCATGATAACAACCCCTCTCTTCGACATTATGACATCACGTGATGGTCCGACACAAGTTGTGTTTTCATTTCTTGTTTTTATATTTCGTTTATTTATTTTGAATTTTTCTCACTTTGAGAATTTAAAAAAAAAATTAATTATACATTATAATTAATTTTTATTATGATTATAATTGGTTGAATTTTATCATAATATCATACATTAATAATAATAATGAAAAAGAAACTATAGGTATTTGTCATGTTCTTATGCTAGCTAGTGAGGGCAAAACGGTAAACTCCCTCTTTTATATATATATATATATAAATCATGAAGAAATTTTTATTGTAAAATTGATAAAAATGAAAATAAAAATAAGATCAAAACCTCTATAAGAGATCACAAGATCTCAAAAAAAGATAAACGACTTTCATAGGAGGAAGGATTTAAGCCTTTGTAAGAGAAAAGACTCTAACAAGGGAGAGAAACAAACTTGAACTTTCTTTGAAACCAAAATCCTGTGAATCCAAATTCTATTTCAAATTTTTGCTAAGAAAACATTTGTATAGTAGAGATTAAATTAGTGTAACATAGAGTTCATGTATAAAATGAATATAAGCCACAATTTAATATTTTAAAATAAAATTCTAGATAAAATTTCTAAATGTATAAGCATGCCTCCTTATGTCAACATTAATTTGAGTTTCCACTATTTATTAAGATTTTATGTATCCAACTCAAATCAAAAATTTTATTTTTTTATACCAAAAATACTCTCACTTAGGGTAATTAATCACCCTCAAGCGCATGCAATAACTCATTGCTTTAATACAATGCTTCTATACCAATAAACGCAATAAACCCAAGCTAAGATAGAGTTGATCTGACTAACTATAATTGATTAGATGAAAAATATAGTTAGTCTCATTTACCATCTCTTTTTACGTGACCTTATCGATTAAAACTACCATATATAATAAATTGAAAAAAAATTTCGTTATAGAATTTATTTATTTATTTTTTATATGGAACTCTTATATCTACAATCACTACTTCAAATGTATTCAAATATATTTTCTTAAAATTTTTTATTTTTCATGTGGAACTAATATGAGCTGCCCAACACAAGATGTGTATTAATTATTTGATTGGTGATCCATGCATGGATTATTAGGCTACTTGCGATAGCTGTTATTTTTGGCATAGAGTGACCAATTAATTAAATTAATATAAGTGCTTCTAATCTAATAGGGCCTACTCTTTATTATTGAAAAAATGAATGGGTTGTGTATTTTAATCAAAATCACTTTTTGGCTCTAGCATTTTGGAGCTTCCTTTTAGAACGACATGGATGCTTTATTAATATCTTTCATCGATTCCTGAAGTATGAAGACAACACCCCCCACACACACACACAGTCCCAAACGTTTTATATTATACCCAAAAAAAACCCCTAATTCCTTGGGAGTGAAGAGTAACTTACTCGTATTATAATAATATAAGTTGGACGTATTTAAAATTTAAATATGAATTTGTGAGAAATCATATACTCAAAAAAATCCTTCATTTTTTAGAAGAGAATGGTGCCTTATTCGTATAATAATAATATGGGTTAGACTTATCTCAAGTTTAAATATGAATTTGAGAGAATTTGAAGGTATTATAATATATAAGAGTTTTAGGCATTAAATTTTTTTGTCTCAAAAAGTGAAATTTTTGTTGTAAAAAAAAATTTAGGGATCAATTTCTATTGTTGCAAGAATAGTTGATAAAAGTCATTTCGAAAAGTCAAAAAAATAAATTTTAGCGACAAAAACATATACGAAATAAACGATTTAAATTATAAAAAAGGATCCATAATGTGCCTCATAGACCATTCAAGTTTTTTCAAATTCAAATTTCGACTTAAGATAAGTTGAATATCCTATAGAGACGCAACATCCTAAGATTCTTCAACAAGATAGAATTCTCTATACAGTTCATTAAGCCTTTGTTTGAGATGTAGGTTAGCTTTTTGACTTTTGGCTATTTTAGTTTAGGGCTAACAAGCTTCGTTTGAGATGAACTTTTTGGCTTTTTTAACTTTTGTGAAAGAAAAAATAAAATGCTAATAATTTAAATGTGACATTTATCTTATTGATTTTTTAACATATTTCATCTTTTTATAACTAAAATAGCCCCAAAACATTTTGAGGTGCTTTTCCAAGTAGATGAGCTTAAATTGGGCTAAAAGCGCCTTGAAATGTTTAGATTTGAATTGGGCTTGGCTCACAATGTAGGCCCAGTGTACAAATAGGTAAGTATATTACTATTAGGATAAATTATATCAATGGTTCCTATGATTGGGAATTTGTGTCACTTTAGTTCCTTACTTTTTAATTGTGATACATTTGATCCTAAATTTTGAATCTTGTTTCAAATAAGGACAATTGAAGATATCATTGTTCAATTTCAAGGGCAAAGTCATCAATTTGATAAAATATAAACTAATTTGACAAAAATAAATGTCAAAAAAATATTTTTAAATTTTAAAAAATTATTTCTACCAACCAAAAGATAAAATTATGTAAAATTGATAAATTTTTTACACATTTATTTTTTTTTTATCAAATTAAATTTTATTATGTGTTTTGATGATGATCATGTAATAGGTGATTATTTTTATTTTCATTAAATTGGTTTCTTTTTTTTCAAAAGTCAAATATGGCGATAACTTTGATATCATTATTAAACTAATCTATTAAATTAAAAAATTCAAAACTAAAAATATTTTATATATTAAATATATCGATTGCACATTAGAAGCCTAACAACCACCCATTATATGATCATCATCCAAAGATATAATAAAAATTAACTTGGTAAGATAAATAAATAAATAAATGTGTAAAATATTTATTAATTTTACATAATTTTATCTTTGGTGGATAGATATAATTTTTAAAAATTCAAAAATATTTTTTTTGACATTTATTTTTGTCAAATTAGTTTATATTATATGAAATTGACGAATTTACCCTTAAAATTGAGCAACGGTTTTCAATTGTCCTTATTTGGAACAAGATTCAAAATTCATGGTAAAATGTGTCACAGTTAAAAAAGTCATCGACCAAAGTGGTACAAGTCCCAAACTATAGGAATTGTTAATGTAATTTGCCCTTATTATTATTATTTGAATAAATTACACCGACATCCCTAGATATTCAGAAAAAATACACTAAACCCTAGGCATAATTACATTGTGCTTTCTTATAATTTTAATTCACATAATACTTAGAAATTTATTAATTATATCAATAAAAATATAATATTATCATATTTTTTTATACTAAAATATATATATATATTGTCATTTATTATTCTTGTATTTATATATGGGTCTGGCTTCCCTCCAGTCCTAGATCGGACTGGAGGGTACTGTTGGGCTTGTGGGAGCCCATCACAGGTCCCGTTGTGATAATTCGAATCGTCAATATGTAGAAATCGTCGAGTACTATGTGTTTGTAAAAAATCATTTTGATCGGATTTCGATAGCTACGTGATCGACTCAGTTTTGTATATAAAAAAAAAATAGATGGTGAAAAAATAAACGATTGGCAAAAAACTGATCTGATGAGATAGTTATCGATATCTGATCAACGTGATATTTAATAGGCATATAATACTCGACGAATTCTACACATTCAACGGTTCGAATAATCAAAAAGGGACACGTGGTGGGCCCCCACGGGCCCAACAGTACTCTCCAGTCCGATCTAAGATTGAAGGAAAGCCACTGCCTTTATATATTATCTGTATTAATTATGTTTGCATTGGTCTTATTAAAAGAGATATTAGTTGTGGGAGCCAAAATTATAGTAGCCCAACACAATTGGAGGTCGGCCATTGGGCAGATTTATTGGGCCCAATTAGAGCTGAGTAAGATTGGATAGAACAATCGTCGAATAACGGGCCTCAATACTTGGTAGTTGAGCCGAGCAGTTCAGACAAGTCGGCGTCTTGCATAGTTGCCTTTTCTTCTCCATAAAGTGCAATAGAGGAATGGGCCCTAATAGAATGCATAGTAGAAGATACAAATCTGAAGAAGAAATTCTATAAAAAAAAAAGGGAGATGACTCAGGAATAATGTATATTTTAAATAGTTTACTTAAAGAAAAGAATAAGTAATATATTTAAAAGGAGAAAATTAACTAGATCGTTGGAGTGTTAATTCCTGCACTCTCAATCAGAATAGTTCTTTTGTTTCAGGTGACCATCAAAGGACGGCTCCAAGATTTGCTTAGATAAATGAGAATCCCAAATCCACCTCCTCACATTAGTACAATTATATCAAAATTTTGAGAATTGTCATTTTTTTTTTTCCAAATTTGAAATTAAATATTTTTTTAATACATAAAATGAAATGCACATAGACCCACACTACCGCTTAGAAGTCCAAATCCATGAGGGTCCAATTATATGTAAGTTGATTTCAAAATTTTAGCTCTGAATGAGAAAATAATAGATGATAAGCATTAATTTGAAGTTGAAAAATGTCTTGAAGATATTTATATACTAATCTTGATTGCTCAAGCACAAGATTCTTTGTTCTAAACGATGTGTTTGTTTTCGTCTTATTCATTCAGAATTATATGGTTTGATTTTTTTCATTAATTTCTAATTAAAATTAAAATATATAATTGTTAGTGATGAGATGGTTGAAAAAACACCTTTTTTAAATATATATATATATATATATATAAAAGAAGAAGAAGAAGAAGAAGAAGAAGAAGAAGATAAGATTTCAACCCAATTGCTCACAAAATTGATACATTAAAAAAAATTAAAATACAGAAAGAAAAGAGAGATATATATGGAATGCATTTCTAAGGACACACTGTAAGAAATGTCATGTTACTTTGTGTTTTTTTTTTTTTTTTATTAGCAAAGAAAAATTTCATTTAATCAGCATGAAATTAAAGGTACAGGAAGAAGACATGCATCGAGAGAGATTCGGAAGTATAAAAATACCCTTACTACTGCTACTTGCATTCCTACAACCAACCCCTAAGCCTCTCGATTTTTTTTTTTTTAAATAAAGTTAAGCAGAACTTAACTAGAAAATTAAAATACATGAATCTTCACAAAATCCACCCACCAAAACCCCCAAACCAAACTAGAAAACTAAACCAACAACCACAGTTACCCGAACTGAAAACCCAACTAATCTGCATCCCAAAATAATGACCACCTACAGCTACTACCCAGGCCTAAGCTGCTCCATGCCTACCTGCTACACACCACCAGCTACAGACGCCCACCTGCACCCCGCTCCTCTTCTGTGCACCTCTGCACCGAGACATCACCATGACAACTCCACGGCTAAACAACTCCTCTGCAACCTCAAAGCCGAACACCATGGCTGGACATCTCCACGCTGTTACAACTCCCCTACGCACCACCTACACACCCACAAAACACCCACCAGGTTTTCTTCTTAACTCACACCCAGCACCCACGAGCACCCACGCCAAAAGCCTCAGCAGCAGCCCACACCCCTGCTGCTTCCAAACTCCATAGCCACCAAGACTTCTGCCAAACTCCACACCCACTGAACACCGACCACCCGCTGGGACACCACCAAACATTGGTAGAATTTCACCCCTCAAACTCTCACTCGAGGAGGAGCGCTCGAGTGAACACCGGAAAGAGCTGAATCGCCTACGAACTAGAGTGCACCCCTCAAGCTCCTACTCGCCAAAAGCGCTCGAATGAAAAACCTGGACTCCCCTGATGAATCTGATGCAACGGCAAGGTTGAAAAACCTGGACTCCCCTGATGAATCAGATGCAACAGCAACCGAAGACAAACCCGGACAGCTCCTGAAGACAAACCCTGCACGACCCCCTACTCACCAAAGAACACCCCCGCTGTAGCAAAAAACACACCAAGGTGGGAAGATGGAAGACTCAAGTTTATTGAAAGGAAAAACTAACAAGACCGCCGCCGAAACAAACTAGGCCAATCGACCGCCATAGCCAAAGGCGGCGACCGGCCAGCCCAAAGAGAGGCCGTGGAAGGAGGTTTTTAGAGAGAGAAGAGGGAACTATTTATTTTGTGTTATTATGATTGTTTTGGGAACTATTTATTTTAGTTGGTCTTTTAATTTTTTTTTTAAAATAAAAAAATATATAGAAAAGTAGAAAAAATAGTTAACTTTTTAGTAGTGACTTTTTGGCTAAAAAAGCTAGTTTCCAAACTTGCCCTTAGTTATGCTATTTTGCAATAAAAATTACGTGTGTGAATTTATGATGTGCACTCTTAAAATTAAGAAAAAAAAAATATAAATACAACCCTTAAAATTTATTTAAAATACGAATTACCCCCTCATAGTTTTGAAAATTACATCATACCCCTTGAAGTTTTTAATTTCATTACAAATAGCCTATTTTATTAATAAATTATCAATTTAATTAACATTTTTTTAATGATGTTAGAAATTTATTTCAATTAATGATTTAGGTAATTTTATTATTATATAAGAAAATAGTTAGGAATTTTATTTTTTAGTTTATTATGTTTATAAAAAATTCTGATAATGAAGTATTTGTAATTTTTCAAATAATAAGGGATAATCTATATTTTAAACAAACCTTAAGGATGTAATTGTAATTTATCTTAAAATTAAAGTAATGAACTATTGTTTTTATGGGGATTTGGTCAAAACCCCCTCGTAATAAAACTTTAATGCATGAAGGAGAAGAACAAAAAAATATTTTAAAAAATTCAACACATACCACCATTACCAAAATATATATAATATTTTAAATTTTAAAATAATATAACTTTTGATTTAAATGTCGATTTTTAATAAAATTAGTATTTTTGGAATTGATAGGGGAGTTTGCGCCAAGCAAACAGGCCGAACTAGTTGTGACTTGGGCCTTGCCGTTGGATTATGCGATTGAGTTGGCATAGCCGAGGGCAGTTTGGCCGAGGTTCTAGATCATGCAGGTGAGTTAGCCCGAGGTCCGGAAGTTGGACCGAGCTAGTTGTTCTGTGTATATCATTAGCCGAGCTAGGTGAAGCGATGGTCCAAGGTCAGCGAGGACGAATGGGTACAGCTGAAGAAGTCGGCTAGACGCCTCAAATTTTGGCCAGTCGAGAGTAACGCGGTTCCAATGGCAGACTGCAGTGCCATGTAAGAAGTAACTTGGTAGGATTTGTTACGTGGCCCAATCAGAATGCAAGGAGAAGAATCCACTAAAATTGCGCGTCAATATCGTTTGGCGGTTTGGCCAAATATTGTTTGGCAGTATTGACGTGTACACGTGTAAAGAATAGAGAGGACAGTATAGCCACGTGTCCAAAAAAGGACGAGAAGAGTGGTGCGCACAGAAACTATTTAAACTGTGCGGCGCCTCCATACAACAGGTTTGGAGCATCTGGTTATTAGAGTTACTTACCCGTTTGTCTCTCTCTGTCTCTCTTTCTTCTCTCTAAGCGTGCTAACTTGATCGTCAGAGGGTTTTTTCTACAACACACCTCCAGATAGCTCACCGTCTTTGTGTTCTCAGGTCACTCGGAAAGAAGTGAAGCTTGGACATGAAGAGTACGGAAAGCAATGAATATTTCCTCCTCGTACAATTGGTGCCGTCTGAAGGAATCCGACAAACAAAACCTTGTCCTCCAAGCTTTTTCGGTCATCTTCTATGGTGAACAACGACGACATTCCGTTGTCCGCCATCGACGGCATCACGCCAGAGTCCGTTCGATGCAGAGATGGCCTGCCCACCATTCCGACGATGGCTGGTGTGGAGACCTCCATGCGATGACTTCCTAAAGATGCGCGAGACAAGCGTGCAAAGAGTTTTGGGCGCTCTGTCAGCCCAGAAAAGCATCGCCGATAGCGAGACTCATACACTCAACACTTGGAAGACAAGTTGAGAGACCAAGATACCATCATCAAGAAGATGGCAATGGAGTTGGAGGCCATGAAACGCCAGATGAAGGGAAATGGGGTCGCTGGAGTGGAGAACCACAGTGAGCATGCCTATTCTCGTCGTTCTGGCAGTCAGAATAGACGCCGCACCCCTTCACTCTCCGTCACGAGAAGCTTCAGAACTGGAGACTACGTCGCGTTGATGGCGACATCTCGTACGCAGGACAACAGTTACTACCCCTTACATCCGACGACGATGTTGAGATATTCACGCTCCAACCGTTCAAAAAACTCGAGGGATGTGTTGGAAGAGCACATTCGACGGCAGGAAGCACAGAGGGTACCTGCACTACAGTGGCTGGCCCCTAGAGGGCGAGCCAGTGAAGAGGTCGTCATGCCACCACCACGCTTGGTGGCATACATGCCACCAGACAGAGAGTTGGTAAGGCTGAGTGCCACCTCTTTTTCCGTGAAGATTGAGAACACACACTGCCCCCCAAGTTCCATCAGCCAAAGTTCACGCTCTGTGATGGAAAGACCGATCTGTACATGCACTTAAGCCACTTCTGGTAGGTTATGGCCGAGCACATACGAAACGATGCGCTCATATGCCTTATTTTTCCATCGAGTTTGGGCGAGTTGGGCCTGAAATGATTCAAGAGGCTGCCAGAGGAAAGTATCAAGAGGTGGCAGCAATTGGCAAAGGCATCGTGACACAATTCAAGACCCATACCAAAACACCAAAAGAAGTCAACCACCTTTTGGGAATCAAGATGGAAATAGACGACTCCTTAAAGGCATACAATGCCAAGTATTGGGAGACATTCAATGAGATTCTTGATTGCCTGATGAACTTAGTAATCACCCAATATAAGTGCGGTCTTCCAGTCGGACATAGACTGAGAGACTAGCTCACAATGAATCAGCCGTTGGCCATGGAACTTCTCATACAACACATTAATGAGCACATTCGAGTTGAAGACGATGCAACCGCAGCTACCATGAAGACAAGTCCAGTAGTAGAGGACAAAAGAGTAGCGGAAAGATTCAAGCAGTCGAACAAAAGGATGGTCGTGCAAACAACCATGGAAGAGATCTAGGGAGTTCGGTTTTGGAAGACGTCAGTAAGAAGGCCAACGAAAAGGGGAATAAAACTCGCAAAATATAAATAGCCGATCTATTTCCAAAATGCCGAATACTACTAATATGAAGTTTTATTCTTAGTTTTACTTTTCTAACCCTTTTTACTATTGACGTAATGAAACAAATAGATCGTTTTTTGAGAAGTGTTATACTTTTGTCCTACTAAGCAAATTTAGCGTAGTCCAAGGGACAACTGATGATCATTTTGACGGAAAGATCAAAATTTCTTATCGAAATTTTCTTGGTAAGAGGTTTGTTGATGGTTTTGTTCAACTTTGGAATTCCTTACCGGGAAGATTTTTCTCGGTAAGAGATTTGTTTATGGTTTTGATCAACTTTGAAATTTCTTGCCGGGCAAATTTTGCTCGGCAAGAGGTTTGTTGATGGTTTTAATCAACTTTAGAATTCCTTGCCGAGCTAACTTTGCTCACCAACATTGAAATTCCTTGTCAAGTTGATTTTGCTCGCCAAGAAGCAAGTTGCCGAGTTGACTTTGCTTGCTAACTTTGAAGTTCCTTGCTGAGCTGATTTTGCTCGCCAAGAAGCAAATTGCCGAGCTGACATTGCTCACCAACTTTGGAGTTCCTTGCAGAGCTGACCTAGCTCGCTAACTTTGGAGTTCCCTGCCGAGTTGATTCTGCTTACCAAGAAGTAAGTTACCAAGCTGACTTTGTTCGCCAATGTTGAAATTTCGTGCCAAGCTAATTTTGCTTACCAAAAAGCAAGTTGCCGAGCTGACTTTGCTCTTTAACTTTGAAGTTCCTTGTCGAGTTGATTTTGCTCGCTAAGAAGCAAATTGCCGAGTTGACCTTGCTTATCAACTTTGGAGTTCCTTGCCGAGCTGACCTGGCTCACTGACTTTGGAGTTCCTTGCCGAGCTGATTTTGCTTGCCAAGAAACAAGTTGTCGAGCTGACCTTGCTCGCCGACTTTGGAGTTACTTGCTGAGCTGAATTTGCTCGCCAAGAAGCAAGTTGCCGAGCTGACCTTACTCACCAACTTTAGAGTTCCTTGCCGAGCTGAACTTGCTCGCCGATTTTGGAGTTCCTTGCTAAGCTGATTTTGTTCGCCAAGAAACAAGTTGTCGAGCTAACTTTGCTTGCCAACGTTGAAGTTCCTTTCGCTAAGAAACAAAGTTGTCGAGTTGACCTTGCTTACCAACTTTGGAGTTCCTTGCCGAGCTGAACTGGCTCACCGACTTTGGAGTTCCTTGCCGAACTGATTTTGCTCGCCAAGAAGTAAGTTGCCGAGCTGACCTTGCTTACCAATTTTGGAGTTCCTTGCCGAGCTGACCTTGCTTGCCGAATTTGGAGTTCTTTACTGTCATGACCTGAACTAGCCCCTAAAAGTTTGGGTCATAATCGGCTGGTAATCACTTGATTACGTTCAGCCTCAAACAAACATACAGAGTAATTATAGTGATGGGGCCGAAAGCGGAAGTACACTACAAAAGAATGAGTCCATTGAGCTATACTAATATGAACAAAATGTAACACAACCACGTCATTTACATGCCCATGCAAAAGATTATAAGTATCAAAAGAAATTGTGCACAATGCTTACAAACCCAAAACCGCATTAACAAAACAAAGTAAAGTCAAAGTGTGAAGTGAGTCCAAACAAAACTCCATCACGGAGAGGTGACTCGATTGGGTCTTAAAAAGGACATCTCCTGAAGCTGACTCTAGGATTGTGCTCCATGCTACGGATTACCTTACATGTGCATACATAAAAATTAGGTGAGCAAAGCTCAATGAGTAGCAATACAGTAAAACAGTGTAATTGGATAATCATTAGATTCTCACAATACCCAAAATCGTATAAACAAGACGGCCTCAGGCCCAATCATGCTTCAAAACGGCCTTGGGCCCAATATATAACAAAACGGCTTTGGGCCCAATCATATATAGCAAAACGGCCTCGCCAAATATCTAACAAAACGGCCTCGGGCCCAATCATATATCAAAACGGCCTCGAGCCCAATCATATATAGTAAAACGGCCTTGGGCCTAATGTAGCACATGTCATATAGCATTAGTGAGGTTTCTCATTTCAAACAAATCACAATGTTTGTATCAATCACTGTTCATGGTCTGAGGTACACAATAACGAACATATCGATATGGTATTATTACTCACAGTGGGATCGATCTTGTGCCGTTTTTGTTTCATTATTCGTTACACACATCTTGTGCCGTTTCGTCACATACATACACGACCTATACCAAACATGTTACACACATATTCGATGAGTAATTTACGTCAATTGTCCTCTTTTTGTTTCATTATTCACAACCTTTTTTAATGAGTTTCACATTCCCAAAAATGGCTAAATAAGGTTGGGAACGCATTCCGGAGGTCGGGGGTAGCAAGGCAAAACAACACAATTTTCTTCCTGTTTGGCCGCATGTGCGGTCGATCCAACCGCTCGAGCAGTCTGGCTCCGCATGAGCCGGGATGGCCGCCGCTCAAGTGCATAGAGAGAAGTAGTTTTAGGCTAAATTTTTGGGCGCTTATGTAGAGCCTGAGGTCGCACGAGCGGTCTGGGCTCACACAAGCAGCCCGAAAATAGCCAAAATGCCAAATCTTCCAAATTCATTTCAAAGCTCAAATTCATGCAAAAACAACTCAAAAACATGATATCTAAGCATGATACAAGTGTAATTCCACATTAAACATATCAATCTTGTATCAACAATAATTTCATGGACTCATTTCCTTCCATATTCATACATTACATAAACAAATTCAAAGTATATAAATCATGAATAATTTTATAACAAAACTTGTTTCCATGGATCATCTAAGGTTTGTTTCATGAGTCAATCACAAGAGTGAACTTAAATCAACAAAGATGGAGAGATTGGGGGTTCAATCTCATGCCTTTAGCTTAACCCACCATACAACTCAAAACCTTAGCTCAAACCCTTAATTTTTTTTTTTTATTTATTCCTTTACAAAAATGAGTTAGAATAAAAGTTTGTGAGTAATTTTCCATACCTTAATTCAAATCTATGGTTTGCCCCTTGATTTCCTTCAAATCCCTAGCTTTCTCCTCTTCTTCTCTCTCTAACTCACACTCTAGGGCTCTCAAGTAACAATGAAGAACAAAAGGCAAAATATACATATAAAACCCAACTCACAAAACATTATTTTAATCATTACGAATCGTTATTTTTCAAAATCTTACTAAAGGCTCTAAAAATCATGCTAGTCATAGATACGAAGTCAATTTTTGTTTGTCGCGCCTCTATGGTTCTCAATTTCAGTTCAAAGTTTCAATTGCAACAGATATTCATTCTTTCAATAGATATTTTTCCAAATTCACATATTTTCCATACTTAAACTTGCAAATTCATGTCAAACACATAATCACATACATAATTAAGCATAGTACGGGTTGGGTTATCACACTTGCTGAGTTGATTTTGTTCGTCAAGAAGTAAGTTGTCGAGCTAACTTTGCTCGCCAACGTTGAAGTTCCTTGCTGAGTTAATTTTACTTGCCAAAAAGCAAGTTGCCGAGCTAACCTCACTCGCTAACTTTGGAGTTCCTTGCCGAGCTGATTTTGTTCGCCAAGAAGCAAGTTACTAAGTTAACTTTGCTCGCCAACTTTGAAGTTTCTTGTCGAGATAATTTTGCTTGCCAAGAAGCAAGTTGCCGAGCTGACTCTCCTCGTCAACTTTGAAGGTCCTTGCCAAGCTAATTTTGCTCGCCAAGAAAGTTGCCAAGATGATGTTACTCGCCAAGAAGTAAGTTGACGAGCTGACCTTGCTTGCCAATTTTGAAGTTCCTTGCCAAGTAGATTTTGCTTGCCAAGAAGCAAGTTGTCGAGCTGACTTTGCTCGCCAACTTTAAAGTTCCTAAATTGAGCTGAAGTTGAGTAATCCCAATCATGTTACAACAGAAGGGATTTAAGGCCAACGACCGAGCAAAGCGAACCACCGAGCAAAGAGTCTAGCCTGGCCTAGTAATGTAATTCTAGTCACACGAATGCGGATGAAATTAAGGGGCAATTGAGAGGGGAGTTTGTGCCAAGCAAATAGGCCGAGCTAGTTGTGACTTGGGCCTTGCCATTGAATTACATGACTGAGTTGGCATACTTGAGGGTAGTTTGGCCGAGGTTCTAGATCACGCGGCTGAGTTAGCTCAAGGTCCGAAAATTGGATCGGGCTAGTTGTTCAGCGTAGATCATTAGCTGAGCTAGGTGAAGCGATGGTCTAAGGTAGAGCAAGGTCAACGGGGACAAATGGGTACGGCTGAAGAAGTCGGCTAGATGCCTCAGATTTTGGCCGGTCGAGAGTAATAAGGCTCCAAAAGGCGGACTGTAGCGCCATACAGGAAGTTACTTAGTAAGATTTGTTACGTGGCCCAATCGAACTGCAAGGAGAAGAATCCACTAAAGTTGTACGTCAATATCGTTTGGCGGTTTGGCCAAATGTTATTTGGCAGTATTGACGCATATACGTGTAAGGAATAAAGAGGATAGTATAGCCACGCGTCCAGAAAAGGACGAGAAGAGTGGTACGCGCAGAAGCTATTTAAATTGTGCGGTGTCTCCATACGACAGGTCGGAACATCTGGTTATCAAAGCTACTTACCCATTTGTCTCTCTCTCTCTTCCTTCTCTCTAAGCGTGCTAACTTGACCATCAGAGAGTTTTTCCGGTAGCACACCGTTGGGTAGCTCACCATCTTGTGTTCTCAGGTCACTCGAAAAGAAGCAAAATTTGGACATGAAGAGTACGGAAAGCGACGAATATGTCCTCTCCATACAAGAATCCTCTCATCAAGATCTATCAAATAAGATCCATGTTGACTATGAAATTCTTAAAAAATAAAAAATAAAAAATAAAAAAATACCGTCAAAATTGACATAAACAGTAATATGTTACTTTGTTTAGCAGTAATATGTTATTCTTTACAAAAAATAGATTACATATTAGATGAACCAATCAAAAATACACATACACAATATTTTTAAATTTGTATAAAATAAAATAAAAACGTTTCTCGTCAAAAGAGTTCTGTGATATATATATATATATATGCATGGGCAATATTGCCCAAGAAAAAAAAGAAATTTTATTTTGTTCTTACTCAATTATATGCTTCCTTTTTAGGGAGTTTATAAAGTAAAATAAATTTGATGTCTTTTTTACCAAATAATGGTCCAATAAAAAATTTTTGACTAAATTTCTCTTACTTTTAGATATATATATATATATTTTTTAATTTATAATATTGTTGTTACTATGATGAGAAAAGTTAAAATATATTGTGATATTTATTAGGAAATAATGTGATTATATTCCATATATTACAGTAAACTACATTGGATTTTTTTATTTTATTTTAAATACACAATATAACAACTCCCAAAAAATACGCAAGGAAATGAAAGATGAAATGGGGAAGGGTCACATGTTAGATAAGAGAAGGTATCATTGAGAGATGACACTCTTACCTTTTAAGCATTTAATTACTCACACACTGCCTTTTTTATTTCTTGGGATCCTAAAGTCCCCACATGTGCTGCTCTTTTTGGCAACAGATTTGCTAGCGACCTTACTAGTGCATATCTAAGCTAGTGCCCCACTCTACTTCATATAGATTGATGTATAATTAAAAAGTTAATTATTGCTTCATTAATCTCGTTTTGAATTACAAGTACCTCATGAACAGAGTGAGAACTAAAGAGTTAGATATATCTACCATGAAGTTGACAAATGTATAGATATTATAATTAGGAAAATGTTAGAAATTTCAAATAAATTATTAAATTTTTTATCAAGTTTTTCATATGGGTGTAGAATTTATACAAATTATATGTGTGTGGGTCTCACATCCATGTAAAAGGTTTGATAGAAAATTTAGGCTCTGTTTGGTAGAGCTTTTGAAGTTTAATTCTACCTCTTAATTTGATTGTGTTGTTTAGTTACAGCGTTAGAAAATTAATTCCATACCCATTTTTTAAAACACTTTTCAAAACATCTACTTTTCAATATTCATACGTCACATCACTCAATTCAAACTCTTTTTAAAACTCATACCAAACAATTTTCACACTCAAATTATAATTCCAAAACTCATAAACTCAAAATAAAATTATATTCTCAAATCATAATTCTAAAACTCTACCAAACGCAACTTAAATAATTTATTTGAAATCCCTAACATAACTCTTATAGTTAAGGTGGTATTTGATAAAGTTGAAAATTAAAAATTGGGAATTGAAAAATAATTATTGAATTTTTTAAACTTTGAAATTATTTGATAAAAATTTAATTGTTGAATTAAAATAAATTATTTAATATGTTTAAGATCAAATTTGTCATTTATTATTTTCAAATTGTATATTTTAATTTTTATATTGTGATGGTGATACTAGTGGTGGTGATTGTATGATGGTGATGGTGGTGGTAGTGGTAATGGTCGTAGCAGTAGCGACAACATGGTGGCTGTGGCGGTGGCGGCATAGCAACAGTAGTAGCAATAAAATGATGGTGGTGCTTATATATAGTAATAATGACAATAGTGATGTAGGAGGTGGTGGTAGCGGCGGTGGTATGGTGGTAGTAGCAGTAGGATGGTGGCGGCGGTGGTAGCAGTAGTGGTGGTAATGATGAGTTTATAATAGTATATATCGATATTTATGTTTAGTATTTATAAATTAAGTCAGAATTAAGTAAGTTTTATATAATTTAAATTTTTCAAAAGTTTTAGTTTACATTTTAAGAGGCACTTAAATTTTTTAAAGTGATATTAATTATGATTATCAAACGGACTTGATTGATTATCACTTAATATATTTAGTTTTAAGTGTTGAATCATATTATTAAACACCCCTTAACTATAGATATTATACAACTAAATTAGAGTTTTTGGCCTAGTAGTTGTATAATACTACTTTTTAATCCAAGGTTATGAATTTAACTCTTATGAAAAGAAATTTAAATTTTTTGTGCCATTTAATTCTCTTCCACTGTGAGAGTTGTATGTAATTATTAGTGATTGGATTTAGACTTGGTAATTGTTGACTTTTTAGTTATTATTGGGTTAAGTAATTGTTGAATTTTTAACTATTGTTGGACTAGTGATTTGTTTGATGTTATTTTCTAATATTTATAATTATTATTCTATTACAAAAAAAAAAAAAAAAGAAGAAGATTGTAATATTCTCACCATGTTACTCCCTTTGTTGCAAATCCAAGCCCAACCAAACCCAAGCCCAAGCCATACAAGCAATCAGCAATGCTGAAGAAGTTTATGGCATTATACATATTTGAAAAGAAAATTACACAAATACCCATTAAAAGTTGGAAAAAATACAATAATTCTTATATTTTTTATAAAATTACAATGAGTTTCTTTAATTTAATTCACATAATACTAAACTGCCTTTTTATCAATAATTCTTTAGATATATGAATGAAATATATATATATATATATATATGTATGATTGTTTATTCATGTATCATTACACTCATTTATATTAATTTTGGTTTCTTTAATCTCATGAAAAAGTAAGCTACTAGTGTAATTATATCAAAATTGTCCAACTTATTACAAATTTTCTAAATCTCAAAAAATGTTAATTATTTACTTATATTTTAAATAGCTTTTGAATGAGTTTTGTCCTTGTTCCATTTTTTTCTTTGTTCTTTTCTAAAAATACCTCACATTTTTTGTGTGGTGGTGTTTTTTTTCTTTGGTCTTGTCGAATGACATTGCAGTCAAGCATATGAATTTTTTATTTTTTAATATAGTACAAGAATATCAAATAAACTAAACATAAGAGCGAAGGGGCAATGGACAAGGGTTGAAACCAATCAAGGACAAAAACAACAGAGAAATAAAAGAACAGCATTGATAGAGACCCCTCCAATCATCACCCTCACCACCCTCACCACCCCCCACACACACGTGGGTGATTGGAGGAGAAGGAAAAAAAAAAAAAACAAAAAAGAAAAACTGGCCAATGGGAGGGAAAGGGGGTCAAAGGGGTGGGAGGGAAAGGGGGTTTGAAACATTTTTCATAAAAGAAATATCTAATTAGTAATTTCTTTGACTCACTCAACAAAAATTAGTAGATGTAATGAACATGATCTTCCTCCTGTGTATACAGAATTCATATACCACAGAGGTGCAGTAAAAACGTTAAAATTTTCTTATTAATAATTTGGTTTTTTGTATTGTTAATTCTAATTTTGTTATCGCAAGCTAATTATGGATTTTTACTAAATTAATGTATAAAAAAAAAAAAAATGTTGAACAAAAAAAATTTAAATTTCATTTATCTTGTTCCACTCAAGACTATGAAAACTAAAAAGGATTAATTATGTTAAGACTTTTTTAGTACTATAAGGACATACTTATGGGTGATTCTAAGCACATCCATTAGGAATTGTGCTCTCACAAGTTCCATGTATAGAGAAATTTAAGGGGTATAAATAGAATCACCACATACTTTCTCAGTCATCAAAATGAGAAGGTCCAGCTCCATCTTTGTCTCAAGTTGAAACTTAAGTCACTTATGCTGTTTTTGATTAAGGGATTTAAAAAAAGAAATAAAAAAGTAGGTAAAATGTAAATAAAATATACCTACATTTCACTTAGTTTCACACACCTTTTCCCTTTCCCTTTCCAAATCTTTTCATAAATCCCCTAACCAAACACAGCGTTAATGTTAGCATGGAATCCCCTGTTCACCAAAATCGTTGTTTTCCAATCCCAATGCATTCCCAATTGAAGATCATATATTGAAAATTTTATATTTTTAAATTTTCACATTTTATAATTGAAAGTACATTAAGAACAAAGAGTCAAATTTTGAGTAGAAGATCCTTGGCCTTAATTGCTAGGGTAGCTCTACTCAAATTCAGATCTTTATCCTTTTTATATATCATTCTCTGTCTCCTTATATCTTATTGATTCATAAGATTGTCCATGTCAAAAAAAAAAAAAAAAAAAGAAAAAGAAAGCCGATTCTATAAACTAATCAAAACATTCTATAAACCAATCAAATTCAAGGAATCAGTAAATAGTGTATAAAAAAAATGTAGATGGTCTTAATTCCTCTACAACCCGGGCCAAATTCTAACGAAATAACAAAAAAGAGTATATCCCTTAATTGAGATCTCTAAGTCAAATAAGTAGGGCATTTTTGTCAATTCACATAAAATTTGCACTAGTTATTTGCCTCGATTTTTCCACCTGACTCACTCCAATTCTTATCCATATTCAAGACCGAAAATATATACCTAGCTTTTGGCTTGGTCGGATCAACTTGAAGCATCTCCAACACAAAATTCAGGGCTCACAATCACAGCCACTACTTCTGCTGGGGGGTAAACACAACATTGACCCGTTTTAATAGAAGCCAACAAGAACAACACCGCCAACATAAAAAACGAGTGCTAGCAAATTCTCTTTAAAGAATTAAGCCCTAAATTATAGAAATCGATCACAAAAACAAACACAAAATGTAAATAAATAGACGAGATTTTCAAAAGTCAATTCCACCAACAGATTCTATAAAATCAAAACAATTATCTAAAAAAAAAAAATTCCATAAAAACTACATCAAATGGACCACATTGGTTTGAATCTAAATACAGCTTGCTTTCAAGATAATTTTGGGTGTACAAATTCTAGGTACATAATAGTTTTGAAAATCTCATTTATGAATATGCGTTCTGTGTTTAATTCTGTGTTTGTATCAAAACTGTTATTGAAAACATATACCAGGAGGACAAATCATCATCATCATATATAAATATATTACAGCTTTTTCTACAATTTCACCCTTGTTTAGCTTTTTCTACAATTCCAAATATCCAACACCACAGAAAGCGTAAGTCCAGAGACACCAAAAAAACCACAGAAAAATCGTAGTCTGTAACAAATCTTAACATAAAAAATGTTAACAGTCAAAGGTGATGCAACGTGTCAGGCTGTGATAGGTGTCAAATGCATAAATTGAACGTTTCACGTGGTTTGCTTTTCTATCCTTTTTCTCATACTAAGAGTCATGAAAAAAATATCATGCAACGCATCATGAAGATTTTTTATCCCTTGATTAATGTGGTGTTTTATTCTAAGCGTAATCCAAAGGTAGAGAATCTTTCATGATCATTTTCATGATATTTTTTTCATGATTCGTAGCATATATATCCAAACCGAGTCTCATTCACATTCATTACAATAAGATAAGCTCTTCCCAAGACCGATACATTAGCAACCAAATCACCCCTAGGATTCGTAATCTCTTTGTTTATGTATAAAGACACGATTAATTCAATGGCAACAAAGTTTAATTGACGTATGCATGAGGTTTTACAGAAAAAGATAAACCAGAGTTTCAATCTGCAGTCCATTTCGAGACAATTCCAGGCCTTGGGTATTATTGGCTTGTACTGTTCGAAGAGGATGTTATCATCCAGCTGCCATTTTTCTATGGATAACATTTTATAATATTGACTCCAATTTCGTTGGACAGACTAACTTAACTTTGAATGAGCATTGGTTAGATGGTTATCTCACTAAACATATGAAAAGTATTGGCTGAAACTAAAACTAAACTAAAACTAAAACTAGGCTGCATTATTTGAGACCCATGTATACACAGTGTCCTTGATTTGGGGACAAGGTGGGGTAGTTTTTTGAATTATTATTGAACATATTGGGGTGGTTCTTGGATTATGTGTTTAAAGTGTTTCTTTAATTCTTAAGATTGTGTTTGGATCTTGAATTTGTGAAAGAAAAAGGAAAACAAAGAGAAAAGAGAGAATTCGTTTGTATTTTCCGGAAAATGAAAACAGAGAACTTCATTTCCACTTCCTTTTTTCCCCCTACAAAAAATGCAAGATCCAAACATAGCCCGAGTTTTAGCAAGATTTACGACCTGCTTCGTGCAGTTTCTTGCAAGCTCAAATTAGAAGCTAAAAGCACCCATCCCCTTGCTTCCTTTTTTCAGCTTATTTAATATATTCTGGCCTTATAAACTATAAGCAGAAGCGACACTAAACAATTTGGCACAACTTTCAAAATAAAAAGAAGTTCTAAGCAGTCCTATAAGCTGCACCAATAAATTATTAATCTGTCCAGTGATATTTATTCGTATTGTTTCTTATAGAATTTGAGTGGGTGTGACAATTTACCTCAAGATATGTCGAAAACAAGGATACTTCAAGATTTCACAGACAAACTAATTTATAGTCTATACATCTCTTCAAATCCTATGGAAAACATGGAGGAATAGCATGTATATTAGTACCCAATAACCAAGTCAAGATTGACCACAACTCGGTCCTCTTTCATCCCTAAACCTACAAGCAATAAAATAACAACCGATAGATCTCATTAATGAAACAGTAACAGATCATATATATCATGTCAATTCATTCTTGAGATTCAATGGCAAATAATCTTCATGCAAAATAAGGGACATCTAAACAAGCTACTGCAAAAAAAAGTAGTTTAAAGAGAAAGGCATATGTAAACCACATGTTCGAAATAAAAAGTATTTGAGGAACAAATCGTTGGTTGTCAAGTTGGCTTTATTAGATGCTTCTTCACTTGCTGACACATCTGTACCTCCATGGACCTTGGCTCGGGTAAAACTATGCAATGGCAAGTAATAGAGTTGAGAAGAGCATCTTTGCGTATCCTCTCCAATTTTCTTTATGGGATTAATTTAATTTATTACTTGATAACGAAAATGTCCATTTTACATGAGATTGACCTACGTCGCTTAATTTATTTGTGGTTTTATTAACTCTACTATCAATCTAAAGATTCGAATCATGCTGACATTGTCCCGGTACTGAATAATCAAATGTCATCTTGACTGTGACTCGAGTTTTAACCATTATGAGAGCCAATTGTTCAAGAAGGATAAAACTCTAATCCTAAATTTTCACTGTTTTTTAAAGTTTATAAATTTACAGAGTTTTCACATCAAACATAATTACTGTAACCAAGGTATGCGTTTTAATGTCAACGCATCAAACAACTAGTATATGTCACAATTCAAAACTATGCTACCAAGGTAAAACACATTATCATCAATGAATAAAATATTCTTAGAATCATGTCGAAGAAGTTAAATGCACGTAGACGAATGTCAATTCCAACAAGTAGAGCCAAACTAGTTGCTTTTGTAATCTATTTCTTTAAGCTTGTGTAAATTATTTAATTCCATCCTGTTAATTATCATAAATAGCGTCCACATCTGCATGAACTCACATTTTTATAATGCAGCCTCGACACTGCTCACAAAATTACAACTGTCGTGGTTGAAATCATCGTCGCTTATAGATAGTAAGCCTCCCCACCATTCTCCATTCAGACCAAGGAGCCTTTCTTCCTCCATGGAGACCGAACCTGTTTCCAGTTTTCAATTCCCTCCCGGTTTTAGATTTCACCCTTCTGATGAAGAACTCATCATTCACTACTTGCTAAACAAAGTGAATTCACGTCTACTTCCAGCATCGGTGATTGCTGAAATAGAGTTGTATAACTATAATCCGTGGGAGCTACCCAGTATGTTCTCCGCCACACACCCTTTTCATTTATTAATTTCTTCTTTCCTCTTTTAGATATCAAAACTAAACTGATATTTATTTTATTTTTCTCAAATTTTATTTTTAAACTTACAGAGAAGGCTTTGTTCGGAGAAGATGAATGGTACTTCTTTAGTCCAAGAGATCGGAAGTACCCAAATGGAGAGAGGCCTAATCGAACAGCAGCCTCGGGTTATTGGAAGGCTACTGGAACTGACAAGCCTATTCTTACTTCTTCTGGATCCAAAAAGATAGGGGTGAAGAAGGCTCTGGTCTTTTATACTGGTCGGCCTCCAAAGGGAGTTAAGACAGATTGGATTATGAACGAGTACAGATTGCCCGACACATCCCGATCCTCGAAGCTAAAAGGATCCATGAGAGTAAGTCCGTATCGTTCATAAACAATTTTAGTTGTTCTTGTAGGTCAATATGACAATTGATTTTGGTTTGTGAAAAACCAGATTGGTTGTTGCTCGATCAAATAAAGGCATGAACAAATTGTGCACCTTAGTAACACTACAGGCGCAGCGTAGGATAAGGGTGGTGGACGGTGATAAGCTATCACTTATGAGTCATGGGTAAAGACTCTCATGGATAATTGTGTATATAAAGATGGCCAGGTTCCCACTCTCATGTAACAAGCTTCTCAACCCCATCTAACAACCGTATCAACACTATACATCGATTTCATGTTTCAAAGTTCACACCAGATTCGTTCTATTATTTTGACAGTCCTAGACTCAATGACACAGTTCTTTCTTGCTTATTTTCTATAATAGTGTTCAACATGAATTCTAAATCTCTCTTTCAAATATTAATATATATTTTTTGCACTACTCATCGTTACACTAGATTTAAAGTAGTCTGTTTATGCACAGATTTGGTAAGGCCTTTTCACTTTTTTATATTTTGCGAATTGGGGCTGAACTTTCGGGTTCTTCTTCACACCTCCCCTTGGAGGTAGCAGAAACAATACAAAAACCCATGATCAGTCACAAAGACTGAAAATCCAACCATGGCATATTCAAGTATATTTGATTTTGCAGGGTATTGATTTTCAAGTTTCGCTTTCTTTTTTTCTGATAAAAATATAGTTCTCTAAATTCAACATATTGGTCTAGTGGTTATAACTCAGCCTACAAACCTTCATGTTGTGGGTTTGAACTTGAGAGCAGCCACTTTCATAAATTATGCCAAAGTTAGGTCTACACCCAATTTGTTCCTCCAAGACCCCCACCAAATGGGGACTAAACAGGGTGTAGTTTTTATTTTATTTATTAATTCAACATACTACTCTTGTAAACAGAGGACGGACCTACTCTATTGTGAAATTGACAAAAGACTGTTGTATTTTTCCAGCGGCACCATGATGTACCTCCCTCATTCCTAGAGGCACAAAGATCTTAAATAGTGTAACCTGTCCATGATTTGACCAGGTTGAATAACAATGATCTTCAGCCTCTGCCCTATAGAACATGTTAAATCTCTACAACTGTACTAGTATCAAGATTCTAAACAAACACTACAGCACAAGCATACTCAAACATGTATAGATAGATGATATCAACTTGATTTATAAAAACAATGTCTCTTGTGGTCACAGTTGGACGATTGGGTACTTTGTCGAGTTAAACTAAAAGGCAACATGTCAAAGAACACCTGGGAAGCTCGAGACAGTCCCAAAAAGGAACTGACCGGGTACTTACCTAAGGTTGAGGAGCTCCCTTCTGCACATGCATACCCAAACACAAACATCATCGCAGATTATGGACACAGAGGTTGCCAGGTATTAGCTTCCATAGTAGCCCGCCAACCTCTTCCTAACATCGAAAGCATTTCAAGTGGAATTTTTCAAACCAGCGATGATGGCAACAATGGCGGTTCACTTTACGAAATTGGTTCAGACAAAGGAAGTTCTCTCCTCGCAGATTCTTTCTTTGATACCATTTTCAGTGCACAAAATGGAAAATCCAACGAGGGGATTAGGTATGAGAATCTACTTCTGTCCACCAAGACAGTGACCAGCAACAAAGACAATGAGGATCTTCCACAAGTCAACACACTGAACATCAACGATACGAACTCCTATATTCAAAATCAGTCTCAAAGAGACATGTTCAGCCCTAATCCATTGAATGCTATCATTAGTTTACACGGGCTTAATGAGTTCAACTTCACCAGAAGATTTCTACAGTAATCGAGTAAGCTTTCACAGAAACCATGGTTCTTAATCAAGTTGAGCTTCAACAGGTAAAAGTCAAGCTGCCTAAAGCATATACCGGAAATAAGACGCACAAAGTCACTTCATTTGCTGCACCACCATGGCAATGGTAGTTAGTAACAAGTCAAATATCTATTGTTATAATAATAGCTTTTGTAGTATGAAGAAGAAGCTATGTAATGAATGTATTTATATTTCTGTTTCTGATTTACAAAATTGATGATATACATTATCTCATAAAGGGTGACAAATTTATGTATGAACATAAAAATTTCAAATGGAAGAGATTTTTAAATGCAAAATAATAAATAAATAAACAAACTTTGATGAACTTGCAGCTAAATTATGTTAGGAAGATGTTTTTCTATAGCCAGTTTATAATAAGCAAGGACACTTCTATGAAAAAAGCGTGCCGTGTCGAATACAACACTCCGCAGACACTCTTAAAAGCATGTCCGATACTTATTCAATGAGTCTTACTTAAAATTTTAATTTCATAATAGTGGACACTTGATAGACACTTCAGCAGCACATCTTGAACCCTCCAAACATGATCTATGTGATAAATCTCTTCATAATAACAATGTTGTTCATTATTTGAAATACAATCGGTGCACTCTAAATATGTCTTGAAATATTTATAAGATGTATTTTAATATTTTTTTAAAATATGTTCTTATATTTTTTCAAAATTGTTGTGTAGGACCATGTCTCTACCATTTAGATTACAATTCAAGCCTACATCAGTGGAGAGGCTAAGCTTGAATCAAGTAGGTCAGGTCAACCATACCTGAGCCAAATAGGTCAGTTGTACCATTGGTGTAATGGAATGAGAGTTTGAAATCAGATCAACCCCAAAACGAAAACCCAAAACAAACCTAAGAGCTTCATCTCTTCTTGATTCTCTTGGTTTCGATTTAGCTTCAGTCAAGGTGTCTTGTCATCCAGTTTGTACTGTAGCCTAATAAGCACCACATGTTAAAATACACAGAAGCTTTAAAGACCACAATATGAAGACCACATGTTCTCTCTTTATCCCCCTCCCCCTCCAAAGATCAAAAACCAACAGGCAATTCATCCACACGAGAGAACTTGAAAGTACTTAGTAGTTATAGTTTCTGCAAAAGAATTGAGAAGATAAAGATAGATTTCCCTTGGAAGGTATAATAAGAGGGAGGTTTGAGTGCAGACTATAAAGTGAATGAGTCAAGCACTTCTAGGCAATTTGTTCACCACTCAAATTACTAAGCAACCTCTACTACTTGCTGTTGTGGGGCTGAGGAAGAAAATTTGAGGTTCCTCAGGTGTGTGCTTTAGTGCTTGGAGGCAGTCTAGGGGCTGTGAATTTATCTTGGAAGAGGGAGCCAACTCCAGTAAGGAAAGTGGCAGATGTAGTGGGTTTGGACATTCAGTGGAAAATTTGGGTCAAAAGGTGGACACTTTTTGACACTAACAAAATTTTCTGGTTTCTTTGAAAATCCCACAAATTTGTCCCAATACTTTTATCAAATGAACAAATCTTGAATCTATTCTGCATGTTCTTGAACTTTTCACGAATATCCTTAAAACTATGAATTTTTTTTGGGTGCATCAGAGGCATTTGAATTTTTTGAAATTTACAAAACTAACAAAATTTTTAATGTACTTCACCTCACCATAAATAAAATGGTGGGCAGCACTATTCTAAGTTTTCTAGTGCTGTTCTACATTCATGAGGCAAATAAATGGGCTCATTTTCTGCAAAGCTGGGGCTTGTTATGCTTAAATTGCCACATAGAGGATGCAATAGTACATAAATTTGCCTGTGTTTAAGCTCATCACCAACAACCATGGGAAATGACTTGCCAAAAAAAAAAAAACACGGGGAATGAAAATCCTTAAAATCAGCTCATGTGTGCAAGACAAAAGGTTGAGGCTCTCAAAACTTAGCAAGCCCATACAAGCTAGTTCGAGTACTTGTATGCTCCTCATGGTGCCCATGTCGAATGAGTTTAAAGAAGAGATTATAAAAGTCATGCTCGATCATTTATTATGTAAAAGGTACACAAGCAATAAGTCATTTTACTGGCCGAAGAGGTTATAAAATACAATATATCCTAATACAAGAAGCACGTTTTTGCCCTTTGATTTATATGCATAGCTTTGATAAAAGTAATGGCTATAATGGACTAAAATTATATGAATACAATCAGCCTCAGGTAGTAAACTCTACAATCTAGATGACAAGAGACAAATACAGGAAACAATAAAACAAAGACATCCAAAGATATACAAGGCAAACACCCTAACATATTTGACAATACAATACCAGGCAACACAGAGACCACCAGCACTATGTGAAGCTTTTGTGATGATTTACTTCAGTATACTGTATCAAACAAAGCAGGATTCTGTTAGACTAATTTCTTCTGGAATCAATAAACATATATTTATTTGGAAAAAGAAAATAACATGAAGTCAGTAAGGAAAGAGAAGTAATTGTCACATAAGCTGGTTTGACAGTAGGACCAAGAGCACTGTGACTGATTTTAGAACCGGCCACACTTCAAACATTTTGAGCACATGTGTATCTATTATTTAAACACATACGGCTCTTGACACAACTTTGAAGAAAATAACTTGGGGGGTCAATCATTAAAATCAAAACAATGTGGATTTCTACTTTTTTTAAAGATAAGATGGGTTGTAAGATGTCTTAAACAAAGGTTGCAACAACCTGCCAATCACATTGAATGCAGACTGACCATCCACACCACACTCACCATTATAGTTCCAGAATTTTGGATTGCAGGTGGTTGTTGAATCTGTTCAGATATCCAGTATCTTCCATGAGGCAAGATTCTGCAAAAAGATGCTAATTCATGAAAACAACCTTACCTCTTTTGCACTCTTGATTGCCTCTGGATTTTATAAATTTTCCTTTTCACCAAAGTAAAATTATAATAAAAAAGGTTTGTTGTATCAACTTATCTATGTCATTTGTATCAGTGTCCTGTGTCCAAGCACATGCAGCATTGCATTCAACATTGAAGTTCCAGATTAGGTGGTCAGACTAGTGAACCAGAAAATCCCATTCAAATTGGATGTGTTTTACATGGCTAAAAAGGGTAGACAGAGTCCATGTTTTTCTTTCTGCATTTTTTCTTGTTTGGAAGGTAATAAGTTCTGAACATTAATTTTTGCAAACACCACCAATATCACTACTCCTAGTACTAGTTAGGACAGGGCTTAGTTGAGTTGAGTAAGTTATGCTGCTACTATTTTTATTCGTCATTACTAAAAATGTAAAAAAGACAACCATCCATAGAGGCCATGGTCAGGAAAAAAAAAAAAAACTTTCTCACTCATAAAAATAAGAGTATGGTACAATAAATGCATCTTCCAATGTGATCTTAAGCTAGATATTGCACAAGATAGGGAGCCCACTTGTATAAATAGGATACAATTCCCAGAAACACAACATAATGATGTCGATACAGAAATTTTGCCTTGACCTTATCTGCAACAAACTGAATAATTCAAATTATTGACTGAATTCGACAAGATAGAAGAAATAAATGACAAGATGTTTAAGTACGCAAACAAAATTTAATGTAACATTATGATCAATTACCTTATTAACTGTTTCATTCATTCTAAAGCTGTAGCCCTATCCACCTGTGAAGACACCATAGACCGCACTAGATTATGAAACTTCCACCAACATAGTTTGATACTCTGATCTTATTGGAAGGCAGTTCGATGTCAAGTTTCCAACCTTTGTATCCATTTCATCAATCAATGGAACCTGCCCCTATCCAATTCCTATAAGGAAAGCAACAAGTGAGTAAACTTCGTTTTCTTTTAGCAGCGTCACAATAAAAGAAATGTACAAGTGACAACCTCCATATCATGGGCCGAATTCTTCAGTGTATCCCGGATATAATATCTAAGCCTTGATCCTGTGTTTAATCAATTCAAATTAGATGAAAATGCATAATTATGGGAGAAAAGTAACATTAGGCTTGAAAGAGTAATTGATCAGGTGTTGCTTGTTACATTTTCCGCATTTCATATTCTTCCCTAAAAAGGTTTGATTCTTCAATCTGTTGAAAGAAATTCAATACCAAAGTGCCATCTGTGGTTCGTACAAAACAAAGCAAGTAAGCTGACAACAATAAATAAGGCTCTTGTACGTGACAACCGGCAACGAAAACTCAATAAAAAGCATTAGCAAACGAAAATCACCCTAGTCAAATTTGATATTTTTAAGAGATGCTGAAGCTGTCCTGCCTCCAGTTTGTTTGACCATATATGTGGTCCCATCTGGAATTGATTTAATCCTCTCTGGTAGTGCAAGAACTAGATCATTACAACTGGCTAGTTCTTCCCTGGAAAGCCCTTTGACCTGTGGTTGTATTATATTTCATTACAAGTCTAGCACAAACTTGCGGTTATCATGACAGATGACTTAAAAACCCAAATTTAGAGCAGAAACAAACTAAATTGATGTGTAATGGCCAAATCTCATTTCATTTGGGTAGTGGTCTAATGTGAGCTACTCACAACCCAAAATTAGAAATTGCTAGTTATATTTGAACCATAAGGGGGTGGTGACGAGCTCAAACCACGTGGGGGTAAAATGAATTTTGCCCTTTTTAAAATGATCATCATTCATCAGTGCACAGTTGTCTAATGATTTGTCATGGTCACTCTCAGTGGCACATCCCTCAGATCAGGTACCTCTCCCACTTTAACCTGTCTCTTGCACTATGCTGGATTGCTCCAAGAGCTTGTCTTTCTCTAAACCTTGCCCTAGGGGAGGTTAAATCTCACCAGAATGCAGCAAAGCTGGCTGTAACAAGGATTGACCAACAATCCTCACCCACAAATACTTTGGATAACAGCATCCACAAGAGAAGACTAGCTGAAAATAAAAAGAGAACAAAAAAATTGAGGACTAAGAAATGCGATGTGAAGTAAAGGGACTAGAGATTCCAGCTGCTACTCAAGGTTTCCAATTAACCAATCAACCCCTCACATATTGAAGTTAGGTATATATTAATTCTAACCCTTAGAATTCCCTTGCATTTGTGTCAAAAATCCTAATAATTCATGTGGAATGTCACTTACGTATTCCCATGAGACAACCATGTGGCCACTCTGGCAGATAGGACAAACAATAATAAAAAGAATAATAACTATTCTAATTGTCGGAAAGTAAATAAGGATGCTCAATTCAACTGAACAAAGCCTTTTCCAAACTATTTGGGGACAATTAAATGAATCTTGCTTCGCCATTCCATATTACAGCCACAACTTCAGTTAAACAACATACTACTATTGCAATCTCAAACCTATGAGAATTTTCGGATTACTCTTCCTAATATTATCCTCAACGTTAACACATTACTCTTCCCTGCTGGGTACACATACTTATTACTCTTCATTGCGTATGTGGTATCTTGGTTAATTTCTCTCTTTCCAAATTGTATATTATCTCATTTTGCCGCAGATCCTCCTAACATCTGCATTTCAAGCTTCTTCTGAACATTTTTTTTTCATAGCTATGCTTAAAAACACAAAATGAAATAAAATATACAATTGGGAAAGAACAAGCTCTATTTTTATTATTAATTTTTTTTTTTTTTATAATGGGATGTCCGGTCCAGCTTACGCGTACCTCGACTAATCCCAGATCCATGCAAAGCGCCCCCTTCTATGTGGATTAGGCAAACCTTAGCACCTAGTGGGAGTTGAATTCGAGACCTAGAGAGAGCACACCCTAGGCCCCTAGTTGCCCCCATTAGGCCAACCCAAGAACAAGCTCTATCAAAAAAATTAAAACAAGAGTTGTGATTAGTGCCCCGAATTTGGGGGCACTAATAGCACTAATTTCCATATAAGGCAAAAAAAGAAGAAAAAAAAAAAAAACAATTACCCAGATTAAAAATTAGGAGCATTAGTGCCCATCTTTTTAGCGCCACAAATCCATGAGCCAAAAATAAATAAAAAGAAATAGAAACACCCAAGGTAAACTTATCCCATTGACATAAACAACCGTTGAAAAACTATCACTATTTATTAATTAGCGGTATCCCATACTCCAATTCAATCATCAGTTGACTTAACCATTCACCAGAAAGCATTAATTGTATAAAGAAATAGATATATTGACATGCAGGTTTTCCAAATTTAAAATTCCAGTCCCTTGCAACTTACATGACCTATGCCATCTGTACAGGTTTCGCATATGGGTAATCATCTGAGGCCTCTAAAACCATTAAAGCATACTCAATCATCTTTTGAGAAGATGCACCTAGGCAAAAATTAACCCTAAGAAAAATTCTATTTACACACCTTATGAAAAGTTGAATATGTTAATTTTGTCTCAGAACAATACATACCACCAATTTTTATATAATACCATATTACTCTCATCCACTCCAACAAACCCTAACCACTACCATCGCTAGCCGCCACCCCTTCCAGTTGCCACCCCTCTCCAGCCTCCCTTCCCTCCTGTCACCGCCCCTCCCCTCTCTAGCCCTCCTCAACTGTATTTTTCTAAACAAATGGATCTAAAAGCCCTAGAGTTGCGATGGAGAAAGACATGATGGAGAAGAAGAAGGAAAAAAAAAGGATCGGCACGACGGGGTGCTAGGGAGGACGGAGATGGTCATTGGGGGCTGGGAGCCAGAGATCCCCGGAGCCGGAGGTGGGCAATAGGTGGTGCGGTGGCTGGTGGTGCTGTGTGGATGTGTACTAAAAAATTCGGGTCAGCATTTTGTCAAAAAGAGTAATTTAATTGAGAAAAATGTTTTTTTTTTTTTGATCATATGAAAATAATTGAGAAAAATGTTTGGGATCCTATTTTTTAAAACTTTACAATTTTTTTTTGATCTTAATTATTGATGTATATGTGGGACTCACTTATGAGTAATGCTACGTAGCTTGAAACCAGCCCTCCCGAATCCCCCTAATTCCAAAAACGACGTTGTTTTTTCATATATATATATATATATATATATTTTTTCCGGTTGAATCAGAAACGAAGAAGAAGAAGGAGAAGAAGAAGAAGAACAAGAAGAAGAAGAAGAAGGAGAAGGGAGAACTGGACAGGAGGGGGCATAAACCAGGGGCGGAGGCGCGGCAGAGGCGAGGTGGATGCGGAGTTGCTGCGACGATCGGCGAGCTGCGGCGACGATCGGCGATCGGCCGACGATCGGCAGAGCTTCTCTCCCTCTCTCTCTCTGTTTCCCTCTCTCCTCTCCTCTCTCTTTCTCCCTCTCTCTCTTGCCTTCACCATTCTTTCCCCCTCTTTTCCCTCTGTTTCCCTCTGTTTCCATTTTCGGGGGATTCGGGGGGAGCTCATTCGAGCTCCCAAGCTTTATCCCTCACTTATATATGTGTGAGACTCACACCATCCATAGTTGAGATCTAAAAATGTGGGGTCCCAAGAAAAGGATCTCAATTATTATTGTTTAATTGAAGGATAAAAGTGTAATAAAAAAATTATGAATTACATAATAAATCTTAAAACTATAAATTTTCTCTGTAGACATATTTGGGAACAAAATTCTGAATACACAACTTTTGAAAAAAAAAAAAAATCATGTTAACACTTACATTGTTCTTCTATTGTTTTTCACTCTCACCATTGTTCCACTCTATTTTACTTCCATCATTCTTGATTTGTGTGATAAAAGATTTACAAAATCATAAAAATTTAAATTTATAGAAGAATATGATTTTACAACCGATGCAACAATGAAAATGTGATCTTTTAGGTGTGGAAGTGGTTTAAATTTTTTTTTTTCTTTTTTGAGCAAAAGAACTGCTATTCTTTTGTAAATTCAACTTCTATAGGATTGCGAAAAAAAAATCAATGATGAAAACTTTTCATATGATTTGTTTTTAGATTATTTTGATCGTGATGAATACTTGCTATCATCGTTGATCACGAACCCCAAAAAAAAAAAAAAAAAACTTTTCATCAACTTCCATCAATCTTTTCATCATTTCATCGCTAATAGACTCTAAAGAACTGCTGAAAATGTGTTGGTAGACTGTTGGATATGCTGGAGTTACCGTTGTGATGTGTGTAAATGTGTTTTGTGTGGTGCATGTTTAAATTATGAGTTAGGGATATATTTAGAATATTTGATGTGTGGAATGAGAAAAACATAATGTACCTAAATTAATAAGTGTGTGAATTCAAAAATGATGTGCACAAAATGTAAATGGTGTGTGGATATAGAATTACCCTCACCCTACCCATAAAAGGGATGCTAAATGTTCTTACCTTTCTTCTTACGACCCTCAATTTCTTTGAAGTCACAACAGCAAAATTACTCCCCTTTCCATTTATTTTGGAAATAGAAATTAGAAATTACTCTGTTCCAAGCATCTTAAGAAAATAGGATTGAGCCTAATACAATATCAAATAGAATGAGAAAAAGGTAGTTGATCATTCCACAGAAAATTAAATGTATAGTGAGGATTTAAAAGAAATATTTGTTAGTTTGATTGCAGGCATATGAGAAAAACAGTCGACTGTCATATAATCAAATCTTGAAAGAATGTATTATATATTTGAAATATCAATAATCCAATTTTCCCATTTTGAGGCACTTTTGACATGCATATTTGGCTTAACAACAGGGTGTTCTCAGTCAAATAAACATAAAGACAAAAATGGTACTGACTTGATTATTATGGAAAACCAAAAAGAATGATGCATGTTCTATCAAATATTGAATAATGCGAAATTGCCACTTTTCTGCCAACATACTACACCAAACACCAAGAACTTAACAGAAACATAAGTAAAATGAGAACTTGGAACATTTGTTACAAACAAAAGATTCCTCTATAAGGAGAAAAAAAAAATATTAAGTAAGCTGATTGTATATGAAATGAATCCCAAATAGTGCTTGAAAGAATAGTAAGACAGAAATTGATTATTAAATTAATAATCAAAATTTCAGAATTTTTTTGGGTTACTTGGATCATAGAAGTAGCAATAGTTGTTGTTTTTTTTCATAATTCATTATTTTGTTATACACCCACACACCTGTCACATAACATGAACTAGTATGATTATAAGTGAATGTGGGAGCCGAATTTATTGACAAAGGCAGAAGGCACGCGCGATACAAGACTGATAATAATCGGCTGTATCCGGCGAGAATAGGGGTGCCGAATATATTATTTGGGCCGAATAAGTGTGTAGTATTGGAGCCGGATAGTGTAAAGGATAATGATCAAAAAGTAGGCCCAGGCCCCGAGGATCGAGAGAAACAGGTATAAATACAGGAACAACATATTTAGTAGGTATGTAAGAATCACTCCACTTAACTTAGACAAGAAGCTATCTTGAGTGTTGAACTAACTTGTCCGTCGGAGTGCTAATTCCGGCACCCCCGACCGGAGTGTTTCCATCTTTTCAGGTGACTAGCTGAGGATCACTAGCGTCTCCCAGGATCTGAAGAGTATTTCCAAACCACTTCTCCACATAATTGGCGCCGTCTGTGGGAATACTCAAATACATCCATGGCAGGCGTGACTGAAGATCCTCCGGTAGCCATTGACGAGACCGCACAGGGAGATGACCTTACTCCAGCAAATATGCTCGGAAAAGAAACCATCGCTGCAAGACGCGCCTTGAACTTCGATTCACCAACGACTTCAGCGCAAGAGACAATGCAGGCGATCATGGAACAAGCGAAGCAAACGAACAAAGGCTGGAGAACATGATCGCTGAAAATGAACGTCTCCGTCAAGATTTGGCCCTCGAAGTCGCAAAATCGAAAGAAGCCATGCGCCAAGATCCCGAACGACCTCCGAGGGCCGGTGGACAACGACCTCGAGCCCGACCAAAGGATACCAATAGCGACTCCAACTCATTATCCACGGAGCTCACCAAGAAGGGACGATCCGAAACTTCCAGCTCCTCCGAAAAGAGTCTACATACGAGGAACAAGCGTAGGCGGAGCAGTTCAGACGAAGAAGACCAGCACGATCCTTTTGTCCGACGGATCGCAAGGGCGGCCCTGCCAAAGAAGTTCAAAGCTCCATCATTCACTCTTTACGATGGCAAATCAGACCCCACTGATCATATCCGTCATTACAAGCAGGCCATGACATTGCATGCAGACAACGAAGCCCTCATGTGCCGAATATTCCCCAGCAGCCTGGGGCCATTAGCTGTCCGGTAGTATTACAAGCTGGAGCTGGCCTCCATCAAAAGCTTCCATCAATTACAGAAGTCCTTCAGGGCCAGGTTCATCACCAACGAGGTACAGCCGAAGCAGGCCGATTCCCTCTGGGCTATGCAGATTCAGTCAGGAGAAACGCTCAGAGCATATTGGCGCGCTATTGGGAGTGCTTCAACCTCGTCGACGACGCTTGCAATGACTCCATGGCCATCACCGCCTTCAAAATGGGACTACATCCTGATAGTCCTCTTCGCAGTTCCCTGACCAGAAGACCCCCCAAAACAGTCTGGGCATTGATGAAAAAAGTTGAGGAGTATTGCAAAGTGGAAGATGATGCCTTGAGAATAAAAGCCGGCCAAATGTCCAATAAAACGGCCCTTCCTGAAATTGCTCAACCAATAAGCTCCGTGCCACCTCCTAGCCTAGAACCTCGGCAACGCGCTAGACGAGACAAAATGCGGGATACTCGCCGAACAAGCGATCAATGTCCCCACCGGACGAATGAGCAACTGCAAGTCGACAGCAGACGCTCGAGGCGTGCCGACAAAAAGTACACAGAGTTGTCAGAACCAATCGCTGCAATAATGACCAAAGTCCAACACCTTCCATTCTTCAAATGGCCGTCAAAGATGGTGGGGCCGCCCGACACGCGAAGAAGGGATAGGCGGTGCGAATATCACAAAGATCACAGCCACGAAACAGAGAGCTGCTACGCATTAAAAGATCACCTAGAAGAACTGGTGCAAGACGGCCGACTGCAACAGTACGTGAGAAAGGGAAAGCCAACCAAGGCACTAGCCTTGAGGCAGGACTCTCCTCCACTTGGCGTGATCCATGTGATCTACAGCCTGCTTGCACCCCCAACCGTGCACACAATTGAATCGCATCCAATCCCCCAGGAGCAACGTATTCTGACTGAATGGCCCAAAGAAGCTCCGACAATTACTTTCAATGACTCCGACCTTAGTGGCACAACAGCTTCCCACACTGATCCGTTGGTCATTAGCTTACGCATAAACCGGTTCACCATTGAACGAATTCTCATAGACCCGGGGAGTACTTCAGAGGTCATGTATTACCAAACTTTCGTCAAACTCGGCCTCAACGAGTCAGATCTGTCTCCGGCGCCTCATCCATTGTTCGGCTTTAATATGAATCCCGAATACCCGTTAGGAAAGATCATACTACCTGTCCGAGCGGGCTCCAGAACGGTCGAAGTAGAATTCCTGGTCGTAAAGCTCCCTTCGCCGTATAATGTCATCATGGGGCGAACCTGGATACATATTATGAAGGCCGTTCCAAGCACTTATCATCAGCTCCTACGCTTCCCGACAGCCCATGGCATTGAAGAGATTCGTGGCTCCCCCCAATCAGCACAAGCAGCGATTTTATGAAAACCCTATCACTGACCCGATCTGTGGGCTTTGATACTTGTGTATATTTCACTTCTGCAATGCAAACCATCTTTCTTTGTCGTTCAATTTATTTCACAAACCCCATTGTGACACTCGTTATGACGATTAAGTCTCCGGATTCGGAGCGCCCTTCGTGGATATCACGATTGGCCACATTAAGTCTCCAGATTCGGAGCCCCCTTTGGTGCATGTCACCTTAGGGCCGATCAAGTCTCCGGATTCGGAGCCTCCTTTGGTGCATGTCACCTTAGGGCCGATCAAGTCTCCGGATTCGGAGCGCCCTTCGTGGATATCACGATTGGCACATTAAGTCTCCGGATTCGGAGCCCCCTTTGGTGCATGTCACCTTAGGGCCGATCAAGTCTCTAGATTCGGAGCCCCCTTTGGTGCATGTCACCTTAGGGCCCATCAAGTCTCCGGATTCGGAGCCCCTTTGGTGCATATCACCTTAGGGCCGATCAAGTCTCCGGATTCGGAGCCCCTTCGTGGATATCACGATTGGCCACATTAAGTCTCCGGATTCGGAGCCCCTTTTGGTGCATGTCACCTTAGGGCCGATCAAGTCTCGGATTCGGAGCCCCCTTTGGTGCATGTCACCTTAGGGCCGATCAAGTCTCCGGATTCGGAGCGCCCTTTGTGGATATCACGATTGGCACATTAAGTCTCCGGATTCGGAGCCCCCTTTGGTGCATGTCACCTTAGGGCCAATCAAGTCTCCGGATTCGGAGCCCCCTTTGGTGCATGTCACCTTAGGGCCGATCAAGTCTCCGGATTCGGAGCGCCCTTCGTGGATATCAAGATTGGCCACATTAAGTCTCCGGATTCGGAGCCCCCTTTGGTGCATGTCACCTTAGGGCCGATCAAGTCTCCGGATTCGGAGCCCCTTTTGGTGCATGTCACCTTAGGGCCGATCAAGTCTCCGGATTCGGAGCGCCCTTCGTGGATATCACGATTGGCTACATTAATTCTCCGGATTCAGAGCCCCCTTTGGTGCATGTCACCTTAGGGCCGATCAAGTCTCCAGATTCGGAGCCCCCTTTGGTGCATGTCACCTTAGGGCCGATCAAGTCTCCGGATTCGGAGCCCTCTTTGGTGCATGTCACCTTAGAGCCGATCAAGTCTTCGAATTCGGAGCGCCCTTCGTGATATCATGATTGGCCACATTAAGTCTCCGGATTCGGAGCCCCCTTTTGGTGCATGTCACCTTAGGGCCGATCAAGTCTCCGGATTCGGAGCCCCCTTTGGTGCATGTCACTTTAGGGCTGATCAAGTCTCCTGATTCGAAGCGCCCTTCATGGATATCACGATTGGCCACATTAAGTCTCCGGATTCGGACCCCCCTTTTGGTGCATGTCACCTTAGGGCCGATCAAGTCTCCGGATTCGGAGCGCCCTTCGTGGATATCACGATTGGCTACATTAAGTCTTCGGATTCAGAGCCCCCTTGGTGCATGTCACCTTAGGGCCAATCAAGTCTCCGGATTCGGAGCCCCCTTTGGTGCATGTCACCTTAGGGCCGATCAAGTCTCCGGATTCGGAGCGCCCTTCGTGGATATCACGATTGGCCACATTAAGTCTCCGGATTCGGAGCGCCCTTTTAGTGCATGTCACCTTAGGGCCAATCAAGTCTCCGGATTCGGAGCCCCCTTTGGTGCATGTCACCTTAGGGCCGATCAAGTCTTCGGATTCGGAGCGTCCTTCGTGGATATCACGATTGGCTACATTAAGTCTCCGGATTCGGGCCCTTTAGGTGCATGTCACCTTAGGGCCGATTAAGCCTAGGTGCTTCACTAAGCGTATTAAAAATCGATTAAGTCTCTAGATTCGGAGCCCCCCTTTAGGTGCATGTCACCTTAGGGCCGATTAAGCCTAGGTGCTTCACTAAGCATATTAAAAATCGATTAAGTCTCCGGATTCGGAGCCCCTTAGGTGCATGTCACCTTAGGACCGATTAAGCCTAGGTGCTTCACTAAGCATATTAAAAATTCAGAACAAGACGCAAATAAGGTCCTTAACTGAGCATATCAAAAATTCAGAGTAAGATGCAAATGTGTGAAATAAAACTTTTTATTCGATCAAACAGTTGTTACATAAACGCAACTCACATCTGAGCATTACAATTTTTATTTAATCAGACAGTTGTTACATAAACGCAACTTGCATTTGAGCATTACAATACCCATGTCCGATCTCAAAAGCTAAAAAGGGGAGAAGACGCATTGGTAAAGCGACAGCGCCGAATCAACTCCCGTCGCCCGGAAGTCCTCCGTGGTTTGCAATGCCTTGAGCCAACTGTGCCCAAGTCTTTCCTTGATACCATTGACAATGTCAAGGCAAAGATCCAAGACAAGGAGGGATAAACCCAACGGTCGTTGCCTTTCCTTTCGGGGTGATCTGCTTCGACGACTTGAAGATTCATGCCAACCTTGGGACGCCCTACTTCCTATACGGATGGATCCTCTGCCGCGATCCATGGCAACACCAAGTTCGGCTGAACTCCAGCCTCTAACTAACATTCCCGCTTATCTCACCTCACATAAGTGATTGTTTATCTGCGCAAAGCGCCCACTCCTTTTATTTTCAATATTGGCAGCGATCTCGAGGCCCCCAATCCCGAGGTGATTTCGCTAACACTAAATTCCATGAGAAAAACGTCGGTTGACATTCGCCACGACGTAGTTATCCAAACGACTTTTTGAAGCACATGCACTGGCCAAAAATTTAGGCTCCCAGCCGAGTTGAATTTGCCAAAGCCACTCTACCCACTGGCTTTCGGCTTCTTCAAGTGACAATAGCCTGTCTGGATTAAACGGCTATCAAGTATGGATTGACCCTGCCGGTCAACGCTTATACGTTCATTCCAACATAATAAAACGAAACACATACATGCCGAATATGAATTACAATAAAATATTTGTAACAGAACGTTTTTTATTCAACAAAACAAGCAATAAATTACATAGTTTTGAACGTGAGCTGCGTTTTAGCCTTACAATAAATATACTTATACGGCGTCACCCTTATCATCACTCTTCTCCACTTCAAAAGCAGAAAACGGAAAATGTTTACTGTAGTAGAGTGGCGATGCCAAATCGATGCCTGCCGTTCGAAGAGCTTCAGCGGCTTGAGATGCCTTGATCCAACCATGCCTAAATCCACGATTCTCACATCGGCAAACTTCTTCGGCAGGTTTTTCCTTGGTCTTCTCGATTCCAACTCTTCGGCCTTCATGGAAACCTTTCTCATAGGCCCTTCCCTTCGCGTTCTCCATTGCGAACATACTCGCCGTCTCACGATCGGCAAGCGCGGAACTGATAAGTTTTTCCTTCGCGTTCTCCATTGCGAACATACTCTCCCTTCGCAAGTTTTTCCTTGGTCTTCTCGATTCCAACTCTTCGGCCTTCATGGAAACCTTTCTCATAGGCCCTTCCCTTCGCGTTCTCCATTGCGAACATACTCGCCGTCTCACGATCGGCAAGTGCGGAACTGATAAGCCGGCTGGTAACCCTCTCTTCGACGATTGGGTTTCCCTGCCCGGCGGGTTGTGCCTGGGCTGCCTTGGTCATCCTCAACTCGCGCTCAGCCGCCTCCGCGCGGGCCTCTAAACTTCGAATACGTTCATCCTTCTTTTCCATTTCTCGGAGCGCGCAACCGCATGCCGATTTCATAGGCAGTGTACAGCCCCTTCACCGCCCCATGAATGCCTTCGCGAAACACTACGTAGTCCTGGCGACCTACCATCGATTGCTGAACCTCAGGCGGGAAAATTTGTCGAGCAAACTCGACCGCTACATTTGGGTCTCGAACGATCGAGTCCGCCTCTGTCATGGGTCTGTTCCCCACAAATACCGCGAAGCTTAATGGGCGCGGATTCGCCTCAGGTCCCCTCTCGACTCGAGGTTGGGAAGTTCTGCCCTGCGACTGCTTGTCCCGCCTGGGCGACCTGCTTCGACGTCGAGGAGACTGACGCCTCTCTCGATCCTTGGAACTCCTGCTCCCTGTGCGCGGAGGGTCATTACCTCGATTCATGTCTCCACCTAGCTCAGCCAGCGTCCTCGCTTCCCCTCTGCTGTTAAAGAAGAGTCTGTTCGACATTCACTCGATACCTTCAAACGCTGGAGTCAGTTGTCTGCTATGCTCATAAAAGTTTTACCTTTAATCATTTATCCTTTACAGAGGCAGCACCCTCGAGGCCATCTCATTAATTGTAAAAACCTCAATCGCCCGGCGCCGACTAGATCGACCCACTTGGGGCAAAGGCAGGCAGATCTATCGCAAATTTGAAGGTCGTCTCCTCCGGCGCCCGAATGATCATGCACCGCCTGGGGCAAGGGCAGATTCATCAATCTATTCGGCTTATGTACCCCAGCCGGCTCATGAATCGATCCTTCACAAATCTTAAGGTCGTCTCTTCCGGTGCCCGAATGATCATGCACCGCTTGGGGCAAGGGCAGATTCATCAATCTATTCGGCTTATGTACCCCAGCCGGCTCATGAATCGATCCTTCACAAATCTTAGGGTCGTCTCCTCCGGCGCCCGAATGATCATGCACCCCCTGGGGTAAGGGCAGATTCATCAATTTATTCGGCTTATGTACCCCAGCCGGCTCATGAATCGATCCTTCACAAATCTTAGGGTCGTCTCCTCTGGCGCACGAATGATCATGCACCGCCTGGGGCAAGGGCAGATTCATCAATCTATTCGGCTCAGTACCCACTACGCGGCACATAAATGATAATTCCTTCACAAAGCTTAAGGTCGTCTCCTCCGGCGCTCGAATGATCATGCACCGCCTGGGACAAGGACAGATTCATCAATCTATTCGGCTCAGTACCCACTACGCGGCATATAAATGATAATTCCTTCACAAATCTTAAGGTCGTCTCCTCCGGCACCCAAATGATCATGCACCGCCTGGGGCAAGGGCAGATTCATCAATCTATTTGGCTTATGTACCCCAGCCGGCTCATAAATCGATCCTTCACAAATCTTAGGGTCGTCTCCTCCGGCGCCCGAATGATCATGCACCGCCTGGGGCAAGGGCAGATTCATCAATCTATTCAGCTCAGTACCCACTACGCGGCACATAAATGATAATTCCTTCACAAAGCTTAAGGTCATCTCCTCCGGCGCCCGAATGATCATGCACCGCCTGGGGCAAGGACAGATTCATCAATCTATTCGGCTCAGTACCCACTACGCGGCACATAAATGATAATTCAATATTGTCGTAGAATATTCAATTTCTGATTCGGCACACGAATTTCTAATTCAATTTCTGATAATTCAATTCCTGATTTTATCCAAATGCGTGAAAGGCAACGTATCTTCATTAACATAACTTCACAAACCATGGACAAGTAGTGGAGAAATACAAAGGTAGTTTTCATTAATAAATTGAGCGCAAATAGTAACCAATTTATACATGAAAATTACTAAGCCAACAAAAGTCTACCGAATAAAAACTTACATCAAAATCAAACGTCTACCGAACAAAAACTTACATCAAAATCAAAAGCACTTAATAAAATCAAGATGACTCCCAGATCAATCCTTGGGGTCAGATTCAAGTGGCTCAACATTCACTTGCTCGTAGGGAATTGGCAAGGCCAATGTAACTCCAGCGGCAGCAAGGGCTTTGAGCCATCCATGTTTGAACCCCCGATTCTCGAATTTGGGGACTTCATCTACATATTCCGCGAAGGCGGCACTTTTTCCTGCCTCAAATGCCGCAGAAGCTTCAGAATCAGCTTTCTCCTTGGCGGCCTTGAGCTCCGCTAACTGGACCTCCGCCTCGGCAAACGCCTCCTTGGCTAACTTGAGCGAATCTTCGCTTGCATTTGCCCTACTCTCAGCGTCAGAGCGAAACTGTTCAGCTGAGCGAGCCCTCTCTTTCTCTGCTTCAGCTCGCGCACTCTCCATCGCGGCTCTCATACTTTCAAATTCGGCCCTACTCTTTTGACCGTCCGCCTCCGCTTGTAAACGATCAACTCTGCCGAGGGCATCATGGAGGCGGCGACCTAGGTCCGCGATCCTGCCAACAGTCTGCAAAACAAGTTAGGATCGTCAGATATCTTTAAATAAAAACAAAGTCAAGAGAATTTGAGATGGTCACTGACCAGGAACGCCGACTGCGCAGATAGGGCTACGGCCATAATATCCGGCACGGCGCGAAAGGCTGCGACGTCAGCCGGCAAGGAAATTGAAGCCGCCAGGCTCAATGCCACGGCTGGATCCTCAATAGCTGAAGCATCGGAGGAGATCGGCGTATCTTTGATCTTAGGCCGAACAATAAAAGGCGCAGCCACGTCCGACTCTTCTAAACGAGGCCGTTTGGAAGAAAGGCTAATTTCTGACCCAACCTCTCCCTCGGCACTACGCTTTTCGCCCCGCTCCTCCGGAATCAGCCGTTCATCAATGACCTATTCCTCAACCTCTTCCCCCATTTTGGCCTCAGCGACCTGAATCGTCTCTTCAATAGCGGGTACGAAAGTTTTAATCAAGGTGGGCTCAGAATGGGCAGCCTCGGCCTTCTTTCGAGCAGCCATTCGCTCGGCATTTTTCTTGCGTGCCATTTGCGTAAGGCTTTCCCCAGCCATAGCTTCAAAAATATCGCCGGGTAGGTCCCCCAAATTTGCAAAAATATCTCCAGACGAAAACTCCGCCTGACCCGAAGTGGACGGTGAAGGCTAGTTAAGTCCGGCAGCCTCAAACGCCGAGCGTATCGCTTCGTCGACCTCTTCGGCCTCCTCAGCAATCTCTCTGATTGGTTCGGCAATTACCTCTACCACTGGCTCAGCCTCTGCCCTCGAATCCGAATCTTCGAGGCCAATTTGCCTCAGGCTCTTGAAGTTGGGAAAGATAAGAGCCGAAAGCTATTGATCGCCGGATGGAATTGGAATGCCTTTCGCAGCCGAGAACGTAGTATAAGTAGGTTCGTATCGGAGGAGTATGTGAGCCGCTCTCCTTTGCTTTTGTACGTTTGGATAGCCGAAGTATCTGAGCGCAGACTTGATCTCCTCAAAGACTGCCTCGTCGGTTGAGGGAAGAATCTTCTTCAATCTGTTACCTGCAAAGAACAAGGGGTGATTAAAGGAAAAAAGCCGAGTAAAGGGTAAGTCAACAAACACAAGGTGTTACGCGGCAACCTGGATCACCCTTCCGTCTGGGAATAAGATCTAGGCAGTCTTCGCCTTCACCGAACTCCCAATTACCTTGGACATTGACCATTATGTCATCAACCCTCTTACCAGAATTGGCAAGCATGGTTATCAAGTGATGGTCAGTGTCTTTGGCCCTGAGAAAGTATCGCCCCAGCCGACCAGAAGATTTGGCCAAAGCGCAGCAGTGCCGAATCGCTGGAACGCCAAGGTTGATCCTAAGACGTCGGTTCAACTCGATCACCCCCATGATGATTCGAAAGAAATTTACGTTGGGTTGAGAAGGAATCAGACTCCAATAGCAAAGGACGGCCCTAAGCAATGGGTGTAGGGAAAACAGACTCTGCCCTCCGCTATGGATAATAGAGGGAAGACGATCATGTTCTGATCCTCTCTCTCCATATCAAGGGTATTGTCCGTTACAAGAGATAAGTGGACGTCGTCGGGAATGGAAAAATGTCTCCGGAATCCGGAAATACGACCCTCAGAAAGGAGGTCTTTCAAGTGTTTAGCCATGTTCGCAGGGATTCAAGTTTTCGTCGAAATCAAAACGACAAACAAAAAATAGGATCGTAAAGAAGGGAGAAGAAGACTTACGAAGATTAGACGGAGAAGAGTTGCAGAAAACGCGAGTCAGAGAAGGGATATCCGCTGGCGGTCTAAGAGTCTCGAATACTCGACGAACTGTGCAATCGAAAGGACTGAAATTTCAAATTACAATAAATGCGAAGCACACGATTGAGGCGGGAAAGCGTAATGATGAACGAAAAGGCGTGTGTATCCTGACATCTATATTGGGGTATGTGAAGCCGCCTGACCTATTTTAACTTTTCCAATTCAAGACCAAACACGCCGATTAACTACCGTCAATAGGGAGTTTGGGGGGCAATTATGGGAGCCGAATTTATTGACAAAGGCAGAAGGCACGCGCGATACAAGACTGATAATAATCGGCTGTATCCGGCGAGAATAGGGGTGCCGAATATATTATTTGGGCCGAATAAGTGTGTAGTATTGGAGTCGGATAGTGTAAAGGACAATGATCAAAAAGTAGGCCCAGGCCCCGAGGATCGAGAGAAACAGGTATAAATACAAGAACAACATATTTAGTAGGTATGTAAGAATCACTCCACTTAACTTAGACAAGAAGCTATCTTGAGTGTCTGAACTAACTTGTCCGTCGGAGTGCTAATTCCGGCACCCCCGACCGGAGTGTTTCCATCTTTTCAGGTGACTAGCTGAGGATCACTAGCATCTCCCAGGATCTGAAGAGTATTTCCAAACCACTTCTCCACAGTGAATAATGTGAATAAGCAGAATTATTGAATATAGCAACAAGCATATAGATTATACGAATTAGATGGGGCTCCTAATTCAATGACTTACCTCATCTTCAGAGACTAATCCTAATCAATTCAGGGAAAGTGAATATTTCATAAAAAAATATGTGCTTACCTTATGGAAATCAGAATGAAGTCCTTCAGAGTATCCAAACACCAGGTCCTTTGCTGCTAAGTGTACTAATATTTAGCATCAAAACCTATTCAAGGTTTAGAAACAAAAACAAAACGAACAAAACCCATAATTAACGTTCTAACATGTTTGAATAGGAACTTGAGAAAAAAATTCTAGGTTCATCCTACACAATAATATCAACATGATCCTATTTTTGTAGAACTTTTAGTATCATATTAATAAAATTCTTCTCATCGAATAGTAGGATTATAGCGATCCCGGTTTTGATCCAACTCTTGTGGTATTTCGGACTCTGGGTTTAATGCTCTCATATTGTTGTTTACCTCTTTCTTCCCTTGTATCTCTTTGAAATTGGCTTTCGAGTCGTTGTGATTGTGTTTGGTAGGGCTGAGCAAGGAATCCGTGAAATTCGTAATCTGATCCAGTCAAGTCCAATCCGATAGGTTTGGATTGGTTTTTTGAATCCGTGGTTCCGTTTCGGATTGAAGAATTAAAAATCCGTAGTCCACGGATTGGTTCTGGATTGAACCTCACGGTTCCGGATTAGAACCGATCCGGACCGTATACAAATAGTCTATATTTTTATTATATATCCTCCCCCATAATATCTTCTCTTATTCCATATAAAACATAAACTCAAACCTAAACCAGCATAATATCTTCTTTTATTACTTTTGTTTGTTAGTTTTTAGTTTTAATTTGTAATGGTCTAAATATTTATGGTGAAACCAGTTTTCTTATGATTGTTTAAATTCTAGAATAGTATGTCGCTATTATAGAAAAACATGTTGCTATTGTGGAACTAATATAACGCTATGTTTATGTTTTTATGAAATTAAAGTGTTATATATATATATATATATATTTGTTATTTAATTATGTGAATCCGTGGTCCTAAACCGATCCAATCCGTGTTTAAATGGATTGGTTCGGATTGGTTCCATGATTTAAACGGATTGGATTGGTTTTAATTTTTCAGGAACCGTAGATAACGGATTGGTCCTGGTTTTACCCCAATCCGGTCTAATTCGGACCATGCTCACCCCTAGTGTTTGGACAAGTTGGTCGCTTGTTTTTCAAACCTTGTGTTGCCCAGAATTTTGGTCCTCCGCTCAAACGGCACTTCCTACGCTCGAGTAGGCTTTGCAAACTCTCAGTACGTTTGCAAGTTTGCAAAACTACTAGGAGAGTAATTTCTAAGCTCGAGCGGGTGGTCACTCGAGCGGCCTTACTTGTGCTCGAGCGTAGGTCTGTTGTCTGCAAAACTGCTGGACGTGTGTTTTCTACGCTCGAGCGTCACTTCTTGCGCTCGAGCGATGAGCGTCTTATTCATTGTGTCTTAGCGCTTGAGCGGCCTTTCTTACGCTCGAGCGGAACAACTTTTTGTGTTTGACACTCGAGCGGCACTTCTTGCGCTCAAACGGACTGTGTGTATATCAGATCGTGAAAATGACTTTTTACATCCCTTTTTAGATATTTTCTCCCTAAAACCTAAAGTTGAGAACCTCTCTCTCTAAAACACACACACGCACACACACACACACACACACACACACACACACACACACACACACACACACACACTCTCTCTCTCTCTCTCTACATTTTCACCTAGTTTTAGTGAATTCTTCACCCTAATCCCTTTGTTAAAAAGGTAGACCATCTCAAGATTTCCATTTTGATCCGAATAGAGTTTGTTTTGGGCATCTTTTCACTCTTGCTTAGCTCTTCTTCTCTCTTTGAGGTAGGGATTTTCTTCACCTTCATATGATTTTTAGCTTAGTTATTTGTCGTAATGTAACAATGGTAGGATTTGAGAGTAATTTGAACAAACCTAGGATTTGGGTGTGAAATAAAAAAATGGATTTTTGGTGAATGTGAAATAAATGGGTATGGAGTTTGAATATGAGGTAATAATGTGTTTAAATTGTTGATTTTGGTACTTGGGTTGTTATTTGGAAAAAAGGAAGTTTTGTCCTAATTAGATTAAATTGTTGTTTTGTATAAATAACTGAAATTGACATTGGAAATGTGCAATTGGATGATTGTTGATGTAAATGGTGGAGTTGGACACGTGTTGTCTCTCACCTATGAAAATTTGAATAATTTATCTATTAAGAAGATTGTATATCTGTTTAGAAATATCTGTATTGGGCTATCGGTAAGAGATAGCTATGATTGTTGTAGAAATTGCATGAGGATTAAGTAAACTAAACTAATCAATTGTTGGTTGTCATTGAATATGACTATGTTTTAAATACATTGTATATGTATAATGTTTGGGAAGAGAAAGGGGATGTACTCCATTGTTTGGAAGGAGCTAGGGGATGAACTCCATTAAAATTAAGTTGGCCGGAGTGTCCAGGGTGAAAGTCCCAAAATCTTGTGTATACATGAGTGCTGATCCCGTTGACAAAATTTCCGTAAAATGGTAGATTGAAGTGTTTGTGTGATAATTGTGTTGATTTGAGGACCACTGAGTTGTAGTCTCGGTTGGGTTTTTGACAGATAATGAAATTGGCTCATGAATTGAGAAGAATAAATTAACCTGAAATGAATTAAAGGCAAATGGATTGAAATATGAACTTTGGGACTTTATAACTATTTAAAACGTGAATGTCTTATCACAAGCATTGTATATGCATATTGTACTTGTACCTTTGTTAAATCTCATATATTGTGTTAGATTGTTCCTACTAGGCTTTGGCTCACCCTATTTGGGGGAAATTATTTTCAGGTGCTTGTGACATACCTCCACCAAGGAAATAACTTAGAGGGATTTTTGGGAAGCAAGAGCTTTATTTTGTTTTATTCTTTTGTATAGCCAATGGCTTAAATTGTAATTGAGCAAGGCTTACTTTTGTGTAACCAAGCAATGACTTGGAAAGATGTAAACCTATAAGGCATCTGACTATATGTTTAGTTTCATTTCTCTTAACATTGTAACATGAACATTGGTGAATGTATAACGCATGTGTTAACTTTTGTAATCGAACTCTGATGAATGAAAGTATTTTATTTCTATTATTCTTCTGCTTATGAATTGGATCTATTGTATTATTTTGATGGCGTTACAACTTGGTATCAAAGCGTACCAGGTTTGAATACTTTGGGTATGTGGGAAGTGAATGGGTTTGTCTCGCTTGGTTGAGACGTTAGTATGTATTGTATGCTTATGTGATAACATGCTTATATGATTATATGGGTATGGGATTTAATTTCTAAGATACTGATTGGGTCTACCGGTTTCTGGAAGTCTTATTGGAAGAGCACTTGATCACTGTTCTTTCTAATTGAAACTCAAACAATGCCACTGGACGGTTATTATCTATGAAGGAAATTCGTATGTGTTTATGTGATTACGTGCTTATATGCAGTGATTTACCGTTGTCCATCGCATTAGGACGTGGGTGAGTTAGCTTTGACACATTTGTTAATGTGCTAATACCTTTTGTTATCTTTATTAGGATGTCAGGACGTGGACGTGGTGGTGGTAGGCGTGGTAGGCCTTGAAGGCATGAGATGCCTTTATCGGATGATATTCCGGCACAGGAAGAAGGGGTTAGTCAATAGGCCATGGGAGCTTTAGCTCGCGAAATGGCCGGAGCTTTGCGAGAATCTATGGACATTCTCAGGGTTGAGAATCAAGTCCAGGCCCAAGTCACTGAGGCAGGGTCATTTTTTCTGAAGAGGGAGTTCTTCCAGTCGAATTTGGATGAGTTTTTGGGTGATGCCAAGGAGCCACTAAAAGCGGATGAGTGGCTAGAGCAGATAGTGAAAACGTTTGAGATGCTTGGCATCGAAGACGGGGATTTGACAGTGACCTTGGCGTCCTTCCAACTGAAGGGAGACGCGAGTCAATGGTGAAAGTATGCGTGAGGGCGCATTGGAGGGACTTGGAATGTTTTTGTCGACGCCTTCCAGGACAAGTTTTTGCCTCCCACTGTTAGGGAGAAGTTGAGAGACTAGTTCTCTAAGTTGGTGCAGTTAAATACATTAGTGGCCGAGTTTGAGGTCACATTCACCAGTTTGTCGAGGTTTGCACTTGAACTCGTAGCGACTGAGGAGCACCATTGTCTGGAGCTCGAGAAACGGTTGAGGACTGAGCTTATGTTTAGAGTGGTCGGATCCATGATTAGAGATTGCGGGCACCTTGTGGAGGTGGCAGCCCATCTTGAGACTATCATGCAAGCATAGAAGGAAAGGATGAGGGGCTCTAGAAAGAGTCAGGACAGTCAGGAGGACAGTAAGAGGCAGAGGGGTTCTAACCCCCAGTCGTCCCAGAGAGCTCAGTCAAGGTCCACTTTTCCAGTACCGAGTTCGGGTTCTGGGAGGGGTGGTCAAGGAGACATCACTTGTTTCAAATATGGTTAGTTGGGTCACAAGTCTCCAGCTTGCCCACAGAGACGTGGAAGGCAGCGAGCCGTATTGTCTTTGGCTCGTTCTCAGGGCTAGAGTCAGGGGAAAGGCCAGCTGCTTACTTGTTATCAGTGTGGCCAGGCGGGGCACATGAAGAGGTTTTGCCTTCAGTTGGGTGGCACATCTAGTGCCTCTGGTTCGAGGCAAACACTGAGTCACTCGCCTGCACAGTCAGCACAGGCCTCGAGGGCTAATCAAAAGCCTCTTTGGCTTAGTCAGTGCATCAGGCTTATGCTCCAAGGGTGAGCAAGTCAAGCAGAGACCTACGGGGTGTGTGTATGCTGTTACAGCACCGAATCTAGTACCAGCACCTTCTATAGTGAGAGGTACCTTCTTGTTTTGTAATTCAGTTACTAATGTATTAATTGATATGGGGGCATCACATTCTTTTATCTCGTCTGCATTTGCATTGGTTTTGGGGTTGGAGTTGGCACAGTTAGCATCTTCTATTTGTGTAGAGTCACCTATTGGTGGTGAAGTTATTCTGAAACAAGGGTGTCGGGGTTGTGACATCGAGGTTGCTGGTCATCGATTACCTTTTGTATTTGTATTGCTTGATATGTCTAGTTTTGATGTGATTTTGGGTATGGACTAGCTATCGTCATACCAGGCTATTGTAGATTGTTACCGTTAGAGGGTTACTGTATATACCTCGAGCGGTAATTGTTTTACTTCTTGGGGGACTAGGTGAATAGAGTCTTATCACCGGTATATGATCCACGTGGGCACAGTAAACTTAGTTGCCTTCTTGCTAGCTTTTTGAGTGGTGAGTGTGATGAAGTCCAAGTGGAGTTGCTAAGGGTAGTTTGTGAATACTCAGATGTCTTTCCAGACGATCTCACTAATTTGCCACTTCACCAAGAGATCGAGTTCTCTATTGATTTAGTGCCTGGTACGGCACAAGTTTCTATAGCACCATATCGGTTTGCACCTGCTGAGTTGAGCAAGTTAAAGAATCAACTCCAAAAATTGTTGGATAAGGGTTTTATCCACCTTAGTACTTCACTTTGGGGAGTACCAGCTCTCTTTGCTAAAAAGAAAGATAGAGCATTGTGACTTTGTATATATTACCGGAAGTTGAACCAGGTAACTGTTAAGAACAAGTACCCAAGGTCTCGTTTAGATGACTTGTTTGACCAGTTGAAGGGGTCATGTTGCTTCTCTAAGATAAACTTGAGGTTGGGTTATCACCAATTGAGAGTAAAGGAGGAAGATATCCCAAAGATGACATTTCGTACGCAGTATGGTCATTATGAATTTTTAGTGATGCCTTTTGGGCTGATCAATGCACCGATTGTATTTATGAATTTGATGAACTGGATTTTCAGGGAGTTTCTAGATTGTCTTGTGGTCGTCTTCATGGATGACATCTTAATTTACTCACCCTCTGAGGAGGAGCACAAGGAACACTTGTGTAACAACTCTGACCTATGATTAACTGTTAAACCATGATTAAGTATTGTGGTGGCCGAATAAATGGCAAGGATGGAGGAGGTATATTTTAGAAGCTAGGCTCTATTCGGCACACATCCCGCATAGACATGGGGGCCGAATAGGGAAGGATCCCTAGAGCCGAATAATAAAAAAATAATAATGATTGAAAAAGTAGGCTCTGGTCCCAAGGATCATAAAAAAAAACAAGTATAAATATAGTGGCAACGAACTAGAAAAGGTATGTAAAAAATCACTTCTGAAAACTTAGTAAACAAGCTTTCTTGAGGAAAACTGACTTGTCCGTCGGAGTGCTAATTCCGGCACCCCCGACCGGAGTATTTGTGTCTTTGCAGGTGACTAGCAGAGGATCATCAGCGTCTGCCAGGATCTGAAGAGTATTTCCAATCCACTTCACCACAATTGGCGCCGTCTGTGGGAATACTCGAATACATCCATGGAAGGCGTGACCGAAGATCCTCCGATAGCCACCGACGCGACCACACAGGTAGACGACCTCACCCCAGCCAACATGCTCGGAAAAGAGACCATCGCGGCACGACGCGCCTTGAACTTCGATTCGCCAACGACTTCAGCGCAAGAAACAATGCAGGCTATTATAGAACAAGCAAAGCAGAACGAACAAAGGCTCGAGAACATGATCGCTGAGAACGAACGACTCCGTCAGGATTTGGCCCTGGAGGTAGCAAAATCGAGAGAGGCCATGCGCGAGGAACCAGAGCGACCTCCGAAGGCAGACGGGCAAAGACCTCGGGCCCGACCAAAAGATACCAATAGCAACTCCAACTCATCATCCACGGAGCTCGACGCAAGGGGACGATCCGAAACCTCCAGCTCCTCCGAAAAAGATCTGCGAACAAGGAACAAGCGCAGGAGAATCAGCTCAAACGAGGAAGACCAGCACGATCCTTTCGTTCGACGGATCGCAAGGGCATCCCTGCCCAAGAAATTCAAAGCTCCGTCGTTCACTCTTTACGACGGAAAATCAGACCCCACTGATCATATCCGTCATTACAAACAGGCCATGACGCTACACGCAGACAATGAAGCCCTCATGTGCCGAATATTCCCTAGCAGCCTAGGTCCACTAGCCGTCAGGTGGTATTACAAGTTGGAGCCAGCTTCGGTTAAAAGCTTCCGACAACTGCAGAAATCCTTCAGGGCCAGGTTTATCACCAACGAGGTACAACCGAAACAGGCCGACTCCCTCTGGGCTATGCAGATCCAGTCGGGAGAGACGCTCAGAGCGTATTCGGCGCGATATTGGGAGTGCTTCAATCTTGTTGACGACGCTTGCAACGACTCCATGGCCATCACCGCCTTCAAAATGGGTTTACATCCTGACAGTGCTCTGCGCAGTTCCCTGACCAGAAGGCCCCCCAAAACAGTCTGGGCACTGATGAAGAAAGTTGAAGAATACTGTAAAGTCGAAGATGATGCCATAAGAATAAAAGCCGGACAAACCTCCAGCAAAACGGCCCTCCCCGAAATCGCTCGACCAATAAGCTCCGTACCGCCACCGAGCCCTGAGCCCCGGCAACGAACCAAGCGGGATAAAAGGCGGGACTCCCGCCGATCGAGCGATCAGTGCTCCCACCGAATGAACGAACAACTACAAGTCGACAGCAGACGCTCAAGGCGAACCGACAAAAAGTACACGGAGTTAACAGAGCCGATCGCAGCAATAATGACCAAAGTCCAGCACCTTCCATTTTTCAAGTGGCCGTCGAAGATGGTGGGGCCTCCCGACACACGGAGGAGGGACAGACGATGCGAATACCACAAAGATCACGGCCACGAAACCGAGAGTTGTTATGCGCTAAAGGATCATCTGGAGGAACTAGTACAAGATGGTCGATTGCAACAATACGTGAGCAAGGGGAAGCCAACCAAAGCATTAGCCCTGAGACAGGATTCGCCTCCGCTTGGTGTGATCCACATAATCTACAGTTTGCCGGCATCCCCGACCGTGCATACAATCCAATCACACCCGATCCTCCAAAAGAATAACATGTCAACTGGCAGGCCCAGAGAAACTCAGACAATTAAGTTCAATGACTCCGACCTCGTTGGAACGGAGGCCAGCCACGTCGATCCTTTGGTCGTCAAATTACGCGTACGACAGTTCAGCGTTGAACGCATTCTCGTAGATCCAGGCAGCACTTCGGAAATTTTGTACTACAGAACTTTTGTTGAACTCGGTCTCAACGAGTCGGACCTATCGCCGTCGTCTCAACCACTGTTCGGCTTCAACACGAATCCAGAGTACCCATTGGAGAAGGTCGTGCTCCCTGTTCGAGCGGGCTCAAAAACGGTTGACGTGGAATTCTTGGTTGTTAAGCTTCCGTCACCGTATAACGCCATCATGGGACGTCCCTGGTTGCACCTCATGAAGGCTGTCCCAAGTACCTACCATCAGCTTATGCGCTTCCCAACAGACCGCGGCATTGAGGAGGTCCGTGGCTCACCGCAATTCGTGCCAATGTAGATCTTAGGAAGATCCATTTACGGACCCGACTTGTGGGATCCGATGCTTGTACTGGTGCCACGTTTTAATGAAACCTCGACTTTCTTTCACTCATCTTCAGGCACCTTAGGGCCGAATAAGTCTCCGGATTCGGAGCGCCCTTCGTGGATGTCACGATTGGCCAAAATAAGTCTCCGGATTCGGAGCCCCCTTTGGTGCATGACACCTTAGGGCCGAATAAGTCTCCGGATTCGGAGCGCCCTTTGGTGCATGACACCTTAGGGCCGAATAAGTCTCCGGATTCGGAGCGCCCTTCGTGGATGTCACGATTGGCCAAAATAAGTCTCCGGATTCGGAGCCCCCTTTGGTGCATGACACCTTAGGGCCGAATAAGTCTCCGGATTCGGAGCCCCCTTTGGTGCATGACACCTTAGGGCCGAATAAGTCTCCGGATTCGGAGCGCCCTTCGTGGATGTCACGATTGGCCAAAATAAGTCTCCGGATTCGGAGCCCCCTTTGGTGCATGACACCTTAGGGCCGAATAAGTCTCCGGATTCGGAGCCCCCTTTGGTGCATGACACCTTAGGGCCGAATAAGTCTCCGGATTCGGAGCGCCCTTCGTGGATGTCACGATTGGCCAAAATAAGTCTCCGGATTCGGAGCCCCCTTTGGTGCATGACACCTTAGGGCCGAATAAGTCTCCGGATTCGGAGCCCCCTTTGGTGCATGACACCTTAGGGCCGAATAAGTCTCCGGATTCGGAGCGCCCTTCGTGGATGTCACGATTGGCCAAAATAAGTCTCCGGATTCGGAGCCCCCTTTGGTGCATGACACCTTAGGGCCGAATAAGTCTCCGGATTCGGAGCCCCCTTTGGTGCATGACACCTTAGGGCCGAATAAGTCTCCGGATTCGGAGCGCCCTTCGTGGATGTCACGATTGGCCAAAATAAGTCTCCGGATTCGGAGCCCCCTTTGGTGCATGACACCTTAGGGCCGAATAAGTCTCCGGATTCGGAGCGCCCTTTGGTGCATGACACCTTAGGGCCGAATAAGTCTCCGGATTCGGAGCGCCCTTCGTGGATGTCACGATTGGCCAAAATAAGTCTCCGGATTCGGAGCCCCCTTTGGTGCATGACACCTTAGGGCCGAATAAGTCTCCGGATTCGGAGCCCTCTTTGGTGCATGTCACCTTAGGGCCGAATAAGTCTCCGGATTCGGAGCGCCCTTCGTGGATGTCACGATTGGCCAAAATAAGTCTCCGAATTTGGAGCCCCCTTTGGTGCATGACACCTTAGGGCCGAATAAGTCTCCGGATTCGGAGCGCCCTTCGTGGATGTCACGATTGGCCAAAATAAGTCTCCGGATTCGGAGCCCCCTTTGGTGCATGACACCTTAGGGCCGAATAAGTCTCCGGATTCGGAGCGCCTCACAATTGGCCAATTTAAGTCTCCAGATTCGGAGCCCGTCCTAAAAAACTAATTAAGCCGAATTACTAGTACGGTTCGCCGGACAAGCGTGTCTTATTCGGCCCACGAGTACGACCCATTCCGGTTTAATCACATTCTGCCTGAAGCAAGGGCCGATTCCTGAATGCAGGAAAAATATTTAAGCAAAAATATCTAAGCTACACAAACGTTCCGGTAGCAAACTGTTAAACCATACGAAATGACTTGCCTAACCATTAAAAGTTGGAATTAGGAACGTCCATCTGGCATAGCTAAACAAAAGATTTTCTTCAGAGTGAGACTCAATTATATAAAATAACACTTTTTATTTGATTTAAAAGTTGTTACATAGACGCAATCCGCGTTCGAACATTACAATATCTATCTCTAACTTCTAAGACAAATCACGCATCGATCTAGCCGCGCCTGAATCGGCATGTCGCTGGGCCTCTGACACCATCGACAATGTCAAGGCCAAGATCCAAGACAAGAGAGGTTAGGGGCAGCGGTCGTCGTGTCTCCTTTCGGGGCGATCTGCTTCAACGACCTGGAGGCTGACGTGTTTCCAGTTTCTCCTTTCAGCGGTCCACCTCCTACATCGGAGAATCCCCCGCCGCAAACCGTCTGAGCGCCAAGTTCAGCCGGAATTTCAGCCCCTGCGACTATCATCACCATCTGATGGTGCCAACGCTTGACCACCCCACACGATAGATGTTTGATTGCATGAGGCGCCTGCCGCTTTTATTCTCAGTAATGGCCGCGATCTCGAGGCCCAAATCCCGAGGCGATTTTATCAATATTAAATCCCACGAGACAAGCGTCGGTCAACATTCTCCATGACCTAGTTAACCCAACGGTTGGCAAAAACGCACGCGCACAGGCTGCGCAAGGCCAAAAATTTACCCAGTTCACTCGGCCGGACTTCTTCAAAATTTCAACGACACACGCCGCAATGGCTTTATTAAAAAAGTAAACGGCCATTACATGCGTTCCGATCACGCACAAATCATCGCATCAATTTAACATGCCGAATCCGATTGTTGTATTTATATCTATCCAACCATTTATGCAATCAAATTAAATACGCACACGCCGAATGCAGGAGACAATTTGGTATTTTCAACAAAGCGTTTTTTATACAAACAACCAAGAAATTACATAATAGCAAACGCGACCAGCGTTCGAACTTTACAATAATTAAAGTCAGACGGCATCGCCCTCATCCTCACTCTTTTCAACCTCGAAAGCAGAAAACGGAAAATCCTCACTGTGATAGAGAGGTGACGCCGCATCGATGCCTGACAAGCGAAGAGATTCGGCGACTTGAGATGCCTTGATCCAACCATGCCTGAACCCACGATTTTCACATCGGCAAACCTCTTCGGCAAGCGTCTCCTTGGTCTTTTGGATTCCAACCAAGCGCCCTTCGTGAAAACCTTTTTCATAAGACCTCCCCTTGGCGGACTCCAATGCGAACATGCTCGCCGTTTCTCGATCGGCGATGGCAGCACTTATAAGCCGACTGGTAACCCTCTCCTCCACGATTGGATTCGGATTCACCTGCCCAGCCGGTTGCGGCTGAGCCGCTCTGATCTCTCTTAACTCACGTTCAGCCGCCTCCACGCGAGCCTCTAAACTACGGATACGCTCTTCCTTTTTCTCCATTTCTCGACGGGCGGCGCGCAATCGCATGCCGACTTCGTAAGCCGTATAGAGCCCTTTCACCGCCCCATGAATGCCCTCGCGAAATACTTCGTAGTCCTGACGACCGACCATTGACTGCTGCACTTCCGGAGGAAATATTTGTCGAGCAAATCGACCGCCACGTCTGGATCTCGAACGATCGAGTCCGCTTCCGTCATAGGTTTATTCCTCACAAATACTGCAAAACTTAATGGGCGCGGATTCGCGTCTGATCTCCTGTCGACTTGGGCGTGTGGCGATCTCCCCTGGGACTGCTTATCCCGTCTGGGCGACCTACTACGACGTCTAGGAGATTGACGCCTCTGTCGACCCATAGCACTCTTACTCCCAGCACGCAAGGGCGCACCACGGTGTTCACTTTGCCTCATGTCACCGCCAAGCTCAGCCAATGTCTTGGCTTCCCCTTTGCTGTTAAAGAAGAGTTTGTTGGACATTCGTACAATTGATTTTCTCTCAGGAGTCTGAATCAGATAAGCTACCAGACTCTTAAAAGCTATCCCTTTAATCATTTAACGCTCGCAAAGGCAGCACGATCGAGGCGAGTTCATTAATCGCGACACCCAATCGACTGACGCCGACTAAGTTAAGGGCAGATCCGTCAATCTAAGGGCCGAAGATCAGTAGGCAGTGAAATTGCAAATGGTGATTTTGATGGGATATGTATTGAATCTGCAGAAAATTAAAGTTTGGATAAACAATATTCAATATACGGCTTGTTTAGAATAGTAACCCCCTGGGGCAAGGGCAGATTCATCAATGTGTACGGCCAAACTACCCCAGCCGGCTCACGAATTGAGATTCATCAATATGTTCGGCAAACTACCCCAGCCGGCTCACGAATCGATCCAGAAGTTCTTATCATGAACCCCCTGGGGCAAGGGCCGATTCGTCAATCTAAGGGCCGAAGATCAGTAGGCAGTGAAATTGCAAATGGTGATTTTGATGGGATATGTATTGAATCTGCAGAAAACTAAAGTTTGGATAAACAATATTCTATAAACAATAGTTCCAAATAAAATCACTCGGACCAAATTCAGGGTTTCCCCACAATATATGCAATCCCATTTTACCAAATGCATTGATAAACACAGCACTCATTCATTAAAGTTAAACCACAGAACTCCTTTATACAAAGCGTGCGGCGGTAGAGCAAAAATTACAAGGAAATTTTCATCAATAAATTGCGCGCAGATGTTAACCAATTTATACATGAAAACTACCCTGAACCAACAAAGCATTATCCAAACGAAGGAAAAACAAAAACAAAAAGACGGCTGCCCAGTAAACGGCCCCCAGATCACTCGTCGGTATCAGATTCAAGTGGCTCAACATCCACCTGTTCATAAGGAATCGGCAAGTCCAATGTAACCTCAGCGGCGGCAAGGGCCCTGAGCCAGCCATGTTTGAACCCGCGATTCTCAAACTTGGACACTTCTTCAACATATTCTGATAGAGCGGCGCCCCTCCCTGCTTCGAAGGCCTCCGATTCAGCTTTTTCGCGGGCCGCCTTAAGCTCCTCTAACTGAGCTTCCGCTTCAGCAAGTGCCTCCTTGGAAAGTTTGAGCGATTCCTCGCTCACATTCGCTCTACCCTCAGCATCAACACGAAGCTGTTCGGCCACGCGAGCCCTCTCTTTCTCCGCTTCGGCCCTCGCGCTCTCCATTTCAGCTCTCATAATTTCGAACTCGGCCCTGCTTTTCTGACCCTGCACCTCTGTTTGCAAATGGTCAATTCTCCCGAGAGCATCACGCAGACGGCGACCCAAGTCGGTGATCCTTCCGACCGTCTGCAAAACAATTCGGTATGATTAGACGCGTTCAACAAAGAAAGCGAAATAAAGGTGACCTACCAGGAGTGCCGATTGAGCAGTTAGGGCAACGGCCATAATGTCAGGCACGGCACCGAAGGCTTTGTTGTCAGCCGGCAGAGAAATCGAAGCCGCCAAGCTCAGAGCCACGGCCGGATCCTCGACGGCTGAAGCGTCGGATAAAATCGGCATATCCCTGATTTTTGGCTGAATAACGAACGGAGCGATCGCGTCCGTTTCTTCAAGCCGAGGCCGTTTGCTATCAGAGCCAGCTTCTGAACTCGCTTCCCCCTCGGCACCGCGTTTTTGGCCTTGCTCCGGAATCGGCCGTTTCCCATCAATTTGTTCTCCACCCTCTTTTTCCGTATCGGACGCAACAACCACTATCTCCTCCGAAACGGGTACGGACGGCTTGATCGAGCTGGGATCTAATGCGGCACATTCAGCCTTCTTTCGGGCGGCCATGCGCTCCGCATTTCTTTTGCGGGCCATCTGCGTTAGGCTTTCCTTCGCCATACCCTCAAAGAAATCGCCGGGTAGATCCCCCAAATTTGCAAAAATATCCCCGGAAGAGAAATCTGTTCGTCCTGAGGCGGATGGCTCGGTGGCCTCAAATGCCGAGCGTATAGCCTCGTCGCCTTCTACTATTCTCTCAGTAGACCCCCCCTCCGGATCGGCGACCACCTCAACGCTGGGCTCGGCGTCTTCTCCCGAATCAGGAGCTACGAGACCGATCTGCCTAAGGTTTTTGAAGCTGGGGAAGATAAGCGCCGAGAGCTGTTGATCGCCGACTGGAATCGGAATGTTATCTGCGGCCGAGAAAGTAGTATAAGTGGGTTCGTACCGAAGGAGAATATGGGCGGCTCTCCCCTGCCGTTGTACGTTTGGACGGCCGAAATACCTGAGTGCAGTCTTGACTTCCCCAAGAACCGCGTCGTCAACCGAAGTCAGAATTTTCTTCAACCTATTACCTGCGGAAAATGAAAAACGATTTAGAAAAAAGAGCCGAATAAGAGATAGACCAACAAACAGGACATTGCGTGGCAACCTGGGTCGCCCTTATGTCTGGGAACAGGGTCCAGGCGATCCTCTCCTTCAGCGAACTCCCAATTACCTCGAACGTTGACCATCACGTCGTCAACCCGTTTGCCAGAACTGGCAAGCATAGTCACCAAGTGATGGTCGGTATCTTTGGCCCTGAGAAAATATCGCCCCAGCCGACCGGAGGATTTGGCTAAGGCGTAACAATGCCGAATGGCCGGAATCCCAAGGTTAATCCTAAGGCGTCGGTTCAACTCTAAGACCCCCATAATGATTCGAAAGAAATTTACGTTGGGTTGAGAGGGAATCAAACCCCAATACCGGAGAACGGCCCTAAGGAGTGGGTGTAGGGGAAAACGGACACCGCCCTCCGCAATGGATAAAAGAGGGAATACGATCGTGTTCTGATCTTCCCTCTCCATGTCAAGAGCACTGTCCGTTACAAGGGATAAATGGACGTCGTCAGGAATAGAAAAATGCTGCCGGAAGCCGGAGATGCGATCCTCAGAAAGGAGGTCTTTCAAATGTTTGGCCATCCTAGCAAGGAGCTAAGTATTCGCCGAAGCTAAAATAGCAAACAGAAAAATAGGATTACAAAGAAGGGATAAGAAAACTTACGAAAAACAGATGAGACAAAGGAAGGCGGGAGAAGTTGCAGAAGACGCGAGTCACAGAGGGATATGCACTGGCAATCCAAAAGTCTCAAAAAGATCGACGAAATATGAATCCGAAAGGGCCAAAGTTTCAAATCGCAAAAAATGCTGAGGTATACATGAATAAAGCGGGAAAGTGCAATGATGAGCAAAAGGCGCGTGCTTCCTGACATATTGGGGCGCGCGAAGCCGCCTGACGCTAAACTCCTCAAATTCTGAACCAAACACGCCGATTGACTGCCGTCAACAGGGAGTTCGGGGGGCAATTGTGGTGGCCGAATAAATGGCAAGGATGGAGGAGGTATATTTTAGAAGCTAGGCTCTATTCGGCACACATCTCGCATAGACATGGGGGCCGAATAGGGAAGGATCCCTAGAGCCGAGTAATAAAATAAATAATAATGATTGAAAAAGTAGGCTCTGGTCCCAAGGATCATAAAAAAAAACAAGTATAAATATAGTGACAACGAACTAGAAAAGGTATGTAAAAAATCACTTCTGAAAACTTAGTAAACAAGCTTTCTTGAGGAAAACTGACTTGTCCGTCGGAGTGCTAATTCCGGCACCCCCGACCGGAGTATTTGTGTCTTTGCAGGTGACTAGCAGAGGATCATCAGCGTCTGCCAGGATCTGAAGAGTATTTCCAATCCACTTCACCACAAGTATGTCTAATAAGTAATTAAGATGAAATTCTGGAATAATTGCATGTGTATTGCATTAATTGTGTTTTTATCTGTCTATTGTAGGAAGATTTGTTTGTGTTTCCGTCTTATTCTGCGAATTGAAGGCCTTATCGACATCCGATCACGAAATTGACTTGATATATGAGTTAATTGGAATTTTTAGGAATTTATGGTAAGTTCAATCGAAGTTTGATTCAGAACAAATTAATTACAATAAAATAGTGTCCATTTGATTAGTGGTAAGCTTAATTGATTAAACTCCCTAACCAAGCCTATATAAGGCTAATTTAACTCCTTGAGATCATTTTTGCACCTTGTAGACACGCCATTTTTGACCGTCCTCAAGACTTGGACGTCATCGTTTGAACACTCGATGATCATCCATGTTCATGTTCGTTTTGAGTTCCCGGAGGTCTCGGCTGCACGCCTTGCCTCAAGATCTCTCAACTTGTCTGTTTTGTGCTTGGTTGTGAACTAAGCACTTGTGTTTTTGCTTCTGAGGGAAGAAGGTGGCTTGTTGGCCATCCCCTCAACCCATCAGCCAAGGCTTGAAGCCCTCGGCCTTGTTTTCTTGCCATCGGCCAAATGTGTTGGCCGATCGGCACTTTATTTGGTCGGCCGGCCCTTGTGTTGGTCGATTGGCCATGTTTTCTGGCCAAACCCTGTTCATCTGCTTTATGCAGATATTTTGTGCCAGCTGTCACAGCTGGCATGCACAATTCACGCCCTCCATACATGTGTATGGAGGGATTTGCCCCTTGATTAGCTTGCTTAGGAAGCCTTGGAATTGGATTTCTATAAGAGGGGAGGCCCTCCTCCCTTCTCAAGGGTTCCAAAAATCTGAGATAGAAGATATATATCTATCTATCTCTATAGCTCCCTCTCTCTATACATTTGTGTGTGTATTTGTGCTCAAAAGGGTATTTTGTTCACACTATTGCACACACACACCTAGCAATACACCATCCTTGGTTGCTGAGGTCCCTTGAGGTTGATTTTAGAGTTCTTGGAGTGGTTTAAGCTTGGAAAAGTTACTGGAGCCTTGTTCTTGAAAGTGTTCTTCATGGATTAGTCGAGCCTATTCTAGTTGCAGAGCAATGCAAACAGAGGCAACATGAAGCATGGCGATGGATTTCTGAGCGAAGCCGACCGAGCATGCATTCATCCCTCATCTCGAGGCCATTTCAGTGTTTTAATAACTTAGAATAGTTATTTATTTTGATTCGGTTGTGTAATTAATTAATTAGCTTGTTAGTTAGTTAATTAGTTAATTTGTATTATTCTTTCGGTCCCTCCGTCGAGAGGGCGCAATTATGTAATAAGCGCGTGTGTGTGTGATGCATGTCTTCTAACCCCCACTTCTTTCTTCCTTTTACTTACCTGCTTTCAATGGTTAGTTTTAGGGCATGTTTCATTTAGCATACCTTATGCTTGCATGTCTGCATCATTCATTTGTATTGCATGCACCGGGCTCGGCGCATCATACTAACTGCATTGTATTTCAATTCCAAGTTGAATACATGTATCGAATTGTCGCATCTCACATGCCATTTTAGATTAGCCGAGCCTATTCTAATTGCACTTTGCATGCGATGCATTAGCCATTTCAACATGAACTAGGATCATGCATGATTTCTAACTAGTTTTTTGGTTTTGGCTCGGAGTACACTGTGAGTGTTTACGCCTTAGCATACTGCATGTGTGTTATTGATTGCCATGAAAGCATGCTTGCCATGAGGCTAATTGCTTATGTGATATAACTGCCTGAATGCCTGTGGGTGAAGGTTGGATTACTTGAATTGGAATGATTCATTGAAATCCGTGTTTTAGCCTACTTGCGAGTAGCAAACTTCGAACCATTTTTCAAACAAATGAAAATACAATGCTTTGTTCCAAATTAGGCGATCTAGTCTATACTTGTGTGTTATGCGCATCACATAGTAAATTCTAGCTAATAACCAGAATAAGAACGCATATGTTTTTCAAAAACAAGATATCATGTTTAGTACAGGCCGATCTTTGATCGGGCGAGCGGGGGTGCTCATAGATGACCTTCCCCAATCGTACCCAAGTTCCCGAGCCGAGGCAACTTTGGTGATGACCGACACGTGGCCTTAGGCACGAGTCAGGGTTTCCTAAATTCCCCCAAAATAAAATATTTAGGTGGCGACTCTGTATCTGGCAAAGCAGTCCATGTTTGGCACTTCTTTCTTAAAAATCAATTTTCCAAAACAATTTGCCGGATTTGGACTCTTTGGTGATTTATCGGTCTCGCATTGCACTTTGGGGGATTAGATTCAGAACCGTGACATTTGAGTCCGAACTATAGTAGCATGAAGCCCTAGGGCGAGTCTTGAAGTTGCCGACGTATGTAGAAGTACTTGATAGAGCATTGATGGCAGAGGCCATTCTGGCAGCAAAGAAACAAGCTTCAGCTTCAACAACTAAATGGAAGGGTAAACGATCCAGACTCAATTTCAAGAAGGGTCGGTCAGTTTCAAAAAGGCAAAATATGGGGTCCTTCAGTAGCTCTAGCCAGAGTAGTGGCTCTATTCCAAACTATCCTGACTGTGGAAGGAAGCATAAAGGCACGTGCTACCGTAACTCAGGTGCGTGTTTTCGGTGTGGCTAGACTGGCCACATGATTAGAGACTGTCCACTGAGATTAGACAATGCTAACCGTCCTGCAGCAAGTTCAGCCGGATCTGTTCCTATAACGAGGACTAATGCGAGAACTAATGCCAGGAGTAATACCAGGAATGAGACATTAAGGCAAGGGAAAGTGTTTGTGCTAGTTCCTGGAGATGTACAAAACACCGAATTTGTGGTGTCAGGCATAATTTCCATCTGTGCTCAAAATGCATGTGTCTTGATAGATTCCCGGTCCTACACACTCGACCATTAGAACCTATGAATTGTTTACTCTTTGTGTCTACACCATCTGGAGGTTCTATGATATATGCTTATGTATACCCGGCTTGTGACATTATAATTGGTGACATGACATTGTACATTGATTTGTTGCCTTTAAGCATTGATCATTTTGATTGTATATTGGGTATGGATTGATTGACGAAATATTGTACTACTATTGATTGTGTGAATAAAACCGTCATGTTTAGACCACCTGGTATGCCTGAGTTTGTCTTTACTAGAAGTGGGGTGGTTTCTCCGCCATACTTGATTTCATTTATGAAAGCCAAGAAATTGTTAAGAAAAGGATGTCGAGGCTACTTGTGTTGTGTGTTGACTGAGTTTTTGGATAGTGCTAATACGGAAATGATTCCTGTGGTCTGTGAATTTTCTGATGTATTTCTTACTGACCTATCTGGGGAGTTGATTGATAGGGAAATTGAGTTTATTATTGATGTAGAACCCGGGATACAACCAATTTCTAAGACCCCTTATAGAATGTCAACTTTTGAACTAAAAGAGTTGAAAGTCTAACTCTAAGAACTCTTAGATAAGAAATTCATCCGTCCGAACACCTCATCTTGGGGAGCTCCAATGTTGTTTGTCAAAAAGAAAGACGGATCTTTGAGGCTATGTATGGACTATCGTGAGTTGAACAAAGTGACAGTGAAGAACAAATACCCATTGCCCCGAATAGATGATTTATTTGACTAACTTCAGGGAGCACAAGTGTTCTCTAAGATAGACCTTAGATCCGGGTACCACCAGTTAAAGGTCAAGGCAGAAGATGTAGAGAAAACTGCATTTAGAACTAGATATGGACACTATAAATTTTTGGTGATGCCATTCGGAGTAACTAATGCACCCACAACATTCATGGACTTAATGAATAGAGTGTTCAAACAATTCCTTGATGAGTTTATTGTTGTGTCCATCGATGATATATTGATTTATTCTAAAAGCAGGGAAGAACATGGAAATTATCTGAGAATTGCTCTATAGGTCCCAAGGGAAAAGAAGTTATATGCAAAATTTTCCAAATGTGAATTTTGGCTTAATAGTGTGGCATTTCTGGGGCATGTAATCAATAAGGATGGTATCTCCGTGACCTACAAAAAATTGAAGCTATTATGGACTGGCCTGGATCGACAAATGTGTCAGAAGTTAGGAGTTTTCTGGGACTTGCTAGCTACTACAGAAGATTTATGAAAAACTTCTCAAAACTTGCTATGCCATTGACACAATTGACATAGAAAAATGTACCATTTGATTGGAATGATCAAAAAGAGTCTGCGTTCCAGGAGTTGAAAACTAGATTAGTGACCGCACCAATTCTAACTCTACCAAATGGAACCGATGGGTTTCAGATTTACAGTGATGCCTCCTATAAAGGTTTGGGTTGTTTGTTAATGCAGAATGTGAAGGTAATTGCTTATGCTTCTCGGCAGCTTCACTCTCATGAAAAGAATTACCCGACTCATGATCTTGAACTGGTAGTTGTGGTGTTTGCTTTGAAAATTTGGCGTCATTATCTATACGGAGTAACGTGTGAAGTGTATACTGACCATAAAAGTTTCAAATATTTCTTCACCCAAAAAGAACTGAACATGAGATAGAGAAGATGGTTAGAGTTGATCAAAGACTATGATTTGTAGATTTTGTACTATCCAGGGAAAACTATACAGTAGCAGATGCTTTGAGCCGAAAGTCAATAGGAAATTTGTCATGTTTGCTAACTGGTCAGAAAGAATTGCTATATGACTTGGAAAAGAACGAGATTGAAGTTGTGTTGCGTGAACAAGGCAGGATTTTAGCTGCTATCTCTGCCCAGCCCGTAATCATTGAAGAAATTAGAGAGAAACAACTGCAAGATGAATTCTTGAAAAAGATTGTGGATGAATTCGACTCAAAACCAAGGCCCGAGTTTATACTTGAGAACAATGTGTTGAAATATCAGGGTCGCCTTTGGGTGCCGAATTGTTTTGACCTGAGGAAACGTATCATGACTGAAGCTCACAATTCAAAGTTTGCTATGCATCTACGAAACACAAAGATGTATCATGACTTGAAATAGAATTTCTGGTGGCAGGGAATGAAAAAGTGTATTGTAGATTTTGTGGCTCAATGCTTACTTTGCCAACAAGTTAAAGCTAAACATCAACAACCTGCTGGATTGCTATAGCCACTTCCAATACCGAAATGGAAATGAGAACATATTACGATGGACTTCATAGTGAAATTACCTCGCTCTTCTCTAGATATGGAATCTATTTGGGTAATTGTTGATCCTTTGACTAAATCCGCACATTTCTTACATGTCAAATCTTTGTATAATGCGGATAAGTTGGCTAAAGTGTATGTTAATGAGATTGTGAGATTACATGGAGTTCCAGTGTCCATAGTATCTGACAAAGATCCCAAGTTTACTTCGGGATTTGGTAGAGTTTGCAACAAGCTTTGGGGCCTAAGTTGAGATTAAGCAATGCTTATCACCTACAGACAGATGTCCAATTTGAACGGACCATTCAAACAGTGGAGGACATGTTACGGATGTGTGTATTAGACTTTCAAGGCAATTGGGAGACCTATTTACCATTGGCCGAATTTATGTATAATAATAGCTACCACTCGAGTATCGGGATGGCCCCTTATAAAGCTTTGTATGGTAGGAAATGTCGTTCTCCGATTTGTTGGGTTGAAATAGGTGACAGATCTTTGTTGGGACTGGAACTTATGCAAGAAACAACGGAAAATGTGAAATTGATTCAACAAAGATTGAAAACTACACAAAGTCGTCAAAAGAGTTATGCGGATATCTGAAGAAGAGATAGGGAATATGAAGTTGGGGATCACATGTTTATCAAAGTAACACCAATAAAAGGCCAGACGTGATTCGGAGTGATAGGCAAATTGGCACCGAGATATATTGGACCATACGAAGTCTTTGAGAAGATCAATCCAATGACGTATCAGGGTAGCCTTACCGCCGGTCATAGAACATATGCATAATGTTTTCCACGTCTCCATGCTACGGGACTATCTACGAGATCCGTTACACATCATTGAACCAACACATGTACTTTTGAAAGATGACTACACCTATGAAGAGAAGCTAATTCAGATTGTGAATCGAAGAGTCAAAAGATTGAGAAACAAGGAAATTTCGTTAGTAAAACTGGATTGGCAGAACCATGGAGGGACTTATGCAACCTAGGAGACGGAGGAAGATATGATGAAAAGATACCCTGATCTGTTTCCTTTGGACCCGGTATTCTTCCAAAATGAAGGTAATTCGAGTTTGGAGGACCAAACTCTTTAAGGGGGGAAGACTATAACAACCCCGACCTATGATTAACTGTTAAACCATGATTAAGTATGTCTAATAAGTAATTAAGATGAAATTATGGAATAATTGCATGTGTATTGCATTAATTGTGTTTTTATCTGTCTATCGTAGGAAGATTTGTTTGTGTTTCCGTCTTATTCTGCGAATTGAAGGCCTTATCGACATCCGATCACGAAATTGACTTGATATATGAGTGAATTGGAATTTTTAGGAATTTATGGTAAGTTCAATTGAAGTTCAATTCGGAACAAATTAATTAGAATAAAAAGGTGTCCATTTGATTAGTGGTAAGCTTAATTGATTGAACTCTCTAACCAAGCCTATGTAAGGCTAATTTAACTCCTTGAGATCATTTTTGCACCTTTATTTCATCCTCCTTGAGCTCCAAACGTGAGGAAGAGTGAAAAGAGTGAGCTTAGAGCCATTTTGGAGAGGAATTAAGCTCAAGCCAAGGGAATTGCTAGGAATTGAAGGCATTGGACTTAGAGACTCAAGAATTAAGCCTCTAGCTCACACCTTGGAAAGCTTAGGTAAGAGTTCAACCCTTAGATGGTATAATTATGATGTCTAGCTCATGAATTCAAGAGAATTAAGTTAATGAGGTAGGAAGAAAGAACATACCATGCATGCATGCACATTTTCTTCCATTTTGAGCTTAATTGTTAAGAATTCTTACATGCATGTCCTAATTCTACCTTAGTTTGGAGAGTTTACCATGTTTTCCATCAATTGACCTCATTTGATTATAGTTTGGAAGCTTTAAATTTAATCCATTGCATATATGTTATACTTTCAAAGATTGAGTTAATTTTTTTGCACAATTGTCAACATTTTTGGGCTTGATTTTACGAAATGATTCTGAATTCATGAAGTTTATTAAGTTTGTACAAGTTTCTTTCAGTTTTTGGCCCAAAAGGATGAGTTTTGGAGCATTTGATTTGCATTTGGAAGCTTGGAGGTGAATTTGGAAATTTCAGAATTCGACCTCTTCGCTTGAGCATCAGATCCTGCACTCGAGCAGCCACCTTTGTTTTCGTATCTTCTCTCGAGCGATCAGAAGTCTGCTCGAGCGTGAAATACAAGCTCCCAGGAGTTTCATGTTTTTGTAGACTGCTCGAGCGACAAGAGTTGTGCTTGAGCGAAGACCTAAGTCTCACGGTCGAGCAATCGTCGAGCGGGTATCAAACGAGAAAATCAAGCAACCAGTACTTTTGCAGAGTTTACAGACCACTCGAGCGATAAAAGTTGCTCTCGAGCTACCACTCATATTTTCGCATGGCCACTCGAGCGAAGGAAGTGGCGCTCAAGCGGGACCCCTGTTTTCAACAAGTTTTATTAAATGTTTCCAAGTACATTTTGGCATCCTCATTGCATCCTAGGCATTCCTTGGCCAAGATTAAGACATAATAATGAGGATAAGAAGTAGAAACACACCAAGATAAGAAAGAAATAAGTTAATGATTTCGGATGTGTAATTCAGTACGTGTTCGTTCTGTTACTGTGTAGGTCACGCGCCACAAGACATCTGATTTGCCTACTCTATTTGCTTGCTTTGGAGCCAATTGTGAGTAATAACTTAGTAAAGCTATGTTCAACATTATTTATTTTTTGTATATGGAACAAGACCTGTTTTTAAGAAATGTTATGTTATGTACAATGAATGATTGTCCAGTTTCTAACAAGTACTTGTGGCAACAATTTCGTGGTTCAAGTATGTTATCTGTTCCTAGTACTGGAGGTTCCTTATGGAACTAACAAGTTATTCGTTCCCAGTACTGGAGGTTCCTTTATGGAACTGACAAGTTATCCATTCCCGGTACCTGCGGTTCCTTATGAAACTGACAAGTATGTCTCGTAATGCTCTGTATATGACCTATTAGCACTATTGAATGTACCAAGTTTACTCAATTATGAAGAATGTGAATATGAATCTGTATTCTATCGGATTTCTGTTATGCTTTGAATGAGAATATAAATATGAATCTGTTTTTTTCGAATCTAGCAGGGAATGCCATTCATTTAAACTCTTTACTCTGTTATTATTTACTGGGCTTTCGCTCACTATTTATATTATGTATGTAGGTGAGCAAGCACATGACCAGGCCTAAGCTGCTGCCTGGAAAGTTTGTGGTCAGCTAGCTACCGTGCCTCCTAGGGAGGTTCCCTTTTTGTTAGGTCAAGTTGTGAAGCTTTAGAAAGATGTTTTGTTTATTTTTTTCTATCTGTGTATTGGGATAAACACCTTTTGTGTTGTATCTGCTTGATGCCATAAGCCTTATGTAGTGTGACATCATATAAATATTTCTATATAAAGTTTCAAATTTCTTTCCGATTTATGTCAACACAGCTCAATAGACTATGTTATTTTGTATATTTGCTTCCGCAGCCCCTAATTATATGCTATTCTGTTAAGAGGCCTTCAATAATCCAAGGATTACTAGCTGATTACAACGCTAAACCTATAGGGGCGGGTTTGGGCCGTGACAACTTGCGAGTAGTGCTTGAGTTGCTTAGAGCCCACAAGCTGTATGCTAAGTTTGGGAAATGTGAATTATGGCTAAGGGAAGTTAAGTTCTTAGGCCATGTGGTATCTAGGGAAGGGGTGACTATAGATTCATCCAAGATAGAAGCAGTGCAAAATTGGGCACAACCTAAGAATGCTTTTGAAATCCGTAGTTTCCTGGGGTTAGCCGAGTATTATTAGAGATTTGTGAAGGATTTCTCTAGGCTAGCCATACCATTGACTAGATTGACGAGGAAATGGGTCAAGTTTGTGTGAAATGAGACTTGTGAGAAGTCATTTCAAGAGCTTAAGGTTAGACTTACCACTGCTCCAGTCTTGATTATTCCGGAGAGGGATTTGGGTTATTCAGTTTATTGTGATGCTTCACGGGAAGGTTTGGGTTGTGTTTTGATGCAAGAGGGGAAGGTAGTAGCCTATGGCTCATGGTAGTTGAAAACGCATGAGAAGAACTACCCTACTCACGATCTAGAGCCAGTAACGGTGATCTTTGCCTTTACGATTTGGAGACACTATCTGTATAATGAGAGTTTTGAGGTGTTTTCTAATCACAAAAGTCTGAAATATCTGTTTACACAGAAGGATTTGAATTTGAAGCAGAGGAGGTGGATGGAATTCATAGAGGATTATGATTTTGAGTTGCATTACCACCCGAGAAAGGCAAATGTTATAGCCGATGCCTTGAGTAGAAAATCTGTTAGCAATGTGGCTTGTATTGCCATCCAGGAGTGGGAGATGTTGGGTTCTCTTGGGAAGTTTGACTTGCATCTTAGAGAGTCCGTTGGATCTATGGCCTTGTTTATGGTAGTTACCCAACCTACACTTGTGAACCTAGTGTTAGAAGCGCAGAAGGATAACCTTGAAGTAGAAATCCTCCGAGAGAAGATCTCTAGTGGGAAGGTAGAAAGAGGCTTGAGCGTGTATCCCAACCTGAGTGTGAGATACCGTAACCATTTGTTTGTGTTGGAGTCATGTCGAGAGGAAGTACTCTGAGAATTTCACCATTCGCACCTTACGGTGCACCCGGGAGGCACAAAGATGTATAACGACCTTAGTCACCAGTTTTGGTGGAGAGGTATGAAGAAGGATGTGGCTGTGTTTGTGTCGAAGTGTCTTACTTGTCAACAAGTGAAGGCCGAGCGTCAAAGGCAAGCGAGTTTGTTGCAACCCTTGCCTATAGTTGAGTGGAAGTAGGAATATGTCTTGATGGATTTTGTTGTGGGCCTTTCCAGAATTCAACGAGGTAGTGATGCCATTTTGGTAGTAGTTGACCGGTTAACCAAGTCTGCGTACTTTATACCTATGCACGTGAGTGATTCCGTAGACTATGTTGCTGACCTGTATATCAGGGACATAACGAGGTTGCATGGGGTCTCTCTAATGATTGTTTCGGATAGAGATCCGTGTTTCACAGCTCGGTTGTGGCAGAGCTTGCAGAGTGCCTTGGGCACTAGATTGACCTTTAGCACTGCTTATCATCCTCAGACTGATGGGCAATCCGAGAGTACTATTCAGATCTTTGAGGATACGCTTTGAAGTTGCGTCCTTGACTTCAAGGGATCGTGGGAGAGGTACTTGGCCTTAGTGAAGTTTGTCTATAACAATAGTTTCCAATCGAGTATTGGCATGGCACCATTTGAGGCCTTGTATGGCCGACCGTGTAGATTCCCTGTGTGTTGGGCTGATGTGGGTGATGCACCTTTATTGGGTCCAGAGTTAGTTCGAGAAACGATGGAGAAAGTGGCACTTATCTGTAAGAGGTTGGTTACAGCTTAGAGTCATCAGAAAAGTTATGCTAACCATAGGAGAAGACCTTTGTCTTTTGAGGTAAGAGACCATGTGTTCTTGAAGATATCACCTAGATGGGGTTTGATGAGATTTGGGAAGAGTAGGAAGTTGTCCCCTCGATTTATTGGGCCTTTTGAGATCCTTGAGTGGGTTGGAGAGGTTGCTTACCGTTTGGCGTTGCCTCCACAACTTTTCGGGATTCATGACATGTTTCATATTAGCATGCTTCGAAAGTATGAGTCGGATCCATCACACGTGTTGGATTGGACCGACTTAGAGGTAGACGATGCCTTGTATGAGGAGAGACCGGTGAGAGTCTTGGACACTTGGGACCAAGTCTTGCGAGGCAAGATGATTCTCTTGGTTAAGGTTTTGTGAAAACATCACGGGGTTGAGGAAGCAACTTGGAAGCGTGAATTGGAAGTCCGAGAGAAATATTTGAACTTATTTGTTGGTGTTTGAATATATATTGAGAATTTGATTATGTTAATGAAATGTAAAAGTATTGTGTATGTTTAAATATGAGAACATTTTATATGTTAAATATGTTTTGGAGACGCGGGCTTAATATAAACATTGTATATGTTGTTTAAGTTTTGGGAATGCGAGTTTATCATGAACATTGAATATGTTTTGGAAATATGGAATATATTTTGAAATTGGTTAAAACTACAGGAAATGTATATTGGAAATGTATATTGAGACTCGTTCATCATGTAATGGAATTGAATGAGGGTGGATGGGTCATGGTATTGAAAATTAATTTATCATCATCGTGAAAATTTGTTCAAAACATGGTTTTGAAATGTGATTTGTAATTTCGGGGATGAAATTCTCTAAAGGGGGAGGTCATAGCGATCTCGGTTTTGACTTGACTCTTGTGGTATTCCAGACTAGAGTTTAATGCTTTCATATTGTTGTTTACCTCTTTCTTCCCTTGTATCTCTTTGAAATTAGCTTTTAGGTTGTTGTGATTGTGTTTGGGCAGGTTGGTCACTTGTTTTTCAACCTTGTGTTACCCAGAATTTTGGTCCTCCGCTCGAGCAGCACTTTCTGAGCTCGAGCGGGCTTTACAAACTCTCAGTACTGTTGCAGGTCTACAAAACTACTAGGAGAGTAATTTCTAAGTTCGAGCGGCTTTTCCTACGCTTGAACAAGTGGGCGCTCGAGCAGCCTTTCTTGCACTCGTGCGTTGGTTTGTTGTTTGCAAAAGTACTGGACATGTGTTTTCTACGCTCGAGCGTCACTTCTTGCACTCAAGCAGTGAGTGTTTTATTCATTGTGTCTTGGCACTCGAGCGGCCTTTCTTACATTCGAGCGGAACAACTTTTTATGTTTAACGCTCGAGCGGCACTTCTTGCGCTCGAGCGGACTGTGCGTATATCAGATCACGAAAATGACTTTTTATATCACTTTTCAGATCTTTTCTCCCTAAAACCTAAAGTTGAGAGCCTCTCTCTCTAAAACACACTCTCTCTTTACATTTTCACCTAGTTTTAGTGATTTCTTCACCCTAATTCCATTGTTAAAAAAGTAGGCCATCTCAAGATCTCCATTTTGATCTGAATAGAGTTGGATTTGGGCATCTTTAAAGTTTCACTCTTGCTTAGCTTGTCTTCTTCTTTTGAGATAGGAATTTTCTACACCTTTGTATGGTTTTTAGCTTAGTTATTTGTCGTTGTGTAACAATGGTGGGATTTGGGAGTAATTTGAACAAACCTGGGGTTTGGGTGTGAAATAAAAAAAGGAATTTTTGGTGAATGTGAAATAAATGGGTATGGAGTTTGAATATGAGGTTATAATGTGTTTAAATTGTTGATTTTGGTACTTGGGTTGTTATTTGGAAAAATAGGAGTTTTGCCATAATTGGATTAAATTGTTGTTTTGTATCAATGACTGAAATTGACATTGGAAATGTGCAATTGGATGATTGTTGATGTAATGGTGGAGTTGGACACGTGTTGTCTCTCACCTATGAAAATTTGAATAATTTATCTATTGAGAAGATTGTATATCTGTTTAGAAATATCTGTATTAGGCTATCGGTGGAGGATAGCTATGATTGTTGTAAAAATTGTATGAGGATTAGGTGAACTAAAACTAATCAATTGTTGGTTGTCATTGAATATGACTATGTTTTAAACACATTGTATATGTATAATGTTTGGAAGGGGAAATGAGATGTACTCCATTGTTTGGAAGGAGATAGGGGATGAACTCCATTGAAATTAAGTTGGCTGGAGTGTCCAGGGTGAAAGTTTCGAAATCTTGTGTATACATGGGTGCCGATCCTGCAGACTAAATTTCCGTGAAATGGCAGATTGAAGTGTTTGTGTGCTAATTGTGTTGATTTGAGGACCAGCGAGTTGTAGTCTCAGTTGGGTTATTGAAAGATAATGAAATTGGCTCATGAATTGAGAAGAATAAATTAACTTGAAATGAATTGAAGGCAAATGGATTGAAATATGAACTTTGAGACTTTATGATTGTTTAAAATGTGAATGTCTTGTCACAAGTATTGTATATGCACATTGTACTTATATATTTGTCAAATCTCATATATTATGTTAGATTGTTCCTACTGGGTTTTGGCTCACCCTATTTGGGGGAAATCATTTTCAGGCACTGGTGACATGTCTTCGCCAAGGCAATAACTTGGAGGGATTTTTGGGAAGTAAGAGCTTCTTTATTTTGTTTTATTCTTTTGTATAACTAAGGGCTTAAATCGTAATTGAGCAAGGCTCATTTTTGTGTAACCAAGCAATGACTTAGAAAGATGTAAACTTATAGGGCATCTGACTATATGTTTAGTTTCATTTCTCTTTACATTGTAACACATGCTATAGATTCAGGATAAACATTGGTGAATGTATAACGCATGTGAAAACTTTTGTAATCGAACTCTGATGAATGAAAGTATTTTATTTCTATTATTCTTCTGCTTATGAATTGAATCTATTGTATTATTTTGAGGGCTTTACAAGGATGACCATCTAAACCCTGTAAGAGGGTTGTGAGCCGTAAAACCACCTCTTTTTAGTGAACTTAGAATCAACATCATACTAAAATGAATATATGAGCACTTGTAGACACCCCATTTTTGACGGCCCATAAGACTTGGGCACCACTGATTGATCACTCGATGATGAAAGTTACGTTTTGCAAATGTTCGATTTCTTTAGCAAGAAGAGCTTCTAAATCTCAACCTTGCACCCCATTTTGGATCAGAACTATTTTGGACCGAAACGTTTTTAGACCTTAAAACCCTCTCTTTCAAAATATTTTTGAAAATATTTCTACGATGTTCCGAGGCTCACATTTCGTTAAAAATTGCATTTTTCGGTAAACTGAGTAAGGACAAAGTGGAAATAAATGAAAGGGAGGTGAACTTTTTGAAAAATCTTTTTAAACCTCTTATTTATAGGTTTGGAGTTGGAGAAAATTGGAGGCGACGAAGGAAAACTAGCTGGGGAAGAAATTGGGCATCAAACCGTTAAGGGAGAATTGAGTAGCCTTCACTAAATCAGGCATATCTCCTTGTATACTTAGACTTTAGTTGTGAGGCTGCCACCATTGGAAACTAGACTTTCGAGACTTCAATTTAGACACAAGAATCTCCTAAAGTCGAGTCCAGATGAGGGAGATATGGCCGTTTGAAGTTAGGCATCCATCCAGTTAAGATAGAAATGAGAAACCTTCCCTAAAATAGGCATATCTCTTTGCACACTTAGAATTTAGATGTGAGGCCACCTCCATTGGAAAGTAGACTTTTGGGGCTTCCATTTAGACTAAAAAATGACCTAAAACCGAGTCCGGATGAAGGAGATATGCCCATTTGAAGTCAGGCTTGGAAGCATATTTTTTGTGGTCGGCAGGTGGCTAACAGCCACCATTTGTGGACGGCAGGCCACCATTTCTAGCCTACCAACCACCACTTCTGGCCGGCCGGCCACCACTGCAGGCTTGCCAGCCACTAGTGCAAAACGCAGATATTTTTTCCAGCTGTTTCCATAAAGCTCTAGCTGTCTTCTTCTTCTTTTTTTTTTTTTTTTTTTCAATTGAAGCTCATATATTTCTATATATAGAGGACATTCTCTCTTGGTTTGAAGGTTAGAAATATATAGGAGTGGGGAAATAATTTTGGAAAATTTCTCTCTCTACAATTCTCTCTCTCCCTTTCTACTTGCATAGCCTTTGCCTAAACACTCTAAACCAAACTTAGAGAGCTTCTTGCTAAGGTGATTTGAGCTTGAATTTGAGCTCTTGAAACACTTGAGAGTGTGAAATTTGTGGTTTATAACTCAAAGAAGCATTCCTCTTCAAGAGGTGTACGTTCTCTTGCTTTTGTACCATCTCTACACCACTTGTTTTTCCATCTTTTCTTATTGTTTTTCAACTATTTTGGGGCTGTAAAAACTCTGTATTTTTGGGCTGAAACGTGGGTTTTAAGGCCATTAAAGGTTGACGGGTGGTTCACCCTTCTTTACACCTTGCTCTCAAGGCCTTTTCCCTTGTGTTTCCCACATTAGCACTATCTTCTTTGGGCTTTTAAACACTGATTTTTAGAGTTATTTCAGTGGCTAAAATCATGGTTTGAAGTCCAAAATTGGAGGGGTTAGCCTCCCCTCCTTGTATTTTGCTTACTAGTCTAGCATATTGCACATTTTAGCATATTAATCTAGCTATTTTTGTCTCAATTCCAGCATGTTTTAAGACTATTTTTAGACTGTTTTAGCACTATTTTTGGTTGATAGTTTCATTTGAGCTTTGTTTTGCATGCTTATAGTGTAATTGCCCTCATGAGTTTGGTGTTCTAGGCCTTAGACACCATCTTATTTGAGTTGATTGCATTTATTTATGACTTTACATACTTGGGATCACTCTTAATCATCTCGGCAACCTCCCTCCTTTCTTGGCTTTTGTTTTGCTTTAAAAATGGTTTCAAACTACTTGTTTGTTTAAGCATGAGATTAAGGTATTGTGCTTAATGGTTTAATCCCTTAGGGGGTTCATTACCAATGGTATGATGTTTCTTTCATGCCTAAGACAACACTTGGTTTGAGCGCTTTTTCCATTAGAGGACTTAAACTCACCATTGGACTCAATGAATTATATGATGGTTGGTAATTAAAAATGAAGTAATTAAAATGGGACTAAAATGGTGCAAGATAAGAATTAAGTGTTGTGTTCAATCAGACGTTAATTGAACACATGGAAGCTTGAGGCATTTCATACTCATTAGTGATGAAATGGTTCAAGTTTTCAAGGTCACCACTTCCGTTGATCAATTCATGAAAGAGAAGAGGTTAGAGTCTTATTTTGTTGCATTTATTGAAATTGCACACTTTGGTTCATAAGCCATCATGCAATGAAATTGCTTGAGTTGAAGGTTTGTGGACCAAGTTTACTACTCCTTTGATTTGTTCATGATAAGGAGGGGTGAGTTGTGCAGACAACCCTTGAGAATACCCAGTGCATGCTCTGTTTGTTTTCTGTTGTAGCAAGATGAACTGTGCAGCAGTGGCCAGCAGACCACTTTCCATGGCCGGTAGGCTCTCACTCTTAGCTGGTTGACCACCAATGCAAAATTCAGCAATGTGTTTTTTGAGCAGAACAGAGCTATTTTGGAGGTGGACAAAAGTGTAAGTATTCTACTGTGTAACAAAGACCTTCTGGAAGCAAAACAGTGGCTTTTTCGGGTGAAAACCGAGCACATGCATGAGCTTTCCTCGCATACCGAGCATGTTTAAGTTTAAATATTTAATTTAGATATTTGTTGTAATTAATTAGTTGTAGCTAGTTGATTTTGTAAAGTGTTGTAATTATTTTAGTTAACTAGAATAGTTAATTCATTAGTTAAGTAGTTTAGCTAATTTAATTTGTTTTGTAATAATTAGCTTAGTTTTAATTAGTTAGCTAGTTAGTTCATTCAGACTCTCCTTCGTGAGAGCGCAATTTAATAACGTGTATGTCTTCCAACCCCACGTCTTTCTCCCTTTTATTTACTAGCTTATGATTGTTAGTTTAGGACATCATGTTTAATTTAGCATATTTCATGTTTGCATCTACTTGTATTGCATGCACCGAGACTCGATTCATCATTCTAACTTGCATTGTAAGTTCAAATACTTTTTTGAATACGTGCTTAGACCGCATGTTATCAAATTGTTTCATTTTCCATATTAAGTAGCCGAGCCTAGCAAATTGCATATCGCATGTGTTGCATTAGTCATATTGTATAGTTAAGAATCATGTATTTTTCTAACTCGTTTATCTTATTAGCTTGGAGTACTGGTTGGGCCTTTACTCGCTTTAACATATTGCATGTTAATGTTGCCATGATCAACATGTTTGCCATGAGGCTAAGTGCTTAATTGCTATAATTGCTCGAATGTCTATGAATGAAGGTCAATTGCTTGAATTGAAATAATTTGAGTAATGTTTTTACGCGATCACTTTTTCAAGTGGTACATATTTGAAATAATTTTCAAAACAAACATTAATCGAAGTGTTCCAATTCTTATAATTTAGTCTATACTTGTGTATGTGCACATCACATAGTAATACTAGCCTAATAATCAGAATAAGAGCATATAATGTAGATAAGATTCATATCATGATTAGTAGAGGCTGATCTTTGATCGGGCGAGCAGGGGTGCTCAATTCATGACCTTCCCCTCTTGTACCTAAATTCCCAAGCCGAGACAATCTTGGTGATGATAGATACGTGGCCTTTGGCACGAGTCATGGGTTTCCTAAATTTTCCCAAAATAAAATATTTAGGTGGCGACTCTATATTTGGCAAAGTAGTCCATTTTCGGCAATTTGATTCAAAATCGATTTTCCAAAAGATTTGCCGGATTGGGACTCTTTGGTGCTTATCTATTTCACATTGCACTTGTGAGATCAGATTTAGAACTGCGGGAGTCCAATATTGTAGGGCTTATTCGACTCCCGAAAGGGAACGCGAAAAAGTCGAGCTACAGCACTAAATAAATCATCTATCATAGAGGTGCCAATGTAAATTAGTATTAGTTGTTTCACACACAAAAAATAAACACTAAACTATATCAAATTATTTTAGAATAGTGGCAAGTCTAGGTATCGATCCACAGGGACAAACGAGACATTAAACTAATTTAATTGCTAGATTCCTCAATTAATTTTGATTAAAAAGATTGATGGATATTATGACTAAACAAGAATCAAATGAAATTGAATAATTAAATTGACAGTTAAAATTAGGGTTTGAGATATTAATTTTTGGGAAAAATCCTAGGGCAAAGAATTCGCCACTAACCACATAAATGAGATTTAGCATCGGCCATCAATTGCAATCCGGTTTGAAATACCCAATATTTCACAACTACAAGTTTGAAATATTGATCAAGAGGGTTGTTGCATTCAACGTACAGGCACGAATCATCCTGAGTAGCATGAGTTGCTTGCTCTAAACTATGGTAGCAACATGACCCGTCTCTCGTAGCATGACTTGTTTCGTACTTTGAACACAAACACAAAGAACACAAAGAAAACTAATATATGTAAAGTATTAAACAATCACAGAGAGTAAAATACTTGAAGAGATGAAAAGAACAATTGTTATAAACTTCTAAAACGTCCATACAATTATTCAAACTATTTCACAATCAAAGTTTAAGAAAAATCCCTTTACATGGCTAGGTTTCATCAAAACCCTAGAAAAGAAGAGCCTAGCTACTTATGGAGGAGTGGGAAGAGATGGAAGAGATGAAACCCTTCATGGGAATTGGCTTTGAAAATTGAGAATCACCTTTTTTTCCAAACCCTAGCCTCCTCTTTCTTCTTCAAAATTTCAGAACCCTATTCCCACATATTTTTTGTCTTTTTATACCTTGGCTGTCTTTCAAATAGGTTCAAAATATCGGCACAAAATCTGAGGTATGGCCGCATGTTCGGGAGTGGTCACCGCACGTGCGGGAAAAACCCTCCGTATGTACGGGAAGCTAAGGCACTGTTTGGTTGCGAGGTAAAGGCCGCACGTGCGGGAATGGGCCTCCGCACGTGCGGCAAGGAATTTTCTGCTCATTTTATGCTCCCACTATGTACAAACTTGATTAACATTATATAGACATAAAATGTATAGTTTGTCGCAAGTAAAATTAAGAGATCCTAATTAACGGCTTCAATGTTGCACAATTTGGCCTTAATCACATCTCCCAACTTAGAACTTGTTAGTCCTCAAGCAAGGAAAAACAAAGAAAGAAAAATAAACTTAAAGAAAATCTAACTATCTCCTCTTTCGTGGGAAGAACGGATGCATTTAGCATATGTACCAAGCCTTTAAACCACAAAGTTACCCCAAGTGGACGAGTAAAGTCTCGTGAGGGTTTCCAGAAATGATACCCACAAACATTAACATATTCACATCTATCCAGCAACAATCAATTACACTACACCACTCAAGAATTAACTCATGTGCCACTATAGTGCAATATTAAGACATGATGAGTCATTGAAGACAGAGTAGACAAGTATGAAGGAATCTATTGAGTAAAGATCATAATTTAGTATTACACAAATCAAGTTCTATGTACTTGTGAATGTTAGTAGAACACATCATTAGTAACCTCGGTGTATTGTGCAATCTCCATAACTAGTTAACTGACCACTATAATAGCCTAATGTAACTCATAATAACCCCCAACATATACAGACAAGATTAAACTTTTGTAACCAGGATTCTCAAAATATATATTTTTTTTAAAGACTGTGCAATGTCCTGATCCATTAAGCTTTCTAATCAACCCTTGTAGCAAGCATTGGGCTAATGACTCCCAAACCAAACGGTTTTAGGGAACTAGGTGTGAAGACACCCCTACGGGCTTAATAACTCAAGTTGAAAAGTCTACGAATCCGGACAAGCCTTTTTCCTTATTTTCCTTAATTGTGCAATGTTTAGGTCCCTTAAGCTTTCTAATTAACCCATGTAGCAAGTATTGGGCCAATGACTCCTAAAACAGACAATTTTAGGGCACTACGTGTTAAGACACTCCTACAGGCTTAATAACTCGAGTTAAAGAGACTACGAACCCAAACGAGTCAATTGCTTTATTTATTTATTTATTTTGAGAATCAAGGCTAGTCATTTATTCTTTCCTGTAACACTAGCAATTATTAATGATGTACACCAGGGATTATAATAGAGAGGTCACTGCTATGATAGTGTGTTCATGTGAGTCAAGGCATACTCATGATAAGTGTACTAATATCACATTCACAAATAACTATCTTAGTGCAAACATCACATGCGAATGTTTACCCAATAAACCTTTTTCATACAAGTCTATTATGCTCCCCAATTAACATATGCAAATATCATCACCTTATTAGTAACAAATCAATATCAAGTGAAGTAGTACAATCGATTGAAGTAGCTATAAGCATGAATTATGAGCCAAATAGAAATGCACAAAATAAAATACCCTCATCCCCCAACTTGAATATGACATTGTCCTCAATGGAAGCAAATGCTAAGTAAATAGGAAAGAGAAAATATTACCAGAGATTGTAGGTGTATATCCAGGTAGGCAAATAGTAACACACACACACACACCCCATTTTTTTTTTTAGAAAAAGAAACAACTAAAAGGAAAATACAGAACTAAAAGAGACGTAGAAAAAGATAATTGGGTACTATGGAGAATCCGGTGGTGGCAGTGGTTGGAAATGTTGGGCAAACAAGGCGTTCATCAATGATCGCGTCTTGAATGCTTCGTCCTGAACTCGGGCGCCGAGCTGGTCAAAATTCTGCTAGCTCGACTCTCGATATGTATAAAAGTCAGTTTGCAGTGATGCAACTGACTACTGAATGTCGAGATGGCGAGCGTTAAGCTGGTCGAAAGCCGCCTCAGAACAATCTCGATGCGCTTGAAAATTCGTGCGCAACCCCATGAGGATCTAGTGGTGATCGTGAAGAGTACTATGGACTTGATCCACAGAGTGCTGAAGCTGTAAGTACTCCTCATGAGTCATGTATAATAGGTCTCCTTGGGGTGGCACAGGGGAGGCAGGAGGAGGTAGTTGGTCGTGGACAGGGTCTTAGGCCTCATCAACCGGGGCACCAACTTGTTGCGGGATGCCGGATATGCTATGCTGCTATTCTCGTTGCCCGAAAGTTGAATAAGTTGTGTCAATCTTCTCAGTTGGATCAATTGGAAGGCCATTCAGCTCGAAGACAAGTGTGAGCAAGTTGGCAAATAGCAGGGGCCAAGTCAGGTTCTGCATAGGTTAAGGCTGAACGACCTCCTGTAGAAATTTGCACATATGCATCCAGATGACATGTGTAAGCGGGACCTGATAACCATATTGGTAAGCATGTAGGAACTGGACAAACTCCAAGCGGCGCTCAGCTTTATGCCCAAGTGGAAAGGCATTCTTACATATCACTGAGTCAATGAACAACAAGCGTCTAGGTAGCTTGCTCCGGCACAAGCAAGTGTAACTTGCATCATCGTGGGCCCTCGAGAAGTACTCTTGGATGAGGCTGTGTATGGGTTGTCGGCCCTCAACTTTCGGGAAGGGCTACTGGTCTATCTTGGAAAAGAACCCTAACGCTTGGGTAATCATGGATTCTGTAATGCTAACAAGGTGGCCATCAATAATGGACAATAGTCCTACCTTAGTGAGTGTGTAGACGCGCTCCCGGGAACTCTCCGACATCCACGCGCGCTTGCGAAGGGGGGCGCGGATCTCGTTTTGTTCTCTGAGCTACTACAGTTCGGACTCAAATGTCACGGTTCTGAATCTAATCTCACAATGTGCAATGTGAGATTGATAAATCACCAAAGAGTCCAAATCCGACAAATCGTTTTGGAAAACTGATTTTTAATAAAGAAGTGTCAAACACGGACTGCTTTGCCAGATATAGAGTCGCCACCTAAATATTTTATTTTGGGAGAATTTAGGAAACCCTGACTCGTGCCTAAGGCCACGTGTTCGTCATCACCAAAGTTGCCTCGGCTCGGGAACTTGGGTACAAGAGAGGAAGGTCATGCAATGAGCACCCCCGCTCGCCCGATCAAAGATTGGCCAGTACTAAGTATGATATGTTGTTTTTGAAGACACACGTGTTCTTATTCCGATTAATTAGCTAATCTTATTATGTGATGTGCACTGCATTCAAGTATAGACTAAATCGCCTAATTTGGAACAAAACATTGCATGTTCGTTTTGAAAATGATTTGGAGTTTGCTACTCGTAAGTAGGCTAAATCAGGGATTTTAATGAATTGTTCCAATTCAAGTAATCCAACCTTCATCCATAGGCATTCAGGCAGTTATATCAAGTAAGCAGTTAGCCTCATGGCAAGCATGCTTTCATGGCAGCATTAACACACATGCAGTATGCTGAAGCGTAAACACTCACAGTGTACTCCGAGCCAAAACAAAGAACTAGTTAGAAATCATGCATGATCCTAGTTCATGTTAAGATGGCTAATGCAACACATGCGAAAATGTACCTAAGATAGGCTCGGCTACCTAGAATGTCATGTGAAATGCAACTCGATAACATGCTGTTGAACACGTATTCAAGTAAATGTATTGAAAATACAATGCAATTAGTATGATGCGCCGAGCTCGGTGCATGCAAAACAGATAAATGGATGCACGCATGCAAGCATAAGGTATGCTAATCGAAATATGCCCTAAAACTATCCATTGTAAGCGGTTAAGTAGAAGGGAGAAAGAAATGGGGGTTGGAAGACATGCATCACACACACGCACGCTTATTACAACAATTGCACCCTCTCGACGGAGAGACCGAATAAGAAGCTAACTAGCTAATCTAAGTTAATTAAACTAATTATTACAAAACAAATTAATTAACTAATCCTAGTTAACTAATTATTACAAAACAAATTGAAATAGCTAAACGCATTAACTATTAAAGTACAAAACAAAGCAGAAGCTAGCTATCTAAGCATGGCAGCTAAGGAAAGCAGTAAATCAGGAGCCTCAGAGGGAGAGGAATGCATGCAAGCCCGATCGCCTCGTTCGGAAATCCAACGCGATGCCCCGACTTGCCTCTGTTTGCAATAGTTTCCAGAAACTTGCACAAAGCTCCAGAAAGCTGAAACACCACCAAGGGAGACCTGTGGGAGGGTGGCCGACCACCTTTGGTCTCTCCAGCCACCTGCCGACCACTTTTCTTGCAGAAAGCTAGAAAAAGTGGTCGGCTAGTTAGTTTTTCTGGCTGGCTGACCAGTTGTTGCTGCTGAACTGCAATTTGCTGCAACAGAGAGCAAGAAAGGGCATGGCAATGTATTTGCAAGATATATGTGCACAACCACTCTCCCTATCATGTCATGAACTCAAAGGAGTGCGGTTCTCGACCCTCGAGCCACCAGTCACGCATTTCAATGCGTGATGGCTGAGAGGCGAAGTTGCACGATTTAATGTAAAATGAATGCACAAGTAAACACATAAAGCCTAAAACTCTATCGTGCTTGATCAAGAGCGTCGACGACCTAGAATTAAGGCACGTTTCATCACTCTAAGTATGAAACGTCCCTCGTTTCCCGTGTTTGGACTAACACCTATTCCAAACACAATGCAATACAAGCATGGCATACACAATGTGACTCGAGCATGCAAACATGCAATACAACATGAGCAACCGAACAAGGCTAATGGCATGCAAACAATGCTAATGCATGCATGCACAATGCAATGCAATAAGGGCAACTTAGCAATGTTAGGGACAAGCATACTCAATGCAAGGCAACATAAGCATGCAACAACATGTACAACAACTAACATGCACAATGCAAATGAACATAGCGTACACAAATGCAATGAACAAATATGGTATACTCAATGCAATGACTATCATGGCATACTCAATGCAATATGATCATGGCATACACAATGCGAATCGAGAGCATGGCATGCGCAATGCAAACAATAACATAACATGCACGATGCGATGTGACATGGCATACACAATGCTCAATGGACTTAAACCAAAATGGATAGACCTCAGCTATGCCCAAATTAGTGGCCATGACACCAAAACAAATGCACAAAATACAAAGCTTGCATGCACAATGCATTGGCCAACCAACTAGGCCTAAGAGCACAACTCTCAAGAGGGCTCGAGGAGTGACAAAAGTGGAAGTGTAGCAACACGAAGTGCACTGAAATGAAGTAAGAAATGATGCCAAATCATTTAATCAACACAAGTAAAGCATGCAATGATCCTTAAAGCATGAAGCTAGTAAAGAGGACTACAAAGGAGGCATGCGATACATGGAAAATATGCATGAACTAAGCATATACAGAGCTCAAGTAGGTCAAAACAAAGACCTAAACATGCTGAGATGAGGGCTCAAAGACCTAGGCATGCAAGCATACAAGCTAAGCCATGAACTACGCAACAATGCACAACACTTAAAGGCATTCAAAGCATGAAAGAAGTGGGAACATGACAATGCTATAAGCTCTGAAATGAAGTATTAAATGATGCCAAATCATCTAAATAGCTCAAAGATAGCATGCATGAGTCAAGAAAACACAAAGCTAGCAAGGCCAATTGCACTACAGCTATACAAAGCATGAAGCATGTGACCAAGGCAACCTAAAACAGTCTTAGAACATATCAAAATGAGTCTAAAACATGCATGGAAGGAAGCCAAAACAAGCTAGCATGAAGGGCATAAGGCATGATGCATACAAGGCAAATAAAGTGGATTACACTACACCTATTAAGACCAAGCATGGGATGACTCAACCAACAAAAATTAGAGTTATATCATGGCAAAATAACCCCAAATAAGCACTGAAATGATGAATCGCAAGCTAAGGCATGAAGGCATACGCAATGATTCATGTTAAGGCATAAAGGGGCAAACCCTCCAACACATTAAATGAGTGATAAATGCAAGTGCATGAGCATGAAACATGGACTAAAATCACATAAAAAATGATGCCAAATCATTCAAATAGTCCAAGTAAAGCATGTTAATGGACTTGATGCACAAAGCTAACAAGCTAGATTGAACCATGGCTATACAAAGCAAGTCATGCATGGTCAAAACAACCAAAATCAGAGCTAAAGAATGTGAAAACATGGACAAAAGCTTCTTAGAGTTAAGCCAAAAGCATGCTAGAATGACATGTTAAAGCATGATGCATGTTAGGCTAATTCATGGAGTTGCACTACAAGTGCATGGAGCATGCAAGAGGTGACCAAACCAAACCCTAACAGAGGTATGACATGGTAAAACAACACCAAGAACATGCTGAAATGGACTCAAATCAAGCTAGAATGACATGCTACTTCATGAAGCATACAAAGACTAGTTTGTGTGATTTACACTACAAGTGTATAAACCATGCATGGAGTGACAAAACCAAGTAAAAATAGTGGCATGTCACAGCAAAATAACCACAAATACATGCTAAGATATGGCCAACATAAACTTAAAACACATGCTCAAACATGAGGCATATATGGCAAGTATTCAAAATACAAGGAGAGGGGATGACCCTCTCCTATTTAAGACCCCAAAACCACCTTTCCACCACTGAAAATCCTCTGGATTTAAGTGGTAGAAAGGTCATGCAAAGGCTACAACAAGAGCCTAAAGGGATGGCTCAAAACAAAGCCTAACAAGGCCTAAGAGGGGGTAGATCACCCCCAACGAAAAAATGACCTTAAACAAACTTTTTAAGCACACAAAAACAGAACTTTTTGTAGTTTAGAGTTAAGCTTAAAATAGTATGCAAATAAGGCTAAAAGCTTAAGCAAGAATGGGGGTTTTAAGGGTTAGAAACTCACCCTTGAAGGCCTTCTTTACTACTACGACTCCAGCAGCTTCTTCAAGCTCAAACCAACCCAAGAACACCAAAAACAACTCCTAAGTACCTCAGCAACCAAGGGATGGTGTTTGAGTGTGTGTTTGTGTGTTAAAGTAAGACAAAACTACACTTTTGAAGCACAAAAATGAAGTAAAGGGCAAGATAGATACAAGGGTGTATCTATAACTCACAAGGCAATTTTTCTGAACCTAGAGGAGGGAGGAGGAGCCTCCCTCTTATAGAGAACAAAAGGCAAAGCTTCTCAAAGAAGCTAAGAGCCAAGGCAATCCCTCCATACACGTGTATGGAGGATGGCTCTGGTGCCCTCCAGCTGCCAGCTGGAGGAAAATATCTCCAAAAAGGTGACAAAAAGTGGCCGACCACTTAAAGTGGTCGGCCAGCTACTTAAATGGTCGGCCGACCACTTTAGGTGGTCTCCCAGAACAACAACTGGTCGGCCGTGGTGGGAGAAAGTCTAGAGGATGAAAACAAGCAAATGGTGTAGTGGCCGACCACTTTTGATGGTCCAAAGATGAGGGAGACCAGCTGTCAGACCAGAAAACTGGCTGGCTGGAGGAAAAGTGGTCTCCAAGGGGAAATACTGGTCTCCCACCCTTGTACCACCTTCCAAACAAGGAAAATAAGGTTTGTACCAAAAACAAACCAAAACGGATGCAAGACGAAAGTTCGGGAGGCAAAGCGTGCAGCCGGGAGCCTCGAAAACTAGCTGTCGAGCACCAAAAGTGGTTTACGACCACAAAAGTGGTCTCCCAAACCACAGTGGCCCTCTAGGCCAAGGAAACAAGGTGTGGTTCAAAAACCACACCAAACGGAGAAAGTTAAGTGGTCCCGAGACGAGGCGCGCGGCTGAAGGCTCTGAAAACCGGAAACTAGTCTCCAAATGGGAAAGTGGTCTACGACCACAAAAGAGTGGTCTACAAGACCTCTCCCTCCCTCAGGCAAGGAAAACCAGACTTGGTCCGCAAACCGAGCCGAAGCACAAAGAGTTCAGAGGCCCGGAGGCAAGGCTCTCAGCCAAAACTCCGAAACCTCGAAACGAGCACGACATGCACTATCACCGAGCGCTCAATCGATGACGTCTGAGTCTTAAGGTCGGTCAAAAATGGGGTGTCTACAGTTGCCTCTCTTTGACAGAACTCGGAAGTCATAAGTGACGGGAGTGAATGTCAAAGCCCAGAGACGACCCATTTTTGACAAGGCCGAAGACTTAGACAAACAGGCAAGATAATAAAGAGATGTGCCCGCAGGCAGGGGCAAGATGCAAAGGACATGCAAGATGCCGAACATAACTTATGATCATGCAAAGAAAGCTGTAATGAAGCAATTATACACAATAAATGCAACAGTTTAAGCAAATGGATACAAATCAAATTACATTACATGCAGAAAGGATGTAAGAGAATTATACAATTCTCGCTACGTCTCACATGGAGTACATACAATACCGTCTGGTTCGTCTGGTCGCGCCAGCTTCAAATGAACCGTACATACAATATCGTGCCTGCATAAGAGAGAAACTTAACAGGTACAATGTCATTAGAAACATACATAGCAATGCAAGTGAAAAGTGCGTGACAACGCAAGAAAAGTGTGGGTGCATAACAGTGCAACCTAAGTGTGACGCATAATAATACGGAGATGGGTGCATAACAATGCAACCTAAGTGTGATGCATAACAATGCGGAAGGGATGCAAGACAATGCAACCTAAGTGTGATGCATAACAATGCGGGTAGGGGTGCATGACAATGCAACCTAAGTGTGACGCATAACAATGTGAGTGAAGTGTGCATAACAATGCGGAAAGGTGTGCATGACAATGCAACCTAAGTGTGACGCATAACAATGCGAGTGAAGTGTGCATAACAATGCCACTAAAAGAGTGCATAGCAAACAGACGAAATATGCACGACAACGCAAGTGAAGAATGCATAACAATGCAGGTGAAAAGTGCGGGTGCATAACAATGTGACGCATAGCAATATAAGTAAAACGAGCGTGACAACACAAGTAGTGAACGCATAACAAAGCAACGAGTGGTGTGTATAACCAAAGCAAGAGAGGGAAGTGTGCATAACAGTGCGAGAGTGGTACAACTTCAATAGCATGCCCTGAAACAAAATGCTGGTTTTAAGGAAAATAAACCTTAACGCGAGTAAATTAATCAGAACCTCCGATTTACCTCTCGGAGGGGTCACAACATACTTAAACAGGATACACCTTGCTTTTGACGAGTAACGATATCCACGCATCGAAGATCTGAATTGATGTTCCCGCGGGGACAATTTCGCACCGAAAAGTGTACTTTTCTTGCACTTTCCCGAGAGTCGAGGACTCCAATCACCACCAAAACACACAGGGAGAACAATGGAGCTCTGAAGATCACCCAGGAGGATGGCCGACCAGTTATATAAGTGGCCGACCAGTTGTTGCCCATCAAAGTGGTCAGCCGACCAGAAAAATTGACTGGCCGACTAGTTTACAAAAACAGGGGCAGTTTTGTCTTTTCATGCTCGGTTCTTTAAGTACACAACTCCAAATCAGTTTTGCTCACACCTCCAAGGCCGAAATCAACTTCTCTTCCTCCCTAGACCCTTTTCTCTCTCAGATCTGCACTTTATACGCGTTTTCCAACGCCCCACGCGAAGTTATTTCGCGAAAACTTTTGATTCTCTTCGTTTTGAACCGATTAGAATTTGTTTTCGGAGCTTCTTTCTCCATTTCCACCACTTGAGGTAAGTTTGTCTCGAACTTTGGCACCTTTTCTCGGGCGTTGACTTTTGTTGACTTTTTCTCTTCTCGAGAGTTGACTTTTGTTGACTTTTTGCAATTTTGGCTCATTTCACTCATTTTTGCTTATTTTTGCATATTTCTTCAGATGGCCGAAGATATTCCGTATGGCGGGGGTTCTCTATACGCAGAGGACGAGCCCGACATCATACCGTTGCCTTCGAGGATACGGTCGTTCGACCCGGAGGAGTACGACCCGCAGGAGCATATCCTTCCTCCGAGTACCTTCCACCATTTCACAGACTTCGCGCGACGGGCACCCCCAGACTTGCTGCTACGGGAGCCTGAGTCCCACCTATCTCATCACGCGCATGAGGTGCGTACTTTACTTTAGTTTTCTGCGATGTATTTTATCTGCTCGTTCTGAACATATTCACATACACAACACTACTGCTCACAACATCCAATTCATTTGGCACACAGCTCTCAACATAACACTTTGCTCATTTGGCACACAGCTCTTAACACAAAACCTTGTTCACTTTGCACACAGCTCTTTCGGGCACACAGCTCATTTGGCACACAACACATAACACTGCTCAATCTGAACACGTAGTTCATAACATAGCATTCTATTTAGTCTGAACACACAGCTCATTTGGGCACACAACACATAACACTGCTCAATCTGAACACACAGTTCATAACACAACATTCCGTTTAATAACATAGCACACCGCTCAATCTGAACACATAGTTCATAATGCGATATACTTTCTTATAACATAGCACACTGCTCAATCTGAACACGCAGTCCATAACACAATATTTGATTTATTGACTTAGCACACCGCTCAATCTGAACACGCAGTTCATAACGCGATATACTTTATAGCACACTGCTCAATCTGAACATGCAGTCCATCACACAGTATACTTTTTCATAACATAGCACACCACTCAATTTGAACACGCAGTCCATAACATAGGATTTGATTTATAGCACACTGCTCAATCTGAACACACAGTCCATAACGCAGTACACTTTTTCATAACATAGCACGCAGCTCAATCTGAACACACAGTTCATAACACGATATTCGGTTTTATAGCACACTGCTCAATCTGAACACATAGTCCATAACGCAGTAAACTTTTTCATAAAATAGCACACCGCTCAATCTGAACACGCAGTTCATAACACGGTATTCGGTTTAATAGCACATTGCTCAATCTGAACACACAGTCCATAATGCAGTACACTTTTTCATAAAATAGCACACCGCTCAATCTGAACACGCAGTTCATAACACGGTATTCGGTTTTATAGCACACTGCTCAATCTGAACACACAGTCCATAACGCAATACACTTTTCATAACATGGCACACCGCTCAATCTGAACACGTGGTTCATAACACGGTATTCGGTTTTATAGCACACTGCTCAATCTGAACACACAGTCCATAATGCAGTACACTTTTTCATAAAATAGCACAAAGCTTAATTTGAACACGCAGTTCATAACACGGTATTCGGTTTTATAGCACACTGCTTAATCTGAACACACAGTCCATAACGCAGTACACTTTTTCATAACATAGCACACCGCTCAATCTGAACACGCAGTTCATAACACAGTATTCGGTTTTAAAGCACACTGCTCAATCTGAACACACAGTCCATAACACAATACACTTTTTCATTGACACGCAGCTCATTTTTTTTTCATTTTGAACACATGGCTCACACTTTTCAAATTGAACACACAGTTCATACATTTCATTCTGAACACACAACTCATACATTTCATTTTGAACACACAGCTCATACATTTCATTCTAAACACACAGCTCATACTTTTCATTCTGAACACACAGCTCATACATTTTAATCTGAACACACAGCTCATACTTTTCATTCTGAACACACAGCTCATACATTTTAATCTGAACACACAACTCATACTTTTCATTCTGAACACATAGCTGATACATTTCAATCTGAACACACAGTTCATACATTTCATTCTGAACACACAGCTCATACTTTTCATTCTGAACACACAGCTCATACTTTTCATTCTGAATGCAGGTATCCTCCTGTTTCACACGGCGTTACGGATCTATTATTGCTAGGGAGTGGTACATAGAGCTCCTAGATGCTGTTCGCCACATCGTGGATGAGGCAGGATTTGGCCCTTTTTGTGCGGGATTATCACGTCATCCAACGAGTAGGACCCTCCTGGGGGCACTTGTAGAGAGATAGTGGGGCACCACCAACTCCTTCCATTTTTTAGCTACCGGGGACATGACGATGACCCCATATGATTTCTCCATGCTGACGGGCCTTGATGTGGCAGGCCGGCTGATCCCATACGATGTAGATATGGGTGAGTGGGAGGCCGCCTGGATTTATCTGCTTGGAGCCCGTCCACCGATCGACAGATCATGAGGTAGGGTCAGGTACACCTGGTTCTCCGAGCGGTACAGGGGGACTACGCCCGAGACCATTGAGGCCATACAGCAGTATGCCTGGGGATTCTTGATGTTTCTCCTCGGGACCACTCTGTTCTCCGACAGGGAGAACACAGTTGGGCTTTATCTGCTCAGTGCTTTGTAGACCTATCACAGGTCAGTCAGTATGATTGGGATGGCACTGGCCTCGCTACCCTTTACTGCTACATGAGCACGACTTCCCGAGAGCGAGGGACCATAGTAGGCGGCTACTGGCGAGCCTGGGAGGTACATTCTGCCCTCTTGATTTACATTTCTGCTTTTTATTATTTGTACATTGCGCACGGCACACATTACATTTTGTACTCTACATTCTGCACTTAGCATTCTGTACTTCCTATACATTCTGTATACTGCACATTGCACACAGCATTCTGCACTCAGTATTCTGCATTCTCTATACATCCTGTATTCTGATAGCCACTGTCTTGCATTTCACAACTGTGGGTTTATGCGTACTTCCCGACATTGGCCCCTGAGCTCGAGGTTGAGGCACCTCTTGAGATCCCCTACTCACACAGATTTGAGGGTTGGTGCCGGCCCAGGCCTCGGGAGACTTTGCTTTACCTCCGGCAGTTCTTCGATACTGTACGGGCGACGGAGGTGATTCAGAACTCTCAATTCTTTATGCTTTCAGCTTTGATTCATCTTGCATATTTATGACATCTAATCAATTTATGCACTTGTTACCCGCAAGTGACCTGGCAGCCTTGGATTGATATGCCAGGGAATCCTCGATTTTTGTTTGCTGGGACATGGGGCTCCTCCCGATATAGGGTCTTGTTTGAGGGACCGGTCGGCAGGGCCTGGTTTTTCGGAGAGCGCTTCATGCGCCAGACGATGGGCAACTTCGCTCAGGACGTCCCCTCACTGCCTCCACTAGAGATGCGGTCCATAGGGGATCTTACACCCCGGAAGGTGGAGGACCTTATGTTGGGTATTGACGCGGTCCTTTTCCTGGAGGAGGAGAATTATGCGACATATCGCCATACGTACCTGATGCCTCCACTGTCAGGTGTCTATACCCCCAGGAGGAGAGCTGCTGACATGCCTTCCTCGAGTCGCGCCCGAGTCGGAGACATTCCTTCGACCAGCGGGGTCGGCACATCGAGAGGCGGGACTGGAGGGATGCCCTCGACTTGGTAGTATGCTGGATGGCCGGATCTTCCGACCGGGCTGACAGGCTGGCAGTATGGGACACCATACCAGATTCCACTAGAGCCTCCGCTGCCCGACCATCAATATGTCAGTGACCCTGACTCACCGCCGGTATGTTTTACAGTTTTCATTTATCACTCAGATATTTAGACATTCATTCATTCACTGATGACTTGAATTTGTGTCTGTAGCCTCCCAGGGAGTATACTGAGGGATTACTCGGAGTGGTGGCTTCACTCGAGGGCATGGTTCTGCGGAGGGAGACGATGCTATGCGCCTCCGGCGTTCGGGTACTTTTCAATTTCCTTGCATTTATCATGCTTCTGATGACATATAGAAACTGAACATTTCACTGCATTGATTCATTGCATGTGTAGAGCACATCTGACACATCACATTCACACACTATATCTGTATGCACCCACTCTATGTATCATTCCCGCATCTGTATCTGATATACATACTGGCTGATGCATTCAAACTGTCCTTTTTAGGTCCCGCCTCTGCAGACTGGGCCATTCAGGCCTTCTCGAGTAGCTAGGAGAGGAGTCTCAGCACGCGGCCGGGGGGGACGCAGAACACCTGTCAGTTATGACGAGGAGTCTAGCGAGGATGAGGAGTCAGCACATCCACAGTCAGAGACATCTGCAGGCAGGGATGATGACTCTAGTTCCGGTTCGGAGGATGGAGGCGACACCGAGGAGGCTTCCGAGGATGGTGGCTCTGATTCAGACGGAGATGCCGACGATGGTGGCGTGGGGGCTGCTCAGCCGAAGAGGGTGAAGAGGGCCTCTCGGTCTTGAGCTTGATGGCACTGATGTAGATGTTCCTGCTTTATTTTTCTTTTTACATGTAGTTGTAGCACATTGTACTGCTTAGGTAGTTTTATTTTCTTCAAAACTTGTACCCTGTTGTAAAATGTTGTAAAAAGGAAGCTATGATGGAATGAAAATAGCTTTTCGTTCAAAAAGTGTTGTACTTGTATATTTTGCATCGCATCGTATCACTTTGCACAAAAATGGAAATGAATGGAAATTGAACCTCGTGTATTACCAAGTCAGGCAGTGAACCGACAAAACAAACTAAACAATCTAACTCACTAAGAAACAACAAAACCTTAGCAAGTTTACAACTCGATAAGCAACGAGCAACAACTCGATAAACAAAAAGCAACAACTCGATAATCAAAGGGTAACAACTCGATAAGCAAAACTTAACAACTCGATAAGCAAAACTTAACAACTCGAAGAGCGAATGCATTTTGAGACAAACAAAGCGACAAAATGCATCCGAAACAGAGGTAAACTCAGACCTTCAGTACTCTCATCACACAGGAAAGCTAGAGGCTCCCTTCTGGAGACAAGAAACAGCTGGAGACCAGCTTTTTGCACATGGCCGACCACTTTTAGAACCTGCCGACCAGTTTTTTTGTTTGTAACCCAAAAAGGTAGCTGGCCGACCAGAAAAAGTGGTCGGCCGACCACTTAACCTGGAAACCTCCAGTTTTCTGACACTTGTCCTCCAAACAGTGCCTTATCCTCCATAAAGGTTCTTGCTTCGTGATTCCCTCATTCTAACTCAGTTTTGCACCAAAATGGAGGCGTTTCTTGTTGAAAGTCTGAGAAATTGGATTGCTACCTTGGATGGCTCGAAAAAGTTGAATTTCCGGGGTTTCGGCATAAATGCACTATTCACACTAAGTCGCACTCTGCTGCGTTTTCCGTTCCTGCATGCCGCGGCAAGGTTTTGGAACATGGTAACACATGTCTTTAGCTTTGGCGGGCAAGAGATGTGTCCTACTTTCGAAGACTTCCAAGCTTTGATGGAGTCCGAGCGCGAGAAAGAGATTTTGCCGCAATTCTGCTTCGGCCACATCCAAGCCTTAGGACAGATGTGCGGGCTCACTATGCATGACGCTTGATCTTTGACTCGCGATAGGGAGTAGAACATCCCCAGCTTGGTTTATCGGTTTTCTGATGCCGGTGACCACGGCGATCATTACTGGCAGGGTTTTCGGCGACACGCCCTTTGCTTATGCATGTTGTCACATTTCTTACTTGCCTCAGGCTCCGGAGGGTCTGGTGTCCGGTTGATCGAGGTTGTCTAAGGCTTAAAGGAGGGCAAGAGCTGCATTGCCATGACACTGGCTGAGACGTTGATGGGCTTGGATGCTTTTCATCGTCGAGAGATGACTAGATTCACGGGGAGTCTACTACTGCTGTAGGTAATGTTTCCCACCCTATCTCACATATATTGCTCATATCACTCGGCCCTCAGGCTCAGTTTTTCTCACAAAAACCCTTTTCTTACTTTTCTCTCAACATAAACCTCTCTATTCTTTAATCTCTCGTTTTTCATCCCTCCCCAGGTATGGTTGATGGATAAGTTGCAGGTTGTGGACTTATGCCCAGCGCATTCAGCTCGCGGCTATTTCTTACAGTGACATCTAGTCGATGCCCTTGATGAGGGATAGTGGTGCGAATGGATGTGCCATCTATCTGCTACCAGTATTGCCTGGCACTGCCCTTGGCTCAGTCTGCCGGTGATGAGTTACAGCATGTCTTGCCAGCCTAGGATTCAATTAATTAGTCTGACTCACTGTGTTTTTTACTTTCCGTTCCGATTTCGGTGCCAGTTCGGACATGATTAGACCTGCCTGGAAGAGGGGATAGAGTACCCAGCTGCATTTCCGGTCCGAGGCGCACAGCTAGGTCGGTATGCCGCAGTATGGAGGACTAGAGAGCTTCTGGCTCCTACTCCCACTTTCAGTTGCACCCTCTCTGATGAGTACATAGCCTGGCTTGATGAGGATGCGCAAGTTGGGCCCTCTTTGGCATCAGAGGCTTCGACTAGCTCTGGGAGGGGAACACCTGATTATGCCCCAAATTTATTGCTTTATTAGTACTTTCAAGTTTTCTTTATGAATGTAATGAAAAGCAACTTCAATTTGTATTCAAGAGTAGGAGAACTCTGTATTGAAATTAATGTAATTGAAGGTTGTGGGTACTGAAAATTTTCCGTTTGGTCCAAAAATGGTCTAAGTCGTAAAAAGATTAATTTGAGCAAAATCAACTTTTATTAAAACTTTTCAAAACCGTTTTCGATATGGATCACAACTGGACACACCCGAGATCTATTACTGAGATGTACAACCTCGGATCCTAGCAACTGGAAAGTTGCCCCTAGTCTGAATAGCACTGCATCTGGAGATCACAACCAAGCTCTTGGATGCAGAATAGACGAAGATAACCAAACAAGATCACGTGGACAAAGTTGATCAGGGAAGTGTTTATGGCTGGACTTCAGAATGAAGTTGCCTACGTATCCCAAAAATGGGAATCAAGCTTTACGTAGTTCGGCTCAGGGTCACTCGTGTATTAACTCTCTCCTTTTGCGCTCTAACTTTTGCCAAGGCCGCCCTTTCAAGGTTTTCAACCTTGCGAGCTCAGTTTTTATTATTTCAAATTTTCTGAGCTCTAACTTTTGCCTAGGTCGCCCTTTCGGGTTTTCAGCCTAGCGAGCCTCTCAGGGATAATAATTCTTCAACTTGTCCATGTTGATCAGCTGGGAGAACTCTAGGCCATCTAGGTCCATCAAAACGACAGCTCCACCCGACCAGATAGACTTGATGATATAAGGACCAATCCAATTGGGTCTGAACTTGCCCCTAGGGTCGTGGATGGGAGCTCGGTTGTCTTTGAGCACCAAATCTCCTTCTTTCAAATTCCTGGACTTAACCTTCTTGTTGAAAGCCCTGGCAATTTGTCGTTGATAACCCTGAACATGGTACAGTGCTTTCAACCTTCTCTCATCAAACAGCATGAGTTCTTCGAACCTGCTTTGCTGCCAATCTGCCTCAGCTATCTGACACTCAGCCAGTACTCGTAATGATAGAACCTCAACTTCGATAGGCAAAACAGCCTCCATCCCATAAACCAAGGAATACGGAGTCACCCCAGTAGAAGTTCGAATTGAAGCCCGGTAGCCCCACAGAGCAAATGGTAGCTTATCTGGCCAGTCCTGGTAGGTTTCCACCATCTTCTGTAGAATGTGCTTAACGTTCTTATTGGCGGCCTCAACTGCTCCGTTGGTCTGCGGCCGATATGTGGATGACTTATGAAAAGCCACGTTATACTTCTCCAACAAGTCAATCACTTCCTTTTTGAAATGGAAACCATTATCTGTAATAATCTGGTTCGGGACCCCGTAGCGACAGATGATGTTGTTCCTGATGAACTTGGCAACATGCGATGCCTTCAACACCGCATAAGACTGGGCCTCAACCCACTTTGTAAAATAGTCTATCGCGACCATAATGAACTCATGCCCAATGGACCCTTTCGGAGTGACAGCCCCGATCACATCAATCCCCCAGACTGAAAATGGCCATGGCGAAGTCATGTTGTACAGCTTCGACGGCGGAATGTTCATGCGGTTTACATGGATCTGACATTTGTCGCATCGCCGAACAAAGCCAATACAATCCTCCTCTATGGTGGACCAGTAATAACCCTGTCTAAGGATCTTCCGAGCTAGCATTACCCCGTTCATGTGCGCTCTGCACTCTCCTCCATGGATGGCCTCCATCAGGCGTTTGGACTCTTTAGCAACAACACACAGTTTATATATCCCGAGATGACCTCTCTTGTACAGTTTCTCTCCGCAGACGATGAACTGAGTAGCCATTCTTCGAATTGCCCTCTTATCTTTGGCATTTGCCCCTGGTGGATACGTCTCTTTTCCAAGAAGTTCCAGACATCGTAATACCAAGGATTCTCATCTTGTACCTCATCTATGGCAGCAATCAGCTCGTAGGCCGGCATAAATTTCTGTTCGATGATGAACGGACGCATCCGGACTCCGAAAGGTATGTCAATCATAGAAGATAGAGTTGCTAATGAATTTACGAACCTGTTGTTCTCTCTTAACAGATGGGCGAAGTTCATCTTCTCAAACCAAGGAATTAGCACGTCCAAGGTCTGGTGATAAATTCTCATCTTTTCTTCTTTAACTTTCCAATCTGTTTTAGCTTGAGATACAACAAGGTTCGAGTCCCCGATGACGTCCAACCATGTTACCCCTAGTTCTAGGGCGGCTTCTAAACCGGCAATACATGCCTCATATTCTGCCTCATTGTTCGATACTTTGAACCGGAGTTTGAATGCTAGAGGAATACGAGAGTTGTCGGGCGCTATCAGCAACACCCCTATCCCATACCCGTATTGGTTTGACGCTCCGTCAAAGTACATCGTCCAAGTTTCTTCTTCGACGTGCAGAATGGCCTCGTTTGGGAATAAGTATTCAACTGCTTCATCCCCTTTAACTGGGAGATCGGCTAGGAACTTTGCTACCGCTCTCCCTTTTACTGACTTGCGCGTCACATATTTTAGATCGAATTCGGAAAGCAGAAGCAACCAACGGGCTAGCCTACCCGTAAGTACCGGTTTCTCGAAGAGATATTTGATGGGATCTAACCTCGAAACTAGTATTACGGAGTGAGCTAACAAGTAGTGCCGCAGCTTCCTGGTAGCCCATACCAAGGCCAAACAAGCCTTCTCCAACGGAGTGTAGCAGGTCTCGTAATCTAGCATTTTCTTGCTCAGATAGTAGATAGCCTTCTCCACTTTGTCCTCGGACTCTTGTGCAAGCATGCAGCCCATTGTAGTTTCAATCACTGAAAGATACAGAATCAACGGCTTCCCCGGCTCAAGCGGTGACAACACAGGTGGGTTCTGTAGATATTGCTTGATCTGTTCAAAAGCAGCTTGGCATCGGTTGTCCCATTGGAACTTCGTTCCTTTCTTTAGGAGACCAAAGAGTGGTTCTGTGATAACCCTGCTCCGTTTTACATTAATTGGTCCTTATTATAAATGTGATTATGTGATTGATATGATTTTGTGTGCCATTATGTGAAAATATGTGGTTTTGAATTTCTATCTGTTCACCGTAGGAATATCTGTTTGATTATCTGCTTTGGAAATTAAATTGAAGGCCTTATTGGCCACGGAACCCGAAATTGACTACGCCATTGCGATTGGCATAATTTTTAGAGCCTACGGTGAAATTTAATTGGAAATTGATTCGGATCAAATTAAGTTGATTTAATTGATGAATAAGTGCCCAATTATTTACTATTATTAAATTGGAATTAGTAGGGTTTGTTGAATTAAGGCACTACACCCTCAATTCTCTCCTCATAGCTTCATTTGGCAGATTTGAACTCAAAGAGAGAGAGAGGGCCGACTATAGAGAGAGAGGGAGAGAATTGTGTAATCTTGGCTCAAGGTTTGGGGAATTTGAAGATTAAACTCAAGAAATTGCTATAGTTTGGAAGATTGAGCCTCTAGATAAGTGAATTCATGAGTTTAATGTTGTAAATTGTGAATTCAAGTTTGATTAATGGTCAAGAACATGAATTAGTTTGATTATAAGGAAATTGAGTTGTATTTGTTGAATTTAAAGTCAATAGATGCATGCATAAAGGAAATTACTATGAATTTCCATATTTGAACACAATGTGTATAATCTATGTTGAAATCCATGTATTTGATCATCTCTTCACCAATTAAGTTGATATGAATGAATATTTCTCACATGCAAGAGTAGATCATGGAGGTATGAGCTTTGCATGTTTGAATTTGATGTGTTGGTGATGAGTTTGGGTTAATTTGAGGCATGCATGTAAGTAATTCAAGAAATTGAGCTTCATTGTGTTGTAATTTGGTGTTGGTATCATGTTAGTATATGTATATGTGAAATTTGAGCCATGGCATGCAAGAAATGGTGGTTAGAGTGTGGAATTCGAGCTCAAGAACCATTATGGAAAACCCAGAATTTTTGATGTCCACTCGAGCGGGGGAACCGCCGCTCGAGCGGGGATTTCGAGCTCCCAGTATTTTCTTGCAGGCATGGTGTCCGCTCGAGCGGGGAAGTTCACGCTCGACGGGGAGCTATGTAGGATGAACTTCCGCTCGAGCGTCCAAGTTCACGTCGAGCGTAAAAATGTTACAACCAGCACTTTTGCAGACCTAATGGGTCCGCTCGAGCGGGGAATCCCACGCTCGAGCGGGGACCCTGTTTTCTGAAAGTTTATTCTGTGTTTTGTTTTCCGTTCTCTTTCACTTGCAAGCACTCTTAGGCATGCACTAAGCATTTTAATTGAGGTAAAGAGATAAGAATGAAGCCTAAAGAGGAATATGTGAATTAAAGAACGGATTGAATCGTTTGTGACCCATATGTGCTATATGATGTGTAGGGTCAAGCTCCAAGGCAAATCCACAAGCCGATCACTGTGAGTAATATTGATATTTTGAAGCCTGTCATTTGTCCAATTATTTATTTCCTTATAAGCCTTATAAGTTACTAGTTTGAATTGTGGACAAATGTTTGATATGAATAACTGAATGGGCCGAAGGCCAGTTTGAAATAAATAAATGAATGAATAAATGGGCTAGAGGCCAGTTTGACATGAATGAATGGGCCAGAGGCCAGTCTGACATGAATAAATGGGCCAGATGCCAGTTTGACATGAATGAATGGGCCAGAGGCCAGTTTGACATGAATGAATGGGCCAAAGGCCAATTTGACATGAAAGTCTGAATGGGCCAAAGGCCAGTTTGACAAATGAAAGATAAATGGGCCAAAGGCCAGTTTGACAAATGAAAGATAAATGGGCCAAGGGCCAGTATGTTTGGAACTACAGCCACTTTATTTAAATTGTGCGCGTATATGTTACATGGAAATACAAATTGGGCCCAAGGCCGTTTGAAGTATGTCGTTCTACATATCGTTCGTATAACTTCTTTATTTGATATTATTCATTGGGCTATCGCTCACGCTCATTCATGTATTTGTAGGTGAGCCAAGAGAAGTCCAAACCCAGCCCCAGTGAAGTCTGTAAGGAACAACAAAGGTTTTGAAGAGTCAGCCCTTGCGTCTCACGCACGAGACCCGTCTTCGCCTTTTTGTCATTCTGTTTTATTTTGTCACATGGGCGAAGTCTTTGCATATGTTGTATATAGTTTTGTTCAGCTAACTTAGACCTATATGATCTTGTATGTACAGAGCTTGGTGTAGTACATATTTTGCTGTGAGTTATTAATGTGCATTTGTATGGTTTGTTATGATGTGCCATGTAAGCACAGCTCTATGGACAAAGTTTTAAATTGCTTCCGTTTGGCCCCCATTAACTCTGTTAAAATACGTTTGGCTTGGTGTAACAACGCCCGCGGGGGACCTCGCTACAGCTCGGACTCTCCTTTTTGTGTTGTGGTTCTAAATCTGAACCAAAGAGTCCAACTCTGGCAAATCGTTTTGAAGAAAAACAGATTTTTGAAAAGTAGTGCCAAACATGGACTGCTTTGCCAGATTACAGAGTCGCCACCTAAATGTTTTTTTTATGGGAAATTTAGGAAACCCTGACTCGGTGCCGAAGGCCACGTGTCCGTCATAACCAAAGTAGTCTTGGCTCGGGAGCTTGGGTACGATCGGGGAAGGTCAGCTATGAGCACCCCCTTTCGCCCGGTCCGAAGACCGGCCTCTACTAACCGTGATATCCGATTTTGAAAACATTACATGCTCTTATACCGGTTATTAGCCTAGATTTACTACGTTATGCGCACAGCAAACAAGTATAGACTAGGTTGCCTAATTCGGAAATAATCATTGCGTATCTGTTTGTTTTGAAAGCGTTTCGGGTTTTGCTACTCGCAAGTAGGCTAAAATGCAGATTTCAATGAGTTTTCCAACTCAAGCAACCCAACCTCCACCCATAGGCATTCAAACAGTTTATCTCATGTAAGCACTTAGCCGCATGGTAAGCATACTGTCATGGCAACATTCACACGCATGTGGTATGCTAAAGCGTAAAATACTTACATCGTACTCCGTGCCAAAACAAGAAACTAATTAGCAGACATGCATGTCCCTAGGTCATGTTAAGTGGCTAATGCAACACAGGCAAGGATGCAATTTAGAGTAGGCTCGGCTAACTCTAAAATGGCATGTGAAATGCTACAACTATCACGTATTCAATTTGGAATTGAAAGTACGATGCAGTTTGTATGATGTACCGAGCCCGGTGCATGTTTAGACAAATGCATGGATGCACGCATGCATTGCATAAGGTATGCTAAAATAGACGTGCCCTAATCTACCATCATAAGCAGGTAAATAAAAGGGAGAAAGAAGTGGGGGTTGGAAGACATACAAACCACTCACCCACACTTATTACAATTATGCCCTCGCTCGGAGGGACCAAAAGAATATACAGTCCCAAATGATGAATAAATAAATTATTACAAAATTCCTAATTACTTAGCAAATAAATGCAAAAAGAAAGGAGGCCACGGCTTCCCGCCTCAGGATACGCGAATGATGCATGCTCGGATCCGACTCGCCCGGGAAACCCGTACCATGCCATTGCAGCCTCTGTTTTTACTGCCCTGTCTCTCCAAAAATTGCCAAAGTCCCAGAACACCTTCCTTGCATCCTGCTGTACACCACCGGCCGGCTAAAATTTCCATCGGCTTCTTAGGGGGTTATCGGCCACCCATATAGTGCCGGTCGGCATAAAATTCCTGCAGAAGACAGTTTTGACAGCAACAGCAGACAGACAGTGCATGGTATGGGCTTTTGAGCATATGTAAGCATGGCCAATGCTTCCTATCATGCATGGGACTCAAGGAAGCATGGCTCTTGACCCCGGGCCATCAATGGCGCATTTCGACGCATGATGGCCTAAGAGGCCAAGTTTGCATTTCAATGTCAAATGCAATGCACACAAACATACAAGGGACCCAACCTCAATCATGGTTGATCAAGAGGTGAGGCAATGCACAACAACGCACATGCAACCTAAGCATGCAAACTAACACACGAACATGCAATGCAACTACATGGCACACACAATGTACATAACATAACATGCACAACGCATTGAAACATGGCATACACAATGCAAGATGGACTTACACCAATATGAGATAGCCTCAGCCACACTCACATAGGAGGCCATTAGGTGAAATGAGGCAACCGAAATGCACACAAACATGTCCAATGCATGGATCAATCCTAAGATACAACATGCAACTTTAACAAGGCATGGCAAATGATGAAACATGGCATGTAAACATGCAGATTTCAGCGCTGGAACATGATGTCAAATGGTCCCAAAACATGGAAAGATGTCACCTAATGCATGCTATAGGCCCCGAAACCCAAGATTAGACGCATGAAATGGCTTACAGCTATACAAAGCATGCGTAATTTGAACATGTAATGGAGAGACAGAAGCAAGGCAGCCCCGAGACAAGCATTTTTACAGTACAAAGCATGGCAAGACAGTAAACACAAGTAGGGCTAAGATGGCATACAAAAATGGGGGCCAAGAGAGGGGTATTGAAATGGATGGTAAATGAAAAGCCCAAATGGAAAAACACCCTTCTACAACACTGAAGAGGGACTAAAAATATAAACATTTATAGTGGATGACATCCCCCAAATCAGTATGCACACATGCCAAAAATGCCATGCAAGAAATAGGCCATAAGAGGGTATAACATGAAGTAGGCCAAACATTCATTAAACAAGAAAAGACCCTTCATTAAATATGCCAAGAAGGTCAATATATGACCATTTCCAGTTCTGATGATGGCCGAAAACAGAAGCTAGATAAGCCTAAAAAGGCGTGCAAAAATGGGGCCAAAGAGGGGTATAATGGTAGGTATAACATGGAGGCCCCAAACAAGGTTGATCCCTTCTACAATGTTGTAGAGGGACACAAAATAAGCTTACTCACAGTTTATGACATGCTCCAAAACAATTTAAATATAGGCCAAACAAATCATGCAAATTTACGGTAAATAAGAGAGATTATGAAGCAAGTGCAAGATAGGGGGCCCAAACAGGGTTGAGCCCTTCTTCAATTTGAAGAGGGGCTCAAAATAGGCCCACTTACAGTTTACATTATGCTCGAAAACAGATCACACATAGACTAGAAATTTCATGCAAAATAATGGCATACAAGATGGTATTGACGGAAGTACCAAATGGAGGGCTCAAACAGGGTTGAGCCCTTAAACAAACATGAAATATGGCTCAAAATAATGACCTTTTCAGTTCTGGTCGAAGCCCAAAACAGTAAGAAAATAGGCCTAAGAAATGGAGCAAGAAAGTGCTACAAAAGAGGGAAAATGATCTTACCCTTGAAGACTACCCTTTTTGTTGCTTCTTGGCTTGAGTTGCAGCACCTTTGGCCTCTGAAAAACTGCTCCAAGCTGCTGTGATTGAGTAGTGGTGGTGGTGCTATGGATTGGTGAAGAAATGGCCCAAGAACTATGGAGTTTTGGAGGCAAAGGAGTGAGATCTAGAGAGAGAGAGGTTTTTTTTAGAGTGAGAAGCTCCCAAAACTTGATTTTTTGTTCTAACCTAAGCGAGATATAAGGCCCTATATATGTCAAAATAAGAGCTTTTGGTTGAAATATCCCAATTGAAAATATCTGGTACAGTGTATTGATAAATATCTGTCAAAAATCTGAGTTCTGGGCACTTTTGGCCGGCCGGCAATCTTTTGTGCCGGTCGGATAAATGGATGGCTGGTAGGTAGCCGGTAAGGTCAAAAAGTGGCGGTGGATGTCCAGATTGAAGCCCCGGAAGTTAGCTTTCCAATGGCGCAAACCTTGCATTAAAATTCCTCCTGTGGAAAAAGTTATGCCCTTTTTGGTGAAGCCGCGCAGATTCGATCCAACTGGACTGATCCCCTATTTCAACCAACCATATCTCCCCCACCCGGACTTGGATTTGAGAGATTCTTGAGTGAAAAATGAAGCCCCGGAAGTCTTCTTTTCAACGATGGTGGCCTCATAGCTCAAATCCAAGTGTATAGACAGATGAGCTTGTTTTAGCGATGACCGCTCGTCTTTCTCCTACACGGATTCATGCCGAACTTCTTCTCCAACTTGTTTTCTCCCCTCTTCTCCTCTTTTCTTCAACTTCAAACCCCTAAGTAAGGTGTTTTGAAAGATTTTTCAAAGATTTCATCTCTCTTTCATTCATCTCCCCTTTATCCTTGCTTGGTTTACCGAAAAGCGCAACATTTACCGAAATGCGAGCGTCGGAACATCGTGGGAATTTTATTTCAAAAATGTTTTGAAAGAGAGGGTTTTAAGGTATAAAAACCATCAAAAATAATTTTGGTCCACAATGGGGTATGAAGTTGAGATTTGCCTCTCTCCTTGCCGAAGAAACTGAACCTGTGCACTGCACACCTTTCTCCAACAAGTAAACCATCAGTAGTGCCCAAGTCTTAAGGGCGGTCAAAAATGGGGTGTCTACAGTTGCCCCTCTTTGACAGAACTCGAAAGTCATAACAATGACGGGAGTGAATGTCAAAGCCCAGAGACGACCCATTTTTGACAAGGCCGAAGACTTGGACAAACAAACAAAATATAGATGCAGTTGGTTGAACCCGCGGGCTGCCTACGTATCCCTTTGCAAGGAATCAAACCAGCGTAGTTCAGGGGCAGGATGCAAAATGATATGCAGGAAGACTTTGATAATTGGACTTATACGCTACGCGAAGCCGGTTTGAAAATCCAAGATTTATGCAAAAACACAGTGTGCACAAGACAATGTGATGCAGAGTGAATGCACAAAACAATGCTAAGGAGATGCACAAAACAATGCGAAGCAGGTTGGAATGCACAAGGTAGTGCGCTAACAAGATGCACAAAACAGTGCAATGTAAGAGTGAATGCACAAAACAGTGCTATACAGGTGCACAAGAGAGTGCGATGTGGCATAGATGCACAAAACAGTGCGATGCGCAAAATAGCGCGAATGAAATGTAATGCACTAACAAGTGCAGGTAAGGTGCGCAAGATAGCGTGATAAAATGCACGTACAATGCAAGTAAAGTGCACAAAATAGTGCGATGCGCAAAATAGCGCGAATGAAACAATGTAATGCACAAAACAGTGCGATGCGCAAGAAAGCGCGAAAGTAAATTGCACAGAACAGTGCGATACGCTAAACAGCGCGAGTGCGATGGAATGCACAAGATAGTGCGAGTGAGATATAGCATGTAAGTGCACAAGATATTGCGATGCGCAAGAAAGCGCGAGTGCACAAGACAGTGCGATGGAGGTGCGCAAGATAGCGCGAATGAGGCGATGCACAAGATAGTGCGATGCGCAAAATAGCGCGAATGAGACGTAATGTAAAATGTAATGAGATGCACAAAATAGCGCGATGCGCAAAATAGCGCGAATGAAATGTAATGCACAAGACAGTGCGATGGAGGTGCGCAAGATAGCGCGAAGATGTGATGCACAAAACAGTGCGATACGCTAAACAGCGCGAATGATTTGAAATGCACTAGACAGTGCGATACGCTAAACAGCGCGAGTGATTTGAAATGCACAAGATAGTGCGATACGCTAAACAGCGCGAGTGATTTGAAATGCACAAGATAGTGCGATACGCTAAACAGCGCGAGTGAGATACAACCACAAGATGCACATGACAGTGCAAGTGAGATACAAAGTGTAAGTGCACAAGATAGTGCGAGTGAGATAAAATGCACAAGAAAGTGCGATAAAATGCAACTTCTATGCAAGTATGGGGGCATTTTCCATGCAATATTGAAAGCAAGCATATTCTATGCATGAAACAAGCAAAGCATATTCTATGCGGAATCGAAAGCAAGCGTATCATAACGATGTGCGGCACGCATGCAACAACAGTGTATATGAAAGTTCACATTCTATGCAATAGAGGAGCATCAAATATGTACTCTGGTGCCTCTGATTTGCCTCTTAGAGGACTTTGCAACACACTCAGCTCGAAAAGGGTACACCCTATTCATACTGGCAAGAGATAACATCTGCTGCTACTTTAATTGCCGTTCTGACTTGAAGCAGGCTTACACTTGAGGCAGAGGCGCACTCATACTTCGGTAGCATTGACAAGGCCTGAAGAGGTACATCCGGAGTACAATCACGGAATTTGCTGAAGGTGAAACACACTCAGATGCTTCAATTTTCCCTCTTTTCTTTTGCTTTGTAGTCTGGAACCCATATTGCTTCAGATAGGTCCGGGTTTTACTGTTCTCACATGACCTGGGTTGAACCCTGCGGTTTTATGAAAGAACAAATACTGTTTTGCACAAATGTGGGGAATGGCACAACACTCTGAGCACACCACAAATCATTTTTGAAATTTGAGAAAATGAGTTTTCGACCGGGTATTGAGCCTACAACTGAACACAGCGAAAAAGACTCAATAACGGAAAACAAAAGGTAACAACCTAAACACAAACACAGACACTTGAAACGACTCAAAACAAGAATTGAGACAAACAAAACGACTGACGCGACGCACAGACGTGTTGCAAAGACAAGAGACTTCTTAGTTACAAGGAGCCAGTTTCTCTGGGTATTATTTCCCACCCTTTCTTATTTGTGACTCTCACATCACTCGGCCCTCAAGCTCGGTTTTTCTCTCAAAACCCTTTTCTCGCTTTTTCTCTCAACGCACACCTCTCTATTCTTCAATCCCTCATTTTTCATCCCTCCCCTGGGTGGTTGATGGATAGATATGAAGTTGCGAGCTCTTGCCCCTAGCATCCTGCTAGATTTTTGTTCACAACAGTGAGTTTCTCCCACAGAGGGGTTGTGCTACAACTGGGTGTGTAGCAAATCTGCAGCTAACATCGGTTGATGATGCCCTGCTGGGGAGTTTGGACGTGGTTAGATCTGTCCAGATGAGGAAGTGGAAGATCTTGATCCATTCCGGTTTGTGCTTCGCACTTGGCTTGATACCTCGTTGCTTGGAGGATGAGAGAGCTTTCAGCCCTTCGTTGTTAGCTTCAGTTGTGCCCTTTCTGGCAAGTATGCTGGCGACGGGGAAAAGACAGGAAGCCTGACTCAACTGTGTCCCTAGTTCATCATTTTGACCATATTTTTTTTTGGTTTTCTACTAAAACCATTTTGACCAACATGAGAGTTAGATTAACATGCTTGTTCGATTTTCTGATTTGAAATCATGCAAGTCAGGCTATGAGCACTGAAAATTTTCCTTTTTTTGGTCCAAGAAATGGTCCAGTTTTGAAAAATGGAATACTTTTCGAGAAAATTAGTCAACCTCAGTAAAAATTCTCAAAAACTATTTTTGCAAACAGCCACTTGCTCAACGAGCACGGGACCTACTCTTGAGATGCACAACCTCGGACCCATAGCAATGGAAAATTGCCCCTTGTTTGAAGAGAGCTGTATGGCAACGGAAAGTTGCCCCTTGTTTGAAGAGAGCTGTATGGCAACGGAAAGTTGCCCCTTGTTTGAACGGCACGGCGGCGTTTTGAATGGCAACGGAAAGTTGCCCCTTGTTTGGATGATGCCGCAGCGCATTGTAGTCAGTCTTCGGAGCGATGAACACAACCAGACTCTCCGATACAGAGAAGGCAAAGATGATCAAAACCATCACATGGACATAGTCGAATTTGAATTGTTTTACGGCTGGACTTCAGAGTGAAGTTGCCTACGTATCCCAAACATGGGAATCAAGCCTTACGTAGTTCGGGGTTAAGGTACACTCGGGTATTTAACCTCTCCTTTTTAGGCTCTAACTTTTGCCAAGGCGCCTGTTGCAGGTTTTCAACCTTGCGAGCTTTGTTTTTCTTTTCTTTTCATTCTTTTCTTTTCATTTTCGTTTCTTTTCTTCTTTTTCCCCCTTTTTTTTTTCTTTTTCTTCATTTTTTTTTTCTCTTCTTCTCTTTTCTTCTTCTTTTTTTTTTCTTTTTTGTTTTTTTTTGTATATATTTTTCTTGCTCTAACTTTTGCCTGGGTCGCCCTTCCGGGTTTTCGGCCCAGCGAGCCTCTCAAAGGGTAAAAGTGTAGCTTGGTCCATGCCAAATGGTTGTAAGGTTTTAAGGCCATCCGTATCCAGGAGAGTGGCTGTTGATTTGCAAGAGGACTCATCTTCGGCTCTTCGAGTACCTCTGACATCTTTGCCCCTAGTTCGAAGGGTACTTCTGTTCTAGCTTTGCAAGCTTCTTCTGAACTTCTGATCTTCTTGATCCGACTTTCCTGGCCTCTTGTTCGAGGGCTGCTTCAAATCTGGCCACACAGGCCTCACATCATGATTGACCTCTGAACATTCTGAATCTAAGTTCAAGGTTTGAAAGTAAGGGGTCGAGTCTCGAGGCTGAGAGCGATCCTAGGCTGCACAATCTCAAGAGCGATTCCACACAGGTCTTCGCAGGACCGCGCAAAATATCTTTTGAAAGTTTTTAAGAAAGCGACAAATCGCTCGCGCTGAAGACAGTGTAGAACCAATCTGGATCAAAGCTAGGGTCCTTCTCAGTACTCACACTAACAAGCATGATTTCATTCATTAAGGGCTTAGCATGCCTCTCTTTCTCTCAGTTGATCAAATTTTTGCAAATCCCGAGGAATTCCTTCCTCTTCGTTTTCACCACAGTGTTTGAAAAAGTTTTGAAAAACTCAGGTCATTACATTGACTTCAAGGCACAGAAAAGACAGAGTTCTTAATCAAATACTGTCATCTCATTTAGGATTTCTGGCACAACTGGCACACGGCAGAAGCAAACACAAGAGTGTGAAAATCATCGCTGTTCCATTCAGATCTGTTGGTGTAACCGGCTCCCGGCAGAAACAGACTCAAAAGAAAATGAAAAGACAAACACAAAACAAGCAAGTGATGTCCGAGGTAACACTCCCGGAATCACCTGACTCTAACAAAACAGGACTGACTCAATACAACAAGATAGACCCGACTGACTCAGTATGAAAAGACTGACTCAATACAAAATGACAAGACTGACCCAATACCCAAGTCAGAAAGTACAAAATTAGCATTCGCAAATGCTCAAAACAGTGCTTGCTAAATGCCACATCCGGAGTAAACTGAGTGCCGCCCGCAGGTGGTTCATCCCCTGATCATATGGTCACATTATTCCCCGCAAGTTCATTGATCAAGTGCCGATAGACTTTGCAAGACTGGCACGGCAATGATCCTGTTGTCGATCAGATTTTGTATTTCGTGACAAAGACGAAGGCACATGTCAGTGTCATGGCCAGCTCGCTGATGGAAGGCACAGTAGTCAGCTGGGTTATGTGAGGGAGGGGTTTCTTTGGTAATGGTTGTGGCTCCAGGGGCTTCAGATACCCCTTTCTAATCAGGACCCTCAAGGCCGCTGATAGAGACATGTACAGTGGGGTGAACACCCTCTGGCCCCGAGGTAGATAGTCCGAAGTTCGGGGGTTTGAAGAAGATGCGCCAACAAAGGGGTCGGCAGGTGCTGGCTGGGTTTGCTGATCTTTTCCGGGAGTAGGGTTAGAGCTGAAAGGAACATTCCTAGCAAGACGGCCCTTTTCCCGGCCTACCCCTCGATTCAAACTGCTCTCACTCTGAACGGCAAAAGTGCCATCCACGATCGTTGCAACGACTGCTAGTACTTGCTGTTTGTTCAGTCCTTCGGCTTTCCAAGCCTCAACAGCCCACTGAAGATGTTCATGGGGACTAATGCTTGCCCCTGGCTTGTTCTTATCACTGGCCTCCACTTTGCTAAAAGATTGGCCTTCTTTCGACGCAACCCGTCCCAAGGTTGGGGAGCCTTTTGACATGAACTCCCTGGTATGTGATGTGGTTGATGACGGAGCCAAAACTCCAAAGGTTAGATCTGCCACAGTTCTCTGAAGATCTTCGATCATCCTCATCAGCTCAGAAGTAGTGGGCTCACAGTTTGAGATGATTGGGATTCAGGTGCATCCATCATGCACAAGTCCGTGCTTTCTGGAATGAACACCGCAGGCTTGGGCAGATGGGCTGGGGTGATGTATACGCTGGGGTCGTAAGGGACGGCCAGTGTGTGGATTAGATTGAGATGTGGATGAGGTATTTGGTCATTGGGGTCTGAAGGTGGAGCTATCGTTTGGTTGTCAATGAGATTTTGGATCTCATGACGAAGGCGGTAGCAACGGTCGGTGCCATGACCGCGCTGCTGATGGTACATACAGTACTTGGAAGGGTTATGTCTGGCTGGGAGTGGGTCAGGAAGAGGTTGAGGATCGAGGGGTTTGAGATGCCCTCTTTCCATCAAGACTTTTAGTGCGCTAGTCAAGCTCATATAGAGGGGGGTGAAAGTTCTGCCCTGAGCTCGGGCTGGGCCGGCTGTTTGTAGGCTTGGTTTGGCAAAAGGGTCGGTTGTGGCAACTGTATTGATTTCGGTGGGTTTGGGAATAGCGCTACTACGAGCATTGGTATTCCCTGAAATCACCCTCCTTGTCGGTTCACTTGTTCTGGGAATGATCCCACTGTTGAACGCATTCTCGATCTGAACCCCTAGTTCATGCAAACTTTTAAAAGTGAATAGCGGAGCGACTATCAACTTTTGCAACATATCATGCTCAAGGTTTCGCACCATCATTTGCACTTGATCCCTCTCAGAAGGTCGATCTGTCATCTGTGCTGCCTTTGCTCTCCACCTCGCAACAAATTCCACAAAAGGCTCTGTTGGGTTCTGGCGGGTGACTTCAAGATCACGGGTTGTGACCTCAATCTGTGTGTTGTAGGAGTATTGCTCACTGAAAGCCTCAGCCATCTCTTCCCAATTCTGTTTCACAGAGTTCTCCAATTTCGTATACCAGATTGCGGCTATCCCAGACAGGGTTCGGCCGAATAGTGACAATTTCTGGGCTGTGGTCAAACCCATTGGTCTCAGGAATATCAGAAAACAGGTGGAGGTGCACCATTGGGTCTCCAGAGCCATCGAATCGATCAATATGTGGCATCTTGAACTGATCCGGTAATGTCACCATTGAGTCGGTATAACCATCCTCTATATCAGGAATAGAGTGGGCCCCCTGAGACTTTTAAACAATTTCTCAAGCTTGCTCACTTTTAATGCTGTGGGGTCCGTCTTGAACTCAAAGAGAGAGTCCGGTACATTGGTAGGTGTTTTGGATTGCTGGGGTAAAATTAGGGGCGGAGCCGGCCCTACCGGAATGTCCGTACCTTCCTGGACATTGGGTGTTTCCCCAGGTGTCTGAACCCCTGGTGATGGAGGAGCTTGATGCGAAGCAGATGCTCCGGTTTGTTGCTCTAGCCTGGCAATTGTCTCTGCCTGTTGGGCTATGACCACAGCCCGTTGCTTGGCGAATTCTGCTTGACAGACAGCGTCTTGCTGCATGGTTTTCATACTATCCTGGAGTTGGCGCACCATCTCTTCCAGACTTGACATATTGTCCTGATCTAACTGAGCAACCGGTATATTTGTGTCTGCAGTAGGCTCGAAAATCTCAACCCGACTGCTCAAAGATCACTGATCTGGTAGCTGTTGTACTGGTGGTCTATGTCTGACTAGCCTTCTCTGGCCCTGATTAACCTTGAACTGAGTCTCTGACCTGACAAAGTCTATCAGCACAAATCCAATGTACCCGGGGGATAATGGAGCCTTCTGAAGCTATGATTCCAGGGCTACCTAGCAAAAGAGAAAACAGACAGCATCTCAGCTCAACTTCACTGGAACGGATACGAGCAAAGCTGAACGACTGTATTCTATTACTGATCACTGTTCCCCGAAATCACTGCCTCAATTCTGAATCTGATACCCGCAGATAAACTGATTCTCAAAATACTGATACTGGTGCCCGTAGGCCGGATAGCCGGACTCGCAAACTGGTATATGCATTCCCTGTAGAGATACACTCTAAAAGCACATAGCATGTAAAAGAGAGCCAATACGCCCCTATGTTGGGGTAGGGTTTCCCTATCCTATTTTGTCAGGAGCTAGGGTTTCACTACGCACGCAGCGGTTTCAAACAACCTATATCGGGTAAGCAACCTGTCCTAATTTGGAATGGTCACTATGGATTCCAAATATGCACTAGGTCGAATGGTCGAAAAGGGTGCCCCGGTAAAACCGGGGTTTGTGTTCCCATACTGGCAGAGCCCGCAACCGGTCAGCCTTATGGACATGCCTTGACAAGACAAGCCTCCGGCAAACCGCTCAGGAATAGCAGATGGCCAACACGGTGTCCTAGGCGCACCAATGCACATGCAATGCAAAGAAACACATAAATGTAGTCAAAACAGATATCACGAGTTCGAGTCAAGCTCTCTAAAATCCCCAACAGAGTCGCCAGAAACTGTAACAACGCCCGTGGGGACCTCGCTACAGCTCGGACTCTCCTTTTTGTGTTGCGGTTCTAAATCTGAACCAAAGAGTCCAACTCTGGCAAATCGTTTTGAAGAAAAACAGATTTTTGAAAAGTAGTGCCAAACATGGACTGCTTTGCCAGATTACAGAGTCGCCACCTAAATGTTTTTTTTATGGGAAATTTAGGAAACCTTGACTTGGTGCCGAAGGCCACGTGTCCGTCATAACCAAAGTAGTCTTGGCTCGGGAGCTTGGGTACGATCGGGGAAGGTCAGCTATGAGCACCCCCTTTCGCCCGGTCCGAAGACCGGCCTCTACTAACCGTGATATCCGATTTTGAAAACATTACATGCTCTTATACCGGTTATTAGCCTAGATTTACTACGTTATGCGCACAGCAAACAAGTATAGACTAGGTTGCCTAATTCGAAAATAATCATTGCGTATCTGTTTGTTTTGAAAGCGTTTCGGGTTTTGCTACTCGCAAGTAGGCTAAAATGCAGATTTCAATGAGTTTTCCAACTCAAGCAACCCAACCTCCACCCATAGGCATTCAAACAGTTTATCTCATGTAAGCACTTAGCCGCATGGTAAGCATACTGTCATGGCAACATTCACACGCATGTGGTATGCTAAAGCGTAAAATACTTACATCGTACTCCGTGCCAAAACAAGAAACTAATTAGCAGACATGCATGTCCTAGGTCATGTTAAGTGGCTAATGCAACACAGGCAAGGATGCAATTTAGAGTAGGCTCGGCGAACCCTAAAATGGCATGTGAAATGTTACAACAATCACGTATTCAATTTGGAATTGAAAGTACGATGCAGTTTGTATGATGTACCGAGCCCGGTGCATGTTTAGACAAATGCATGGATGCACGCATCATTGCATAAGGTATGCTAAAATAGACGTGCCCTAATCTACCATCATAAGCAGGTAAATAAAAGGGAGAAAGAAGTGGGGGTTGGAAGACATACAAACCACTCACCCACACTTATTACAATTGTGCCCTCGCTCGGAGGGACCAAAAGAATATACAGTCCCAAATGATGAATAAATAAATTATTACAAAATTCCTAATTACTTAGCAAATAAATGCAAAAAGAAAGGAGGCCACGGCTTCCCGCCTCAGGATACGCGAATGATGCATGCTCGGATCCAACTCGCCCGGGAAACCCGTACCATGCCACTGCAGCCTCTGTTTTTACTGCCTTGTCTCTCCAAAAATTGCCAAAGTCCCAGAACACCTTCCTTGCATCCTGCTGTACACCACCGGCTGGAGGAAGTGCCCACCGGCCGGCTAAAATTTCCATCGGCTTCTTAGGGGTTATCGGCCACCCATATAGTGCCGGTCGGCACTCTATACTGCCGGTCGGCATAAAATTCCTGCAGAAGACAGTTTTGACAGCAACAGCAGACAGACAGTGCATGGTATGGGCTTTTGAGCATATGTAAGCGTGGCCAATGCTTCCTATCATGCATGGGACTCAAGGAAGCATGGCTCTTGACCCCCGGGCCATCAATGGCGCATTTCGACGCATGATGGCCTAAGAGGCCAAGTTTGCATTTCAATGTCAAATGCAATGCACACAAACATACAAGGGACCCAACCTCAATCATGGTTGATCAAGAGGTGAGGCAATGCACAACAATGCACATGCAACCTAAGCATGCAAACTAACACACGAACATGCAATGCAACTACATGGCACACACAATGTACATAACATAACATGCACAACGCATTGAAACATGGCATACACAATACAAGATGGACTTACACCAATATGAGATAGCCTCAGCCACACTCACATAGGAGGCCATTAGGTGAAATGAGGCAACCGAAATGCACACAAACATGTCCAATGCATGGATCAATCCTAAGATACAACATGCAACTTTAACAAGGCATGGCAAATGATGAAACATGGCATGTAAACATGCAGATTTCAGCGCTGGAACATGATGTCAAATGGTCCCAAAACATGGAAAGATGTCACCTAATGCATGCTATAGGCCCCGAAACCCAAGATTAGACGCATGAAATGGCTTACAGCTATACAAAGCATGCGTAATTTGAACATGTAATGGAGAGACAGAAGCAAGGCAGCCCCGAGACAAGCATTTTTACAGTACAAAGCATGGCAAGACAGTAAACACAAGTAGGGCTAAGATGGCATACAAAAATGGGGGCCAAGAGAGGGGTATTGAAATGGATGGTAAATGAAAAGCCCAAATGGAAAAACACCCTTCTAAAACACTGAAGAGGGACTAAAAATATAAACATTTATAGTGGATGACATCCCCCAAATCAGTATGCACACATGCCAAAAATGCCATGCAAGAAATAGGCCATAAGAGGGTATAACATGAAGTAGGCCAAACATTCATTAAACAAGAAAAGACCCTTCATGAAATATGCCAATAAGGTCAAAATATGACCATTTCCAGTTCTGATGATGGCCGAAAACAGAAGCTAGATAAGCCTAAAAAGGCGTGCAAAAATGGGGCCAAAGAGGGGTATAATGGTAGGTATAACATGGAGGCCCCAAACAAGGTTGATCCCTTCTACAATGTTGTAGAGAGAAACAAAATAAGCTTACTCACAGTTCATGACATGCTCCAAAACAATTTACATATAGGCCAAACAAATCATGCAAATTTACGGTAAATAAGAGAGATTATGAAGCAAGTGCAAGATAGGGGGTGAAAACAGGGTTGAGCCCTTCTTCAATGTTGAAGAGGGGCTCAAAATAGGCCCACTTAAAGTTTACATTATGCTCGAAAACAGATCACACATAGACTAGAAATTTCATGCAAAATAATGGCATACAAGATGGTATTGAAGGAAGTACCAAATGGAGGGCTCAAACAGGGTTGAGCCCTTAAACAAACATGAAATATGGCTCAAAATAATGACCTTTTCAGTTCTGGTCGAAGCCTAAAACAGTAAGAAAATAGGCCTAAGAAATGGAGCAAGAAAGTGCTACAAAAGAGGGAAAATGATCTTACCCTTGAAGACTACCCTTTTTGTTGCTTCTTGGCTTGAGTTGCAGCACCTTTGGCCTCTGAAAAACTGCTCCAAGCTGCTATGATGGAGTAGTGGTGGTGGTGCTATGGATTGGTGAAGAAATGGCCCAAGAACTATGGAGTTTTGGAGGCAAAGGAGTGAGATCTAGAGAGAGAGAGGTTTTTTTTAGAGTGAGAAGCTCCCAAAACTTGATTTTTTGTTCTAACCTAAGCCATATGAGATATAAGGCCCTATATATGTCAAAATAAGAGCTTTTGGTCGAAATATCCCAATTGAAAATATCTGGTACAGTGTATTGATAAATATCTGTCAAAAATTTGAGTTCTGGGCACTTTTGGCCGGCCGGCAATCTTTTGTGCCGGTCGGATAAATGGATGGCCGGTAGGTAGCCGGTAAGGTCAAAAAGTTCCGGTGGATATCCATATTGAAGCCCCGGAAGTTAGCTTTCCAATGGCGCAAACCTTGCATTAAAATTCCTCCTATGGAAAAAGTTATGCCCTTTTTGGTGAAGCTGCGCAGATTCGATCCAACTGGACTGATCCCCTATTTCAACCAACCATATCTCCCCCACCCGGACTTGGATTTGAGAGATTCTTGAGTGAAAAATGAAGCCCCAGAAGTCTTCTTTTCAACGATGGTGGCCTCATAGCTCAAATCCAAGTGTATAGACAGATGAGCTTGTTTTAGCGATGACCGCTCGTCTTTCTCCTACACGGATTCATGCCGAACTTCTTCTCCAACTTGTTTTCTCCCCTCTTCTCCTCTTTTCTTTAACTTCAAACCCCTAAGTAAGGTGTTTTGAAAGATTTTTCAAAGATTTCATCTCTCTTTCATTCATCTCCCCTTTGTCCTTGCTCGGTTTACCGAAAAGCGCAACATTTACCGAAATGCGAGCGTCGGAACATCGTGGGAATTTTATTTCAAAAATGTTTTGAAAGAGAGGGTTTTAAGGTATAAAAACCATCAAAAATAATTTTGGTCCACAATGGGGTATGAAGTTGAGATTTTCCTCTCTCCTTGCCGAAGAAACTGAACCTGTGCACTGCACACCTTTCTCCAACAAGTAAACCATCAGTAGTGCCCAAGTCTTAAGGGCGGTCAAAAATGGGGTGTCTACACTTGGCTTGAGGCCATAGGTAATCTCATGATTACTGGCCGGTTATGTCCATAACCCTTGGGGGCGAGTTCGGGTCATGATAGAATGGTATCAGAGCATGAGTTAATAACTCACACACTTGTCCAAAAGAGCAATAAGCGTCTAGAAAAGATCTAGGATGCATTCATGTGATAAGTATGAATCTGAAAGCATCAAGAATACACTTAACTGTTAAATGAGAACAACTATGTGTTATAAGTTTGTGAACTGCTTGCATTTCAAATTATTTGATTATGTATGCTCTTTAGTATATGCATACCTGTGTATCTTTTGTATAAAGTATAATGCAAGTTTAATCAGATGGTGAGAACAAGAGGTGATGAGATAGAGGAATCTTCTACTGCCAGACTGGATAGAACGGAAAGACTAATTCAGGAAATGGCAGAGACATTGTGGCAACAACAGGAATGGCAATAACAGTGGCAGCAGCCACATCCTCCACCCCCACCTCCGGTACCACCCGTGCCAGATAATCAGAATGATGATCGGATAATAGCTCTCACCAAGGAATTCAAGAAAATGAAACCACCATAGTTCCATGGTGGGTTAGACCCGTTGAAAGCCGAAGCGTGGGTCCTCAGCATTGAGAAATTGTTTGAAGTGTTCCCTTGCTCGGAGACACAGAAAGGGCTTCTAGCCACTTTTATGCTAGAAGACGAGGCAAAAAGATGGTGGATGTTAATGCGTGAGAATCATAAAGATGTCGATTGGGCAAAATTTTTGGAAATTTTCTATGACAAGTACTTCCCGCAATGTGTTCGGGACAGGAAAGTAGCAGAGTTCATGAAACTTAGGCAAGACAGCATGACTGTAGCCGAGTATGAGGCCAAATTCACTGAATTGGCCAGGTTTACACCACACGTGATTGACACTGACTATAAGAAGGCGAGACATTTTGAAGGTGGGCTTCGAAGTGACATTTTAGAAAGAGTGAATGTCTTGAAGCTGGAGACCTACATTGGGGTGCTAGACAGGGCCATTATATCAGAGGCTAACATAGCCAGACAGGCTAAGCCAATAATTGACTGGCAAGGCAACAAAAGGCGAGGCTTCTTCTCAAAGAAGAAATTCTCGAAAAAGCAAAACACGGGTGTAGACAACCCATTTTTGACCGTCCTCAATACTTGGACGTCACCGTTTGAACACTCGGTGATCATCCATGTTTGTGTTCGTTTTGAGTTCCCGAAGGTCTCGGCTACGCGCCCTGCCTTAGGATCTCTCAACTTGTGTTTTTTTGTGTTTGGTTTTGCACCAAACACTTGTTTTTTTTTTTTTTTTGTTTCTGAGGGTGGAAAATAGCTTGTTGGCCATCCCCACACCTCACCAACCATGCCTTATGGCCACCGGCCATGTTTTCTTGCCACCGGCCATTGGTGATGGGCAGTCGGCACTCTTGGTGGTCGGTCGGCCATCTTTGTTGGTCAAATGGCCATTTTTGTTGGTCGACCACTGTTCATCTGCTTTTGGCAGATATTTTGTGCTAGCTGGCATAGCTGGCACCCACTTTGCACCCCGTCCATACACGTGTGTGGAGGGATTTCCCTCTTGCTTAGCTTGTTGTGTAAGCTTTGCAAGAGTTGGAATTCTATAAGAAGAGGGCTTCTCCTCCCTCCTCAAGGGTTCCAAAAAATTCCAGAGCTCTGAGATTGGGTTAGAGAATTGTGTATCTATTCTATCTCTATATATCTCTCTCTCTTCCATATTGTGTGTGTATTAAGGTGTTTTGTTCATAGTTTTGCATACAAACACCTAGTATTACACTTTCCTTTGGCTACTGAGGTGCTAAGGAGTTATTTTCAGAGTTCTTGAGTTGATCTAAGCTTGGAGAGACCAGCTGGAGCATTGTTCTTGAAGAGGTCTTCAAGGGTAAGAACTTTACCCCTTTATTCCCCATTTTTGCTTAGGCTTTTAGCCATCCTTGTATCTATTTTTAAGCTTTGTGTATAACTAATAAAAGTTTTGATTTTGAGTGCTTAAAATAGTTGCTTAAGGTTGTTTTGGTGTTTGGGGTTGTTTGACCCCCTCTTATGCCTTGTTTGGCCTCATTTTTGTGCATTTTTGGTGAGCTCCGGGACCACCTTGTCTTGGCCTTCCCACCACTGAAATCTAGAGGGATTTCAGTGGTGGGGATGGAGTTTTAAGGTCCTAAGAAGGAGAGGGCCATCCCCTCTCCTTATTGTCTTCAATACTTGCCATTTTAGCCTCATGTGTGAGCACCTTGTTTAAGTCCATGTTGGCCATGTCTTAGCTGGTATTTGGTAGTATTTTGCCATGTTTTACCTCTGTTTTAAGTTGGTTTAGACACACCATGCATGCCTTGCATACTTGTCTTGTAATGCCATGAAATTGCCTTAACATACTTTGTACTTTGAGCCTTGTTTTTAGCATGATTTTGGTCTAGCTTTGTGAAGCTTTTATGCATGTTTTAGTATGCTTGAGGTCTATTTTTGGTTGTTTGGGTCATCTATGACTTTCTTTGTATAGCTACCATGCAATCTCCCTTGTAGGCCTTGAGTGTTGGCCCCTCTAGCATGCTCTCCTTGCATCATTTCAGTGGTTTGGCACCACTTATCATGTCATTTCAGTCCATATAGCATGTTTGTATACTTGCATTTATGGCTCCTTTGATGCTTCAAAAGGTTTGTGTTTTATGCTCCATGTTTGGACCTTTGTGCATGCCTTTAGATTTAGGCCATTTAGATGCCATCTAGGTGTGTCTTTTGCCTTGTTCAGACCTGCTTTGGGACTATTTTAGGTCTCCATGGCCCTTTGGGGCTTGCTTCATATAGCCTTGGTTTGAGTCCCGTGGCTAGTTTTCAAGTTTGAACCTTGCTTGCATGCTTTGATCGTTTTGTTTAGTTGGTTTGGCACCATCCTTAACATGATTTTCAAAGTTCATCATGCTTGTCATTTGTCCATGTTCATCTCCTTTTAAGTGTGCTTAAAAGTCTCCTCTTTATGCTTAAGTGTTGGACCATGTTTGCATGCATGTTTGTATGTGCATTTGCCTTCATTTCCTTGGCATTTGGCCACTGTTTTGGGCCTATTTGAGAGCTGCCCAAATTGGTATAAGTCTATTGTTCGCATGTTGTTGCATGCTCACCTTGCGTGTTGTTGCATGCTTGGCCTATCGCATGTTGTTGCATGCTTGAATCACATTGCATTTGGCATGCACTTCCTTGATTAAGTTGCTTAACATGTTGCATGTCTTGCATACTTACATGTTTACATTGCATCTTGCATACTTGATTAACTCGCATGCTTGGTACATGCTTGTTTGCTTAGGTTGTGTGCCTAGTATACATTGCTTGTTCACATGTTTGATAGGTTGTCACATGCTTGCATGTTTGTTCCTATGCTCATGTTGCATACTTAGCTCGCATGCTTAGGTTGCATTTTGCATGCATGCCTTGCCTCTTGAATTACCATGATAGAGGTTTGGTCCCTTGTGTTTTTATGTGCATTACACTTGACATCAAAATGCACAATTTGGCTTCTTGGGCCATCATGCATGGAAATGCATGATTGATGGCCTGAGGGTCAAAGACCAAATTCCCTTGAGTCCATAACATGATGGGGAGGTTGGTTATGCAAACATTTGCTTAAAATGCATTGCGATGCCTTGTTTGCCCTCTGCTGCTGTCAAAATAAGGTTCTGCAGGAAAGGATGGCCGGTCGGCCATCTTCAGTGCCGGCCAGCTATCCATATTTGGCCGATATCTTCATTTGTGGTCGATGACCACTTCCTCATGGCCGGTGGTGTTTCCTTCTAGCCGGTGGTCTCCCACAACCCTCAGGGAGTATTTCAGAAACAACTTTGAGACTTGTGCAGTCCTCAGAGGAGAAAAATAGTGCAAACAGAGGCAGCTTGTGCATGGTGGTGGATTTCCGAGCGGAGCCGAGCACGCATGCATTGGACCCTCTTCCCGAGGCTGTTTTACCGCTTTATTAACTTAGTTAATTTGCTTAACTAGTTAAGTGGTCTGTAACTATTTAATTAGCTTGTTAGTTATTTAAATTTGTATTATTTTTTTGGTCCCTCCGAGAGTGGGCGAATTGTGTAATAAGTGTGCGTGTGTGTGTGAATGTCTTTCCACCCCACGTCTTTCTCCCTTTTACTTACCTGTTTTTGATGGTTAGTATTAGGGCATATTTCAATTAGCATCCCTATGCTATGCATGCGTGTATTCATTCATCTGTATTGCATGCACCGGGCTTGGCGCATCATACTAATTGCATAGCATTTCAAATCTAACTTGAATACATGTCATCTGCTGCATTTCACATGCCATCCATAGATTAGCCGAGCTTATTCTAGCTGCACCTTGCCTGCGATGCATTAGCCATCTTAACATGGACTTGGATCATACATTTGATTACTAACATGTTCCTTGTTTTTGGCTTGGAGTACTAGGTGAGCGTTTATACTTTAGCATCTCGCATGAGTGTGAATGTTAACATGAAAGCATGCTTGCCATGAGGCTAACTGCTTAGTTGATTTACTGCCTGGATGCCTGCGGGTGGAGGTTGGATTGCTTGAGTTGGAACAACTCGTTGAAATCTGCATTTTAGCCTACTTGCGAGTAGCAAATTTCAAACTATCTTTCAAATGAGCGGATATGCAATGCTTTGTTCCAAATTAGGCGATCTAGTCTATACTTTTGTATTGTGCGCATCACATAGTAAGATTAGCCAATTAACCGGAATAAGAATGCATAATGTTTTCAAAACTAGATATCATGGTTAGTAGAGGCCGATCTTTGATCGGCGCGACCAGGGGTGCTCATAGCTGACCTTCCCCAATCGTACCCAAGTTCCCGAGCCGAGGCAAGTTTGGTGATGACGGACACGTGGCCTTAGGCAACGAGTTAGGGTTTCCTAAATTCTCCCATAAAAAATATTTAGGTGGCGACTCTGTATCTGGCAAAGCAGTCCATGTTTGGTATTTCTTTCAAAAAATCTATTTTTCAAAACGATTTGTCGGATTTGGACTCTTTGATGATTCATCGGTCTTGCATTGCACTCTGCGAGATTAGATACAGGACCGTGACTAATTTGAGTCCGAACTGTAGCATGAGGCCCACGGGCGCGTCTACAGTTTCTGGCGACTCTGCTGGGGAGTTAGAGAACTTGACTTGAACTCATGATATCTTGTTTTGATTACACTTATGTGTTTCTTTGCATTGCATGTGCATTGGTGTGCCTAAGTCACAGTGTTTGCCGTCTGCTATTCCTGAACGGTTTGTCGGAGGCTCGCTTCGAGAAGCGTGCCATAAGGCTGACCGGTTACAGGCTCTGCCACTATGGGAACACAAACCCTGGTTGTCACCGGGACACCCTTTTGACCATTCGACCTAGTGCATGTTCGGAATCCATAGTGACCATTCCAAGCTAGGACAGGTTGCTACCCGATTATAGGTTGTTTGAAACCGCTGCGTGCGTAGTGAAACCATAGCTCCTGACAAAATAGGACAGGGAAACCCTACCCCAAAATAGGGGTGTTTTGGTTCTTGCTTGCTTGTTATGTGCTCTTTGAGTTGACCTCTACAGGGAATGCATATATCAGTTTGCAAGTCTGAGTATCAAGCCTGAGGGTATCAGTATCAGTGTTTTGAGGAATCAGTTATATCTGCGGGTATCAGATTCAGTTTTTGGGGCAATGATTTTGGGGAACAGTGATTAGTAATAGAGTACAGTTATTCAACTATGCTTGTGTCTGTTCTAATTGGGCCGAAATGCTGCGTGTTTTCTCTTTCAGTTCAGAGATTTAGCACAGAATAGCCAGTGTTCTCCTTTGCTGAGGCGAGATAGACATCTGATCCGTCAGTCACCGTTCAGTTCAGCGGACTTATGATGACACAAAGTTCAGAGGAAATAGTGGTTATGGCAGCCGCATTGGACCAAGGAAACATCTTGCGGGATGAGACCAATGTTGAAGTACCATACCCGCCCAGGTCACCTGCCGCGCGCCCGGTCTGGACGCCACAGTTGTGTCAAGCTCGTGAGCCCACCACGTTTGAATTGATGGGAATGATTGGTGATCTTCAGCGATCTGTGGCTGATCTCGCCTACGGAATGTCGGCTTCGCCACCAACCACATCCTATGCCGAGAATTTCGTACCACAGGAGCCTCCGCTATTGGGGCGAATTGTGATCGAACTTAGCCAACCTGAGGCTGTCTCAAGCTATGGCCATGACATGGCAACAACAACCGGGTTTCACTCTGATATAGCAACCCAAACCCTCGATCAAGCTGAAGCTAGAGGTAAGAACAAATTGGGAACAGGTGTTGATCCCGTTGAACAACTGTTGTGGGCAGTCGAGGCTTTGAAAGCCGGAGGATTGAGTAAACAGCAAATATTCGCAGTCGTGGCTAAGACTATGGATGATGCTTTCCCCACTCCAACCGAGGGGAGTTCCAGCCGGGCAGAAAATCGGGATAGACGGCACCTGCCGACCCTTTTTCGAGTACATCCAGCAAAGGTCCATAGACTTCGAAGTATCTGCCCCGAGGGCGCAGAGTCTTCCACGCCCTTTATATGCCTTTGTCTAAGGCGCTTCAGATCCTTGCCAAAAAGGGCCATCTTAGACCCTTGAGCCTCGGCCTCTCCCGAAGAATCTCCCTCCCTCACATGCTGCTACCTTGTACTGCGCGTACCACCAGCAAACCGGTCATAGCACCGACAACTGTTTCCGTCTTCGTCATGAAGTACAGGATTTGATCGACAATGAGGTCATCCTCCCGCCTACCTCAGCGAAGTCTGTCACTGCTGAGTTGTTAGATTTCGAGGATACTGCGAGTATGTGATCAGAAGTTGGTCCACCTGCGGATGGCGCTCAGTTTACTTCGGATGTGGCGTATGGCACGCACTTTGGAGCATTTGCGAATGCTAGTTTTGCACTTTCTAACTTGGGTATTCAGTCAGTTTTTGTTATCTTGTATGTATATAAGCAGTCTTTTTGTACTATGTCGGTCGGGTCTGTTTTGTTGTGTTGAGTCAGTCCTGCTATACAGAAGTGCGGTGATTTCGGGGGTGTTACCTCGTATATCACTATTTTATTTTGTGTTTATCTTTTGGCTTTCTCTTGAGTCTGTCTCTGCTGTGGAGCCAGTTGCAACCCAGAAATCTGAATGAAACAGTTACGGCTATCATATTTTCGTGCTTATTGCTACTTTGAGCTTGTTGTGCCAGCAAGTTTAGAATGAAACGACAGCGCATTTCACCTACTCTTTTGTGCCTATAAGTCATTGTATTGACCTAGGTTTTTCAAAATTCTTTGAACACTGCGGTGAAAATGAAGAGGAAGGAATTCCTCAGGATTTGCAAAAATTTGACTAATTAAGAGAAAGAAATGCGTGCTAAGCCCTTAATGAATGAGATCATGCTTGTTAGTGTGAGTACTGGGAAGGATCCTGGATTGATCCAGATTGATTCCACACTGTCTTCAATGCGAGCGATTTGTCGCTTTCTTAAAAGTTTTCAAAAAATGTTTTGCGCAGTCCTGCGAAGACCTACGTGGAATCGCTCTTGAGATTGTGTAGCCTAGGATCGCTCTCGGCCTCAAGATTCAACCCCTTGCTCTCAAAACCTTGGATGTGAATTCAGAATGTTCAACGGCCAACCGCAATGTGAGGCCTGTGTGGCCAGATCAGAAGCAGCCCTTAAACTAGGGGCAAGAAAGTCAGATCAAGAAGGTCGGACGTTGTCAAAAGAAAGCTTGCAAAGTTAGATGCGAAGCACCCCTCGAACAAGGAGCAAAAGACGTTAGAGAATGTACTCGAAGAGTCCACGACGAAGATCGGCAAGAATGCCAAATCCCAGAAGGGAAGAAAGAAGAAGGTATCGCTGAAGGACAACTGAGTTCCGATCCACAACGCTAGGGGCAAATTCAGCCCCCCATTGGATGGACTCCTGCATCGTCAGCGAACAGCAGCCGTTCTCTTGGATTCAAATGACTTCAGGATCTCAAAAACCATTTGGCATGGACTTGTTACACTTTTACCCTTTGAGAGGCTCGCTGGGCCGAAAACCCAGAAGGGTGACCCAGGCAAAAGTTAGAGCAAGAAAAAGAACAAAAAGAACAAAAAGAACAAAAAAAAAGAAAAATGCAAAGAATGAAAAAAAAAAAGAAAAAGAAAAATGAAGAAAATGAAAAGAAAAGAAGAAAAGAAAAGAAAAAAGAAAAAAGAAATTAAAAGAATTGAAAAGAAAAGAAAAACGTAGCTCGCAAGGTCGAAAACCCAGAAGGGCGGCCTTGGCAAAAGTTAGAGCGTAAAAGGAGAGGTTAATACCCGAGTGTACCTTAACCCGGAACTACGTAAGGCTTGATTCCCATGTTTGGGATACGTAGGCAACTTCATTCTGAAGTCTAGCCACAAACACTTTCAAAGTGACTGTGTCCATATATTGGTTTTGACCATCTTCGTCTTCTCTGTATCCGAGAGTTCAGTTGCGATCATCACTAATGAGAATTGTTCACAGTATGCTGCGGCGTTATCCAGACAAGGGGCAACTTTTCGTTGCCATGAGTCGCCATTCAAATAAGGGGCAACTTTCCGTTGCCATACAGCTCTCTTCAAGCAAGGGGCAATTTTCCTTCGGATCCGAGGTTGTGCATCTCGAGAGTAAGTTCTATGTTTGTTGAGCACTGGTTGTTGGCCAAAACGATTTTTGAGAATTTTTAATGAGGTTGACTAAGTTCTCGAAAATTATTTCATTTTTCAAAACTGGACTATTTTCTCGGACCCAAAAAAGGAAAATTTTCAGTGCTCATAGCCTAACTTGCATGATTTCAAATAAAAAATGGAACAAACATGCTAATCTAACTCTCATTTTGGCCAGAATTGTTTTAGTAAAAAAAAAAATGGTCAAAATGATGAACTAGGGGCACAGTTGAGTCAGGCTTCCTGTCTTTCCCCCATCGCCAGCATACTTGCCAGAATAGGGCACAACTGAAGCTAACAAGCAAAGGGCTGAAAGCTCTCAACATCCTCCAAGCAATGAGGTATCAAGCCAACTGCGAAGCACGAATTCGAGCGGATTAGGATACTCCACTCCCTTATACGGGGCATCGGCTAAACACCACTAGAAGAAATAGCTGCGAGCTAACAGTGTTGGGCTTGAACCCACAACTTTCTGTTTATCCATCAATCACCTAGGGGAGGGATAAAAAATGAGAGATTGAAGAATAGAGAGATGTGCGATGAGAGAAAAAGTGAGAAAATGGCTTTTTCAGAAAAACAGAGCCTGAGGGCCGAGTGATGTGAGAACCACAAATAAGAAAGGGTGAGAATAATACCCAGAGAAACTGGCTCCTCGCGAATTGAGAGGTCTCTTGTCTTTGTAACGCGTCTGTGTGTCGTGTCTTTTGTTTTGTTTACCTCAACTTTTGTTTTGAGTCTTTTTCGAGTTTTACTCGATGTGTTTAGGTCGCGTACCTTTTGTTAAGTCGTAGTATGCTGTGTTCAGTTGTAGACTCAATACCCGGTTGAGAACCCTTTTCTCATTTTCAAAAAATCGTTTTGTGCTCAGAGTGCTGTGCCATTCTCCACATTTTGTGCAAAGCAAGACTAGTTCTTTCAACGACCGCAGGGTTTGACCCAGGTCATGTCAGAATAGTAAAACCTGGACCTATCTGAAGCTTTTTTTTGGGTTCCGGGCTGCGAAGCAAAAAAAGAAAGGGAAAACTTGGGGCATCTGAGTGTGTTTCAATTTTTGCCGATTCCACCTTTGTATTCCGCCTTTTCAGATTGGACTGTTTGTTCAGGATTCGCCATGTGCAGAATGAACCAAACGCTGTGTTATGGGCTGTATGTTCAGAATGAGCAGTATTGTTGTTGGCTGGTTCATTACCTAGTTATTACAATGCAAGTGTTCCAATTCTCAAACAAAAGATCAATCTCACTTACATTGTTATGTAATGTGATGCAATGCGATGCGATGTAATGTCCAAATGTAACACTTTCTTTTTCAAACAAAAAGCTTGTTTCATTTCATCATCTTTTCAAGTACATAGCTTTGAAGAAAATAAAACCTGCCTACGGCAGTACAGTGCGCTCAAGCTATTAGCAAAAAGAAAAGTAAAACAAAAAGAAGAAAAGGCAACAAAAGTCTGAATCAGCAGCAGTCATGTCAGGCCTGAGAATCTGTTGTCGTCCTCTTCCTGGACGAAAGTCCAGGAGCATTATCGTCGGCTTCACCATCTAAACCCGAGCCCGAGTCATCTCCGGTCTCCTCCTCGGACGACTCTGCCTCCGTCTCCGCCTCTATCTCGGACTCATCATCGTCGGGAACCGATGCTCGAGAGCTGCTCCCAACATGAGTGCGCCCCGCTTTGGTACGGGGATATACTGTGCCTCCTTGCCCTCCTCCTCGAACAGGTGCAGATGGCCCTGCTGGAGCACCCCCTGCAGTCGAAATCTGGAATGGGGCCTAAAAAAGACAAATGGCAAACGCATCAGTACGCTACGCAAAGTAGATTATGAATACTGTGAGCAGTGTATGAGTACAGTATATGAAAGCCGTGAGTAGTATATCAGTGAAGAATGCAGTGTATGAGTACAGAGTATGAATGTTGTGAGCAGTGTATGAATACAGAATACAGAATACAGTGCAGTGTATGAATGCCGTGAGCAATGCTGTAAACAATCTGCGGATTATAGTGTGTCAAATGCCGTAAGGGCTGTGTATCAAGTGCTGTGTTGGCGGTGCGAAGCATCAGATTATGTGAAACAGTTTATGTAGAGTTTGAGACTGTGGTCAAAAAGGAACTTACCGGAATGCCGTAGATGGTCAGTAGATCGAGGCTCCGCTGAAGCATCCCCATCACGGAGGCGGTCAACTCTAGGGACTGGCGAGTATACTCGGAGGAAGCCTGCAAAAGTGTTAGAAGTATCAGCATTCTGCGGAATATCAAACATAAATGAAACGAAATGACTGTGCAGAATGCAAAATGCAGAAGTACATACCGGGGGCAAGCCATGGAATCCGACTAACTCATGATCAGCCGGAGGAGGAGCGATGGGGATCTGGTAAGTCTCCCCACCCTGCCCTTGGCATGTCATCATAGTAGGTAGCTCGGGCCACCTAACCCCCCGCCCTCTCCGGGACCCGACTCCCTGCTCTCTCCGAGACCCCCGGGACCCACTCCCGCCTCGGGCCTGAGGTACCCGTGACGCTCCTGCCCTCGCTACTGGTGCCACTGGTTTCTCCCCCTCAACTCGGCCAGCACCCGTCAGTGGCTGCATGATGTAAGTCTGGACGAACTCTGCGTAGTCGCCCTCGTCTATAAACTACTCATAACTCTGACCAACCATGTGGCGGGTCAGCTCCGCCAAGGTGTACCTTTCGGTGTACCTCGCGTGGGTAGGAGGAGGTGCTGGAACCCGCTGCTCGGGCACGCCCAAGGTCTGCCGCATGAAGCGCTCTCCAAAGTACCAAGCCCGGCAGACCGAGCCCTCTAACAGAATCCTGGATCGGGCGATCTCCTGAGCGCCCTCATACCGCTCCCAAACCGCGATAGGCAATGAGGCCCATGGCTGCTAGGTGATCTGCAAATGAAGTACAGTTTGTTATCTACTGTTGTGTGAAAATGCAATGCACAGCGAAGCTTAAATGAACTGCAAGTTCTAAAATACCTCTGCGGCGGTGATGGTGTCGAAGTAGCGACGGAAGAACATGAAAGAATCCTGAGGCCTCCGCTCGCACCTCACGTCGAAGCAATGAGAAAATGGGATCATAGGGGGCATCTCCTCCTCCGGTACTGGGGCAAGCCTAGGAAAGTAGGCATACACCCACAACTGTATAGTGTGACAGAACAGATATGAGTAGTATACAGATATGAGCGGTATACAGATAAAGTAGTATGCAGATAAAGCAGAAAGCAGTATATGGTGCAGTGTGTGCAGTATACAGCCAGTATAAAGCAGATTGCGTGTGCGCAATGTATGTGGTGTACAGATAATGTAAAGCAGAAATGTAAAACAGAGAAGAAGATGTATCTCCCAAGCTCGCCAATAGCCTCCGAGCAACTGCCCGCTGCAGCGGGATGATGAGCTCATATAGCCGTAAAGAGTGGCCAAGCTGGCGCCACCCCAGTCATAGCGGCGGATCTGTGTTACATCCACCAGTGCGCTCAGCAAGTAGAGGGTGACAGTGTTCGCCCGGTCGGCAAACAGAGTGGTCCCCAGCAAGAACATGATGAAACCCCGGGCGTACTGCTCCTCCTCCTCCCGGGTAGTAGGCGCCTGGATCCGGAAATGAGCCTCAAACCAAGAGTATCGCACAAACCCTGCTCGAGCGAGGGGTGGCTAAGTGCCGAGCAAATAAAGCTGAGCGGCGTCCCACTCGTCCATGTCAGTATCAAAGGGGATTGGATCACCCCCTATCCTAATGCCAGTGAGCATCGAGAAATCAAAGGGAGTCATCGTCATCTCCCCGGTGGCAGAAAGGTGGAAGGAGTCGGTGGTGTCCCACCACCTCTCCACCAGAGCGGCAAGAAGGGGCCTGCTCGCAGTGAGGCGTGAGAGTCCCATGCAGAAGGTCCCGAAACCGGCCTGATCAACAATCTGATGAACTGCGTCAGGTAGCTCCATGTACCATCCCCGAGCCTTGACGTTCCCATACCCTCGGAAGGCATAGGAATCTCCCTGTGATTTAAAGCAGGCATTCACGAAGCAATATCATATATACAATGTCTTTGAAAGCATACATAATGCATACAAGACAGCGTGTGTGCACGTGTTCAAATTCAAACAGACATCGGGTGCCGGTGTGCTTGCAGAGAACTACAGCATATGATGTGTCAGTGTGCTTGAATGGTTCAGTGGAAAGACAGCATGTGTGCACGTGTTCAGATTCAAGCAGACATCGAGTGCCGGTGTGCTTGCAGAGAACTACAGCATATGATGTGTCAGTGTGCTTGAATGGTTCAGTAGAAAGACAGCGTGTGTGCACGTGTTCAGATTCAAGCAGACATCGGTTGCCGGTGTGCTCGCAGTGAACTACAGCATCTGATGTATCGATGTGTTTAAGTGGTTCAGTGAGAAGACGGCGTGTGTGTATATGTTCAAAGATCAAACAGATATCGAGTGTAGGTGTGTTCACAGTGGACCACAGCATACGATATACCAGTGTATCTGAGTTAAGAAGTTAAAGAACAGTATTGACTAGCACAGTTATATGTTCTACATTGCAGAAAATGAAACAGGGAAGAGTGTACCTCAGAAGTGCCGTATGACAGATGTGACTCTGGCTCGCGCAGTAGAAGCTCCAGTGGCGCGGCTCGCGCGTAGCTCCGGAAGTGGCGGAGGTTGTTAGGAGGGAGCACATACACCGCCGGCCTGTAGGTCGCCGGATCGAACGGTCGGACATGGAGAGGGAGGAGCTCGACCTCGGGGTCCACGTCCATCTCCGGGGAAGCCCCGCCCTGTGGAAGATCGTCTGCCATGTCAAGTAGGGTGCGAAAATGGCCGGAAATGTGAAAACCGAGCGAGAATGTGAAAAGTCAACTGAAAAGTCAACCTTGAGAGGGTGAAAAATGGCCGGAAATGTCGGAGTGCGGAAAAGGCACGAGAATCAAGGTAAACTCGAGGGAAACAAACCCCGAGTGGTGGAAATCGAGAAAGAGACACCGAATTTGAGATTTGTTCGGTTCAAAATGTTCGAAACACGAAGGAGTTCGCGAATCGAACGACGAAACGAGCCCGAAAACCAAGGAAAAGCGAGGGTAGAAGGTTGGAAAATGACCTAGAGAGATGGGGGAAGGTTTTTCGAGCAAGAGGCAAGTGAGAAAATAGAGCTAGAATCCCTATATTTAAAGACTCGTGCCGAATTGACAAAACTGCCCCGAACAGGCATTTTTGGCCGGTCGGCCACATTATTGGCCGGTGGCCTTATTTTGTGGCCGGTGGATGGCCGGTGGTTTCCCCCGATGGCCGGTGAGTCTCCTACACCCTTGTTTGGGTCAGATATGTGGTTTGGGGCTCTCTTTGCTCAAGACAGTGCAAGAAACTGCATTTTTGAAGCTTAACCGGTCTCTGTGCCGTGTCTTCTGTGCATAGCACTCGAATACGTGCAAGGTGTATCCTTTTCGTATCCTTTTGTATCTTGCGAAGTCCGGAAACTGTTTTAAATACATTGCATTGTCATGCACATATGTTATGCATTGTCATGCACGCCACACTTGCATTGTTTTGCATCTTCTTTAGGTCGCATTGTCATGCGCACCTCACATGCATTCACATGCATGACCCTTGTCTCGCGTTGTCACGCATACCTCACATGCATTGTCATGCATCTCCTCTTACCTCGCATTGTCATGCCCAGTTCATTTGCATTGTCATGCACTTCAAAAGACGCGCGTCATCGCGCATTTCTTTCATTCGCATTATCATGCATTTCAAACAAAAAAAATACAAAAAAAAAAACAAACATGCATTATCATCCACATTTCATTTGCATTGTCATGCATTTCAAAAAGAAACAACAATAACAAAAAAAATATAACAAACAGACATGCATTGTCATGCATTTTCTTACCACGCATCGTTATGCGCACCTTACACGCATTGTCATGCATATCATGCATTTTTCCTTATATTGCATTGTACAGAGCATACATTGTATATATTGCATTGTACATAAGTTTACATGCATCCATTGTAAAATAGGGCATTGTACATAGAAACCATTGCATGCATTTGCTGCATCCTCCATCTATGGCTTACGCCTTTCCAAGTTGAGCTTGGTCTGGTATGTGCCCATACTTTTCACGTTGAAGCACGGTTATGATATTATGTGTACGCACCTAGTGTTGTGGGTGACGGCACCATTTCTGTGTTAGACAAGGCTTGTATGTGTCCATGTCTTTCCTAGGCAAGATTTGGTTTGGCCGCGTGCCTTTTTATCCATTGTATATATTGCATTACAGCATACATTACATGCATATTATATATATCGCATTGTAAATAAAGCATTGCATGCATTTACTGCATCACATCCATCTATGGCTTGCGCCTTTCCATGTTGAGCTTGGTCTGATATGTGCTCATACTTTTCACGTTGAAGCACAGTTATGATATTATGTGTACGCACCTAGTGTTGTGGGTGACGGCACTGTTTCTGTGTTAGACGCGGTTTGTGTGTGTCCATGCCTTTCCTAGGCAAGATACGGTTTGGCCGCATGCCTTATCTATTCCATCCGTTGCATATAGAATATATTGCATTGTAGTTTGCATGCATTTACTGCATTATCCACCTGCATTGTCATGCATGCTTCACTTGCATTGACACGCATGCTTCGTTTCCATCTGCATTGCGTCCATCCAGTGCATGTTTAGTGATTACATTGCATTGTACATAGAAAGCATTGCATGCATTTGCTGCATCCTTCATTTATCGTTTGCGCCTTTCCAAGTTGAGCTTGGTCGGGTATGTGCGCATACTTTTCATGTTGAAGCACGGTTATGATATTATGTGTACGCACCTAGTGTTGTGGGTGACGGCACCATTTCTGTGTTAGACTTGGTTTGTATGTGTCCATGCCTTTCCTAGGCAAGATACGGTTTGGCCACGCGCCTTCTCCACTGCATTCATGGCATTGTAGTGTAGTTTGTTGCATCCAGCATTTAGGATCACAATCTTTCCTGAGTAGAGCATGCCTCACTTATATCATCCCACCCAATTACTTGTATCTTGTGTTCCGTCTACACACACATAGTTCTGCATGTGTACGCCCCTATTCCACTAATGTGATTATGGTTTGAGGGTGTCGGCACCTTTTCTATGGTAGACGGATTTTGCATCTCCATCATCTTTATGATATTTGTGTGGTTTTGTACTGTTTATGGTCTGATCATCTCGAATGCATTGCATATCATTTGCATTGTTTATACATAGTTTTGTAAATATTACAGTGTCATGTATCCATTCTGCATTGTTATGCGCCACGCATAGGTCGCATTGTCATGCACCTCTTCACTCGCGTTGTCACGCAGTTTTAGATTGCATGGTTATACATGTTGCTAACAATATTGTACCTGTTAAGTTTCTCTCTTTTTCAGGTACGATATTGTATGTACGGTTCATTTGAAGCTGGTGCGACCAGATGAACCGCACAGGTATTGTCTTCTCCGCGTGAAACGTAGCGAGAATTACATAATTCTCTTACATCCTCTCTACATTGTAATGTAGTTGGATTTGTGTTTGATTGCTTAAACTGTTGCATTTATTGTATGTATATGCTTCGTTACAGTTTTCTTTGCATGATCATAAGTTATGCTCGGCTTTGTGCATTGTTTTGCATTTTGCCCCTGCCCTCGGGCGCATACCTTTATTTGCAGCTCGTATGCTTTGTCTAAGTCTTCGGCCTTGTCAAAAATGGGTTGTCTCTGGGCTTTGACATTCACTCCCGTCATTGTTATGACTTTCGAGTTCTGTTAAAGAGGGGCAACTATAGACACCCCATTTTTGACCGTCCTCAAGACTTGGACGTCACCGTTTGAACACTCGGTGATCATCCATGTTTGTGTTCGTTTTGAGTTCCCGAAGGTCTCGGCTACGCGCCCTGCCTTAGGATCTCTCAACTTGTTTGTTTTTGTGTTTGGTTTTGCACCAAACACTTGTTTTTTTTGTTTTTGAGGGTGGGAAATAGCTTGTTGGCCATCCCCACACCTCACTGGCCATGGCTTGTGGCCACCGGCCATGTTTTCTTGCCACCGGCCATTGGTGATGGGCGGTCGGCACTCTTGGTGGTCGGCCGGCCACCTTTGTTGGTCAAATGGCCATTTTTGTTGGTCGACCACTGTTCATCTGCTTTTGGCAGATATTTTGTGCCAGCTGGCACAGCTGGCACCCACTTTGCACCCCGTCCATACACGTGTGTGGACGGATTTCCCTCTTGCTTAGCTTGTTGTGTAAGCTTTGCAAGAGTTGGAATTCTATAAGAGGAGGGCTTCTCCTCCCTCCTCAAGGGTTCCAAAAAAATTCCAGAGCTCTGAGATTGGGGTTAGAGAATTGTGTATCTATTCTATCTCTATATATCTCTCTCTCTTCCATATTGTGTGTGTATTAAGGTGTTTTGTTCATAGTTTTGCATACAAACACCTAGTATTACACTTTCCTTTGGCTACTGAGGTGCTAAGGAGTTATTTTCAGAGTTCTTGAGTTGATCTAAGCTTGGAGAGACCAGCTGGAGCATTGTTCTTGAAGAGGTCTTCAAGGGTAAGAACTTTACCCCTTTATTCCCCATTTTTGCTTAGGCTTTTAGCCATCCTTGCATCTGTTTTTAAGCTTTGTGTATAACTAATAAAAGTTCTGATTTTGAGTGCTTAAAATAGTTGTTTAAGGTTGTTTTGGTGTTTGGGGTTGTTTGACCCCCTCTTAGGCCTTGTTTGGCCTCATTTTTGTGCATTTTTGGTGAGCTCCGGGACCACCTTGTCTTGGCCTTCCCACCACTGAAATCCAGAGGGATTTCAGTGGTGGGGATGGAGTTTTAAGGTCCTAAGAAGGAGAGGGCCATCCCCTCTCCTTATTGTCTTCAATACTTGCCATTTTAGCCTCATGTGTGAGCACCTTGTTTAAGTCCATGTTGGCCATGTCTTAGCTGGTATTTGGTAGTATTTTGCCATGGTTTACCTCTGTTTTAAGTTGGTTTAGACACACCATGCATGCCTTGCATACTTGTCTTGTAATGCCATGAAATTGCCTTAACATGCTTTGTACTTTGAGCCTTGTTTTTAGCATGATTTTGGCCTAGCTTTGTGAAGCTTTTATGCATGTTTTAGTATGCTTGAGGTCTGTTTTTGGTTGTTTGGGTCATCTATGACTTTCTTTGTATAGCTACCATGCAATCTCCCTTGTAGGCCTTGAGTGTTGGCCCCTCTAGCATGCTCTCCTTGCATCATTTCAGTGGTTTGGCACCACTTATCATGTCATTTCAGTCCATATAGCATGTTTGTATACTTGCATTTATGGCTCCTTTGATGCTTCAAAAGGTTTGTGTTTTATGCTCCATGTTTGGACCTTTGTGCATGCCTTTAGATTTAGGCCATTTAGATGCCATCTAGGTGTGTCTTTGGCCTTGTTCAGACCTGCTTTGGGATTGTTTTAGGTCTCCATGGCCCTTTGGGGCTTGCTTCATATAGCCTTGGTTTGAGTCCCGTGGCTAGTTTTCAAGTTTGAACCTTGCTTGCATGCTTTGATCGTTTTGTTTAGTTGGTTTGGCACCATCCTTAACATGATTTTCAGAGTTCATCATGCTTGTCATTTGTCCATGTCCATCTCCTTTTAAGTGTGCTTAAAAGTCTCCTCTTTATGCTTAAGTGTTGGACCATGTTTGCATGCATGTTTGTATGTGCATTTGCCTTCATTTCCTTGGCATTTGGCCACTGTTTTGGGCCTATTTGAGAGCTGCCCAAATTGGTATAAGTCCATTGTTCACATGTTGTTGCATGCTCACCTTGCGTGTTGTTGCATGCTTGGCCTATCGCATGTTGTTGCATGCTTGAATCACATTGCATTTGGCATGCACTTCCTTGATTAAGTTGCTTAACATGTTACATGTCTTGCATACTTACATGTTTACATTGCATCTTGCATACTTGATTAACTCGCATACTTGGTACATGCTTTTTCGCTTAGGTTGTGTGCCTAGTATACATTGCTTGTTCACATGTTTGATAGTTGTCACATGCTTGCATGTTTGCATGTTTGCCCCATGCTCATGTTGCATACTTAGCTCGCATGCTTAGGTTGCATTTTGCATGCATGCCTTGCCTCTTGAATTACCATGATAGAGGTTGGGTCCCTTGTGTTTTTATGTGCATTACACTTGACATCAAAATGCACAATTTGGCTTCTTGGGCCATCATGCATGGAAATGCGTGATTGATGGCCCGACGGTCGAAGACCAAATTCCCTTGAGTCCATAACATGATGGGGAGGTTGGTTGTGCAAACATTTGCTTAAAATGCATTGCCATGCCTTGTTTGCCCTCTGCTGCTGTCAAAACAGGGTTCTGCAGGAAAGGATGGCCGGTCGGCCATCTTCAGTGCCGGCCAGCTATCCATATTTGGCCGATATCTTCATTTGTGGTCGATGACCACTTCCTCATAGCCGGTGGTGTTTCCTTCTGGCCGGTGGTCTCCCACAACCCTCAGGGAGTATTTCAGAAACAACTTTGAGACTTGTGCAGTCCTCAGAGGAGAAAAACAGTGCAAACAGAGGCAGCTTGTGCATAGTGGTGGATTTCCGAGCGGAGCCAAGCACGCATGCATTGGACCCTCTTCCTGAGGCTGTTTTACCGCTTTATTAACATAGTTAATTTGCTTAACTAGTTAAGTGGTCTGTAACTATTTAATTAGCTTGTTAGTTAGTTAAATTTGTATTATTCTTTTGGTCCCTCCGAGAGAGGGCGAATTATGTAATAAGTGTGCGTGTGTGTGTGAATGTCTTTCCACCCCATATCTTTCTCCCTTTTACTTACCTGCTTTTGATGGTCAGTATTAGGGCATATTTCAATTAGCATCCCTATGCTATGCATGCGTGCATTCATTCATCTGTATTGCATGCACCGGGCTCGGCGCATCATACTAATTGCATAGTATTTCAAATCTAACTTGAATACTTGTCATCTGCTGCATTTCACATGCCATCCATAGATTAGCCGAGCCTATTCTAGCTGCACCTTGCCTGCGATGCATTAGCCATCTTAACATGGACTTGGATCATACATTTGATTACTAACATGTTCCTTACTAGGTGAGCGTTTATGCTTTAGCATCTCGCGTGAGTGTGAATGTTAACATGAAAGCATGCTTGCCATGAGGCTAACTGCTTAGTTGATTTATTGCCTGGATGCCTGCGGGTGGAGGTTGGATTGCTTGAGTTGGAACAACTCGTTGAAATCCGCATTTTAGCCTACTTGCGAGTAGCAAATTTCAAACTATCTTTCAAACGAGCGGATATGCAATGCTTTGTTCCAAATTAGGCGATCTAGTCTATACTTTTGTGTTGTGCGCATCACATTGTAAGATTAGCCAATTAACCGGAATAAGAATGCATAATGTTTTCAAAACTAGATATCATGGTTAGTAGAGGCCGATCTTTGATCGGGCGAGCAGGGGTGCTCATAGCTGACCTTCCCCAATCGTACCCAAGTTTCCAAGCCGAGGGAACTTTAGTGATGACGGACACGTGGCCTTAGGCAACGAGTAAGGGTTTCCTAAATTTCCCATAAAAAATATTTAGGTAGCGACTCTGTATCTGGCAAAGCAGTCCATGTTTGGCATTTCTTTCAAAAAATCTGTTTTTCAAAACGATTTGCCGGATTTGGACTCTTTGATGATTCATCGGTCTTGCATTGCACTCTACGAGATTAGATATAGGACCGTGACTAATTTGTGTCCGAAATGTAGCATGAGGCCCACGGGCGCATCTACAACGGGCTCCTCAAATACTTTGAATTCTTCCCGAGACGCATCTCCCATGTGCAATATTTGTAGCAAAAGGCACCGTGGGGTTTTTTACCGTGTGTCAGGGGCCTGTTTCAAGTGTGGTAAACAAGGGCACATGGCCCGAGATTGTAATCAGAATAGTGGGAGAATAGCTGCTAGTTCCACTACATCGATCCCAAAACCAGGAAATACTATGAGACCTACTCCCGTCGGAGATACCGTGAGACAAGGGAGAGTTTTTGCCCTTGTTCCGGGCGATACACGGAATGCCAACGCAGTTGTCTCAGGTACCATTTCTATATGTAACCAGGATGTCTTTGTGTTAATTGACTCTGGATCAACACACTCATTTGTAACATGTGCATTTGCATCTAGACTGAATAGACCTTTAGAATTACTGCCATATCTGTTATGTGTGTCTACTCCATCTAGGGAATCTGTATTGTGTGAATCCATATACCGGCTTTGTGATATGCGTGTTAAAGATGCTATCCTATATGTAGACTTGTTACCCTTGAATTTTAGACATTTTGATGTAATTTTGGGCATGGATTGGTTGACCGAATATTGTGCCACCATTGATTGTGTGACAAAACGGGTTGTGTTTAAACCACCAGAACATAAGGAAATTGTGTTTGTGGGTAATGGGGTAGTGCCTCCACCTTATTTGATATCTACAATGAAAGTATGTGAACTGATCAGGAAAGGGTGCCAGGGTAATTTGTGCTATGTGTTGTCTGAACAATTTGTGAATGTTGAATTGAACAATATCCCTATTGTTAGAGAATTTCCAGATGTGTTTCCAAATGAGTTACTAGGGGAATTGGTAGACCGGGAGATAAAATTCACTATTGAAACCGTGCCAGGCACCCAGCCTATTTCCAAGACTCCCTACAGAATGGCTACTGCCGAAATGAAAGAATTGAAAGAACAGTTGCAAGACCTGCTTGACAAGGGGTTTATTCGACCTAGCACTTCGCCTTAGGGTGCACCAGTATTGTTTGTGAAAAAGAAGGATGGAACTTTGCGTTTGTGCATCGATTATCGGGAATTGAACAAGGTAACAATAAAGAAAAAATATCCCCTACCCCATATTGATGACTTATGTGACCAGTTGCAGGGATCACAGGTGTTTTCTAAGATTGATTTAAGATCCGGGTATCACCAGCTGAAAGTTAAGGCAGAGGATGTCGAGAAAACCGCATTCAGAATGAGGTATGGACATTTTGAGTTTCTTGTTATGCCATTTGGAGTGACTAATGCTCCGGCAGCATTCATGGACTTAATGAATCGAATTTTTAAAACCTACCTTGACGAATTTGTTGTGGTTTTTATTGATGACATTTTGATATATTCTAAAGATAGACTTGAACATGAACATCATTTGAGAACTGTCCTACAAATACTTCGGGAAAGGAAATTATTTGCTAAGCTAAAGAAATGTGAGTTTTGGTTGGATGAAGTTGTTTTCTTAGGGCATGTGATCAACAAGGAAGGAATTTCAGTGGACCCGCAGAAAATAGAGAAAATTGTGAATTGGCCTACACCGACTAATGTGACAGAAGTCCGCAGCTTCATGGGCTTAGCTGGTTATTACAGAAGATTTGTGAAGGACTTTTCGAAATTTGCTGTGCTTCTTACCCAATTGACACGAAAAGGGCAACCGTTTGAATGGAACGACGAAAGAGAAACTGCCTTTCATGAACTGAAAACAAGATTGACCACTGCACCAATTTTGACACTACCTTCAGGTACAGAGAATTTTATAATTTTCAGTGATGTGTCTTATAAAGATTTGGGTTGTGTATTAATGCAGAACGGAAGGGTTATTGCTTACGCCTCTCGACAGTTGAGGCCACACGAGAAGAATTATCCAACACATGACCTAGAATTGGCCGCAGTTGTTTTTGCTTTGAAAATCTGGCGACATTATCTGTATGGAGCAAAGTGTGAAGTCTACACGGATCACAAAAGTTTGAAATACTTTTTCACACAGAAAGAGTTGAATATGCGGCAGAGGAGATGGCTGGAACTGATAAAGGATTATGATTTAGAGATTCAGTATCACCCCGGGAGAGCTAACACAGTTGCTGATGCCTTGAGCAGAAAATCAACGGGGAGTATGGCTTGTCTGCTTACTGAACAGAAAGAGATCTTGCAAGATTTTGAGAAGTCTGAAATTGAAGTGGTAATGTGTGAACAGGGCGGATTGATAGCCGCTATTACAGCCGAGCCGGCAATCATTGATGAAATCAAGCAGAAACAGAAAGATGATGAATTCCTCAAGAAAGTGATTGATGAATTTGAGACAAGTCCGAAGGCAGAGTTCAGTATTGAAAATGAAGCGTTGAAATTTCAAAACAGAATGTGTGTTCCAGATATTCCGGAACTAAAGAAGAGGGTTTTAGATGAAGCCCACAGATCCGTATTTGCTATGCATCTGGGTAACAATAAAATGTATTGGGATTTGAAACAGACCTATTGGTGGCTTAAGATGAAGAAAGAGATTGCAGAATATGTGTCCAAATGTCTTCAGTGTCAGCAAGTTAAAGCTGAACATCAGAAACCGGGCGGTCTACTGCAACCTCTCCCTATTCCTGAATGGAAGTGGGAGCATGTGACTATGGATTTTGTTGTTGGCCTACCTCGGACTTCTCGAGGTATGGATTCTATTTGGGTTGTAGTTGATAGACTGACTAAATCTGCACATTTTCTGCCTGTCAAAACTACATTTAATGCTTATAGATTGGCTACTATTTATGTTGATGAGATCGTCCGTTTACACGGAGTTCCGGTATCTATTGTGTCGGATAGAGATCCGAAATTTGTATCTAGATTGTGGAAAAGTTTGCAGGAAGCTATGGGGACAGAACTAAGGTTCAGTACTGCATTCCACCCACAGACAGATGGGCAATCAGAACGAACAATACAGACTTTGGAAGATATGCTTCGGATGTGTGCTTTGGATTTTCAGGGGAGTTGGGAAGACTATTTGCCACTTGCAGAATTTGCTTATAATAACAGCTTCCACTCCAGTATCGGTATGGCACCATATGAGGCGTTGTATGGTAGAAGGTGTAGATCACCAAATTGTTGGACAGAGGTCGGAGATAGAGCTTTACTTGGGCCTAAAATTGTGCAAGATACTTCTGAGAAAATCAAGATTATTCGGCAAAGGCTCAAAACAACTTAGGACCGACAAAAGAATTATGCAGACGTTCGGAGAAGACCCCTTGAGTATGAGGCGGTGACCATGTGTTCATCCGTGTATCTCCGATGAAAGGCCAAGTCAGGTTTGGAAAGAAGGGCAAGTTGTCGCCCCGTTACATTGGGCCGTTTCAGATTCTAGAAAGGCTTGACCCAGTTGCCTATAGAGTTGCATTGCCACCGGGATTCGAACAAATCCATAATGTGTTTCATGTGTCGATGTTGAGGGGTTACCTCCGAGACCCGTTTCATGTGATTGATTATCACCCAGTAGCTATTGATGAAAATATGGAATACACCGAATAGCCGAAACGAATTGTCGACCGGCAAGTGAAACAGTTGAGGAGCAAGTCCATCCCAATGGTGAAAGTGGAATGGAAAGAACACTACAGGACGTATGCTACATGGGAAAAAGATGAGGAAATGTGACTACGCTATCCACATTTGTTTCCCGACGAAGGTAAAATAAGTTTGGAGGACCAAACTTCCTAAAGGGGGGAAGACTGTGATAACCCTGCTCCGTTTTACGTTAATTGGTCCTTATTATAAATGTGATTATGTGATTGATATGATTTTGTGTGCCATTATGTGAAAATATGTCATTTTGAATTTCTATCTGTTCACCGTAGGAATATCTGTTTGATTATCTGATTTGGAAATTAAATTGAAGGCCTTATTGGCCACGGAACCCGAAATTGACTACGCCATTGCGATTGGCATAATTTTTAGAGCCTACGGTGAAATTTAATTGGAAATTGATGCGGATCAAATTAAGTTGATTTAATTGATGAATAAGTGCCCAATTATTTACTATTATTAAATTGGAATTAGTGGGGTTTGTTGAATTAAGGCACTACACCCTCAATTCTCTCCTTATAGCTTCATTTGGCTGATTTGAACTCAAAGAGAGAGAGAGGGCCGGCTATAGAGAGAGAGAGGGAGAGAATTGTGTAATCTTGGCTCAAGGTTTGGGGAATTTGAAGATTAAACTCAAGAAATTGCTATAGTTTGGAAGATTGAGCCTCTAGGTAAGTGAATTCATGAGTTTAATGTTGTAAATTGTGAATTCAAGTTTGATTATAAGGAAATTGAGTTGTATTTGTTGAATTTAAAGTCATTAGATGCATGCATGTAGGAAATTACTATGAATTTCCATATTTGAACACAATGTGTATAATCTATGTTGAATCTTGTTGAAATCCATGTATTTGATCATCTCTTCACCAATTAAGTTGATATGAATGAATATTTCTCACATGCAAGAGTAGATCATGGAGGTATGAGCTTTGCATGTTTGAATTTGATGTGTTGGTGATGAGTTTGGGTTAATTTGAGACATGCATGTAAGTAATTCAAGAAATTGAGCTTCATTGTGTTGTAATTTGGTGTTGATATCATGTTAGTATATGTATATGTGAAATTTGAGCCATGGCATGCAAGAAATGTTGGTTAGAGTGTTGAATTCGAGCTCAAGAACCATTCTGGAAAACCTAGAATTTTTTATGTCCGCTAGAGCGGGGGAACCGCCTGTAGACGCGCCCTGGTGGGGCCTCATGTGCTACAGTTCGGACTCGATTGTCACGGTTCTTAATCTGAACCAAAGAATCCAAATCCGGCAAATCGTTTTGGAAAACAGATTTTTGTAAAGAAATGCCAAACATGGACTGCTTTGCTAGATACAGAGTCGCCACCTAAATATTTTTTAATGGGGGAATTTAGGAAACCCTGACTCGTTTGCCTCAGGCCACGTGTCCATCATCACCAAACTTACCTCGGCTCGGGAACTTGGATACGATTGGGGAAGGTCAGCTATGAGCACCCCCTCTCGCCCGATCCGAAGATCGGCCTCTACTAACCATGATATCTAGTTTTGAAAACTTTATGTGTCCTTAAACCGGTTATTAGCCTAGAATTACTATGTGATGCGCACGGCAAAACAAGTATAGACTAAATTGCCTAAGTCGGAACAAAACATCGCATTTCCGTTTGTTTGGGAAATGGTTTGAATTTTGCTACTCGTAAGTAGGCTAAAACACGGATTTCGACGAGTTGTTCCAACTCAAACAATCCAACCTTCACCCACAGGCATTCAGGCAGTTATATCACATAAGCATATAGCCACGTGGTAAGCATGTTATCATGTTAACATTCACACTCATGCGAGATGCTAAAGCATAAATACTTCCATCGTACTCCGTGCCAAAACAGTGAACTAGTTAGTAATCATATGCATGATCCTAATTCATGTTAAAAAATGGCTAATGCATCGCATACAAAATGTAACTATAATAGGCTCGGCTAATCCTAGTATGACATGTGGAATGCAACAAATAACATGTATTCAAGTTAGATTTGAAATGCTATGCGGTTAGCATGATGCGCCGAGCCCGGTGCATGCAATACTTGATGAATGATGCACGCATGCATAGCATAAGGTATGCTAAATTAAACGTGCCCTAATACTAACCATCAAAGCAGGTAAGTAAAAGGGAGAAAGAAGTGGGGGTTGGAAGACATGCACACACGCACCCACACTTATTACAAATTCACCCTCGCTCGGAGGGACCAAAAGAATAATACAATTTAACTAACTATCAAGCTAATTAAATATTACAGACAATTAACTAGTTAAGCAAATTAACTAAGCTAATTAAGCAGTAAAAATCAGCCTCGGGAAGAGGGTCCAATGCATGCATGCTCGGTTTCGCTCGGAAATCCGCCACCATGCACAAGTTGCCTCTGTTTTCCCTGCTCTGCTCCTCTGAAAATGGCACAATTCCCAAGGAACACTCTATGGACATTGTGGAACACCACCGGCCAAGGGGAATGGTCACCGGCCATGGCAGGGTGGTCATCGACCATCTATGGAGCTATCGGCCATCCATAAATGGTCGATCGGCACTTGGGGTAGTCGACCGGCCAAAGCTTCCTGCAGAACCTGTTTTGACAGCAGCAGAGGGCAAAACAAGGCATGGCAATGCATTTCAAGCAATGTTTGCACCAACCACACTCCTTATCATATTCATGACTCAAAGGGGCATGGTACTCGATTCCCGGACCACCAATCGCGCATTTCAATGCGTGATGGCCCAAGAACCAAGTATGCATTTTCAATGTGGGATGAAATGCACACAAACAAACAATGAGCTCAACCTCTATCATACTCAATTCAAGAGGCAAAGCATGCATGCCAATGCCATGCAACCTAGGCATGTGAGCTAGTATGCAACATGACAATGCAAACAAGCACACAAGGCATGAAGCATCAATGCTAACCAACAAACATACAAGATGTAATACGGATGTTGAAGCACACAAACAAGCATGTGATGGGCCAAGTATGCAACAACATACAAGGCTAATGGACATGCAAGACATGATGCAATCACAGCATGCAAAGTGTAAGACATGTAACAACATGTAAAGAGTGGACTTAGACTAATTTGGGCAGCTCTCAACTAGGCCCAAAACAGTGGCCAAAAGCCATAGAAATGAAGGCAAAATGACATACAAACATGCATGCGCACGTGGTTCAACACTTAGGCATATAGAGACAACTTTTAAGCACACTTAAAAGAGGAACATCATGGGCATATGGCATGCATTATAAACTCTGAAATCATGTTATAAAATGATGCCAAATCAATCTAAACAAGGCAATCAAAGCATGCAAGCAAAGTCCGAGGTCTAAGGCTCACCAAAGAGGTATTGAACTACCCTTAACAAAACCAAACATGGCATGAATTGAATGACCAAAATCAGAGTTTTAGCATGCTAAAACAAAGCCAAAAACACAATGACATGGCATCCTAGAGGCCTACACATGATGGCATACGCAATGGCACATTCATGGAGCATTAAACATGAACTCTTTAAGGCTTTAAAGGAACACCAAATGCAAGCATACAAGCATGCTAAATGGACTGATATGGCATGACAAGTGGTTCCAAACCACTGAAACAAAGCAAGGATGGCATGCTAGAGGGGTCAATGCTCAAGGCATACAAGGGTGATTACATGGTAGCTATACAAAGCAAAGCATGGATGACCCAAATGACCAAAAACAGACCTTTAGCACATCAAAACAAGTACAAAAGCTTCACAAAGCTTGGCCAAAAACATGCTAGAACAAAGCTCAAAGCACAAAGCATGTTAAGGCTAAAACATGGCATTACAAGACATGTATGCAAGGCATGCATGGTGTGTCTAAACCAAGTAAAAACAGAGGTAAAACATGGCAAAATACTACCAAATACCTACTGAAACATGGCCAACATGGTCTCAAAAATGGTGCTCACACATGAGGCTTAAATGGCACATATTGAAGACAACAAGGAGAGGGGGTGGCCCTCTCCTTCTTGGGACCTTAAACCACCATCCTCACCACTGAAATCCCTCAAGATTTCAGTGGTGAGGAGGCCCAAACAAGGTGGTCCCGGAGCTCACCAAAGATGCACAAAATGGGGGCCAAACAAGGCCTAAGAGGGGTCAAACAACCCCAAACAACAAAACACCCTTAAACAACTATTTTAAGCAATGAAAAACAAGACTTTTATTAGTTATATGCAAAGTCTAAAAACAGTTGCAAGATAGTCAAAAAAGCTATGAAAAAATGGGGAATAAATGGCAAGAACACTCACCCTTGAAGAACACCTCCAAGATCACAAGACCAGACCTCTTCTTGGATCAAAACCAGCTCAAAAGATCCGAGATCAACCCTCTAATGCCTCAGCAACTAAGGGAAGGTGTAATGGTAGGTGTTTGTGTGCAATAGTAAGGACAAACACACACTTAACTCACAAGAGAGAGAGGTATAGAGATAGAATAGACACACACTTCTAACCCTAAAAACCAGACCTCTGGAGCTTTTTTCTAACCCTAGAGGGGGAGGAGAGGCCTCCTCTTTATAGAAGATCACTCTTGCAAAGCTTACAAAACAAGCTTGGCAAGAGTGAAATCCCTCCATACACGTGTATGGAGGGGGGCAAAGGTGCATGCCAGCTAGCACAGCTGGCATAAAAATATCTGCAAAAGCAGATGCACAGTGATCGGCCAGCAAAAATGCTATTTTGACAAAATAAATGGCCGACCGACCACAAAGAGTGCCGGCCGCCAAACATCTGGCCGATGGCAACAAAACATGGCCGGTGGCCTCAAGCCATGGCCAGTGAGGTGTGGGGATGGCCAACAAGCCATTCCCTGCTCCTCAAAAGCAAAATACAAGTGTTTGGTGCAAAACCAAACACAAAACAGTCGAGTCGAGAGATCTTGAGGCAAGGCGCGTGGCCGAGACCTCCGGGAACTCATGACGAACACAAACATGGATGATCACCGAGTGTTCAAGCGGTGACGTCCAAGTCTTGAGGATGGTCAAAAATGGGGTGTCTACAGTTGCCCCTCTTTGACAGAACTCGAAAGTCATAACAATGACGGGAGTGAATGTCAAAGCCCAGAGATGACCCATTTTTGACAAAGCCGAAGACTTAGACAAAGCATGCAAGACAATGAAGATATGATATAAGACAACAAAGAAAGCTGTAACGAAGCATAACATGCGACAGTTTTAAGCAATCAAACACAAATCCAACTACATTACAATGCAGAAAGGATATAAGAGAATTATGCAATTCTTGATACGCTTGACGCGGAGAATACAATACCTGTGTGGCTCGTCTGGTTGCACCAGCTTCAAATGAACCGTACATACAATATCGTGCCTGTAAAAGAGAGAAACTTAATAGGTACAATATTGTTAGCAACATGCATGACAATGCAAGTGAGAAGTGCGCGACAACGCAGGTGAAGTGTGCATAACAATGCGGATGAAAGGGGTGCATAACAACGCAACCCGAGTGTGTGCATAACAATGCATGGAGGGCATGCGTGACAACGCAATGCCGAGTGGTGCATAATAATGCGATTTGAAATGTAAGCACATATGAGTAAAGCACACGCAACAACGCATGCAATGTGTGAAAAAGGAACTTGAACACATATAAGTAAAGCATAACGTGACAACGCATGCAATGTGTATAGGAATTTGAACACATATAAGTAAAGCATAATGCGACAACGCATGCAATGTGTATAGGAACTTGAACACATATAAGTAAAGCATAACGCGACAACGCATGCAATGTGTACAACAATACAAAAGGGGAGCAAGGGGGTTAGCAAGGGGTAGTAAGGGTTAGTTACGTCCACACGCGGCACGCCAATGGAGAAGAGTTAGATACGTCCACACGCGGCACGCGAGTGGAGAAAAGTTAGTTACGTCCACACGCGGCACGCGAGTGGAGAAAAGTTAGTGACGTCCACACGCGGCATGCGAGTGGAGAAAGGTTAGTTACGTCCACACGCGGCACGCGAGTGGAGAAAAGTTAGTGACGTCCACACGCGGCACGCAAGTGGAGAAAAGTTAGTGACGTCCACACGCGGCACGCGAGTGGAGAAAAGTTAGATACGTCCACACGCGGCACGCAAGTGGAGAAAAGTTAGTGACGTCCACACGTGGCACGCGAGTGGAGAAAAGTTAGATACGTCCACACACGGCACGCGAGTGGAGAAAAGTTAGTTACGTCGGAACATGTTCCGAATGCTCTTAACCAAAGAAAGGGAAACATAGGGAGATATCCCGTTGTTTCAAAAAAAGAAAGTGCAAAACAATGCAAGTTAGAGGGGTGCAAGACAATGCACATGAAATATGCAATAATGCGAGAGATTGACATGCATGATAATGCAAATGGAAGATGCATGACAATGCGAGTTGTTTGAAATGCATGACAATGTAAATGAAAGATGCATGACAATGTAAGTTACTGAAATGCATGACAATGCAAATTTTTGAAATGCATGACAATGCAAACTATTGGAATGCACGACAATACAAATGAGGCACGCATGACAATGCATGAATTCAAATGCATGACAATGCATGATCATTAAAATGCACAACAATGCAAATTATGACACGCATGACAATGCATGAACTGGAACGCATGACAATGCGTGTAATCGAAATGCATGACAATGCATGATTTTTGAAATGCATGACAATGCAACTTATTGGAATGCATGACAATGCAAATGAACTCAAATGCGCGTTACAACGCACGTTCTTGAAATGCATGACAATGCAAATTATTGGAATGTATGACAATGCAAATGAACTCAAATGCGCGTTACAACGCACGTTCTTGAAATGCATGACAATGCAAATTATTGGAATGCATGACAATGCAAATGAACTCAAATGCGCGTTACAACGCGTGTTGCATGATATGCATGACGATGCATGTGAAGTACGCATGACAATGCGACATAAGAATGTGCATACTAATGCAAGTATGGCATGCGCATGACAATGTGAGTAGAATGACATATAACTCAACGCGCGTTTCACGACAAAACGTTGTAACGTATGCATGTGGGGCAACTTTTGAATCTCTTAGGAGACAAAAGGATACAAAAAGGATACGCCACGCACGTACTCGAGTGCTTCGCACAGAAAACACAGTCCGAGGTCAAAACGGAGTCCGATTGAGCTTCGGAAATGCACTCTCTTGCACTATGTTAAGCAATGGAGGCCCCAAACCATATATTTGACTCAAACAAGAGTGTAGGAGGTTCACCGGCCACTGGAGGAGATCACCGGCTGTCCATCGGCCATCAAAAACTTCCATTGGCCATCTATTTGGCTGACCGGCCAACAGTGTGGCCGACCGGCCAAATCTGCCTGAATCGGGGCAGTTTGGACATTTGGCCACGGGTCTTTTAAAATAGGGCCTCTTGCCCTATTCTTTTCACTTCCTCTTGTTAGAAAATCCTTCCCTTCTCCCTCTAGGTCATTTTTCCTCCTTTATTTCCCCATTTTCCTCGATTTTAGCTCCCGTTTCGTCGTCCGATTCGCGAATACCTTCGTGTTTCGAACGTTTTGAACCGAACAAAACTTCGTTTCGGTGTCTCTTTCTTGATTTTCACCACTCGGGGCTTGTTTCCCTCAGGTTTCTCTTGATTTCGTGCCTTTTCCACACTTCGGCTTTTCCGGCCATTTTCCACCCCCCCAGGGTTGACTTTCCGTTGACCTTTCGCATTCTAGTCCGGTTTTCCCTCTTCCGGCCATTTTCACACTACTCTTGGCATGGCAGACGATCTTCCATAGGGCGGGACTCCCCCGGAGCATGAGATGGATCCCGAGGCCGAGCTCTTGCCTTGGAGCGTCCGCCCGTTCGACCCGGCGACCTACAGGCCGGCGATTCACGAGCTGCCTCCTGACGGTCTTCGCCAGTTCAGGAGCTTTGATAGGAGAGTGCCAGCGGAACTGCTTCTGCATGAGCCCGAGACACACTTTTCACATGGCTCTTCCGAGGTATATCCTTTCCCCGGTTTCACTTTCTGCAAAGTAGAATACACAACTGCCATAGTCGATTCTGCCTTTAACTGTCTGACCCGGATACACCGGTATATCATATGTTGTAGTTGACTGTGAACACGCTTGCACTGATATCTGTTTGAATCTGAACATATGCACGCACGCTATATCTGTACTGAACCACTCAAACACACTGACACACCATATGTGGTAGTTCATTGTGAGCGCACTGGCACCCAATGTCTGTTTGAATCTGAACACGTGCACACACGCTATGTCTGTTCTGAATATTCTTCAAAACTGTATATTGAATATTGCTTCGCAACTGTTGTTTTTGGATATAGGGGGATTCCCATACCTGCCGGGGGTATGGAAATGTCGTCGCCCGATGATGGTATATGGAGCTGCCGGACGCTATTCGTCATATCGTAGACCAGGCCGGCTTCGGTGCCTTCTGCAGGGGACTTTCCAGACTTACCGCGAGCAGGCCTCTCCTTGCCGTTCTGGTGGAGAGGTGGTGGGACACTACCGACTCCTTCCACTTCTCTGCCACGGGAGACATGACGATGACTCCCTATGACTTCTCGATGCTCACCGGCATCGGGGTAGGGGGTGATCCAATCCCCTTCGACACTGACATGGATGAGTGGGAGGCCGCTCAGATATACTTACTCGGCACCTTACCGCCTCTTGCTCGGGTAGGGTTCGTTCGATACTCGTGGTTCGAGGACCACTTTAGGATTCAGGCGCCGACCACTCAGGAGGAGGTGGAGCAGTACGCGCGCAGCTTCCTCATGTTCTTACTGGGGACGACCATCTTCGCCGACCGGGCGAACACTGTGCCCCTCTGTTTGTTGAGCGCTCTGGTGGACGTGACCAGGATCCTGCGCTATGACTGGGGTGGGGCAGCCTTGGCCACACTCTACGGGTACATGAGCTCATCCTCTCGATGCAGCGGGCAGTTGCTCGGAGGCTACTGGCGAGCTTGGGAGGTACATCTTCTTCCTCTTTTACATTTCTGCTTTACATTTTCTATACTCTGTACACTGCACACACTGCGGTCTGCTACACGCTGACTGTATACTGCACACACGGCACACATATACTCTGCTTTACACTGACTGTACACTGCACACACTGTACACTCTGCACAATACACTGCACAACACACGGTTCTACCAGTTCTGCTTTATTCTGCATTCTGCTTTATCTGATAAGCGTACTGATATTTGCCCTACAGTTGTGGGTCTACGCCTACTTCCCGAGGCTTGCGCCAGTGCCTGACAAGGAGACTCCCCTCGGCGTTCCATTCTCTCGACGCTTCGATGTGAGGTGTGTGCGGAGACCGCGGGAGTCGTTCATCTTCTTCCACCGCTATTTTGACACCATCACCGCCGCAGAGGTATGTTTAACTTTAGAGTTTATTTCAGCTTCTCTTTGCACTGTATTTTCAATGACAGTAGATAACAAACTGCATTTCACTTACAGATCACCTGGTAGCCTTGGGCTCCATTGCCAGCCGGGATTCGAGAGCGATTTGCCGGTGTGGAGGAGACTGCCCGGTTCAGGATCTTGTTGGAGGGCCCGGTCTGTCGGGCTTGGTTCGTAGGTGAGCGCTTCCTGCGCCAGACCTTAGGTTTACCGGAGCAGAGAGTTCCGGGTCCGCCCCCTACACACATGAGGGAGACAGAGAGGTTCACTTCCCGAGGAGATGGCTGATTACACGATCGGCTGGGATGCGGAGGGCTTCAGGGGCGAGGGCGACTACACAGAGTACGTCCAGACCTACATCATGCGGCCTTTGAGTAGTGGCCGTCAAGTTGAGAGAGAGAGGCCTGCGGCGCTGATAGCTGGAGCAGGGGCAGGGACATCGAGAACGGCTCGAGTCCGTGGCAGGAGTGGAGCTCGGAGAGGACGGGGGGCTAGTTGGCTAGCACTGCCCACGACGATGACATGCCAAGGGCAGGGTGGGGAGACTTACCAGATCCCCATTGCTCCCCCTCCGGCTAATCATGAGTTGGTCGGATTCTACGACTTGCCTCCAGTATGTACTACTGCATCTTGCATCTTGCATTGTCATTCCATTTCATTTGATATTTCGCAGAATACTGATGCTTCTAACACTTTTGCAAGCTTCCTCCAAGTACACTCGTCAGTCCCTGGAGCTGACCGCCTCTGTGATGAGGATGTTCCAGCGGAGCCTCGACCTGCTGGCCATCTACGGCATTCCGGTATGTTCTTCTGACCACAGTCTCAAACCTTACACAATATGATGCATCGCACTGTCAGCACAACACCCGATACACGGCCCTCACGGCATCTGATACACTGTAGCCCACAGACTGTTCACAGTATTACTCACGGCATTCGTACACTGCACTCAGTCACTGCATTCTGTACCAACACACTGTTCACAGCATTCATACTCTGTACTCAAACACTGTATTCTGTACTGATACACTGCTCACAACATTCATACTCTGTACTCAAACACTGTATTCGGCATTCATACTCTGCTTTGTGTAGCATACTGATGCGTTTGCCATTTGTGCTTTTCAGCCTCCATTCCAGATTCCTGCTGCAGGAGGTGCTCCGGCTGGCCCTTCTGTTCCTGCTCGAGGGCGAGATGGCAGAGTATACCCCCGCACCAAAGCGGGGCGCACTCATGTGGGGAGTAGCTCACGGGCACCGATCCCAGATGATGATGATGAGTCCGAGGCAGAGGCAGAGGCCGAGTCATCTGAGGAGGAGGCTGGAGACGACTCAGACTCAGGCTCAGATGGTGGTGCTGATGACGATGCTCCTGGACCTTCGTCCAGGAAGAGGATGAGGACAGACCCTCAGGCCTGAGACTACTGATGCTGATCCAGATTTTTACTGCTTTTCTTCTTTTTGTTTTACTTTACTTTTTGCTGGTAGCTTGAGTACCTTGTACTGCCACAGGCAGGTTTTTGTTTTCTCCAAAACTTTGTACTTGAAAAGATGATGAAATGAAACAAACTTTTTATCTGAAAAAGTGTTACATTGGTACATTTCATACATTGCATCGCATTGCATCATATTACACCTTAATGTAAATGAGATTGACCTTTTGTCTGAAAATCAAACACTCGTATTGTAATAACCAGATAACGAACCAGCTATCGGCAAAACAACTCATACAACAAAACTGCTCATTCTGAACACACAGCCTATAACACAGTACTCAGTTTATTCGGCACACAACCCATACACACAGTTCAATCTGATTCTGAACATTGCTCACTCTGAACTCTACTCATTCTAAACTCTGCTCAAGTTGAAACACACTCAGGTGCTCCAAGGGTTCTTGCTTCGCAATCTGGAACCCAAAAGCTTCGGATAGATTCAGGTTTTCCTGTTCACACTTATCGGGGGTGGACCCTGCAGTTTTATGAAAGAACCAAATCATGTTTTGCACAAATATGAAGAAAGGCATAGCACTCTGAGCACAAAACGTTTTGAGAAAAGGAGTCCTAACCGGGTATTGAGCCTACAACCGAACACAGTGAAAAGACTCAACAGTGAAAAACAAAAGGTAAACCACCCTAAACACATTGAGACGCGCTCGGAATCGACTCAAAACAAGAGTTGAGGTAGACAAAACAAAAGACACAACACACAGATGCGTTATAAAGACGAGAGACCTCAGAAATCGCGAGGAGCTAGTTTCTTCGGGTATTGTTTCCCACCCTTTCTCATTTGTGATTCTCACATCACTCGGCCCTCAGGCTCGGTTTTTCTCTCAAAACCATTTTGCTCACTTTTCTCTCAGCGCACATCTCTCTATTCTTTACTCATTTTTTTTATCCCTCCCCAGGGTGGTTGATAGATAAACAAGAGGTTGGGGGTTCATGCCCAACATTATTAACTCGTGGCTATTTCCTCCGGTGATGATTAGTCGACGTTCCGGATGAGGGAATGGAGTATTTTGATCCATTCCAATTCGTGTTTCGCACTTGGTTTGATACCTCGTTGCTTGGAGGATTTTGGGAGAGCTTTCCGCCCTTCGTTGTTAACCTCAGTTGTACTTTTGTTGGCAGGTAGAGTGCCCTTCTGGCAACTATGTTGACGACGGGGGAAAAGGCAGGAAGCCTGACTCAACTGTGCCCCTAGTTCATCATTTTGACCATTTTTTTGGTTTTCTACTAAAACAATTTTAACCAAAATGAGAGTCAGATTAACATGCTTGTTCGATTTTTGATTTGAAATCATGCAAGTCAGGCTATGAGCACTGAAAATTTTCCCTTTTTGGGTCCAAGAAAATTGTCTAGTTTTGAAATAATTTTTGAGAAATTAGTCAACCTCCGTAAAAATTTTCAAAAACTATTTTTGCAAACAGTCAATGCTCAACGAGCGCAGAACTTACTCTCGAGATGCACAACCTCGGATCGGAGGCAATGGAAAACTGCCCCTCGTCTGGATGGCACTGCACGGCAACGGAAAGTTGCCCCTGGTTTGAATAGCAACTCATGGCAACGGAAAGTTGCCCCTTGTTTGAGTGACGACTCATGGCAACGGAAAGTTGCCCCTTGTCTGGATAACGCCGCAGCATACTGTGAACAGTTCTCATTATTGGTGATCACGACCGAACTCTCGGATACAGAGAAGACGAAGATGGTCAAAACCAATATATGGACACAGTCACTTTGAAAGTGTTGGTGGCTGGACTTCAGGATGAAGTTGCCTACGTATCCCAAACATGGGAATCAAGCCTTACGTAGTTCCGGGTAAGGTACACTCGTGTATTAACCCTCACCATGCTCTAACTTTTGCCAAGGTCACCCTTCCGGGTTTTCAACCTTGCGAGCTCAGTTTTTCTTTTCTTTTCAATTCTTTTCTTCTTCTCTTTTTTGTTTTTCATCTTTTCTTTTTGCATTTTCATCTCTTTTTTCCTTTCTTTTTTTCTTTTTATTTTTTTCTTTTTTTTCTTTCTTTTTTGTATCTTTCTCTTGCTCTAACTTTTGCCTGGGTCGCCCTTCCGAGTTTTCGGCCCAGCGAGCCTCTCAAAGGGTAAAAGTATAACAAGTCCACGCCAAATGGTTTTAGGGTTTTGAAGCCATCCGTAACCAGGAGAGTGGCTGTTGTATTGATTTGCAGAAAGATCCATCTTCGGCTCTTCGAGCACATCGGACGTTTCTGCCCCTAGTCCGAGGGGTGCTTCTGATTTAGCTTCGCAAGTTTCTTTTGGCGACATCTGGTCTTCTTGATCTGACTTTGGTGCCTCTTGGTCGAGGACTGCTTCAAATCTGGCCACACAGGCCTTACGTTGCGGTTGACTGTTGATCATTCTGAATTCAAGGTCAAGGCTTTGAGAGTGAGGGGTCGAGTCTCGAGGCTGAGAGCGATCCTAAGCTGCACAATCTCAAGAGCGATTCCACACAGGTCTTCGCAGGACTGCGCAAAACATTTTGTTTTTGAAAGTTTTTAAGAAAGCGACAGATCGCTCGCGCTGAAGATAGTGTGGAACCAATCTGGATCAAGCCAGGGTCCTTCCCAGTACTCACACTAACAAGCATGATTTTATTCATTAAAGGCTTAGCACGCCTCTCTTTCTCTCAATTAGTCAAATTTTGCAAAACCCGAGGAATTCCTTCCTCTTTGTTTTCACCGCAGCGTTCAAAAAGTTTTGAAAAACTTAGGTCAATGCAATGATTTCGAGATACAGAAGAGTAAGTGAGATGCTCCGCCAGTCCATTCTAAACTTGCTGGCACAACTAGCTCAAAGTAGCAATAAGCACGGAAACATGATAGCCGCAGCTGTTTCATTCAAAACCTCCGGTTGCAACTGGCTCCGTAGCAGAGACAGACTCAAAAGAAAACAAAAGGATAATTACAAAAACATGATATCCGAGGCAACAACCCTGGAATCACCTGACATTCTATACAATGGGACTGACTCAGTACAACAAGACAGACCCTTAAGCAAAAAGACTGACTCAAGACAATGAGACAGACTCAAAACAAAATCAAAGAAATGGCTCAACACCCAAGCCAGAAATTACAAAAAAAAACAGCATCCGCAAACGCTCAAAACAGTGCGTGCCAGACGCCACATCTGAAATACACTCAGCGCCGCCCGCAGGTGGTCCAACCCTTTGATCACATACTCGCAGTATCCTCAAAATCTAACAACTCAGCAGTGACAGACTTCGCTGAGGTGGGTGGGAGGATGACCTCATTGTCGATCAAATCTTGCACTTCGTGACGAAGACGAAAACAGTTGTCGGTGCAATGACCGGTTTGCTGGTGGTACGCGCAGTACAAAGCAGCATCATGTGTGGGAGGGAGATTCTTTGGGAGAGGCCTAGGCTCGAGGGGTTTAAGGTGCCCCCTTTCGGCAAGGATCTGGAGCGCCCTAGACAAAGGCATGTAGAGTGCGTGGAAGACTCTGCGCCCTCGGGGCAGATACTTCGAAGTTTGCTGACTTTTGCCGGACGCACTGGCAAAGGATCGGCAGGTGCCGCCTTGACTTTCTGATCCTTCCCCGGTGCAGAGTTGGGATTGGAGGGAACTGTTCTGGCATGACGGGGCCTATCCCGATTTTCTGTCTGGCTGGAACTCCCCTCGGTTGGAGTGGGGAAAGCATCATCCACAGTTTTGGCCACCACTGCGAATATTTGTTGCTTATTCATCCCCCCGGCTTTCAAAGCCTCGACTGCCCACAGCAGTTGTTCAACGGGATCAGCACCTGTTCCCACTTTGTTCTTACCTCTGGCCTCAGCTTGATCGAGGGTTTGGGTTGCTATCAGAGCAAAACCCGGTTGTTGTTGACACGTCATTGCCATAGCTCGGGGCAACCTCAGGTTGGCTGATCATCACAATCGCCCCAATAGCGGGGGCTCCTGCGGTACAAAATTCCCGACATATGATGTGGTTGGTGGCGAAGCGGACATCCCATAGGTGAGATAAGCCACGGACCTCTGGAGGTCGCCAATCATTCCCATTAACTCGAACGTGGTGGGCTCATGAGCCTGATACAACTGGGGTTCCCAGATCGGGCGCGCGGCAGCGACCTAGGCGGATGCGGTACATCAACATTGGTTTCATCCCGCAAGATGTTCCCTTGATCCAATGCGGCTGTCATAACCACTATTTCCTCTGAACTTTGCGTCATCATAAGTCCTCTTGAACTGAACGGAGATGATGGATCAGATCTCTGTCTTGCCTCAGCAAAAGAGAACACTGGCTATTCTGTACTAACTCTCTGAACTGAAAGAGAAAACACGCAGCATTTCGGCCCAATCAGAACATACACGAGCATAGCTGAATAACTGTACTCTACTACTGATCACTGTTCCCCAAAATCACTGCCCCAAAAACTGAGTCTGATACCCGCAGATATAACTGACTCCCAAATATCGATACTGATGCCCTTGGGCCTGGTACTCAGACTTGCAAACTGGTATATGCATTCCCTGTAGAGATACACTCTAAAAGCACATAGCAAGTAAATGAGAGTCAAAACACCCCTATTTTGGGGTAGGGTTTCCCTGTCCTATTTCGTCAGGAGCTAGGGTTTCACTACGCACACAGCAGTTTCAAACAACCTAAAATCGGGTAGCAACCTGTCCTAGCTTGGAAGGGTCACTATGGATTCCGAATATGCACTAGGTCGAATGGTCAAAAGGGTGCCCTGGTGACAACCGAGGTTTGTGTTCCCATCGTGGCAAAGCCCGTAACCGGTCAGCCTTATGGCACGCTTCTCGAAGCGAGCCTCCGGCAAACCGTTCAGGAATAGCAAATGGCAAACACTGTGACTTAGGCGCACCAATGCACATGCAATGCAAAGAAACACATAAGTGCAATCAAAACAAGATATCACGAGTTCGAGTCAAGCTCTCTAAAATCCCCAGCAGAGTCGCCAGAAACTGTAGACGCGCCCTGGTGGGGCCTCACGTGCTACAGTTCGGACTCGATTGTCACGGTTCTTAATCTGAACCAAAGAGTCCAAATCCAACAAATCGTTTTGGAAAACATATTTTTGTAAAGAAGTGTCAAACATGGACTGCTTTGCCAGATAAAAAGTTGCCACCTAAATATTTTTTTAATAAGGAAATTTAGGAAACCCTGACTCGTTTGCCTAAGGCCACGTGTCCGTCATCACCAAAGTTACCTCAGCTCGGGAACTTGGGTATGATTGGGGAAGGTCAGCTATGAGCACCCCCTCTCGCCCGATCCGAAGATCGGCCTCTACTAACCATGATATCTAGTTTTGAAAACTTTATGTGCCCTTAAACCGGTTATTAGCCTAGAATTACTATGTGATGCGCACAGCAAAACAAGTATAGACTAAATTGCCTAAGTCGGAACAAAGCATCGCATTTCCGTTTGTTTGGAAAATGGTTTGAAATTTGCTACTCGTAAGTAGGCTAAAACACGGATTTCGATGAATTATTCCAATTCAAACAATCCAACCTTCACCCACAGGCATTCATGCAGTTATATCACATAAGCATATAGCCACGTGGTAAGCATGCTATCATGTTAACATTCACACTCATGCGAGATGCTAAAGCATAAATACTTACATCGTACTCCGTGCCAAAACAGTGAACTAGTTAGTAATCATATGCATGATCCTAATTCATGTTAAAAATGGCTAATGCATCGCATACAAAATGCAACTAGAATAGGCTCGGCTAATCTAGTATGGCATGTGGAATGCAACAATAACATGTATTCAAGTTAGATTTGAAATACTATGCGGTTAGCATGATGCGCCGAGCCCGGTGCATGCAATACTGATGAATGATGCACGCATGCATAGCATAAGGTATGCTAAATTAAACGTGCCCTAATACTAACCATCAAAGCAGGTAAGTAAAAGGAGAAAGAAGTGGGGGTTGGAAGACATGCACACACGCACCCACACTTATTACAAATTCACCCTCGCTCGGAGGGACCAAAAGAATAATACAATTTAACTAACTATCAAGCTAATTAAATATTACAGACAATTAACTAGTTAAGCAAATTAACTAAGCTAATTAAGCAGTAAAAATCAGCCTCGGGAAGAGGGTCCAATGCATGCATGCTCGGTTTCGCTCGGAAATCCGCCACCATGCACAAGTTGCCTCTGTTTTCCCTGCTCTGCTCCTCTGAAAATGGCACAATTCCCAAGGAACACTCTATGGACATTGTGGAACACCACCGGCCAAGGGGAATGGTCACCGGCCATGGCAGGGTGGTCATCGACCATCTATGGAGCTATCGGCCATCCATAAATGGTCGATCGGCACTTGGGGTAGTCGACCGGCCAAAGCTTCCTGCAGAACCTGTTTTGACAGCAGCAGAGGGCAAAACAAGGCATGGCAATGCATTTCAAGCAATGTTTGCACCAACCACACTCCTTATCATATTCATGACTCAAAGGGGCATGGTACTCGATTCCCGGACCACCAATCGCGCATTTCAATGCGTGATGGCCCAAGAACCAAGTATGCATTTTCAATGTGGGATGAAATGCACACAAACAAACAATGAGCTCAACCTCTATCATACTCAATTCAAGAGGCAAAGCATGCATGCCAATGCCATGCAACCTAGGCATGTGAGCTAGTATGCAACATGACAATGCAAACAAGCACACAAGGCATGAAGCATCAATGCTAACCAACAAACATACAAGATGTAATACGGATGTTGAAGCACACAAACAAGCATGTGATGGGCCAAGTATGCAACAACATACAAGGCTAATGGACATGCAAGACATGATGCAATCACAGCATGCAAAGTGTAAGACATGTAACAACATGTAAAGAGTGGACTTAGACTAATTTGGGCAGCTCTCAACTAGGCCCAAAACAGTGGCCAAAAGCCATAGAAATGAAGGCAAAACACATACAAACATGCATGCGCACAAGGTTCAACACTTAGGCATATAGAGACAACTTTTAAGTACACTTAAAAGAGATGATCATGGACACATGGCAAGCATCACAAACTCTGAAACCATGTTATAAAATGATGCCAAATCAATCTAAACAAGGGTAATCAAAGCATGCAAGCGAAGGCCAAGGTCTAAGGCTCACCAAAGAGGTATTGAACTACCCTTAACAAAACCAAACATGGCATGAATTGAATGACCAAAATCAGAGTTTTAGCATGCTAAAACAAAGCCAAAAACACAATGACATGGCATCCTAGAGACCTACACATGATGGCATACGCAATGGCACATTCATGGAGCATGAAACATGAACCCTTTAAGGCTTTAAAGGAACATCAAATGCAAGCATACAAGCATGCTAAATGGCCTGAAATGGCATGGCAAGTGGTTCCAAACCACTGAAACAAAGCAAGGATGGCATGCTAGAGGGGTCAATGCTCAAGGCATACAAGGGTGATTACATGGTAGTTATACAAAGCAAGGTATGGATGACCCAAATGACCAAAAACAGACCTTTAGCACATCAAAACAAGCACAAAAGCTTCACAAAGCTTGGCCAAAAACATGCTAGAACAAGGCTCAAAGCACAAAGCATGTTAAGGCTAAAACATGGCATTACAAGACATGTATGCAAGGCATGCATGGTGTGTCTAAACCAAGTAAAAAGAGGTAAAACATGGCAAAATACTACCAAATACCTACTGAAACATGGCCGACATGGTTTCAAAAATGGTGCTCACACATGAGGCTTAAATGGCACATATTGAAGACAACAAGGAGAGGGGGTGGCCCTCTCCTTCTTGGGACCTTAAACCACCATCCTCACCACTGAAATCCCTCAAGATTTCAGTGGTGAGGAGGCCCAAACAAGGTGGTCCCGGAGCTCACCAAAGATGCACAAAATGGGGGCCAAACAAGGCCTAAGAGGGGTCAAACAACCCCAAACAACAAAACACCCTTAAACAACTATTTTAAGCAATGAAAAACAAGACTTTTATTAGTTATATGCAAAGTCTAAAAATAGTTGCAAGATAGTCAAAAAAGCTATGCAAAAATGGGGAATAAAGGGCAAGAACACTCACCCTTGAAGAACACTTCCAAGATCACAAGACCAGACCTCTTCTTGGATCAAAACCAGCTCAAAAAGTCCAAGATTAACCCTCTAATGCCTCAGCAACTAAGGGAAGGTGTAATGGTAGATGTTTGTGTGCAATAGTAAGGATAAACACACACTTAACTCACAAGAGAGGGAGGTATAGAGATAGAATAGACACACACTTCTAACCCTAAAAAACCAGACCTCTAGAGCTTTTTTCTAACCTTAGAGGAGGGAGGAGAGGCCTCCTCTTTAGAAGATCACTCTTGCAAAGCTTACAAAACAAGCTTGGCAAGAGTGAAATCCCTCCATACACGTGTATGGAGGGGGGCAAAGGTGCATGCCAGCTAGCACAGCTGGCATAAAAATATCTGCAAAAGCAGATGCACAGTGATCGGCCAGCCAAAAATGCTATTTTGACAAAATAAATGGCCGACCGACCACAAAGAGTGCCGGCCGGCCAAACATCTGGCCGATGGCAACAAAACATGGCCGGTGGCCTCAAGCCATGGCCGGTGAGGTGTGGGGATGGCCAACAAGCCATTCCCTGCTCCTCAAAAGCAAAATACAAGTGTTTGGTGCAAAACCAAACACAAAACAGTCGAGTCGAGAGATCCTGAGGCAAGGCGCATGGACGAGACGTTCGGGAACTCAAGATGAACACAAACATGGATGATCACCGAGTGTTCAAGCGGTGACGTCCAAGTCTTGAGGACGGTCAAAAATGGAGTGTCTACACTGCCACTCGAGCGGGGATTTCGAGCTCCCAGTATTTTTTTGCAGGCATGGTGTTCGCTCGAGTGGGGAAGTTCACGCTCGAGCGGGGAGCTATGTAGGATGAACTTCCGCTCCAGCGTCCGAGTTCACACTCGAGCGTAAAAATGATACAACCAGCACTTTTACAGACCTAATGGGTCCGCTCGAGCGGGGAATCCCACGCTCGAGCGGGGACCCTGTTTTCTGAAATTTTAAAGGTGTATTTTGTGTTTCGTTTTCCGTTCTCTTTCACTTGCAAGCACTCTTAGGCATGCACTAAGCATTGTAATTGAGGTAAAGAGATAAGAATGAAGCCTAAAAAGGAATATGTGAATTAAAGAACGGATTGAATCGTTTGTGACCCATATATGTTGTATGATGTGTAGGGTCAAGCTCCAGGGCAAATCCATAAGCCGATCACTGTGAGTAATATCGATATTTTGAAGCCCGTCATTTGTCCAATTACTTATTTCCTTATAAGCCTTATAAGTTGCTAGTTTGAATTGTGGACAAATGTTTGATATGAATAAGTGAATGGGCCGAAGGCCAGTTTGAAATAAATAAATGAATGAATAAATGGGCCAGAGGCCAGTTTGATATGAATGAATGGGCCAGAGGCCAGTCTGACATGAATGAATCGGCCAGAGGCCAGTTTGACATGAATCAATGGGCCAGAGGCCAGTCTAACATGAATTAATGGGCCAGAGGCCAGTTTGACATGAATGAATGGGCCAAAGGCCAATTTGACATGAAAGTCTGAATGGGCCAAAGGCCAGTTTGACAAATGAAAGATAAATGGGCCAAGGGCCAGTATGTTTGGAACTACAGCCACTTGATTTAAATTGTGTGCGTATATGTTACATAGAAATATGAATTGGGCCCAAAGCTGTTTGAAGTATGCCGTTCTACATATCGTTCGTATAACTTCTTTATTTGATATTATTCACTGGGCTATCGCTCACGCTTATTCATGTGTTTGTAGGTGAGCCAAGAGAAGTCCAAACTCAGCCCCAGTGAAGTCTGTAAGGAACAACAAAGGTTTTGAAGAGTCTGCCCTTGCGTCTCACGCACGAGACCCGTCTTCGCCTTTTTGTCATTCTGTTTTATTTTGTCACATGGGCGAAGTCTTTGAATATGTTGTATATAGTTTTGTTCGGCTGACTTAGACCTATATGATCTTGTATGTACAGAGCTTGGTGTAGTACATATTTTGCTGTAAGTTATTAATGTGCATATGTATGGTTTGTTATGATGTGCCATGTAAGCACAGCTCTATGGACAAAGTTTTAAATTACTTCCGTTTGGCCCCCATTAACTCTGTTAAAATACGTTTGGCTTGGTTTGAGGCCGTAGGTAATCTCATGATTACTAGCCAGTTATGTCCTTAACCCTTGGGGGCGGGTTCAGGTCATGACAGGTTCACAAGTCAAAGTTAATTTAGTAATAAATCATCTTATGAATTGCACTTTACCCAGAAAGCCTCGCACCTCCTTTTCAGTCATCGGTGGTGGCATTTCTAAGATGGCCTTGATTTTGGAAGGGTTGACTTCGATGCCTCTTTGTGTGATCAAGAACCCTAGCATTTTCCCTGCTGTAACACTGAACTTATATTTCTGAGGATTCAACCGCAGCCGATACTCTCTGATCCTTTGGAAAAATTTCTGCAAGGCGATGTAGTGGCCCTCTCTTTCTTTGGACTTGACAATCATATCGTCCACGTACACCTCCACCTCTTTATGGATCATGTCATGCAATATTGTGGTCGCAGCCCGCTGATACGTAGCTCCAGCATTCTTCAGCCCAAACGGCATTACCCTATAACAATAGGTCTCCCACGGGGTGGTGAAAGCGGTCTTCTCCCGGTCTTCGGGTGCCATCAATATCTGATTGTAGCCAGAAAACCCATCCATGAATAAGAGCAACGCATGCCCTACAGTAAAGTCCACTAACTCATCGATATGCGGCAGAGGAAAGTTGTCCTTCGGACTGGCTTTATTCAAATCTCTGAAGTCCACACATACTCGAATTCTGCCGTCTTTCTTCGATACTGGAACTATATTGGCCAACCAAGTTGGGTATTCAAATACCAGCAGGAACCCTGCGTCAATTTGCTTGGTGACCTCTTCTTTGATCCTGAGAGCCCAATCAGGGCGGATCCTTCTGAGTTTCTGCTTAACAAGTCGGGCCTCTGGGTCAAGAGGGATCCGGTGCTATACAATCTCAGGATCGATTCCAGGTATGTCTTCGTAAGAGCACGCGAAAACATCTTTGAAATCTTTTAACAAAGCGACTAAGTGCTCGCGCTCCTCCGAAGACAACGTGGACCCAATCTGGACCAGCTGCGGGTCATTCTCAGTACCAACGTTAATTGTGGTGATTTCATCAATCAAGGTTTTACAAACCTCTCCTGCTTTTGATCAAGCAAAAATTTCAAAACTGGAGGAATTTATTCCTTGTCGTTTTCATCAAAATTTTGAAAGTCCTGATTAATGCAATAAATCAAAGGCACAGAAAAGTAATCGAAGGCCACAGCCGCACAATTCTCATTAATCACTTCCACATCGTCTGATTCCTCTATTACAACAGACTCAAAGGAAAAAGAAAAAGACAATCTAGACAGAACTATGGCATCCGGGTTGTCACCCCCAAGAATACCGGACTCAGACCCAGACGAGCTGGAACCTGATTCTGACTCTACGGACTTAGTGGAATCAGATTTCGGCTCACTACCTAACCCGGTGCTGCTCGATAAGAATCCCACCTTGTATTGCCAGACGAGGGAGGGTGCGATGGATACATCCAAGATGTTTGAAGATGAGCTCGCAGCCGTTTCATTCCCGATCATGGACACCGAGAAGTTATCCCCCGAGCACTCATGTATGATCGGAGGATCTGAAAGTAGACAAGCCAGTGTTACCCCCATTTCAATCTCTGCGCTCTCGGAACCCTCCTTCTTGCATTGCCCAACCTCAGCTGGTAGGTCTGTCTGCTCCTCAGGAACATTATCCCCAGACAATTGTAAATCAAAGAATATCTCAAACCTCGGCAAGCGTCGCCTCTTTGCATTTAGCCATGGCTCTAGGAAGCTGCAGAACGGAAAGTCCTCTCCCTCCTGGACGAAGCGTCCGTTTAGGGTACCCTGGATAGGCCGATGCATTAACTCATAATGCTTCCCGGTCTGCTTAGCTCTGGCCCTTCCGGCCATCTCTTTGCCTTTTCTCACCCAGTCCTCTTTGGTAGGCAGCTAACCTAAACCAAAGGTATATGGGTTGTGTGGCACTTCGGCTGACGCTGCAACGCCTTTTCGGCCACTTCTACCTAATCCCATCCCGGGGATGTATTGGAGCTTGTTCATGAGGTACACAGACTGCGCACTGATATATAACCCCTAGTCAATAGCCAGTATATTCTGTACGACCCGGGCCTCGGCTAGGGTAAATCCTGACAGGAACACATCCTCCACGCCATGTTCGATCTCCAGAACCGGTGTAGAAACCTCTGGCGGCGGATGGATTGAAGAATTTCCAAAAACAATAGCCACCCCCTTCCCATGGGGGTATTTCAGCATCTGGTGCAAGATGGAAGAGACTGCCTTTACCTGGTGCAGCCACGGCTGTCCTAGAAGTAGATTAAAGGTCGCGGGAACGTCCAAGACATGAAAGTCAATATCGTGTTGTCCTGGACCGACCTTAGTCTGAATCTGCACAATCCCCATCACTTCTCTACTGGTATTGTCATATGCCTGAATCACCTGGGCAGTGGGTACAAAGTCCGCGGGCTTCAACCCGATTGCATATGCCGTCCTCGACGGACATACGTTGATGCGGATCCTATGTCGACAAGAACTACTGGTATCCATTTGTCTCTACACTCCACAGAGATGTAGAGAGGTTTGTTATGGTTTGCGCCCTCAGGTGGCAGCTCCTTGTCAGTGAAGGTTAACATCGGGGAAGCTCCTCCTGGAAAGACTAACCCTACTAGTTGTTCAGGCGTGGTGTCAATTGATAGCTTGGCCCTGTCCATCGCAGAAAGGACAGCTTGTCTATGAACTCTTGAAGCTATAAGCAGTCCCCAGATGGAGATGTCTGCTTGTATCTTCTTCAGCTGTTTCAGCATAGTCTCCTCCTCGAGTAACTTTTCTTTCTGCTTCTCTGTCTTTCTGTCCTTCTCAAACTCCTTTGGTTGATCTAGGTGTGGGGTCTTGAAGTACCACCCACTCCTGGTCATGTGGTCCATCTCTCCAATATACCAGGTATCATCCGGCTGGTCGTCTGTGTAGGCGAGACATAGGTTGTCATCTTCCCACCACATTCCATCGGCCATCGACAAGTAACTATCTGGTTCTGTTACAACTGTTCATGTGCCCGCAGTACATTCTATTCCCGTGCTCATAGCACATTCAGTCCCCACAGGGGCTTTGGCCTTCCTGACCCTCTCTAGATCTTCGATCTTTTCCTGTTCAAACTGTTTCAGTGCAGCCTGCTGCTCAGCATCCTCTGTACTCAAACTGTTCTGATCTTGAGCAAAATTCTTAACATCGGTGCTCTCCGGCGGTTCATTCTGATCTCCGGCGATTTCGGCAACTACCGATGTCCCCATGTCTGACGGACCTTGTTCTGACTGAGACTGCTCAACAACATCCGACTCGTCGTTGAGCCACCCAGTAACCTCTGCTGACCCTTCCATGTCGAACCAGTTGACAGTCACGTCCGCTGAATCCTGTTCTTCAAAGAATTACAGATTTGTAATGTCCTCATCTAGTTCTGCCAGGTCATCTAGCCTTTGATTAGGTCCATCCTCTCGAGCTACACAGATCTCTGCCCCCACTGGCAATTCCACCCTTGGCTTAGGCTGATATGTTGGTGTGATATAACCGCTCAGGTTGTACTCAAAACTCACAGATCCCTCAGGGTCTGAATCCTCATTCTTCTTTCCTCCCAAAGTGACCCCTGCTCTATCTTCGATAGTCACCACCACCGGTTCTGGTTGGGTTTGGGAGATGTCCAACATGCACAAGTCAGTGCTATTAGGAATGAACACCTCCGGCTTGGGTAGGTAGAAAAAGGTGATATATATGCTAGGGTCATATGACACAACCCCAATTTGGATGAAGTTGATGCATTTGGGAAGTAGAGCTTGGTTATGCGGTGGGAGAGGGTTGGTTGTGACATTCGATTTCTGCGGAGGCATAATCACCTTGTTGTCAATGAGATCCTGAATCTCATGACGCAATCGAAAGCAGTGGTCAGTTTCGTGACCATGCTGTTAGTGATAGGCGCAGTACTTCGCCGGGTTATGAGAAGGAGGAAGTTTTTCGGGTAAGGGTCGCGGCTCTAGGGGTTTCAAGTGCCCTTTCTTGATCAAAACCCCCAAAGCCTTGGACAAAGGCATGTATAGTGGGGTGAAGCTTCTTTGGCCTCTGGGGGCATATCTGGCTGTTTGTGAGCTACTTTCGGGCACACCGATAAAGGGTGTAGCTGCAAGGGTTTTGGGAGGGGTGGTGGTGACCATTCCTACATCTAAAGATCTAACAGCTGCAGCACTGCTTGTGCCTGCATTTGTACTGCGGTTTAATGTCCTCCTGGGCTATTCTTTTTCAAGGTCAATCAGACCTTGTTTCATTGTGTCTTCGATCTGCACCCCAATCTCATGTAGATCTGCAAAGGTGGGGAGGGGGAGAACTATCATCTTCTGCATGAGCTTGGGCTGGAAGTTGCGCACAACCATCCGAATTTGATCTTTATCAATGGGTCTGATGGTCATCATCGAGGCCTTAGCCCTCTAGCGGGTCACAAAATCGGAGAAGCTCTCATTCGATTCTTGCCTGGTGGTCTCGAGATCACGAGTTGTGACCTCGATCTGTGTATTGTAGAAGTATTGAGCTATGAAGGCCTCAGCCATCTCCTCCCAACTTCTCTTAACAGAGTCCTCTAGTTTTGCATACCAAATGGCCGCTACACCCGACAGGGTCCGGCCAAACAGGGAAAGCTTCTGTAGTCTGGTGAGGCCCATTGGCCTTAAGATGTCTGAAAACAGCCGTTGGTGCACCATAGGATCCCCAGACCCATCAAAACGATCGATGTGTGGCATCTTAAACTGGTCTGGCAAAGTCACGGCCGAATTGGTATACCCATCCTCTATATCCAGAATGGATTTCACACCTTGGGACTTCTTGAAAAGCTTTTCTAGCCTGCTCACTTTTAACGCCGTTGGATCCACCTCAAACTCAAACGGTGAATCAACTAGGTTGGTAGGCGCTTTAGACAGCTGGGGTAGGATTGGGGGTGAAGCTGGCCCCGTTGGAATGTCCGTATTTTCCTGGACATTTGGCGTCTCCCCGAGTATGGGAACTCTGGGTGGGGGAGGAGGTGTGTGCGAAGCAGATGTTCCGGTTTGCTGCTGTAGTCTGGCAATTAACTCTGCCTGTTGGGTGCCTACCTCGGCTTGACGTGCAGACACTTCTGCCTGACGGGCAGCATCCTGCTGCATGGCCTTCATACTTTCCTGGAGCTGACGCATCATCTCTTCCAAACCTGCCATATTGTCTTAATCTAACTGAATAACCGGTATATCTAACTCTGCAGTAGAAACTAAGACCTCAGCCTGACTGTTCAAGGACCGCTGATCTGACAACCTTTGTACTGATACACTGCGCCTTCTTGACCTCCGCCTAGCAACCGGGGGTAAAGAAAGAAACACTGCTTGTCCGTCTATCAGATCCCTGGATCGATTAAGTCTTCGACCTCTAACCCAGAGTGCTCGGGGAATATCTGCTTGGTCGGATGCAATTGTGCTAAACTACCTTACAAAAAGATAAATAAAGCATAATAAATAAACAAACAACCCGAACTTACAGTGTGCTATGTTGTGAGCTAGATAAATTCAAGACAACACACAGTTGGCATACACAGCTGAAATAACTGTTCTTAACCATTGATCACTGTTCCCCAAATTACTGCCCCAAAACTGAATCTGATACCTTCAGGCAAAACTGATTCTCAAATACTGATGCCCTCAGGCTTGATACCTAGATTTGCAAACTGTTACATGCATTCCTGTGGAGGCACACTCTAAAAGCACATAGCAAGTAAATCAGAGCCAAAACACCCCTATGTTGGGATAGGGTTTCCCTGCCCTATTTTATCAGGAACTAGGGTTTCACTACGCACACAGCAGTTTCAAACAACCTACAATCGGATAAGCAAGCTATCCTAGTTTGGAATAGTCACTATGGATTCCGATATGCACTAGGTCGAATGGTCAAAAGGGGTGCCTCGGTAACAACCGAGGTTTGTGTTCCCATCATGGCAGAGCCCGTAACCGGTCAACCTTATGGCACACAGCCTCAGGCTAACCGTTCAGGAATAGCAAACAGCGAACACGGTGACTTAGGCGCACCAATGCAAATGCAATGCAAAGAGACACATAAGTATAGTCAAAACAAGATATCATGAGTTCGAGTCAAGTTCTCTAACTCCCCAGCAGAGTCGCCAGAAACTGTAGACGCGCTCCCGGGAACTCTCTGACATCCGCACGCGCCTGCGAAGGGGGGCGCGGATCTCGTTTTGTTCTCTAAGCTACTACAGTTCGGACTCAAGTGTCACGACTCTGAATCTAATCTCACAATGTGCGATGTGAGATTGATAAATCACCAAAGAGTCCAAATCCGACAAATCGTTTTGGAAAACTGATTTTAATAAAGAAGTGCCAAACATGGACTACTTAGCCAGATACAGAGTCGCCACCTAAATATTTTATTTTGGGGGAATTTAGGAAACCCTGACTCATGCCTAAGGCCACGTGTCTGTCATCACCACAAAGTTGCCTCGGCTCGGGAACTTGGGTACGAGAGAGGAAGGTCATGTAATGAGCACCCCCGCTCGCCCAATCAAAGATCGGCCTGTACTAAGCATCATATGTTATTTTTGAAGACACATGTGTTCTTATTCCGATTAATTAGCTAATCTTACTACGTGATGCGCACAGCATTCAAGTATAGACTAGATCGCCTAATTTGGAACAAAACATTGCATGTTCGTTTTGAAAATGATTTGGAGTTTGCTACTCGTAAGTAGGCTAAATCAGGGATTTTAATGAATTGTTCCAATTCAAGTAATCCAACCTTCACTCACAGGCATTTAGGCAGTTATATCAAGTAAGCAGTTAGCCTCATGGCAAGCATGCTTTAATGGTGGCATTAACACACATGCAGTATGCTAAAGCGTAAACACTCATAGTGTACTCCGAGCCAAAACAAAGAACTAGTTAGAAATCATGCATGATCCTAGTTCATGTTAAGATGGCTAATGCAACACATGCGAAAATGTACCTAAGATAGGCTCGGCTACCTAGAATGTCATGTGAAATGCAACTCGATAACATGCTGTTGAACACGTATTCAAGTAAATGTATTGAAAATACAATGCAATTAGTATGATGCGCCAAGCCCGGTGCATGCAAAACAGATGAATGGATGCACGCATGCAAGCATAAGGTATGCTAATCGAAATATGCCCTAAAACTAACCATCGTAAGCGGTTAAGTAAAAGGAAGAAAGAAATAGGGGTTGGAAGACATGCATCACACACACGCACGCTTATTACAACAATTGCACCCTCTCGACGAAGGGACCGAATAAGAAGCTAACTAGCTAATCTAAGCTAATTAAACTAATTATTACAAAACAAATTAATTAACTAATCCTAGTTAACTAATTATTACAAAACAAATTGAAATAGCTAAACGCATTAACTATTAAAGTACAAAACAAAGCAGAAGCTAGCTATCTAAGCATGGTAGCTAAGGAAAGCAGTAAATCAGGGGTCTCAGAGGGAGAGGAATGCATGCAAGCCCGGTCGCCTCGTTCGGAAATCCAACGCGATGCCCCGACTTGCCTCTGTTTGCAATTGTTTCTAGAAACTTGCACAAAGCTCCAGAAAGCTGAAACACCACCAAGGGAGACCTATGGGAGGGTGGCCGACCACCTTTGGTCTCTCCAGCCACCTGCCGACCACTTTTCTTGCAAAAAGCTATAAAAAGTGGTCGGCCAGCTAGTTTTTCTGGCTGGCCGACCAGTTGTTGCTGCTGAACTGCAATTTGCTGTAACAGAGAGCAAGAAAGGGCGTGGCAATGTATTTGCAAGATATGTGTGCATAACCACTCTCCCTATCATGTCATGAACTCAAGGGAGTGCGGTTCTCGACCCTCGAGCCACCAATCGCGCATTTCAATGCGTGATGGCCGAGAGGCGAAGTTGCACGATTCAATGTAAAATGAATGCACAAGTAAACACATAAGGCCTAAAACTCTATCATGCTTGATCAAAAGCGTCGGCGACCTAGAATTAAGGCACGTTTCATCACTTTAAGTATGAAACGTCCCTCGTTTCCCGTGTTTGGACTAACACCTATTCCAAACACAATGCAATACAAGCATGGCATACACAATGTGACTCGAGCATGCAAACATGCAATACAACATGAGCAACCTAACAAGGCTAATGGCATGCAAACAATGCTAATGCATGCATGCACAATGCAATAAGGGCAACTTAGCAATGTTAGGGACAAGCATACTCAATGCAAGGCAACATAAGCATGCAACAACATGTACAACAACTAACATGCACAATGCAAATGAACATAGCGTACACAAATGCAATGAACAAATATGGCATACTTAATGCAATGACTATCATGGCATACTCAATGCAATATGATCATGGCATACACAATGCGAATCGAGAGCATGGCATGCGCAATGCAAACAATAACATAACATGCACGATGCGATGTGACATGGCATACACAATGCTCAATGGACTTAAACCAAAATGGATAGACCTCAGCTATGCCCAAATTAGTGGCCATGACCCCAAAACAAATGCACAAAATACAAAGCATGCATGCACAATGCATTGGCCAACCAACTAGGCCTAAGAGCACAACTCTCAAGAGGGCTCGAGGAGTGACAAAAGTGGAAGTGTAGCAACACTAAGTGCATTGAAATGAAGTAAGAAATGATGTCAAATCATTTAATCAACACAAGTAAAGCATGCAATGATCCTTAAAGCATGAAGCTAGTAAAGAGGACTACAAAGGAGGCATGCGATGCATGGAAAATATGCATGAACTAAGCATGTATAGAGCTCAAGTAGGTTAAAACAAAGACCTAAACATGCTGAGATGAGGGCTCAAAGACCTAGGCATGCAAGCATACAAGCTAAGCCATGAACTAGGCAACAATGCACAACACTTAAAGGCATTCAAAGCATGAAAGAAATGGGAACATAGAAATGCTATAAGCTCTGAAATGAAGTATTAAATGATGCCAAATCATCTAAATAGCTCAAAGATAGCATGCATGAGTCAACAAAACACAAAGCTAGCAAGGCCAATTGCACTATAGTTATACAAAGCATGAAGTATGTGACCAAGGCAACCTAAAACAGTCCTAGAACATATCAAAATGAGTCTAAAATATGCATGGAAGGAAGCCAAAACAAGCTAGCATGAAGGGCATAAGGCATGATGCATACAAGGCAAATAAGGTGGATTACACTACACCTATTAAGACCAAGCATGGGATGACTCAACCAACAAAAATCAGAGTTATATCATGGCAAAATAACCCCAAATAAGCACTGAAATGATGGCTCGCAAGCTAAGGCATGAAGGCATACGCAATGATTCATGTTAAGGCATAAAGGGGCAAACCCTCCAACGCATTGAATAAGTGATAAATGCAAGTGCATGAGCATGAAACATGGACTGAAATCACATAAAAAATGATGCCAAATCATTCAAATAGTACAAGTAAAGCATGATAATGGACTCGATGCACAAAGCTAACAAGCTAGATTGAACCATGGCTATACAAAGCAAGTCATGCATGGTCAAAACAACCAAAGTCAGAGCTAAATAATGTGAAAACATGGACAAAAGCTTCTTAGAGTTAAGCCAAAAGCATGCTAGAATGACATGTTAAAGCATGATGCATGTTAGGCTAATTCATGGAGTTGCACTACAAGTGCATGGAGCATGCAAGAGGTGACCAAACCAAACCCTACCAGAGGTATGACATGGTAAAACAACACCAAGAACATGCTGAAATGGACTCAAATCAAGCTAGAATGGCATGCTACTTCATGAAGCATACAAAGACTAGTTTGTGTGATTTACACTACAAGTGTATAAACCATGCATGAAGTGACAAAACCAAGTAAAAACAGTGGCATGTCACAAAAAAATAACCACAAATACATGCTAAGATATGGCTAACATAAACTTAAAACACATGCTCAAACATGAGGCATATATGACAAGTATTCAAAATACAAGGAGATGGGATGACCCTCTCCTATTTAAAACCCCAAAACCACCTTTCCATCACTGAAAATCCTCTAGATTTCATTGGTAGAAAGGTCATGCAAAGGCTACAACAAGAGCCTAAAGGGATGGCTCAAAACAAGGCCTAACAAGGCCTAAGAGGGGGTAGATCACCCCCAACGAAAAAGTGACCTTAAACAAACTTTTTAAGCACACAAAAACAGAACTTTTTGTAGTTTAGAGTTAAGCTTAAAATAGTATAAAAATAAGTCTAAAAGCTTAAGCAAGAATGGGGGTTTTAAGGGTTAGAAACTCACCCTTGAAGACCTTCTTTACTACTACGACTCCAGCAGCTTCTTCAAGCTCAAACCAACCCAAGAACACCAAAAACAACTCCTAAGCACCTCAGCAACCAAGGGATGGTGTTTGAGTGTGTGTTTGTGTGTTAAAGTAAGACAAAACTGCACTTTTGAAGCAGAAAAATGAAGTAAAGGGCAAGATAGATACAAGAGTGTATCTATAACTCACAAGGCAATTTTTCTGAACCTAGAGGAGGGAGGACGAGCCTCCCTCTTATAGAGAACAAAAGGCAAAGCTTCTCCAAGAAGCTAAGAGCGAAGGCAATCCCTCCATACACGTGTCTGGAGGATGGCTCTAGTGCCCTCCAGCTGTGCTAGCTGGAGGAAAATATCTCCAAAAAGGTGACAAAAAGTGGCCGACCACTTTAGGTGGTCTCCCAGAACAACAACTGGTCGGCCATGGTGGGAGAAAGTCCAGAGGATGAAAACAAGCAAATGGTGTGGTGGCCGACCACTTTTGATGGTCCAAAGATAAGGGAGACCAGTTGTTAGACCAGAAAACTGGCTGGCAGGAGGAAAAGTGGTCTCCAAGGGGAAATACTAGTCTCCCACCCTTGTACCACCTTCCAAACAAGGAAAACAAGGTTTGTACCAAAAACAAACCAAAACGGATGCAAGACAAAAGTTCCGGAGGCAAAGCGCACAGCCAGGAGCCTCGAAAACTAGCTGTCGAGCACCAAAAGTGGTTTACGACCACAAAAATGGTCTCCCAAACCACAATGGCCCTCTAGGCCAAGGAAACAAGGTGTGGTTCAAAAACCACGCCAAACGGAGAAAGTTAAGTGGTCCCGAGACAAGGCGCGCGGCCGAAGGCTCCGAAAATCGGAAACTAGTCTCCAAATGGGAAAAGTGGTCTACAAGACCTCTCCCTCCCTCAGGCAAGGAAAACCAGACTTGGTCCGCAAACCGAGTCGAAGCACAAAGAGTTCAGAGGCCCAAAGGCAAGGCTCTCAGCCAAAACTCCGAAACCTCAAAACGAGCACGACATGCACTATCACCGAGCGCTCAATCGATGACGTCTAAGTCTTAAGGTCTGTCAAAAATGGGGTGTCTACAGAGTGACTTGTATATGTTCTGGTGGAAGAGCCGTACCAGACAAGGATAAGTGGGCGCCGTAATAGTGCAAAAGCCCAATTGTTGTTGGAGGCAGAGCTGCTCAATGGCCTAAGAAGTGACCGGGTCACGCTGAAAATATATGATGTTGGGCGTGAAGCCCACTTCGTTCGTGGCAACTCAACCGGTGGTGGTCGCAAGGATGGTGGTGACGGTGGCAGCAGTGGTGCCGAGGAGGAGGAACCTTTGGCCTTTTTGGAGGCCCAGGTGGATAGCCGTCTACTCATATCCTGCACACAGCAAAAGCAAATACACACATACCCGTGGAACCAGCATGAGAATAAAGTAAGATATTAAAGCACAAGTCTGCCTACTGATGTACCACATGCAATTCTCATCATTTTTCTTTCTTTTTTATTTATTTATTTATAAATGAAACCTAAAATAAAATTAAATAAACTAGACACATTAACATGTTATGTAAATATTGAATGATTAAACAAATAAAAATGAACTATACTAACAAGTAATGAATTAAACTAACAAAGAATAATGAATAAAGCAGTAGATTTTTTTATTTTTTTTTTAGGCATATAATAAAAGAAATAAAATAAATAATATACATAAAAAAAATAAATAAATAAATGAATAAAAATGCAATTAGGATTTTCTTTGAATAAATAAATTGAAATAAAATACGAATAAAAATAAAAATAAAAGAAACAATAACTAAATTAGTATACTACAATTAGTCATAGGCATCGATATTAATCTAACTACTGAACAACAATACTATTTTATTTAAGTAACTACTGACTAAATAATTAAAACTAACAGAACTAAACTATTTGAATGAACTAAACTATGGTAAGCAAGCAAAATAATAAATAATAAAAAAATAAAAATTAAAAGACACAATAGATTAACTAATAAAATAAAGAATTAAATAGGCTAAACAATTTTTATTTTTTTTGAATTTGTACAAGTTAATCTACCCCTATACCCAACTATAAGTGAAGATTGAAAGAAGAACTATACAAATCTAAACAAAAAAAAAAAAAAAGAAGGATTTACCTTAAAATAGTGAAGAAAGAGAGAAAGAATGGAGATTCGCCAAAAAAAATGGTGGTCACTGGAGATCGCCGAACTGAGAGAAGGTAGGGCGCCGACAGTGAAGCTCCGGTGGTAGAGTGATGGTGAGAAGAGGTTGGGTGAAGGTTGGTGACAGTGGAAAAAAAAAATCAAGAAAGATGGTGGTGGTGGTGGGGTTTGAGTGAAAGAGAAAGGGATGAAGAAGATGATAATGTAGAGAGAGAGAGAGAGAGAGAGAGAGAGAGAGAATCTGTGAGAGTGAAAGGAAGAGTGGGTCTCTTGGTTAGATATTCATTTTTTTTTTTTTTTCAAAAACGAATATAAAATAAATAAATAAATAAATTGAACAAAGAAATATGATTTTTTTTTTCAAAAATAAAAATAAAATAATAAATAATAAATAAATAACTAAAATAAGAATTAAAAAAAATTGAACAAAGAAATCTTGATTTTTTTTTTTTTTTTTTTTTGACATTGTGCCGCACGTGCGGAAGTCCATGCCACACATGCAGCTACGTGCACGCAAAAGGAACCACACCTGCATATAAAGTAGGAAAAGAAAAAAAAATTTAAAAAACTTCTCGCACGTGCAGGACCCAGGCCGCATGTGCGGCTATTGGGCCACACCTCTCTACACACCTGCATTTAAAGCATGAGCAAATTTGCTGAATGGGATTTTCGCCACATGTGCGGAGGATTGTTCCGCATGTGAGGATTTTTTTTATTTTTTAAAGTCTAAAGAGATTGAACCATTACTATCCAAAATAATTATAGCATTTTAAAAATAACTAAATGCTCAACAAAGGTATAATCTTCATGCGAAAACCACGGATACTACTTTTCTCCCTAACAGTGTTTGTAACTTTCCCTATTCTCCAACAGGGTGACAGACTAGGTTGATTCGGTATCCAGAATCGAGGCGCATAAAGCTAACTTGACCTATGGGGCTGTCATACAGAGTTCAAGCCGGGGTTGTTTTGAAGCAATCTCCACACCCCTGGGTATTTAAACCAGATTCTAGTCTCGGAAATTTCAAACCTCTGCATTCTAGGCTTTGCCATTCGAACTCTAGTTTCTACCGTCTAAGTTGGTCTCCTAGGAACTCACTACAAATACAGTTAGGTGGCTATACTAGACCGTCAAATACCGTTTGGGCAAGGCTAACACCAAAGGGATTACACCTTTAGAGGATTTAAAGTCTCCTAGACGTCACATAAAGCACAACAAGAATAAATAAAAATAGAATAAAATAAAAAAGAAGGAAAAGAGAACAAGACATCAATCTCTCAATCATAGTAAAAAGGGTCCATCAAAGCAATGGACTCAATCATATTCCCATTCCCTATCCCTTCTATATATGGCTTTAGTCTTTGGCCATTCACTTTGAAAGTGTGGTCAATCCTTGGATCTTGCACCTCAACGGCGCTATGAAATGGACCATCCCATCTTGATCTAAGTTTACTCGGAAAGAGTCTCAATTTTGAGTTAAAAAATCATACTTTTTGGCCGAGTTCAAAGGATTTTCTATTGATATGCTTATCATGGAACTCCTTAGCCCGAGCTTTAAAAATTTTTGAACTCTCATATGCATCATTTCGAATTTCCTCCAACTCAATGAGTTGCAATTCTAGTTAAGCCAAGTTGCGACCACATCGAAGTTAAACTTCTTTATGGCCCACAATGCGCGGTGCTCAAGTTCAACCAGGAGGTGGCAAGCTTTGCCAAACACCGCCCTATATGGTGACATCCCAATGGGTGTCTTATAAGCAGTGCGGTAGGCCCATAATGCATTAATCAAACGTTTTGACTAATCTTTCTTGTTTGGCCTCACAATTTTTTCTATTATGTGCTTCACCTCCCTATTAAAGACTTTCACTTGGCCACTAGTTTGAGGGTGGTATGGAGTGCCAACTTTATGAGTGATAGAGCATTTCTTAACTACCGACTCAAAGAACTAGTTACAAAAATACATACCCTAATCACTTATTATGGCTCTAGGAAACCCAAAACAACTAAAGATCGTTTGTTCAAGTAGCTATCGCCTCCACCCACTTGGACACATAATCCATCGCTAAGAGAATATACTCAAACCTGAACGACAACGGGAAAGGACCCATAAAATCAATCCCCCAAACATCAAAGATCTCTACCACCAGAATAAGGGACATTGGCATCATATCACGACGAGATATCGAACCCATTTGCTGACAGCACAAACAAGTTCTACAAAATTGATCGGCATCTTTAAGAATAGTGGGCCAATAAAACCCATTTTGTAAAACCTTGGTGGCCGTTTTATGCCCACTAAAATGACCGCCACATGCAGAAGAATGACAAAATATAAGAATGCTATGCACGTCACTCTCCAACACACATCGTCGGATCACTTGGTCGGAGCAATATTTAAACAACTCCGGATCCTCCCAAAAATAATACCTGACCTGCGAAAAGAATCGGTCTTTATCTTGCTTAGACCAATTTTGAGAAATTTACTCAATGGCCAAGTAATTCACAATATGTACAAATCACGGGGGCTCGCTCGTGACACCACAAGATGTTGTTCATCCGGAAACAAATGATGCAAAATTAAAGGGTCACTAGTATACTCAACAAGGACACATACTCAACAAGGACGCAAGAGAGGTGATCCGCCACCACATTCTTAGATCATTTCTTATCTCGGATCTCTAGGTCAAATTCTTGAAGCAACAAAATCCATCTAATTAACCTAGGATTGGTCTCTTTCTTTGATAGTAAATACTACAAAGCAGCATGATCAATGAAGATTATGATCTTGGAACCTAGGAGATAGGACCAGAATTTATCTAAGGCAAAGACCACAGCTAACAACTTTTTCTTGGTAGTAGTGTAATTCAATTGTGCATTCGAGAGAGTACGACTAGCATAGTATATAGCATATGGTACCCTATTGACTCTTTGGCCCAACACAGCCCCGACAACATAATCTGAGGCATCACACATGATTTCAAAGAGACGCAACCAATTCGGTGATTTCATGATTGGGGCAGTAGTAAGGGCTACTCTTGGTGTTTCAAAGGCTTTCAAACATGCCTTATCAAAGATAAAAAGGTGCGTCCTTAGCATGTAAAATACACAAAGGACATGATATTTTACTAAAGTCATTGATGAACCTATGGTAAAAACCTGCATGCCCTAGGAAAGACCTAATTTGACACACAAAATTAGGTGGAGGAAGGCCCGCAATGAGGTCAACCTTAGCTTTGTCAACCTCTATGCCTTGAGGGGACACAATGTGTCCCAACACTATACCCTCACGAATCATAAAATGTCTGTTTTCCCAACTCAAAATCAGGTTTGTCTCCACACAATGAATAAGAACTTTGGTTAAGTTCTGGAGACATTCCTCAAAAGACAGCCTAAACATGGAGAAGTCATCCATGAAAACCTCTAAAAATTTCTCCACCATGTCAGAGAAAATGGCCATTATACACTGTTGAAAAGTCGCCGGAGCATTACATAGCCCAAAGGGCATGCGCCTGTAAGCAAAAGTGCTAAAAAGGCAAGTGAACGTGGTCTTTTCTTGGTCAGCAGGGTACACCGGGACTTGATTATACCTCGAGTAGCCATCAAGAAAACAATAAAAACCCTGCCCCGCTAACCTCTCAAGAGTTTGATCAATAAATGGCAAAGGAAAATGATCCTTCCTATTCATGGAATTAAATCTCCTATAATCAATACACACTCGCCATCCAGTAGTGGTTCGTGTAGGGACCAACTCTTCTTGATTGTTCTCTACAACAGTGAAGCCATTTCTTGGGCACCACTTGCGTGGGACTCACCCACTTGCTATCTGAGATGGGGTATATAATACCTGCATCCAATAATTTTAACACCTCATTTTTCACAACCTCCTTCATGTTGGGATTAAGTCTCTGTTGCATTTCACGAGAAAGTTTGTCATCTTCCTCTAGATGTATATAATGCATACACACGGAGGGATCTATCCCTTTCAAATTGGCTACCGACCACCCTATAACACTCTGATGTGCCACGAGAACACTCATTAATTGACTCTCCTGCTCTGTAGTCAAGTCAGATGCAATGATGACAGGTAAAGTATCTTTAGGCCGTAAAAATGCATACTTGAGTGTGGATGACATGGCAGGCTCTCTAGACAGAGGAGGAAGGGACTCAAACTGGGCTTTCCATCGAGGAAAATCTGGTGTAGAAGAAGAATTAAGTAAGGCATTCATCTCCTCAACTGACCCGTCAATATCAAAATCCTCGAACCCAAAATGAGCTAGACAAGCCTCTAGAGGGTCCTCTACAAGAATGGAGGGTAAAGCCTCCTCCACAATCCCATCCACAACATCCATAAATAAACACTTCTGTCTTTCATGGGGTTGTTAGGATGGCTGGAAAACATTGAGCTTCACTTGCATATTCCCAAATGAAACTTTCATAACTCTGGTACGACAATTAATACATGCATTGGCCGTAGCTAAGAAAGGTCGACCTAAGATCACCGTGATTTGTTTCCTAGAGCTGACTACCGGTTCTATATCTAAAACCAAAAAATCAACAGGAAAATAAAACCTATCGACCTTTACTAACACATCCCCAATCATGCCACATGGCACTTTGAGGGACTGGTCAACCCACTGGAGGGTAACAGTTGTGGGCTTCAACTCACCAAGTATGAATTCCTCGTACACAGAGTATGGCAACAAATTGACACTAGCCCCTAAATCTGACAAGGCCCTATCAATGAAATGATCTCCTATAATACATGCAATGGTTGGGGCACCTGGGTCTTTAAGCTTAGGGGGTGTGTCATTCAATAAAATGGAGCTTACTTACTCCATGAGTACAACCTTTTGGGATACGTGTGTCCTAGATTTACGCTTTTGCATACAAAGGTCCTTCAAAAATTTAGCATAGGAGGGTACTTGCTTAATCACCTCCAATAGGGAGAGGTTGAATTTAACTTGTTTAAAAACCTCCCTCATCGCTTCCATGGATGTCACCTTCTTATTGAAAGGGGACGGTGTCTCAAGACATTGGAGAAAGGGTACCTTAGGCACATATGGTGCCTTAGGCTCATGTGAAGTGCTAGGGGCTAAGTCATCCCCCTTAGGTGTCTGCCCCTCACCCTTGCTTTCTTTGGGTTGACCGCCGTGATCACCCTTCTTAGCCTTAGTTGCATCAGACGCAACTAGCCAAGGCTTTAACTCCCTCCCACTTGTCAAGGTAATCACCGCTTGCACCTACTTATGGTGCTTTCCATTCCCACCCAACCCCTTTGCCCATATTGACTCTTAGGGTTGGCCACAGTCTAACTCGGTAGTTTTCCCTCTTCTCTCCTATTTATGTTATTAGCCATTTTACCCAATTGAGCCTCTAGCTTGGTAATGGAGTGAGTATGAGAGTGAACTACTGGTGCTAACCCCTTAAGTTCTAAGAGAACTTCAAACACCTAAGTCTTAAAGGCGGAGTTACCTTGAGGAATAGGCGGGGGTTGTGGTTGTCGGTAAGGTTGTGGGGGTCGATAAGGTTGTGGTGGCTGGTAGGAAGATTGGTTAGCAAAATTATTAAAATTTTGCCTTGGTGGTGGAGGATTGTAAGAAGTGCATTGTGAATGAGGTCTCATGAAAAATTAAGGTGATTTTTCCATCTTGTATTATATGTATTAGAATATGGGTCATTACCTGGGTTGGAGAATTCTTAAGCTGCATTCATATGCTTTTGGACTAATTTTGGAAATTGTGATGCCGAAGGGCACTCACTCAAGTCATGAGCAAGGCTCGCACAAATAGCACATGCCTTGTGAAATTGAGGCTAATCTTGCTGTGTAGGGCCATGTCCCGAAGCTAATAATTAGTCCATCTTGTAGGACAATGCCTCTACCTATTGGGCTAACTCTAGGTTTTTCCCTACCTCACAAATGGTCCCTTTTTTCAGGGCTCCAACTATTGGTTGCCAGACTTGGCAGGCTGCGAAGGCATGGTGAAGGGAATTATCACTTAAGTTCTCAAATAATTGTCATGCCTTGGCGACATTTTTGGACATGAATGTCCCACCACAAGAAGAATCCACCATTTGGTGGTGAGGCTCAATTAAGCCATAGTAAAAGGTCTGCACAAGTTGCCAATCAGGCACTTGGTGGTAGGGACACTATTGGAGAAAGTCACGAAGTCTCTCCCATATCTCATGAAATTGCTCGCCATCAATTTGAGCAAAATTAGTGATGGCTCGCCTGAGTTGGTTAGTCTTACCAATGGAAAAGTACTTCTCCAAAAACTTCTGTTGTAATTGGTCCCAAGTTGTGATTGAATTAGCAGGTAAGGAGTTCAGTTAGTGTTTGGCTTTGTCCTTTAATGAAAAAGGAAACAAAAGCAACATGAGGGCCTCATTGGTGAAATTCTGGATCCTCACTGTAGAGAAAATTTTTAGAAATTCATTCAGATGTTTGTAAGGGTCATCATGAGCTAGTCCATGGAATGATGGAAGCATTTGGATGGTGTTGAACTTAATCTCATAATGAGCAGCAATGGTATCGGGTAATTGGATGCATGATGGTGATGTATATGCAATGGGTGTGAAGTAATCCTTAAGGGTACGGTTCGGCCCATTTAGGCCATTCGGGTTTTTCCATCTCTATTGGTTTGAAGCGTGGATAAGGGTATTCAAGCCTAGAACCACGGGAAAAGGATCTAAGTTTCCTAACAGTCCTTTCTAGTTCAAGGTCCAAATTCCACAATTCAAGGCAACAAGAATGGCGCCCGTGCATACACTACTCATACACACACAAAGTTCTGACTCTGTGCACTAAGTTATGAAAGCAAAGTACTAAAGAAAAGAGTACTCACAGCAATTTAACAAAAATGCTTTACTTGTCTTGTGGGTGCTTGACGTGCAAGCGTTATCCCTAATTTCCACTTGAGCTCTCTAGTTGTAGCACTTTGATGCTTTTCTTACGAGTATTTGCCTTTTTTTTTTCTTTTTCTTTTTTTAAGCACTTTGGTGCTGTGGTTTTTTTTAAAGCTCGATTGCGCTTCGCTTGCACTTCGGTAATAGCTCCACTTGTAAACACTCTGCACACTTAGCAACACAAAAATATAAAATCCTAAACTAAAAATTAAAACAGGAATGTAACTTTAAATTACTCAATTTTACCAGAAACCAAATTCCTTTAGAATAATGGCAAAGTCCAGGTATCGATCCACAGGGACAAATGAGAAATTAAACTAATTTAATTGCTAGATTCGTAAATTAATTTTGATTAAAAAGATTGATGGATATTATGACTAAACAAGAATAAAATGAAATTGAACAATTAAATTGACAATTAAAATTAGGGTTTGAGATATTAATTTTTGGGAAAAATCCTAGGGCAAAGAATTTACCACTAACCACATAAATGAGATTTAACATCGGCCATCAATTGCAATCTGGTTTGAAATATCCAATATTTTACAACTACAAGTTTGAAATATTGATCAAGAAGGTTGTTGCATTCAACGTACAGGCACGAATAATCCCGAGTAGCACGAGGCGTTTGCTCTAAACTATGGTAGTAACATGACTCGTCTCTCGTAGCATGACTCATCTCGTACTTTGAACACAAACACAAAGAAAACTAATGTATGGAAAGTATTAAACAATCACAGAGGGTAAAATACTTGAAAAGATGAAAAAAACAATTATTATAAACTTTTAAAACATCCATACATTTATTCAAACCATTTCACAATCAAAGCTTAAGAAAAATCCCTTTACATGGCTAGGGTTTGATCAAAACCCTAGAAAAGAAGAGCCTAGCCACTTATAAAGGAGTGGGAAGAGGTGGAAGAGATGGAACCCTCCATGGGAATTGGCTTTGAAGATTGAGAATCACCTTTTTCCAAACCCTAGCCTCCTCTTTCTCCTTCAAAATTTCAGAACCGTATTCCCACCTATTTTTTGTCTTTTTATACCTTGGCTGTCTTTCAAACAGGTTCAAAACAGCGGCACAAAATCTGAGGTACAGCCGCACGTGTGGGAGTGGTCACCGCATGTGCAGGAAGAGGTGTCACACGTACGGGAAAAACCCTATGCACGTGCAGGAAGCTAAGGCACTGTTTGGCTGTGAGGTAAAGGCCGTACGTGTAGGAAGGAATTTTCTGCTTATTTTATGCTCCCACTATATACAAACCTGATTGACATTAAACAGGCATAAAATATATAGTTTGTCAAGCAAGTAAAATTAAGAGATCCTAATTAACGGCCTCAATATTTCACAATTCGGCCTTAATCAAAAACCACCTCTTTTTAGTGAACTTAGAATCAACATCATACTAAAATGAATATATGAGCACTAAATAAATCATCTATTTTAGAGGTGCCAATGTAAAGTAGTATTAGAACTTATTGTTTCAGGATCAAGGGCACTACTTGCCCAACTGGTAAGCACACACAGATAAATAAATCAAAAATTAATCGACTAGGGACTTTTACAACAATCTAAAAAGAAACTACAATATAAGCAAAGCACAAATTTATGCCAACGGTGCAACAACAAAAGCAGGATTATGGGATACAATAGCTCTTCCTTACAAGGAACCCTGTTATGACCAAGCCTTTTGAAAAAAAGAAAAAGAAACGGTGATTGACATAATTAAGTGAGATCAAAAGTAGAACAACACAAATAGGGACTCGCTTGCCCAAAACCCATTATACACTCAAGTAACCAAATATATAGAAGGTCATAAGAGCAATGTACAACTCTAGGATAGATAATAACTACTAACACTTAAACCAAAGTAATAACCTTTAGGATGTTGCTTGCTTGGATATACCGTTAAGTAACCATATCATTTACAGTGACAAGAACCAATGGGTATGTAATCAATTGTCATAATGTAGCATTTAACTTGAAATTCAGATATATCATCCCAAGAAGATAGAACCATAATTTATAAATATGAATTTTAAAACCAACACTTAACTGAAGAGCATGATTTTCAAAAGGTCAAATAAGGTAGCAAATTTCAATTTGCATGCTAAATTAAACATTAACATAGGAAGAACGATGGCTTGATTGCAAACCTTAAAGGTTCTAATGGTATATTTACACTAACTTGGACTTGTTATTAATATAAGTAGACGTAGAATTTACGCTCTAATCATTCAGATATTTACCACACTTCAGTACTCTCACAAATTTACGCACTCAAAAATATCAATTGAACTTTCCACAACCAGTAGAATTTAGAACCAACTAAAGGGAGAAAATCTACAAGTCCACCACTTTTAATGAGTTCAACCATCATGTAATGAAATTGCAGAATTGGCAGAATATCTAGATAAACACTGCTTGTAGAGCAAGAAACTCACATAAGAAAGCATGCACCGACAAGTAACAAAGAAATGGTAAGAGGTTTGTATGCCCATGTAGTCCATAGATCCAATTTCAATCCCACCCACTATAACATGATAAGGTTTTGGATTTTTAGTTTTGAGCTTGAATTTGGGATTTATGTCTAGAAATCAAACTCTATAGCAAGTGTGAGAAATCAACACAAAATCGTAGAGCAAATGTGAGAAATCAACACAAAATGAACACAAAATTTGGGATTTTGAGTTAAGAAATCAACACACAATTAAACAAAAAAATTATATAAAACCCTAGAGCAAGTGTGAGCAATGGGGAAATAGAGGAAGGGAGAGAGAGAGAGAGAGACAGAGATCCATAGAGAATGAGAGAGACCGAAAGCGACAGAGAGAGTGAAAAATACATGTGATTTAGTGGCGGTGGTGATTTACAGCGGTGGCGGTGGCGATGTGCGACGGTGGCGAGTGCCGGTGGCCAGCGTTGGTGGTGAGCGGGGTGAGGTTTGGTAGTGTCAACAGAGAGCCAAAAGTGTTTGATACATAACAGAGTGTATATCTGTGTGTGTGTGAGACATAACAGAGAGCCAAAAGTGTGTGTCAACAGAGTGTATATCAGGTGCCGAAATTAATTCGTTTCCCTCTAAAAAAAAATATTCTACCTTTAGCGACTAAACATTTTTTTTTTTGTCACCAAATAATAATGAATAACGACTAAATGTTTTGTAGCCAAAGATTGAGTAATAGCGACTAATATATTGGTAGCATAAAGTATCATTTGGCTACTATTTTTTTTTTTTCGTCGCCAAAAATTGAACATACAGCGACTAAATTTTTAGTTACCAAAAGATCTAAAAATGTCCCAATTATTTGGCGACTAAACTACCTTGTTGTCGGCAAATAATTGTATATGGTGACTAAACCTAGAATTAGTAGCCTAAAATATAGACTTTTGGCGACTAATACTATTTTAGTCACCTATTACTATATATTTAGTGACTAAATTTTTTTTAGTCGCCAAAAAACAATATATCTTAACTAAAATAACATGGTAGCTAAATTGTCAACCTTTGGCTGCTAAAAAAATTAATTAGTCATCGAAAGGTACATTTTTGGCAACTAAATTTGTTTTGGTCACCAAAAGTGTAATTTGTTGTAGTGTTTGTGTGTGTGTGTGTGTGTGTGTGTGTGTGTGTGTGAGGAGTCAGTGAGAATGAGGATGGAGGTTGTGGTGGTGCATGGAGATAAACTAAGATCTAGCTATGAGGCGGGAAGGGGAATGATAAATGGAGGGGGAAGGTCATGGGGGTTGCCTACGGAACTAGTTGTCATGTCCCACCAAATTACCTAGACAAAATTGCCTACCAAGAGGAATTCTCAAAGAAGGGAGCTTAATGGAATATTCTGGAAGCTCCTAGAAGACTTGAGAAAATATGGGAATATGATATATAATTCTATAATGTACATGGAATGATCTAAGAAAGGGTTCTAGAGCATTCAAATGAAGATTGGAGGAATGGAAGCAATAAAAGTTTCTAGAACAACCTAGAGAAATGGAGGTGGTAAAAGACCCTTCTACTTACTTCTAGAATGAGGTAGATGTTTGTATAGATATTTTTAGGGAGGATTAGCGATAACCAAAGCTGATTGTACTATAAACTAAAGATGTTGTATAGGCAATTGGCCTTAGAGTAGTGTATCGAACTGTATGACAGGAGCGACCCATAATCATTAACGAAGAGGAAGGCTTGGAAATGGATCAAACATATTGAGGAGAAGCTTTCACAAAGGCCAATAGTCGATAGCTGATGTCATTAGCCTGAACTTCTTTATCTACTTGACCTCTTGTAGGATAAGGAAAGCTTCCATGAGAAGCTTCTTCATAGTTCTTTCTTGTGTATTCTAGAATGCTCCAAAGGAGCTTATAAATAGGAGAGAGGCTTATTTGCTCCAAACACCAATTAAGAGTTGTACAAGCTCTCTCAAAGTAAATACAAAGGCATTCTCTCAAACTCTCTTTGTCTTTTTAGTTGTCTTTCTTGCAAACTTGTAAGTTAGGCTGATTTAGCATCACTAAGTAAGACTTGTGATTGTCTAAGTGCCACACGGATAGCTTGGAAATAACCAAGGTCGTGACATGTGGTATTAGAGCATGTTTGTGACAAGGGAAGAAAATGAGGCAACATGTCTTCGGGTGCTAACGAGACAATGGTAATCGAGCAAACTCGCAGGAAGGACAATACTGACAAAGCAAGGAAAGATAAGTTACGAGATGGATACGATATTATGGCATCCATGGAGACTCGACAGGCCAAGTTAGAGTTGCCATGGGTAACTCATGGAAGCGTCTTGATGTGTTAGAGCAAAGCTTAGAACATGAGGTAAAAGGTCTCAAAAAGGAGATCAAAGAACTCCATGATGGCATGCTTTCCACCATCAACTCCGTGGTGCATGACAACTAAGTTGCCAATGATTCCTTCCAAGCTAAAGTGTTGAAGAAGCTCAAAAGCTTTGAAGTCCGCTTGGAGGAGGTGCACCAAGATGTGGCAATGTGCAAGAAAGCCATAGTTGGGGGAGTTGTGACCATGCCGGTGACATTTATAGCAATTTCGATTTTGACCTGACCTTATTGTATTCTAGACTCGAATTTCGTGGCTTAATATTTTTAAGGGCTTTATATGTATAGAGCTTATGACTCTCATTTGTTGTAACCAAGTTATGTCTTTGAAAGGTGTAAGCCCGTAAGGCATTTATTTTGTTATTATTAATAAATGTTATATGTTGTAAATTCAGAATGAATATTTATGAATGTATAATGCATGTAACACCTATTGTAATATAAACCCTGATGAATGAAGTATATCATTTATATAATGTTCATAGATCTTATGGAATGGATTATTTGTATTATTTTAGGGGCGTTACAACTTGGTATCAGAGCGTACCGGGTTTGAATACCTTGGGTACGTGGGAAGTGGTTAGTACCACAATGGGTTTGTCTCGCTTGTTAGAGACTTAACTATGGATGCTATATGCTTATATGATAACATGCTTATGTGATTATATGGGTATGGGATTTAATTTCTAGGATGTTGATCGGGTCCACGGGTTTCTGGGAGTCCTGTTAGAAAGACACTTGATCACTGTCATTTCTAACCTGAACTCTAGCAACGCCGCGGAACGGTCATTATCCGAAAATGAAATTCGTATGTGTTTACATGATTACGTGCTTATGTGGAATGAGTTAATGTTGTCCATTGTACTAAGACTTGAGTGAATTGATTTCGGTACATTTGTTTTTGTGCTAATCTTTGGGTTACCCTTACTAGGATGCCTAGACGAGGAAGTAACAATTTCCCTCCTTCCACACGGGAAGAGTTGCGGAAACAGTTTGTGGAGTTACGCCAAGGTACTACACCTTTGGTACAGTTTGAAGCATAGTTTGCTAACTTATCAAGGTTTGCTCCGGAGTTGGTGGAGACTGAGGAATTGCGTTGTTCGGAGTTTGAGAGTAGGCTGTGTGATGACATTCGAGAAAGGATTGCCGGGTCTTGGCATAGAAGTTATAGTGTGCTTGTTGAAGCTGTAGCTCATGTTGAGGCAGCGGTATTAGTCATGGATCAGAGTAGGGAGGAGGCCATCTTGGCGACCCCAGTAACTCGGGGTGTTAGTAGACCTTTTAAGAGGCAGAGGGGTTCCAACTCACAACAGTTTCAGGGAGAACAGTCTAGATCTACCTTTCTAGTGCCGAGTTTCGAGTTCGAGTGAAGGGAAGGCAGAGGAGTTTCACTTGTTTCATATGTGGTCAGCTGGGCCACAAGTCTCCAGCTTGCCCACAGAGGAAAAGGGCAAGGTTGGTAGTCCAACCAGTAGTTGCACTGCCGGGATCATCCAGTCAGCCAAGATTTGAAGTGATCGAGTGCTCAATGGGGAAGCAGTCATTAGGATCCTCACCAGTTCAGACTTTGAACCAGTCACGTATTCGGGAACCACTTACTTTCTAATCAGCCAGGTCATCTTAAACGTTTTTGTACCCAGCCAGGGACTTCTTTGGGAGTTTTACAACCTAGTCGGATTCAACCTTATTCGTCTAAGCAGGGGCAATACCGCTATGCGAAACAAGCAGGCCAGATTTTGAGGGCCTCGGGAGAGTCAAATTCTCAGAACCCTAGTGGGGAATTATGCATTTGTTCCAGGTGTGGCCAGTCAGAACACATCAGCAGTTCCTGTCCGTGGCCTATGAGCTCTTAGGGTATCCTGGGTTGAAAATAAAATAAGGGATGGTAGGTATAATGGGTGGTGTTGTTTTGACTATTTTGTTTTGTAACCGATGGGTTATCGTTGTAATCATTGGGTTCTATTATGTAACCAATGTGTTTGGAGATGTTGAGATATCATAACTACCTATATATATATGTGCCTTTGCTTGTTTATTTCCATGGATTGGGCATATTGGAACATGTAATGACTCTAAAATTTTATGAATATGATAAATTATTGTGAAATAGAAAATTTTCGTATTAATGCATATGTATGAGTGTGATCTAGTTTGGAAAGGCAATGGCTCGTGAGCCATATTTTGAAATTAAAAAGAGTTGTTGAGGGATGCGTGTCTTGGTCAACGTTACCACGGGGCGAGAACAGTTATACTTGCCGAGTGTGCGTAATTCCATGAGCGTTCCTTATTTAGTCTTATGTGTGTAGTAGAAACCTTGGTCCATCGTATAGGAATTCCTCGAGAGGATGTGAAGTGTGCAATTGACACTAGGTTTTGTACATATAACACGATGTTTTCAAGGATGAATAGCGTATAGTTTCGTTAGGTATAGACTTGTACCTTCATGGTAGGTAATGTTATTGGATCTTCATATTTTCTTATGGTTGTTTCTTTTGAAAGGATGTTAGTCCCTTATCAAAACTTTGGGTATTAGCATCGGTGAGTGGTGGGTTGTGAGTAGTTGGTAATATATTTCAAGCAAAAGTATAGTGGAGGTTTCCTAAGTTTTAGACTCTTTTATTATGTTTGAATGCGATAGGTATGTACCTTAATTCTGGTTATGTTAGGTGATGCTGTTGGAAGGGTTGGTTGGGTATATAACCCGTGGTTTGGCTGTGACCCGTGTGTAGAGTCAGAGTGGAAGAGTGTTTATGGGTAAAGGTTTGGAATAACGGTGAGGAGATTGAGAACTTCATTCGTTCTTCTAGAGAGTTAGGACGGTAAGTCTTTGAAAGCCCTATCGGTGTCTTGCGTTTGTGCCAGGGCTTAGTTCAAAGTAGTTGTTCAGTAGTAGCAATGGCTAGTGGATTGACACGGAGGCTTAGTATTTTGATTGTACTCTCGTAACGAGTAACAAATAGAATGTGGAATAAAGAGTTGACCTTGTCGGTCATTGAGGTATGGAGGTGTTATGTTTGCTTGTGTTCAGTTCGAACGGTTACGTAGTAACGATAGGTATTATGGCGTAGTAAGCCCTTGCTAGTTAACTTGGTGCGAGGGAACTAGTATGTGAATTTCGTTATTGTGAATTCGGTCGAGGTTGTGAGTACATTCTCATAATGAGGGATTCAGTGTGGGTGTAGAATATCATGCATTAAGTGAGGAGGTTTTGCTAGTATGGTTTGTGGTGGTGTGTGGTTCGTATGTTGTCATTAGATGATGTATAGAAGGGGATCGGTCATAGGGCAATCCTAGGAGAGTGCCTTGGTAAGGCAATAGTGTGGTTAATGATGAAATTGAGTAGTTTGATGTTTGATAATGCTGGGTCACTTTGGTGTGGATGTTTGTCGTCCAGTTTGGATAGTGGAACTCCGAGTGAGGCAATAAGATTGTGTAGAGTGAGTGATGCACTCTGTCAGAGTTGTTTCGACTTATTCGGTCCTTGTGTGCATGGTGTAAGGTACCGGTGTGTGCGTTGGCTTGGGATGGTGTATTATGTTTGACTTGAAAAGTTCAATTAGGACTCAAATGTGAAACAAGGATGTGCGTGCCACTTAGGCATATGTGTGAGGGATGAATGAAAAATCAGAGTACCATGTGGTAACTTTGAAGAATCCAGAGTGATTCATTGAACTGGAGAGGTTGTGTATGGAACTCCATTTAGAAGTTGATGAGCTTGGGCAAGATGCTGGTGTTTGAAGATTAGTATGAGTAAATAAAGTTGGATAGTTGATTGGTCAATACTTGGGTTGGTTAACATATGGTCACCTCGGAATAGATCGAAATTGTAGGTTGTATAATTAAAAGGTTGTTTGGGTGGAATGTAAGTCCCACCTGGACAATTGGAAGGTTGTTTGAGTGGTAGTAATCGGTTTGGGATTTTGGTTGAGAACTTGATCTTATAAGCGCTTGCACCATTATATGAACATTGGGTGTGCATTTTCTTCCTTTATGTTATTGCGTTACTAGCATTTCTAAAATTTACAAGGGTTCTCATTGTAGAAAATTTTGCTTTGAATATTGGAACACCACCGTGAGTGTGATGGGTTTTGTGGGATGACTATGTTATGATTTACTCGAGGAATGTGGAAGAATAATTTGGAGGAAAATCAAGTGTTTGAAACAAATGGGATAGATTAAACATTTCCTTTACCGTGAACGGGATATCTTATGCCATGTGTTGAGAAGTCACATTTTGATCTAGTCTAAGTTGCTAGTTACATGTTGTATGTCTTTTGGCAGGGACTTGGAATTGTCAAGCATTAATGTGCCATAACATTATTGATTATTTGTGTTTAATTTTGTGTTCACGTTCTACGAGTGTGATAATCTTGTTCCGTATTATGCTAATTGGTCCTCATTATGAATGTGATTATGTGTTTGATATGATTTTGTGTGCCATTATGTGAAAATATGTGATTTTGAATTTCTATCTGTTCACCATAGGAATATCTGTTTGATTACCTGCTTTGGAATCTAAATTGAAGGCCCTATTGGCCACAGAAACCGAAATTGATTGCGCCATTGTGATTGGCATAATTTTTAGAGCCTACGGTAAAATTTAATTAGAAATTGATTCGGATCAAATTAATTAGATTAAATTAATGTCATGGTGCTCAATTAATTGGTATTAAAATAATGTGTTTGAGTGGGGCCATATAAAAGGCCTTATTATGTTTAATTCCTCTCTTTAATATGATTTTGGCTGAAATCAACTCCCTAAAGAAAGAGAGAGTCGACCTTGAGAGAGAGAGGACACCTTTGTGTATTTGGCTCAAGATTTGTGAATTGGGAAGGCTAGGTGCAAGATTCAACCACAATTGTGAGAATTAAGGCTCCTAGGTGAGTAATCAACCCTTGACTCATGGATTTTAGTTTGTAATTTATGAATTCAAAGTTGAATGATGATAAAGAACATGAATTGAGTTAGTTTTGTTAAATTGAAGTCAATGGACACATGCATGTTGGAAATTGCTATAAATTTCCATTTGAGCATAAAGTGTGTAATCCATGTTAAATGTGAATGAAGTCCATGTATTTGATCATCTCTTTACCAATTAATGGGAACAATGAGTATATCTCACATGCATGTACAATTTATAAGAATATGAGTTTGAATGCATGAATTTGTTATATTGGAATGAATTTGATGTGAGAATGGACATGCATGTGATTAATTTTGAAATTGGACTTCATAATGTTGTAATTTAGTGTTTGTACCATGTTAGTACATGTATATGTGGAGTTTGAGCCGAAATCATGCATTCAGAGCCTTTGAATATCAAGTTGAAGCTCAAGAACATGTTCTGGAAAACCCAAAATTTTTTATGTCCGCTCGAGCGGGAAATACGAGCTCCAGTATTTTCTGCAGACTCCCTGCGTTCCGCTCGAGCGGGCAGCTATGTAGACAGACCTTCAGCTCGAGCGCCCGACTTCACGCTCGAGCGTAAACTTGATGCATCCAGTACTTTTGCAGACCTCATGGGTCCGCTCGAGCAGGGACCCTGTTTCTGAAAATTTTGAAAGTGCATTATGTGTTTTGTTTTCCGTTCTCTTTCACTTCTACGTACTCTTAGGCATGCATTAAGCATTATAAATGAATTAAAGGGACAAGAATAAAGCCTAAAGAGGAATACGTGAATTAAAGAACGGATTGAATCATTTGTGACCCGTATGTGTTATGTGATGTGTAGGGTCAAGCTCCAGGGCAAACCAACCAACCAATCACTGTGAGTAATATCTTGACAAAGATATCTGAAAAATGTTGTTGTCCAATTTCTTACTTCTATGTAAGTTTATAAGTTTGTTAATTTGATTGGTGGACAATGTTTGCTATGCCAAATGAATGGGCCAAAGACCAGTTTGACATGAAAGCATGAATGGGCCAAAGGCTAGTTTGACATAAAAGTATGAATGGGCCAAAGGCCAGTTTGACATGAAAGCATGAATGGGCTAAAGGCCAGTTTGACATGAAAGCATGAATGGGCCAAAGTCCAGTTTGACATAAAAGTATGAATGGGCTAAAGGCCAGTTTGACATGAATGAATGAATGGGCCGAAGGCCAGTCTGACATAAATGAATGAATGGGCCAGAGGCCAATATGATTTGAACGATAGAATGAATGGGCCAGAGGCCAGTACGATCTGAATGATAGAATGAATGGGCCAGAGGCCAGTATGATCTGAATGAAAGAATGAACGGGCTAGAGGCCAATCAGACATGAATGAAAGACAAATGGGCCAAAGGCCAGTTTGACATGAATGGATTGGGCCCAAGGCCGTCCGAAGTATTTGGAATCGAAGTCACTTGATCTATAGCTATTTATATACTAGATAGAAATATGAATTGGGCCTAAGCCGTCCGATGTATATTGTTCCAATGCATCTTCTTCAATTGATATTATTCACTGGGCTTTCGCTCACGCTCATTCATGTGTTTGTAGGTGAGCCAAGAGAGGTCCAGACCCAGCCTCAGTGAAGTCTGTGTGGAACAACCAAAGGTTTTGAAGAGTCAGCCCTTGCGTCTCACGCACGAGACTCGTCTTCGCCCTTTTGTCATGTATTTATATTTTGTCATGTTGGCGAAGACTTTGAATCTGTTGTATATGGTTTTCATGGGTTGACCTAGACTTAAATGATCCTGTCTGTACAGAACCTTGCTACTATATTTTCTGAAGTGAGTTATTAACATTCATGTGTATGGTTTGTTATGACGTGCCATGTAAGCACAGCTCTATGGACAAAGTTTTGAATTTTGCTTCCGTTTGGCCCCTTTACTCTGATGAGTTATGTTTGGTTTGGTTTGAGGTCGTAGGTAATCTCAAGATTACTAGCCGGTTATGTCCTTAACCCTTGGGGGTGGGTTCGGGTCATGACAGAGTGGTATCAGAGCACGAGTTAATAACTCACACACTTGTCCAATAAGAGCAGTAAGCGTCTAGAAAAGATCTAGGATGCATTCATGTGATAATATGAATTTGAAAGCATCTAGAATACGCTTACATGTTTGATTAACGATTATGTGTTATAAGTTGTGATTTGCTTGCATTGCAAATTATTTGAATACGTATGCTTTTTAATATATGCATACCTGTGAATCTTTTGTACAAAGAATAATGTAAGTCTAATCAGATGGTGAGAACAAGAGGTGATGAGATAGAAGAGTCCTCTACTGCCAGAATAGATAGAATGGAAAGACTGATTCAGGAAATGGCAGAGACATTGAGGCAACAACAAGAGTGGCAACAACAGTGGCAACAACCGCATCCTCCACTACCACCTCCGGCACCTCCTGTGCCAGATAATTAGAATGATGATCGGATAATAGCTCTCACCAAAGAGTTTAAGAAAATGAAACCACCACAGTTCCACGGGGGATTGGATCCTTTGAAAGCCGAAGCATAGGTCCTTGGTATCGAAAAACTGTTTGAAGTGTTCCCGTGTTCGGAGACACAGAAAGTGCTTCTAGCCACCTTTATGCTAAAAGATGAGGCAAGGAGATGGTGGATGTTAATGCAAGAAAATCACAAAGATGTTGACTGGGTGAAATTTCTAGAAATTTTCTATGACAAGTACTTCCCACAATGTGTTCGGGATAGGAAAGTGTCAGAATTCATGGAACTTAGGCAAGACAGTATGACTATAGCCGAGTATGAGGCCAAATTCATTGAATTGGCCAGGTTCGCACCACATGTGATTGATACTGATTATAAGAAGGCGAGGCATTTTGAAGGTGGGCTTCGAAGCGACATTTTAGAAAGGGTAAATGTCTTGAAGCTGGAAACCTATGTTGAGGTGCTAGACCAGGCCATAATATCAGAGGCCAACATAGCTAGACAAACTAAGTCAACAACTGACTGGAAAAGCAACAAAAGACAAGGCTTCTTCTCAAAGAAGAAATTTTCGAAAAAGCAAAACACGGGGTCCTTAAACACTTCGAATTCTTCCCGAGACACATCTCCCATGTGCAATATTTGTAGCAAAAGGCACCGTGGGGTTTGTTACCGTGTATCAGGAGCCTGTTTCAAATGTGGTAAACAAGGGCACATGGCCCGAGATTGTAATTAGAACAGTGGGAAGCTAGCAGCTAGCTCGACTGCATCAATCCCAAAGCCGGGGAACGCTATGAGATCTGCTACCACCGGGGATACTGTGAGGCAAGGAAGAGTTTTTGCGCTTGTTCCGCGCGATACGCAGAATGCCAACGCAGTTGTCTCAGGTACTATTTCTATATGTAATCAGGATGCCCTTGTGTTAATTGACTCCGGATCAACACACTCTTTTGTGACATGTGCATTTGCATCTAGACTAAGTAGACCTCTAGAATTATTGCCATATCTGCTATGTGTATCTGCTCCATCCGGGGAATCTGTGTTATGTGAATCTGTATATCGTTTTTGTGACATGCGTGTCGGGGATGCCATTCTATATGTGAATTTACTACCCTTGAACTTTAGGCACTTTGATATAATTCTGGGCATGGATTGGTTAACTAAATATTGTACCACTATTGACTGTATGACAAAACGGGTTGTGTTTAGACCACCAGAACAGGAAGAAATTGTGTTTGTGGGTAACGAGGTAGTGCCTCCACCTTATTTAATATCTACAATGAAGGCATGCAAACTGATCAGGAAAGGGTGCCAGGGTTATTTGTGTTATGTGTTGTCTGAACAATCTGTAAATGTTGAATTAAATGATATCTCTGTTGTTAGAGAATTTCCAGATGTGTTTCCAAATGAACTACCAGGGGAATTGGTGGATAGGGAGATAGAGTTTACAATTGAGACTATGCCAGGCACCCAACCTATTTCTAAAACTCCCTACATAATGAATGCTACTGAAATGAAAGAATTGAAAGAACAATTGCAAGACCTGCTTAACAAAGGGTTTATCCGACCTAGCACTTCGCCATGGGGTGCACCTATATTGTTTGTGAAAAAGAATGATGGGACCTTACGTTTGTGTATTAACTATCGAGAACTGAACAAGGTAACAATAAAGAATAAATATCCCTTACCCCGTATTGATGACCTGTTCCACCAGTTGCAGGGCTCGCAAGTGTTTTCCAAGATTGATTTGAGATCCGGGTATCATCAGCTGAAAGTAAAGGCAGAAGATGTTGAGAAAACCGCATTCAGAACGAGGTATGGTCATTTTGAATTTCTTGTCATGCCATTTGGAGTGACTAATGCTCCGGTAGCATTTATGGACTTAATGAACCGAATTTTTAAAACCTACCTGGACGAATTTGTTGTGGTTTTTATTGATGACATTTTGATATATTCTAAAGATAGATTTGAACATGAACATCATTTGAGAACTGTCCTACAAATACTTCGGGAAAGGAAATTATTTACTAAACTAAAGAAATGTGAGTTTTGGTTGGATGAAGTTGTTTTCTTAGGGCATGTGGTTAACAAGGAAGGAATTTCAGTGGACCCACAGAAAATAGAGGCAATTGTGAATTAGCCTACACCGACTAATGTGACAGAAGTCCGCAGCTTCATGGGCTTAGTTGGGTACTACAGGAGATTTGTGAAGGATTTCTCAAAAATAGCTGTACCTCTTACCCAACTGACACGCAAGAGGCAATCATTTGAATGGAATGACGAAAGAGAATCTGCCTTTCATGAACTGAAAACGAGACTGACCACTGCACCAATACTAACATTACCCACAGGTACGGAAAATTTTGTAATTTTTAGTGATGCGTCTTATAAAGGTTTGGGTTGTGTATTAATGCAGAACGGAAAGGTTATTGCTTACGCCTCCCGACAGTTGAGACCACACGAGAAAAACTACCCAACACGCGATTTGGAATTGGCCGCAGTTGTGTTTGCTTTGAAAATCTGGCGACATTATTTGTATGGGGCAAAGTGTGAAGTCTACACGGATCACAAAAGTCTGAAATACTTCTTTACACAGAAGGAGTTGAACATGCGGCAGAAGAGGTGGCTCGAATTGATAAAAGACTATGATCTTGAGATCCAGTATCACCCTAGGAAAGCTAATAAAGTTGCTGATGCCTTGAGCAGAAAATCAACGGAGAGTATGGCTTGTTTGCTTACTGAACAGAAAGAAATCTTGCAAGATTTTGAGAAGTCTAAAATCGAATTAGTATTGTGTGAACAGGGCGGATTGATAGTCGCTATTTCAGCTGAACCGGCAATCATTGAGGAAATTAAACAGAAACAAAAAGAGGATGAATTCCTTAAGAAAGTGATTAATGAATTTGAGACAAGTCCGAATGCAAAGTTCAGCATTGAAGGTGAAGTGTTGAGATTTCGAAACCGAATGTGTATCCCAGATATTCCGGAACTAAAGAAAAGGGTTTTAGATGAAGCCCATAAATCAGTGTTTGCCATGCATCCGGGCAACAATAAAATGTATCGGGATCTAAAACAAAGCTATTGGTGGCCTAAAATGAAGAAAGAGATTGCAGAATATGTGTCCAAATGTCTTCAGTGTCAGCAAGTTAAAGCTAAACATCAGAAACCGGGCGGTCTAATTCAACCTCTCCATATTCCTGAATGGAAGTGGAAGCATGTGACTATGGATTTCGTTGTCGGCCTACCTCGGACTTCTCAAGGTATGGATTCTATTTGGGTTGTAGTTGATAGACTGACTAAATCTGCACATTTTCTGCCAGTTAGAACTATGTTTAATGCTTATAGACTAGCTACCATTTATGTTGATGAGATTGTCCGTTTACACAGAGTTCCGGTATCTATTGTGTCGGATAGAGACCCAAAATTTGTATCTAGATTGTCGAAGAGTTTACAGGAAGCTATGGGAACAGAATTGAGATTTAGTACTGCATTCCACCCACAGACAGATGGGCAATCAGAACGAACAATACAGACTTTGGAAGATATGCTTCGAATGTGTGCTTTAGATTTTCAGGGGAGTTGGGAAGATTATTTGCCACTTGCAGAATTTGCATACAATAACAGCTTCCACTCCAGCATTGGTATGGCACCATACGAGGCTTTGTATGGTAGAAGGTGTAGATCACCGATTTGTTGGACATAAGTCGGGGATAGAGCTTTACTTGGGCCTGAAATTGTGCGAGACACTTCTAAAAAGATCAAAACTATTCGGCAAAGGCTCAAAACAGCTCAGGACCGACAAAAGAATTATGCAGATGTTCGGAGAAGACCTCTCGAGTATGAGATTGGTGACCATGTGTTCATCCATGTGTCTCCGATGAAAGGCCAAGTCAGGTTTGGGAAGAAGGGCAAGTTGTCGTCTCGTTACATTAGGCCGTTTCAAATTCTGGAAAGGCTTGGTCCAATTGCCTATCGAGTTGCTTTGCCACCAGGATTTGAACAAATCCATAATGCGTTTCATGTGTCAATGTTGAGGGGTTACCTCCGAGACCCATTTCATGTGATTGATTATCACCGGGTAGCCATCGATGAAAATATAGAATATGCCGAATGGCCAGAACGAGTTGTTGACCGGCAAGTGAAACAATTGAGAAGCAAGTCCATTAAGATGGTGAAAATGGAATGGAAAGAGCACTATGGGATGGATGCCATATGGGAAAAAGAGGAGGAAATGCGACTACGCTATCCACATTTGTTTCCCGACGAAGGTAAAATAAGTTTGGAGGACCAAACTTCCTAAAGAGGGGAAGACTGTGATAACCATGTTCCGTATTATGTTAATTGGTCCTCATTATGAATGTGATTATGTGTTTGATATGATTTTGTGTGCCATTATGTGAAAATATGTGGTTTTGAATTTCTATCTGTTCATCGTAAGAATATCTGTTTGATTACCTGTTTTGGAATTTAAATTGAAGGCCCTATTGGCCACAAAAATTGAAATTGATTGCACCATTGTGATTGGCATAATTTTTAGAGCCTACGGTAAAATTTAATTGGAAATTGATTCGGATCAAATTAATCAGATTAAATTAATGTCATGGTGCTCAATTAATTGGTATTAAAATAATGCGTTTGAGTGGGGCCATATGAAAGGCCTTATTATGTTTAATTCCTCTCTTTAATATGATTTTGGCTGAAATCAACTCCCTAAAGAAAGAGAGAGCCGACCTTGAGAGAGAGAGGAGACCTTTGTGTATTTTGGCTCAAGATTTGTGAATTGGGAAGGCTAGGTGCAAGATTCAACCACAATTGTGAGAATTAAGGCTCCTAGGTGAGTAATCAACCCTTGACTCATGGATTTTAGTTTGTAATTTATGAATTCAAAGTTGAATGATGATAAAGAACATGAATTGAGTTAGTTTCGTTAAATTTGAAGTCAATGGACACATGCATGTTGGAAATTGCTATAAATTTCCATGTTTGAGCATAAAGTGTGTAATCCATGTTAAATGTGAATGAAGTCCATGTATTTGATCATCTCTTTACCAATTAATTGGGAACAATGAGTATATCTCACATGCATGTACAATTTATAAGAATATGAGTTTGAATGCATGAATTTGTTATATTGGAAATGAATTTGATGTGAGAATGGGACATGCATGTGATTAATTTGTGAAATTGGACTTCATAATGTTGTAATTCAGTGTTTGTACCATGTTAGTACATGTATATGTGGAGTTTGAGCTGAAATCATACATTCAGAGCCTTTGAATATCAAGTTGAAGCTCAAGAACATGTTCTGGAAAACCCAGAATTTTTTATGTCCGCTCGAGCGGGGAACCGCTGCTCGAGCGGAAAATACGAGCTCCTAGTATTTTCTGCAGACTTGGCGTCCCCTCGAGCGGGGAAGTTCACACTCGAGTGGGGAGCTATGTAGACAGACCTTCAGTTCGAGCGTCCGACTTCACGCTCGAGCGTAAACTTGATGCATCCAGTACTTTTGCAGACCTCATGGTTCCGCTCGAGCGGGGACCCTGTTTCTGAAAATTTTGAAAGTGCATTCCGTGTTTTGTTTTCCGTTCTCTTTCACTTCTAAGTACTCTTAGGCATGCATTGAGCATTATAAATGAATTAAAGGGACAAGAATAAAGCCTAAAGAGGAATACGTGAATTAAAGAACGGATTGAATCATTTGTGACCCGTATGTGTTATGTGATGTGTAGGGTCAAGCTCCAGGGCAAACCAACCAACCGATCACTGTAAGTAATATCTTGACAAAGATATCTGAAAAATGTTGTTGTCTAATTTCTTACTTCTATGTAAGTTTATAAGTTTGTCAATTTGATTGGTGGACAATGTTTGCTATGCCAAATGAATGGGCCAAAGGCCAGTTTGACATGAAAGCATGAATGGGCCAAAGGCCAGTTTGACATAAAAGGATGAATGGGCGAAAGGCTAGTTTGACATGAAAGCATGAATGGGCCAAAGGCCAGTTTGACATAAAAGTATGAATAGGCCAAAGGCCAGTTTGACATGAATGAATGAATGGGCCGAAGGCCAGTCTGACATAAATGAATGAATGGGTGTAATAACCCCGACCCGTAATTAGCTACTAATCAATGATTAAAGATGCTAATTGAGTGGATCAAATGAATTATGGGATTACTATGTAAATTGCATGATATTTGGCCTTCTATCTGTTACTTATAGAATATCTGTTTGGAATTCCACTTTAATATGTAATTTGAAAGCCTTATCAGCATCCGAAACCGAAATTGACTACACCAATATGTTATTTGGAATTTTTAGAACCATATGGCAAGTTTTATTAAAAAATTAATTCAGAGCGATTAATTAAGTCATGTTTGGTTAGCCTAATATTCTAATTAATGTGTTTTAGCACCATAAATATATATATGAGTCTTAACTCATTTTTAGCTCAATTCTTTGCTCCTCTTAGTGCAAAATTCTGAGGTTTTCTTTTAGAGAGAGAGTGTGTGCAATTCTAGAGAGAGAGATGAAGGAATTGAAGGAGAATTAAAGACCTTAGCTTAGATTCATCAAAACTAAGCTAGAGCTAGATTAATTCAAGGCTATAGGTATGAATTCAACCCCTAAATTATGAATCTAAGTTATCAACATGAAGATTATGTGTTCAAGGGTGTGTTTTGAGCTTAGAAGGAAGATTTGAGTGGCAATTCATGCATGCATGTACACTTTCTTACAAATTGAGCATGATTTCCATGAATCCCCTCTTGCATGTTTGAAATTCATCTTCATTTGGGGAAATCATCAAGTTTCAAGTTGTTTTGTGGTGTTTGATCATGTTTTGGGAAGCTCAAGACCAAGAAAAACCCATGCATGTTGTGTTCATGAACATTCATCATGTGTTTAAGTTGAAATTGTGAGTTTTTAACAAACTCTTGGGCCATGATTTTATGAAATAATCCGTAATTCTTCATGTTTTACAAGTTTACTATGTTATCTCAAGTTTGGGGGCCCAAGAGATGTGTTTTGAAGGTTGGAATCTGAGTTTTGAGCTTGAAGGTGCAATCTAGAAATTCCAGAATTTGCATCTACGCTCGAGCGTGGGAGTTCACGCTCGAGCGACCACTCTGAGTGCGTGTACTTCTGCTCGAGCGACCTAAAGTCCGCTCGAGCGTTAATTGCAAGCTCCCAGAAGTTTCATATCTTTGCAGACCGCTCGAGCGAGGGAATATGCGCTCGAGCGACCATCCTCATTTTGCATGTCCGCTCGAGCGAGGAAAGCTACGTTCGAGCGTGGACCTTATTTTCAGAAATTTTGCCTAAGTGTTCCAAGGCATGTTTTGGTATCCTCATTGCATCTTAGGCATTCATAAGCCTTAATTAAGCCATAGTAATGAGGTTATGGATTAGAAACTCACTAAGAAAAGAATGTACTAAGTTCCGAGACTGCAAGTGTGTGTGTGTGTTAGGCAATGTGATAATAAAGAATAAGAATCAAGGTAATGAAAGCTAAGCCTTAATGGCCACTTGAATATGTAATGATAAGATATGCTTGTGTTATGTACTTTTGTGTTTGTAGGTCAACGTCCAAGGATTGATTGACCATTTACGGGAACCACTGTGAGTAACATTTCTATAAAGATATATTGATATGAATTATGTTCCAAATGAAATATGATAAGTTATGATTTCTGAAATGATATCTGTTTTTGTGAACGAATGTTCCATGTTTGAAATCTATTATGGCATCCATAGATAGTCCCAAGTCATGGGGGACGGCATGTTAATGCGGGTCCATGACATACATGTAATTACGAGATCTCGTTAGCCACTTCATTTTGGTGATATGTGTTTAATCGGTATCCAGAACCGATTACTCTAGTCGGAAGACGTTATGTGATGTATTCTATGGGATGTACCATTATTATGTTCAGATACAAGAATGTTTATGCTATGATCTATTTTATGCTTATGATATGTTCAGATTTCGTTCACTAACCTCTTTACCTTAATGTTATTCACTGGGCTTTAGCTCACTGTGTGTATATATATGTATAGGTGAGCATTCTGGTGATTGAGCCTGAGGGCTTTTGTCTGGACCTGTGTCATGCTATCAGCCAACCATTGCGCCTCACATGGAGGTTCCCGAAGTGTCCTGTGTTTAAGTTCTGTTGTTTCTGTATATATAAGACTTGATTTGATCTTGTTGGCTGTACTTAAGATGCTATGTGTGTGGGTATAATGTATGAATGACTATTGAATGCCTATGTAAAGTTTTAAATATTCCGTTTCATATAAGTCAGCACAGCTCATTGGACAAAGTTAATTATGTATTTGCTTCCTCTAGCCCCTCAATTTTGCTAATCAGTTCTGAGGCCTTCGGTAATCCAAGGATTACTGGCCGGTTACGATGCTAAACCTATAAGGGCGGGTTTGGATCGTGACAATGGGCCAGAGGCCAATATAATTTGAATGATAGAATCAATGGGCCAGAGGCCAGTACGATCTGAATGCTAGAATGAATGGGCCAGAGGCCAGTATGATCTGAATGAAAGAATGAACGGGCCAGAGGCCAATCTGACATGAATGAAAGACAAATAGGCCAAAGGCCAGTTTGACATGAATAGATTGGGCCCAAGGCCATCCGAAGTATTTGGAACCGAAATCACTTGATCTATAGCTATTTATATACTAGATAGAAATATGAATTGGGCCTAAGGCCGTCCGATGTATATTGTTCCAATGCATCTTCTTCAATTGATATTATTCACTGGGCTTTCGCTCACGCTCATTCATGTGTTTGTAGGTGAGCCAAGAGAGGTCCAGACCCAGCCTCAGTGAAGTCTGTGTGGAACAACCAAAGTTTTGAAGAGTCAGCCCTTGCGTCTCACGCACGAGACTCGTCTTCGCCCTTTTGTCATGTATTTATATTTTGTCATGTTGGCGAAGACTTTGAATCTGTTGTATATGGTTTTCATGGGTTGACCTAGACTTAAATGATCCTGTCTGTACAGAACCTTGCTACTATATTTTTCTAAAGTGAGTTATTAACATTCATGTGTATGGTTTGTTATGACGTGCCATGTAAGCACAGCTCTATGGACAAAGTTTTGAATTTTGCTTCCGTTTGGCCCCTTTACTCTGATGAGTTATGTTTGGTTTGGTTTGAGGTCGTAGGTAATCTCAGGATTACTGGCCGGTTATGTCCTTAACCCTTGGGGCGGGTTTGGGTCATGACAACGAGAGCTGACCGAAAGTCTTGTGTGTGAGTGGTTTTCCTTTTTCCCCTAGGTTGGAGTGTTAAGCACTCAATGGTGATTTGAGTATTGTAAGTAATCAAGTCATGGTGAATGCCTTGAAGTGCGGTTGTTATTGAAGTCGTTGTTACTATTATTATTATCGGGGAAATGTGTTCTTGTCTTATAAACCGCCACGAGTTTGGCCGGCTAGGGAGGTAATCATGTTCGTTCCTTGTTGTTGAGTTGAGTCTTGTGAAACAAGATGATTCTATTAGTTATCATGGAAACATCTCGGGATTGAGAAAGCAACTTGGGAGCGTGAATTTGAAGTCCATGAGAAATATCCGGACTTATTCATTGGTATTTGAACATATGTCGAGATTTTAGTTTGTTAATGAAATGTTAAAACATTGTATATGGTGTGGGTGTCTTGAAAACATGGATTCAATATGAGCATTGTATATGTTCTGGGAATATAGAATACTGTATGTGTTGTATCAAATTCGAAAACATTGTGTATGTTTTGGATTATGAAAGTATTATGAATGTTGAATATGTTTCGGAAACGCAAGTTTAAATTTGAACATTGTATATGTTGTTTAAGTCTTGGAAATGCAAATTTATCATAAACATTGAATATGTTTTGGAAATATGAGATGCACGTATTGAAATTGGTTAAATTTCGGAAGATGCACATTGATAATATATGTTAAGATATATCTATTGTGGAATTATTCTCTTGTTGAAGGATTGAATGACCGGTAGGTAGGTCATGGTAAGGAGAATTGAGTTGTAATCATTTTGAAAATTGGCTAAAACTTGGTTTTGAAACATGATTTTAAAATTTTGGGGACGAAATTCTTTAAGGGGGAAAGGTTATAGCGATTCCGGTTTGACCCAACCTTTGTTATATTCCGGACTCTGGTTCCGTGGTTGATTGTAGTATCCATGTCTTGTTTTACTCCTTTAACTCTTTGAATTTGAGTTTTGGAATATGTTAAGCGTGTTTGGAATAGGTTGGTTGCTAGTTGGTCTACATGGTTGTTGCCCAGGTTTTGGTCTCTGCGCTCGAGCAAGCTTTTTGTAATTTGCTTCTTCGCTCGAGCGAGGTTTCTTACGCTCGAGCGAGAATTAGGAGTTCTCAAGTTTCCTTCCAGACACAGTATTTCTGCGGAAGATAAAGTTCTTCGCTTGAGTGAGGCTTCTTGTGCTCGAGCGATCCTTGTGTTATTTGTTCCTTCGCTTGAGCGAGGTGTCTTGCGCTCGAGTGAGTGTGTGCGTCTGTGAAATACCTGAAGGTATGTATTCTATGCTCAAGAGAGGCTTCTTGCGCTCGAGCGAGGTCACTTGTTGTGTCTGGTCACTCGAGCGACAACTCCTTCGCTCGAGTGAAGATCGTATATATCAGTTCGCAGCAAAACTTATCTGCATCACATTTTTGTATCTTTTCACCCCCAAAACCCTAAATCAGCACTCTCTCTCTCTCCAAAATCCTCTCTCTCTATAAATACTTCAAGATCCAAGCATCTCTCAACCCTAGTCCCTTTGTTAAAGAGTTAGAGCATCTTGCGGGCTTCTTCTTGATCCGAACAAAACCGAATTTGGGGCATTTTTGAAGTTCTTCATCATCTCCTTTGAGCTTCTACTCTTGAGGTAGGGATATTCTACACTTTGTTATGATTTTTAACCTAGTTATTTGTTATTATGTATAAATGGTGGGATTTGGGAAGGTTTTGGTGAAGCTAGGGTTTGGATTCAAAAATATAAATAGGGGTTTTTATGTTGGGCTCCATGAATATATATATATAGGGTATTGAATATGAGGTTATATAGGTTGAAATGGTAAAATTTGGCCTTGTGATTAATATTTGAAAAAGAGGAAAATTTGCCCTAATTTGAGTTAAATAAATTACTTGGTATAAATAATGAGATTGATATGAGAAATATGAAATTTGGAGGATGTATGAATAAATGGTGTAGTTAGATTTGTTAAATCACTCACATATGGGAATTTGATAAATTATCTGTTTAGAAGATTGTATATCTGTTTTGGGCTATCGGTGGAGGATTGCTATGATTATTGTAGAAACTGCATGTGGATTAGGTGAATTGAAACCTATCTTTTAATTTACCTCATTGAATATGATTTTATGTTTGAGATATTGAAAGTGTGTTATGGATAGTCATTGTATATGATAATGCTTTTAAATACATTGTATATGTATCATTGTTTGAAATGAGATAGGGGATGGACTCCATTTATAATTAAGTTGGTCGGAGTGTCCAGGGTGAGAGCCCCGAAACCTTATATATATATGGTTGCCAATTCCCTCGGATGAAAATTCCGTAAAATGGCAAAACTTGAAATCTTATACATATATGGGTGCCAATTCTCTCGGATGAAAATTTCGTAAAATGGCAAAACTTGAAATCTTATACATATATGGGTGTCGATTCCCTCAAATGAAAATTCTGTAAAATGGCAACACTTGAAATCTTGTGCACATATGGGTGCCGATTCCCTCGGGTGAAAATTTCGTAAAATGGCACAATTGAAGTGTTTGAATAATAGTCGTATTGAATTATGAATCACTGACTCATTTGGATTGTTTAGATAACAATGAACTTGTCTCATGAATTGACTCGGAATTAATTGAATCTATATGAATAGAATAGATGGAAATGGATTGAGTTATGGGTATCAGTATTGAATGATTATGGAAAGAATGTAAGTTGGTTATGAATGTGGAACGTTTATCTGGCACTTATATCTTAGTTAAACCTTATATATAGTGTTAGTCTATATCTACTGGGTTTTGGCTCACCCTACTTGGAAAACTATTTTCAAGTACTGCTGATATGTTTTCTCCAAAGACGTAGCTTGGGAGGACTTAGGAGCTAGAGGCTCTACTTTGTTATTTTGTGTTTAAATATCTATTCAAGCCAAGGGCTTTATATGTATAGAGCTTATGACTCTCATTTGTTGTAACCAAGTTATATCTTGGAAAAGTGTAAGCCCATAAGGCATTTATTTTGTTATTATTAATAAATGTTATATATTGTAAATTCAGAATAAATATATTTATGAATGTATAATGCATGTAACACCTATTGTAATATAAACCCTGATGAATGAAGTATATCATTTCTATTATGTTCATAGATCTTATGGAATGGATTATTTGTATTATTTTGGGGGCGTTACAAAATCCTTATTTATTCTTACCTTACTTTCAAACTTGGAATTATATATATACATTTTACTAGTAGTTTAGTATCTTCTTCTTTGTTTTTCCCACATAATTTCTTGGTTTTTTTGGTCTATTTCTTAGACGAGTTTAACTCTTACTTAGTGATTGCACATCATCAGGACTCGCCATTATTTCCTGAAAAACGACCGCCTGCAACTATTTTCACCAAGTGGGGCGAAATCATTTCTTAAGTACAGCGGCTTGACTTCTGCGCCTCGATTCAATTTTTTCTTTATTTTTATTCTGCTTTTATCTTCTCATATCTATCTCAATTTGTTAATCAAGCAGAATTTTTAGTATTTTTCCAACAAGAACCAATTCTCAAAGTCATTTTTAATGACTCAAGAGTTCCAATCTAAAAAAATGACACAAAATCAAATTAGGAAGCACTATTAAGAAATGTGTTTTTACACTCTATTTCGATAACATGATGAGAAAAAAAAATTTGTTTGGGTTGTGACAATATCTGTGTTTTTTCAAAAAAAAAAAAAAAAGAAAAGAAAATTGGATTGTATTCATTAGATTCACATAAATTATTAATTATTGATGATGATTAAATTGTATTTTATCTATCAAATTTATTTGGTAATGTTTCTTGGAAGAAATGGTTATTAAGACAATATTTACTAATGGTATTTCTATTTAAGGAAGCAAATAAAAAAATGTTGAGTGTCGTATTTTTTTCTTTTCTTTTTTTCCTTTGTGTGTTTTAAGTGACATTCTTAATATTATAAATATTTTACAATACTAATGTGTCATGAATTTTACTAATTGCGTCAATAATTGCCAATGCACCCAATTTATGTCATAAATCTACAATATAGATATAAATTATTATATTGTGATATGAGTTTAATTTATGCTATTGGTTGATTTTGTTTGTCTACAATTAAATTGTCATTTTTAAAAACTTATTCAATCAAGTAATAGATTATTTAGGCCAAGTGATTTTGTTTGTCTACAATTAAATTGTCATTTTTAAAAACTTATTCAATCAAGTAATAGATTATTAACCTTCTCTTTCTCAATATAAATTTTAACTACCATATCACCCATATTATGCAAGGGATTATTTGTGTGTTTTTATTTTTCTGTTAAAAAATAAATGTCGATACTTTTATCTTAAATATTGATTAGTCTAAAGAATGTCTATACCTTTTAAAAGGTAATATATATATATATAATATGTAAGTATAATATTTTTACTTTATAACATTTTATAAATACATAATATATGTATTGTTCATCAATTAAAATACTAATTATTATGTTGATAATACATAAATGCTGATAGAAGATCCACAACAATTTAGATTTAGTTATAATATATTTTATTTATTAAATGAATTTTCGAATTAATGTAATAAATTTTTATTTTTATTACTTTATTATGAAATGTCAATATTTTCTTTCAAAATTACGTATATTTTATACTAACAATTTAAAAATATATTTGACATAATCATAAATAATTTATTAAAATCTAATCTCATGCATAGTACAGGAGATATGGTAGTGTGTGTATATATACGCACATGTGGGTTGGACTTGGATTGAGCTGAGTGCACGTTTGAGCTAATACAATATATATATATATATATATATATTTTTTTTTCCTCTCATTGATTCTCTGTAAGATTCATTTTCTTTTGCAATTAACTACTATTAAGGAATTAACTAGCCGTTTCATAATTCAAGGGATTTGACTGATTCATAATTCAAGGGATTTGTTTGATCAAATCCTTATTTATTCTTACCTTACTTTCAGACATGGAATTATATATATACGTTTTACTAGTAGTTTTGTAATATAGAAAAAAATTATCTCTTCTTCTTTGTTTTTCCCACATAATTTCTTGGTCTTTTTAGACTATTTCTTAGACGAGTTCAAGTCTTACTTAGTGAGTGCACACCATCAGCACTTGCCATTATATCCTGAAAAACGACCGCCAGCAACTATTTGCACCAAGTGGGGCGAAATCATTTCTTAAGGACAAGGGATTGACTTCTGCGCCTCGGTTCAATTCTTTTTTTATTTTTATTCTGCTTTTATCTTCTCATATCTATCTCAATTTGTTAATCAAGCAGAATTTTTATGTATTTTCCCAACAAGAACCAATTCTCAAAGTAATTTTTAATGACTCAAGAGTTCCAATCTAAAAATATGACACAAAATCAAATTAGGAAGCACTATTAAGAAATGTTTTTTTACACTCTATTTCGATCACATGATGAGAAAAAAAAGAAAATTTGTTTGGGTTGTGACAATCTCTATGTTGTTTGAGAAAAGAATAAAATTGGATTGTATTCATTGGATTCACTGGATTCACATAAAGTATTAATTATTGATGATGATTATATTGTATTTTGTCTATCAAATTTATTTGGTAATGTTCCTTTGAAAAAATGGTTATTAAGCCAATGTTTACTAATGGTATTTCTATTTAAGGAAGCAAATAAAAAAAAAAACTGAGTGTCGGTTTTTTTTTTTTTTTCTTTGTGTATTTTAAGTGAAATTCTTAATATTATAAATATTTTACAATACTGATGTGTCATGAATTTTACTAACTACGTCAATAGTTGCCAATGCACCCAATTTATGTCATAAAGCTACAATATAGATATAAATTATTATATTGTGACATGAGTTTAATTTATGTTATTGGTTGATTTTGTTTGTCTACAATTAAATTGTTGTTTTTAAAAACTTATTCAATCAAATAATAAATTATTTAATCTTCTCTTTCACAATATAAATATTAACTATCATATCACCCATATTATGCACGAGATTATTTGTGTGATTTTATTATTCTGTTAAAAAATAAATGTCTATACTTTTATATCTTAAATATTGATTAGTTTAAAGAATGTCTATACATTTTAAAAGGTAATATATATATATATAATATGTAAGTATAATATTTTTATTTTATAACATTTTATAAATACATAATATATGTGTTGTTCATCAATTAAAATACTAACTATTATGTTGATAATACATGAATGTTGATAGAAGACCCACAACAATTTAGATTTAGTTATAATATATTTTATTTATTCAATGAATTTTGAATTAATGTAATAAATTTTTATTTTTATTACTTCTATTATGAAATGTCAACATTTTCTTTCAAAATTACGTATATTTTATACTAACAATTTAAAAATATATTTGACATAATCATAAATAATATATTAAAATCTAATCTCATGCATAGTACAGGAGATATGGTAGTATATATATATACACTACATCGATTCTGGTTTTAACCCGTCACTTGTTGTATTTCGTACTCGGATTGGTATGGTTTCTGAATATTGGTCATTGCCCTTCTCTTTATTCCTCATTGAATTTGGTTATTTGGACGTGTTGAGTGTGTTTGGAACAGATTGGTTGCTTGGTTTTCAAAACTTATGTTGCCTAGATTTTTAGTCCTCCCCTCGAGCGGCCTTTCTTGCACTCGAGCGGAATTTGCAAACCCTCAGTACTTTGCACGTCTGCAAAAGTACTGGAGTGGTGTCTTTCACGCTCGAGCATCGTTTCCTACGCTCAAGCGGGTTAGCGCTCGAGCGGTTTGTCTGTTGTCTGCAAAAGTTTTTAATGTGTGTATTCTACGCTCGAGTGGAACAACTTTTGTGTCTGACGCTCGAGCATCAACTCTTCTGCTTGAGCGGACTGTGCATATATCAGATCGCAAAAGTGGCATTTTATATCACTTTTTCATTCTTCTCTCTCTCTCTCTCTCTCTCTCTCTCTCTAAAAGTTTCTTAAAACCTAGATATTGACTCTTTCTCTCTAAAACACACACACACACACACTCTCTCTCTCTCTCTCTCTCTCTCTCTCTCTCTCTCTCTCTCTCTCTCTCTCTCTCTACATTTTGGCCTAGATCCTTTGATCTCATCACCCTAGTGTCTTTGGGAAAAAGTTAAAGCATCTTGAAAGCTTCATTTTGACACGATTGAAGTTAGGTTTCGACATCATTGAAGTTTCATCCTTACTCCATTAATCTTCTCTTCTTGAGGTAGGGATTTTCTATACTTTAATATGGTTTTTAACTTAGTTATTTTGTCATTGTGTAACAATGGTGGGATTTGGGAGAAATGTGAGCAAACCTAGGGTTTGGGTATAAAATGGAAAGAGGGTTTTTGGTAAATGAGAAGAAGATGATTGCGGGATTTGAAAATAATGTTGTATGATGTCAAAATTGTTGATTTTGGTTCTTGGTTAATTTTTGGAAAAAGATGGAGTTTGCCCTAAAATTGTTATGATAGTTATTTTGTATAAATAAATAAAATTGGTGTTGTAAACATGAAATTGGGCAACTATTGAAATAGACAATGAAATTGAGTAGGTGATACATCTCATCTTTAGAAGTTTTGAATAAATAAACTGTCTTAAGATTGTATATCTGTTTAGAAATATCTGTATTGGGCTATCGGTGAAGGATAACTATGATTGTTGTAGAAATTGCATAAAGATTAGGTGAATTAAAACTAATCCATGATTGGCTACCATTGAATATGATCATACTGTTAATACATTGTATATGTATGATTATTTGGGAGGAGAAAGGAGATGTACTCCATGTGTGATTATATGTTTAAATACATTGCATATATATGATTGTTTGGGAGAAGAAAGAGGATGGACTCCACTATTTGGGAGGAGAAAGGGGATGGACTCCATTATAATTAAGTTGGCCGGAGTGTCTTGGGTTAAAATCTCGAAATTTATACAGGGGTGCCGATCCCGCAGACGAAATATCCGTAAAATGGCAATTTGAAGTGTTTGTATGTTGATGATGTGATTATAAGACCATTGAATTATAGTCTCATTTGGGTTATTAAAGAAATAAATGAAATTGGTTCATATATTGACATGCATTTGAGGAAAATGAAATGGAATATGGAATTGGTGTTCTATGGCAATATAAAAGTATAAATATTTTATCCCGGGCATTGTATATGCACATGCACTTATATCTTTGTTAACTCTCATATATTGTGTTAGATTATTCCTACTAGGCTGTGGCTTACCCTATTTAGGAAAAATATTTTCAGGTGTAGATAGCATTCCTCCACCTAGGTAATAGCATTGAATGGACTTTTGGGAAGCAAAAGTTTCTTAGTTTTGTTTCATTTTTGTATAGCCTAGGACTTAAATTGTATGAGCTAGTCTCATTTTTGTTGTAACCAAGTCAAGACTTGGAAGGATGTAAGCCTATAGGGCATTTGTTTATGTTAAACTTTTTGTACTATTTACGTTATGGAATGAAAGAATGTTATACTCTAATTTATACTGTCATTCAGATATGCTTTTGGGTCATATTTATTGTGTACTTTTGGGGGCGTTACATACACGCATGTGGGTTGGACTTGGATTGAGCTGAGTGCGCGTTTGAGCTAATACAATATATATATATATATATATATATATTTTTCCTCTCATTGATTTTTTGTCAGATTCATTTTCTTTTGTAATTAACTATGATTAAGGAATTAACTAGCCGTTTCATAATTCAAGGGATTTGACTGATTCATAATTCAAGGGATTTGTTTGATCAAATCCTTATTTATTTTTACCTTACTTTCAGACTTGGAATTATATATATACGTTTTACTAATAGTTTAGTAATATAGAAAAAAGTTATCTCTTCTTCTTTGTTTTTCCCACATAATTTCTTGGTTTTTTTGGACTATTTTGTAGACGAGTTCAAGTCTTACTTAGTGAGTGCACACCATCAGGACTCGCCATTATATCCTGAAAAACGACCGCCAGCAACTATTTGCACCAAGTGGGGCAGAATCGTCTCTTAAGGACAGCGGATTGACTTCTGCGCCTCGGTTCAATTCTTTCTCTATTTTTATTTTGCTTTTATCTTCTCATATCTATCTCAATTTGCTAATCAAGCAGAATTTTTATGTATTTTTCCAACAAGAACCAATTCTCAAAGTCATTTTTAATGACTCAGGAGTTCCAATCTAAAAAAATGACACAAAATCAAATTAGGAAGCACTATTAAGAAATGTTTTTTTACACTCTATTTCGATCACATGATGAAAAAAAAATGGTTGTGTAAATCAACAATATAACGCAGCGGAATAAAAATTATGGTCATACATTTCCTGCAGAGTCTGAATAGAAAGGATCTCGTGGGTAAATCACGTGCTTCCTGACTCTGATCAGTCAACTCAGCAGTGGGGTGATATTACAACAGTGAATATCACCCACACAAATCACAGTGCAAACGGCTTTGATCGTTGTTTTTGGGAGAGAGTCAGAATATGGAAAATTTCTATATTTTAGACTTGACAGGAGGGTCTCAATTTATACATGTATAGGGGAGAGAGGAAAAGCCTCCAGCCTTTATGGCTGGTCATTAATGCACCATTAACCTCTGCAATAAAAGCAGGAGTTACAAGCCCCATTAATGCAGGAGTTACAAACCCCATTAATGTAGGAGTTACAAACCCCATTAACGCAGGAGTTACAGTTATAAATTCAAAGCATTGAAATGGTCATGCCACATGGGCGCCCATTTCTAACATCTCCCACTCGCACATGAGTTGGCATGACACTGCCACATCTCTATCTCAATCTCCTCAAAAAATGAACAATCTCATACTAGCCAATGCACCGTGCGACCGCTGAGAACACCTGCATGTGGGAGTTCTATACTAGAAACTCAATATGAGTCAGCATAGAGACATCAACCCAAAAAAAACAGAAATAGTGTCTCATGTACCCAGACCCATCTAGCTACATCAGTCCAAAAACATCTCTAATCCCTCAAAGAGCATGTTTGACTCTCCTAGGTCCCGCATTATATTCACACCCAATCAGCATCCTATAAAGAGCGATGTGAGTTGTCGACAGTGAATATAGAGCAGAGATGTAGAACTAGATGATCTTCCCTTCACCCTTATATCATTCAATTTGAAATTGACCGCTTTCCCAGTAATGTCCCTTAAAGCCGAATCATACATGACCGCAGGCAACATACCAAAGTAGCTGAACATCAACTCCTCATCTTATGACATAGTCAAAAGTCACAAAAGGCACAAAGTGAAGTCATTTAGGGAAAAATGACTTTTAGGACTCACACGGTGAAGAAGCAGGGATCCATTCTTTCACCTTGCTAACGGGTCGATAAGCACATGCAGTATGAATGCATGTTATAGTGGAGTTACTCTTCCAAAGAGTGATGTTAAACTCACACACTATACAGATCTTAGTCTAGTCGCTTTTAAGCGCACAAGTCGCTTCCTAGCGTCTAACTCGAATTCTCTATTTGCTCGCCTCTCAGGCATCAAATGAGATCTCGCATCTGGCTATCCATAACAGGCACATCATGGAAAAGTGGGTACTCTCATATCCATGGTCGGTCTCTAACAAGACCTCATCTTGGCTCCAACCAAGGCGACATAGCTAGTGGATAATTTTGGCTTTTCTAATTGCTCCAAATACAATAAGCCACTAGTCTCATCCTTACTCGCTACCTAGCGCTAAGGGCGATTGCTCGTGTGAGTGAGCCAATCTTGCCTGCTAACATCAATTTAATTATTTTTTGTGTATGCTAATTCACAAACCATTGCAAAAGGTAGTAAACATAAATGTGTAATAGAAACAAATATGAATACTAATGGCATAAATATCCCAAAAAAAAATATGAGTTCAACTGGATACACATAAAAAATCACCACCTACGTAGTCCTAAAGCCCTAACATGAGTAAGATAAACATCTCTAGCAATGGGCTTTGTCAAAGGGTCTGCAACCATACGACTCGTAGGGATGTGCTCCAGGATCACTTCTTTTTGCGCCAAAATGTCTCTGATAAAGTTGAACCTCACATCAATGTGTTTGGTTCTGCCGTGGTATTTAGGATCCTTAGCGTAAGCGAGTGCAGCCATGCTGTCACAATGGATAGTCACAGGGTCTGCGGTGTGTGTGACAACATCCAAATGCTGAAGGAATCTCCTCAACCACACGGCTTCCTGAACGGCAGATGAACAAGCCACAAACTCAGCCTCCATTGTCGATAAGGCGATACAGGATTGCTTCTTACTGCTCCAAGAAATAGCACCATCGTTAAGCATGAAAGCATATCCTGAAGTAGACTTACGCTCATCTAAGTCTCCTCCCCAGTCAGCATCACAATAGCCAACTAGATGTAGATCTGAACTCTGGTAGCAAAGCGTGTAATCTGCAGTCCCTCTAAGATATCGTAATATCCTCTTAACTGCTTTCCAATGAGCTGGTCCTGGGTTGGATTGGTAACGACTCACCAATCCGACTGCATAACAAATGTCAGGACGCGTACACATCATAGCATACATCAAGCTTCCAACAGCATTTGCATAGGGAACACGGGCCATCTTTTCACTCTCTTCTTGAGTCTTAGGACCCATATCAAGGCTTAGGCTCTCGCCTTTTGCAACAGGAGTGTCAATGGGTTTGCAGCTCTGCATCTGGAATCGCTCTAGGATAGTCTTAATGTAAGTCTCTTGAGACAAACCAAGAAGTCTCCTAGAGCGATCCCTAAGGATCTTAACACCGAGCACATAGCTTGCCTCACCCATGTCCTTCATCTCAAATGTAGAGAACAACCACCTTTTAGTGGCGACAATCATCTCCTTGTCATTTCCAGCCAATAATATGTCATCTACATATAATGACAATATCACAAAAATGTCCTTGGACCGTTTAACGTATACACAGTGATCTTCATCAATCATCGTAAACCCATTAGAAACAATGGCTCGATGAAATCTCAGATTCCACTGTCTGGATGATTGCTTTAAGCCATAAATAGATCGTTGAAGCTTGCAAACTTTGCGCTCCTGACCTACTGCCACAAAGCCTTCTGGTTGATCCATATAGATCTCTTCATCCAATTCTCCATTGAGAAATGCAGTCTTAACGTCCATCTGATATAGCTCTAAGTCCAACTGAGCTACTATGGCCAGGATTAAGCGAATAGAGGCAAACCTTACAACTGGTGAAAAAGTTTCCTCATAGTCCACACCCTCTCGTTGGGTGTAACCTTTCGCCACTAGGCGAGCCTTATACCTTTCTATGGAACCATCCGCCTTGCGCTTGATTTTGAGAACCCATTTGTTCCCAATAGTCTTGCGCCCTGGCGGCAAATCAACCAAGTCCCAGACATGATTTTTCTTCATAGACTCTATTTCTTCATCCATTGCAGTACTCCATTCTTTACTAGCAGGGGATGAGAGAGCCTCTTTGAGATTCTTAGGCTCCATCTCATCACTCGGAGCAATCATGAATGCTTCCCCTTCAATCTCAAAACGACGACGGGGTATAGCTCCACGTTTGCTTCTACGTAGTTGAGAATCCTTAGAATCCTCATCCATTGGATCTAATCCATGGGCAGGTAGATCGCTCCCACTGTCCCTAGGAGCTTGAGGAATTATCTCCTCATTCTCTACTAGGCTACTAGGTGCGCCTTCAAGTAGATCCTCCATCTCATAGAGTTCTACTTCTCTAGTTACCTCACCTCTGCTAGGGAAATCCTCCTCTAGGAAATCCACATCTCGTGACTCAATTTCAGTCACACTTCCATCCGGATGCTCCCCAACAAACACATAGCCCTTAGAATGCTCACTATAGCGAATGAAGATACACTTCTTTCCTCTAGGGCCCAACTTCCCAAACTTATGAGAAGCGTTGTGTATGTAAGCTGCCGAACCCCAAGGCCGCAAATTGCCCAAATCAGGCTTTTTGCCAGTCCACATCTCATATGGGGTGGAAGGAACTGATTTGGAGGGCACACGGTTAAGGATGTAGGCAGCAGTCAATAAAGCATCTCCCCAATAAGAAATGGGAAGATTAGCTTGCGCCATCATTGATCTAACCATGTCAAGCAATGTGCGATTCTTCTCTCCGCTACACCATTTTGCTGCGGAGTCTTAGGAATTGTCAATTGCCTGATGACTCCTTTTTCCTCACAGAGCACTTTAAATTGCTCAGATAGATACTCACGTCCTCGGTCAGTCCTTAGAGCCTTAATGCTCCTGTCTAATTGATTCTCAACCTCATGAACATACCGTCTAAAGCAATCCAACGCTTCTGACTTGTGAGAAATCAAATAAACATGACAAAACGCGTGCAATCATCTATAAATGTGATGAAATAAGGGGCTCCATGTCTTGCCCTCACATTCATTGGTCCACATATATCAGAACGAATAAGTTGCAATGGGACTGATGCCCTTATGGCTTTCCCAAATGGTTTCCTTGTTGCCTTACCAGCAAGACTGTGCTCACAAGTGGGCAAAGTGACTCTAGCGAGTGGGCCTAAAAGACCTTCTCTAGCCAATCTAGTCATCCTGTCTTGCCCTATGTGGCCTAATCTAGCATGCCATCTTAAAGAATCATTATCACAAAAAAATGCAACATTAGAAACAGAGCCATTGGCGTTTTTATAAAGACTAGAATCATTCACATCCAAAACTAAAAAACCATCTGAAAGATAACCAAAAACATAAAAAATTGTTCCCAAATAAATGCTAATACCATTATTCTCAAAACAGAAACTAAAACCAAGGCTCATCATGCTAATAACTGAAACTAAGTTTCGCCGAATATCCGGAGCATAAAGAACATCATGAAGATACAAGGTGCGCCCTCATCGCATTTCCAGCTTGAATGTGCCAATGCCCAGCACCTCCACACTGGACTCGTTCCCCATGTAAACTTTTCTGCTCCCAGCAGGTACTCGGCGATACTCAACGAACCCTACTCTGTCCCTCGCGATGTGGTCTGTTGCTCCGGAGTCTACAACCCAAAAATGAGGAGAATGAGCAATTAATGCTTGACTAGACACAAAGCATTGAATGCGAGAAATTAAGTAAGGGAGTACCTTCTTCGGCTCAGGGCAATCCCAAGCGAAGTGTCCTTCTTTGTTACAGTTAAAGCATGTCAATTTAGCCTTTGCCTTCTTACCACCTCTCGTGCCCCTACGCTTGAAATTTCTAGCGCCATTGGGCTTAAGCGCAGCTGCTGCTTGCTTCTTAGGGGCACCTTCTGCTTTTCCACGTTTGAACTAAGAAGTCCTACGTGAGCTTGACTCAACCACGATAGCAGAACCATCAGACTTAGCCGCCTCAAGGCGCTCAGCCTCTAGCTCCAAATGACGCGATATGTCTTCGAATGTTTTCACACTCTCATTATGCATCATGTTCTGCTTCATCTGCTCCCAAGAATTTGGCAGAGAGCGAATCACAGCTTGTACTTGCTGCTCTTGAGTCAAATTGTGCCCAACAGCCGCAAGCTCACGTATCATGGCTGACATGACCCTCAAATGCTGTTTCATCGAGTGATGCGCCCTTTTCTGATATGAGTCAAACTTCATAGTTAGCCCACGTAGCTTTGCCAAAGAGGTAATACCAAACTTTTGCTTGAGAGCTTCCCACATCTCAAATGCAGTCGGGCAATGCTCAAACTCACTAATCAAGTCGTTGTGCATGCTGCTCAACATAGTAAAGCACGCACACCGATCTTTGTTACGCCAAGTCTGAAAGGCTTCAAGATCACGACGATGTTGAGTTGTATTGCCCTGCTCTGGCTCAACCATCACTTGTTCAAGTGTGGTCAACACTTCTTGCTCATTGAGGAGGTATTGGATCTTACGGCGCCATATGTCATAATTGTCGCCATCCAATTTCTCTCCCTTAGTTAAGTCTGCCACCACTGTCTTAGCAGCCATTTCTACATACAGAGTAAACAAATGCGCAGGGGAAATTAATGATAGCAACACAAAAAAAATTATTTTGCAGCAAAAAAGAATTTAAATTAAATAATGATAATTTTACACATGTCTCAAGATCGAATATTTGCTATGCTCGTAATCATCTCTTGCACCTCTAGTGATAATTATCAAAATTTAATTTAATTCCATGCGCAAAAAACAATCAATCAATCTCCCACTACTTATAGCATATACAAAGCATGATAAATTCCATACAATAGCATCTTAATATAAATTTACAAACAATTCATGCTATATAATGTGTACATATATATATATATATATATAAATATATACATGATTAAGAAAACACGAAAATACCCAACTATGCTCTGATACCAATGTAAATCAGCAGTATAACGCAGCGGAATAAAAATTATGGTCATACCTTTCATGCAGAGTCTGAATAGAAAGGATCTCGTGGGTAAATCACGTGCTTCCTGACTCTAATCAGTCAACTCAGCAGTGGGGTGATATTACAACAGTGAATATCACCCACACAAATCACAGTGCAAATGACTTTGATCGTTTTTTTTTTGGAGAGAGTCAGAATATGGAAAATTTCTATATTTTAGACTTGACAGGAGGGTCTCAATTTATACATGTATAAGGGAGAGAGGAAAAGCCTCCAGCCTTTATGGCTGGTCATTAATGCACCATTAACCTCTGCAATAAAAGCAGGAGTTACAAACCCCATTAATGCAGGAGTTACAAACCCCATTAACGCAGGAGTTACAGTTATAAATTCAAAGCATTGAAATGGTCATGCCACATGGGCGCCCATTTCTAACAGGTTGTTTAAGTTGTGACAATCTCTTGTGTTTTTTGAGAAAAAAAGAAAATTGGATTATATTCATTAGATTCACATAAAGTATTAATTATTGATGATGATTAGATTGTATTTTGTCTATCAAATTTATTTGGTAATGTTTCTTGGAAAAAATAGTTATTAAGACAATGTTTACTAATGGTATTTCTATTTAAGGAAGCAAATAAAAAAAAAACTGAGTGTCGTTTTTTTTTTTTTTTTTCTTCCTTTGTGTATTTTAAGTGACATTTTTAATATTATAAATATTTTACAATACTGATATGTCATAAATTTTACTAACTGCGTCAATAGTTGCCAATGCACCCAATTTATGTCATAAAGCTACAATACAGATATAAATTATAATATTGTGATTTGAGTTTAATTTATGTTATTGGTTGATTTTGTTTGTCTACAATTAAATTGTTATTTTTAAAAACTTATTCAATCAAGTAATAAATTATTTAACATTCTCTTTCACAATATAAATATTAATTACCATATCACCCATATTATGCAAGGGATTATTTGTGTGTTTTTATTTTTCTGTTAAAAAATAAATGTCTATACTTTTATCTTAAATATTGATTAGTTTGAAGAATGTCTATACATTTTAAAAGGTAATATATATATATATATATACATAATATGTAAGTATAATATTTTTACTTTATAACATTTATAAATGCATAATATATATGTTGTTCATCAATTAAAATACTAACTATTATGTTGATAATACATGAATGCTGATAGAAGACCCACAACAATTTAGATTTAGTTATGATATATTTTATTTATTCAATGAATTTCGAATAAATGTAATAAATTTTTATTTTTATTGCTTCTATTATGAAATGTCAATATTTTCTTTCAAAATTACGTATAATTTATACTAGCAATTTAAAAATATATTTGACATAATCATAAATAATTTATTAAAATCTAATCTCATGCATAGTACGGGTGATATGTTAGTATATATATACACGCATGTGGGTTGGACTTGGATTGAGCTGAGTGCGCATTTGAGCTAATACAATATATATATTGATTTTCTGTAAGATTCATTTCCTTTTGTAATTAATTATGATTAAGGAATTAACTAGCCGTTTCATAATTCAAGGAATTTGACTGATTAATAATTCAAGGGATTTGTTTGATCAAATTCTTATTTATGCTTATCTTATTTTCAGACTTGGAATTATAAATATACGTTTTACTAGTAGTTTAGTAATATAGAAAAAGTTATGTCTACTTCTTTGTTTTTGCCACATAATTTCTTAGTTTTTTGGGACTATTTCTTAGACGAGTTCAAGTCTTACTTAGTGGGTGCACACCATCAGAACTCGCCATTATATTCTGAAAAACGACCGCCAGCAACTATTTGCACCAAGTGGGACAGAATTGTTTCTTAAGGACAGCGAATTGACTTCAGCACTTCGATTCAATTTTTTTTCTATCTTTATTCTGCTTTTATCTTCTCACATCTATCTCACTTTGTTAATCAAACAGAATTTTTATATATTTTTCCAACAATAACCAATTCTCAAAGTCATTTTTAATGACTCAAGAATTTCAATCTAAAAAAATGACAAAATCAAATTAGGAAGCACTATCTAGGAACAAAGCAACCCCCCCCCCAAAAAAAAAAAAAAAAAAAAAAATGAAACACTAATAATTTACAAAAATTTGGATGACAAACGTCTTTACCGATATTTTCATCTTTACCATTATTTTTAACTCCCTCCATGAGAAACGATTTTGAAAGAAACTAAAAATGAATGAGACCGGTGTTACCAAAAAAGCTACTACCCTTGCGAATTATGTTTTGGAGTGCAAGTTTTGAAACATTGTCCACATTCATTCCAAAATGATAAATTTAACAATCCAGAGCAATTCCAAAAATCTTTCCTAATATATTTCATAAAGGGAGTAAACAAAATCAAATATAACAAATTAAAATTTAAGATGAGCGAAGGTTTGATGGGACAAAACGTCACAAATGAATAATAATGCTGCAAAACATGTTGCTACATGATTAATTTGAAAAAAAAAAAAAAAAAAAAAAAAATCTAAATTTTTTTGGATGTCTATTTTTTGTTAAAGAAAATCACTATAAAATATTTGAAATTCTTATAGTATAATATACATAAATCTACTCTTATCATACCACATTTTAAAACATGTAGCGTATCATGTTACCATTCGACATACTGGAAAGATCCAAGTTTAAGGTAGCTAAAAAAATTTCTGGATATTAAAGATTTTTTTTCATAAATATTATATTTTTTAAGTATACTTATGTCAGGTGTATCTAAAAATTAAAAAAAATTACTTAAAATATTAAAAAAAATTCAGTAAAACAAAAAAAATAAAAAAATAAAAAAACTTAAATTTTCTAAAAAATAAATCATGAGTTATGAAACCAACCAACCAAGCTATTGTTGCTTTAATATCCAGTTTGGTAGGACCATGTCCACAATCTTGATAGTGAATTACTTGCTTCGCAATAATGTCAAAAGCTTTGGCTATTACATTGTACAAGAAATTTCCCATGTCAAAGTGCTCATTTTACCTTCCTCTTTCTGAATGCTTTCCTTGTTTAAGGGAATTTCCTTGTTTAAGGGAATTTTTTTTTTCTTTAGGGAGAATTTTGATAAAAATAAAAAAATAAAAAGTTAATAGATTATTTAGGGAGAAAATATTATGAATTTTAAATAATTTATTAAATTCTTTACTAAACTTCTTATATGAGTGTAAACTTTTTTGATAAAAAATTTAATCTATTATTTAAAATTTCTAACATAATTATGCCCAGTGCCTATAACATTTTCCATTATTAAAAGTGTGGCAGTTATGTGGATAATGATCACCGATTGTAAAGGTTGCCGGTTTGGGTACGGGGTATCCGCTGTGAGACAGGATCTGAAATTTATTAAACGATGCCGCATTGCCATGTCGGTCACTCAATACTATTTTATTTTTTTTTAGGGAGCAGTTTGTCTGAGATCAATTAGACGGTATTGTTCGGTTTATAGGGATGCATTATAAGTCTCGTTTTGATAACTTAAATTATTTAATATATAAAATTCGTCGAGTACTATATGTCTGTAAAAAATTACGTTGGTCGGATATCGATATCTATCTCATTGGATTAGTTTTTTGTCAACTATTAATTTGTTTACCGTTCATTTTTTTATATAAAACTAATTTGATCACATAACTATCGATATCCGATCAATATAATTTTTTTTACAAATATATAATACTCGACAAATTTTACACATTCAACGGTTCAAATTAGTAAAACGAGACCCGTAATGAGCCTTCACTAGCCAAACAGCACCATACATCTTAGACAAATTTAAAAAGTAAAGTTTTTTTTTAATTTTTCCAAATAAGTCAAAAAAAAGTTTACTATTTACCATTTTTTAACTTTTATTTTTCTAGACCTTTTTTTTTTCTTTTTAAATTTTAAATTTTTTTATTCATCTCGTGGATCTAAATATATAATCCTAATTTTTTAAAAAAAAAAATTTAAAAAAAAACTCACAAACCTCAAACAGGATGAAGAGCCAACCATTGCATAGGCAATGTGTTGTTTTATTATTATCATTATTTTTGGATTGTGTTAAATCCTACTCGTATCTTTTTATTTTAAATTTATATTAAAATCATTTCAATATTAACTCAAAAGATTTATTTATGAAAAAATATATATATATATATATTAACTCAAAAGATTTATTATTTCATACTATTGTGAAATTTTATTTTTAAATTTTATTCAATTTGTGTCACATTAACATATCATTTCAAAAAAAATAAATGAAATTGGTTCATATATTGGTTATTAAAGAAATAAATGAAATTGGTTCATATATTGACATGCATTTGAGGAAAATGAAATGGAATATGGAATTGGTGTTCTATGGCAATATAAAAGTATGAATGTTTTATCCCGAGCATTGTATATGTACATGAACTTATATCTTTGTTAACTCTCATATATTGTGTTAAATTATTCCTACTAGGCTGTGGCTTACTCTATTTGGGAAAAATATTTTCAGGTGTAGATAGCATTCCTCCACCTAGGTAATAGCATTGAAGGGGCTTTTGGGAAGCAAAAGTTTCTTTGTTTTGTTTCATTTTTGTATAGCCTAGGACTTAAATTGTATGAGCTAGTCTCATTTTTGTTGTAACCAAGTCAAGACTTGGAAGGATGTAAGCTTATAGGGCATTTGTTTATGTTAAACTTTTTGTACTATTTACGTTATGGAATGAAAGAACGTTATACTCTAATTTATACTGTCATTCAGATATGCTTTTGGGTCATATTTATTGTGTACTTTTTGGGGCGTTACATACACGCGTGTGGGTTGGACTTGGATTGAGCTGAGTGTGCATTTAAGCTAATACAATATATATATATATATTTTTCCTCTCATTGATTTTTTGTAAGATTCATTTTCTTTTGTAATTAACTATGATTAAGGAATTAACTAGCCGTTTCATAATTCAAGAGATTTGACTGATTCATAATTCAAGGGATTTGTTTGATCAAATCCTTATTTATTCTTACCTTACTTTCAGACTTGGAATTATATATATACGTTTTACTAATAGTTTAGTAATATAGAAAAAAGTTATCTCTTCTTCTTTGTTTTTCCCACATAATTTTTTGGTTTTTTTGGACTATTTTGTAGACGAGTTCAAGTCTTACTTAGTGAGTGCACACCATCAGGACTCGCCATTATATCCTGAAAAACAACCGCCAGCAACTATTTGCACCAAGTGGGGCAGAATCGTCTCTTAAGGACAGCGGATTGACTTCTGCGCCTCGGTTCAATTCTTTCTCTATTTTTATTTTGCTTTTATCTTCTCATATCTATCTCAAATTGTTAATCAACCAGAATTTTTATGTATTTTTCCAACAAGAACCAATTCTCAAAGTCATTTTTAATGACTCAGGAGTTCCAATCTAAAAAAATGACACAAAATCAAATTAGGAAGCACTATTAAGAAATGTTTTTTTACACTCTATTCCGATCACATGATGAAAAAAAAAAAAAATGGTTGTTTAAGTTGTGACAATCTCTTGTGTTTTTTGAGAAAAAAAGAAAATTGGATTATATTCATTAGATTCACATAAAGTATTAATTATTGATGATGATTAGATTGTATTTTGTCTACAAATTTATTTGGTAATGTTTCTTGGACAAAATAGTTATTAAGACAATGTTTACTAATGGTATTTCTATTTAAGAAAGCAAATAACAAAAAAAACTGAGTGTCGTTTTTTTTTTTTTCTTCCTTTGTCTATTTTAAGTGACATTCTTAATATTATAAATATTTTATAATACTGATATGTCATAAATTTTACTAACTGCATCAATAGTTGCCAATGCACCCAATTTATGTCATAAAGCTACAATACAGATATAAATTATTATATTGTGATATGAGTTTAATTTATGTTATTGGTTGATTTTGCTTGTTTACAATTAAATTATCGTTTTTAAAAACTTATTCAATCATGTAATAAATTATTTAACATTCTCTTTCACAATATAAATATTAACTACCATATCACCCATATTATGCAAGGAATTATTTGTGTGTTTTTATTTTTCTGTTAAAAAATAAATGTCTGTACTTTTATCTTAAATATTGATTAGTTTGAAGAATGTCTATACATTTTAAAAGGTAAAATATATATATATATATATATATATACATAATATGCAAGTATAATATTCTTACTTTATAACATTTTATAAATGCATAATATATATGTTGTTCATCAATTAAAATACTAACTATTATGTTGATAATACATGAATGCTGATAGAAGACCCACAACAATTTAGATTTAGTTATGATATATTTTATTTATTCAATGAATTTCAAATTAATGTAATAAATTTTTATTTTTATTGCTTTTATTATGAAATGTCAACATTTTCTTCAAAATTACGTATAATTTATACTAGCAATTTAAAAATATATTTGACATAATCATAAATAATTTATTAAAATCTAATCTCATGCATAGTACGGGTGATATGTTAGTATATATATACACGCATGTGGGTTGGACTTGGATTGAGTTAAGTGCGCATTTGAGCTAATACAATATATATATTGATTTTCTGTAATTTCCTTTTGTAATTAATTATGATTAAGGAATTAACTAGTCGTTTCATAATTTAAGGGATTTGACTGATTAATAATTCAAGGGATTTGTTTGATCAAATTCTTATTTATGCTTATCTTATTTTCAAACTTGGAATTATATATATATACGTTTTACTAGTAGTTTAGTAATATAGAAAAAGTTATGTCTACTTCTTTGTTTTTGCCACATAATTTCTTAGTTTTTTTGGACTATTTCTTAGACGAGTTCAAGTCTTACTTAGGGGGTGCACACCATCAGAACTCGCCATTATATTCTGAAAAACGACCGCCAGCAACTATTTGCACCAAGTGGGGCATAATCGTTTCTTAAGGACAGCGAATTGACTTCAGCACTTCGATTCAATTTTTTCTCTATCTTTATTATGCTTTTATCTTCTTACATCTATCTCAATTTGTTAATCAAACAGAATTTTTATATATTTTTCCAAAAATAACCAATTCTCAAAGTCATTTTTAAGAGCAGTGCTAGAGAGCTCGAATTGAGCCCCCCCCCCCCCCCCCCGAATCCCCCTAATCGACGAAACGACGTCGTTTCGTCGTTTAATTTTTTTTTTTTTCTCAATCAGAAAATCAGAGGCAGAAGGAAGAAGACGAAGGAAGACGAAGGAAGAAGAAGCAGAAGAGAGGAAAGAAAGAGGAGGAGGAAGAAGGAGGGACTGGAGGGGGCTAATAAATTGGGCTGGAGGCGGAGGTATGGGCGGAGAAGGCAGAGGCGGAGACGACGATCGGCCTGCGACGACGATCGGGCAGAGGCAGAGGCGCCGAGCTGCGACGACGGCGGGCGGAGCTGCGACTGCGAGGACTGGAGGCCGGAGCTCCTCCTCTTCCTAGCCCGACTCCCCTCTCTCTCTCTCTCTCTCTCTCTCCTGAAATTAGGGGGATTCGGGGGCGGGGAGAAATTAGGGGGAAAAAACATTTCTCCATTTTTAATGACTCAAGAATTTCAATCTAAAAAAAATGACAAAATCAAATTAGGAAGCACTATCTAGGAACAAAGCAACCCCCAAACCAGCAACATCCACCACCCCCCCCCAACCCAAAAAAAAAAAAAAAAAAAACAAAACAAAACATGAAACACTAAGGTGCCGTTTGGTAACATTTACGTTTTCAATTTTCTGTTTATATTTATAAAAATTTTAAAAACTCAAATAAAAACTTGTTTGGTAAATTTTTGACTTATAAATCAATGATCTCATTTTATAAATTTGGCTAAAAAATGAAAACACAAAAAATGAGTTTACATTTTGAGTTTTGAATTTTTTTTTTTTTTACCACCCAACACTAGCCACCACCCGCCACCATTTTCCATTACCGTCTTCCGCCACCACCACCCACGTGCCACCCACTCGCCACCACCACCCGCCCCTTGCCACTACCACCACCACCACCACCACCCACCACCCGCCACTACCATCCACCATTCACCACCACCACTCACCACCCATCTACCACCACCACCCACCACCCACCACCATTACCCATCCGCCACCCACCTGCCACCACCACCACCACTCACTCGCTACCACCCACCACCCACCACCCGCCACCACCACCACCACCACCACCACCACCATCACCCACCCACCCACCACCACCACCCGTCATCCGCCACCCACCTGCCACCACTCCCAGCCACCACCACCACCCACTCGGTACCACCTATCACCCGCCACCATCACCCACCCGCCCACCACCACCACTCGCCACCACCACCCACCCGCCACCCACCACTCACCATCACCACTTTCCACCATTGTCTTCCGCCGCCGCCGCCGCCACCACCAGCCACTTGCCACCATTTTCGACCATCGTCTTCTGCCGTCATCACCCACCACCTGCCACTATTTTCTACCACCGTCTTCCACCACCACCACCCGCCATTATTTTCCACCACCGTCTTTCGCCGCCACCACTCATCTCCACCCACCACCCGCCACCACTTGCCATTTCTTACTTTTTTTTATATATTTTTAAATTTTTTTAAACATTTTGTCTAAACTAAACGCGTTTGTAGTTTATGTTTTTCTAAAAATAAACAAAAAATAAATAAAAACCAATTTATAAAATTTTTATAAATATAAACTAAAAACGTAAACGTTACCAAACAGGCCCTAATAATTTACAAAAATTTGGATGACAAACATCTTTACCAATATTTTCATCTTTACCATTATTTTTAACTCCCTCCATGAGAAACGATTTTAAAAGAAACTAAAATTAAATGAGACCGCCGTTACCAAAAAAGCTACTACCCTTGCGAATTATATTTTGGAATGCAAGTTTTGAAACATTGTACACATTCATTCCAAAATGATAAATTTAACAATCCAGAGCAATCCCAAAAATCTTTCCTAATATATTTCGTAAAGGGAGTAAACAAAATCAAATATAACAAATTAAAATTTAAGATGAGTGAAGGTTTGATGGGACAAAACGTCACAAATGAATAATAATGCTGCAAAATATGTTGCTACATGATTAATTTGAAAAAGAAAAAGAAAAAATCTAAATTTTATTGGATGTCTATTTTGTAAAAGAAAATTACTATAAAATATTTGAAATTCTTATAGTATAATCTACATAAGTCTACTCTTATCATACTACATTTTAAAACATGTAGCGTATCATGTTACCATTCGACATACTGGAAAGATCCAAGTTTAAGGTAGCTCGATAGATCGGATTATGAGCCGAAAGGTGTGAGATTAAAAAAACCAACTTTCAGCTTGATGCAAATTTCATGGAATTCATACCGGGTACCTAGGAGGTCAATTAATGGAAAAGAGTAGGCCAGCCAAGAACCTGAGGTGGTTGCACTTCAAACTGGGGACACTTTCACTACCCCAAAGAGACAAGGAAATTCCCTTAAACCAGGAAAGCATTCAGAAAGAGGAAGGTAAAATGAGCACTTTGACATGGGAAATTTCTTGTATAATGTAATAGCCAAAGCTTTTGACATTATTGCGAAGCAAGTAATTCACTATCAAGATTGTGGACATGGTCCTACCAAACTGGATATTAAAGCAACGATAGCTTGGTTGGTTTCATAACTCAGGATTTATTTTTTAGAAAATTTAAGTTTTTATTTTTTATTTTTTTTGTTTTACTGAATTTTTTTTTAATATTTTAAGTAATTTTTTTAATTTTTAGATACATCTGACATAAATATACTTAAAAAATATAATATTTATGAAAAAAATCTTTAAAAAATTCACTACATGCCAGAAATACAAAAATTCAATACATTTTTCATATTCTTGTGTATTTATTAATTTTTTAAAATATTTTTTTACAAATATTTTACTTTTTAGATACATCTAAGTAAGGTGCATCTAAAAGAATATAAAAATTGTTCAAAATTTTAAAAATATTAACTAAAAAAAAAAAAAAAAGGAAAGACTAAAATACTCAATTTTCAGAAAATTAAATTCAAAAAATTGAAATCAAACACACTGATGTGATTTAAAGTCCAATTTCTCCTACCAAGCAATATATTTTGGCTATCACCACCTAAGGTTATTAAGTTTATGGTCCTACCAAACTGGATATTGAAGCAACGATGTAATTTAAAGTCCAATTTCTCCTAGCAAGCAATGTGTTTTGACTATCACCACCTAAGGTAAGTTAGATAAAAACCAACAATGTATTATTAAGTTCTCATAGATTAGGGCAGTATAATGAATCTAGGCTCATACGCCCTTATTATTGAGACAATCATGAAGGGATGCAATATGGTAACTACCCACAAGATCCTACAATGTGGTAACATACCACGACATTCATAATGTACATTCAGACAATATTGTCCACGGATCATAACAATCTGAAGTCCTACCTCAAGATATTAAGGGAACACAATGATATTCATAAGCTAAAGCGATCAATTAAGACAACATGGATTTAGGCATTTAACTCTAGGTAATATGATCATTTTCACATATTGTAGCAAACTATCATTTTCATGCTAGACAGCATGGCAACCTATCCGCAACAATGGTTGCTCTGTATATATAATTTAAGTTAAAAACTAAACATTGAGGTAGGTCTTACATTCAAGGAACTAAATGTTGATATAAAATGATGGAATGAAATCTAGATGTGACTATCAATTAAGATGACATGGTAACAAAGCAGCAATTCATCTGGCAACAATTAAAATCCCATGAAACAAATATTTAAGGAACATGAAAAGCTAACAGTCCCACAACAAACCAAAAACTAATTAACTATCAATTTGTAGAAATGAAAAGTATCATCAGAATATTCCAGTAATGAGTGGAGATAATATTGAATGTAAAAGCTTAATTAAAGAATTTATTTATTGATGAGAGTTCAATTTGAAGAATTTATAACCAACCCTGACAATTAATTTTTCTTTCTCTTTTTTTTTTTTTTTTTTCTTGACAATTTAAGTAATTATCACCATAAAATTCAGCAGTCAGAACAACTTATGCATGGGCATTTACTTAGGCTAGAAGAACTATAATATTTAGCAATCAATTAAATGTTACCTAGGAAACCAAGTACAACAAATACCATTTACATCATAAAACACTTCGGATTATTCTCAAAATTTTAGTTGGGGCTCAAATTTTCTTTATACAACAGTTTTTACCCAATGAAAATCCTTCCAAATATATTCTGAATGATCTTTTTGTGCAAGAGAAAATGTAAGCAAACACGAAATCCAAAATACAAAGAAAAAACATACAACAAGACCCTTAAAAAGCATGTCCAGTACATATCCTAGTCTCATTGTTCTGCATAGATATTTTTATCTTGATTGGAACATAAGGATACTCCATAACAACACACAAACAAACCAGTTGACTTTCACATTATCATTTATCGCAATCTATTCACTGTTTTTTTAGGTTTTGGATAACCTAGCAACCACAAATCCACACACAATTTTGTTAAATACTGCTCATTCAATAAAGATTGAAAACCATAGTTAGCAAGCTCTTATTAATCCAAGCCAATTAAAGAATGTCAAACCTTGTCGATTAGAGATATGATCAAGAAAGCTTCATCACCTCCAATGATCAAAACAACAAGTTCATTCAAACTAAGATCCTCTTTTATCTCTCGTCCAAAACAAAACCAAATGAAATCCAAATTCAACACAATAAAACCCTAGAGAAAAAAGTTTACAGAACAAAAATTCGTGGCGTTACCAATAACAGAGGGATCCGAACTCGGACGATTGAGGTCAGAGAAATCAATCAAGCTCCGGGAGCACCAGATCGGTAGCGGTAGAGCTTGCCGAAGACGTGGAGAGCGGTGACGAAGCCGATGAAGCAGAGGCTCATGACGAGGACGACGGTCGGGCTGATCTTGAGGCCTGGGGCGTCGTCAGTGTAGAACCTGAGGACGTTGCTTCCGGTGCCGCCGCCGTTGAATCCAGCGGAGCCACCAGCGGAGGAGGAGGAGGAGCCGAGGCGGCGGCGACGCATACCGGCGGTGGCGGCGGCGGAGCCGCGGGGAGCCATGCCGGCGACTGGGCCGGGGCGGGTGTTGGAGGAGGAGGATGATTGGGATTGCGATGTGCCCCTCGCCATTGTTGAAACAGTGCGGAGATTTCGAGACTTGAGCGATGAAGAAAATGGAAACGAGAGAGAGAGAGGTGTAATTATTGGGTAGTTGGGGGCTATTTAATGAATTTTATAGCTGTTAATTCATGGGTGCTATTTAATGAATTTTATAGTTGTTAATTATTACGTGTTACACTTAGCGTTCTTAAATAATTTATTAAACATTTTACAAGCGTGGGATTTAAACATATGTAGATTTATGTGTATCTTATACTCATATAAAAATTTTAATAAAAATAAAAGAAAAAAATTAATAGATTATTTAGAGAGAAAATATTATAAATTTTAAATAATTTACTAAATTTTTACTAAATTTCTTATATAAGTGTAAATTTTTTTCACACCTATAAAAAATTTAATCCATTATTTAGAATTCCTAACATAATTATACCCAGGGCCTATAACATTTTCCATTATTAAAAGTGTGGCAGTTATGTGGATAATGATCACCGATTGTGAAGGTTGCCGGTTTGGGTACGGGGTATCTGCTGTGAGACAGGATCTGCAATTTATTAAACGATGCCGCATTGCCATGTCGGTCACTCAATACTATTTTACTTTTTTTTAGGGAGCAGTTTGTCTGAGATCAATTAGACGGTATTGTTCGGTGGTTTACAGGAGCCATCATGAGTTTCGTTTTGATAACTTAAATCATTTAATATATAAAATTTGTCGAATATTATATGTTTATAAAAAATTACGTTAGTCGGATATCGATAATTATCTCATTGGATCAATTTTTTGTCAACTGTTAATTAGTTTACCGTTCATTTTTTTATACAAAGCTAATTTGATCACATAACTATCGATATCTGATCAATGTAATTTTTTTACAGGTATATAATACTCGACAAATTTTACACATTTAACAATTTAAATTAGTAAAACGAAACCCGTGATGCGCCTTCACTAGTCAAACAGCACCATAGATCTTAGAAAAATTTAAGTAAAATTTTTTTGATTTTTTTCAAATAAGTCAAAAAAAAGTTTACCATTTACCATTTTTTAACTTCTATTTTTCTAGACCTTTTTTTTTTCTTTTTAAATTTTAAATTTTTTTATTCATCTCGTGGATCTAAATATATAATCCTAATTTTTTTTTAAATTTTTTTTTTTAAAAAACTCACAAACCTCAAACAGGATGAAGAGCCAACCATTACATAGGCAATGTGTTGTTTTATTATTATTATTATTTTTGGATTGTGTTAAATACTACTCGTATCTTGTTATTTTAAATTTATATTAAAATCATTTCAATATTAACTCAAAAGATTTATTTATGAAAAAATATATATATATTAACTCAAAAGATTTATTATTTCATACTATTGTGAAATTTTATTTTTAAATTTTATTCAATTTGTGTCACATTAACATATCATTTCAAAAAATAATTTACACTTAGTTTAGTGTTGAAAAAAAAAATAAAAAAATTTGCTAGTTAGATTAATTGAAACTAGTCTCTACTAGATTAAACTATTTATAAAAACATTTGATATCAACTTATTATTTTCCTAATTTACAAACTTATATTTATTATATTGACTTTAAAATAGTAGACAAAAATATATTATGTTCGATTTTTAAAAAAAAAAAATTCTATATTAGTGTTAAAATTCTATTTTCAATGCTTTGTCAATTAGTTAAACGGAATTATATAAATGAATCAAAAAAAGAAATTCTAATACACACTCTTTTAAAAATGGTAAACCATATACATAATTAATTACATTATTTTTTTCTTTATTGATGGTTAATTTTTTTTCTTTAATTATAATATTATTTTAATTATGCCTTATGTTATATTTAACTATGACATTTTTTTTTAATTATGACTCAAAAAATTAAAATTATATATATATTTTTTTAGTTTATTAATTAGTGTTACCCATCAAAAAAAATATTATGATGAATAGTGGTTAATGTGCCCAAATTCAACAATTTTGTGTGTGTGTGTGTTTTTTTTAATTTTATAATCTGATATTTGGACTACTTTACACATACTTTAACTAATTTTAAATTCTGAAATTATCAATTAAACAAATTTTCAATACCGTCCAGATTTGGGATGTTTAACCTTAAATTCAACAATTACCACTCGCTTACATTTAAATAAGACTCGGGCCTCATTATTAAATTCTCTCCGATTTAAATTTAAATTTGAGAGAAGCTTAAATAAATAATAAAAAAAATTATCAGTTGTCACCATCCAAACGGACCTCAAATCAGTTCCAATAAGAATATCTAAGAAGAAAAAAATGAAAACATAAAAAAATAAATAAAGCAAGCAATCGTTGAGATGGAGGAGATGTTTGGTTACAACGGTGTCCAATTATTCAACAAAAAAGTTACACATATGGTTAGAAAATTAAGAGCCATTAAAAAATTAATAAATAAAAATAAAAAACTAGCTAATTAATGAGGTCGGTTGGTTGGTGATTCAGGATGGGTAAGGTAGCGAAGGATTTTTTTTTACAGTAATACTAGGTGTCATGAAAATAATCATAAAAATTTTATGACATTTGAATTACATTTAGAATAAAACATCACACATTAATCAAACTAATCTAAAGAACATAAATTTTTCTTGATCATTTTTATGAAAATTTTTTCACGATCCCTAACTTTTCTCTTTTTTTTAAATCACCAAATGTTCGAGTGAGCTTACGTACACTTCGATTAATTTTGAACTCACTCAAAGCATAGATCGGGCAAATCTCTAACAGAGCCCACGACGCAGTGTGAGCTTTAGTAGCTTTGGCTGCTGGGACGAAGACTTTGCTTGGTGCGATGGTGATGGTGAGGAGGGTCGCTGTTTGGGTCCGATGCAAGTGCGTAGTGAGATATGGCTACTGATATAAGAAGCACTCCCAAACACAACACTGCATAACATTGCCGACCCAGTTTCCCAACCATTCCCATTCCTCCCTCTTCCATATCTCTCTCTCTCTAAAATCTCTCTCTTTATTGATGAAGTATCTTTGAACTGGCAAATCTATATCTCTATAGATTAAAATGGATATATACATATATATATATGATGCATGTATGTGTTTTACAGATGAAAGAGGGACATATACATACATCATATATAAACACATCAGATGAAAGAGGGAGAAACGGATGGCGCCACCAGGCGGCAGCCGCTGGAAAGACACAGAAACTGTGGGTTGTTTTTTTAATGCGCTTTTTTGTTTGCAGAAAATTGCAAAATTCGGATTTTTTTTCTTCTGTCGTTTTCTCTGCGCTAGAAACTGCCTTTTTCTCCCTCTTTCACACACCAAGTTGGTGTTGGCTTGTGAAGTTGTGAGGAATAATGATGGGCTGTGCGTTTGTTCGGTGAAGTGAAGCACATCCTTTTTCATTTTTATAATTTTTTTTATTACGCTTCAAAAATTAGATTTATTTTTAAAATTTAGAGATGTATCAGCAATGTAATTGATTGATATGTGTAAAAAGTATTATATATAATTTTTTTTCCATGCTTATAATTGAGTATTTAAGTCAATTTACGTACTTCTTGACTAATTCTAGGATCACGAGGTTAGTTGATGGATTTGGGAAAAAAATTTGAAAAAATATTTAAAAAAATAAGTAAAATATGAATAAAATATAACTACATTTAACACCACTTTTTCTTTTCAAATTTATGAACCAAATATAATTTGAAACTAATGACTGAACAAACTTCTAATGTACTTGAATTGACTCGAACTCAAGATTTTTAATCTTATTTTCAAAGATTTACCACTTAGCTAGGGTTGTGAAGCACATCCTTCTTCAATAATTATTATAAAAAAATTATTTATACATGATATAAATTAGTATAAGTAAGAATTATATCAAACATTCTGATACAAATTTTAAAATTAAAAAAAAAAAATTGTAAGTAATTCCATAAATGGCACCAATTAGCCTCATTCTCTACTCTAGGTTATGTTAAGTTGTGTTTGGATGTTAAATTTTAGTGTAAATTTATGTAAATAAAGGAAATTAAAAAGAAAATGCTTAAAATAAAGTGGTTTTTTTGGGTTAAAATAGTGTAGGATCATCTATTCTTTTATCTCAAGACACCATCCAGCATTAAACCCTGTCTTAAAATTTTTACATTTTAAAACATGTAATTTAATAATTATAAATGTTTTTAAGTAGAAGGATATAAGAATTTGTAGGCAGCGATTTATTTAGGCTTTGTGTTGGTCTCTTCTCTTTTTCAACGGGCTTCCACCAAAAAAAAAAAAAACAAAGATCATCAAAATTCTGATGGGGTCGTGTGCGTTCGTTTTGGACCATTGGGTCAATTTTGGTTTGGGTTGGGCTCACCTTGTCCCAAATACTGAATAGACTAAAAATTGAAGTTGAAATCTATAGATAATATTTGCCGTATCTTGAGTTGCGCTCACCTGAGCCTGGCCCTAATGAGCCCCACAGCTTGATAACCATGAAAACATTGTGTCACTACTGCACCCACTAAAAAAAATCATTTTCAACCATAAAAAAAAATCATTCTATTTGATTTCGTTTTTTAAATCTGTTGACATTTTATACACTCTGCATTTTCAATCAAAACACTTGTTATTGTCTTTATAATTATACAAATATCATTTGTTAAAGAATTGGGAAGTCCATAAGTGCAAAGCAACATCGACCCAATTTGTCAAGAGAAACTTCAAAGCCCACATACCTAACACTAGAGCCTAACTTACATTTATTTAAAACTCATGTCTACTTAAAAATTTAAGTCCATAAGTGGAGAGCCAATGTTTAGTAAGATCCATCTTTTTTACTCTCTATTTGACGTGAGATTTTTATCTTCACATATACTCCAACATCATTGACATATCATTCTAAATGTGTGTTTTTTTCTTTTTCTTTTTTTTTGTATGAAATTATGTTTTTAACTTATTTTCTTGGGAGATGCACCAATAAATTCCAAATTAATAACATATACACTGTTTAGTCCTAAAAGTTTTCTTATAGACTGAAAGGTCCTATTACAATGTTTCAAATATCAGATTAATGTTTCGAACATTAGATTTCGAACATCAGATTAATGTTTCGAACATTAGATTGATGTGCAAATGGGACTAAATGGAGCATAAGAAAACTTATAGGACTAAATGGTTCAACTTTTCAGAAACTAGGGCTTATGGGTAAATTTTTCTATTTTCTTTTGATATAATATCAGAAATACTAAATATTTCAAAAACATTATCATAAGATGTAAGTGTTGTATAAAATTTTGTTTACTAGTTAATTATTTTACTCATAAGATGTTGGATTCAATTCATCTTTAAAAATAAATAAAAAAATTTAAAAAAAACCCTCAAATTCTAGCAAAAAAAAACTTTAACTATCTTCTACTACAACACCACAACACTCACTAGTGGGTAGGGATCCTATTTGGGTTGGGTCGAATGGCATCCACATCTGCCATCTGTTTAAAATTAGATGAATTGAAAAAAATTAATCTCCATTTATCCACTTAGTTGGTGGATGTTTGATGGATACAATTGTTTTGACGGTTTAAACTCTACAAATTTTAAACATTTTTTCAACTTATAATTCACTACTTTTAAGGCCTTATTTGGCCCAAAATTTTTTATCCTTCATTATTTTTAAAATTATCAGCATATTAGATAGTGAGGGAAGACTTAAAAAAATAGTTTAAGTGATTTAAAAATGCTCTCAACATTGTAGCCCAACCAAAATAAGCAAAATAAAAATCCATCGAAGAAAAGTATGGAATGGTTTTCTTTTCTAGGATAAGGAAAATGAAAATCCATAAAAGAAAGCTATTGAATGGTTCAACACAAGCACATTAACAAACAGATTGTTAATCCTAATAGATTAACAAACAACAATATTTAATATTTAACAAACAAAAATATAAGAGAAGAGAATAGAAGAGAAGAAAAGAAGAGCAGAAGAGAAGAAATTATTTAATATAGTATAAGAATTAAGATAAATGGATAAATTATAAATATACCGCTTGAGTTTGTTTAAAGTACAGATTATTTTTTGTGATTTGAAAAATTACAAATATTCTATTGTCAAATTTTGTTATGTAACAACATTAATTTAAAAAATGAAATTCATAATTACTCTCCTATACAATAATAAAATTATCTAAATTATTAATTGAAACATATTTCTAATATCATTAAAAACTTTTAGTTGATTTCGTGATTTATTAATAAAAGTAGTGATTTTTTATAAAATTAGAAACCTTAGGAGATAAAATGTAATTTTCAAAACTATAAGGGGTGATTCGTATTTTAATCAAATCTCAACAAGTGTATTTGTAATTTATCCAAAATATTTATTTAATTTATTTTTATATTTGTTAGAAATATTAATTGTATAATGTTTGAAAGAAAATATTATAAAATATATATTTAGCAAATATAAATAAAAATTAAAAATAACATTTAATTGTTAAATATACAATAAAATATGATGAATACCATAAATATTATTTTTTTACTATTAACATGGACATACAGTCAGGGACGGAACCAGGATTTTATTATCGGAGGGGCTAAAAGAAAATAATTTTTTTCACCATATACACAAAACATACATGTATATATAATATGATATATATAAATTATATATACATAAAAAAAATTTAAATACCATAGAAACAATTTCTAATAAGATGATGAAGTTTTTTTGGTATAAAATAGAAAGAGAATTCAAGATGGAAGAAGAATGACATTTTTTTTTTATACTGGGGGGCCATTTTATGTATAAAATGATATATATATTTTTTCAAAATTTAATGACAAATAACAATTTTCAGAGAAACAGGAGGGCCATGGCCCTCCATAGTCTTCTCCTAGTTCCGTCCTTACATACAGTGGTGCAGTGGAAAGAATGATGGCTTTCAACACATTAGGTGCTGAGTTCAATTTTTATGAGCACATTTTAAGAATTGTTCACGGTTTGGTTACGGTTAAAAAAAAAAATTAATTCGTCATCTATTTGTGTTTTTATAATTATTTTTGTCAAAAAAATTTATTTTAAATTATGTCGAACAAAAGTTAAGAGACGAACAATTCATCACTCGACTTGCACCGGCAAAAAGTAGAAAATTTCATTCGTATCGATCCCCTCAAAACGATTCATTCGTCCAAAAATTTTATTCCAAAAATTAGGTGATATTTGTGGGGTATTCGAGTCTCTATCACTTCTAACTTTATTTGGTCCCCATCAGTGAATTATAGTTGCCAACTTGCGTAAAATTAGGCGAGACATCACCAATCAATTTCCAAAATTAGGTGAGACATCTAAAAGTCACCAATCAATTTCCAAAATCGCAAATGATAGAAAAAAATTTTTATTACAAATTCATAAAAAAATTTCTAAATTTAATTATTAATATTTATAAAATTTCTTATTAGCTTATAATTACTTTTTCAACACTCCACTGATGTGATATTTTCTATAAAAAAGAATTCTCAAAAAACAAAAATATTATGAATCATTAAAATCTATTTTGAATTTTAGTCTAAAAAATAAATGTGTAATGTAGATTTAAAATTAGTAAAATGTAAATTACATTCACAATAAATATAATTTATTAATTTATTTTTTTAAATAAAATTTCTATATTTATAATGTTATTGCCTCGAAAAGGGGTCTTTGAAATTTCAAGTTGCTTACTAGTACAACTCTCTTTACTTGTTTCCATATGCCTGGAGTCTTAATCAAATTAAATGCCTACAAGGTCTCCTTACTCAAAAGAAGACAAATTTGCTATATATATACAAATAAATAATAGAAAAGTCATAGAATAAATACGACATTTATGTTATTTATTTATTTTTTTAATGTTCAGACTTTTTCAAATGAAAAGCTACAATTATTACACGATATTAACAATCGACGCTAGTATAATTTGGGGAATAAAATAAAATATTAAATAAAATTTTGATATCACGTCAATAATTTCTATTTCATTATAGACGGTAACTAACAACGAGATAAAATTGATTTAAAATCGAATATTTTAAGTATAAAATCGATATATTATTAAAAAAGTATGAGTTGAATTGATTTTTAAGTGATAGTTTAGAGGTTCTAAATGAAAATTTCTTTTTTATTCAACTTTAGCTGTGAATTTTTAATTTTTTCATTTCAATCATTCATTTATTTAATTAATAAATTACACTTTACATAAGAATTTCATTTTAATTTCTTACTTTTAAATTGTAATAATCAAACTTTAATTTGTGTTTCAAAATTGTCTGCCCATTTTTACCCATTCGTTTAAAATATCAGTGAAAGTTGAAATCGGAATGATCAAAGTAGAAGTTGAGTGAAAATTGAAGGCTAAGGCATGTTTGATTAAATGGATTAGAGTATGAGATTGAAATTATTAATCCGTGGGCTCAATTATTCTATGTTTGTTTTAACGTTTTGGTTTAGGATTATTAATCCAATGAATAATTAATCCAATAAATTTGTAAGATTATTAGTACTGGATAAGGGTGATATTATTAATTCAATGAATAATTTATTTCATTAATCCAATTAGATAATAAATACCACACTAATTTAATAGAATTATTAATATCTCATTATTAGTCTTTTGAATTAAACATAGTCTAAGGTCTCGTTTGGGAACAGGCTAATTTAGTAACTTTTTGGCTATTTGGCTAAAATATGAGCTAAAAAAAATTAGTATGTTTGGGATGACTTTTTGACTTTTTATGAAAAGATGTGCAAAAAGTAGAGAGAAAAGGGAACCTTTGACTTTTTGGTATGGATTGTTAGCTTTTTAGCTAATTTAGTAACTTTTTGACTTTTTAACTAAAAAAGAGAGTTCCCAAACGAGGCCTAAAAGTATAATCTAACTTATAATTTTATCTTCTAATACCCCTAAAACCTACCCGTGTCGCACCCGTGAGATCACTTTTAGTCAAAACGTGAGATCACTTTTAGTCAAAAAAAAATTAATAGTGACAAGAGGATCACATAGAAACACATATTAAAATCGAAAAATTTAATTATTGCAATTGAAAGATGAACGTCAAAATCAAAGTATTTAAAAAAAATGAAAGGTAAAAAATATAAATTATAAAAATCAAATTGATAAATTATAAAAACTACAACAGTAATTTGTCAAAAAAAATTAAAAAAAAAAAAATCATAAATGTAGAAAGTAAGACAATTGGAAGCTTCTTTTCGTCAACATCTCAATGAGCAGCCAAACAAAAAAATAAAGCAAATGTATCCTTTTATTATTTACAAAGCTTTGCTAAGTGAAAAGGCCTTGGTTAGTGTTTGGGAAAAAAATTTCAGAAATTTTTTTCAGAAACAAGTTTCCAAAAAAAATGAAACCAAACAAATTTTCCCAAAAAAATTTCCCAAAACACACAAACCAAACAAATTTTCCAAACAAACCTCTCTCACACACACATCAAATCAATCACTTTTTCCAAAACTCTCTCTCAAAACAATTTTCCAAAACAAATTTCCCAAAAAACCAAACCAAACATGTTTTCGTACTTTTTTTTTCCAAAACATGTTTCTGAAACACAAACCAAACAAACAGGTCTCCATTTTGCCAATCTCATCTCATCATTATCCCCAAAACTTTGTCCTAAAATCTCTGCATTGGCCACATGGATATTAGTAATCCTATGCGTTTAAAATTAAAAAATAAAAAAAGTACCCAAAAAAAAATTAATTAGACAATATATTTTTGTTTTGCTTTAATATTTTAATTTTATATACTTGGCATTAATGCATTGCGAAACTAATTCAATCCTTCATAATCATTCAAGTACTAGCTCTTTTATCAAATGAAAAATCTTTATTATTTCCTAATCCTATATCGATCTCGGTTTGTGGCAATGGAGCCGCTTGTTTTTGGCTTGAGCTCGGCTCTTGGTTGTCGTGGACATCGGGGTCCATATAACCAAGCTCAATATTGTGACGGTGGTGGTGATGTGACAACGATCCATCATCACCGCCACCGCTTTGGTAGTGGTGGGGGTGGTGGTAGGAAGGGGAGGCAGATCCGTCGGTGTCCCAATGCTCGGCATCGAAGTTTGTTGCATTTGGGGATGTATGGAGGCTGTCGGTCATCTCAGATTTGTGGTGGCGGAGGAGGTAGACAGGAGACATGTGGTGGGACGGTGTTGCAGGGCGGCTCGACATCGGGGTCACGGTGCCGGACTTCTGGATCTCTTTGATGTGTTTTCTAGCTGTGTGGTGCCAATTTCGTAGAGCCGCTGCTACTCTGTCGTTGAATATGGTTGGCTTCATTGTTGAACCCATCTGTTGAATTCCATAAACAAAAGATAAATTATAATTTTGAATGTTTGGGCAGAAAACAGGGGGGAAAAAATTGAACACAATAGACTAATGATGTACAAAATTAAAAAATATACAAAACGATGGGGCATATTTAGATTTGATCATTTTCAATAATAGGCATCATAATTTTCTACAATGAATCTCTTTGCGATGGCCTATATTTAAAATTAAAGCAAAATTCTAATCGTTTAGAGAATATAATTTTATTGTCATTTTACTTCAGTTTTAATTTAAATAATTAGAGTATGTACTTTGCTGAAGTGAGTTGTGATTTTACTTCAGAGAAATCAAACTGAACTAAAAGATCTATCAAAATAACTCATCTTAAAAAATGCAACCGTCATATCATCTTGATGGCATTTTAAAAATAAAATAAAATTTATGTTCATATTCTCCTTACTAAAAAAGAGTTAGAGAACAAGATAGAAAAGTTTGAAAAGTTATTACAAATTAAAATATATCGTGTAGATTCAAATTTATTAAATTGTGGGTTAGATACACTATAATAAATATGGTCAACATATTAATTTTCTAGACACTATTCAGGCCTTTTTTTTTTGGGGGGGGGGGGGGGTCCATACTCCTAATTAGCATTTTATGATAATTTAATAATGAATCAATGTTCTCATTGTTGTGACATACATTGAAGATTTTTTTTAATTATTTTTTTCTTTAATATATTGGAAGGGACAGTGAAATTTGACCAGTGATTTCGTAGTGCAGCACACCGAATATGAACCTCAATGAATAATTGAAACCAATACAGTAATGTATTATCTATAGTACTAATAAAATCATATATATTGTTACCTGAGTTACAAGGGCATACAGAGGGAGAGTAACGTAGCTGCACAGAATCTGTATGATAACTCTGATAATCACAAATATAATATAGTAAGCCACAATTGAAATGTGTTAGAAATTTTTATGTATTAATTTGATATATATATTTATTTGTGGGGGAAATAGAGATTTTAGACTCACCCCATGGAGATTCTGATGATCACATCTTCCAAATGCTCATGGAAACATGACCTAATTCCAAATTCATACTGCCAAAATGAAAAATCAAGAGAAGATAAGATATATATGGAGTTAATGTGCAAATGATATTCACAACCACTAGTTGTTGAGTAATTAATTATTTAATAATTTTTAAACACGTTGGCATAGAGAATCAAACTAAATAATAGTTATGGAATTAATAGAACCAAACTCATTGACATTTGATGAGAAATGCTAGGTGCATAGAGGATTGTATACAATATTCTCTGCATCTAACATTCCTCACATTTGATCAGCTAAGTAGGTGACTAAATTAGTCATATCCATTCCCTTTTCTCTCACCTCATTAATCAAATACATTAGGTACACATGCCACAATAATACTCTTAGAAAAGAGATCATTTGAAAAGTGACTATTTTAATTGATTTTTTAATTATTTTTACGAAAAAATGTATTAAAAAGTAAGAAAAAAAAATTTAATTAAATAACTTTTCAACTATTTAAAAAAAAAACCACCATTCTATGGAGCCTGAATAAATTTCCCAACTAGCTGTTGTAAGAGTTTGGTGGCTTACCAAAGTCCATGCAAAGAAAGCAAGCTGAAAGGCATTCTGCATTGATTGATTGACACACCACAAAAAAATAATAATTACAATTAGCAAAACTATCATACCTGATTAAAACTATTAAAGAATGTGCCTATTATACATACATTTCAACAATGATTGGTGGTCCAAAAAATTATGATTCTAATGGCTCGAAACATTCAAAATGACATCATTTTAGGTGTAAAACGATGTCATTTTGACACATTCGAACTACAAAAATTCGAACCACCAAATATTTTCCTCATACATTTGTATATATAGATTAGGTATCATATTTTTTTACCTCAAAATTTTTATTTTTATATACTCAGAGGTCATTTGGGATTTGACTTTTTCACCGACAGTTGGGAGTGTTGGGCATTCTAATATATTATTTTATTTGGTTTATATTATTTTTTTATTATATCATTTTAAATTTAATTTATATTTTATATTTTTTTTTTTTTGTAAAAAATCAAAAAGAATATTTATTTACATCATTCCAAAAACCCTCTTAAATTTTTTTATTTATTTTTGTTTTTGTTGTTTTTGTGTGTATAAAATTTTTAAAAAAAATGATTTAGAAAGTGAGTATTTTATTGACTTTTTTAACTAATGACAAATGTATTTTTTTTGACATTTTAATTAAAAAAAATTGACTTTTTAAAAACATTCCAAACAACTTAATCGTACAATTGTGTCTTGAGATTCTTACTATGCGTTATGATTATAATAAAAAAAAAAAAATTGAAGACAGTGTGATGTTTTGAAAAGTTGGTAAAAAGTTAGTTTTGAGACTTTTTTAGTCAATTTTATCTTTTTATGAGTAAAAAATATGAGAGGTAATGTGATCCAAAATGGATAAAAAGTTAAAAACACGGTTTTTTTTTTTTTTTCCTTCCCAAAATATCATCAGATCATATAGGTGTAGAAGAAGATGAGAAAGAAAGGGACCTGAAAGAGGACAAAGTTGATGAGGTAGAGAATAAGGCGGGGACGGTTAAACCAAAAGAGGTCATCACCAGGCTGAACCACTGGGACTCCCTTCACTACCTCTCCTCTCTCTTGTATACTCAGCCCCATCTTTGTTATTATCACCTGTAATTTAGTTCCCACCAACAGTATGATCTGCACCGTCCATCCATCATCATCAACCCATTAGATAACAATATTCTAAATAATAAAAAACTATTAAACTCAAAACAAAACAAAAATAAATTAAATAAGCTTACAACTAAGGGGATAAATGGTAGCCAAAGATACGAATACAAGCCTGTCCACAAAAAATAAAAATAAAAACCAATAGAGTTTAGTGAAGCATATACAAGAGAGTGAAGCATAAGAAATAAAAAAAAAAGTTCGGCTTCTCTCTCAGTCAAGCATATACAAGAGAGTTTATTGAATTTTTACACTGTGCCTATGGGTAATTTTTTTGTAAATTAAAATTTTAAATTTTATCTATTCACAATGTTGTTTTTTCTCAAGCACGTGTATGTTGAGAAAAAATTATTGTTTAGTTCAGGGACATTACGTAATCATGTTTTTGATCAATCACAAACTTTTATGTTACTTTATGTTTTTCAATCACATAATATAAAATCATAATTCTGATATTTTTCATCAATCAGAATGCACATAGGACACTTGTGACGATTCCCCAAGAATAACCAATAACTTCTCGTACTGGACCGTCCAGTTTTTTTTTTTTTTTTAAACAAAGAGTCCAGTTTGAGCTTTTAAATTTTGTCTAACTTTTTGCTTCTTAGACTTATTTTAAAATATGGCACCATATATTGATGTCACCAAGGAAATCATTATTAAAAACTTTTTTTATTTTCTCTCTTGAAAATAATTAGGGAGGGACCCCTTTCCATATTTGTGTAAGGGTTCAAGAATAATCCCAATTTGTGTGCTAATTAAAATCCCTAAGATTTAAAATTTCATGAAGATAAAAGACAAATTTTAACATAAATGTCAAGAATACCATTTTTAACAACATAAACGTCAAGAATACCATTTTTAACAATTGGTACCATGAAATTTCAGCTCCCTCTCTCTTTACTGTAGATAAGTTACACTTTGGAATGTGTTTCAAAACTTTAAAATTTTAGACTTATTTAGGGTGTCCTAAATAAGTGCACTTTTTATCTTTTTGAATTAAAAAATTGAGGGAAAAAATATGAATATTTGAGTTAACTTTTTGACTTTTTATGAAAAAATGTGTATTAAAAAATTGTATAAATAAGTGTGTAGGGAAAGTTATAGATGGAATAGCCCGTATGGTCGGAAGTGTTAGGGGTAGCGCGGCAGAGGGTATAGTGTAGGAGATTGATTCTCTCCTTTTCGGACATAAATTGGACGGTGTTGTTCGGCCCATGGGGGCCCACCACGGGTCCCACCACGGGTCCCGTTTTACTAATCGAAACCGTTCAATGTGTAGAACTCGTCGATTACTATATGCTTATAAAAAATCACGTTGATTGGATATCAATAGCTATCTGATTGTGTTAGTTTTTCTTCTCAACTGTTAACTATAACATCATACATTTTTTTATACAAAACTGATTTGATTATGTAGTTACCGATTTCCAATAAACGTGATTTTTTAAAGGCATATAGTTCTGAACGAGTTCTACATATTAACGATTCGGATTATCAAAATGAGATTCGTGGTGGACCTCCACTGACCCAACATTTCCATCAAACTTAGTGATTTTATATATGTAATTTTTTTCCCCTCTCATGGTAGTACAGGATCAATTCAGCCTCGAAAATTATGTAAATTTTGTTTGATTAAAATATTATGTATATTAATTTTTTAATATTTTTAATTTGTGAATAGTGATAATTTTTTTACTTTTTTTTTTGTAACTTTTTGACTTTTAGCTTTTTTGATACACCCCATATCAGGCCTTAGTAACTTTTGATTTGAAACTCCGTATTTATAAAATTTATATTTTTGGAATTATCTTGTTGAGATCTATCAAGCAAGATTATAATGAATATGGAATTTTGAAAAGAAAAAAAAAAAATCAAAGTTTTTTTAATTAAAACTCAGAAATTTCATTGACTTCTCAATTGTTCAATTTCTGAAATTTTTCTAAGAGAAAATAAGCAATTCAGAAATTTCTCTGAACAATTTTGTCAGTGAAACTTAAAGTCAATTACAATGACATTTAACTGATTTTAGTGAAATTTCTCCGACTTAGGTCAGTAAAATTTTATTTTATTTTTAATTTCATATTAATCATGAATCTTATTTAATATATCTTGATAAGAAAATTTTAAAAATAAATTTTATTAAAAATGAATATGCAAGTAAACAATTATTAAATTTTAAAGTTTTTAAATCATTCAAAGATAGGATAACAAAATATTAGTGCTTGGGAGTTCTTTGGTTCAAAAATATAGTTGGAAGTTGAGGATTTCGACTCAAAACTTTATCCTTATATCCTTAGGCCCGTTTGTTTTTTTGAATAGCAGTTTCCAGAGTAGCAGTACACCCTGGAGTGTGATGGATGAATAGTGAGCTTAGCTCATGTTTGTTTTGTTTGTAATCCTCTAGATTGATAGTCCGTTATAAGTTTTGGGCAAGTGGATTGTTAGTCTGGGCGAAAAGGTGGTATTAGAAAATAATCCATCGGCTTAGTGAGTTATCGATCATTCGCTGGGACGTCTGGCCGGTTAACTGGTCAACTGCAATTTTTTTTTTACATGTTGGGCATTTTTTTTTTTAACATTAATATTTAATGATTTTATATTTTTTGTCAAATAATAATCATAATCAGTGTGTTTGGTTTGAGTTTTCTGAATTAAATTTTTTGAAAACTGACTTTTTTAGTTTTCATGTTTTTTTTGTTTTTTTTGTTTTTAGTGAATATTTTTTAAATTTTAAACAGCTTTTTTACTTTTTTAGATGCACCTTACTTAGATGTATCTAAAAAGTAAAACATTTGTGAAAAAATATTTTAAAAAATTAATAAATACATAAAAATACAAAAAACGTACTGAATTATTGTATTTTTTTTTTTTTTTTTTGGTATTTAGTGAATTTTTAAAAGATTGTTTTTAAAAAAAATTTACTTTTTAGGTGTATTTATGTTAGGTGTGTCTAAAAAGTAAAAAAATTGCTTAAAATATTAAAAAAATTCAGTAAAAACAAAAAAAATACAGAAAATAAGAAAGTAGAATTTTCTTAGAAGTATTTTTTAAAAAGTAGAAACAAGCAAGGTGAATTTTATTTGTTTTACCATTTATATTAAAATAATTTAACAAATCCCACGCTAACAACTATTATCAAAATAAACATAACTTTACTAATTTCATCACTATTAGGGTTCGTTTGGGATGTGAGTTGACTTTTTAGATTTTTGACTTTTTGGCTATTTTAGCCTAGGGCTAAAAAGTCTTGTTTAAGATAAGTTTTTTTGACTTTTTTTACTTTTGTGGGAGAAAAAATGAAATGATTATAATTTGAATGTGACATTTTATCTTATTAGACTAAAAAACTTATTTTATCTTTTTGTGACTATTGTAGTCAAAAAGCCTCTATTTAGCTTAGGCCAAACAAAGACTTTAATCCTCTTACTATCAATTATTTTCATTCTCCCTCTAAAACCAAACCAAACGGGATCTTAAACTACTACACATTTATAATGGGCGAGCTGTAACTAATCTCCTTCTGTTTTTTTAAGTAAACTTACTTCTTGTTTCCAGGTAAAAAAATGTTAATTTTTTGCTGTTTTTTTAGTGGTTTGCCCACTATTTATTTTGTTAATAAAAGAGGGACAGAAAGTTTACTCTATTTTGTCATAATTAAGCTTTCGTTTGGAGTATGGGTTGATTTTTTAATTTTTTTTAGTTATTTTAATAAGTTTAGAAGTATCGTTTGGAATGAATTTTTTTAATTTTTATGACTTCTGTAAGAGAAAAAATAAAATAATTACGATTTAGATATAATATTTTTTCTTATTAATTTTTTAGCCTATTTTATTTTTTTGGGACTATTTTAACTGAAATCATTCATGCAAAACATAGTACTAAAGAAATATAAATGATAGTACTCACCATGTTTATTGAAGAGTAGGAAAACCACAGCAAAGAACCAGATTGGTGGACTGTGAAAATTAACAAAATAGTTGTTAGTCCACACAATGAAAAAAAAGAAAAAAGAAAAAAAAAAACACAAATGTTAAATATATGTAATATAAAGATCTAAGTAAAAAATAAAAAATAAAAATTGAGAAGAAAAAATAACAGATTAATTAGGCATGCACTAACCTAATACCCACAACCACCTTGAAATCTTCTTCAAGTGACCTATTGATATACTTCTGAAAATCAAATTTTGAATGGCTTTGAGGTGCCAAATGTGCCTGAAATTATAGAACCAGAACTTCATAAGCTTAATAATGTCACCAAAAAAAAAAAAAATTTGTTTAAATTTCTCAAATATTTTCGAAAGTCTTCTAACCATTAGTACTGTTTTTTTTTTTTTCGGATATAAAATCATATACCTTAAATTATTAAATAGTTATTTTTAATCTGTAGATTGCAATGAATCTTATCAAGTAGTAATTTCTTTTTTTTTATTTAGAAAATATTAGTTAAACTATATGATATACATAAATACATTTCTTACCAAATTTTATTCTTAAAAAACAAATCCTTGTATAGATAAGTAATGTAAAAGAGTGATATACCATGATGAATCCATGTCTCAACGTCAAGTAATCAACTTTTGGGACCGACATTACAAATTGTCTGAAAAAGCAAACCTGCATTAAAACCAAAAAAACCAAAAGCAGAAAGTGTGAAAATTGCCAACCAACCAAATTGCCTTCCACACAACCCCTTAATTATTAGAGAGAGAAAGAAAAAGAGAAAAGAGTACAGTAAAAAAATATGTACACAAATTGATGGATAGAAAAAAAAATCTTAAAAATTTATTACGCCTGATCTCAAAACAATCGTCCCTTTGATAAGAGTAATATTAAAATTTTTTAAAAATTTATCAAAATTTTTATCAAATATCTTATATGGGTATAAAACCCACACAATATGAATCTCACATAAATTTCATACCTATGTGAAACATTTAATAAAAATTTTGGTAAAACTTTTAATATCTTTAGCAATTTTGTTTTGAAAATTTTAACTTTTTTTAGGTAATACAATTATTGAACTTTAAAAAAATTAATTTTTAAAAATTATTCTTTGGCAGTACATTTTTTTAGAGAATATCAATCGTAATAATTATACTTTTTATGTTGTTAATGAATTTAAAAGAAAGACAAAATAAAAAATTCATATATTATTTTTGCCATTGATTTTTGAAAAGGAACTAATATTTTGGAGCAATAAAAATTGAAATAAAGGACTAATATTTTGAGACGAATAAAGTATATGATACGAATCTGAACACACCATAATTTACTTATGCTGTGTTTGGTTGGAGGATTTGAGGAGGGATTTGGAAAGGGAAATGAAAAAGATAGGTGAAATGTGAATAAACCATGCCTATATTTCACATAGTTTCATACATCTTTTCCCTTTCCCTTTCCCTTTCCAAATCCCTCCCCAAATCTTCCAACCAAATATAGCAATAAGATATTTCTATAAATAAATTCTGTATAATGTAGGCATTGTTATTTTGAAAAGATGGTTAAAAATTAATTTTTTTAAATTTTATAACTTTTTTAACTTTATATATAAGAGATGATATGGCTTGAAATGTGTTAAAAAACTGATTTTTGAATATATATATATATTTTTTAATATTCCCAAACGGCCTATTTTCTAGTTCGTAGAATCATGAATGAGATCATGAAGTCGTCATGAGTGTGAAAATGATATATAAATGAGGGATTATCGACAAATGAGGAGAAATTTGATATATTTTATTTTATTTTATTTATTTTTTTATTAAGGCTTGCTCTCACAGCCCTTACATGGAAGTAGGGGTGCTGGAAGTCACCCCCATTGGGATCCCAGCAGAGCTCATATTTTATTTTGATTTTATATTATTGCTTACAAAGATTTTCATGATTAATTTTTTTAAAAAAATAATTATTAAAAAAATAATAAATAATTTGATGGTATAAGATCATCTCTAATGGGTACTCAAACTTTTCATCAAATTTGAATTTGATGAAAAATGAGTTCTTTTCATGCTCCAACGGTTATATCAAATAGGTATCAAATTGAGAATTTCAATTTTCTTTCATCAAACTAAGGACAAATATGTCTTTTATCAAATCACTGTTCATTGTCGTTGCCTGATGTCCTCCCAGATGACCATCTCAAGGCAAAAATTTGTGAAAAAATTTACACTAACCGATCGATCGCCTGGTCGACCACCTCAAGGGAAAAAAAAAAAAAATTTATACTGGCCGGTCGATTGGCCGAATATCTGTCCAATCGTTCACCCGATCGACTGGTGTTCGGATAAAACTCAAAAATCTTACGTTGGAGCACTTGATATCAAATGAAATTTTTACTCAAATTTGATATAAAAAATAATTGATAGTAATACATTTTTGTTCGATAATTAGAAAATAAGAGACATCTCAAATAATATATTTTATAAATTTTTTTGTCCCGGTTTGGTAAATATGTTAGGCTAAATAATCACAAAATGACAAAAAAAAGTCAAAAAAAACCAAAAGAACCAACAAAAAGTTTGTTATTCCAAAATCAAAAAGCCAAACAAACAAACAAAAAAGTTTCAAGCTAAAAAAATTAAAAAGACCAACTAAAAAAGTCATTTCCAAACGACCCTTTTATTTGTTGAAAATATCATCTAGCTTGTTTTGGAAATATGGTTAAAAACAATTTTTTTTAACTTTCTTGGTTTTTTTTTTTTATCACATCTTCTCTCTATTTTAGTATATGTTTTTTTAAAAAAAAAATCAAAAACTAACTTTTAACTTCCTTTTTAAAATAAGTCTGAACAATATTTTAAAATTAATTAGGATTCGATTGGAAAGTAGATTGACTTTTTAATTTTTTAACTATTTTAATTTGAGATTAAAAAGTATCATTTAAAATGAATTTTTGACTTTTTTAATTTTTATGAAAAAAAATATAATGATTATACATTAGATATAATATTTTATCTTATTAAATTAAAAAATTCATTTTACTTTTTTGTGATTGAAATAACCTAAATTGAATCTAACTTAAGTTGCCAAACAAATGCTTAACAATTTTTCAATGTACAATATGTAAGAGAAAAAAAAGTCAAATCAAAATAATGAAGGTGGAGTATTTGAATTGCAGAGAGAAACCAATTATTGGCCGATGTTCAGGGCATTTATTATCAAAGACTTCTGTAATTTCCTTACTTTAATGCATCCAGTTTACCACCAAAACAAAAAAAACAAACAAACCAACAAACAAACAAATTATTATTGTACGGTTTGGTTGAGTCGTTGTCATGGGCATGGTCTAAAGCATTACCCTTTTTGCAAGATCACGGATCAAAACGAAAATGAGATTCAAAAAACAGGACTTGTTTGATAATTACTTTTTTAGTAATTATTTTTTAAAATAAAGTTGTTACCAAAAAGAAGTATGCTTGATGAATCCAAATGTTTTTTTAATATTATAATTGGGATAGTTTAAGTGGTTTGAAAGTTTTTTTTTTTCTTCATCTTTAATGATTGTTTTAATATAAAATAAAGGTTGAGACCCCTTTTAGAGGTCACTCCCTTCACCTTCTTTAATTTTGATTGGTCAATTTTTTTTTTTTTCTTCTCACCCAATCCCCAACCTCCATGTGTGTGAGGAGGTTGTGGGAGTGGGTATTTTAAGGAGTCTAAATCAATTCCCTTTAATATATATATGTGTGTGCTTGATGAATTCAAATATTTTTTTAATATTATAATTGGGATAGTTTAAGTGGTTTGAAAGTTTTTTTTTTTCTTCATCTTTAATGATTGTTTTAATATGTATATATATATATATATATATATATGTGTATGAGAGAGAGTTAAATCTAAATCCTATAATAATTTATTAGATTTTTTTTCTTATGTGAATCAATTCTATACATGTATCTTCATTATGAGTTATTTTGATAAGTTGGTTAAAAGTTAAATTTTTAATTTTTTTTAAAAATATATATATATATATATATAAGTAGAGAAATGATATAATTCAAAATAAATTAAAAATTTTTGGGGGATGCATCAATAAATCCCAAATTAATAACTTATACACTGTTTAGTCCTAAAAATTTTCTTATAGATTGAAAGGTCCCATTACAATGTTTCAAATATCAGATTAATGTTTCGAACATTAGATTTCGAACATCAGATTAATGTTTCGAACATTAAATTGATGTGCAAATGGGACTAAATAGAGCATAAGAAAACTTTTAAGACTAAATGGTTCAACTTTTCAGAAATTAGGACTTATGGGTAAATTTTCCAAAATTTTACCTTTTAACCAAGTTTCCAAATTAGTTCTATATATACATATGTATACAAGGAAAAAGTTGCTTTAAATTATAGAAGAGAGGTGAATATGACTTACAATCCAAATGAGTACTGGATTCTTGGTCCAGAAGCTCAAATGCCTTCGCCCAAATGAAGTCTCTCTTGCAAATCTGAACCTCTCCGGATCTGCATATGGATTTGACATTATACATATATATGAAAATCACTAAGTTTTTATTCTTGATAATCTTGTTTGATAAAATTCTTTTCAGTTGTGATTTTGTTCAACTTTTATTTCAGTGAGACTATGAGTTATTAGATGCGAATTCAATCCGAATTGTGCCTTATAGAGAATTTTGTGGTGTTAATTCTTTTATGTTTGCCACTACGCTGACTATGTCGTGGATCGAGCTGCCCGATCAGCTTGCGAGGGTCCAGGGGGTAGCGCTCCTTGGCCGGTCTAGGGCAGCGCCCAGGCGGATTCAAGGGGCAGCACCTCCGAAGCAAAAAGCAAAATTGCAGCAGGAGTTGTTTGTCTGCTCGAGCGGCCATTCCTGCGCTCAAACAGAGATCGCGATCTTTCAGAAATTTCATTCTCCTGCAAAAGTATTGGGAGTTGTTTTTTCCCGCTCAAGTGGTCATTCCTGCGCTCGAGCGTAGATCCGCTCGATCGGAGATCGCAGATCAATTTTCTATAAATATGTGGTTCATCTGTTTTTACGGTTACGGCTTCCAAATCTTCTTTTTGAGTATTTGAGTTTTTATCTGAAGTTTCTTTATTAGTTTCTTTTATATTTATTTGAGTTTAACTCGTGGTTTGAAAAGTATACATCAAAAAATTGTTTGTTTCATTCAATACAAAAGAGAGAATTGTTTTTCGGTGAGTTTCGAGGAATTTAAGCCTGAAGCTTTGGTGGATTCTGGAGTGGCTCATCATCGTGGATTCGACATTAACGTTGTGGATTCAACGTTGGGCAAAACAATTCCGAGGTGAACACCGTGGTAGAAGAGGCATATAGGGGTCAGTTCAATTCGGGCGTGGATTCGCTAGGTAATTGAGAATGTACTTGTGTAATTCTTTTTATCTTCTTAGTGGATTGTTTTGTGACTTTGGCTCGTGATTTTTTATCACATTTGGAGGTGCTCCAATTGTGATTTTTTCACGTTAAAATCGTTGTGTCGATTTGTCTTGATTATTTGATTGAGATTAATATTTAATATTTAAAATTAATATATAATCACAATTCAATATCTAAGAAATTTCTAAATTTTTCAATTTTTTTTTACATATAATTCTACTTTCTACGACATTTTCACATTCTTAAACACAAGACAGCAAGTCTCATATAAATTTATTAATGTGAATCTTTCTGTCATGTGTCTGGGAGCGAGTAAATGAAATTATGTATACATTTTTTTATAAGTGTACTTATATCTATATTATATGTATGTGTGTCATTCAGTGATATTTGGAGGACTAACCATGTGAGAACTGGTACTCCACTGTTCTTGTTTCCTTTTCCCATGCCTTCCAACGTCTCATCTACAACTCCACCAACCATTCAAATTTTTAATGTCATTATATTATATATCTATAAATATATGAGAGAGAAAGACAAAAGAGAGAATATGAGATGGGTGTGTGATGATATATATATATATATATATATATAAAAGTACCTTCAATCTGCCCAAAGCCATGGTGAGAACACAGTAAAGGACATGAAAAACAGCCAACACAAATATGAAGATGTGGAGTTGATGAATCCCTTCAGCTGACACAAATGGGACTTTATTCTGAAAAAAGAAAATAATAATAATAATCACACAATAACTTTGGTTAATTTGTATTATTAACACATGCACTTAAAAAAAGTACATAAATCAAATAAACAAAATGTATATGACGAGCAATGTGTGATGATGACGATTCAAAAGTGCACTCCAACTAATTTCACATGACATATATGTTCCATTTTTCTTCTACTTTTTTTTGTTTTTTTTTGCTTTTAAATGTGTGATGATGACGATTGCCAACCTAATAAATATCCCAATAATTTTTTAAAAGTGCATTTCTCCAGCAAATTTTATCTGTCTATATAAATTTTACGTCGGTAAGGTATGACATGTCATTAGATTCCCTGCATGTCCCATTTTTTCCTTTTCTTCTGCTTTTATCAAATGTATGATGATGACAATTGCCAAACCAAAAAATATCTAGATCCGTTCGGGAAGATCACTTGGACTAAAGTAATTATATAAGACAAAATAAATTATTTTAATTAAATAAAATAAAATATTATATTTTATTTATAATTATTTTATTTTTTCTCTCATAAAAATTTAAAAAATTAAAAAATCTATCCTAAACAAAATTTTTTAACCACAAATTAAAATAACTATAAAGTCAAAAAAATCACACCACATTCCAAACAAAGGCCTACTAACACATGATTGTATTTGTTTTTTCTTTCTTTTCTCTTGCTTTCAAATGCATGATGATGACAATTTGCCAAACCAACAAATATCTGACTACACATGACTCAAACACAGGATTCAGAAACAAAATATATGTGGACAAATATGAATTGCGTTTAATTTTAGTTTTAAAATTGTGATTTTTTTTTTAAAATTATGATTTGAGTGGAGAATTGTGAGTTAAGGTTTGAAAAATTTTTTTTGTTTAATTATGAGTTTTGAAAAGAAATTTTAGATTTTAAATTTTAAATTTTGAACAGAGAAAATTTATTTGATTAAGAGTTTTAAGTTTTTAAATTTTAAATTATATTTTGAATTTTTTGGATTTATTTTTTTTACATATTAAAAAATGTTCAAGAAAATTTTATTTTTTTATTTAAATAATTTTAAAAAATTTATTTTAAACATTTTATTTTATTTTGTAAATATTTTAATTTTTAATTTTAATATTTTAAACTCAAAACACAACTTCACACTTAAATAGTAACCAAATTATGCACATAATTTAAAACTCAATTTAAAAATTATTTTAAAAAACTCATAAGCAAACAGATAACTCAAAACTTCACACTATTTTCGAAACTCTACACTCAAATCATAACCAGCACATAACAAAAAAAATTAAAATATTTAAAAATATACTTACAAACTAAAATAAAATATTTAAAATAAAAATTATATATTTAAAATAAAAAATAATTTTTTAAAAATTTTTAATAAATAAAATTAAGAAAATTTTTAAATATTTAAAAAAAATAAATCCAAAAAATTTCAAAATACAATTCAAAATTCAAAATACAACTTGGATCTTTTTTTTAAACTAATAACCAAACAAATTTTATCTTTTCAAAACTTAATTCAAAACTCATAACTCGAAACACTCAAATCATGATTCTAACAATAATTTTAAAAAACAAAATAAAAAAATATTTTTTTAAAATAGAGTTTTAAAAAAAAGTCTGATTTTGAGTTTTGAAAAAGAATTTGAATTGAGTTTTGAATTGTATATTTAGTTATGAGTTTTTAAATTAAGTTTTGAGTAATTTTAAATTGTATGTTTATTTATAAATTTTGAAAATTAATTTAAAAATTTTGCAGAAGTGCGCCTGCCACCTCTGCTACAAATCCTATCCGTCCATTTTTATGTTAGTGTTCATATCATTTTTCTTTACCAAATTTTAAAAAAATAAAATAAATAAATAAATTTGAAATAGGGTTCCTTTGGGAAGTGTGTTGGCTTTTTGACTTTTTCACTTTTTAACTTTTTAAATTTGGGACTAAAAAACTTCGTTTGAGAAAGACTTTTTGACTTTTTTTAATTTTTTGTGAAAGAAAAAATTTAATAATTATGAGTTAGATGTGATATTTTGTCTTATTAAATTAAAAATACATTTTATCTTTTTGTGACTAAAATAACCCAATCCCAATCTAACCCAACCCATCCTTAGTGTAAACGAAATAGTCATACCGTGCCACATTTATTAGTTGATGCAGCTGCGGCGGCGGGGGCGGCCTCCTCCAGAATATGCCGGAAACTTCCAGTGGCGCTTGATGCCGCCAGAAGCCTCCGGCGTCCAGCTTCAGTAGTGGTTAAGGTGGCCTCCCGGCTCTTACTGCATGGATGCCATGTAGCCCCTACACTCTTTGGTATGCATATATTTGAGATTGGACCTTGTCCTACTGTTAGGAGCAAGGATATAAACCCCAGCAACATTAGGTCTACCCAAACAAAAACAAAAACAAAAATTATTAGTTTTTGCTAGCTTCAAATATGCATGTATGGATGAGAAATGATCAATATCAACGAGAAATGAAAAGATGAGTTGAATTTGAAAATTATTAACAGATATATGTGAAGAAAAAAAAAATGATGTAACGCCATATATAGTGTGTTAATTTCATCAACAAAATTTTCTTCTTTTGCTAATTAAAAAAAATACATCAAGAAAAAATGTGATTCAATGCACCAAAAATGTTTCCAAGCTCTACAGCTTACTTTAATGATGTGACAATTATAAGGGTCTCCCCTTGATATGATCTTTTGACTTGGTTTTTTTTTTTTTTTTTTTTTTTTTGACTTTTTGTTTAAGAAGCTGTCAGTACAGTAAAACTCGATTTAGAGCTCTATTTTAGAGTTTTAAATCATCACTGTTCAATGCACCAAACTCTCATAAAAACAAGGAAAAATACTTTAAACCTCTAAATTAATTTGGAGCTTTAGAAGAATTCTAACATGTGGGTTCCACTATGTGATTTGATATTTTAACCTTTGTTTTGTTTTGTTTTAAATTTTTTTTAAGTTGTCACGTCACTAGTATCCTTATTAGACTTCTATTATTAGAGATCTTAATCACCCTTATTAGACCTCTATTATTAGAGATCTTAATCACCCTGAAAAACAAGTTTGGTAGGGTGCCTATAAACAAGTTTGGGAGGGCACTAGGTACGGGAGCGACCCAGTATACACTATTTTATTTTATCCTATATTTTAAAGAAAAATGATATATTATCAAAATTTTCATAAGCAATTTTACCTGGATGGGAAAATGATATATTATTGGAATTTTTGTGCAAAATTTACTTCTAAAATGATCTGGCCATTTTGTAAATTATGTTCATAATGATGAGTTTTTTGGTTTTCAATGAAATTATCAGAATAAGAAGCGTAATTTTGAATAATAATTTTGTACAAATTTTTTATTTTGAAACTCACACTATAATTTTGAATAAAAAATGCATTGAAACTATGTCACTATTTATTTTAATAATTATTTATGTGACTCGAACTCATGGCAATAGAATCGAAATTGATAATATATATATATATTTTTATTTATAAAATTATCAAAAACAAGAAGATAATACATCAACAAAGTGAAAGAAAAGGTGAGTGCTAAGAGCTCTCTTTGATCTTACATCAAAAAAATATAATTTACTGGGCGAGTACCTGATTTGATCTTTTCAAGTGATTCATAAAGAGCTCTCTTGTGTTTCTTCTTTAACCACTGCAAATCATGCAAGAATTTCAATTCATAGTACACACTAAATATTATTGAGATACACAAAATTCGTACATAAAAAAATATTTTAAAAAATAAATAAATCTGAACCTCATAATATTTTTTAAAAATATATATTTTTTTCTATTAATCATATATATATATATACCTTTCCGATGAGATGGATGACATGCTCGATGACAATTGAAATCGCAACCAAAACAAAGCAAACTACCGCGACAGCCCATGTCGGGGTTTGCTCCAAAGACCTTCCACCGGTCTCCTCCGCCATGGATCTTCTCTCTCCGCCGCCAAAACTCAAAAATTAACTCGCCGGAAAACTAATCTTTCTCAGTATAAAAAAGTAAAAAAAAAAAAAACCCAAGAAAGTACAAGAAAAATGGACTGGTTTTTAATTTAGAAGAACCAAGAAATGAAACTAAAGCTCTATAGACACATGAATATAAATGGCTAGAGAGAGAGAATAAGAAGTTAGGTGAGAGAAAAGTATGGTGTTATGAATGTTGGGTTATATATATATACACTGTATGAATGTTGACTTTGAGACGCATAAGATGTGAGGTATGAATGTTGGGTAATATATACACTATGAATTTTTTGACTTGGTTCTCTTCAAATTATTCATATATTAAAACAAATTGGGTTGATTTTAAATTAAAAACTAGTCCATTTTTTCTTGTACTTTCTTGTGGTTTTTTTTTTTAACTTTATTAAAACACCATCCATCAAAACACCATCCATCAAAACAAATTGGGTTGATTTTAATTCATAACATTTATTTATAAAAGAAATAGACAAAGATTTTCAAAAGTAGATCATTTATTTATTTTTAATAAACACATTAAATTAAATATATTATAATTATCGGATCAATTTAATTTATTGTATGAATGAGACTTCTTTTATCAATTATATATTTGAATAAAAAAGTCACTATAAATTGTTACATTATTCTCTCTAATTTTCTGCATATTTTTTCGTAAAAAATTAAAAAATTATTAAAATAATCTATTCTCAAACAAGGCCCGATATATACCAAAAACCTATAAAATAAATAATTAGAATGATTGAAACATAACCCATAATTATTCATTGTTCCGAAATAGTATCCTCTAATTTAGATTTGGACGGTAAAAAAGCTCAGTTCAATATATATATGTACAAATTAATGTTTTTATGTTATTTTATTTTATAATTATTACTTGGGTGGTTTTTTTTATATAATTCACTACAAGAAAATGTACTTTTGGCGATTAAAATTTTAGTAGCCAAAAGTAAGATTTTTAGTCGCCAAAGCCTTTTCCCGACTAAATATTTTGGTCGCAAGATTTGTTACGGGAAAACGGTCGGGGAAAGTCTTGGCGACTAAAAAAAATTTAGTCAAAAGTCCTATAAATGGCTACTAATGTTTTAGTAGGAAAAAGTATGAGGTATTGGCGACTAAATATTTTTTAAGTAGCCAAAAGTCATAAATTGGCGACTAAATATTTAGCCGCCAAAAGTTTTCAAATAAAATTAATTTTCATTTTCAGGGACTAAAACTTTTAGTCGCCCAAAGTATCATTTATTATTAGCTACTAAATATTTAGTCGCCAAAAAAAATTAATTTTCACATTTTTTTTTAGCTACTAAACTATTTAGTCGCCTAAAGTCTCATTTATTTTTGACTACTAAATTTGTAGTCGTCAAAAAATCTTTGGTTTGTTTTTGGCTACTAAATTTTTAGTAGCCAACAAGTTTAATTTTGTTTTTTTGGCTACTAAACATTTACTCACCAAAAACTTTATTTAGTGTTATTTTTTTAATTTTTATTATTATTAATTTCTGCACAACATGTATTTATTTCGTGCAACATGCACCCTGTATATAAACAAAACAATACATATGTCTATTTCTATTTCACTTTCAACCATCCAAAAATTTGGTCTTGTAACATCAAATTCTATACAAACCAAATATTATCCAACCCAAAATAATAATTCCATACAAACAGATAATCATACAAAAATGATGTCTTCTGTATACGAAAAAGAAATATCCACTAGTAATTTATACCACCAGAAAATAACTTCATCTCTGTTGGATCAACAACTATTGCAGTAATTGGTAGTGGAAAAGCTCGAGTTTGTAAAAGTCTTCCAGTAACAAGGTCCCATACCTACAATACGAAAATAAGTCATTTCGAGAAACAAAATACTCATCCTAGAAAGATATTATTATGAAACATTTAACATAATTAAGTAACCTTGCATGTGCCATCGAGGGAGCTTGATAAAAAAATTAAACTTGAGCCACTTGATGCAGTTAATAGGCCCATTATAGAAGATGAAAGCTCTAACGAAAAATTTAGTTTTAAAGCGACAGTCCAACAATCTGTCTCGTCTACCAAACTTCCACAAAACAATGTGATTATAAAGTCAGTTATTTATTTTTCCTGAAAAATAAAACTAAACGACATTCAAATACAAATATTAAATTGTTGAAGAAACGAAGATTCACTTTTTTTACCCGATCATAGGCCAAATAATGATCATGCCATCTTCTGAACCAGAAATAAGAAATGAATCATCGCTGGAAAATGTCAAGTAAGTCACTGATTTTTGATGTGCACACCAAGTCCTAACCAATCTCCCATTCGAAATCTACAAATTACCATGACACTCAATATTTGAAAATAATGACTACAAATAATATATACAAATTAAGCTAATGGCCCACAAAGACAACTATTTAGTAATTTTTTATATTGTGATCAATTTAATGTAAAGTACTAATGAGATTAAAAAAAATGATCTTTGCATGTGGGGCTACAAAAAGAGTTTATTAACCTTCCAAATTCAAGTGATTGTAACCAATTATCGCTATGATAGATGAATGATTAATGATTCAGGCCTCGAATTTGAGGCTCGAATTTGCCTCGATATATATATATATATATATATATATATATTTCAAAGCTGTGCTATTTTGGTTTTTTTTTTTTTTAATTTTTTTTTCTCTCTTTTCTTTATAGGGGTGATTATGTATAGATAGGGGTGTGCTAAAAAATTAGACATTTTATAAGTGAGTTGGGTTGGACTGATTGGATAATAAAATTGACTGATCAAATTTTTTTTTAATTTAATTTAATTTTATTTGTTAGGCTGTGTTGGTTTTTTTTATAAATTTTTTTTTAAAGGTGGTTATGTGTAGGGGTTTGTCAAAAAACTAGACATTATGTACTAACTCATCGTACAAAATTATATGAAATTAACGAATTTTAACCAACAGTCTAACTGATCAGTCAATTAAGTTAGACTGATTAAATGATAAAATTAACTGATCAGTTAAACTGTTGGTTAAATTTTGTTAATTTCATATAATTTTATATGATGAGTTGATGCGAAATGTATAATATTTTATATTAGACTTTTTTAAAAAAAAAAAAAACTAAACTAACTAACACAGCAGCCCCCCCTCCAAAAAAAAAAAAAAAAAAAAACTCATTCGAGCCAAATTCGAGGCCTCGGATGAATTTTAAAAGTAATTACTAATAGCATTTTCTATTTAAACTGTCTATTTTTAAAATACCCAAAATGTATAGGATACTTGTAAACAGGGAATCATCTCAATTCACCCCCAATTAATCCAGACAGACACTAGAATTAGATATTCGACATGCACTGAGAAAATTTGTAAGCATTAACACAATATTCACATAATGAGAAGATGAAGTGACATATTTTCCCTCATTTATCACTAACATTTATATGATCCTAGCATTCCTTGTTTTGTTTTGGCATTTGTAACCATGCAATATTACAAGTTGCATTTTCTCCAGATGCTATAAAATGAAAATAGAATAATCCATGTTCACACATGTTGAGTGGTTTTCCAATTAAGTGCATTTGATAATGAATAATCATCTACCACAGAAACCTAAACATGACTCGTGCATTGTGTATCCTCCACATCTAGCTTCTATTTGTATCTTTTTTGTCTCTTGCTGTGAACTTTCATTGTTGGGTTGGTTACAATCTCAAGTTTGGTATGTTAGTGCAATTTGTTGCTGCTACAGTAATTTATCAACAAAATTCCCAAGGATTTGATGGGTGTTTAAGACTATTAAGTTTTACTACAAACAAATAAATTTCATTTAATGGCCTCTAATATTTAGAATAGTAGTATAAAACTTAAAAGCAATTATACTACTCTACTTCTAGTTGGTTTAATGGATTCATTATAATATTTTGTCAAAGAACACATTCATTACATAGTCTAAATTTTCATTCCATGTATTGTCCCTGTTCTTAAACTAAAATTATATATAGTTTAAAGGCCTATTTTTGGATGTATGTTTCCAAATTTTAAATAGAGTGATTGATTGCTATTGTATAAGATGCCTAACTTTTTTGTTTTCTTGACACATGTCAACACCTGACCTTGGTTTGTCCAAAGGGTCATGAGTTTAAACTTGCACTTGATAAAATTACACAATGTAATAATAGCCCTTATATGCATGGTGGAGGGTTTTGTGAGTTAATAAGGTAAAGAGAGCAGATTGTGAAATTTTTTCTGATAAATTTGGTGACCATGTTCAATTGTGAAAGCAGATTCAAACATTTGGTGACCATGTTCCAATTGTTTCTGATAAATTTGTCACTTGAGCATAGAATCAAACACTTGGTGGGCAAAAAATTTAACAATCCACATATCAAACAAACAATCACCTAAACCAATGATCCAAATTCAGAGTTTATCATCACTACCCATTTCAGAGTTTGTCCACACAATCCACATATCAAACACATTCAATACACAACAAAAACACACAGAGAAAGTTAAAAATCGAAATGGGTACTCACTAGAACAGCCTTATGGGCAGAGACGGGAATGGGGTTAGACGCGGGTTTATCGGAATCGTCATCGGAAGCGACTAAAACGATGTTGGAGAAGCAAGGAGTAGAGCGATGGTGGTAATCATCGAAGGGAGTCCAGAATCTGAGGAAGAAGACTTTGGAGTTGAGATCTTTGATCTTGGCTCGGAGTTGTTCTGGATCTTGGCTCCGAATCGGTGTTCATGAACTCATCATGGATCTCAGGTGATGGTGACCAAAAGGAGTAAGAATCGATGCTCCGATTCCCGGCGACTGCGAGGGAAGGGAGAGGAGCACCAGAAAGATAGAGAGACGCTGAAGAGAGAGACAGACAGAGGCGATGGTAAAATTTTGGAAACCAAATATATATATATATATATATATTACACCATTAGCGACTAAATTTTTTAGTCACCAATTACTTTTATAAATCCCTCAAATTTAAATTAGAAATGTCTCCCTCCAATTTTTTATTTTTTGGCGACTAAACTAATTTTTGGTCGCTGAAAATATGTTTTGGGGACTAAACTTTTGGTCACCAAAGATAAAAAATAAATTTTTAATTTTACATTCGGCGACTAAATATTTTAGTAGCCAAAACTCAATATACGGCAACTAAAAATTTTTTTTGTCGCCAATTCTAGTATTTTTAGCAACTAAATTATTTTTTAGTCGCCAATAATCAATATATCCCGACTAAAAAAATATAGTAGCTACATATTATACTTTTGGAGACCAAAAAAAAGTTTTAGTCGCCAATTCCAAAATTTTTGGCGACTAAATTTGTTTTAGTCGCCAATTTTAGTCTCCATAGTTGTATTTTGTTGTACTGATTGTTGATTTTTTTAAAAAAATATTCTGAACTGTCATCACTGCATTTGTAGACTCAGGTTTTGAGACAACCGACTACCGACCTCTGATTTAATTCAATCCGTAGAAATGAACTCACCACCAAAACACAAATAAAACTCAACCACACATCTCAAAAAAATCAAGTATCAACTGCAATACAGTGCAAAATCTCCCCAAAAAATTAGCTAAATAACCCAACATATTCACACTCTCAAAAATCAAACCTGACTCACTCTTGAAAAAATTGTGTTCACCATCAGGCCACTAGCCTGATGGTTATAACTGATGATGTTTAGGTAGTGATTTTTTTAATATTTTCGTCAATTGCACTACAGGTCCTTAAATTTGTGAGCTTCACAATCCATTTGCAGACATTATGTCACAAACATGCAAATATTAGGTGCACAAAATTATGAGAGTAAATTACACTCACTTTAAGTTTTTGATAATTACAATGGTTGGAAAATTTGGTTTTATATGATTTATTTTAGATTAACTTTAAGCTCAAAATTGAGTGGGCCCAAATGTCTTTTGGGGTGGGACTGAAAAAGTGACGTGTTCCTTGCTGCATGGCAAGTCGCACGGTGAAGACGGTTCGTCAAAACCATTTATATGTGAATGAGAAGTTGACGTCGTTTTCGGGTTTGTGGAACGGACATTTAAAGAATTAAATGTGGGTTTCCTTGAAATGGGTTGTCCCACATTGAAACTTTAAGAGAGCTTTTGTATGTATATAAGCTCTAGATTACAACACTTGGATTGGGCCCCAAGAGACACCCCAAGTTTGTAGAAGGGAGGAGTTATGGACAAAGTGAACCTTAGCCCAAACCGCCGTCCATTCGTCCGGCCGAGCCAAGCCTGGCATGGGTGTGGGTATGGGTTGTAGGTCGAGTCGGTTCTTATATTAATTTTTTGGACAAAATTTATTTGAATTTTTTTCAAAAATTCGTAATGAAATTGAATTCAAATTTTGTGCCAAAATTGAATTTAATTTTCTGTCCATACTATACCCAGTTTTCAGTCCATTTCTAGCAGTTCAATAGGTTCAAACTATCCAACAGATTGGGAAAACTGCCCAACAGTTCCGAGCAGTTTTAAAACTGCCAAACAGTTTGTAGATCTGTTCAAAACAGTTTCATATTTGTTCAGTTTCTTATAGCACCTATTCAGACAGGATTTTTTGCCTATAAATGCCAGTTTAATTCCAACAGTTTGGGGATCCGAAAAACAGTCTAAAAATTACCTTTTTGCTGTCTAATTTTCTGCTCTGTTGTATATATTCTTCATATTAGTTTTTAGGAAAATTAAAGAGAGTATAGAACATAGGTTCTAGTTTACCGAACAAATTGTTTGGAGTGCTACTACAATTTGTGAAAATCATTATATCCTAGGAGATAGACGTCATAAGTCCCTAAGTACCGAAGTGGGGGGAATCTGTCTTAAGGATAGAGTGTCACACACTCGACTTGATCTTTTTATTATTCATTCGGTTTGGTAAAATAAATTCGGTACGTTATTTATTTTATTTGTTTGATTTAGTTTCAATTTATTTTTTGTACACAGAAGATTGTTCCAACAATCTTAAGACAGATTCGAATTATTCTATTTACAGAATTTTTCGTTTGTTTTCTTTTTGTTTCTTTTTCTTACGGAAATTATTTTCTGTGGTTTTACAAAATAATATTCTGGTTGGAAAACAAATAGTAGTAATATACTGTTTGACAGATAGCAGTAATATTTTGCCTATTTTGTTTGACAACTAGTAGTACTATACTGGTGTCATTAACAATTTAGAATATTTATTTGTGAAAGTTAGTCAGAAATTATTTTTGGTTTCAGAAATAATTTCTGAGTGTTCATTAATTAAAATCCTGTTTTAGTATTTTAATTATTGAAGTGTTACAGAAATTTAATTTTCTGTGTGGAATTAATTTGGTTAAATAAAAATTTATTTTATTTCCAAATTAATTGAAAATAAAAGTTACAATTCTTGTTTCTTTTATTTTTAACAGAATTTAATTATGTGGCTTTGGTTTAAATTTTCTATGTAGTATAAAATAAATTCGAATTCATGGCTACTGAAACTAATGTCCAAACAAGTACTAATGTGGTGGCTGCAATTGCTCTAACTCCTCCCGTTGTGACTGTGCCAGTTAATCACAGTGAGAAACCAGAGAAGTTCTCATGAACTAATTTTAAAAGATGGCAACAGAAAATGTTGTTCTATCTTATAACTCTAAACCTGACACGCTTTCTCCGTGAAGATGCTCCTATTTTGAAAGAGAATGAAACTGACCGACAAGTGGTTGTTGCGGTCGATGTCTAGAAACATGCTGATTTCCTTTGCCGGAATTACATCTTGAACGGACTTGACAACACATTGTGGGCGTTTGGGAAGTTGTTATTTTAGTAGGTTTTTTTAGTTTTTGATTATTTTAGGAGGTTAAAATTTTTGTGTTTAGAAAGATAGTTGGGTTTTTTTTAGTTGGATGTGATAGTTGTGAGACAAAAAGTGAAATGATTATGGGTTTGATGTGACATTTTGTCTGGATTTGTTTTTTTTTTTTTGGTTTTTTAACCAATTTTGTCTTTTAGTGTTTTTTAGCAAAAAAAAAAAACTTCTCAAACACCACTATTATACAACGTCTACAGTCCTATCAAAACAACAAAGGAACTTTGGGAGTCTTTGGAGAAAAAGTACAAAACAGAAAATGCCGACTCAAAGAAATTTGTGTTTGGCAAATTCCTGGACTTCGTGATGGTTGATTCTAAGACTATGATCAGTCAAGTTCAAGATCTCTAACTCATTTTGCATGACATTCAGGCAGAAGGCATCTCTTTTAGTGAATCTTCCAAGTTGCTGCCTTAATTAAGAAATTACCATAAGGCTGGACGGAATTCAAGAATTACCTCAAATACAAACGCAAAAAAATATCTTTAGAAGAATTGATTGTGCATTTGAGGATTGAAGAGGACAACCGCAATTCTGAAAAGCGGGCTGGTAAGCATCCAAAGGAGTCTAAGGCAAATGTAGTGGAATATGCTCCAAAAGCCAAGAAACGGAAGTTTTCTGGACAACGTTTATCACAAGGCTCTAAAGGGAGGGAAACTAAAAAGTACAAGTTTTATAGCAAGTGTTATATCTATGACATAGAGGGACATTGGGCCAAAGATTGCCGTAGCAAAGGCAAAGGCAAAGGCAAAAGCAAAAGCAAAAGCAAAAAGCAAAAGAAGAACAAGCAAGAAGCCTGCTCAAGCCCATATGACCGAAGTTGACAATATTTCCAATGGTGTAGATGACATAAATCTTTCTGCAGTTGTTTCCGAGGCAAACCTTGTCGGAAATCCTAAAGAATGGTGGGTGGACACTGGTGCTATTCGCCACATCTATGTCGACAAAAAAATGTTCACATCTTATTCTACAGTGGACAACGGTGAACAACTTTTTATGGACAACTCCTCAACTTCTAAAGTTGAAGGACAATGAAAGATTATTTTGAAGATGACATCTGGAGAGAAACTCACTCTCAACAATGTGCTGCATGTACCGGACATTTGCAAGAACCTTATTTCCGGATCTTTGTTGAGTAAAAATGGGTTTAGGCTAGTTTTTGAAAGTGACAAATTTGTACTTACCAAAAACGGGATGTATGTAGGAAAATGTTACATGTCTGGTGGCCTTTTCAAAATGAATGTAATGGCTGTTGTACCTTCTGTTATTAATAAAAATACATCTTCTTCTTACTTGCTTGAGTTTTCAAATTTATGGCATGGTAGACTTGGACATGTTAATTATGGATCTTTGCGTAGATTAATTAATATGGAATGTTTACCTAAATTTGACATTGATTCAAATCATAAATGTGAAATTTGCATTTAAGCAAAATTATCCAAAACTCCTTTTCATTCAATTGAAAGAAGTGCGAAACCACTTGAATTAATTCATAGTGACATTTGTGATTTTAAATCAATTCAAACTAGAAGTGGGAAAAGTATTTTATCACTTTTATAGATGACTATACTAGATATAGTTATGTTTATTTAATTCGAGCCAAGGATGAAGTTTTAGAAACTTTCATTCAATATAAGAATGAAGTTGAAAATCAACTTGGTAAGAAAATTAAGAAACTTAGAAGTGATAGAGGTGGTGAATATGAATCACCTTTTGGTGAATTTTGTAAAGAATATGGAATAATTCATCAAACCACCGCTCCTTACTCATCTCAGCAAAATGAAATTGCTGAAAGGAAAAATAGGACTTTAAAAGAAATGATGAATGCCATGTTAATAAGTTCTGGATTACCTCAGAACTTATGGGAGGAAGCAATACTTTCTGCTAATTATATTTTAAATAAAGTACCCCGAAAGAAAGTGAATCAAACACCTTATGAAATGTGGCATAGAGTACCATCCTACAAATACTTAAAAGTGTGAGGGTGTTTGGTTAAAGTGGCTATTCCTAGTCCTAAAAAGACTAAGATAGGTCCTAAAACCGTTAATTGCATGTTCATTGGTTATGCCAAGAATAGTAGTGCATATCGGTTTTTGATTCATAAATCAGAATATTCCGAAATGCATGTAAATACTATTATTGAATCTCGGAATGCATCTTTCTTTAAACATGTGTTTCCAAATAAAACTGGACAAGAGACTAGTAATAATAAAAGATCTTATGATGCTAGTCAAGATCAAGAACATGATCAAGAACAAGAGCAAGAGAAAGATCAAAATGAGGAAGAGGAACTTAGGCGTAATAAACGTGCTAGAACCTCAAAATCTTTTAGTCCAGATTTTCTAACATTTTTGCTAGAAAATGAACCCTTAACTTTTAAAGAGGCTATGTCTAGTCCTAAAGCTCTTTTATGGAAAGAAGCTGTCAATAATGAAGTTGAATCCATCTTGCAAGACCACACTTGGAAATTGGTGGATTTGCCACCAGGTTGTAAATCTCTTGGGTACAAGTGGATTTTCAAAAGAAAAATAAAAATGGATGGATCAATTGACAAATACAAGGCAAGACTTATGGTCAAAGGGTATAGACAAAAAGAAAATCTTGATTACTTTGACACATACTCACCGGTTACTAGAATAACATCCATTAGAATGCTAGTTGCTATTGCATCTTTGTACAATCTAGAAATTCATCAGATGGATGTGAAAACTGCTTTCTTAAATGGTGAGTTAATAAAGAAATTTACATGGAACAACCAGAAGGATTTTCTGTTCCCGGAAAAGAAAAGAAACTGTGTAAATTGGTTAAATCATTATATGGTTTAAAACAAGTGCCAAAGCAATGACATGAAAAATTTGACAAGGCAATGATGTCAAATGGATTTAAAATTAATGAGTGTGACAAATGTATTTATATTAAAAACACTAGCAACAGTTATGCTATAGTATGTCTTTATGTGGATGATATGCTCATCATAAGTAGTAATAATGACATAATTAAAACTATCAAGAAAATGTTGAATAAACATTGACATGAAGGACATGAGCATTACTGATGTAATTCTTGGTAAGAAAATTACTAAAACATCATAAAGTTATGCTTTGTCACAATCTCATTACATTGAGAAAATACTTGACAAATTCAGCAAAGACGATGATCATCTTGCTAGATCATCTGTGGATGTTAATTTGTTTCTTTCTAAGAATGTACAGGAAAGTTGTCACGACCCAAACTCGTCCTAAAAGTTTGGCATCGTAACCGGCCAGTAATCATTGGATTACTAAAGGCCTTCCTGTACAATAAAAATAATCGGGCTTACAGAAGCAAAAGACAAAAACACCAATAGTCCAATGAGCTGTGCATCAATATGAATAAATATTTACATGCAAAATGTTAATTTTCCCACTTACAATACATAATATATAACATAATATCTTATACAAAACATGTGTACTGGTCAAAAGTGCAACATGACCAAAAGCTTGCTAACAGCCTTCCAGGCCTAGCCCCAACTTGGAGGCACCCAAAACACTTGGTAGGCTTGAAAACGGTGGCTTGGTTCAAGACTCCACCTAAGCTTGACTTCCAGAACGCTCATCTATACATATACATAAAAACAGTGAGCTAAAACCCAATGAATAACATTAAAGTAAAGGGGTTAGTGAACGAATTCCACATATAACATATCCGTAAAACAAATCATGTCACAATCATTCATAACAGTCTCATATCAGAACATAACATAATGGTACATCCCACAGAACATAACACATATCGTCTTCCGACTAGAGTAATCGGTTCTGGATACCGATTAAACACATATCACCTCAATGAAGTGGCTAACGAGATCTCGTATCACATGTATGTCATGGACCCGCACTAATGTGTCGTCCCCCATGACTTGGGACTATCCGTGGATGCCATAATAGATTCGCAAATAGACATTTGTTCACATAATCAAAATACATTCAAGAAATCGTAGCTTATCGATAACAGTTAAAACATAATTCATATCAACGTATCCAAAACCTTACAGAAATGCTACATATCCGAGTCACAGTCCGTTACTTGGCATTCCAAAATGAGATGTATATGGATGCATATGACATTGAAAACCATGTAAATGAAGGCCCGAAAGTCATAAACGAAAAGAGAACTAAACCGAAAAATCTGCCCTGTTTGGCCGCACGTGTGGTGACCTGGCCGCTTGTGCGATGGCCTTGGCCATACGAGCGGTGGTGAGGCAGTGTGCAACTTTGAGCAAAGGAGGCCCGGCTGCTCGTGCGGTGGCCCAGGCCGCTCGAGCAGTCTGGGTGTAAACAGTCCGAAATTCTGTTAAATAATGGGCCTTTTCCTTTCTTGCAAACCCAACTCTTTTGTATATAAAATAAAGCTCAAAACACTTCAAAACACATTGAAATAAACATTATAACTTCAAAACATATGATTCACACATTTCCAACTTCAAATAAAGATCATGGCTTCAAATCAAACTCAATAATTGTCCATGAAAATAATCAAAACTTGAATTCAAAGTATAAAGGCCCAAATCATGCAAATCTTGAGTTTCATGCTCAAAATTCATGGAGTTTCCTCCTCAAGTCAAGAGCCATGCAAGATTTCACATGTCTGAACACAAATTCATGAACTCATGCCATGGATACTTACAACTCTTTTATTTAAACTTATGTGAGTTCTAACCAACACTTACTCTATTCAACTCTTTAATTCCACTTAGCTTCAAGAAATTAGGGATGGATTCTCACCTCAGATGCTTAATTTGGTGGAGATTTGGCTTCAATCCTCCTTTGATCTTCTTCTTCCTCTTCCTTTCTTCTCTTAGTCTCTAGAACACTCACTCTTTCTTTCTCTCTCTCTCTCTCTCTCTCTCTCTCTCTCTCTCTCTCTCTCTCTCTCTCAGATTTTCTTTTTCTTTTTGTGTTGAGTCAAACAAGGGCCCATATCTATATCTATATATATAATTGTCTAAAGATTGAGCCAAACATGGCTTAGCGAATCAGACAAAAATTAGTTTCCAATTAAACTTCACAAACGACTCTAAAAATTCCTAGTAGCATATCTATGTGCTCAATTTCGTTTTCTGAACCCATTATGGTCGTCAATTTCAATCCCAAAGTTGTAGCCTCAACATATATTTTTCCAATTCAAATAGATATTCTCCAATTAATTCATATTAATGCATAATTAACTAAGGATAATTGTGACATGCATTTTGGGGTCGTTACAAAAGTATTTCTCAATTAGAGTATGCCCAAATTATTGGAAGCTTAATGCACTTGATGAAATGTACTCGCCCAGATATAGCTTATGTAGTAAGTAAATTAAGTAGATATACGAGTAATCTAGGAGTAGAACACTGGAAAGCAATTATAAGGGTTCTAAGATACCTTAGATTTACTCGTAACATTGGGCTGAATTATACTAGATATCCAGTAGTACTTGAAGGATACTGTGATGCAAATTGAATATCAGATATTAGAGACTCAAAGTCCACCAGTGGGTATGTCTTTACTCTTGATGGTGCGGTTGTATCTTGGAAATCTTCCAAACAGACTTGCATTGCTAGGTTTACTATGGAATAAGAATTCATAGCTTTAGATAAAGCTGGGGAAGAAGCAGAATGGCTTCGCCACTTCTTTGAAGATATTCCAATGTGGCCAAAACTGATGCCTGTTATATGCATACATTGTGACAGTCAATCAGTAATAGGTAGAGCACATAGTTATATGTATAACGGTAAGTCGCGACACATTCGTCGTCGACATAACACCGTAAGACAACTACTCTCTAATGGAATTATTTCCATTGAATATGTGAAGTCTAAAGACAACATAGCGGATCCACTAACCAAAGGGTTAGCAAGAGAGCTAGTTGAGAATTCATCGAGGGGAATGGGACTTAAGCCTATTAAATAAGAGTTACCACAACGGTAACCCAACCTAGTTGACTGGAGATCCCAAGATCTAGGTTCAAAAAGATAACCGAGTTGTGTATGACTTATAAGGATCACTGGAGAGTCAAACTCATACCCATTTCTATGATAAAATAGTGATGTCTGCAGCGTTTTAGGTTAAGTAATACTTTTAATGATTCTTATATCTAGGTATACTTAGTGGAGTATGGCAGGATACTCTTCATAAGAATTACCTATATGAGTGTGAATTGGGCTGGTTCTATGAGATTTGTGAAGGGCTACAAGTCTTTAGAGCACTCATGAAAGACCAAGTTATTTAAGGCCAAAATGAACACAATAGTGAGAACTAAACTGTGTCTGGGGATATACTATGTGAGTTCTATTGTGTTGGTTTACACAAACGGCTGAACAGTTCAAGACATCATGTCCACTGGTTAGCTAGTAAATCTGATAGTATCTCACAATGGAAGGTTCAAAGCCAAAAGCTACCTATCCTTTGTAGAATATTTTCAATTTCTGTACAATCTGTAATTATATCATGTTGTTGCATTTTCTCTCCGTCAAATTCCATTCATGTGGGGGATTGTTAGAAAATTTGGTTTTATCAGGCTTATTTTGGGCCAACTTTGAGCCCAAAATTGAATGGGCCCCAAACGTCTTTCGGGGTGGGTCCGAAGAGGTGACGTGTTCCTTGCTGTATGGCAAGTCACACGGTGAAGACGGTTCGTTAAAACCATTTATGAATGAATGGGAAGTTGACGTTGTTTTCGGGTTCATGGAATGGACATTTAAAGAATTAAATGTAGGTTTCTTTGAAATGGGTTGTCCTACATTAAAACTTTAAGAAGGCTTTTGTATGTATATAAGCTCTAGATTACAACACTTGGGTTGGGCCCCAAGGGGCACCCAAAGTTTGTAGAAGGGAGGAGTTATAGACAAAGTGAATCTTAGCCCAAACCACCATACGCGCGCGCCGCCGCCGCCTGTTCGGCCGTGCCGTGCGTGGGTGTGGGTCGGGTCTTATATTAATTTTTTGGACAAAATTTTTTTAAATTTTTTATAGAAATTCGTAATGAAATTGAATTCAAATTTTGTGCCAAAATTGAATTTAATTTTCTGTCCAAACTATACCCGATTTTCAGTCCATTTTCCAGCAGTTCAACAGGTTCAAATTGTCCAACAGATTGGGAAAACTGCCCAGCAGTTTCGAGCAGTTTTAAAACTGCCAAACAGTTTGTAGATCTGTTCAAAACAATTTCATATCTGTTAAGTTTCTTATAGCACCTGTTCGGACAAGATTTTTTGCCTATAAATACCAGTTTAATTCCAACAGTTTGGGGATTCGAAAAACAGTTTGAAAGTTACTTTTTTGCTGTCCAATTTTCTGCTCTGTTGCATATATTCTTCATATTAGTTTTTTGGAAAATTAAAGAGAGTATAGAACACAGGTTCTAGTTCACCGAACAAATTGTTTGGAGTGCTACCACAATTTGTGAAAATCATTGTATCCTAAGAGGTAGACGCCATAAGTCCGTAAGCACCAAAGCGGGGCGAATCTGTCTTAAGGATAGAGTGTCATACACTCGACTTGATCTTTTTATTATTCATTCGGCTCGGTAAAATAAATTCGGTACGTTATTTATTTTATTTGTTTGATTTGGTTTTAATTTATTTTTTGTACACAGAAGATTGTTCCCACCTCTAATCTTTTCTTTAAAATTACACTCTCTCTTAAAGTTTACTTTTGATTTGCATATTCCTCTAATCTATTAGTTGACTATTAATTTGACTAATGGTTCTAATGGTTGTATTTTTTATTTTACTTTTTTTTTTTAAAATTACACGGATTTTCCTAAAGTTTACTTTTGATTTGCATATTTCTCCGATCTATTAGTTGACCATTAGTTTGACTAATGGCTCCAATGGCAGTATTTTTTTATTTTTTTGTTATTATGAAAGTCAGTGATTAATTGCTAAATAAATACATAAAGAAATTTCAATTTAGTTGGTATAACATTTGAAGTTATTATATGTAAATTAAGAATAAACGAAATCATTTAATCATTTTTTAAGTAAACAAATTAGTATAAATTATTGAAAAGTAAGAAATACAAAACTTGTATGTATGTAAAATAATAAATAATAAATTATATATATATATATAATCAAATTATGTAAATACTTTTAAAAAAAATTATCTAATACTACTCAAATAAATACATATAGTATCTCAATTTGATTTTTATTAATTTAAATAGTGAGACTCATCAATCTTATCTTATTTTTTTTAGAAAACAAGTCAAGTATTGATTAATAGCTATCAAATAACTTAGCTTATATTTATGTAATTAATTATTTAATTTGTTTTATCATTATTTTTGTCATAATAATAAGTTATTCTAGATCAGTCTGCTATGTCCTCTTAATTGAGGCCCTCCAATCCCACTCCTAATAATGTGGCTAAGACTCATGTGAAGCGGTCCTCTCTGTCTCTCATCTTTAGCCCACTCTAATACCACATCACTGGAAATGGACTGGGGGAGGGAGGGGGGAAAGTAGGGGGATGAATCATTTTTCATTCTAGAATATACACCATATACAAGTTATAACATTTATGGTGTTGATTACCACAAATGTTATAATTAAATTTTCTTTAGTCATAACCAAACTCTATATAAAGTATAATTAATATAATAATCACACATTTAATGGTTATCAATAAAAATATCTCTAATATTAAAATAGCTAAACTAATCCTTCCATTAACACCATTAGTCATAGGGGAAGTCAGCGTAATTTCAAAAAAAAAAAAAAAAAAGAAAAAAAAAGAGGGGAGGTCAGTGAAATTGTCATGAATCTCAAAGAAGGTGATTGTAATTTATCTAAATTATTAAATTAAATTATAAGAAAAGTGAATGATTTAGATTTGCATTGAGTGGGGTGTGAATGATATTTATAATAAATTGCAGTTATATAATTTATTTTTTATATTTTAATTAATTAGAAAAATATTATACAAATTAATAACTTTTATAAATTTTATTACAAATTGATATGATATGTAATAATAAAATTTTAATTTTTAAAACAAGGCAACATTCTTTTTTCAGGTTTCAAAAGTGGATTTTTAACTTTAGACATGTGCTCAACTAGAGATAGTTTGGGCAGAGCTTGAAAATTGAAAAAGTAAAAAAGTCATATAAATGATCACATTATTATTAATTTTTTTTTTCATTTTTTTTTAAAATATAGAGTCAAAAAATAAGAATAGAAAAAAAACTCCAAGCACTCTCTCAGAAGCTAGAATATAATTGTGTGGTGAAAAATTTTTGTTCTTTAAACTTTTTTTCATAATGTATTTTCACATGGTAATAACATCATCTTTTGCCAAGAGAAAAATAAAAATAAAAATAAAAATAAAAACAAATATTGCTAGTTATGTGTGGCAAATGGACTAATGGGTGCTGTGGGTTCATAGTGCGCCAGATTGAGACGCATCTCAATAATTTAAGGAATTTTTATTGGTCAGTCCTGTTTTTTATAGTTATTCTCATCTTAGTTTTGAAGATTGGTTTTATGCACCAATAAGTCCTGGAGTTATATTTTTTGTACTGTTTTACCTCTGTTTTATTTTCCCCTGTTTTTGTTACAATTTATCACTGTAAACTTACCAGTGTATGAACTTTTCATTTCTAATAATTGAGCATGCATGGAATTGATGAATAATGATTATTTTTGTCATTCCAAAAGTTGTTCATGTATAATTGCAGGAGCATGGAATTCATCAATGATAAATTCATCACTATACAAATTTTGTGTGGATAATTGAGCAGGCATGCATATTCATGGACTTGATGTACATATATATATATATATATACAAGGCAATCTCTGCATTTACAGCCTAAATGCGCTGAATTATAGATCATCCAGGAGAGATATTACCATGTGTATCTAGAAAATATATTAGACCATACATGAAATTCGCAAGTATTATCCAAAAAATATATCAAAATAGATAATTTATCATGTGCATGCTTGCACAAAGTGTCAACACCAACTCATTATCATCACAAATCAACACAAGATTCAAAGACATATTCAGTGGTAAATTTATCACTGACTATTTGTTAAAAAATTACAAATTTTTTTTTTTTGTCATCATTGTCACAAATCAACACAAGATTCAAAGATATATTCAATGTTAAATTTATCACTGATAAATTTCTCATTGACTGTTTGTTAAAAAATTATAAAAAGAAAATCTCGTCATCATCATCACAAATCAACACAAAGATTCAAAGACATTTTCAGTGATAAATTTATCACTGATAGACACATTCACATAAATTTCTCATTGACTGTTTGTTAAAAGATTATAAAAAGAACGTCATAAATCAACACAGATTCGAAGACATTCATTAATAAATTTCTCACTGATTGTTTGTTAAAAAATTACAAAAAGAAAATCTCATCATCATCGTAACAAATCAACACAAGATTCAAAGTCATATATCAGTGATAAATTTATCATTGATATTTAAACCTTTGTTTGCAACAGATTTGGTTTGAGAGAAATAAAGAGAGAGGAAGGGAGGGAGGGAGGGAGAGAGAGGCGAGATTTGGAGAATCAATGTTGCTTGTAGTCATTTGAAGTTGATTTCACAATAGAAACAACTAGATTGATGTAGATCTAGGACAAAGTAAATTTCTTCGGATGTTGTTCCAAATCGCCAGAAATCTCTTTGTTTATAGGAAATCTGTTGAGAAGTCGCCTGAGAAATCGCATTCTAAATCACGTGGTTTCTTCACACGTTTGTGAAAGAGAGATTGTGGAATTGTGTTTATGCATGTGGTGGTCAAGAATAGGGGTAAACTAGGAATGCAAAAAGGTAAATATTAGGTCAGGAGTTTGTGGGTATTAACTCTAGTCCAAGGGACCGGTTGGTAACTCCCTCATAATTTAAATAGTTCAAATATGTAGAATTTATTAAATATATTATTTTTATAAAAAATTAAATTGATTGGATATTATTTGATCAAATCACATTTGTATCAATAATTTATTTTAAAAATCATATTTGTTGTTGACACAAATGATATCTAATAAAATGATTATCGATATTCGATTAACGTAATTTTTTATAAGAATGATATACCTGATGAGTCGTACACATTAAACAATTTAAATTATTCAAATGAGCCTAAGATGAAGCTCACCATGGATTAACTACCCTTCAATCTGATTATAGATCCGAGAGGAGCGAAACTCAATTTAATAGACAAAACCTAGATTAGGTTTTTTTTTTTTTTTTGATCTGCCTAGATTTTTAAAATGTGTAAATTTTATTATTAATTTGTTTTTTGTTTTTTTCTAAACCACCACTATACAGTTATTTTCCGTACCTTCTATAAGATTGTTCCAACAATTTAATATTTTAGTTAAAAAATAAAAAAGTTATTAAAAAAATTTAAAAATTATACAAAAAATTTAAAATATTTTAGGTTTTTTTATTTTACTTTTTAGATGTTTTTTTAGTTAAATGTCATTTTCAAATATTTTAGTTTTTCACCTCATATTTTAGTAAAAAAACTAAAAAATCACAAACAAACAAAAAAAATCACTTCCAAAATAAATTCTATAGAGAGAAGTTTGATAATATCTATTTCTCCTCACAAAATTTCAAAAATTATCACATGGATCAAAAATACCATATGACCACGTGTTCATTCAATAAAATTATATTATTTCTCTACCATTCGCTTATTTCTAGGGTCTATAGTTTTTAAAGCGAAAATATAATTTAAGTGGATATTTGATAAAATTTTCATATTAATGATAAATTTAACAAAATTGAAAAATAAAATTATAACGTTTTTCATGATTTAGTAATTAATTTTTAAAGAATTCACTAACACATAAAATTTTCCAATTTTAAACACCTTGCTATTGATTAGACAAAGTGTCAAATTTTTATGAAACAAGATAATTACTTACGTCTGACACTTTTACACGTTACCCTAACGCTAAAGTCAGCACATTACTGTTTTGTGTACATTTTTTAAATTCAAGGATATGACGTGTTTTTCAACTCAACCATAGAAGATAGATAATTTATTATTATAATTTACAAATTGTTTGAAAAAAAATGACGACTCACGGTCTTACCGTTATATTATACTGATTTTATTTATATTTTACATGTTTGAAAACAATGAAGAAATTTGTGTTTGGTTTGAGCCGTACGTTTCTCATGTACATAAAAACCGTTTCTATTTCCATAGAAAAATAGTGGAAAATGATCAAATATATTGTGGTGGCTATACTAGAGATAGACCTATGTTTTTTTGTTTTTTGTTTTCATCAATAAAATTAGATACTTAGGATTCTTGTTCAGAAATTTTAATAGGTAGTCTAAATTTAACTCTTATATGATAAGACCTATACTCAGAATCAATTAGGATTACGCACTGATTTTTTTGTAAGTCGAGATTTTTCAAGTTATGAACAACTAAGGTCAATCGAGTTCTCGAGAGGACAAAGCTATCATCTTGGAAGAGTTTCATATCATTCATCATTCATAAATTATGTTCCTAGAAATTTTGCAGTGGTCTTGGAGATATTTGAGTTGAATCTAAATCTTGACTTTGTTGGTTATTCTAGTTAGGATTAAAAAAGTATAAAAGGCAAAATAAATTAAATAAATTAATAAGAAAAAATGTCATATTTAAATTATAATTATTTTATTTTTTTCTCAGAAAAATTTAAAAAATTTACCAAATAAATTTTTTAGTTTCGAATTAAAAAAGTTTCAATTCTATAAAACTAACTAGAAAAGTGTTTTTCCAAACGGCAACCTTGTTAGTGAGAGTCATTGTTCGTGTAATTGATGTGATTAGTGGAGATATCGTGAGACTACCAAATCAATTTGGAGTTTCAAAATCACTAAATAATTTTTCTTATAATACACATGAAATGGTCAATATTTACCTTTGGTATTGCTTCATCTCTGGACCTCTAGTTGAGGGACTTGGGAATGCTCCCGTGCGCCTTCATGTGGGCTGATTATGAATTTATTTCGATAATTTAAATTGTTTATATTATAAAATTAGTGAAATAAATTATTTATAAAAAATAAATAAATTAATTGAACATTTGTAATCACGTAATAAGATTACATTTGATTTTTAAAAAATAACAAGAAACATGATTTTGATAATAATAAAAAAAAAATCTCAATTAGTACATATTAATGTGTGTTTAGGATGATTTTGATAATAGATTATTTATTTATTTTTAAAACAATGAAGAATATGATCATGTAGTTATGAATGTCCGATTAACTATAGCATTTTTTATGAATACTGTATTCAATAAATCTTATAATATAAATGGTACAAATCACTGAATAGGTTTGGAGTCGGCCAACCCGAGGAGTTATAACAGGCTATTTTATCCTCTTAATTAAGAAGGCAGTATAATGGCCAACTGATTTAGCCCAATTGAATTGGGACGGTAATTTGCAAACCATTCAATCTCAAACCTTAGCCAACATTCTAGTTCAAAAAAAAAACCTTAGCCAACATTGGCACCTTCGGAAGAGTGGGAAAGGAACTAGTTATAAACTTTGACATTTAATCCAAGAGGCCAAGTCGTTTTTAAGCATCTAAGGTCAAAAAAAATATCAATTAAGCCTCCGTTTGGGAAGTGGGTTGGCTTTTTAGTTTTTTAACTTTTTGGCTATTTTAGCCTGGTGTTAAAAAGCCTGATTTGGAAAGGATTTTTTGATTTTTGACTTTTTTGACTTTTTTTATGAGAGAGGAGTGTAATGATTATGGGTTAAATTTGATGTTTTGTTTTTTGTGACTAAAATAACCTATTTTGTTTTTTATTTTTTTGACTATTTTAGCCCCTAACCCACCAAAACCAACTTCCCATACATCTTGTGGACTTTGGATTTGACTTTTTCTTATAAGGGCCAACAGAAAAAACCCAAAATTTCAAACTTAATAAAATAATCTCTTTAATTCTCCAATTTTTGTCTCTAATTTAATTAATTAAATTTCTTCTGCTGGCTTTGAAGACCAAATCTATGAAGGTGCTTGTGAATGATGAATCTACAAATAATAGGTGTTGTTTAAGAAGTTGATTATTCGATTTTTTTATTATTTTAATCTGACTAAAATAAATATATTTGAGAAGTTAGTTGATTTTTTCTTTTATTTTTTTAATTAATTTGATGGTTGTGAGAGAAAAAATAAAATAATTATGTTTGAGAAGTTGGTTTTTTTATTTTTTTAATAGTTAATTTGATAGTTGTGAGAGAAAAAGTGAAATAATTATGAATTAGATACGATATTTTATCTGTTTGACTATTTTAACATATTTTATCTTTTAATAGACTATTTTAATCCAACTCTCCTCTCAAACATAAATAATATCGGTTGCGATTAATTTTATTTATTTATTTTTTCATGTAATCCAAAAAAACAGATTGCGTGAGAGTCAAAATTACACAAGATTTGATGGTACTTGCAGGTTCCCCCTATTATTATTATTTTGGATAAATTATAAAATATTACTGAAATTTATTTAATATATGAATTATTTTTTATGATTTTAAAAATTATGAATTACTCTTTATTAGAATTTTTTATTTAACATAATTAATAAAAAAATAAAATTCATAATTACTCTTCTATACGACAATAAAATTATCTAAATTAATTGAAATATATTTATAATATAATTAAAAATTATTGATTAAATTGATGAATTATTAATAAAAGATGTCATTTATTGTGTAATTAGAAACTTAAAAGAATAGGATATAATTTCTAAAATCATAGAAAAATCTCATATTTTAAGTAAATTTTATTCATAATTTACCTTATTATTTTTTGTTTGGCCCTGTTTGAGAGAAAGTGACCTAAATCGACTTATTTTTATCAATAATGTTTTAGAGCTCTAAATTGGGAGCACTAGAGCATCACTAATGATGTGGCACAAGGGCCCCACCAAAGTGATGTGATGTTTTGGCTTGAGTTTGTTGTTTTTTTTTTTTTTTTTTTAATTCATTAGTATTATTAGTGGTCCAAAAATTAGTGGGACGAATCACCACCCTATTTTTATAGAACCGATGAGACTAGCCATTCAAACTAATAGTCAGTTTAAGAAAACCGGTCGAAGCATTGGCCAGCCAAAATTTGAAAATTCCACATTTTTCGTATTTTTTAAACATCTTGTATTATTTTTTTATTTTTTTGAACAAACAATCAATATATATATATATATATATATATGTATATATGTATATAAAATTATATTCGATAAACATATTTATATAAATATATATGTATTTTAAAATATAAAAACAATTTAAATAAATGTATCTTAATACTTACGTGTTTGATTGAATTGATAACTCTTGATCTGATTTTTTTTTCTTCTTCAGATTAGTCATGGATTTAGGTTTAGAACATTGGTTGTATGTATCAAAGATTTGTTCTAGAGGATTAAATTCAAAAACTACAAATTTATTTATCATCATTATTATAAATAAATAAATAAGTTTGAAAATCTTGTACACGAATGAAAGTTGTCTTTATGACGACGGTTGCGGTAAAAATTAGAGTCTTCATGATGTGATGTGTGCTTTGGGTGCTTAATTGGTGGAGGTTTTATAGCTAGTATATATATATATATATATATATTTGTATATCTCCTTATCTAAAGGTACGGTGTAAATAATATTATGATTAAAATATAATTGTAATTTATACATATCTGGTTAAAATTTGTGAAATTTGTATCATTTTTTGATAAAAATACTAAGGGCTGGTTTGGCAACCTTACAAAAATTCAAAAAATTACTCAAAATATTAAAAAGTTATCACTATTCATCAAAAAAATATTAAAAAATTAATATACAAATATTAATACATGTAAAGTAGATGGCCCAAGATTGGTACTGACGTGATGTAGAACTCGGTGACAGAGACAAAAAAAAAAATTATGTGTATATTCACATAATTGGATGATAAAGTTGGGCCTGTGGGGGCCTACCATGGGTCCCGTTTTTCTAATCTGAACCGTTGAATATGTAGAACTCGTCTAGTACTATATGGCTGTAAAAAATCACATCTATCACATATCGCTAACTACATGATCAAATCAGTTTTGTATAAAAATGGATGGTGTTATAGTTAACAGTTAACAAAAAAAAAACTAACACGATCAGATAGCTATCGATATCCAATCAACGTAATTTTTTACAAGCATATAGTACTCGACAAGTTCTACACATTAAACGGTTTCGATTAGAAAAATAGGACCCGTGGTGGGCTCCTACGGGCCAAACAACACCATCCAATCAAAGCCCGAGAAGGAGACAATATTTTCTCATCTACTCACTCGCCAGACTCCACTGCCAATCCGTACGGCCTCCTACCCTATCTTCTCCTACACACTTATTTATACAATTTTTAATACATATTTTTTCATAAAAAGTCAAAAAGTTAACCCAAACATCTATATTTTTTTCCTCAACTTTTTAGTCCAAAAAGACAAAAAGTGCACTTATTTAAGACACTCCAAACAACTCCTAAAAAAAAGATATTGAAATATTTTTCTTCACGCCTATTTTTTTGGATTAGACTAAAACTTATGAAAAATTTGAGAGTCACCCATCATATGAATGTTTAGCAGGTTGGGACGCAGTTTGTGAAGTAGACATGAATGTTTAGCAGGTTGGGAAGTAGTTTGTGAAGTAGACATAATTTGTGAAGTAGACATAATTAAGTTTGAGAGTCACCCACAACATAATTAAATTTTAATTTAATTGAAATCAATTGTGAGTAATGTGACAGCAGAATAGACACTTGTTTCTGTAAGAAATGGTTTTGGGAAAATTTGATTTTTCTTTAACTTTGGTCTATTTTGGAGGTGGGACCTATACGCCAAAGTTGGTGGGTCTAAATGGTAACACCTTCTATGCCGCATTGTGATTCACGTAGTATATTTGGTTGCTCAAAATCATTATTGGGCGAATAGGAAATTGAAGTCAAAGATAGCTCCATGGAAATGGTGTTTTTGGTGGAAATTCCTTAAGTTTGAAAAAAGGCTTGTCACACATTGGTTTGGTTGGAAAATTTTTATAGGTTTATAAAGCTTGAGTTTGTAACTTGGGGAGAGCCCCAAAGGGGCACCACAAGTTTGTAGAAGAGAGATATTATGGACAAATTCAGCTAGACACAAAAATAAACACACACGCGCGAGCCGGGTTGGGTTGGCCGTGGGTGTGTGATGTGAGGTTAGGCTTGTCCGGCTCAATACTTATCTTTTTGGGCCAAAAAATTTGAAATTAATTTTATTTTTGAAATAAAATCCGTCCAGTTTTTTCCCACCCGAACAGATGCATAATTGTTTAAATTTAAACCCAACAGGTTCCAATATGTTTGAATTAAAACCGAACAGATTCAATATTTGTTTAAAATTCAAACCAAATAGTGTCTTAACTATTCAATCTGCCCCGAACATATTCAATACATGTTCAAACAGGTTTTGTACCTGTTTAATTCAAACCGAATAGCCACCACTCTATCTATAAATAGGCAGTCCCTCATTTGGTTTTTCACTTGAAATTTTCTTCCAAAATTCTGCAATTACTCTTTATATTTTGCTGCATTATTTTCTTGTAAGAAAAAGTATAAACACAAAGTGTGTTCGTTGTGAGAATAATTTGTAGTGCTGCAATTATTCGTAGTTCATCATTTTATCTTGGGAGATAGACGTCCATAATCTGAAAGCACCATGGAGAGGACGAATCTGTCTTACGAACACAGTGTTAAACACTGGACTTGATCAGAATTTTGTTCAATAAATACATAAGGTTAGTAATTAATTTATTTTTTGTTTTATTATTTTTTCTGTTTCAGATTTTGATTTGGTCTTTATAACAAAATAAAAATATGTTTTTATTTATTTATTTTATATTCTGGTTTGATTTTTGTAATCAAACAATCTCTCTCAGTTCCTTTATTTCTTTTGTATTCCGTTTGTTGTTAAGTACACAAACAAAATTTATTTTTTGAATACAGTGAAAATTGTCCAACAATCTTAAGACAAGTTATTTTTTGGTGTCTTCATTGTATTTATTTTTCTGTACTTTCACAAAGTGATACTCTGGTTGGAAACTAGAAATAGTAGTAATATACTGTTTGACAAATAGTAGTAATATATTGTTTACTTTCTTTGACAACTAGAAGTAATATACTGGTATCATTAACAATTGTAGAATATTAATTTGTGTTACAGAAATTATTGTGATATTTTATTTTTTTTAGTTTTAGTAATAAGAAAAGTAAAATTATTTTGTATTATAATTTATTTTCTGGTTTTAGTAACTAGGAAATTAATTTGATTTTGGTTTTTTCTGATTTTTTGTAATCAGATACTATGGCTGCTGAAAGTAGTACTCCAAATCCGATCGTTATACCGACTCCGGTCCCTATCCAAAACCATGTTCAAGTTCCAATAAATCATGGAGAAAAATCGAAAAAATTTAACGGTATTAAGTTTAAGAGATGGCAACAGAAAATGTTGTTTTATCTTACAACTCTAAATCTAGTTCGGTTTCTTCGTGAAGAGGCTCCAGTACTTAGAGAGGATGAAAGTGATCGGCAAGTTGTTGCCGCTGTAGATGCCTAGAAACATTCTGATTTTATGTGCAGAAACTACATCCTCAATAGCCTTGACAACATGCTATATAATGTTTACAGCCCTCTGAAAATAGCAAAAGAATTGTGGGATTATTTGGAGAAAAAAATACAAAACAGAGGATGCCGGCACAAAGAAATTTATTGTCGGTAAATTTCTTTACTTCGTTATGGTAGACTCCCATACGGTAATTTCTCAAGTTCAAAGTTTTCAATTAATTTTGCATGATATTCATTCTGAAGGTATGTCTCTTAGCGAGTCTTTCCAAGTCGCTGCTTTAGTGGAAAAGTTATCACCGGTTTAGAAAAATTTCAAAATTATTTAAAACATAAACGTAAGGAGATGACCATGGATGAATTAATTGTAAGATTAAGAATTAAGGAAGATAACCGTAAGGCTGAAAAGCGGAATGGTAAAAATCACATTGAGTCCAAGGCTAATGTGGTTGAACAAGTGCACAAATCACATAACAAAAAGAGGAAGTTTGTTGGAGATGGTCCTAAACAAGGCGACAACAATGGCAATAAGAAGTTCAAAGGAAAATGCTATAACTGTGGCAAGATTAGACATCGAGCTTCTGATTGCCGCTGCCTTAAGAAGGATCGCAGAAGTACAAGTAAGAAGACCACCAATCAAGCCAATGTGATAGAATTAGATTACATCTTTGACAGGATAAATGACATCAATCTTTCTGCTGTGGTGTCTGAGGCTAATTTGGTTAGAAATCCCAAGGAATGGTGGGTTAACATTAGGGCAACTCGTCACATTTGTGCAGACAAGAAGATGTTCACTATTTATAATGAGGCTGCAAATGGTGAACAACTTTTCATGAGAAATTCTTTTACTTCTACTATGGCTGGACAAGGAAAGATGATCTTGAAGATGACATCAGGGAAGAAACTTACCCTCAACAACGTACTGCATGTACCAAGCATCTGGAAAAATTTAGTTTCTGGTTCTTTGTTAAGTAAAAATGGTTTTAGGTTTGTTTTTGAGTCTGATAAATTTGTATTAAAAAAGAGTGGTATGTATGTTGGTAAGGGATACATGAGTGATGGTCTCTTCAAGTTGAATGTAATGACGGTTGTACTAAAACTTGCTATTAATAAGAATAACACATCTTTTGCTTATATGCTTGAGTCGAATTTATGGCATGGTAGATTAGGATATGTAAATTTTGATGCTTTGCTTAGATTAATTGGTTTGGATTATATACAAAAATTTGAAATTAATCCTAATCACAAATGTGAGATTTGTGTAAAAGCGAAACTAACTAAGGCTCCATTTAAATCGGTTAAAAGAAAAACCGAACCTCTAGAATTAATTCATACTGATGTATGTGATCTTAAATTTGTTCAAACTAGAGGAGGCAAAAAGTATTTCATAACATTTATCGATGATTGCACAAAATATTGTTATGTATATTTACTTAGAAATAAAGATGAAGTCTTGGAAATGTTTAAACTCTACAAAATTGAAGTTGAAAATCAACTTAGTAAAACCATTATAATGGTTAGAAGTGATAGGGGTGGTGAATATGATGCACTTTTAAATGAATTTTGTGCACAACATGGCATTATTCACCAAACTATAACACCCTATTCTCCACAGCAAAATAGAATTGCTAAAAGAAAAAATAGAATCCTTAAAGAAATGATAAATGCCACGTTACTAAGTTCAGGCTTACCGCAGAGCTTGCGGGGGGAAGCAATATTGTCTGCTAATTATATTCTTAACAGAATACCCCACAAGAAAACCAACAACACTCCTTATGAATTGTGGAAAGGTCGACCACCTTCCTACAAATACTTAAAAGTGTAGAGGTGTTTGGTGAAGGTACAAGTTCCTGTTCCTAAAAAGACTAAGATAAGACCAAAAACAGTGGATTGTGTGTTTATTGGTTATGCTCAGAATAGTAGTGCATATCGGTTTCTGATTTATAAATCAGAAATACTATATATAAATGTGAACACTATTATAGAGTCAAGGAATGCTGTGTTTATTGAACATGTCTTTCCTTACAAGAAATGACAGGAATTAAGTTCACATAAAAGAACTTATGATTGTACACAAAGTCAAGAGACTAATGCCAATCAAACACAAGAGACTAGTAATGATCTCGACCAACAGGATTTAACTGATGATGAACCAAGACGAAGTAAGAGAGCAAGAACATGAAAATCCTTTGGTCCAGATTTTCTGACATACCTGCTAGAAAATGAACCTCAAAGCTTTAAGGAAGCAATGACAGGTCCTGAAGTACCTTTGTGGAAAAAGGCTGTTAATAATGAAATTGAATCTATTATACAAAATCATACTTGGAAATTGGTGGATCTTCCACCCGGTTCTAAACCTCTTAGATATAAATGGATATTCAAGAGAAAAATGAAAGCAGATGATTCAATAGATAAGTATAAAGCAAGACTTGTGGTAAAAGGTTACAGACAAAAAGAATGTTTGGACTATTTTGACACATATTCTCCTGTGACAAGAATAACATCCATCTGCATGCTTATTGCTATAGCAGCGTTGTATAATTTGGAAATACATCAAATGGATATTAAGACAGCTTTCTTAAATGGTGATCTAAATGAAGAGATATATATGGAGCAACCTGAAGGGATTGTAGTGCCAGGGCAAGAAAAAAAAGTTTGTTGGCTTGTAAAATCTCTTTATGGATTAAAATATGCGCCTAAGCAATGCATGAAAAATTTGATCATGCTATACTTACTAATGGGTTTAAGACAAATGAATGTGACAAGTGCGTCTATGTTAAAAACACTAACAAAGGTTATGTCATCGTTTGTCTTTATGTGGATGACATGCTTATCATTGGAAGCAGTCAAAACATGATCAAATTAACCAAGCAAATGCTGAATAGAAGATTTGATATGAAAGATATGGGGGTCGCAGATATAATATTAGGAATGAAAATTACTAAAACATCTGACGGATATGCATTATCTCAATCACATTATATTGAGAAAATTCTTGGTAAATTTATCAAGGATGATATGAATGTAGCTAGAACACTTGTAGATATCAGTCTTTATTTATCAAAAAATAAAGGTGATGCGGTGTCTCAATTAAAATACTCTCAAATCATTGGAAGTCTAATGTACCTAATGAATTGCACTCGTCTTGATATAGCTTATGATGTCAGTAAATTGAGTAGGTACATTGGTAACTCTAGAAAAGACCATTGGAAAGCGATCATTCAAGTTCTTAGATATCTAAGATTTACCCGTGATCATAGTTTGAACTTTACACGATATCGTGCAGTATTAGAAGGTTATTGTGATGCCAATTAGATATCGGATACTAAAGATTCAAAATCTACTAGTGGATATGTCTTTACTCTGGGAGGCGCTGCCGTTTCTTGGAAATCCACGAAACAAACATGCATTGCACAATCCACAATGGAATCTGAGTTCATTGCTTTAGACAAAACAGGAGAAGAAGCATAATGGCTTCGTCACTTCTTAGAAGACATTTCAATGTCGCCAAAACCTGTGCCAGGTATTTGCATTCATTGTGATAGTCAATCTGCAATAGGCAGGGCACAAAATCATATGTATAATGGTAAGTTACGACATATTCATCATCAACATAATATCGTAAGGCAATTGCTCTCAAATGGAATAATCTCAATAGATATATAAAATCTAAAGAGAATATTGCGGATCCGTTAACAAAAGGTTTGACAAAAGAGCAAGTGTATAATTCATCAAAGGGGATGAGATTAAAGGCTATTACATAAAAGTCATCATAATGGTAACCCTACTTATATGACTGGAGATCCCAAGAACTAAGTTCAAAGGGACAACTAAGTTATGTCTGGCTCACCAGAAATCACCAAGGGATTAAAATTCCCTACCCATTTCTATGGTGAGAGTGATATCTATAACATATGTTGTATGCAGGGGTTTAAGAATAAGCTTTGCTTTTAATGATTACTTATATCTTGATTTAGGCATAAAAATCAAGACGAGTATAAGGAGATACTCACAATAAGAATCACCTATATGAGTGTCGAACTGGGGCCGGTTCTATGAGAATGAAGAGGCCAAATTCTCTAAAAACACTCATAAACAACCAGGAACGTTGAAGGCCAAAATGAACACAACCGTGAGAATCACGATGTGTTAGAAGATATTTTGTGTGAAATCTATTGTCTTGGCTTACACAAACGGCTGAACAATTCAAGGCGTCGCGTCCGTTGGTTAGCTAGTAAGTCCTATAGGTCATCACTAGGGAAAGTTCAAGGCTGAAAGCTACCTATCCTGATGCAAGATATTTTCGATTTATACTCTTTCGCCAAATTCTGCATATTTTGCATTTCCGTTGTCATCAAATTCCATTCATGTAGGGGATTGTAAGAAATGGTTTTGGGAAAATTTGATTTTTCCTTAACTTTGGTCTATTTTTTAGGTGGGACTCATACGATAAAGTTGGCGAGTCTAAGTGATAACGCGTTCTATACTACGTTGTGATTCACGTGGTATATTTGGTTGCTCAAAACCATTATTTGGCGAATGGGAAATTGAAGCCAAAGAGAGCTCCATGGAAATGGTGTTTTTGGTGGAAATTCCTTAAGGTTTGAATAAAAGCTTGTCCCATATTGGTTTGGTGGGAAGAATTTTATGGGTTTATAAATCTTGAGTTTGTAACTTGGGGAGGGCCTCAAGGGACACCCTAAGTTTGTAGAAGAGAGAGGTTATGGGAAAATTGGGCTAAACCCATTGGACCCAAAAAATAAACACACGCGCACGCTGCCGCTGCCGTCGTCCGTCCGGTTGGTCAGGCGAGCTGGGTTGGGCCTGGGTTTGCGCGCGGGTGCGTCGTGTGAGGTTGGGTTGGGCTTGTCTGGTCCAGTACTTATCTTTTTGGGCAAAAAACATTTGAAATTAATTTTATTTTTGAAATAAAATATGTCCAGTTTTTTCCCACCCAAACAGATGCATATCTGTTTAAATTTAAACCCAACTGGTTCCAATCTATTTGAATTAAAATCGGACAGATTCAATATCTATTTAAAATTGAAACCAAACAATGCCTTAACTGTTCAATCTGTCCTGAACATATTCAATACCTGTTCAAATAGGTTTTGTACCTGTTTAATTCAAACCGAATAGCCACCACTCTATCTATAAATAGGCAGTCCCTCATTTGGTTGTTCACATGAAATTTTCATCCAAAATTCTGCAATTACTCTCTATATTTTGCTGCATTATTTTCTTGTAAGAAAGAGTGTAAACACAAAGTGTGTTCATTGTGCGAATAATTTGTAGTGCTGCAATTATTTGTAGTTAATCATTTTATCCTGGGAGATAGACGTCCATAATCTGAAAGCACCGTGGAGAGGACGAATCTGTCTTAAGGATACAGTGTTAAACACTGGACTTGATTAGAATTTTGTTCAATAAATACATAAGGTTAGTAGTTAATTTACTTTTTGTTTTATTATTTTTTCTGTTTCAGATTTTGATTTTGTTTTTGTAACAAAATAAAAATCTGTTTTTATTTATTTATTTTATATTTTGGTTTGATTTTTGTAATCAAACAATCTCTATCATTTCCTTTATTTCTTCTGTATTTTGTTTGTTGTTAAGTACACAAACATAATTTATTTTTTAAATACAGTGAAAATTGTCCAACAGTTTCCTTGGTCTACAATCCTTTTATTTATTTATTTCCAAAAAAGAAAAAATAAAAACATTCACCAGACAACAAAGCAATAATGAAGGCAACTAAAGAAATATGATAATAAAAAATACTATATTCACCATTGTGAATAATTCAAGATGGTGGGAAGCAGTTTATCTGCACATTAAGAAGCAGTTTACCCACAGTGGTGGAAGGCTCTAGGATTGCTAGTACAATTTTTTTTCCCCCTCTAGGCATGGGCATACATTAATTTTATACTCAATTAAGATGAATGATTTTTAATTGAAATAGGCATGAAAAATAAAAACGAAAAAGACAATCAAATTTTTGTTTCATATTTTTTTTGTTTCCTTCTTTCTTTTCCCACCTCTACTCTCTTCGCTTACCCGCAGTGATTGAAGATGAATTGCTTCTTTGCATGTTGGCAAAACAATTTGTATGCCCATCAGATCCATGAACCTATGAGATAAAAGTTTAAATATTTAAACTGATAAAAAAAAAAAAAACTAAAACTAACCCAACACGTTGGTTAAAGCATACCTAATGTTTTCAATGTGTTTGATGGAGAGAAGTTTTTAATTGGGGTTAGTTTCTGCAACAAGTAAAAAAATATGAAATTCAAAATACTTATACTAACTATGAAGTAAAACTAACCCAACACATTGAAAAACAAACAAACAAACAATGGATAACCCCAATTTCAAAAAACAAACAACCCCAATTTGGGAAAAATACAATTGAACAAACAACCAATGTAACTTGCTAAAGCATTGTCAACGAAATTGCGACACAATTTCTCCATAACTAATTTGCTATTGGTACAAAGAAAGCTACCAAACAGCTAGTGTGGTAGCTGAATTTATGTAGCCTATTATTAACGGGCCCAACTTGTGGATCGGCCCATTGGGCCTCACTCTTCGGACTCATGAGGCCAAATACTATCTTCAAACAAAAGCCAAGTATTCCCATACAAGTCGGCATTGTATCTAGACGCCGATTCCTCAACACGAAGCGCTAATAACCAGATGAGGTGCGGAATAGAGGATAAAAGCTTGAGGGGAAAAGGTCAATAAAAGGAGAAGGGAGATCCAATGATCAAGTATGTTAAAAAAACTAATTCTTATCCTAGATAAAGAAGAAGACTAACTAAACCGTTGGAGTGCTAATTTCGGTACCCCCAACTGGAACTGTTCTTGTTTCAGGTGCCTACAAGAGGACTGTTTTAAGGCCAGCGTGGATCTAGGAGTATTCAAAATCCATCACTCCACAATTGGCGCCGTTTGTGGGAATACTCAAACTCATCCATAATAGACCTGATACCAGATCTTTCGTTCATAGGTGCTACTGATACACCAGGAACAGTGCATGGGCCAGAAGACATGCTCGCGCGAAGAGCCCTGAATTTCGATTCATTGACTCCCTTACCTTTATCCCCCACGGAGAATACTATGCAACCTTGATCAACCAAGTAAAACAAAATGAACAACGAATGGACGTTATGGTAGCTGAAAATGAACACCTACGCTAGGAATTGTCCAAATCCCAACATGCACCACAACATACAAGGGGTCGCTTGCCAAAGAAAAAGGCGACACAGCAACGCCGCCCAAAAAGAAACGAGGCTGGTAGCGACTTAGGGACGTCAGGAGATGAACCTAGAAAGCGGGTCTGACCAAGTATCTCAAATTCGTCGGGCAATAGCCCACAATAACGGGACAAGCATAATGATTGGAGCGATGAGTCTGACGAGAAGTATACTCACGACCCTTTTGTGCGACGCATTGCCAAGGCCACTCTGCCTAAAAATTTCAAAGCTCCGTCCTTTACATTATACGATGGTAAAACAGATCCTACGGATCATGTTCGACATTATAGGCAAGCTATGACATTGCATACAGATGACGAAGCACTTATGTGCAGAATATTCCCTAGTAGCTTGGAACCATTGGCCGTCAGATGGTATTATAAGCTTGAACCCGGATCGGTCGGTAGCTTTCATCAACTCTAAAAATCCTTCAAGGCTAGATTCATCACTAATGAAATGCAACCAAAGTAGGTAGATTCGCTTTGGGTAATGAAAATTAGGCAAGGGGAAACCCTACGCGAGTATTCGGCTTGTTATTGGGAGTGCTTCAACCTTATGGACGATGATTGTAACGATGCTATAGCAGTTACGGCATTTAAAATGGGACTGCACCCTGACAGCCCACTCCGAAGCTCTTTAACTTGATGACCTCCAAAAACGGTCTGGTCCTTGTTGAGAAAAGTAAAGGAATACTGCAAAGTGGAAAATGATGCAATCAAGGTTAAAGCTAGCCTATAGACCGAAGAAACGGCAATGTCTGTCATGGCACAACTCTTAAACTCCGCCCCACCGAGGAGTACTCCGCCGAGGAAAAGCCCGAAGGCAAGAAGCCGACCTAGAAGGGACAACTGTCGGGATTCACGACGAAGTGAGCAACATCAGTTGGAGAGCAAGTGCCCTAGACGACTGAAAAAGCCGTATACAACATTTAGCGTGCCGATAAGCAAAATTCTAAACAAAATTCAGCACCAGTCCTTTTTTAGATGGCCGAGTAAAATGTTTGGGCCGCCCGACATTAGGCGCAGAGATCAGAGATGCGACTACCATAAAGATCATGGACATATGACCGATAAGTGTTATGCTCTTAAGGATCATCTGGAAAACTTGATCCTAGGAGGCAAATTAGCCGAGTACCTCCCAAAGACGGAGAAGGCATCAGGAGTGCTTACCGTTCGCCCTGATTAACCACCCGCTGGTGTGGTCCATGTGATATACACCATACCTCCATTTGATAGTATGTATATGGTTCGTGCACAATCGACTGATCCTAATTTAGCATGTGACAGGGTGGTCAAGCGACCTCGTGTGTCGAATGAAATCAGTTTCTTGGATGATGATCTTCAGGGACTTACCATGCCGCACGATGATGCCCTCATGATCAAGTTGCGAGTTAATAAGTTTGCCGTCGAACGTATCCTGATTAACCTAGGAAGTATGTCTGAGATCATGTATTAAAAGGCATTTCTCTAATTCAGCTTCAACGTTGCACACCTACAACCAGCCGAGTACCCCTTATTCAGCTTCAATGCCAATCCGGAATATCCCTTGACAAAATCATGCTGCAAGTGCGTGCAAGCACCAAAACACTAGATGTTGAATTCTTGGTTGTTAAACTCCCCTTGCTTTATAATTTGATCATGGGCCGCACATGGCTTTATGCAATGCAAGCTGTGTTGAGCACTTACCACCAGTTGCTCCACTTCTCGACACAATATGGAATTGAGCAGCTCTGCGGTTCGCAACGATCTGCGAAGGAATGCTATCTATCTGCCCTAAGCAAAAAGCCCAAAGAAATGGAAGTGAATTCAATCATAGCCTTGAGCCAAGAGAGCCTAGAGCCTGTCGGCAAAGTCCCAGCTGACAAAGTTACAGAGGATCTGCATCAAATACTGATTAATAAGGATCAGAACAAGTTCTTTCTACACGGCACAAGACTCGACGAGGCCGAGCAACAGGAGCTGTTGTCATTCCTTCTCAGTTATATTGATGTTTTTGCTTGGACGCCTTATGACATGCCAAGCATTGACTCAACATTTGCAATGCATTGTCTGAATGTCGACTCCACGGTTAAGCTGGTTACCCAGAAAAGTCGCCACTCGGGGTACGGAGCATGCCGCTGCCGTAATTGAAGAAATTGACAGGTTATTAGAAGCCGGGGCTATTAGGGAAGTCACTTATCCCACATGGCTATCCAACACTGCTGTGGTGAAAAAGAAAACAGGCTCTTGGCGTGTCTGTGTGGATTTTACCGACCTAAACAAGGCTTCTCCAAAAGATTGCTTCCCGTTGTCGAGAATCGACCAACTCGTGAATGCAACCGCACAGTACCAATGTATGAGTTTCTTGGATGCTTATAGAGGTTACCATCAAATTGCCATGAATCTGGCCAATGAAGACAAGACAATATTCTTGACACCAAGAGGCACCTACTGTTACAAAGTCATGCCATTTGGATTAAAGAACGCCGATGCAACATATCAAAGATTAGTCACTGGCATGTTCAAAGACCAACTAGACAAAACTTTGGAAGTATACATTGATGACATGGTGGTGAAGTCCAAAGAAAAAAAGGACCATCTAGCTGATTTGACCGTAATATTTGACATTCTTCGCAAGTATCGAATGAAACTTAACGCATCCAAATGCGCATTTGGCATCGGGTCAGGAAAGTTCCTCGGCTACATAGTGAATCATCGAGAGATAAAGGCAAATCCGAAACAGATTAAAGCTATCTTGGAACTCGGTTTGCCGTAGTCGGTCAAAGAGGTACAAAAACTCATGGGCATGGCCGCCGTGCTCAATAGGTTCATCAGTAAGTCTTTGGATCAATGTAGGTCGTTCTTTCAAACACCCCGTCAGGGAAAGACATTTCAATGGACACCGGAATGTCAGGCGGCTTTAAAGGGATTGAAAACCTACCTTGGAGCATCTCTATTGCTGACCACCCCCACTCTAGGAGATGTGCTCATTTTGTACCTAGTAGTTTTTGACCAAGTCATTAGTGCTGTCCTTCTTATTGAGGAACTCAATGAACAAAAACCCATTTTTTACTTCAGCAAGACATTGGTGGGCCGAAGCCCGATACCTCCTCCTGGAAAAACTGATCCTGGCCTTGGTAATGGCCATAAGGAAGTTAATGCATTATTTCCAAGTCTACACCATCCGTGTGTTGACTGATCATCCTCTCCGCTCAATCCTTAAAAAATCAGAATCGTCGGGCCGAGTGTCTAAATGGGCCATGGAACTTAGACAATATGACATTCAGTTTGCTCCCAAGATAGCCATCAAAGGTCAAGTGCTGGCAGACTTTGTTGCCGAATTCACCATCCAAGCACAGTCGGCTCCGCAGCCATTGCTGGCTTCAAAGGAGTCAGTACCATAGTGGATGTATGTCGGCAATATATGGCAGTTGTAGATGGGTCCTCAAATCAGTGTGATAGCGGAGCAGGAGTTGTGATTATGACACCTAAAGGGGCCGTCCGTGAAGCTTGGGTTTAACGCCTAATGAGGCTGAATATGAAGCCCTGCTCAGGAACTCATTGTGCATGGGGGCCAAACAAGTGCAAGTGTTCTGTGATTCCAAACTAGTCATCAACCAGTTAAAAGGGGAGTATGTTACTAAAAATGAACGCATGGTCGCTTATGTGCGCATCGCTAGTTATCTTCTTGAGAAATTCATGAACTCAATTAGATCACTAGAGATTAGAACACCCACGCCGATGTCCTCGCTTGCTTAGCCTCAGCCGTCAACTCGGAAGTGAAACAGACCATCGAAATGAGATTTTAGTTAGAGTCGAGTATCCGCATCCTTGAGCCTACTACTGTTCATGTTATTCACCACGGCCTGAGTTGGATGGATCCCCTTATGGCTTTATTTGCTAACGAGCAAGTCCCCGAGGACAAGAAAGAAGCTCATAAACTACACAACAGGGCCTTACGCTATTATTGGGACCCTCAAGGACAACTCTATAAGAAGTGGCTCTCTGGGCCCTACTTAGAATGTGTCAACTCGGTTAAGGTCGAAGATTTTCTGGCCGAAATTTATGAAGGCAGTTATGGTGCTCATACGGGGGGCAGATCACTAGCTCTTCAAGCCATCACTCATGGCTATTTGTGGCCCACTATGCGAGCCGATGCTGCCGCATACATGAAGAAGTGTGCACAATGTCAAAAATTCTCTCCATTAACTCATTTGCCCGCCAAAGCGTTACACTCTGTCACGAGTCCATGGACTTTTGCTCAATGGAGGCTCGACATTTTTGGGCCGTTGCCTCGAGCCCCTGGCAACAAACGATTTCTGCTAGTCGCCACCAACTATTTCACCAAATGGGTAGAGGCCGAACCCCTAACCCATATCAGGGACGTCGATGTCAAACGTTTTGTATGGAAGAACATTATCACCCACTTCGGAATACCGTGGGCACTTATCTTCGACAATAGTACTTAGTTTGATTGTGGCGTCTATCGCGAGCTGTGCAGTATGTATGGAATTCGCCCCTACTTCTCCTCGCTCGCTTATCAGCAATGTAACGGCCAGGCTGAAGCCTCCAACGAGGTCATCCTGGATGGCATTAAGAAGCATTTGGGGAAAGCCAAAGGCAAATGGATCGAAAAGCTCCCCACTGTACTCTGGACTCACCGAACCATGCCTCGTAGGTCCACCGGTGAAATGCCATTCGCCTTGTATTTTGGTAATGAGGTCGTCATCCCTCTTGAAATCAGCTTACCAACGCTTTGTTCAAGGGCTTTCGATACCGGTTGCAACGATATGATACTAGCATTGGATACGGACTTGCTCGAAGAACACCGCGACCGAACTCTCATCACCATGGCCCGCTATCAACAAATGCTTGCCAAGTCTTATAATCACCACGTGTGCTTGCGCCGTTATGTTCCCGGCGAGCTAGTATTGAAAAAGATTCTTCCCGTTGCGAACACTTCGTTCGACGGGAAGCTCGGCCCTAACTGGGACGGCCCTTACTGAGTTGATTCCATCACCGGGGCAGAGGCATACCGACTCTCTGATATGAATGGCAAACCATTACCCCAGCCTTGGAACTCAACCCATCTTCGCAAATTTTATCACTAAAGTGTGCCAGCTGGGTCTCTTTTTACTTTTTGCACGATGTAATCATACTGCGTTGTATGTTGAATATATGTTGAATATGGCTTTTTCTGTATGATTGTTTCTCTATACACTGTGGTTAACGACAAGGTTGAATGCAAGTCTCCGAATTCGGAGCGCCCTCCGTGTTCGGCATGCATGCATGTTCAGTACGGGGGGCTAATGTAAGTCTCTGAACTCGGAGCGCCCTTCGTGCTCGGCATGCATGCATGTTCAGCATGAGGGCCCAATGCAAGTCTCAGAACTTGGAGCGCCTTTTGTGTTCGACGTGCATGCATGTTTAGCACAAGGGCCCAACGCAAGTCTCCGAATTTGGAGCACCCTTCGTTTTCAGCATGCATGCATGTTCAGCACAGGGGGCCAACACAAGTCTCTAAACTCAGAGCACCCTTCGTTCTCGGCATGCATGCATGTTTAGCACGAGGGCCCAATGTAAGTCTCTGAACTCAGAGGACCATTCGTTCTCAGCATGCATGCATGTTTAGCACGGGGGGCCAATGCAAGTCTCTGAACTCAGAGCGCCCTTTGTGCTCGGCATGCATGCATGTTCAGCACGAGGGCCCAATGCAAGTCTCCGAACTTGGAGCGCCCTTCGTTCTCGGCATATATGCATATTCAGCACGAGGGCCTAATGCTAGTCTCCGAACTCGGAGCGCCCTTTGTGCTCGGCATGCATGCATGTTCAGCACGAGGGCCCAATGCAAGTCTCCGAACTTGGAGCGCCCTTCGTTCTCGACATACATGCATATTCAGCACGAGGGCCCAACACAAGTCTCTGAACTTGGAGTGCCCTTCGTTCTCGGCATACATGCATGTTCAGCACGGGGGGCCAACGCAAGTCTCCGAACTCGGAGCGCCCTTTATGCTCGGCATGCATGCATATTTAGCACGAGGGGCCATTACGAGGCTTTGAAATCGGAGCGCCTCTCGTGCTTAATGTATGCTTTGTCAATTAAGGAGTGCAAAGAAAACACGGATTGTGAACAAGTGCACAATTTTTATTACCACGATATTTTGGGGATACAAGAAACTAGTTATTCTAATTACAAAGCCTAGGTTGCTAAAAACAAATGCCGACTAAGACTTTTTCGGATTTCTGAATTTTTCTCATTGTCAGTCTTCTCGGGTTCATACACTTCAAACGGCAATGTGTATTCTTGATATAATTGGGAGGCCGCATCAACTCCCGCCGCCTGCAACGCCTTGAGCCATCCGTGTTTGAAGCCATGATTCTCGCAACGATACACGTCATCAGCTAGTTTCTCCATCGTCTTATCAATGCCGACCTTTTGCCCTTCAAAAAACCCCTTATTGTAAGCCCTAGTTTCTATGGCTTTGCGCGGAAATACGACTGCAGTGTCTGCGCGAGTGTATCTTTCAACAAATGTGTGTCGCTGGCTATTTTTAATTCGGAAATCTTTGTTTTTCGAGGTTCATTTTCAGCCTGTTCTTCCGCTTCCTTGAGTCGGCGCTCCAGATTCTGTACGCGTCCGTCTTTGTACTCAATATCTTTATGAGCAGTTCGAAGACGCATGCCGATCTCATAAGAGCTGTATAGTCCTTTGACAGCTCCATGAACCTTCTCTTTGAATACGTCATAGTCCACGTGCGCCACCATGGATTGATGAACTTTGGGAGGAAATATTTGTCAAGTAAACTCAACTGCAATGTTTGGATCATGAACAAGCGAATCTGCTTCAGTCATTCGTTTATTGCCACCTAACAAACGGGGCAGACCACTAGGCTCATTACGAGCGACAAATGTGGTGCCTATGGTTTTTGCAGTTTCCCTGGTTTGCATCTCTCCTTCCTAAGGGCGTTGCTTCGCTCACCAGGCAACCCACGTCTGTTCCTTCCTCCTCCAGCACCAACGCCTTCATTGCGCGAGTCATGGATCATCTTGATGCCAAGGTCTACTAACGTTCTTCCCTCTCCTATGCTATTATAGAATACTCTCCCTGACATATATGCTCTTCGATACTATGCATATACAGTTGGCTTTGTAAATAATTCTTTAGTAAGACGCTTGCGGATGACTGCAGAGATCGCTTGCGGAATGAGATGGGAACTCTTAAATCTTTAATCGCGTGACATTTATTATGTGTGTGCACTATATCCAACGCCTTAATAAATAAACGCCACGCGTGGAATGTCGATCGATTCGATACTGACGCCGCTTGCGCAACTGTTTCAATATATTTGGCATCACATCTTCTGGACGCGAGTGTTGCCGAATAGACACATCATGCCCCACGTGACCGCTTCATGGTGTGCCCATCAGCTGATCTCTTGTTCGGTGTAGGAGGCAGTCAACTGGGGCAAGAGAAAATATATGAATCTATTCGGCATCACATCTTCTAGACGCAAGTGCTGCCGAATGAACACATCATGCCCCATGTGACCGCTCCATGGCATACCTATCAGCCAATCTCTTGTTCGACGCAGAAGGCAGTCAACTAGGGCAAGAGCAGATGTATGAATCTATTTGGCATCACATCTTCTGGACACGAGTGCCACCGAATAGACATATCATGCCCCACGTGACAGCTCCATGGTGTGCCCATCAGCCGATCTCTTGTTCAGCGGAGGAGGCAGTCAACTGGGGCAAGGTAAGATATATGAATTTATTTGGCATAACATCTTCTGGACGCAAATGCCGCCGAATAAACACATCATGCCCCACTTGACTGTTGCATGACGCTCATTAAAATAGTTGAGACATGCTAGATAAGACGTTTCCATTTTGTCATTACACAATCAAGAATCATGCAACAAATATGGCGCTCAAGAATCATACAACAATAAGTTTTCATTGATAAACGGGAGTCGTTACATCCGTTGTACTTTAGACTTACAACACGGAAACGAAAGGCAAAAATAAAAATAGGCTGTTTTCATTGATAAACTGAAGTCATTACATCTGTTTCACTTTATATATAAAAACGGTTCCATTACAACATAAAAAAAAAACAAAAACAAACAAAAAAGATTCAGAAGTCTTCAGGGTCCGATTCCAAGGGCTCCACTTCTTCCTGCTCGTACGGAATTGGCATGTCAAGCATGACTTTTGCCGCCGCCAAGGCTTTCAGCCAGCTACGCTTGAACCTTCTGTTTTCGAACTTCAGCACTTCATTGGCGTACTGTTCTTTAGCGGCGAGCTCTCCGGCGTCAAAGGCCTTGGCAACTGCCAATTTTGCTTCTTTAACAACCGAGTATGCCTACTAGAGTTCAGCTTTCAGCTTATCCAAGTCTGCTTGCTCCTTTTGTAACACAGCGTCTGTAACTTTCGCCCGCTCCTCAGCAGCATGGCGCAGCAGGTCTACATGCTTTGTTTTCTCTTCTTCGGCGATAGCCTTAGCGCTTGCCTCCTTGGCCTTTTTGCTTCACCGTCAGCCTTCTGGGTGGTAACAGCCAAATCGGGTATAGCCGATTTCGCTTTGCTCTGTTCGGTCACCACCTCTGCCCTCAATGCACTGATCAATCCCAAGGCATCGACTTGGTGACGTTCGATCTCAGCAATCCGCTTAGCGACCTAGTGCAAAACCAACAATACATAACTGACGAGAAATATTAAACTAAAAAGTCGTAGAGCATTCTTACCAAAATAGTCGACTGTGCGACCAAAGCAACGGAGACCACATCTGGTTCAGCGCAGAATGCAGCCTTGTCCACAAGAAGGGCTACAGCCGCGGCTACCTCCAAGGCCACCACTGGATCCTTTAGTACGGAGGCGCCAATTGCGAGTGGTGACCCTTTAACTTTCGGCTGGATGATAAACGATGCAGCCAAGTCAAGGGGGGGAGCAATCCTCTACCTTTTTTCTATAAGAGATTGTTCAGCCGTCTCCACTACTTCGGCAGCACGTTTCTCTCCCCGCTATTCAGTCGCTGATTTCTGTAGTGTAGGTTCGAGCCAAATTTCAATGTTATCACGAGCTGATTCATCTATCGGCTCAACCTCGACTTCGGCTACCGGAATGACAATGACTTTTTCGGCATGTGCCATCTTCTGTCTTGCTGCCATTTTTTTGGTGTTACATCATCTAGCAAATTGCACGAGGGACTCACCCGCCATATCTTCTAAGCCGACTCCAGGCAAATCGTCCAAGTCTAGAAAATGTATTCTTCTTGTGGACTTTTGATTTCTCCTAGTTCACTGGAGCCAGCTTGCTCCAGGTCAAATATCTATTCTCTAGGCCGTTTCGCTTGAGAGAAAACAATTTCGACATTTTCGTCACCAGATCGTTCGGCATCAATAGCTTTTACATTTTGGTTGGCTTTTTGGTCGGCCTCTTCACCATTGGCTTGTTCACTGGTGGTTGAGCTCCCAACGCCGATGTCTCTCAGACAAACGAAATTGGAAAACACGAGAGCCGTAAGTTGCTGTTTGCCTCTCGGAATAGGAATATGGTCGGCAGGTGGTGTAATTTGGCTTGTATCGAAGTAAGATGTGCGCGGCATGACCTTGGCCTTGTAGATTTGGCCGACCGATGAATTCAAGAACTGCCTTGATTCCTTGATTTGAGCGAGCACCATCTCGTTAGTGGATGTAAGGGCCATTTTCAAGTTGTTTCCTACATCAAGAATAAACGGTTAGATGGAATATATGCCGAATCAGAATAAAGCTTAGTTGGGATTAATCAGCGACTTGGTTCGCCCTTGCGCTTGGGAATAGGAGTTTGGCGATCTTCTCCTTTGCCGAATTCCAGTTGCCGCGAACGGCCACCATCACGTCATCCACTTTTTGCCAGAGCTGGCAAGCATGGTGACCAGATGGTGATTGGTGTCTTTTGCCCTGAGAAAATACTGTCCTTGCCAACCACACGATTTGGTAAGGACGTAGCAGTGTCGTATGGCTGAAATCCCTATGTCAAGTCGGAGGCGGTAGTCTAATTCTATCACACCCATCACGATTTGGTAGAAATTAACATTGGGTTGGGATGGAATCAAACCCCAATGTCGTAGTACAGATCTAAGAGTAGGATAGAGGGGAAAACGGACACCCCCTTCGACGATTGCTAAAAGAGGGAACACAATGGTATTCTCGTTGGCCCTCTCCATGCTCATTTCATCATCCCTAACTAATGACAGTTGAACGTCACCAGGGATAGGAAAGTGATAACAAAACACTATGACTTTGTCTTCAGAAAGAAGAGCCGTGAAGTGATTTGCCATGGGGGGACCGGAGTGAAGGTAATAAAACAGTGAGACAAAGGGGTTGAACGATAAAAATAAATGAGAAAATAGAGCTTAGAAAACTTACGGACAGAAACGAAAGGGTCGCATGCTAGAAGAGAAGTAGGAAGGAGACGATGGGAGCCTTGGGATTGGAAGTCACAGATGCTGCGAAACAATGAAGCTCAGGCGAAATGAAAGGGTGGAACTATTTCAAAATACATTAAATAAAAAGAGAGCACAAAGAGGCGGGAAGCCACAATCATTGTCTATTACATCTTTTCTGGCACGTGTTGAAAAAACGCATCCGCCGTATTCCCAACTCCCAATACGTTTCCAAATGAGCTTCCAAACACCGAGTTCGCCGTCTATATGGGTCTGCGGATAGCCGAATAATTGAGGGGCAATTGTGGTAGCCGAATTTATATAGCCTATTATTAATGGGCCCCACTTGCGAATTGGCCCATTGGGCCTCACTCTTCAGACTCATGAGGCCGAATACTCTCTTCAAATAGAAGTCGAGTGTTCCCATACAAGTCGGGATCATATCTAGACACCGATTCCTCGCGACGAAGCGCTAAGAACCAGACGAGGTGCGGAGTAGAGGATAAAAGCTTGAGGGGAAAAGGTCTATAAAAAGAGGAGGGAGATATAATGATCAGGTATGTTAAAAAAACTAATTCTCATCCTAGATAAAGAAGAAGACTAACTAAACCGTCAGAGTGCTAATTCCGGCAACCCTGACAGAAACTGTTCTTGTTTCAGGTGCCTACAAGAGGACTGTTCTAAGACCTCCATGGATCTAAGAGTATTCCAAATCCATCACTCCACAACTAGCATTATGATGAATAAACATGCTATGAATTCAACCCTTAGATTTTGTGGTGCTTTGGAGTTTAACCACATATATGAATGTTTCGTGAAGCTAAAGTTTTGTCAAGATTTGGGGTTAGCAATTCAAATTATTTAGAATTAGATTCCTTTATTTTTGTACCATTTTCCGAGCAACCACACAAACCACTAAGAAGTGAGGCAGTGACTTGAAGGGAAAAAAAAAAAAAAGGTTTCTAACAATTTGCTACCCAAAAGAGGTGTTCATTTTCTAGAGAACCAACAATTAAAAACCAATAATACCAAAAAGAGGTTAGTCAGTTATCCGTATAAAATATATGAAAATATTTAGTGGAACTCTTTTTGAGGGGTGATATGAGGATTAATTTTTTTTATAAATGTTTCTCAATTTTCTACTTCAGGATATGGGTGTTAGTGCTGTTTATCTCTTGGTGACGTTTATCATTTATTTTCTCCTAGATGAATGACTAGAAATTCTGCTTAGGTTCATGGTAAATCTGTTATAAGCTTGATACATATTTTTTGTGTTATATCTATTTTAATTAACAATTCAGCACTTGTAGGTTGGTTTTTTGGTATAAATTAGTTAATAATGGATACTACTCCGTAATGAGCCAATCGACAACTTGCCTTATTTTGCGCCTTTTGTGGGTAACAAAATAGAGCAGAAAGGGAAGGAAAAAGAGAAGGAAAAAAAAAAAGATTACCTTGGTGAGAATCAGTTTAGTTCCTGCTCTATAGTTGGAAATTTCTGTTTGGTAACTGGTAAAAACAATGAAATCAACCAAGAAAGAGAAGTGAGGAATTTCATAAATTAATGATTCAAACCCATTGAGGAACAATTGTAAATTTAAATAAAATAAAACAACACAAATTGCAATGCCTTTGTAATTTTACTTCACAAGACAATATTAGGAAAGAAGAATTCAACACAGCCAAAAACAAAATAGACACAGCCATGAGCAAAAAATAAACCTAGCCAAAAACAAAATCATCCATCAGTCCAGTGAGTCACACCTAGCTTTTTATCTGTTTATATTGAAAACCACCACTTATCATCATGAGCAACCAGTTTCTTTTTTTTTAATGGAAATAAAGGCAAGGCAATCTTGAAGGGACTACTGTTCCTATTATCAAAATGTCAAAAATGACCAAAAAAATTCCTACATTTCCCTCACAGTAAACAATTTTGGGACCAAACCCAATAACAGAGGAGAGAACACAATGTAAAATCTAAAAAAACCCAATAAAAAATAACAAAAAGGCAAAGTTGTAAGCAACAACTTAAAAATTAGAACCCCCAAAAAGCAGATGAACAGATAACTAGATGAAAGAAAGAAAGAAAAAAAGAACTAAAAAATAGATGAATTAAAAGCTTAAAACAACTTAAAAATTAGAACATAAACAAAACTTGAAAAACACCCAAAGTATTTGCTCATTAAAACAATCATTAAAAACAAAAGCACGCACACAAAATCAAATTTATTTGGAACACTGATCTGAACGAAAGGAATGTATATGGTTGAAACCCTTTGACGGGATTACCAGCCTTTGGTCTCCTGTTTTAGAATTTGATCCGAAGGTACATTCATTCGAAAGAGAAAGGAAATAGAAATTAGGGCAAAAATCAAAACCTCAAATCCAAAAACTGAAAGTGAAGACTCACTGTCTCGTGGATAAGAGCCAAACCGAAACTTTGTTGATACAATGATACTTCCTCAACAATGTCAAAATTTCTTGTTAGAAAAAAAAAAATGTCGAAGACTGGAAACACAAAAAACATTTCAATAACGGATGAGAGAAATCAAACCTTGCGAGTGGTGATGATGAGCAACGACGAAAGTAGAACCTATTTCCTCTAAATGTGAATTGACTACCCTAAGGCAGCAACAAAAAATTTCAATAACAAATGAGAGAACACAATGTATCTGACTAAAAAAAAATACAATAGAGAGAGGGAGGAGGACCGAAATTACCTTGCAAAGGGAACAACCGAGGGTGGGAGAGAGGGAACGTTGCGAGTGGTGACGATGAGCAGCGACGAATCAACTTCAACAAAGACAACAACAATGAACAACAAAGCTAGATTGAAAGCGTATTTCAAAAGTAGAACCCAGCAACAAAAACATTTCAATAAAAAAAAATACAACTGAGAGAGGGAGGAGGACTGAAATTACCTTGCGAAGGGAACAACCGAGGGTGGGAGAGAGGGAGGAGGACAAGAATAGAGGTGGTTGGTGGTTGCGATGGCAGTGGTTGAGAGAGAGGAAGAGAGAGATAAAGAGGGAATGGGGAGACAAGTGGTTTTGGTGGTTTTATTCAAGAAGAAGAAGAAGAAGAAGAAGAGAGAGAGAGAGAGAGAGAGAGAGAGAGAGAGAGAGAGAGACAGAGAGGGACAATGGGGATGAGACGTGGGTAGGTGGGAAGGCTAAGGGAAAGAAATGTTTGAGCGGAAAAAAATTGATCTCAACCGTTAGATATTGATTAGGAATCATCTTAGCCATTTAAATGAAATATATCTTTGATACATTTTGATACATTTTCAAAAACTGTCATACTTATATATATATATATATATATATATATATATATTGTGATTTGGAACCAGGTAAAAAGTTGCATTTTGCAGTTTGGGTGAAAAGTTAAAAATTAACTTTTTTTTGGTATTAAAATCATTTGGGAAGGTAGTTAAAAGCTACCTATGAAGTTATAGTTGTACCCTCCAGTTGCAAAATGAGCCACATGTGTGAAATTGTAAATTTCCTAAATTGGGTGGGGGTATTTTGATCATTTGATTGTGATGTGACAGCATACACAAATATTAAGCTAAAAAAGTCAAAAAAAAAAAAAAAACTTTTTTACCAACTTCCCAAATGACTTTATGAAAAAGTCAAAAAACTTAGTTAAAAGTCAAAGGCCAATTTTTAACTGTCTTCCCAAATATCAATATGTATTTTTCATTTCTATACAAACCCAAACCTAATTTAAATTACACTAACTTTACCTATTTTATATAGATTCTATTTAATAAATACTTTTCTTCACATATTTTTCATCATAAATTTAAATAATCAACAAATATTTTCCATTGTAAATTTAGATAATCCACAAATCCAAATACTTCTTTTCCATATGTTTTTCATCGTAAATTCAGATAATCACAAATCCAATACCAATTTTCTATGGATTCCATTTAATAAATATTTTTTTTCATAAATCCAATTTGAATTTTACATGAAATCTAACTACAAATATGGATTATACTCTGATTGTACAAAATCTTTCCTACATTATTTTATATAATCACAATTCACAGGAGGAAAAACATGCACAATAATGATACAACTTCTAAAATTTGGATTTACTGTTTGAGTTACTTTTTCAATTATTGAATAGTAAGTCTTCTATATTTTGACATTATATTATAGATGATTAATCACTTCACACACTAAGATGTATCTATCATTTGGATGTTTTCATTTATTTTTTCTTTTTGGGTTTAAATGTTATGAAATTCTTTCTGGGTTAGTCGTTATTGAATTTATTTTAAGGGATTTTTTTTAAGATTCCTGGTATTAAGATTTTATAGCATAAAAGACACCCAATATTTTCATAATATCTAGGGCGAATTACATTAACGGTCCTTATAGTTTGAGACTTGTGTCACTTTGGTCTCTGACTTTTTAATTGTGACACATTTGATTCTGAATTTTAAATTTTGTTCCAAATAAGAACAATTGAAGATACCATTGCTTAATTTGAAGGGTAAAATCGTTAATTTGGTAAAATATAAACTAATTTGATAAAAATAAATGTCAAAAAAATATTTTTGATTTTTTAAAAATTATTTCTACCCACTAAAGATAAATGTAGCGACTCTAATTTTTCGTAAGTCATATTTATTATTATTACTTTATTTTATTTTTGACTTTATTAATTGTGTATTTACATGAAAATTTAATGTAATATTTAATTAATTTAATGTGCTATTTAATTATATATAATTAATTTGAATATTTATATATATTGATAAAAAAAATTTATATACATAAAAGGTGTTATATATATATATATATATATATTAATCTTATACTTATATTTATATATGTTAAATTTATGTGAATTTGTATAATATTATATAATCGTCAACTAGGTTAGAATAGGGATTCGGTAATCAAAAGAAAAGAAAAAGAGAGAGAGAGAGAGAGAGAGTAATTGAAGAAAGAAAAGGAGATTAATTCCAGAGAGAAGGAGAAATGGGGAAGAAAGAAAAAAAAAAAAAAAAAAGGAGAGAAAAGAAAAAACAAAATGTTAGGGTTTTGTTTTGGTGACTCTATTAGTTCTTTAAATAATTATTTAATTTTCAAAAAAATATAGTGAGTACAAAACCCACTTCCTTTTATTTATATTTAATTTGTTGTTTTTATTTATTTGATATTGGTTTGATTTTATATTTATGTGAAGATGATTGATTGATTTTAATTATTTTGATTAGTTGTGTATGTAAGGTTTAGGGTTTTTAGATGATTGATTGATTTTAATTATTTTGATTAGTTGTGTATGCAAGGTTTAGGGTTTTTATATGGATTTATTTTATGGTTATAATCACACTCATGGATATATGAAATTAAAGTAAACTTGGAACCCATAGATAAATTCCTTATACTCCACCACGACTCCATGGATTATTGTTTTATTTGAGTGTTGGTGAGAAAGAGTGTATAAAAAAAAAAGGTGAGGATTATGAGATTTATTTGAATGCCTTAGGCTTGGCATTATTATGTTTATTCTCATGAGTGGATGAGAGATTGTGTATATATATATATTGTTGTCTCGTTCACATGAGTAGACGAGTGCTTTGATTTACGCGCGTACGTATATACTAACCATCTGGGGAGTGTGAGTCAAATTCGGGACGATATCCCCATGTAAGTTTGGCTTCGGAGCGGTGTCAGGTATATGGAAGGCACATGAGATATATGTGTAGGCTGGAAGTGAAGGGCCGAAGTGGTGGAGTTAAGGTACAAAGAATTTAATTATGAGTGCATTGGTATAGTGTGAATTGTATTGATTTGTACAGGTTGAAAAATAGTAAACGACCTCGATAAATTATAAAATTTGAGCAGAGCTATGTATACGTAATTCTAGACAATTTTTGTGTTTTAACTTTTTATTAAAAAAATCGATTAGAACTTGTAATCAGATAATCTTGGTTACAATAGTTTTTATTCATTTTAGCATAACAGACTTTAGATGTTGTTTTAACTCACAAAACAAGCTCATTTTTATTGGTTTCAAATAAATTAAAGTAAAAAATTATTCTGTGCACTTTTCGTGTTTTGAACTTTTCCAAAAAAAATCATCTTAGGGAAGTTTCTGTTCGTTTTCAGTTTCAGATTTTTCGATTGAATTCCGTTTAGGTTCTTCTATCAAGTTTTCTCTCAATCTGTGCTATTTCTACTAAATTCGTTCTCATAGTCTTTTAGGAAATTTGATTTGTACAACTTTTATTCTTTGAGTTTTGGTCAATTCGAATTATTTAAGTATGAAACGATACATTTTTATACTTCTTTAGCAAGTTACTTATGATTAAATTATACTAACTTTTTTTTTTTTGCAGAATGATGGGTCTTACTAACTTTTTATGCAAGGCTGACCCATCATATTTTTATTTCTATTTTGTTTATTTCATACTCAATTTATTTTTCGTTGTGTACGGGCAAGAAACTAAATGTCACTGTATCTCAAGAAATTACCCATTCGCCTCGGTGCGGATGAAACTACTTGTCTTGTCTTGTAACAAGAATTAAATGTATTTTTGTTTGTGTCTGGTGGACACGTGGGTGTTAATTCTTGTACTCATACCAGTATACCTGTATACTGACCCGTTTTGTCTTTTGGCAACTCGGGTGCGTTCTGTTTGAGCACAGCCAAACTTTCTTTGCAGGATTAGTTGGAGCTACGGTGGTGACATGGAATAATTATAGTTGTTGGACATGTCGTTTGGACTTTTTTTGTTTTCTTGAGCTTATGGTTGATATTAGTTTATGCATTTATTATTTTTATGATTTTAGTATTTGGATAATTTGGCATTATTTGTAACCTTACATTATTTAAGTTATTTTGACTATTTATTGTTACTTTAATGTTGGAGGTATTGGTTAGTTATGAAATTATGATAGATGGTTTGTTAGTGTTTTGTTAGTTTTTTTTTTCTCTTGTAATTTTTTGAGGATGGAAATTTACTTAAACCCTTCGGAGACGTGAACGTTTAGATTTTGTTTTACCCCTAGGATTTGGATGATGGAATATTGATTGGGTTTAGTCCTAATTTAATATTTAATTGTCCAAATTTTGGGGCGTGACAATAAAATTATGAACTTTTTCTTTAAATCTTTTAGACATTTATTTATTTATTTATTTTATCAAATTAATTTTTATTATGTGTTTGGATGATGATCATGTAATGAGAGTTTGTTTTTATTTTCATTAAATTAGTTTTCTATTTTTTCAAAAGTCAAATATGGCGATAACTTTGAAATCATTATTAAACCAATCTATTAAATAAATAAATAAAAAATCTAAAACTAAAAACATTTCATATATTAGATATATTGATTACACATGAAAATTCCAAAATCCACCCTATTACATGATCACCATCTAAACATATAATAAAAATTAATTTGGTAAAAAAAAAATGTCTAAAAGATTTATTAATTTTATATAATTTTATCTTTGGTAGGAAGAAAATAATTTTAAAAAATTCAAAAAAAATTTTTGACATTCGTTTTTGTCAAATTAGTTTGTATTTTATCAAATTGATGATTTTGCCCTTGAAATTAAATAATGGTATCTTCAATTGTCCTTATTTGGAAAAATTCAGAGTCAAATGTGTCACAATTGAAAAGTCAGGAATCAAAGTGACACGAGCCCCAAACTATAAGAACTGTTAATATAATTCGCCCTAATGTCTAAGGTCTCTCAATATTGATTCAGAGAAAATTCGATCTAGAGAAAATTTTACACATCTTCGACACCAAATTTCTTTAGATACATCACAGAGAAAATTTTATACATCTCTAGCACCAAATTTCTCTGCACACATCATAGAGAAAATTTTACACATCATAGAGAAAATTTTTCTAGATACATCACAGAGAAAATTTTATATATCTCTGACACCAAATTTCTCTACATACATCACAAAGAAAAATTTTACAGATCACAGAGAAAATTTTACATATCTTTGACACTAAATTTCTTTAAACACATCACGGAAAAAATTTTACATGGACTAGCCAGGAATAGTTGGCGTTGCTTCACACAAAGCTTCCAATTGTGTCTGGCCACCACGTTAGCTTCATCACAGCAAGGCTTTTCATTGGAATTGGAAGAGGTGAGTTGCTTCCATCTAAGGATACACATCATTTGTTGTAAAAAACATGGTTAGAACCGTTAATTAATGACTACAGATGGTTACAACATGGACGGAGATTGTTTGACCGAAACTTCGTAGAAGAGGGAATCAGAAGGACAATCCTCACACTGCCACTAGAGGACCAGCCAAGAATCTTGCTTGGTTGGTTGAGAAGTTTTTTTAAGGCAGGCAATAATTGCCCTAATCTTCAGAGTGCGTTTGAGGTATGGTGGAGAAGGGCTTTCATTAGACCATATGTCGAGCACGGGACTCCAAGTACTAATGTGAGTGAAGGAGCTTAGATATCATAAAATAATATTGTGGATCTTTTCTATTACTAAAAATGGGAGAGGGACCTTAGACTAATTTTTTCTTTATTTTATATAGTTGATATTTTAATTTAATTAAGAGGGTTTATTTAACAATCTTATAATTTAATATATATCATATAAAATCATTATTTGATAATCCAACTACAACATATTTATATTTAATTTTTTTTCAATAAATTTTATATAGTTTCTATTTCTACATATTTTTTATTTTCCAAATGAATATAAAGAAAATTAAATAGTTAAAAATTACTTTTAATTTTATGTTACTAATTTTTCTTTTAATTTAACTATTATTTTTAATATTAAAATGACTATATATTTTACTATCTTATAATTTAATATATATAATATATATTATACAAAATTATTAGATGATTTTTATAATACAATAGAACTAAAATTATCAAAATTCACAAATAATTTAACAAAAATATATATATATATATATAAGTATTTAAGTAACACTTTTATAGAACGATAACATCACTATTATCAAAATAAATAATTAAAATTATTCTTTTTTAACACACATATGTACCATCAAGTAGTTTTTGAAAAAAAAATAACGCGTGCATTACACCGGTCAACTCCTAGTATAATTTATAATGACAAATGTCATTTACAGAGTATCCATGCATGCATGTAAGGCTCTGTTTGTTTGAACCTTTTTTTTTAATTAATTTTTTATTATTATTATTATTATTATTATTATTATTTATATTTAGCATAATAAAAATAAAAAATTAACAAAAAAAAATTTTTTTTAGTTAACAAAAATAAATAAATTTATTTGAGTGAAAAATTGTTTTTACCAATGCTACCACACTAACACAACTACCATCACCTCTAAAAAAAAAAATTGATGAAAATTTATGTTATGTGATAAAATGATGTAGAATTTATATCAATTGATATTAGGTGTTAATTTCATATATGCACTGAGGTCTTGTTTGGTAAAACTAAAAAACAATTTTCACATTAATTTTTTATTTCCACTTCATAAAAAATAAAAATATTCATTAAAAAGTTAATTCCCAAATGAGGCCTACTGTTAAAATTGTAGTGCTATATGGTTACGGACTCCTGTGGTAATCAGTGACGTTTTTATATGTAAAAAAATTCAGAAATTATTAGTTTTTAATGACAGTTTAAAGAATTCGTCACAGAAAAGTGATAAATTCAAAAAATCGTCACAAAAAGTCTATTTTAGTGACGATTTTGTTAAGACCAACTTTCAGTGATGAATTGATAAGATTTAATGGGAATTAAGTCCAACTATTAGAACTTACTAGTAACTTATAAATAATAAAAAAAAGGTTATTCGGTGTGATTTATATGAGTTATTTGTAGTTTTTTTTTTAATTTTTTTTTAATATTATACAAAATATTAGATGATTTTTATAATACAATAGAACTAAAATTATCAAAATTCACAAATAATTTAACAAATATATATATATATATATATATAGTATTTAAGTAACACTTTATAGAACGATACATCACTATTATCAAAATAAATATTAAAATTATTCTTTTTTAACACACATATGTACCATCAAGTAGTTTTTGAAAAAAATAACGCGTGCATTACACCGTCAACTCCTAGTATAATTATAATGACAAATGTCATTTACAGAGTATCCATGCATGCATGTAAGGCTCTGTTTGTTTGAACCTTTTTTTTTTAATTAATTTATTATTATTATTATTATTATTATTATTATTGTTTATATTTAGCATAATAAAAAATAAAAATTAACAAAAAATGTTTTTTTAGTTAACAAAAATAAATAAATTTATTTGAGTGAAAATTGTTTTTTACCATGCTACCACACTAACACAACACAACTACCATCACCTCTAAAAAAAAAAATGATGAAAATTTTGTTATGTGATAAAATGATGTAGAATTTATATCATTGATATTAGGTGTTAATTTCTTATATGCACTGAGGTCTTGTTTGGTAAAACTAAAAACAATTTCACATTAATTTTTTATTTCCACTTCATAAAAAATAAAAATATTCATTAAAAAGTTAATTCCCAAACGAGGCCTACTGTTAAAATTGTAGTGCTATATGGTTACGGACTCCTGTGGTAATCAGTGACGTTTTTATATGTAAAAAAATTCAGAAATTATTAGTTTTTAATGACAGTTTAAAGAATTCGTCACAGAAAAGTGATAAATTCAAGAAATCGTCACAAAAAGTCTATTTTAGTGACGATTTGTTTAAGACCAACTTTCAGTGATGAATTGATAAGATTTAATGGGAATTAAGTCCAACTATTAGAACTTGCTAGTAACTTATAAATAATAATAAAAAAGGTTATTCGGTGTGATTTATATGAGTTATTTGTAGTTTTTTTTTAATTTTTTTTAATAAATTCTGAAAATATGTATCATACTGTTTGATATAAATTTTACTTACCGTTATTAAATAAAAATAATTTAAATAAGTTATAAAGAATAAAAATAAAACACTCATCGAAGCATGTCTAGAACTATATCATCTAAACTTGGTCACTTTTTTTTTTTAATTCATGATTTAAGTTCGATGACTCAAGTTCAACGACCAGATCTATTTAATGAATTTTATTTTGCAAAAGACCTGGTCAATTGATATTTGAGATTGAGGGGGTGTTTGGTAATTTACGTAAGTGTACTTATTTATATGAATGTATTTATTTGAATTATATCAATTCTCTATTTTTTTTTGTACATTTTTTTATAAAAAATTAAAAAATATACTTATTCAAATTATTCCAAATATCAGTTCAAATGAAGGTACTAAAAATCTAGTTTCCTATTATTATTATTATTTTTATTTTGCTTAACCAGGACATTTTCTAATCTAAGTAGAGATTTTAAAGTTGTCGAATCAAATTTTAAAAATGCATTTTTTTATAATTGGGTAAATTACAAAACGGACCGGCACCTCTCTAAATTTTTTCCTGCTCAATATAGATTCTTTTTTTATATTTAAAAAATTACATCTATTTCTCTGTCAGATTAAAATAAAATATTTGGTCCTTATAAAATAATAAAATAATACAGATATTTTGTTTATATTATATTTTAAGGGAAATAACAATCATTTTCTTTGGTTTAACTCACACAAAAAATTGAGTTTTTTATTTTTATTTTTCATCTTTTATTATTTTTACTGATTTTTTTTAATATTCTAAGCATTTTTTATTTTTTTAGATACACCTAATCTAGATATACTTAAGAAGTATAATAATTTGTATTTTTTTTAAAATCACCAAATACAAAAAATATAAAAATTCAATATATTATCTTATTTTGTTGTATTCAATGAAATTTTTTAAAAGTTTTTTTTTGTACAAATTTTATACTTTTTAAATATATCTAGATTAAATTGATCTAATCTAAATATAATAGTGGAAATAAAACTAAAAAATTATATTCATATATAAAATTTTATACAAAAAATATTATAGAAATATTGTGATAGTGATATTGTTATAACTATAAATCATGTTTATGGGTGCTTTATTTTAAAGTAAAAGGACACCATAAGCTATATCATTGTGTTTGAAAATTTTATATAAAATTTATATTTGTATATCATCATTCAATAAGAATTTGTTTAGGTATAATTTAATGATAAAATGTTGTAGAATGTAATCGTGATGATAAGAAGAGGAAATGATAAGAAAAAGGTAAAATAATCATATAGAAAATTTTAGGGTATGATATCAGCAATCCAGAGACGATTTGTGATAAGATTACAAATCTCATGAAGGAAAATGTAATTTTTCAAATGTGAGGAGGGATCTGTATTAAACAGAAACCTCAAGAGATACCAGTGTAATTTACCTTGTATAATTTAATGTCATGCTCGACCTAGATAATTTCTTACTATTATGTCATCATTTGATTGGAAAGAATGTTGTAGGAACGAGATAAGTTCCATTTCATATCTTATCTCTCTATATTTTTTTATAATTTTTTTTAAAGTTTCAATCTGGACCTGTATCGATAATCTGAACTGTTTATCTCGTAGGCTTCACAATAAAGATTATCCATCCTATAAAAAATTAATTTCATCAAACAATTATAAATAGAAGAATAAATCACATTTTGTTTTATAAAATGAACGATAAATAGAATTAAACTTAAACCATTCATTTTATAAAACAAAATGTGATTTATTTTCATATTTATAGTTGTCTGATGAAGCTAATTTTTTGCATGAATGAACTTTATTGTGGAGTTTACAAGATAGACGGTTCAGATCATCGATATGGGCGCAAATTAAAACATATAAGAAGAATATGAAAATGCATGGAGATATGAGGTATAGAAAGAAACTTATCCTGTTGGAAACATGCTATCATTGTTGAATCCTACTAAAATTGAAAAATTTAGTCAAAATCCTTCCATTGAACCCTTATTTGGTGAAAAGGACAACCCAATTTATTTTGCTTCATAAACCCCCTAAGGATGAGGTGCATAATTGAGGAAAAATAAAGTAAAATATCTACTTTTTTTTGTTAGACAATATTACCAGAGCAACATGTTATTGTGAACCAAGTAACATATTACTGTGAGATAGAGTAATATATTACTGTTTATGTCAATTTTGACAGTAATAATTTTTTTATTTTTTTATAAGAATTTCATATTCAATATAGATCTTATTTGATAGATCTTAATGAAATTATTCTAAAAATACTAATTTTATTAAAAATCGATATCTAAAGCAAAAGTTATAGTATTTTAAAGTTTAATATTTTGATAAGACCATCTCCAACGTTGCATCAGATTGTGCATCAAATTTGAAATTTGATGAAAAAGTCACTTTTTTTCCCTCCAATGGTTTCACCAAACTGATATCAAATTGAGAATTAAGCAAAAATTTCACCAAATTGAGAACAGCGTGAGATTTCACCATTTCACTATGCGTTTACGTTGGAGGTGGGTCCCACCGGTCAACCGGCCGGACGTCCTGCCGGTTGACCCATCGGTCGTCCGATTTACTTAAAAAAATGCACAGCTACTTCGTTTTTGGTTAGCCGTTGAGTAGCAGTTATTTCCTCTCCTCCTGTGCGTTACAGATACAACAATTCAAATAGCTTCGGGTAGAACAAGAAGATGATTTTAGCAACACAAATGACAAATTAGACCCAGGGATCTCTGCTTCTGCCACCCAACCCCTTTCTTCAACCACTGCTTCCAAGGTATATCAACAACAATTCACCTTTTATATGTACATCTCTGTGTGTATGTGTATGTGTGTTGGTGTGTGTGTTTAGAAAAACCAACCAATCATATGGCCCTGGATATATTAGTTGGTCGGCTAATTCTTGAGCAACAAAAGGAGGAAGAAAACTGAACACCATGTGCATTCGAATTTTTGATGACAGAAGAGCAGAGAATAGGGATGACGATTGTTGTCTTTATTAGTTGACGGATGGATGGTCAACCAACCCACATCATCAAGTGGCCTTCTTCCACCCTTATTGTTGGAAGCAAAGCAGCCAAGAACAAAATGAAGGACTAACACGAATTGGGAAACAGAAATGAAGGGGAAAAAAAAAAAAAAAAATCTAGTTGCCTTGTCCGGTCGACCAGCCGGTCGTCCTGCTAGACGTCCCTGGCCTTTTGATGAAAGCTACAGTGGAACCATTGGAGCGGCTCATATCAGATTGATGAAATTGGCTTTTTTTTACTCAAATTTGGTAAAAAAATTTCTCAATCGTTGGAGATGCTCTAATAGTGGTATGTGTTGGACTTTTTAAGAAATTTTTTTTGTGCTTATTTTTAATGCATTAAAATTTTATTATGAGGGAGTTTTGACCAAATCCCTCAATAAAATTAGCTAAGATTGGAGGGAAAAAAAAAAAAGAGACTCCCAATTTTAAACGCATTTTCATTCAAACTTTTAAAATTTTGTGTGGTAAGTATTATTTTTTGAAGGTTTAAATGTCAAATCGATATATATATATATATATTTGATACATCTAAAAATAAAAAACACTCAACCCAATATATTAAATTTTTTATTTTATTATTTCACTTTAATCATTTTTACTTTAATATTTTTTTGAACTTTTTTATAGATCCTCACCATTAAAATAATAAAAATAAAAACATTTGACATTATCTTTCTAAAAACAGCTCCAATGACATTGGAGCTGCTATTACTTTAAAATAGTATAGAATTTACTTTTTTTCATTTCCAATAGTATGCTAATAGAGTTGTTAAATTATATCTTTACTATATCTTTGGTCAAATTTGACATTAATTTTACCTATAGTTAAAATTGCCAGCGTAACAATTTTGAGAGGCCAATGGTTGACCAAGTGAATGATCGGGTGGTCGCCACTTGGTAGAAGTTGCAGAAAGTGCCAAACTGCAGAATTTTGAAGTCCGCCAATCTTTCGATCGGTTGTCGGTCTAGTTATCCGGTTAAATTAAAAAATAGCAATTTCACCGTTGGAGTAACATGGCTATTCTATAATTTTTTTTGCACTAATTATTGTTAAATTATAGTTTTAGCTATCTTTTTTACCAATTTATCATAGGAGTTGCTATAATGTGCCAAATTTGACATTGCTAAGATAAGCAATAATATATATCTCTAATTTTGGAATTCTAATTGAATTCTAATGATGTGACAGGGAATAAAATAAAATAAAATCACAGCCAAAATATCACATTACAGTAGGGTCCACTCCCATTAGAGCTCATTAGAGTTTCTTTATTAGAGTTCCTATTGGCTTTTTTGGCTTTCGAAGGTTAGTATTGTAATTTTAAGCGTGCCAGCAAGAATCAATCAGTCCTTACAGAAGATTAATTGCCAACCAATTATCAGACGATTGTGTTTCAGTTCTTTTAGCCTCAACGAAGAGGAATTACTGGTAGCTTTGTTTAGGAGAATTTAGCAAACAACAATTAAATAAAGAACAATTGTAGTATTTCATTAAGTAAAAATGAAAGACTTACAATGATCTAATTCAGACTCGTAGAGGTTTACAGCAACAAGCTACTTGAAACTACTCTTATGAATGAAGTGCAGTGTAGGAATTTGAAGTACAGAAATGTAAATAACAAGAAATGTAAAAATTGGAAGGAAAATAAAGTAGATAAAACTGGTTTCTGGATTTGAGTCTGGGGGCCTCTTTCTGGAGCCTTCTCTGCTATTTATACTTCTCAATGATAACCGTCGAAATGAGCTGATAACCATCGAGTCATCCCTCCATGATCACTAATCATGTTCCTCACAGTTAGCTCCACTACGCCATGTCTGCAGTTAGGCGAAGACAATTTAATTGTAGCATGGTACACATCTTCCATGCCTACGAAGATAGTACAAGCCACTCGTCGTCCAAAAGAGGCATAATGGTACAACCCGTCGTTCTTAGTCCGGGAGGCAAAACTTTGCTCTTCTGATTGGCTTGACTGCGTCAGCAACCCCCAGTTCCCTCCTTCTTTCGAGATGGAAGCTCCTGCACCTCCTCTTCCGCAAAACCCTCACTGGATGGAAGAACTGAGACTTACTCTTCTTTAGGACCAGTTTCTCCTCTCCTATAGCCCTCCATCTCTCTCTATTATATTTGAACGATATCAAGCCCAACTTCTGCTTACGGCCTTTTCTCACTTGCCCTTCAATGTTCTCGAGGGTGATGTTCCTCTTAAGAACTTTCGATAGGCTTGTGATGTTATGACCCGAGGTCATGTCCTCAACACCATCACCCAAGTAGAACTCTAGATGTTTTTAGACCAACTCCCACTGCTTCTTCATTGGCATCAAATTTTTGTGGCCACCACTCGATCTTTGGCCCAAATCTCAGCCCGTCGAGTTCATACCCGGTATGAAGCAAAGAACCTTATCGACGAATATAATGATTTCAAGAATAAAGACTCTGCATACTGGGATGACTTGGGCATGGATGAGATAGAACAAAGGTTGAAAGAAACAGAGTTTGAAATAAAGGCCGAAAAACTTTTTTATCAAATAAGAGCATATCAACTTCAGCAGCCTAGCTTGGAGAAGATAGAAGATAGAATTAAAAAGGAACAGAAGTTCATTGGCCACAGTTGAAACAAATTCCATGACCTTGTCATTTACTCTATTCCTTATTTTTATGAACTTGAATATGTAGCCAAGAAAGGCTTCTGATGTAATTGCTTTTGTCTTAATAAAGCTAAAATGTCTCATCTTTTATTTGGCATGGTCTGATTTTATTTTATTTGTCAAAAAACAAATAGAATCAGGGCTACGAATTCACTAATTTTGTCCTTCGAAGCTTGATTCGAGCATATCCAATGAAATACTGGAAACCCAATTTGAACTTTTCCAACATATGGAGTGTAATTAACAACCTTTGCCTTAGGTCTCTTTTCAGAATCAGAGCTTTGAATTCAATGATTTTGCCTATCAAAACTTGATTTGATCATATTCAATTCCCTAACATATGGTTAATACAATCAAGCAGTTTCAAATTAACTATTTTTGCTTCAAACAAACAGTTTACACTTTCCAAAATATGGAAACCTCTTTTAAGGATTGCACTGTTTTATTCTAAAAAAGTGATTCCTTTTGTATACTACTAAACCAACTATTGGTTTGAAACCTAGAACAAATAAATTCTAACCGTAAGGTATTTCAAACTTTGCTTCGAAGGATTTTACTCTCATCAAGAAACCTAAAAGCAGGTCTTTAATCCTTTTGAAGTAAAAAAATACCTGGGCATTCCTGCACTATTAGGTGTGAAATGTGCTTCGAAGTCAACTTCCTGCTTTCGAAGCTGTTTGTCACTTGATTTTGGCGCCAAAGCTTGGCCTTGAAGCCAAACATTTTATTTCGAAGCCAATATTCGTATTTGAGATTCGTTTCCCTCCATAACTATCAACATTGAAAGGAACTTTTCACACCCATACCTTTAGTAATTTTTTTATGAATTCTGCCCACTTAAAACGACTGGGTGTTTTTTAGACAGAAAGGTTTAAAAACTCTTTTATTTTGTGCTTCTAATTCATTTGGTCGCCTAACACACAAACCCTTCATCTCCATTGGCTTTCTCTTTCCCTTTACTCTATTTCTCAACTTCATCTTCTGAAAAAACTCCTGTCAATGGCTTCTTCTTCCTTGAAAATACCGGTTGTGGAGCGTGCAAGTCCATCCGTAGCCTTAAAAAGGATCATTGATCAAGAGTGTGAGAAATATAAGGCTGGTGAGAAAAGTGCCATCGACGGACGCATCTTCATTCCCCGTCGCCATGAGCAACAAGAATATATGCTTGGGCCCATTTTTAAGGAGATTCCTACCAGCTTCCATCTCTGTATCCACGTCTGGAAGATCATTGCCTCCTTTATGAAGGTGGTCCTAATTGGGGAAGTTGGAGGATGAACCGACCCCATCGCTGTTGGCCCATAGTGAGACTAGAGTGGGAGGAATGATATGATCGAGTCGTCCCTGATAGGACACTGGATCTTCAGGAGCTCTGCCTCTTCGCCCTTCAATTATCTAGGTTCACCATTTCAGAGGACCCTTTTTTAATACCTGCTGCCCTTTATTTTTGGAATTCTGCTTTCAATTTCTTTCAATTTAGATGTGGGATGATGGCTCTTACTGTCCTTGACATCTGTCATTTGTTAGGATTATCCCCTACTAGTATCCCCATTGGTCCAGACTATCCTGACCTCAAAACCCCTTTTTTCATCCCCCCTCTGAACTCATCCTATAGTGACTTTGTCAAGGTTGAGAACAAAAGAGAGGGGCCTGTGACTGATAGGGAATTTTTCTTTTTTATATTGAATTGGCTTTGCAAATTCCTCCTCTAAGAGGATCATACCTGAGTTTGCCCCTTTTGCCAAAGCCCTTGTTTTACAAAGAAAGGTGGCCTTAGCTCCATACGTTTTAGGTGATGTTTATAGAGCTTGTTCCCCTTTTTTGTGAAAAACCCTTGGATGCCAATCAGGGAGGCCCATTTTGGATACTTCAACTTTGGCTTTTTGCATACTTCACCGATTTACAGTCTAAATGCCTAAGGTTTTTTGGAGCCAAACCCTACCACTCATGGTATGAAGTTAGCCAATGTTTCATTTTATCCTCCCAACTTTGCTTTTTTACTTTATTTCTTCCACCAACTCCCAGCTTCTCCTTCTTCTCACAGCTTCCGTCCCTTCTAAACTACCAATATTGGCCCATCCTGGTTGAGGACCTTTTTGAGTGATAGGTCCTGCTCTACACCCCAACACAAAAACATGTGGGCCTCTATTCTAATTCCCAGGGAACTATTCATTGGGACTATGAACCCTAGAGCTTACAAGTGCATATCTGAGCCCTATTGTCCTGCCCAATTTGCTAGGCAATTTGGACTCTCACAAGGGGTCCCTATTCCTCTCTACAGTCAGTCCAATTTAAGCCTTACCAGCAAAGATTTGAAGATTTGAAGATCTAGATTGGAAGAAGCAACTTCCAAATTCATCCAAGATTTAATTGACTTTGAGTACTTACCCTTCATACCTCAAAGCAACAAACTAAAAAGGTGCCAGAATTAGTGGATGGCCAATATGGAGGTGCACTTGGCCATTCCTCCTCAAGATCTATTAATGGTACTGAATGTAACTCAAGCAAAATCCAAAGGGACTGGAGTTGTTATCTTCTTCACTGCTCATATTACTCCAACTCTTGCGCCTGCTACTACAAAGTCTATTCCTGTTGCCTCACCTCCTCCTAGAGTTACTCGAGTGCCTCGAAGAAAAGTATGTATTCCTGCTTCTTTTCCTTTCTCCTTTTTGATGCTCTTGCCCTCACTTATAGTTTTCTTTGGTGTATGTGGTGCGGGTGCCTCACAGGGAGATTCTCCCCAAAAGGTTCAAGATTTAAATCTTCTCAAGAGCAAACAGCAACAACAAAGGAAAAGAAAGCTCTGCTTGACCCTAAAGAGGAGGTACCTGAGGTTCATGTAGAAGAAAAGGAAGTAGAAAAAAGAAGAGACATAAAAAGAGCAAGAGACACCCTTAAAAAGAAGGAGGAAAATGACTGTCTCTCTTTCTGATTTCACTGGAGACTCCATTCACGAAGCATCTGCTAAAGCAGTAGAAGTAGAAGTAGAACATTCCAAAGACTTATTGTATTTCAGAGGGTTGCGAAGAGGAGGCAACAACAAATGCTTAGGGATGAAGCTGCTGCTGCTAATGAACTCTAAAGAGAAGCTGCAAGAACAACAAACTGTGCATTATACCTTCGCAGCAACCAAACTGTCTGAAATTGATAATTCTATCTCTACTACTTTCCAAGATTGCAACTGCTGAACATTACATACTTCCTTTCGTATTCTTGATATATTCTGATTTAAATTATGAACTATTTACCATTTAACCATTAATTCCTTTGATCAAATTCTTGATACTAAGACTAACATTACTTTGTATTTCTTCTTTGCAGCAACAAACTACTCTGCCTTCTCCTTCAATAAAGACTCCTTCAATTTCATCTGAAGTTAAAAGACCTCGAAACGTGGAGCCAATTCAAGAAATACTCCCACTCCCTGGTCCTACATTTTCCATACCTTTCTTGAGGCAAAGCATTCCTGCATTCCTATTTTTCGGCTTAACTCCATACTTTTCTTTTCTATCCTTCAACTCTACCCAATTTATTCTCCCTTCAAGCCTTGCTGCTCCTTCCCCTCCCTGAGGAAATTCCAGCTATTACTTCATCTCTAGTGATAGTTGATTCCCATAGAGAAGACACTGATAGCTCACCAGTTCCTTGTCCACTATCCCTATCTAGCTCCAGTCCCTCTTCTCTTGACTTACTGATAGCTAAGACTATAGAAACCGTTAGGGATACTTCATCTTCCTTTCCTATCCCTATGCAGCCATCTCTTCCTCCTATCAGAGCCCTTTCTGCACTAACCATGTCAACAGAAGAGGTGGACATTTTTAAAGCTAGACTAGCTAGCCTTTTTGACATGCCTTCCACCATTCCAACAGCTAGCAATGAAACTGAGCCATTAGTCCTAGCCGATTCTCTCTTAGAAATTTTTGAGAGCTCTTCCTCCACCAGTAGGACTTCCTTGCCTTCATTAGACTTGGACAGCTATTTGGAGTTGCTGACATTCTTCTCGAGGATCCCCTTCGAAGCCTTGCAAAGGCCTATTATCAAGAATGGTTTTCTCTAGTGCTGCAAGATTGTTGAGCAATCCAGCATGACTATTTCAAGTCATTTACTTTAGGCGGCAACTACCATTGACTTTTACATCAACATCTGCCATGTTGCCAAAGCTGCAAAAGAGAAATTGCTGAAAGACTAGAGATTTGTTTCCCAGATACATGCTGAAGTGTCAGAATTAAAAGAACAGCATTCCTCTGTCTCCTAATTTTGAGCTCAACTATTGGAGAAGAAAGCTCATCTTGAAGAAGAGTTATCTGCAGTCAACCTGACTTTAGATCGAACTGCCACCAAGCTGCAGATTACTAACCAAGGACTGGCTGATCGAAAGTAGGAGATGGCTACAGCCATTCAGTTGTTCCTATCTCTTAAGAGTAGAGAGTCAATTGTAAAGGAACAACTAAAACATTGTGTTGACTTTTGGACCAATCTATGGCTGCATGTATTCAACTCATTATGAAATAAGATCTTTATTTATTATTTGAGTGTTTTCATGCTCCTTTCGTTTAGCACTTATTATATTCCTTGTGTTTCCCACACGGTTGGATAATAAGGCTTCAAATATCTGCCATTAATTTTCTTGGGATGTACATATCCATTCAAATTTCTCAAATGATATGTTCCCCAAGGCAAGACTCTATAAACTTGATATAGTCCTTCCCAGTTAGGTGACCATTTTCCAAACTTGTGGCTTTTAATCTCTATTCAGAGTATTTTCTTCCATACCAAATCACCTTCATCAAAGCTAATGTGCTTGACCTTCTTATTATAGTTTTTGGCTGCTTTCTTCTTTTGGAAAAGAATGCCATTTAATGCCAAAATTCTAGCTTCATCCACATTCTCTAATTCCAAGTACATATTCTGATGGTACTGCTCAAGAACTAACTGATCCTGGCATTTTACCCTCAAGGACTTGATGTTAATTTCTACAGGTAGTACTGCATCATGCCCATATACTAAGGTATAAGGAGTGACTCCTGTACTTGATCTTGGAGAAGTCCTATAAGCCCATAATACATCCAACAGCAAGTTATGTCAATCCCTGGGATTGTCTTCCACAACTTTCTGTATTCCTTTGTTCAAAGACTTATTGGATGATTCTGCCTGACCATTGGCTTGTGCATAATAGGGGGTAGAATTAACAAGGCTAATTTCAAACTCTGCCACAAAAGACTTTACCATCTTCCCATCAAATACAGTCCCATTATCAACAGTTATAGTCTGTGGGATGCCAAATCTGTGGATCAGATCTTTAATGAATCCAATAACTTCGGTCTGGTCTACAGGCTTATATGGTTTAGCTTCGACCCACTTAGTGAAGTAATCTGTGGCCACTAAGATGAAACAATGATGCTTCGAAGAGGGTGGATGTATTTTTCTTATCATATCTGTAGTCCATCCTCTAAACGGCCAAGGCTTCATAACCGCATGTAGATCAGTTATGGGTACATGTCTTATTGTGCCATGCTTTTGGCATGCCTGGCAACCTCTAGCATATTCTATGCAATCTTTAAGGATGGTTGGCCAATAGTAAGAATGTCTTCGAAGCAGCCATCTTATCTTCACACCAGGCTGATAAGCACCACAGATGCCTTCATAAACCTCAGTCATGGCTGTCAATGCTTCCTTTGGGCCTAAACATTCAAATAATAACTTGTCTGCCCTCCTTTTGTAGAGAGCATTACCATACATTATATATTGCATAGATTGCAATTTGATTTTTCTGCTAGCTTTCGAAGATGGGCCAGCTAGATACCGCATTATTGGATGCCTCCAATCTTGTTCTTGTAAGTCATTATGATTGACTTCTAAGACCACATTCCTTTTATTTAAGGGTGGTATTACCTTTTGATATGTTGTTTGGCTTATGTTCATTTGAATGTTATCCCTTATCCTGAAATTCGAAGCTTTCTGAGCCACATCATTAGCTTTGTTATTCAAGAATCTTGAGACAAAAGTTACATTTGCTATCCGAAATTGAGAAAGCAAATGTAATGCAACAACATAGTATGGCAACATGCTTGCACTTTGACATTTGAAAATTCCTTTCACCTGGTTAACCACCAATTGAGAATCTCCAAATATATCAACTGCATGAGCTTGTAAACCTCTCAGCGTATCACACGCAAGAGAAGAAAGGTAAACCTCTCAGCGTATCACACGCACGCAAGAGAAGAAAGGTAAAGCTCTCAGCGTATCACATGTAAGAGAGGAAAGGTACCAGTCAAACTGAACTAGAACTTTCCTGAATGAACCGTACATACAATACCGTTCACGAAAGAAACCTGATAGGTGGAATGCAATACAATGCATGATGTTTAAGGAATGCAATAAACAAGCGAAGCGACGCTTTAGAAAGCACCTCACAGGGTGAGTGGCAGTAAACTGCTTTACTCCGATGGGGATCCTCCCTGTGTTCCCGAACACCAACCCTCAACTCACAGTTCAAAGGTTCTGAATTGCTGGCAAGGAGCAACATTTGTTGGGGAAACCATGGATGCCACTTTTCCTCCTGATCATACTCACAACTTTCCCTATTCTTCAACGGGGTGACAGACTAGGTTGGATCGGTATCCAGAATTGAGGTGGATACATGCTTGATACCTCAACTTATGGGGCTTCCATACAGATTTCAAGCCAGGGATACACCTCTGGGTATTCAAACCAGACTTTAGTCTCAGAAATTCCAAACCTTTGCGTTCTAGGCAACAACCATTCGAACTCTAGTTTTCACCATCACGATTGATCTCCTAGGAACTCATCGCAAACACAACCAAGGTACCCTCTGGAAGGGACTGGTACTCCGTGAGAGCACTTCTGATCGCCATTCTGGCTTTGAACCAGTCAACACAGTATTCTGTTTACTTCGAACACACAGCTCGTACAGTACACTGCTCATTCTGAACACAGCCTATAACACAGTATTCGGTTTATTTTGAACACACAGCTCATTCTGAACACTACTCATTCTGAACACATAGCCCATTCTGAATACTGCTCATTCTGAACACACAGCCCATAACACAGTACTTGTTTATTCTGCACACGGCTCATACAACGCACTGCTCACTCTGAATACACAGCTCATAACGCAATACTCAGTTTACTTGGCACACAGCTCATACAGCGCACTGCTCACTCTGAACACACGGCTCATAACACAGTACTTGATTTACTCTGCACACGGCTCATTTTGAACAAACAGTTCAATCTGAACATACGGGATGCAAAAGCGGAACTTGCAGAAGTTGAAACACCCTCAGATGCTCCAAATTTTCCTTCTTTTCTTTTGCTTTGTAGTCCGGAACCCATATAGCTTCAGATAGGTCCTGGTTCTACTGTTCTCACATGACCTGGGTTGAACCCTGTAGTTTTATGAAAGAACAAATCCTGTTTTGCACAAATGTAGAGAATAACACAGCACTCTGAGCACAAAACGAATCTTTTTTGAAATTAAGAAGTGAGTTTTTAATCGGGTATTGAGCCTACGACTGAACACAGCGCACTATGACTCAGCAAAGAAAAACAAAAGGTAAACAACCTAAACACAACGAGAAACACTCGAAACGACTTGAAACAAGAATCGAGACAAAACAAAAGACACGACACTCAGACGTGCACAGGGAGCCTGTATCTCTGGGTATTGTTTCCCACCCTTTCTCATTTGTGATTCTCACATCACTCGGCCCTCAGGCTCTATTTTTCTGAAAAAGCCCTTTTCCTCACTTTTTCTCTCCACGCACATCTCTCTATTCTTCAATCTCTCATTTTTTTATCCCTCCCCTAGGTGATTGATGGATAAACAAGAAGTTGTGGGCTCATGCCCAACATTATTAGCTCGCGGCTATTTCCTCCGGTGACGTTTAGTCGATGCCCCGGATGAGGGAGTAGAGTATCTTGATCCATTCCGATTCGTGCTTTGCACTTGGCTTGATACCTCGCTGCTCGGAGGGTAAGAGAGCTTTCAGCCCTTTTGTTATTAACCTCAGTTGTGCCCTTTGTGGCGAATAGAGTGCCCTTCCTGGCAAGTATGTTGGCAATGGGGAAAAGGCAGAACACCTGACTCAACTGTGCCCCTAGTCCATCATTTTGACCATTTTTTTGTTTTGGCTTTCTGCTAAAACAATTTTGACCAATATGAGAGTTAAATTAACATGCTTGTTCGATTTTCTGATTTAAAATCATGCAAGTTAGGCTATGAGCACTGAAAATTTTCCTTTTTTGGGTCTACGAAATGGTCCAGTTTTGGAAAATAGGATAATTTTTGAGAGAATTAGTCAACCTCAGTAAAAATTCTCAAAAACTATTTTTGCAAACTGCCACTGCTCAACGAGCATGGAACTTACTCTTGAGATGCACAACCTCAGATCCAAAATAAGGGAAATTGCCCCTTGTCTGAAGGACACTGCACAGCAACGGAAAGTTGCCCCTTGTTTAAATAGCACCGCAGCACACTGTATGGCAACGGAAAGTTGCCCCTTGTTTGGATAGTGCCGCAGCACATGGCAACCAGTTCTCACAGTGACAAGTATAACCGAATTCTCGGATACAGAGAAGGCAAAGATGATCAAAACCATTATATGGACACAACCAATTTGGAAGTGTTTGTGGCTGGACTTCAGAATGAAGTTGCCTACGTATCCCAAACATGGGAATCAAGCCTTATGTAGTTCCGGTTAAGGTGTACTCGGGTATTAACCTCTCCTTTTGCGCTATAACTTTTGCCAAGGCCGCCCTTCTGGGTTTTCAACCTTGCGAGCTCTGTGCTTCTTTTCTTTTCATTCTTTTCTTTTCTTCTTTTGCATTTTCTTCATTCTTTTTTTTTTTGTTCTTTTTGCTTTTTCTTGCTCTAACTTTTGCCTGGGTCGCCCTTCTGGGTTTTCGGCCCAGCGAGCCTCTCAAGGGTAAAAGTGTAGCTTTGTCCATGTCGAATGGTTTTGAGATCTCGAAGCCATCCGAATCCAGGAGAATGGCTGATGTTCGCTGATGATGTTGGAGTCCATCCAATGGGGGCTGAATTTGCCCCTAGTGTTGCGGATAGGAACTCGGTTGTCCTTCAGCAATACTTTATTCTTTCCTCCCTTCTGGGATTTGGCATTCTTGCCGATCTTCGTTAGCTTGAGAAATGTCCCAATTTTTGACTTTTCGAGCACATCTGACATTTTTGCCCCTAGCTCGAGGGGTGCTTCTGATCTAGCTTTGCAAGCTTCTTTTGATGACGTCTGACCTTCTTAATCTAACTTTCTTGCCCCTAGTTCGAGGGCTGCTTCAAATCTGGCCACACAGGCCTCACATTGTGGTTGACCGTCGAATATTTTGAATCCAAGTTCAATGGTTTGAAAGCAAGGGGGTCAAGTCTCGAGGCTGAGAGCGATCCTAGGCTACACAATCTCAAGAGCGATTCCACACAGGTCTTCGTAGGACGCGCATTTTTTGAAACCTTTTAAGAAAAAATCGCTCGCGCAAATATAGAACCAATCTGGATCAAGCCAGGATCCTTCTCAGTACTCAAATTAACAAGCATGATTTTATTCATTAAGGGCTTAGCACGCCTCTCTCTCTCTCTCTCAATTGATCAAATTTTACAAATCCCGAGGAATTTCTTCCTCTTCATTTTCAACACATTTGTTCAAAAAGTTTTGAAAAACTTAGGTTAATGCAATGACTTTAAAAGCACAGAAGAGGTGGGTGAAAATACATTGTTGTTTCATTCAAAACTTCTGGCACAATTGGCACAAGGCAGAAACAAGCACAAAAACATAAAAACCACAGTTGTTCCATTCAGATCTTCTGGTGTAACTGGCTCCACGGCAGAAACAGCCTCAAAAGAAAGCAAAAAGACAAACACAAAACAAAATAGTGATATCCGAAGTAACACCCCCGGAATCACCCAACTCCTATACAAGAGGGCTGACTCGATACAACAAGACAGACCCCAAACAAAAGACTGACTCAAAACAAAGAGACAGACTCAAAACAACACAGCAGAACTAACTCAAAGCCCAAGTCAGAAAGTACAAAAACTAGCATTCGCAAATGCTCAAAACAGTGCGTGCCATACGCCACATCTGAAGTAAATTGAGCGCCGCCCGCAGGTGGTTCGTCCCCTGATCACATCACATTATCCTTCAGGTTCACTGATCTAGTGACAATAGACTTTACTGAGCTTGGTGGGAGAACAACCCCGTTGTCAAACAAATCCTGTACTTCGTGGCGAAGACGGAAGCAATTGTCGGTGCTATGACCAGTTTGTTGATGGTACGCACAGTACTGGGTAGCATCATGACTAGATGGAAGACGACTAGGGAGAGGCCGAGGCTCGAGGGGTTTGAGATGCCCCTTTTCAGCAAGGATTTGAAGAGCCTTGGACAAAGGCATGTAGAGGGCATGGAAGACCCTGCGACCTCGGGGTAGATACTTTGAGGTTTGTGGACTTTTACTGGATGTACTGGCAAAGGGGTCAGCAGGCGCTGGCTTGGTCTGCTGATCTTTCCTGGGTGCAGGATTAGGGTTGGAAGGAATGGTTCTGGTATGACAGCCCTTCTCCCGATTTTTCCCTTGGCTTGAATTGCCCTCGTTCTGAGTAACGAAAGTGTCTTCCACAGTTTTTTACAGCAATTGCAAGCACTTGCTATTTGTTCAGTCCCCCGGCTTTCAAAGCCTCAACAGCCTGCAAAAGTTGTTCATAAGGATCAGCGTCCGCCTTCACCTTGTTCTTACCACTCGCCTCAGCTTGGTCGAAGGTTTGGGTTGCTACATCAGTGCGAGGCCTGGTTATTGCCGACACGTCATTGCCCGAACTTGGGATGGCTTCAGGTTGGCTGAGTTCAATTACAATTTGCCCCAATAGTGGGGGCTCTTCTGGCATGAAATTCCCAGCGTGTGATATGATCGATGGCGGAGCCGACATTCCGTAGGCTAGATTAGCCACAGACCTCTGAAGATCGCCGATCATTCCCATTAGCTCAAAAGTGGTGGGCTCACGGGTTTGGAAGAATTGGGGTTCCTAGATTGGATGTGCGGCAGGTGACCTGGATAGGTGTTGCACTTCAACATCGGTCTCACCTTGTATGGCAATTCCCTGGTTTAATGTTGCTGTCATGACCACAATTTCTTCTGAATTCTATGTCATCATGAGTCTGTTGAACTGAACAGAGGTGAGGTGACTGGTAACTAACGGATCAAATGAAATGGTGAGCCTTGACTGGCCTTTCTCTGCCTTGCCTCAACGAAGGAGAACACTGGTTGCTCTGAACCGAATCTCTGAACTGAAAGAGAAAACATGCAGCATCTCAGCCCAATTTCACCAGAACAGACATAAGCATAGCTGAATAACTGTATTCGACCACTATCACTGTTCTCCAAGTTACTGCCCCAAAACTGAATCTGATACCTGCAGATATGACTGACTCTCAAAATACTGATGCCCGCAGGCCTGATACCCAGACTTGCAAACTGATACATGCGTTCCTGTAGCGACACACTCTAAAAGCACATAGCAAGCAAATGAGAGCCAAAACACCCCTATGGAGGGGTAGGGTTTCCCTGTCCTATTTTGTCAGGAGCTAGGGTTTCACTATGCACACAGCGGTTTCAAACAACCTACATTCGGGTAAGCAACCTATCCTAGTTTGGAATAGTCACTATGGATTCCGATATGCACTAGGTCGAATGGTCAAAAAGGGTGCCCCGGTAAAAATCGAGGTTTGTGTTCCCGTCGTGGCAGAGCCCGCAACCAGTCAGCCTTATGGCACGCTTCTCGAAGCGAGCCTCCGGCAAACCGTTCAGGAATAGCATACGGCAAACACGGTGTCCTAGGCGCACCAATGCAAATGCAATGCAAAGAGACACATAAGTGTAATCAAAACAAGATATCATGAGTTTGAGTCAAGTCCTCTACACTCCCCAGCAGAGTCGCTAGAAACTGTAGACGCGCCCTTGGGGTTTGCTACTATAGTTCAGACTCAAATGTCACGGTTCTGAATCTAATCCCGCAAAGTGCAATGCGAGACCGATAAATCACCAAAGAGTCCAAATCCGGCAAATCGTTTTGGAAAACTAATTTTTAAGAAAGAAGTGCCAAACATGGACTGCTTTGCCAGATACAGAGTCGCCACCTAAATATTTATTTTGGGGGAATTTAGGAAACCCTGACCCGTTGCCTAAGGCCATGTGTCCGTCATCACCAAAGTTGCCTCGGCTCGAGAACTTGGGTACGATTGGGGAAGGTCATCTATGAGCACCCCCGCTCGCCCGATCAAAGATCAGCCTGTACTAAACATGATATCTTGTTTTTGAAAACACATGCGTTCTTATTCCGGTTAATTAGCTAGAATTACTATGTGATGCGCACAACACACAAGTATAGACTAGATCACCTAATTTGGAACAAAGCATCGCATATCCGTTTGTTTGGAAATGGTTTGAAGTTTACTACTCGCAAGTAGGCTAAAACACAGATTTCAATGAATCGTTCCAATTCAAGTAATCCAACCTTCACCCACAGGCATTCAAGCAGTTACAGCAAACAAAAAATTAGCCTCATGTCAAGCATGCTGTCATGGCAACATTAACACACATGCAGTATGCTAAAGCATAAACACTCACAGTGTACTCCGAGCCAAAACAAAGAACTAGTTAGAAATCATGCATGATCCTAGTTCATGTTAGAATGGCTAATGCATCGCATGCAAAATGCAACTAGAAATAAGCTCGGCTATTCTAAAATGGCATGTGAGATGCGACAATCTCGATACATGTATTCAACTTGGAATTGAAATACAATGCAGTTAGTATGATGCGCCGAGCCCGGTGCATGCAATACAGATGAATGGTGCAAACATGCATAGCATAAGGATGCTAATTGAAATATGCCCTAGAACTAACCACTGAAAACAGGTAAGTAAAAGGGAGAAAGAAGTGGGGGTTAGAAGACATGCATCACACACATGCACGCTTATTACATAATTGCGCCCTCTCGACGGAGGGACCAAAAGAATAATACAAATCACCTAATTAACTAACTAACAAGCTAATTAATTAATTACACAACCAAATCGAAATAAATAACTATTCTAAGTTATTAAAACACTGAAATGGCCTCGGGACGAGGGATGAATGCATGCTTGGACGGCTTCACTCGGAAATCCATCACCATGCTTCATGTTGCCTCTGTTTGCACTGCTCTGTACCTCTGAAAACTATGCCAACTTCTGTGACACTTCTGAACCACCTTGTGGGCATGCTGAGAGGCCATCGGCCAAAAGATAGGGCCATCGGCCATGGGAAATTGGTCATCGACCAAATATAAGGCTCTCGGCCAAATGTTTGTTGTCTATCGGCATTGAATATGGTCGATCGACCATCTCTTCCTGTGAAAAGCTCTTGTTGTTGCAGCAGAGGACAAACAGAGCATGACAATACATTTACAAGACAATGTCTGCACAACTACACCCCTTATCATGTTTAAGACTCAAAGGTGTGTAGTTCTCGACCCTCGGACCACCAATCACGCATTTCAATGCATGATGGCTAAAGGAGCCAAGTGTGTAATTCAATATTAAATGAAATGTACAAAAATACATAAGGGGCCCCAACCTCTATCATGCTCGATCAAGAGGCAAGGGAATGCATACACAATGCAATGCAACCCTAGCAAGCGTGTGACAACATGCAAACTAGTAAATATGCAACAACATGAAATCCAAGCATACAAACATGCATGCATACAATGTAATAGGTATGCAACAACAATACCAACAACAAGCATGCAATGACATGTAATCTAACAAGTATGCAAGGTGGTTGAGCATGCAACATGTCAATTAGTAAGCATGTAATAACATGTAATGGACCAAGTACGCGACAAACATATAAGCATGATGTAAAGTAATAACTTTGAACAACATGGTAATATGCAACATGAACATGCAAACATGCAAGGCATGTAAAGGTGGACAAGTATGCAACAACATACAAAATGAGACAAGCATGCGACAACATGGTAAAATGGACTTAAACTAAAGATGGATAGACCTCAGCCATGCCCAAAATCAGTGGCCAAAATGCTATGGAAACGAAGACAAAGGTACATACAAACATGCATGCCAATTGCCTATCACCTAAGCATAGGAGAGCAACTTTCAAGAACACTTAAAAGAGGACAAAGCATGCAAGTATAGTAATACTACAAGCTCTGAAATGATGCTAGGCATGATGCCAAATCACACAAACAAGCCAAACAAGGCATACAAGAAAGCCTAAAACTTAAGGCTAGCCAAAGAGCTCAAACCATGGCTATGCAAAACATGAAGCAAATGGCAAGTATAATCCAAAACAGTCCTAGATCATGTCAAAATGAGCCTAAAACATGCAAGGACCAAAGCCAAAATAAGCTAGAATAAAGGGCCAAAAGCATGAGGCATGCAAGGCTTTAAAAGGGGTGTTACACTACACCTATCAAAACCAAACATGGCATGACTTAAGCAATAAAAATCAGAGTTATATCATGGCAAAATAACAGCAAAAATATATTGAAATGATGGCTCGCAAGCTAAGGCATGAAGGCATACGCAATGATTCATGTTACGGGATAAAGGGGCCAACCCTCCAACGCATTGAATGAATGACAAATGCAAGTGCATGAGCATGAAACATGGATTGAAACAACATTACAAATGATGCCAAATCATTGAAATGAGCCAAGTAAAGCATGCTAGTGGACTTGATGCACAAAGCTAACAAGCTAGGTTGCATGGTAGCTATACAAAGCATGGTATATATGATCAAAACAACATGAAACAGAGCTGGAGCATGGTAAAACATGACTAAAAGCTCCTTCGAGTTGAGCCAAAATATGCAAGCATGATGGTCTAAACACAAGATGCATGTTAAGGCAATAGAGAGGATTACAAGACAAGTACATAGTGCATGCAAGAAGCCATTAAACTAACCTTAGACAGAGGTAAAACATGGAAAAATAACACTAAATACTTGCTGAAATGGAGCTAAAACAAGATAAGCAAACATGCTACCAATATAAGCCATTTATACTAGCATACAAGACAACAAGGAGAGGGGACCCTCTCCTATTTAGGACTCCAAAACCACCTTCCCACCACTGAAAATCCTCTGGATTTCAGTGGTAGGAAGGTCATGCAAAGCCAAGAACAAGGGCCAAAAGGGATGGCCTAAAACAAGGCCTAACAAGGCCTAAGAGGAAGGAAACAACCCCAAACCAAAAAGTGATCTTAAACAAAGATCTAAAGCATAAAAAATCAGAACTTATTGTAGTTTAGAGTTAAGCTTAAAACAATAAGCAAGAAGGTCTAAAAGCTTAAGCAAGAAAGGGGTATTAAAAGCAAGAATGCTCACCCTTGAAGAACACTCTCAAGAACAAGGCTCCAGCAACTTTTCTAAGCTCAAACCAACACAAGAACTCTGAAATCAACCTCAAGGGACCTCAGCTCCAAGAGGATGGTGTTCTAGTGTGTGTTTGTGTACAATAGTAAGACAATACTACACTTTTGAGTACAAAACAAGGCTAAACAAAGAAGAATAGATACAAAAGTATATCTATCCTTCAAGACTCAATTTTCTGAACCTTTGAGAAGGGAGGAGATGGTTCTCTCCTATAGAGAACCAAAAGCAAAGCTTCTTGAGGAAGCTAAACAAAGGGGCAAATCCCTCCATACACGTGTATGGAGGGGGTGAATTGTGCATGCCAGCTGTGACAGCTGGCATAAAATATCTGCATAAAGCAGATGAACAGGGTTCGGCTAGAAAACATGGCCGATCGACCAACACAAGGGCCGATTGACTAAAAAGAGTGCCGATCGGCCAACAGTTTTGGCCAATGGCAAGAAAACAAGGCCGATGGGTTGAGGGGATGGCAAACAAGCCACCATTTCCCTCAAAAGCAAAAACACAAGTGCTTGGTCCACAACCAAGCACAAAACAGACAAGTTGAGAGATCTTGAGGCAAGGCGCGTGACCGAGGCCTCTAGGAACTCAAAACGAACACAGGCATGGATGATCATCGAGTGTTCAAACGATGACGTCCAAGTCTTGAAGACGGTCAAAAATGGGGTGTCTACAGTCACTGAGCCACCTGGTAGCTTCTGCTAACCCATCCAAATCAAACCAGCTGACAGTTATGTCCCCCTGGATCCTGTTCATTGAAGAATTGAAGGTTGGCTATGTCCTCTTCCAATTCTGCTAGGTCATCTAGCCCCTGATTAGGTCCATCCTCTCGAACGACACAAATCTCCGCCCCAGCCGGCAGTTCCACCCTCGGTTTAATCTGCCCTGTTGGTGTAATGTAACCACTCGAGTTGTACTCAACGCTCGCAGACCCCTCAGGCTCTGAATAATCATTTACATCTGCTCCCGCAACCATCCCGGTTCTATCTTCGATAGTCACCACCACCGGCTCAGGTTAGGTTTGGGAGATGTCCAGTATGCACAAATCCATGCTTTTTGGAATGAACACCTCTGGCTTAGGTAGGTAAGAAGGGGTGATATATATGCTAGGGTCGTATGACACAACCCTGGCTTGGATGAAGTTGATGCGTTTGGGAGGTAGAGCTTGGTTATGTGGTGGGAGAGGGTTGGTTGTGACGTTTGGTTTTTCCGGAGGTGCGATCAGCTTATTGTCAACGATATCTTGGATGTCGTGACGCAGTCTAAAGCACTAGTCGATGTCGTGACCATACTGTTGGTGATAGGCACAGTACTTCGCTGGGTTATGTGAAGGAGGAAGTTTTTCTGGTAAGGGCCGCAGCTCTAGGGGCTTCAAGTGCCCTTTCTTGATCAAAACCCCCTCTGGGCGCAAATCTAGCTGTTTGTGAGCTACTACTAGACGCACCAGTGAATGGGGTAGCTGTGAGGGTTTTGGGAGCGGTGGTGGTGACCATTCCGACATCTGAAGTTCTGCCAGCTGCAGCACTACTTGTGCCTGTATTTGTACCACGGTTGAATGCCCTCTTGGGCTGCTCTCTCTCATTATCAATGAGGCCTTATTTCATGGCGTCCTCTATTTGCACCCCAATCTTATGTAGATCTGCAAAGGTGGGTAAGGGGAGGACGATCATCTTCTGCATGAGCTTGGGTTGGAGGTTGCGCACAACTATCCGTATCTGAGCCTTGTCCACAGGCCTGATGGTCATCATCGAGGCTTTGGCCCTCCAACGGTTACGAAGTCGGAGAAGCTCTCTTTGGTTCTTGCCTGGTTGTCTCAAGATCACGACTTGTGACCTCGATATGCGTGTTATAGGAGTATTGAGCTATGAAGGCCTCAGCCATCTCCTCCTAATTCCTCTTAACGGAGTCCTCCAATTTTGCATACCAAATAGCCGCTACACCCGACAAGGTCTGGCCAAACAGAGAAAGCTTCTGTAATCTGGAGAGGCCCATCGGCCTTAAGATGTCTGAAAACAGCCGCAGGTGCACCATAGGATCCCCAAACCCATCAAAGCGGTCTATGTACGGCATTTTAAAGCGGTCTAGCAGAGTCACGGCCGAGTCGGTGTACCCATCCTCAATATTCGGAATGGATTTTACGCCTTGAGACTTCTTGAAAAGCTTTTCAAGCTTGCTCACTTTTAGTGCCGTGGGGTCCACTTCGAACTCAAACGGCGAATCAACTAGATTGGTGGGCGCTTTGGATAACTGAGGTAGGATTGGGGGCGGGGCTAGTCCCGTTGGAACGTCTATATTTTCCTGGACGGTTGCTGTCTCCCCGGGTGTTGGAACTCCGGGTGGGGGAGGAGCTTGGTGCGAAGCAGATGCTCCAGTCTGCTGCTATAGTCTGGTAATTACCTCTGCCTGTTGAGCCATAACCTCGGCCTGGCGTGTAGCAAATTATGTTTGACGGGCAGCATCTTGTTGCATGGTTTTCATACTTTCCTAGAGTTGACGCATCATCTCTTCCAAGCTTGCCATGTTGTGCTGGTCTATCTGAACAACCGGTATATCTGCCTTTGCAATAGAAACTGAGACCTCAGCCTGACTATTCAAGGACCACTGATCTAGCGACCTCTGTACTGATACACTACGCCTTTTTGACCTCCGCCTAGTAACCGGGGGTAAAGAAAGAAACACTGCTTGTCCGTCTATCAGATCCCTGGATCGATTAAGTCTTCGACCTCTGACCTAGAGTGCTCGAGGGATATCTGCCTAGTCGGATGCAATTGTGCTAAACTACTTGCAAAAAGATAAATAAAGCATAATAAGGAAATAAATGACCAAAACGCGCAGTGTGCTATGTTATGAGCTGAATAAATTAAAGACAACACACAGTCGGCATAACAACACACAGTCGGCATTTGTAAGCTGAACACACTGTCCTTAACTCTGATCACTGTGCCCCAAATTGCTATCCCAAAATTGAATCTAATACCCTCACGTAAAACTGATTCTCCAAATATTGATGCCCGCAGGCCTGATACCCGGACTTGCAAACTGATATACACAACCCGGTAGAGGCACACTCTCCAAAAGCACATAGCAAGCAAATGAGAGCAAAAACACCCCTATGTTGGGGTAGGATTTCCCTGTCCTATTTCGTCAGGAGCTAGGGTTTCACTACGCACACAGCGGTTTCAAACAACCTACAATCGGGTAAGCAACCTGTCCTAGTTTGGAATAGTCACTATGGATTCCGATATGCACTAGGTCGAATGGTCAAAAAGGGTGCCCCGGTAAAAATCGGGGTTTGTGTTCCCGTCGTGGCAGAGCCCGCAACCGGTCAGCCTTATGGCACGCTTCTCAAAGCAAGCATCCGGCAAACCGTTCAGGAATAGCATACGGCAAACACGGTGTCCTAGGCGTACCAATGCAAATGCAATGCAAAGAGACACATAAGTGTAAAGAAAACAAGATATCATGAGTTCGAGTCAAGTTCTCTAAATCCCAACAGAGTCGCCAGAAACTGTAGACGCGCTCCCGGGAACTCTCCGATATCCGCGCCTACGAGGGCGCGAAATCTCGTTTTGTTCTGAGCTACTACAGTTCGAACTCAAATGTCACGGTTCTGAATCTAATCTCACAATGTGCAATGTGAAACCGATAAATCACCAAAGAGTCCAAATCCGGCAAATTGTTTTAGAAAACAGATTTTTATAAAGAAGTGCCAAATATGGACTGTTTTGCCAGATACAGAGTCGCCACCTAAATATTTTGTTTTTGGGAAAATTTAGGAAACCCTGACTCATGCCTAAGGCCACGTGTCCATCATCACCAAAGTTGCCTCGGCTTAGGAACTTGGGTACGATTGGGAAGGTCATTTAATGAGCACCCCCGCTCGCCCGATCAAAAGATCGGCCTGTACTAAGCATGATATGTTGTTTTTGAAGACACATGTGTTCTTATTCCGGTTAATTAGCTAATCTTACTATGTGATGCGCACGGCAAACAAGTATAGACTAGATCGCCTAATTTGAAACAAAACATTACATGTTCGTTTAAAAACGGTTTGAAGTTTGCTACTCGCAAGTAGGCTAAAATGCGGATTTCAATGAATTGTTCCAATTCAAGTAATCTAACCTTCACCCACAAGCGTTCAGGCAGTTAATCACATAAGCAGTTAGCCTCATGGCAAGCATGCTTTCATGGCAACATTAACACACATGCAGTATGCTAAAGCGTAAACACTCACAATGTACTCTGAGCCAAAACAAAGAACTAGTTAGAAATCATGCATGATCCTAGTTCATGTTAAGATGGCTAATGTAACACATGCGAAAATGCAACTAAAACAAGCTCGGCTATTCTAGAATGGCATATGAAATGCAACTTGATACATGTATTCAAATAGGTATTGAAATACGATGCAGTTAGTATGATGCGCCGAGCCCGGTGCATGCAATACAGATGAATGGATGCACGCATGGGAAGCATAAGTATGCTAAATGAAATATGCCCTAAAACTAACCATCGTAAGCAGTTAAGTAAAAGGGAGAAAGAAATGGAGGTTGGAAGACATGCATCACACACACGCACGCTTATTACAATAATACGCCCTCTCGAAAGAGGGACCAAATAAGAAGCTAACTAGCTAATCTAAGCTAATTAAACTAAATATTACACAACAAATTAATTAACTAATCCTAGTTAACTAGTTATTACAAAACGAATTGAATAGTTAACGCATTAACTAATTAAAGTACAAACCAAAGCAAAAGCAAGCTATCTAAGCATGGCAGCTAAGGAAAGCAATAAATCAAGAGCCTCAGAGGGAGAGGAATGCATGCAAGCCCGGTCGCCTCGTTCGGAAATCCAATGCGATACCCCGATTTGCCTCTGTTTTCAACTGCTCTCAGAAACTTGCACCAAGCTCCAGAAAGCTTAAACTTCACCTTAGGAACCCTGTGGGATGGTGGTCGACCACTTTTGGTCTCTCCAGACACCTGCCGACCACTTTTGGTTGTTGAAAAACCAGAAAAGTGGTCGGCCAACTAGTTTTTTTGGCTAGCCGGCCAGTTGTTGCTGCTGAACTGCAATTTACTACAACAGAGAGCAAGAAAGGGCATGGCAATGTATTTGCAAGATATATATGCACAACCACCCTCCCTATCATGTCATGAACTCAAGGGGGTGTGGTTCTCGACCCTCGGGCCACCAATCGCGCATTTCAATGCATGATGGCTGAGAGGCGAAGTTGCACAATTCAATGTAAAATAAATGCACAAGTAAACACATAAAGCCTAAAACTCTATCATGTATGATCAAGAGCGTCGGCGACCGGGAATTAAGGCATGTTTCATCACTTTAAGTATGAAACGCTCCTCATTTCCCGTGTTTGGACTAACACCTATTCCCAAGCATAATGCAACAACAAGCATGGCATACACAATGCGACTCGAGCATGCAAGCATGGAATGCAACTCAAGCATGCAAATGTGCAATATGACTTAAGCATACAATCATGCAAGGCAACATGAACAACCTAACAAGGCTAATGGCATGCACAATGCTAATGCATGCGACAACTAGCATACGCAATGCAAATATCAATTAGCATGCACAATGCGATGATGTAACCTAAGCATACACAATGCAAGGTATAAGGCATATACAATGTGATGAACATGGCATGCTCAATGCGATGTAATATAAACATGCAATAAAACATATTCAATGGACTTAAACCAAAAGGGTGGACCTCATCCATGCCCAAATCAGTGGCCATAATGCTAAAATGAAGGCACCGAAAACACATGCAAGCATACATGCCAATTGGCTCACCAATTAAGGCACTAAGGTGCAACTCTCAAGAACACTAAAAGAGTGAAAAGCATGGAAGTGTAACGACACTAAATGCACTGAAACGAGGTAAGAAATGATGCCAAATCATTTAATCAACACAAGTATAGCATGGTAGGGTCCTTAAAGCATGAAGCTAGTAAAGAGGACTACAAAGGAGGCATGCAATACATGGCACAAATGCATGAACTAAGCATAGACAAAGCTCAAGTAGGTCAAAATAAGGATCTAAACATGTTGAGACGAGGGCTCAAAGGCCTAGGCATGCAAGCATACGAGCTAAGGCATAAACTAGGCAACAATGCATAACACTCAAAGGCACTTAAAGCATGATTGAGGTAGGAACATGGCAATGCTAAATGCTCTGAAATGTCATGTTAGGTGATGCCAAATCATGTACATAACACAAAAGAAGCATGCAATGGTGCCCCAAAGCTTGAGGCAAGCAAGAGCATTTGTACTACAAGTATACAAAACATGAAGCATGTGACCAAGGCAATCCAAAACAGTCCTAGAACATGTTAAAATGAGTCTAAAACATGCATGGAAGGAAGCCAAAACAAGCTAGCATGGAAGGCATAAGGCATGATGCATACAAGGCAAATAAGGTGGATTACACTACACCTATTAGGACCAAGCATGGAATGACTTAACCAATAAAAATCAGAGTTATATCATGGCAAAATAACCCCAAATAAGCATTGAAATGATGGCTCGCAAGCTAAGACATGAAGGCATACACAATGGTTCATGTTAAGGCATAAAGGGGCAAACCATCTAACGCATTGAATGAGTGACAAATGTGAATGTATGGTCATGAAACATGGACTGAAATCACATACGAAATGATGACAAATCATTGAAATAGGCCAAGCAATGCATGCTAGAGGATTTGACACACAAAGCTAACAAGCTAGATTGAACCATAGCTATACAAAGCAAGTCATGCATGGCCAAAACAACTAAAATCAGACCTTCGACATGATAAAACATGAACAAAGTCTTCTTAGAGCTAAGCCAAAAGCATGCTAAAATGACATGTTACAACATGATGCATGTTAGGCTATTTCATGGAACTACACTACAAGTGTATGAGGCATGCAAGGGCCAACCAAACCAAACCAAAACAGAGTCATGACATGGCAAAACATCACCAAAAACATGCTGAAATGGAAAGAAAACAAGCTAGAATGACATGCTACTTCATGAAGCATACAAAGCTAGTTTGTGTGATTTACACTACAAGTATATTAACCATGCATGGAGTGACCAAAGCAAGCAAAAACATTGTCATGCCTCAGCAAAATAAACACAAATACATGCTAAGAACAAGCTAACAAAAGCTTATCAAATGTGCTCAAACATGAGGCATATGAAGCTAGTAAACACAATACAAGGAGAGGGGATGATCCTCTCCTATTTAGGACACCAAAACCACCTTTCCACCACTGAAAATCCTTTGGATTTCAGTGGTAGAAAGGTCATGCAAAGGCTTCAACAAGAGCCTAAAGGGATGGCTCAAAATAAGGCCTAACAAGGCCTAAGAGGGGGTAAATCACCCCAAACAAAAAAGGGACCTTAAACAACTATTTTAAGCATGAAAAAATAGAAATTTTTCTAGTTAAGATTTAAGCTTAAAAATAGATGCAAAAGGGGCCAAAAGCTTAAGCAAAAATGGGGGTTTTAAAGGTCAAAGACTCACCCTTGAAGACCTTCTCTACCACTGCAACTCCAGCAACTTTTTCAAGCTTAAACCAACCCAAGAACACCAAAACCAGCTCCTAAGCACCTCAATAGCAAAAGGATGGTGTTTGAGTGTGTGTTTGTGTAAAAAAGCAAGACAAATCTACACTTTTGAAGCACAAAAATGAAGAAACAAAGGCAAGATAGATACAAGATAATATGTATCACTCAAAGGTGATTTTTCTGAACCTAGAGAAGGGAGGGGGAGCTTCCCTCTTATAGAAGAGGAAAGGCAAAGCTTCTAGGAGAAGCTAAGCACCAAGGCAATCCCTCCATACACGTGTATGGAGGATGGCCCTAATGTCCTCCAGCTGGCTGGAGGAAAATATCTCCAAAAAGGTGTCAAAAAGCAGCCGACCACCTGAAGTGGTCGGCCTGCTACTTAAAGTGGTCAGCCGACCACTTCAAGTGGCCTCTGAGAGCAAAAACTGGTCGGCCATGGTGGGAGGGAGTCCAGGGCATGAAAACAATGCAGTGGTGTGGTGGCCGACCAGAAAAGATGGCCCAAAGACCAAGAAAGCTAGTTGTTCGACCAGAAAACTGGCTGGCAGAGGAAGAAGTGGTCGGCCAGGAGAAATACTGGTCTCCCACCCTTGGACCACCTTCTAAACAAGGAAAACAACGTTTGTACCAAAAACAAACCAAAACGGATGCAAGACGAGAGATCGGGAGGCGAAGCACGCGGCCGAAAGTCCTGAAAACTAGGTGACGAGCACCAAAAGTGGTATGCAACCACAAAAGTGGTCTCCCGAACCACAGTGTTCCTCTAGGCAGAGGCAACAAGGTGTGGTTCAAAAATCACGCCAAACGGAGAACGTTAAGCGGTCCCGAGATAAGGCGCACGGCCGAAGGCTCCAAAAACCGAAAACTAGTCTCCAAACAGGAAAAGTGGCCTACGACCACGAAGAGATGGTCTACAAGACTTCTCCCTCCCTCCGAGAAGAGAAACAAGATTCGGTCCACAAACCAAGCTGAAGCACAAAAGAGTTCAGAGGCCCGGAGGCAAGGCTCTCAGCCAAAACTCCGAAACCTCTAAACGAGCACAACATGCATCATCACCGAGCGCTCAATCGATGACGTCTGAGTCTTAAGGTCGGTAAAAATGGGGTGTCTACAAGGGTCTTGTATCTGAGAACTCACTAATGCTTCTTTTTTAATTTATTCTGTCTTTCGAAGCAATTTCTTTGCTTTGTTCTGCTCTCAGTTCCTTTGATTCAACATTTTTGCCTTCCTCCTCATAGACAAAGTCTGTCCATAAGGCTTCTTCTTCCTGTATCTCTTGGACTTTTGTTTCGATGTCCAACGCACAATATTTATCAAAGGCCAAAAACCTGACCTATTGCTGCTCCTACTTACAGCCAACTACCATGGCTTCTTTCTCTTGCTCTTGCACCTTCTAGACTATTGATTTTATGTCCAATACTGAGAACTTAATTAAAGTCAAAGATCTGGCCTCGTGGGTTCCATCTTTTTGCCTACAACCAGGCATCATTGTCATTCTTGGCGACAAATTCTTCATCAGCACTTTCTTGGACTAAGTGCTTCAGGTGTGCTAATTCTTCATCAGCCATCACTTTGGCTGATCCATCAGGTTTTCTCAGTATATTGAGTGGTGTCACTCATTCAGTATACAATTTGGTCTCTGCAAAGTCTACACAAGCTATGAAGGGTTGAGGGTCTGCATTGATCTTCTCTGTCTCTTCATTGTATAAGGCCATCATTATCTTCTGATGTAGAGAGGAAGACACACATTTGTTGGTGTGAATCCAATCCCTACCAAGTAGAGCATTATACTTAACATTGCTGTTGATAATGAAGAATGTCGTCATGCAATCCCTGATTCCCACACTCAGGTTGATGGGCAAAATACCCTGAGCCATTTGTTTGTCTTCAGCGAAACTAGCAATGGTTGTGCTGGTCGGGATTAATCTGGGGTTCCTTTTTCCTAGTTTCTTCAAAGAAGATTTCGGAAGCAGGTTTACTACTGCCCCATTATCCACCAATACCCAATTCATCTGTATCCCATCGAAGAAGGCCTTGATATACAAGGGTTTGACATGCTGTGTCATGGATGTTGTAGGATACTCAAAAGGGTATAAGAGGTTAATATCCACCTCTTCCTCACTCTCATCTCTAGTTTCCATTGGTGCTGCCACTTCGGATTCGTCTTGCACCATACTAACCTGTGAATCTTCACTAGAAACTAGAATTGAGTCAATCTCCTGACCTTCTTGGTTTTCATCTTCAGCCTGGAACTCCTGTGGTAGTATATGCACCATATTCACTGACATTGGAAGAAACGAGCTAAATTGGACCACTGGTTGTACCTGCTTCTTTTCCAAGCCAACTTGTTCAATTACTTCAGAAACATCTTCTATGCTGTATTCTGGCACTTCAGTAGTAGTGACTTCCTTCAAATGGTCTGTTTCTGCTAGTTTTTCGACCAAATATGTCTGTTCAGCCATGAAGGCTTCAAACATTCCCTCCTCAACCATCTCTTTCCTTTGGCCTCGGCCAACTTCTCCCTCTGTCTTACTATCGCTTTCCATCAAAGTCCTTTCCAATCCTACTAAACTGGATCTTTCTTTGGCTTTCAGTTTGAAGTGAACTTTAGTCAACTGCTCTTTGCTGCAACTCCTTTTGTCTTGAGGAGTTGATTTTGGACTATGATATAATTTTGGACTTTTTCTTCCCTCTGTCTAGCCCTTTGGCTGGACCAATGAAGAGCTTTCCCCTCTTTCTTTCAGATCCTTCTGGTACTAAGTGTACCTTCACTGGATCTTCCTCCTTTGAGATCTAGAAATAACCGGGACCTTATTTGGTTCCTTTGTTTTTGGATGCTTTAGAAACACCCAATTATTTGGAGCCACCAAGGGAGGTTCAACCATCCTATCCTGGTCTCCAACAATATTTCTTTGGGTAGGTATTTCCTTAGGTTTGTTCTGCATGACAAACCAATCTGGAACCCCAGGTACCCATGAACCCACTAGCTCAGTTGTCGAACTGTTTCTTTCTTCCTTCGAAGCCAATTTCGAAACTGCTTGTGAAAGCCACTATTTGGCCCTGACTCCCTATTTTGGGCCTAATTCAGGCCTTCCATGAAGGTGGCCACTTTCCATCTTGTGTGAGACTGGTCTAGGGGGCCAATCTCTGGCTTTGATCCCATAACTTGAGCCCACTTCAAGTCTCCTCTCAGGATGATTGCCCTCCATTTTGTAATAGTTGGGTGGTCTAAACTCATGTAGAGGTCTCTTGCCCTTGGAGTGCACTCTTGTGGCTGTTGGCCCAGCCAGGAATGGCTGTTGCCTAGGGCCAGTTGGATATGGCTTTTTGTTATAGGCACTGGTTGGTTTAGGATGCCTCTGCACATCCTTGTAATACTGTTTCCCATCAATCGGAAGCCCTTTCAACCACTTGTAGCTTAACCTGCATCTGGGACACATTCTTTGCATGACAGCTGCCTCTAAAGAGTCATCATCCAGTGCCTCCTCATCAGAGTCTTCCCTTTGGTCTGCAAAGCTCTGTCCATCAGCTAGTGAACTTCTAGCATTTTTCTTGACAGTAGTCTGGTTGGCAACATGCATTTGCACATTAACCTCTTCTAATTCCTTCAAGGATAAGTTCTGGAAGGTTGGCACAATAACATTGGTTGTAACTTCTCCAATTTCTGGGAATGGATTAGTATCAATCCCTATAGCTTTTTCTGCTTTAGCCGAGAATTTCAAACTCCCCTTTCGAATCTGTTTTTGGATCCTGTCTCGAAAAACAATACAGTTTTTAGTTGAGTGAGACTAAGAATTATGCCATTTATAATACACTTTTCCTTTAAGTTCTTCTGGAGAAGGAATTTTGACTCCTTTTGATAACTTTAGGAAGTTTGCGCAAGCAAATAATAAAAAATGTCATCTGCCTTTGTTAAATCAAAGAATATTTTCTATGAAGGTCTTTCTTTTTAAACTGCTGGTCTATTGTAGTGTCTTTATGAATTAATGCCTCATAGATCACAGGCTCTTTCCCTACAATCTCTGCTGCATCAATCTTATAATTAGGATCTCTATAATACGTCTTGTATGATGCATTACTTCGATCTTATTCTTCCTCTAGTAATGATTCATACCTAGACACCTTATAGGTTAATTCCACTAAGTCTCTAAACTCAGTTGAGTCAAACTTCTTTCGAAGCCCAAACTTTAAACCATTTTGAGCCAATATCACGAATTCAGGCTCTGGTAGAATGATTCTACATTTGTTTCATGCTCTTTTGAATCTGGTAATAAATTAAGCCGCCTTCTCATCAGGCCTTTGACTCAACCTTGCCAAGTCTGCCATGGAAACTTCTGGCTCCGTTTGGAAGAATTGGGCATGAAACGGCTCCTCCATTTGTTGCCAAGTTTAGATAGAGCCAGGTGTAAGGTTAAGATACCATACAAAAGCTACTCCAGTTAGAGAATTTGGGAACAGTCTTAACTTCATGTAATCATTATTGGTAAATTCACCACATTGGGCAGTGAACCTTGCAATACGTTCTACGGTTGACTGGTTTCCATTCCCATTCCCATAAAAAAGAGCAAAGTTTGGTATTCTAAACCCTCTTGGGTATTCATGTATCTTATCCACCCATTCTGGATATGGTTTCCTGTACACAGGAGTTTGAACCACCCGAGCCATAGGTCTACACATTTCTCTAACAATATCAGCAATTTGGTCCCTAAGAACCATGTTTTGTGCTTGTTAAACAACCACTGGAGGAACAAACACAGGATTTGGTGGACAACCTTGTGCTTGAGGTCCTCTTGGTCCATAGGGAAGTATATTTGGGACTGGTTGTCCCTGTGGTGCTGGCTATTGTTGAGGGTATGGGTGACCTCTCTGAGCCTGTCCTGCGAAAGGTGTTGGAACAGATGTTGTGTCTCTTCCAGTCGCAGGAAACCCCTCCAATCCCCCGGGTACAAATTCGAACAAAGGATTAGTGAACCCCCTTATGCCAGGTATGGCTTCGAACATGGGATTTGGAAACATCCTTATGCCATTTTCTTGTGTTGGCCCAGATCCACCAATTTGCATGGTTTCATTGTTAAGTAATGAGGCATTTTGATTTGTCACAAGCCTCGAAAGAGGCTCATACCAAGACTAAGGTGATGATCTTTCATAGTTTTGATTACTAGTTTGACCATTAGTATGTCCATTACTTTGCATAGGCTGTTTATCTCTGGCCAATCTTTGCTGAGGGATATTTGAAATTTCCTCTATGTGCCTTGCGTTAGTTGGTTGATAGATATTCATTCAATCCATAAAGGATATTGCCCATCTTTCTATTGTGTTCACTAACTGCTGTCTCATGGCATCTACTAGGCCTCCCCATGAATTCATTGGCTGAGTAGATGGAACAGTGGATGGTCCAACTCCATGGCCTCATCCAATATTTTGAACATGTGGTACTTGCTCCGAAGTGCTGGTCTGTTCAACCATAGGTTCTGATAAGACAGGTACTTCCACAGGATGTGTTATCACATTATCCTCTGGATTAGGTATTTCTACCTCTCCTTCTACACCTTCTTCTAAGCGTTCATTTTCTCACTGTCTCCTACGTCTAGCCATTTCAATTGGTCCACTGGGCGTGCCAAAAATATATGTTGGCTTTTTTGGCTTTCGAAGGTTAGTATTGTAATTTTAAGTGTGCCAACAAGGATTAATCAGTCCTTACAGAAAATTAATTGCTAACCAATTATCAGATGATTGTGTTTCAGTTCTTTCAGCCTCAACGAAGAGGACTTTTACTGGTGGCTTTATTTAGGAAAATTTAGCAAACAACAATTAAATGAAGAATAATTGTAGCATTTCATTAAGTAAAAATGAAAGACTTACAATGATCTAATTCAACCTCGTAGAGGTTTATAGTAACAAGTTACTTGAAACTACTCCTATGAATGAAGTGCATTGCAGGAATTTGAAGTACAGAAATATAAAGAACAAGAAATGTAAAAATTGGAATGAGCTTTTTTGTAAAAACTGGAACTAGTTTCTGGATCTGAATCTGGGGGCCTCTTTCTGGGGCCTTTTTTGCTATTTATACTTCTCAATGATAACCGTCGAAATGAGCTTCTAACCGTCGAATCATTCCTCCATGATCGCTGATCATGTTTCCTCACAGTTAGTTCACTACGCCATGTCTGCAGTTAGGCTTCTTTGAATTTAAATATATGAGTAACCGTTAAAGCCATATCATCTTGCATCTCTTTGCTGATCCAGTGCTGTGCAGATCCACAATAACCAATACTAACTGTCACGTGTGTGATTACGATTAAAGATTTGAATTGTCTTCCCATATTATCCTCATCCTGCAACGTGTTGAACTGTGATTAGCCTGTACAAAATATGTAGCCAACAGTTCCTAATCATTTTTCTTGCTAAGATATGTCAAATTGATAACTCACTCTTGTAGATTTGGATGAAGCACAATTGGATGCCAAATTTATTGTCAAACGTATCAATTGACAATTCGGGGTGGAGATATTCTAAAAACGTGCCAATTTTATTTTATTTTATTTATAAAAATATTAGTATAATTATGGCATAGAAACAAAATAAAAGCATTTCTTGGCATAGGATTCGGGTTTCGGCTTCATTCACCATTGTCCACTTCTTATTTACGTGGTCATGTAACAAAATAATTTTAATTTATGTAATAGTGTGTGAATGTACCCAAAAAAAAAAAAAAAGAAAGAAAGAAAGAAGAAGAAGAAGAAATAGAAAAAAAGAAAGAAAAGAAAGAGTTGTTATTCAATTCTTATTTAAATTTGTTACAACTGAATTACGTATGTTATAATAACGTAAATTTGTTTTCTCCACAAATATATCAAATGGCAATGCAAGTAATCAGTAATTTGGATGAAAAAATAAAACCGACTTAATCTAGGTAGGACACAAACTTAAAAAGAGAAAAAAGATAAAATTTGAGAAATCTAAATACTTCATCTGCTTACACTTAGATTGTCATGATTTTTTCTAGTGTTTCTTTATAAAGTATAATAATTGAACATATATAAGTAATTTCATTTCTTGGACCATTTCTTATTTCTCCATTTGTGCATGTCATCCTACAGAGGCCATGCTAATTTGCTTATAATTGTAATTTCATCAAACTTATTTTTTTTATTCTTATTTTTGTTTTTGTTTTGTTTTTGTTTTTGATTTTTTGTGAAATGACAATCTTTTTTTTTTTTTGAACTGAGAAATGATCCAAACCATGGCATAACTGTGTGAGTGAAAAGCAAGTGAAGGCGTTGTCCGCATTACGCAAAATAAATAAATAAATAATATGAGATGGGGAAAGAGGGCAGCTAGAATCTTCTAGGTAATGTTTCAATTTTTAATGAATACGAAAATAAAAGAGAAATAGAATTTCATATTTATATCATTTTTATAGGTAAAAAAAAAAACTTCCACTTTATTTTTTGTTTTTCTTCATACAAATCCTAGATCAAAACATATCCTTAAAAAAGGACTAAAAAAATAAATTACAAATAAGTGACGGAGTGTTAAAATAATTACATTTTGAGTATAAAAAAAAAAATTTGTACAAGTCCAACATATAGGAAAGATTTGCACCATACCATACACACAAAGGACTTGGATCATAAATAAATAAATAAATAAATAAAAAGCGAGAGATTATTTTTCTACTGTCTACCTAAAATGTAAATTTTCCAAATAAAAAGAAAAAAGAAAGCAAAAAAAAAAAAAATATATATATATATATAAAAAGTCCTTCACATGGGAAGTTGTTCCACTGGCAGTATTGTGAACCCTATGGCTGGCAAGAAATAAATTGATCTTAGAAAGGAAGGCCCTTCTTCCATGGAGAAATGCTATATAAAAAATTTATTTAGAAAAATAGTCAAAAATAATAATAATGTGATTATGATTTATTTTAAATGTAAATCTCACTATATAATAGTTGAATATAGTTTAAATAAATAAATAAAAGGCAACAAGCTAGTGTAAATTTAGATGATTTATTTATTTTTTTTTTTTCGGGGGGGGGGGGATTGAACTTTTTTTTCCAAAAATTTATTTTTAAACCTTTTTTTTTTTTCCCCATTTTGTCAATCTTTATTTTGGATCTTTTTCCTCATATTTTCTAAAATGCTCCAACATTAATAATTAATGAATTAAAACTTATAAAATAAAAAACACAACAAATTCAATTCGTAACCTAAACAAATCATTCAAAATCTACATTCATCATTAACTTGCATTCATCCTACATTCATCATTCATAACTCAAATAAAAAAATCTTACATTGAAAATTCAACATTCATCATTCTTAACCCCCCCCCCAAAAAAAAAGTAATTCTTCATTAACTTACATTCATCCAAAATGCCGAAAAAATAAAAAATTCATTAACTTACCAAAACGCAAATAAAAAAAAAATTTGTTATCAAACTTCATTCAATACAAACCCATGAAATAAAATAAAACATTTCTAAGATATCAAACTTCATCTTCATGAATCACATCCAATTCAACTTTCACAAATTCTAATTCCAATTCTAATTCCATGCATTTGGTTGATGAATCCTACACAAAAACAAATTGAAAAAATATAAACTTTAATCTTCAATTATAGTAAGAAATGAAAAGATAAACAAATGTCTATATATTGCATCTCAATATAGTAAGAAAATGTGTTGAGTATATGAAAAAATTACCAATGACGAAATGGATATTAGACATCAATTATAGCATCAACATTATAGGTTGAAGTTGAAGATGAGCTTGACTCCAAAGTATCTAATTAGAAGTCAACAAGAGAAGATTAATAAAACTTACATTAGAAAATGAATAATATAAATAAAAATAAAGATAAATAAATTCTCATTTACCCAAGTCATATTGCTCAAATTCTTTCACATCATCCATCACCTTTCGAAGGGAAATTGGAAGGTTGCTTCGAAGCCAATTTTGAGTACATACAAGAGCTTCAACCATAAAAGGCGAGAGTGAACTACGAAAAGGGTCAAGAATACGCCCTCCAGTACTAAAAGCCGACTCCAATGCAACGGTAGAAATAGGCATGGCCAACACATCCCTTGCAAGTTGTGATAACACCCTATATTTGGTTGCATTCACCTTCCAATAATCCAAAATCTCAAATGTTTGATTCTTTGCAAAATGTTCAACCTTGGATAAATATTGTTCCAATTCCGACTTAGATCCACTAGTGCATCGCCCCTCCAAATAGGAATTAAATTGGGAGTCAACTAAAGAATAGGGATCATCATCATCATCATCATCTTCCACCATATTCATAACTTCACTCACACTTGGAAGTTTCTCATTTGAAGGATAAAGTGTGACATAATGGCTATACAAACGACTCAAGTAACTCTTAACCTTGTCTACCATCTCTTCCACCTTCCTATTATCTTCAAGAAATAAATTGGAAAAACAAAACTCCAAGTATGTCATTTTTTTGGTAGGATCAAGAACCACCGCAACATACAACAACAAATTGATTTTACTTCCATCCCCCCAATACTTGCTAAACTTTAGCTTCATAGTCTTTGTCATTATGCTCGAAGTATCATCCTTCTCCAAAATTAATTGGTTAATTTTGCTTTCAATAACAAACATCTCTTTGTAAAAAGCATTGGAAGTAACAAAGAGAGACCCCGAAGATTTCTTAGTTGCAACATAAAATAATTTTAGAAACCTCAAAAAAATTCTACACTTTTTCCAATCCAACTCATTCGGACTTCTTCTTATGCCACCATCAACATCCTTGAAATAAGGTTCAAAGTTGGAATCGACAAACTTCAATCGGTTAAAAGCCTTCTCATATTTTTCGGCGGCCTCTAACATCAAATAGGTAGAGTTCCACCTAGTTGGTACATCTAGGCATACAAGAGCTTTTGAATCAAGTTTGAGTGTGGCCGCACACTTCTTAAAAACATCATGCCTATGAGGAGAACACCTCACATATCTCACCGCAAGTCTAATGTTGGCAATAGAATCATCCATTTCTTTCAACCCATCACTCACAACGAGATTAAGAATATGTGCACAACAACGCATATGAATAAACTCATGTTGCAAAATAGTCTCCTTCCAATCTTTGGTTATCGTTTTCAAATATTGAATGGTAAGATTATTAGAACTAGCATTATCAACTATTAAGGTGAATATGCTATCAATGTTCCACTCAATCAAACACGACTCAATTTTTTGACCCAATGTTTCTCCTTTGTGATCCTCAACTTGATGAAAATTTATAATTCTTTTTTGAAGTTTCCAGTTATCATCAATGAAATGAGCAGTCAAACACATGTAACACAAATTCTGAATAGATGTCCAAGTGTCCGTAGTAAAGCAAATTCTACGACTCGTCATGGCCTTCTTTAACTTATCCCTTTCATTCTTGAATATATTAAGCACTTCTCTAGATATGGTTTGACGAAAGGGAATTGGTGTGAATTTGGATTGCATGACATTACAAAATCTTCTAAACCCAACACCCTCCACAAATCTAAATGGCAACTCATCAATGACCACCATCTCCGCAAGAGCCCTTTTACAAGTATCAAAATTAAAAATTGTTGCTACAACCTCAACACCCTCTTCATTTTGTTTTGGTTTAAGATTTAATGTTTGTTGACCATCTATATCCCTATTTGGATATTCTTCACAATTGGGTGTATGACTCCTCAAATTACTAGTCCCATGAAGTCTAGAGTCAGCCATATACTCTTTCTTACAATATTTACATACGGCTCTACGCTTCCCATCGATCCCTACAACCTTGTCAAAATGATCCCAAACTGTGGATGGTGCTCTCCCCCCTCCACCCTCATTCTTTCTCTTTGGGGGTCTAGGAGGCTTAAGTTCAAGTTCAGGTTCGGGTTCGACTAAGAGAGGATTCATTTAAGAATTAGAGGATTCCGGAGGTACAAGATTGATTGCAGGAGATTGAATACTATCCTCCATTTAAACTGGATTACAAAAATACAGTCACAGAATCAATTTTACAGACAGATTCAATTTTAATTTTAATAACAGATTTAATTCCAAAAATTAAATAACAGATTTAAATAAAACATTGTAAGAAAGATCAAACAGATTTAGATCAAACAAAACAAAACAAATTCAGATTTACAGATTCAGATCAAACAAAACAAACACAAAGGCCAAAACAAATTCAATATAAAACAGATCTAATTCAACATAAACAGATCTAATTCAACATAAATAGATCTAATCAGACTATACAAACCCAACAACTAAAACATTCAGAGTAAAACAAGAGGATTCCTCAAACAACTCAAACAACTCATATATGCCTTATCAGATTCCTCAGAATATCAAATAAAAACCAGATCTAATTAGGGCAACCAGAATATCAAATAAAAAACAGATCTAATTAGATCATCAGGGCAAGCTACAAAGTCCAATATAAACAGATCTAATTACATATCCAACATAAACAGATCTGTAAACAGATCTAATTACATATGGCTCCAACTAAAACATAAACAGATTCAACATAAACATATTTAATTACAAATAGAGTCTTACCTGTGAGGCTTTGAGCAGATTCAAAAAACAACAAATTCAACAAATTCAAAAAAACAGATTCGAAGTGAAGCAGAGTCCAAGTGAAGCTTACCTGTGAATCAAAAAAACAAATTCAAGAAAACAGATTCAACATCAACGAATTCAAAAAAAAAAAAAAACAGATTCGAAGTGAAGCAGAGTCGAAGTGAAGCTTACCTGTGAATCAAAAAAACAGATTCAACATCAACAAATTCAAAAAAAAAAAAAAAAAACAGAGACTAAGTCTTACTTGAGCAGAGTGAGATTCGAAGTGAAGCTGCGCACAAAGTTGCGATGAGAAATCAGAGATCGATCGACGATGAGAAAGCAAAGCTAAGGATGAGCAGACTGACCAGAGGTCGATCGGCGATGAAAAATGAGAGAGAGAGAGAGAGAGAGAGAGAGACTGATATGAGATGACAGAAGGAGCTCAACTCTCTCCTCCAGGCTCCAGCTGCACAAATGTGTGAGATGAGATGAGAATGAATTGTTAGGGGTTTTTTTTTTACTTTTGTTTGTAGAATAACGATGAAGATTAACGGTTTAGATTTTACATATAAAAAAAAAAAAATCTGTGTAATCGGGCGGGTTGGGCGGGTGCGGTTCAAACCCGCAACTCGTCCGCAACCCGAAATTCAGCCATAATCCAAACCACACCCGACCCTAACGTGTTTGCGAAACCGCCCAAAGGTCTGCGGGTTGGGTAAGGTAGGGCAGGTTGGGCGAGTCGGATAACCCTATGCCCACCCCTACCTATCGGTAATGAATCTTTTGCCTGAAAAATTATAAAAAAAAAATTTTATTTGCCAAGGACCAATGGCATTATTTCGTATTAGGATGTGTAAACCTTTTCAACTCATTTATATTCCACCTGTCTAAATGTCTCCCTTTCCTCAATGTCCTTAGAAATAGACTAATATATATTGATATATCCATATTAAGTGAAGGCTTAAATTGATTTAGTGAAACATTTTTCTCTTTATGTCACGTAACAACTTTATATATATTAAAATAAAAAAATTATTACACAGCGCAAGTAAGTTTTGAAGCTAAGCCCTTGGATTTCATTAAGAGCATACTTATCACTAAAGTAACATACATATTACGATATTAAATGCACTACTAAAAAAAAGTACTTTTTGCGACCGTTACAAGCCGTCACAAATAATAAAAAAACAGTCGCAAAAGACTTTTTGCAATCGCCCATATGACGACAAATAAGAGTCGCAAATGTGGGGGTGGCAAATACTTTTTGTGACTGCAAAATAGCAATCGCAAACTATTTGCGACCGCCTAACCCACTTATAAAGACTGACATTTTGCCGTCGCAAAAGAGTTTAAAAAAGGCCTACAATGTATTAGCGACCATCTTCTAACCGTCGCAAAAAAAAAAAAAAATAAAAAATAAAAAATACCTACAATCATATATATATATATATATATATATTCAAATATTATATACAATAAACGTAAAGACATATTTGCAAAAATCTCAACATTCATGCATTACTTTTCATTTCTTCTCTTTATAAAATTCTCTTTCTTAAAAAAAAGAAAAAAGTATGCAACAATAACAAGGAGTTCCTGAAAGAATCCTATCTTGCAATTACAAAGAACATTTGAGGTTACAGTAGTTCTGATTCTAAGAATCCTTCACAGTCTTGTTACAGAGTCGGAAGAAGAGCAGCAACTCTTGAGATTGCAGACATCTTCTAATTTCATCATCTGCTTTAAGAGAGAGAGGGAGAGAGAGAACAAAGTAGCTCAAGTATTAACTCGGGGAAACAATGGAGCTCAAGAATGCTTTAAAATAGCAGCAATGATCTATATAATATCTATAAATTCATTTTAAATTCTGACAGATGATAGTTAGGTGCTAAACAGTCAAAATTCACAAGCCCAAGCATACAAAGCAACACGAGCAATATGATTATGAGCAAAATAGAGACAAAATGTTAAGCTATGAACAAAAAAGTGATTTCTGGACACATCAAAAAGTATGACGCAACAACAGTTCATTGCTGTCATAATAAACATAATTTAGAAATTGTTTGATTGGTTTAGGCCAATGTGCAAAGTAGTATGTATATCACCTACCCTCTTTCCATTGATAGTAAATGCTTGTCAAGTTACACTTTTTTTTCTCAAGAGAAATAGATGGCCTAGGAAAACATAAAGCCTTAAACAACAACTTTCTTGTCCTGTGCTTTTGCTGCTTTTAATATTGAATCAAGAGCTTGAATTGTTAACTTTTGGGGATTCATGGATGAGGGCAAAGATGGTGCATCACTATGTCAGAACAAGGATCTTTCTTTTCTGAGGACATTTGCAAACCATGGTTCAGGTACAGTTAAGCTAAAGAAAAGAGTTGTAGCTCTGTTTTATGAATTAGTTAGTAGTAACTTATGTACAACTGAGCTAGTTTCAAGATGGAAATATAATCAATTACCATAGAAGAGAGTGAACAACAACCAAATAGGCTACACATATGAACATCCATAGAAGAGAGTGTATGAGGACCATCTGCTAATCTATTGATTGCTTCAGTAAATGTAATATTACTTGTCCTTCGCAAGGTCTGAACCTATTAAAAAGACAAATATAAATTCAACTTCAACTTCAACTCAAAATTTATGTATATTTAGATATGTGAAATGAAATGTCTAAATACATACATGGTCCTTAAACCAAGTGTAGAATGTTGTGAAATGCTCAGATTGAATTTGATGATCGCTTGCACGTGGCATTTTGCTCTTAATGACTTCAAGGTGTTTGCTGTGTAAATTGAAAGAGAATAGTAAATATCATATAGATTTCACTTTAGAATTTTACAATATTGGGGAAGTGATAAATTACCTTATGAACGGTGCAACTGAACTTGTGTTGAATAACACATATCAGTGACACTGTTGTAATTCATTATCATTAAGATAAAATGTTGTACTTTCGCCTACAGCTCGACCCATGTTGTTATCACCTTCGTTGTTTCTCCTCGGTCAATTAGATTTGGTTTCCACATCAAGGAGATAGCGAGAACAAAAGTTCATGCATTCTTCCATCAAATACCCCTTAGCTATTGAGCCCTTCGGATGAGCTCGATTACGTACATATTGTTTCAAAGTAAGAAGAAACCTTTCAATCGGGTACATCCATCGAAACTGTATTGCTCTAGCGATCAAAGCTTCATCAACAAGATGTATAAGCAAGTGTTCCATTATGTCAAAGAAAGATGGTGGGAAAAAAATTTCAAGATGACAAAGAGTTATCGCGATACGATCTTGAATATATTCCAAATCACTTGTACGATTCACTTTGGAGCACAATTGTCTAAAAAAAGTGCTCAACTCAATCAATGGTTCAATCACATTCTTAGGCAAGGACCTCCGTATAGCTAAAGAAATAAGTTGTTGCATCAAAATATAACTATCATGGCTCTTAAGACCCCAAATACTTCTATCTTGTACGCGCACGTCGCGAGATATTAGATGCATAACCGTTCGGTACTCTTACTTCCTTGAGTACTTTGAGAAACATATCTTTCTCATCATTGTGAATTGTGAATTGTGCAGGAGGTACATAAACTTTTTTGAACCCTCTTGACTGTAAGTGCAATGGTTTTCTAATATTCATTTCTTGCAAATCACGTCGAGCATTCACATTATCTTTGGATTTTCCTCCAACTCCTAGTATTGTCCACAATATATTATCGTAGAAATTTTTCTTTATGTGCATCACATCGAGATTGTGTCTTATTAAGTTGTGATCCCAATACAACAATTCATAAAATATACTTTTTTTTTTCCAATTATGGCTTCTTCTTCCGTTATTTTCCCTCTCTTCTTGTCTCCTAAACATTTTCTTAAGGTCATTCCTCTCGTACTGACTAAGGACACCTTCTGATTCCAACTAATGCAACATCTCAAATTCAGATAACATTTGAGGTTTTAATCTCCATTCTCGACTACCATCAAATGATACTTTATCCTTTCAAAATTTATGATTAATTGATAAGAAACGACGATGACTCATGTATGAATACTTCCTACCATGCTTTAACCAACATGATTCAGTTTTCACATTGTAGCAAGGACAAACATATTCACCTTTCGCACTCCATCCTGATAAGTTGGCATAGGTAGGAAAGTCACTGATTGTCCATAACAGAGCTGCATGCAATTGAAACATTTCATTGGTTGATGCATCAAATGTTTGTTCACCTTCATCCCATAATTCCTTCAACTCCTCAATCAATGGTTGCAAATACACATCGATCTTATTACCAGGTCCTTTTGGCCCATTAATTAACACAAACAACATCAGATTTGGTTGCTTCATGCACATCCATGGTGGTAAATTATACGGAATCAACACAATTTGCCAAGTGCTATGAACTATGTTCATCGATCTAAATGGGTTGAATCCATCTGTAGCTAACCCAAGACGTACATTATGACTATTACTAGCAAAACAAGTGTTTCACTGATCAAAGTCCTTCCATGCGAGGGAGTCAACAAGATGCATTAACACACCATCATCAACCCGTTCTTTCGCATGCCATCTCATGAGCTTTGCCATTTTCGATGACATAAACAATCTCTGCAACCTTGGCTTCAAAGGGAAATACCTCATCTGTTTTGCTGTTGCCCGTTTAGCAGATTCTCTTTCATCATTTCCAACACCACCATTTTGTTTCCATCTAGAACTACTGCATATAACACATTTATCAAGCTTTGTATCCTCTTTTCTGAACAACATACAACTATTGGGGCAAGCATCAAAAGTGTCATATGTGAATCCCAAATCTGTAGTAACCTTATGGGCTTGATAATATGAACTTGGAAGTTTTGTGCCCGTAGGAAAAGCCTCATTCAAAAGTTCCAGTAACATGTCAACGGACTTGTCGGTCCATTGATTGAGCACCTTCATATGCAAAATTCGAATAATGAATGATAGTGAAGTAAATTTGTGACACCCCAGGCATAGATCAGTTTGGGCATCTTCCAAAAGTTTAAAATATTTCAAAGTTTCGTCATTTTCCCCTATCCGAACCAGATCATCTTCCTCTACATGGCTTGGATCACTTGTCCCTACTTGGGCTGGATCACTTGCAGTTGGTTCATCATTCTCAACACCAATATGTGAAATTCTCAGGGCCTCTTGTACCATCCCAACCACATCATCTCTAGTCACTAAATCCGACATTAATGTTTGGTTTTCTTGGTTACCATGTAATTGGACATAGGATTCCCCATGATGAATCCAATTTTTGTACTTTTTTACGAACCCATTGGAAATAAGATACTCTCTTACAACCTCTCGTGAAAAATTGTATCGATTACTACAAAATCGACACGGACAACTAATCGATGAACTTTCATCTCTATTGTTGTATGCAAATCTCAAGAAATTATCAATCCCATTCATGTAATCAACTGACATCCAATTTGGCAAATCAATCCAATTCTTGTCCATCTTTCTATTTCTTTAACTGTTTTTGTACACATCCATAAAAAGAATGAGTTTACAAAGTATCAAAATAACAAGTGCATGACTCATTGGCACAACTCATCATTGTCATAAAAAATTAGAAGAGAGAGAGAGAGAGAGAGTCACCAACTAGGGGGCATTAGATTTCATGGACCCCGAGGTTGTCGCGGACTCTGACCTCGGCTTCTTTGACCGGGTCGATTCAAAAGGAGCAGCCTCTGCGGGCCTCTTTTCGGCAGTAGAGGCACTTTTTTCTGCCTTAGCCATTTTTGAGATTGGCAAGGTGTCTTTAGAGTCGATCTGAGTCACCGTTGCCTTGGCTTGGGCTTTCTTCAGCCTTTTTGGTTTTGGCTTGGGTTGAGACTAGGAAGATTGAACTGTGACGACTTTGGGGATGTCGGCAAGAAGGTCTTCAACAACGGCCTTTTGTCACCCCATTTCGTCGGAGGAGATGGCAATGGAAACTTTAGTGCCAGGGCGGATTGCTGGTAGAGCTGTTGGTGGATTTACTGGGTCCAAAGATGACGCCTCAGCACTTCGGCGTCTTCAGCTTTGAGTTCTGCCTGCTGGTGCGTGCAGTGGAGTTCGACGTCGGCGTTGGCGTTGAGAAGGTGGGATCAGTTGTGGAGTAGAGGTTGATGTTTGTTCCACAGGACCAAATGTTGATCCTTGGTCAGGCCTTGATGATTTAGCTTGAGGAGTTGTTGCTGAATGAGGAGACTTGTTTTTTCTTGGAACGTCGGGAAGTACAGATTTGTAAGTCGGGATGTAGTTGAGCAGCAAAGGGGCTTTTCGTTGGTCAACTGGCAGACCCAACAGCCTCTTGAAATCCTTGCTGGGATAGAAGTTTTTGCGAAAATCCTTTGGAGGTTGAGGAAGAACTGCAAGTAAAAAACAGACATTATAACATTTAGAAGGAACAAAGTATTAAAGACTTGAGAAGCAAATAAAAGTAACACTTGGCTCTTACCAGCTCCCTCTCTAAATAATGTACGGCTTAAAGGGTAGAGGTGAAGGTCGTCATCTGGAAGGAACTCCCAGTTGCCCGAGACGATGAAATAATCGTCTCCAGTGCCCTTGTTGGAATCAGGGAGGTCGGCGATGAGTTTGTATTCCGTCGACCTTGGCTTAAGGTAGTAAATGTAGCCTTTTTCTGACTTAAGGCCACACATGGTGTAGCAGTACTGGATGTCGGCTAGAGTTACCCTAGCATTTTCTCGGTTAGCTTAGGCAATGATACCATTGATGACTCTGTAAGAGTTAATGGCTAATTGCATTGGGTTGAGTTTATAGTAGTGAAGGACTTCTTGGAAGAGGATGTCAAGAGGGAGCCTAAGTCCATACTCTATAAAGGCTACAACTGGGAATGGCATGGAGTCGTCTTTGGGCATAATGGAGTCCTCGTCCCCAACCAACCTAAGGTGAACGTCGGCAAGGATAGCAAACTCCTGCCTAAAGTATGCAAGCTTAGTTGGGGTGTCTACCCTCCACCTGAACATACCCATAATGTCGGCTAAATGGGAGGGTGTTGGATTTCAGAAGGAAATGGTTTGTTAAGGTTTAAAGGACCTCGGCAAAACATAAACGTATGTTGGGGCAAGAGTTTTTTGAGGATCTAAGGGGAATTTGTTTCAATTTTTTCTAAAGTTTGTAAGTTCTAGAACAAGTCCCAAACCTAAGACTATGGAAACAAGAATTGAGGGCAAGAATCTGGAAAAGACAATAAGAAAACAGGGCAAAAAGCATGGTTCAAAACCCAGAAAGAAAAATCAAGAACAGTGACAAGCTATCAAGAACATCAAGTATGTGTGTGCATGGGTAGACCTAGAAAGCAGAGTGGGCAAACACAAGATTTCAAAATCGAAACATGCTCAATCAGACGAATGATAAAATTTAAAAACACAAGTGAAGACTTAGTACATTCATGAAGATAGGGTACAAATTTCACAGAGTTCGAAGTGAATCAAACAGGGAGAAGCAGTGGCTTACCAATAAATGTGAGGCCGGTATGGAGTTCGCTGGAGTTAGACGGTGGCAGCGAGCGGAGAAGAGCAGCAAAATACTTCGCCGAAGGAAGTAAACGGAGTGGTTGCAGGGAGCTTGAAGAAGGCAACAATGGAGGTAAGGAATTTTTCGAGAGAGAAAAAGTTAAGAGTTTTAGGAGAAATCGTGATTGCAAAAGTGAAAAGACGAAGAGAGAGGGAAGTAATTTTGTCAAAACACGAAAAGGTGACAAATGGCAATTAGTGTGCCTAGGACGACGTGCTTGTTAGACGATGCATGCAAGTGCGATGCGACTTAAATGGCGCGTGTCAGGTACGGTTCAATGGGGAAGAGACGTGTGGCAAAAATGATTGAATTACTGTGCATGACAGCTCATACGCGTGTAGAAACTCTTAGAGTTCTTGATTTAATGAAGCAACGACCTCGGCTAGGGGGACGATCTCAGCTAAAGAACTTGAAAAAACTTGGTTCTTGGTTCTAAAGGATTGATGCAAACACACAGAAGTTTTTGTCATATGGAAGCCGATATGTGGTAACCTCGATAATGAAGAATAGAGCAAGCTTAGCCGATGTGTTATATGGTCAAATAATATAGGTTCCATCACCTCAGAATGCCGAAATAGTAGAACCTATGGGGCAGTTGTAAGGACATATTTTTTGAATAACGACACGTGGCCAAGGTGGCACCGAAGTGCCAACCGAGGTGCCACGTGTACTAGTCATGACGCCGAGGTGATCTCGGCTAGGCCGAGGTTACCTGCGAAGATACCGGAATCCGAGATGAACAAATAGGGAACAAGAGTCCTAGAATGAAGGAGGACCTCAGCCTGGATAAGGATAGAGCTCTTAGGGAGTTTATCTTTATCTATTAAAGAGTCCAGGATTAGTATTGAACCAGAGTCCATTGAAGCTAGGTTTCTACAGGGATCAGGTCAGTGTTGGCTATAAAAGAAAGACACCCTCGTGAGTCTAAGATACGCTTTTGATATTCTGGCTAGTGAGTTAAGCACTAATTATTATCTTTGAGAGATAATTGAATACTGACTTGATCGTCGGAGTGTCCCCGGGTGGACGAACCACCGTCGAAGTCTTTTCTTTCTGTGACAGGTTGTTCGAACGTGATCTATTCTGCCGGTCTTCTCCAATTGAGTACCTGTTTGGCAGTGTGTTCTAAAAACAGCACACATACGCTCTTTATTTTATTTTATTTATTTATTTTTTTGTAGAATGTGTGTATTAGTATTCTACGAGAATCCTACAATTTTTGTATCCAATTTTATGACAAAATATTATTATTTTTTTTAGAATGTGTGCATTTGTATTCTATGAGAATCCTACAATTTTTTAGCTTTTAAAATGTAAAACGAAAAGAAGAAGGGGATTTCGGATTTGCGAGATTTCAATTGCTATTTTACATGTATACACGGGTTGTGGTGTAGAATGTGCCATGCAATAGCAATTCAATATGGGTAACTTTTTTGTAAGGGAACAAGTTGTCACCGATTGAGTTTTTCATTTTGATATTTATTTTGATAATTAAAATTATTTATTTTATAAAAAAATTTGAGTAGATCGATAATATAAAAAATAGATTTAATCAAATAATTATAATTATATGATTAAATCATTTTTTCTCTTTCAAAATATTGAACTGTGTATTATCAAAATTATACTTTTTGTTAAATATTTTTTTTTTATAAAAAAAAAATAAATATGACCAAATAATATGATTATAATTATCTAATCAACTTAATATTTTACCTACACAAAAAACTCAACAACGTTAAGGATTCGAATCATTTCCATGGTGTCAACCAAGCTGATTGTGACCACAGAAATTTCAAAAAGCAGATACATTCATGTATTAATCATCTCTGTGAGGATGGGCCCGGGAGTGCATGCAACTTGTTCCGGATTCATTGAAAACGTGAGTCCCTAATTCATTCATTCAATTCATAATTGAATTTTCCCCAATTCATTCATTCAATGTATTATCTACCCTCTAAATTTCTAGGTTTTATAATGGTGATCCTTGGTCAGGCCTTGACTCGCCAACTAGAAATAAGCAATCTACTTTCCATCAAATCTACTTTAACTAACAAGCCAGTCAGAGTCGGCGATAGCGACTGACCTTGAAGTCGGCGTTGCCCTCTCCACTGCTTTGCTTCATCCAAAAGACCTCGAACGCAACGCCGAGGTCAACGAATATGAAAACTTCGCTCTGATGTTGCAGCACTCCGTACAAGTAAGCCCCTAACACTTGGTACTTTTCATTCTCTATTTTTCCATACTTAGAGAGTTTTACTAACTTTTGTTTTTTCCATATCTTCTAGGTGATCCAGCACACCCACTCCTCCGCGATGTAGGCCTTCGACATTAAGAAGGAGTTGGTCTGCAAGACGAAGGAGGCTGCTGGTTTGCTCAAGACCATTGTAGACACCCTATTTTTAACCGTCCTCAAGACTTGGTTGTGCTTGCAGGTACATCCAACCATAAGTTCGATTGCTCGTCGGGTACTCGACTTTTGCGGCGGAACGTCACAGGTTTGAGCTTTCCAAACCCTGTATCCTTTTTGCCCCATTTTTGGACCATGTGTTGGTCCTTTCAACATGATTCTCATGGGGCACTGCCGGGCACTGTTTGGCACTGCCAGCCATGCACTTTCCCCTGCCTGCTATTGATGAAGCCTGCCGGCCATCAATGAGGCACTGCCGGCCACCTCTGATAGCCGGTAGAACCCTTTGTCTCAGCAAATTTCACGCCAGATCTTTTGAGCCAGCTGGTTTTCACTCATCTCTCCTCCATGTGTATGGAGGGATGAAGCCCTTTCTGTAACAACCCTCGTATTGGTTACCGATAAACCACTGAATTATATACTGATTACTGCTAAACTGAACCGAAAATGACTGATGATTGAAGGAATTGAGTTACTGAATAAACCGATTGAAATTGGAACTGAATTTGAATAAGTTCATTTATTGAATTGCATGTTGCATCTGTTTGATTTGTTAATTATCTGTTTATGTTTATGTGTTTAAACTGCTAATTGAAGGCCTTATCGGCGGCCGAATGGAGAACCGTTTAGTGTTTTGTAATCGGTAGAATATTTGTGATTTAATGGTATAATTATCTGAAAATTGATTAGGAATGATTAAATTAGGTTTAAATGAGTTAATTGCCAAGTTCAACTTATTTACGAAATTGCCATTGAGTGGCTTTTGTTTATTCTTATTATTGATTGAGCCTTACACTTAGAGAAACATTCATCAGCCTTTTCTCCTTGCTCCACCGAATTTAGAGAGGAAGAGAACAAGACTTAGGTTTATTTTGTTGTCTTGGCTTGCATTGTTTAAAGATTTGAAGTAAATGGAAGTGTATTGGCAAGATTGAACTCTCACACCTTGAATACAAGATTTAGGTAGGTTATTCATCTCCTTATTGTTGTCTTGAGCTAAATCTTGCTTGGGTTTTTGCATCATTGTAGAATCAAGTCATGTTTTAGTTCTTATGTTGAATTAGAACTCCATTGTTGCATGCATGTAAGAATTGATGAGTTTAAATTGATTTCATAGCAAGATGGTGCATGCATGTTCACATTTTTGTATAAGTCCATGTTTTCACTTTGTTTTCAAAGATTTGAGCTCCATTGAGCAAGAATGAAAGCTTGATTTTGGTTTAAAGATCATGCATTTCATGTTTTGAAAGTGTTCTTGAAAATGGGTTTGATAATGGCTTTAATTGACCAACCCTTGGCCCTTGCATGTGCAAATTAGCTTTTGAAACTTGTTATTCATTGTATTGGGATGTATTTTCCAGAATTTGGGGCCAAGAGGTTGAGTTTTGGATGTTTGAATGCTTAGTTCGAACTTGGGAGACAAATCTGGAAATTCCAGATTTGGCTTCCTCGCTCGAGCGAAGGATTCCTCGCTCGAGCGAGCCCTTTGGTTTTGCAAGCTCGCTCGAGCGAGCATCGAGCGTGGTATCGCGCGTAAAATTCGAGCATCCAGTACTTTTACTGTTCATCAGTTCGCTCGAGCGAAGGATTGTTCGCTCGAGCGAAGCCTTTGATTTTGGAAGCTCGCTCGAGCGAGGAGCCTATTTTCAGCAACTTTTGAAAAATGCCTTCCAACTGTATTTTTGCATCCTCATCCTATTCTAGGCATTCTTAGGCCTAGTTTAAGACATCTTAATGAGGATTTAGACGTAGAACCACACCGAGGAAATTTAAGGATTCAATTATCATCCTTCCCAACTGTTAAACTTAGTGTGCGTTCTATTTGTTAACTGTTTAGGGTTGGCGACTGGAGAGACGCGCTCTAGCACATTGTAGCCCAATCACTGTGAGTAACGATTGTATAAAGATATGTTCAAAATGGTTACCTTTTGAATACTGAACTGAACTGTTTATTGAACTGATATTATTTACTGAATGAATGTATGTCCTTTATTTCTGAACTGTACTGTGGCATCCTTAGCACTACTGTTACTGACTGTTACTGTTACAGAGATCTCTGTCGGTTCCCTTGTGGAACCATACTGTTTACTGAATGACTGGCCATCATTACTGTTCGGTCTTTTGACCTACTGTTACTGTTATGCTAATGGATGTACCACATATGACTGTTTATTGTACTGAACGACTGTAATACTGATTGAAATAATGAACTGTTTTCATTACTGTAAGGACATTACATTCTTAACCTCTTTATACATTATGTTATTCACTGGGCTTTAGCTCACTGCTCATATATATATGTAGGTGTACAGGCACCGGACCAGAGCTAGAAGCGTCGGGGTATTCCAGTTTTGTCAGCCAGCCTATGTGCCTCACTGTGAGGTTCCGTGTTGCCATGTCATGGCTTTGGGATTTTGTTTTGAGTTTTTCCCATCGGTCTCCTCACAGTTTTGTATCATTGTATAAACTGAATGTTTACTGTACTGTTATTGAGGGATTAAGTCCCTGTACTGAATGTTTGTGTATCATTGTATAGACTGTACTGTTCTGAACCGTATGAATGCATGAAAAATGTTTTTGGCATACAGATTTTCACAGCTCAATGGACACTAGTTATTTACTGTATTGGCTTCCGCCAGGCCCTGAACTCTGTTATACTGTATTACTGTTAAGCAGGCCTTCGGTAATTACGGATTACTGGCCGGTTACGGTGCTAAACCCATAGGGCCGGGTTTGGGTCGTGACAGAGTGGTATCAGAGCGATACTTAACCACGAGTTATACCGCACACACGTGTCCAAATGAGCTATAGGGTGTCCTAGAAAAGCAATTAGGGCATCTCATGAATTTGAAAAGTGTGTGCTTATGACTGATTGATTAAGTGTTAAATGTTAAACTGTCTAATTGTACAACTGCCTATAATGATAACTGTTATAACTGTTTATAGTGAAATGGATAACATAAACACTGCAAATGAAACTGGATCATCATCCTCTGAGGCCAGAATGGCCAGACTTGAACTAATGATGGGCTGATAATTGAAAGACTGGATCAACAACAGAACCAACCGCCCCCACCTCCTCCTCCTCCGGTGCAACCGGAACCGAATGTGCAAAATGTGAATGCAAATGAGGAGGATATTATTGCTCTTACCCAGAAATTCAGCAAGATGAAACCGCCGTCCTTTCAGGGAGGCTTGGAACCATTAAAGGCTGAAGCTTGGGTCCTTGAGACTGAAAAGTTGTTTGAGGTTTTTCCGTGCTCCGAAACAAACAAAGTATTGTTGGCAACCTTCACCCTTCAGGAAGAAGCAAGAAGGTGGTGGATGTTGACCCGTGATGCGAACACTATTGTGACTTGGGCTCAGTTCAAGGAGTCCTTCTTTGAGAAGTATTTTCCTCAGTGCATCAGAGACCGAAAAGTGACTGAGTTTGAACAGTTAAGACAGGGCAAGACGTCTGTTGCCGAGTATGAGAAGCAATTTACCGAACTTGCTAGGTATGCACCACATATGGTGGATACCGATTATAAGAAGGCCAGGAGGTTTGAAGGCGGCCTTAGTGTTGCTATACAGGATCGAATAAATGTTTTGAAAATGCCAACTTATGTGGGTGTTCTCGACCGGGCATTGATGGCCGAGACGAATATTGCAGCAGTGAAACAATCCGAAACACCAACAACTGAGTGGCAAGGTAAAAGGCAGAGTTTCAAATTTAAGAAAGGCAAGCATAACTCTGCAAACAAGAAACAAAATACGGGGTCGACAACTAGCCCCAGCCAAGGGAGTGGATTTACTCCACCCTGCTCCATATGTGGCAACAAGCACAAAGGGGTTTGCTATCAGATTTCTGGAGCTTGTTTCAGGTGTGGCAAGGTAGGCCACAGAATTAAAGACTGCCCTTCTACTCCTCCAGCTAGTGGTAAAGCTGCACCGAGTGTAGCAGCATCAAATGTACCACCGAAGCCTAACCCCAAAGCTACCGGGAAAGAGCCTATGAGGCAGGGCCGAGTGTTTGCCCTAGTACCGGGAGATGTGCAGAATACCGAGACTGTCGTGTCAGGTATCCTCTCTATCTGTGCTCAAAATGCATATGTATTGATTGATTCGGGGTCTACACATTCTTATGTGTCGCATGCTTTCTCACGAAAATTGAATAGACCCTTAGAACCTATGAATTACTTGTTAGCGGTATCATCACCTATTGGGGGATCCATGACATGTGCATATATGTATCCTGCTTGTGAGATTATTGTTGGGGATATGCATCTGTTTATTGATTTACTGCCATTGAATATCGATCATTTTGATGTAATATTGGGGATGGATTGGTTACAAAAATATCATGCTACTATCGATTGTGTGACCAAACAAGTAGTTTTCCGCCCACCGGGTTTACCGGAATTTGTGTTTAATGGATTGGAGTAGTATCCCCACCGTATCTGATTTCTTCTGTAAAAGCTGATAGACTGATTAGAAAGGGGTGTAAAGGATATCTGTGTTCTGTACTGACTGTGCCTACTGATGATAGTGTTAAAACTGATGTGAATTGTATTCCTATAGTCAGAGAATTCCCAGATGTATTTCCAGATGATTTGCCAGGGGATTTGATTGACAGGGAAATTGAATTTACTGTGGATGTGATTCCGGGTACACAGCCGATATCGAAAGCTCCTTACAGAATGGCTCCAACTGAACTGAAGGAATTGAAAGTGCAATTGCAGGAACTGTTAGACAAAAAGTTTATCAGACCCAGTACTTCACCGTGGGGTGCACCTGTTTTGTTTGTAAAGAAGAAAGATGGCTCACTGAGACTGTGTATTGATTACCGCGAACTGAACAAGGTAACTGTAAAGAATAAATATCCATTACCGCGTATTGATGATTTATTTGACCAGTTACAGGGTGCACAAGTGTTTTCCAAGATTGATCTTAGATCGGGGTACCATCAATTGAAGGTTAAACCGGGAGATATTGATAAGACTGCTTTTAGAACAAGGTATGGACATTATGAATTTTTAGTTATGCCATTCGGAGTCACGAATGCCCCAGCTGCATTTATGGACCTTATGAACAGAATTTTTAAACCGTACCTTGATGATTTCATTGTAGTATTTATTGATGACATCCTGATTTATTCTAAGACTGTTGAAGAACATGAACACCATCTAAGACTTGCCCTGCAGACCTTAAGAGAACAGAAATTGTATGCTAAACTGTCTAAATGTGAATTTTGGCTTGATCATGTGATGTTTTTGGGGCATGTTATTAGCAAAGATGGAATTTCTGTTGATCCGCAGAAAATTGAAGCTGTAGTGAACTGGCCTAGACCAACAAATGTGACTGAAGTTCGAAGCTTTTTGGGATTGGCTGGTTATTACAGGAGATTTGTCAAAGATTTCTCCAAGATTGCCTTACCATTGACTCAGTTGACACAAAAGGGGATATTATTTGACTGGACTGACCAGAGGGAATCAGCATTTCAAGAATTGAAAACCCGCCTTGTAACTGCACCGATCCTTACTCTACCTTCAGGTACGGATGGTTACACTGTTTTTAGTGATGCTTCTCATAAGGGTTTGGGATGTGTTTTAATGCAGAATGGGAGAGTTATTGCTTATGCTTCCCGACAGTTGAGACCGCATGAAAAGAATTACCCAACCCATGATCTTGAGCTTGCTGCAGTGGTCTTTGCATTGAAAATTTGGCGTCACTATTTGTATGGGGCAACATGTGAAGTATACCGACCACAAGAGTTTGAAATATTTCTTCACACAGAAAGAACTGAACATGAGACAGCGGAGATGGCTTGAACTGATCAAAGATTATGACCTACAGATTCTGTATCACCCAGGGAAAGCCAATACCGTTGCCGATGCTTTGAGCCGAAAATCGATTGGGAACTTAGCCTGTTTACTGACTGGACAGAAAGAATTACTTTGTGACATTGAAAAGTCTGAAATTGAAGTTGTCTTGAAAGAACAAGGTGGAACCTTAGCTGCCATTACTGCCCAACCAGCATTGATTGAAGAGATTAAGGAGAAACAACAACTGGATGATTACTTGAAGAAAATCATCGAAGAAAAAGATTCTAAACCGAGACCGGGGTTCAAATTTGACAACAATGTACTGAAATTTCAAGATAGACTGTGTGTACCAAATGACACTGAATTGAAAAGAAGAGTTCTCCAAGAAGGCCACAGTTCGAAGTTTTCTATCCACCCGGGGAATACGAAAATGTATCAAGATTTGAAACAGAATTTCTGGTGGCCGGGAATGAAGAAAGAAATTGCCGACTTTGTGTCTAAGTGTCTTCATTGCCAACAAGTCAAAGCTGAACATCAGCGACCCGCCGGATTACTGCAACCCTTACCCATACCAGAGTGGAAATGGGAGCATATCACGATGGATTTTATCGTTGGATTACCTCGCTCCAGGAAAGGTATGGATTCTATTTGGGTTATTGTTGATAGACTGACTAAATCTGCACACTTCCTACCTGTCAAGACAATCTATAATGCGGATAAATTGGCTGTTATCTATATTGATGAAATTGTTAGACTGCACGGAGTGCCTGTGTCTATTGTTTCTGACAGGGATTCGAAGTTTACATCGAGGTTCTGGCAAAGCCTACAGACTGCATTGGGTACCGAATTGAGGCTGAGTAGTGCCTATCATCCTCAGACAGATGGACAGTCAGAAAGGACCATCCAAACTTTAGAGGATCTACTGAGAATGTGTGTCCTTGATTTCCAAGGGAACTGGGAAAGTCATTTGCCATTGGCTGAATTCGCCTACAACAACAGCTACCATTCGAGCATTGGTATGGCGCCTTTCGAGGCATTGTATGGCAGAAAGTGTAGATCTCCAATTTGCTGGGCAGAAGTTGGGGATGGGCCGTTGCTTGGGCCCGAGATTGTGTATGAGACGACTGAAAAGATCAAACTGATACAGCAAAGATTGAAAACTGCACAGAGTAGACAGAAAAGTTATGCGGATGTTAGAAGACGGGATAGAGAGTATGAAGTGGGTGATCACGTGTTTGTGAAAGTGACACCAATGAAAGGCCAGACTCGTTTTGGAGTCAAAGGCAAATTAGCGCCGAGGTACGTCGGACCGTATGAGATTATTGAGAAAATCAATCCGGTGGCGTATCAAGTTGCACTTCCTCCTGAGATGGAGCATATGCATAACGTCTTCCACATTTCGATGTTGAGAGACTACCTTCGAGATCCGTTCCATGTGATTGAGCCTACCCGAGTAGTGTTGAGTGATGACTACACTTATGAGGAACGGCCTATACAGATTGTAAACCGACGGATCAAGAAACTGAGAAACAAGGAAATTCCGCTAGTGAAGGTAGACTGGCAGAATCATGGTGGTGTGTATGCCACTTGGGAAAGGGAAGATGACATGGCGAAAAGATATCCTGATTGTTTCCACTGAATCCTGTTTTCTTCCAAACTGAAGGTAACTCGAGTTTAGAGGACTAAACTCCTTATAAGGAGGGGAGACTGTAACAACCCTCGTACTGTTACCGATAAACCACTGAATTATATACTGATTACTGCTAAACTGAACCGAAAATGACTGATGATTGAAGGAATTGAGTTACTGAATAAACCGATTGAAATTGGAACTGAATTTGAATAAGTTCATTTATTGAATTGCATGTTGCATCTGTTTGATTTGTTAATTATCTGTTTATGTTTATGTGTTTAAACTGCTAATTGAAGGCCTTATCGGCGGCCGAATGGAGAACCGTTTAGTGTTTTGTAATCGGTAGAATATTTGTGATTTAATGGTATAATTATCTGAAAATTGATTAGGAATGATTAAATTAGATTTAAATGAGTTAATTGCCAAGTTCAACTTATTTACGAAATTGCCATTGAGTGGCTTTTGTTTATTCTTATTATTGATTGAGCCTTACACTTAGAGAAACATTCATCAGCCTTTTCTCCTTGCTCCACCGAATTTAGAGAGGAAGAGAAGAAGACTTAGGTTTATTTGTTGTCTTGGCTTGCATTGTTTAAAGATTTGAAGTAAATGGAAGTGTATTGGCAAGATTGAACTCTCACACCTTGAATACAAGATTTAGGTAGGTTATTCATCTCCTTATTGTTGTCTTGAGCTAAATCTTGCTTGGTTTTTGCATCATTGTAGAATCAAGTCATGTTTTAGTTCTTATGTTGAATTAGAACTCCATTGTTGCATGCATGTAAGAATTGATGAGTTTAAATTGATTTCATAGCAAGATGGTGCATGCATGTTCACATTTTTGTATAAGTCCATGTTTTCACTTTGTTTTCAAAGATTTGAGCTCCATTGAGCAAGAATGAAAGCTTGATTTTGGTTTAAAGATCATGCATTTCATGTTTTGAAAGTGTTCTTGAAAATGGGTTTGATAATGGCTTTAATTGACCAACCCTTGGCCCTTGCATGTGCAAATTAGCTTTTGAAACTTGTTATTCATTGTATTGGGATGTATTTTCCAGAATTTGGGGCCAAGAGGTTGAGTTTTGGATGTTTGAATGCTTAGTTCGAACTTGGGAGACAAATCTGGAAATTCCAGATTTGGCTTCCTCGCTCGAGCGAAGGATTCCTCGCTCGAGCGAGCCCTTTGGTTTTGCAAGCTCGCTCGAGCGAGCATCGAGCGTGGTATCGCGCGTAAAATTCGAGCATCCAGTACTTTTACTGTTCATCAGTTCGCTCGAGCGAAGGATTGTTCGCTCGAGCGAAGCCTTTGATTTTGGAAGCTCGCTCGAGCGAGGGAAGGCTCGCTCGAGCGAGGAGCCTATTTTCAGCAACTTTTGAAAAATGCCTTCCAACTGTATTTTTGCATCCTCATCCCATTCTAGGCATTCTTAGGCCTAGTTTAAGACATCTTAATGAGGATTTAGACGTAGAACTACACCGAGGAAATTTAAGGATTCAATTATCATCCTTCCCAACTGTTAAACTTAGTGTGCGTTCTATTTGTTAACTGTTTAGGGTTGGCGACTGGAGAGACGCGCTCTAGCACATTGTAGCCCAATCACTGTGAGTAACGATTGTATAAAGATATGTTCAAAATGGTTACCTTTTGAATACTGAACTGAACTGTTTATTGAACTGATATTATTTACTGAATGAATGTATGTCCTTTATTTCTGAACTGTACTGTGGCATCCTTAGCACTACTGTTACTGACTGTTACTGTTACAGAGATCTCTGTCGGTTCCCTTGTGGAACCATACTGTTTACTGAATGACTGGCCATCATTACTGTTCGGTCTTTTGACCTACTGTTACTGTTATGCTAATGGATGTACCACATATGACTGTTTATTGTACTGAACGACTGTAATACTGATTGAAATAATGAACTGTTTTCATTACTGTAAGGACATTACATTCTTAACCTCTTTATACATTATGTTATTCACTGGGCTTTAGCTCACTGCTCATATATATATGTAGGTGTACAGGCACCGGACCAGAGCTAGAAGCGTCGGGGTATTCCAGTTTTGTCGGCCAGCCTATGTGCCTCACTGTGAGGTTTCGTGTTGCCATGTCATGGCTTTGGGATTTTGTTTTGAGTTTTTCCCATCGGTCTCCTCACAGTTTTGTATCATTGTATAAACTGAATGTTTACTGTACTGTTATTGAGGGATTAAGTCCCTGTACTGAATGTTTGTGTATCATTGTATAGACTGTACTGTTCTGAACCGTATGAATGCATGAAAAATGTTTTTGGCATACAGATTTTCACAGCTCAATGGACACTAGTTATTTACTGTATTGGCTTCCGCCAGGCCCTGAACTCTGTTATACTGTATTACTGTTAAGCAGGCCTTCGGTAATTACGGATTACTGGCCGGTTACGGTGCTAAACCCATAGGGCCGGGTTTGGGTCGTGATACTTTCCAAGCTTGTTAACAAGCTTCTCATTGCATTCCTCTATAAAAAGAGAGGCTCTTCCTCCCTTACCGAGGTTCAGCACATTTTGAAGAGTTGATCTCTCTCTCTCTATATATATATATATATTTCTTATTCTCTCTCTATATTGTTATTGGTTTTGTGCCTTAAAGTCCATTTTCCTCTCACTTTTGCACTACAACACCTAGAGATATACCACCACCTTTGAGCTGAGGTTCTTGGGAGTGTTATTTGAGCTCTGAAAGTTGGTTTTTGACCCCTGAGGTTGCTTGTTTCGAAGCTGAGCTTCAAGGGTGAGTATATTCCCCTTTTTAGCATTTGTTTGTATCTCATTTTGGCCATCCTTGCATATTGTTTTGGGCCTTACTTTCAACTGAAAAAAGTTCTGTATTTAAGTTCTTTTAGTGTTTGTTTAAGGCCTCTTTAGTGTTTAGGGTGTTCTACCCTCTTGTATGCCTTGTTTGGCCTTGTTTTGTGCCATGCTTTAAGGCCTTTGAGTTAGTCTTTGTTTGGCCTTTTAGCCATTGAAATCTAATGGATTTTCAGTGGTAGACATGTGGTTTTGAGGCCTAAAATCAGAGGGGGGTGACCCCCTCTCTTTTGGTCTTATTTGCTTGAGTTATTGGTTTATCAAAGGAGCATGTATCCCTATGCTTTGAGGCTTAGTTTAGGCACTTTTTTGTGACTTTTAGGACCTGCCTTAACTCTGTCCATGGCTGGTTTGGTCACCTTATGCATGCTTCTTGTATGTGTAGTGTAATCTCATTTGTGGCTCATCAAAGTAGCATGTCTTGCTAGCATGTATTGGCCCCATTTCAGTGGGTTTTCGATCATCATTTGACATCTCATAACTCTGTCTGAAGCTGGTTTGGTTGTCTCTTGAGTGGCTCATGTACTTGTAGTGCAAATCTTGCTTACTAGCCTTGTGTGCATGATATTTTGGCTCATCATTCTAGCATATTTTGGCAATGCTTCAGCATGATTTTATTCATATTTTGGGATGTTCTAGGACTGTTTTGGGCTGCCATGGTCATATCACTCATGTTTAGTATAGCTATAGAGCAAATGCTTTGACTAGCAGTGAGTTTTAAGGAAGCTTGCATGCTTAACTTGTGATGTTTTCATGCTTTGGCATCATTTGGAGTGTTATATCAGTGCATATTTCATGGTCATACACTTGCCTTTGTCATGCTTTCAATGTCTTGAAGAGTTGGTGTTCTTTGCCTCATGAATGGATCATTGTGCATGCCTCTATGCTTAGGTCTTTGAGATGCCATCTCAGTAGGTTTTTGGGCTTATTTTGACATGATGTAACTCTATTTTATGCTCTCCAAGTCATGCCATGTTTGGTTTTAATAGGTGTAGTGTAATACTCCTTTTGTAGCCTTGCATGCTCCATGTTTTTGGCCTTTTATTCTAGCTTGTAATGGCTGGGTTCAAGCATGTTTTTTGTCTCCCCTTGACCTGCCTTGGGACTGTTTTGGATGCCCTTTCCCCTTTGAGGCTTGCTTTGCATGGCCATGGCTTAAGTCCCTTTGCTAGTTTCAAGCTTTGAGTTTTCTTGCATGCTTTGTTTGTCTTGCTAGGGTGGTTTGGCACCATTCCATGCATGTTTTCAGAACTTATGGTGCTGTCACATATCCATGTTTGTCACTCTTTAAGTGTGCTTAAGAGTCACATCTTTGTGCTTTGATCCTTGAGCCAATTGGCATGCATGTTTGCCTTGCATTTTCATGCTTTTCATACCATCTTTTTAACATTATGGCCACTGATTTGGGGCATGACTGAGGTCTACCTTTTTGGTTTAAGTCCACTGAGTATGCTATGTATATTGCATTGAGTATGCCATATTGTTCATTGCATGTAGTATGTCATCCTACATTGCATTGTGCATGCCACGTGGTTATTTGCATTGTGTATGCTAAGTTATTTTGCCTTGCATTGAGTATGCATGTCCCTAACATTGCTACTTTGTCCTTGTAGCATTGCATTGTGCATGCATGCATTAGCATTGTTCGCATATCTTTAGCTTTGCTAAGTTAATCATATCACATAGCATTGAGTATGCCATGTAGTTGCATGTTTGCATGCTTAAGTCATATTGCATGTATGCCATGCTTGTGTTGCATTGTTGTTTGGATTAAGTATTAATCCGAGCACGTGAAATGGGGAACGTTTCATACTTGAAGTGATGAAACGTGCCTCAATTGTCAGTCGCCGACGCTCTTGACGATGCATGATAGAGTTCTAGGCATTTATGTGTTTTTGTGCATTCATTCTACATTGATTTGCACAAATTGGATCTTTGGCCATCATGCATCGAGATGCGTGATTGATGGTCTTGGATCCGATTATGCCTCTCCCTTGATGTTTCGAGGTGATATGAGGTGGCATAGTGCGTACATATCCTTGGGAGACCCTCTATTTCCTCTGTTTTGTGCTCTGTTGCAGCTTGGTGTCACAGCACACCAGTGGCCGGTAGCCTCTCATCCTTAGCCGGCACCCCCCTCATCCTTGGCCGGCAGTGTGCACTCTTGGCCGGCTGGGTGGTCGGCAGAAGCTCCTCATGACGGTAGGCCACTGGTGCACTCCCCAGCATGTTTTTGGTAAGATCCAACGGCAAGTTCTCAAGGACACCCTGCAAACAGAGCCTTAAGAGAGCAACTGGAGAGCTTTTCGAGACGGCAACCGAGAACATGCATCTTCTAACTTCAAACAAAGCTGAGGTAGCATTGTTTATTGCTTTTCATATTAGTTAGCATGAATTTGTATTAATTAATTAATTTGTTAATTAGTTAAGTGTTGTAATAATTAGTAAGTAGATTGCTTATTATTCAATTTGGTTGTGTAATAATTAATTAGCTTGTTAGTTAGTTAATTAGTTGATTTGTATTATTTATTCGGACCCTCCGTTGAGAGGGTGAATTTTGTAATAAGCGTGCGTGTGTGCGATGCATGTCTTCCAACCCTCATTTCTTTCCCCCTTTTACTTACCTACTTTCGATGGTTAGTTTTAGGGCATATTTTGTTTAGCATACTTATGCTTTGCATGCGTGCATCATTCATCTGTCTTGCATGCACCAGGCTCGGCGCATCATACTAACTGTATTGTATTTCAATTCCAAGTTGAATACATGTATCAATTATTGCATTTCACATGCCATTTTAGAATAGCCGAGCCTATTTCTAGTTGCATTTTGCATGTGTTGCATTAGCCATCTTAACATAAGCTAGGATCATGCATGATTACTAACTAGCTTCTTGTTTTGGCTCGGAGTACACTGTGAATGTTTATGCTTTAGCATACTGCATGTGTGTTATTGTTTGCCATGAAAGCATGCTTGCCATGAGGCTAACTGCTTAGTTGTTTAACTGCCTGAATGCTTGTGGGTGAAGGTTGGATTGCTTGAATTGGAACAATTCATTGAAATCCCTGATTTAGCCTACTTGCGAGTAGCAAACTTCAAACCGTTTTCAAACAAACGAATATGCAATGTTTTGTTCCAACTTAGGCGATCTAGTCTATACTTGTATGTTGTGCGCATCACATAGTAATTCTAGGTTTAATAATCGGAATAAGAACACATGTGTTTTCGAAAACAATATATCATGTTAGTAAAGGCTGATCTTTGATCGGGCGAGCGGGGGTGCTCATTGCATGACCTTCCCCTCTCGTACCCAAGTTCCCGAGCCGAGGCAACTTTGGTGATGACGGACACGTGGCCTTAGGCACGAGTCAGGGTTTCCTAAATCCCCCCAAAATAAAATATTTATGTGGCGACTCTGTATCTAGCAAAGCAGTCCATGTTTGGTACTTCTTTATAAAAATCAGTTTTCTAAAACGATTTGCCAGATTTGGACTCTTTGGTGATTTATCAGTCTTGTATTGCACTTTGCGAGATTAGATTCAGAACCGTGACGTTGAGTCCGAACTCTAGTAAACCTAATGAACAGAACGGGATTTCGCGCCGATATTCGCGCGCGGAGCCCGGGACGTTCGGGCGCGTCTATAACCATCAATAAAGCTGAGGCCAAGATGAAGACATTGATGGATCAGGCTAAGGCGGCCAAACAGGCCCAAGACAAGGCCGAGGAGAGGATAAGAGCTGCTGAGGCCGTTGCTAAGGTCCTTGAAGCCGAGAAGAAAGAGGCCGAAACAAAGACCGCCGAAGCCCAAGCCGAGCTCATTGTTGCCTTGGCCACAAAGGACGCCGAGATCAAAGCGGCGGACGAGAAAGCATAAGCCAAGGGGGCGACCGACGTCCGCGAGGACTACAAGAAGCAAGTAAAACAGGCATGCAACAAGGGTTTCACCCTTGGTTGGATGGCTGCCTTAAAGGAGTTGGCTGTCCCCGGGGACTCAACTCTCCGAGATAACAGTCTCCTCGTCCTGCCATTCCCCCCCACTCCAAGCCAGTCTGAGGACAAGGCTGAGTCCGAGGAAGATGCTGAGGCCGATAAGTCTGAGAAGGCCGAAGCTACTGGGGCCAAGTCCCCAACTCTGAATGAGCAAGTCCTAGACTTGACTCAAGATGAGGGAGACGAGGTCCAGAAGACCACCTTTGAGGCCGAGGTCGAGGCTGCCAACAAAAGCCTTGATGATACACTTCGCCAAATTAATGCTGAGGTAGAGGCTGACAAAAGTGCAACACCTCCAGCCGACGAAGCTAATCCCAGTACTTAGGATATTTCTGTTATTCTTGTATTTTTTTCTGTTTCCTTCTTAGCTGTAATACTTTGTCTCTAAACAATGTTAGCTTTGCATTTAGCCGACGTGCCCTTTTGTAATCTGAACAAGTAACCCCTTTTGTAGGCCGAAGTGCCTTTTTACTTCTTTCGAATGCAAGTACAACTCCTCTTAAGATGTTTGTATGTTTGTCTTCTTTACTGTCTTGCTATACTTTAGAATAACTTGCATGCCTTTATAGTACACCTTCACTGTGCAATTTCCTCGGGGTAAAAATACTTCGGATATACATGTTGAATGTTTATCTCGGTCTTGTCTACCACTTCACTCTCACTTACCAAGACGCTTTTCTTCCATTACCTTGGCCTCGGCAAGTACGTAGATACTTCTTTCAACATAACCTTGGCTGAATTTTAACTTGTAAATTTTTCTTAAAATTTCAACAAGTGTTAAACCAATCTTCTTTCAACATAACCTCGACTTAACTGTAACTTGTAAATTTTTCTCAAAATTTTAACAAGTGTTAAACCAACCTTAGCTTGTAAATTCCAACTTCTAAGCATTATTCTCCAGCTCTCTGCCCCCTAATGTGAACTTAAGTTTCACTTATGTTCACATTAAGCATGTACCTATGATTTTGTCGCCGAGATCAGATTCAAACAAAGACTGGCCGAAGTCATCAACCTCGGTCTCTCTATTAATCTAACTTAGTGTCATTCAAAGTTTTCACTCTGTTGACATAGCAAATCTAGGTTAATTCAACTTAGTTCAACTCGATTATAAGCAAGTATAATTTCAACTCTGCCAAATAATGAGTCTAAGTTATTCATCATGTTTCAATCAGAAATATAGCCAACTTAGTTCAACTTTATTATATGCAAGTAAAATTCAACTTTGCCATATAATAAGTCTAAGTTATTCGTCATGTTTCAATTAGAAACATCGCCAACTTAGTTCAACTCTATTATATGCAAGTATAATTCAACTCTGCCATATAATAAGTCCAAGTTATTCGTCATGTTTCAATCAGAAACATCGCTAAGTGACTGGTTAATCCTTTTACACAAGTTTAGAAAGCAAAAATTGAGCTGAAACTTTATTAATTACTTCGGCTAATAACAAAAGATTTTTAAAAAAAGAAGCAAAATGAAATCTTAATGATAGAAGAACTTCAGGTTGCAAGTATTCCAAGGTCTTGGCAATTCTTTGCCTTCACTGTCTTCAAGCCAATATGCCCCATTGCCTAGGACCGAGATGATTCTATAAGGTCCCTCCCAGTTTGAGCCAAGCTTGCCCTCTCTGGGATCCTTCTTGTTACCGACGACCTTTCTCAGGATGAGGTCCCCAACTTGAAACTCTCGGGGTTGACCTTTTTGTTATAAGCTCTGGCAAGCTGCTGCTGGTATGCCTCCAATTGGATCACTGTTTTTTCCCTTCTTTCTTTCAACAAGTCCAGATCTCAGGCTAAAAATGCATCATTAGTCCCATTCTCTACTTTCTGGGTTCTGATCCCTGGGATGCCGACCTCCAATGGAATGACTGCTTTTGTGCCATAAGTCATGGCGAATGGGGACTCTCCCATTGATCTTCTCGGCGTAGTCCGATATGCCCAAAGTACATTGGGCAACTCATCCACCCACTTTCCCTTTACTGCTTCCAGCCTCTTCTTGATCCCATCCAAGATGACTTTGTTGGATGCTTCTGCTTGTCTATTGCTTTGAGGGAAACTTGGGGTAGAATAGTAATTCTTGATCTTGTACTTTGCACAGAAGCTCTTGATTAGCTTACTGTCAAACTGCGTTCCATTGTCTATTATTATTGCTCTTGGGATCCCAAACTTGGTGATGATGTTCTTCTATATGAAGTTCTTAACATCAATGTCCCGTATATTTGCAAAGGGTTCAGCTTCAACCCACTTGGTGAAGTAATCTGTTGCCACTAGCAAGAACTTTCTTTGTCCAGTTGCCTGAGGCAGCTGTCCAACAAGATCCATGCCCCATTGGGCAAATGGCCAAGGGCTGGATACTGGGTTTAAATCTGCTGCTGGTTGGTGTATCAAAGGTGCAAACCTCTAACACTTCTCATACTTTCTAACATAAGCTTCAGCATCTTTCTACATATAGGGCCACCAGTATCCCTGAGTAATGGCCCTATGAGCAAGTGACCTCCCCCCTGTGTGGCTTCCACATACTCCTTCATGTATCTCATACAAGAAGTCTTCAACTTGTGAATGATGTACACACCTCAAAAGGGGTCCAATAAAAGATCTTCTGTAGAGATGCCCTTCTGCTGTCAGACTGAATCTTGCCGACTTCAATCTGATCTTGTGTGCTTCTTTATAATTATCTGGCAGTTTTCTCTCTTTAAGGAATACTATTACTGCATCCATCCAGCTTGGTCCCATATCAACACACATTGCTTCATGCTCTGTGTTCAGTGGTTCTACACTTGGACCTGACAAGTAGTCAACCATTATTGTCCTTGCTTCTCCTGGTTTCATTGCACTAGCCAGGTTGGCCAAGGCATCAGCATGGCTGTTGTCATCTCGGCCGACTTGCTGTAGTCAGCAATTTTGGAACAATGCCATCAGTTTTCCCACCTCCTTTACATAGGCCACCATCCTTTCATCTCGGGCTACGTATTTGCCTGTTGCCTGGTTGACGATAAGTTGGGAGTCACAAAAGACCATTACCTTGTCGGCTTCCATTATTGCTACCAATTTCAACCCTGCGATCAAGGCTTCATACTCTACCTCGTTGTTTGAGGCCTTAAACCCCAAATGAATGGATTGTTCAAGCATCTGTCCATCCGGCAATACTAGCACTACTCTGCCCCCGCTCCTTGTCGGTTTGAACTTCCGTCAACGAATAGGCGGAAGGAGTCGCGACGTAAATACTATAAGGCTTGAGTTTCTCTTCTTTCCTCTGTTTGGCTATCCCCAACTGGGTTTCTCCTTGTTCACCTAGACATCGTATACCTCGACTCAACGGAGCCCGATGTATGATGGCGCCTGGTGTGAACTCGGCTATGAAGTTGGCCAAAACTTGGCCTTTGATTGTTGTTCTAGGTCTAAATTCTACGTCATATTGGCCCAACATCACTGCCCATCTGGCTATCCTGCCTGTCAGATCTCCTTACTGCAGCAGGGACTTCAAAGGATGCTCAGTTAACACCACAATCTTGTGGGCTTGAAAGTAATGATTCAGCTTCTTGGAGGCCATTACCAAAGCTAGTGTTAGCTTTTCCAAAGGTAGATATCTGGTCTCTATATCTGCTAGGGTTTTACTCACGTAGTAAACTGTCATTTGTTCTTCTTTTTCTTCTCTGACTACCACTGCACTTACTGCATGCTTTGAAACCGCCAAGTATAAGAACAGCTCCTCTCTAGGTACTGGATTTGAGAGAACTAAAGCTGTGGTCAAGTATTTCTTTAAGTCGGCCAAGGCGACTTCGCACTCCTCTGTCCATAAGAAGTCTGTAGCTTTCTTTACTAAACTAAAGAAAGGTTTGCATTTATCAGAACTTCTGCTTATGAATCTGTTTAGGGCTGCAGCCTTTCCAGTCAGCATCTGCACTTGTTTTGCCGACGATGGGCTCTCTAACTCCAGAATGGCCTTGATTTGATCCGAGCTTGTCTCAACGCTCTTTCTAGTGACCAAGTATCCTAGGAATTTCCCTGACCTAACTCCAAATGCACACTTCGATGCATTGAGTCAGAGCCGAAATGTCCTTAGGATATCAAAGACTGTCTTTAGGTCAGCCAAATGATCTTCAGGTTCCTTAGTCTTTACGACCATGTCATCAATGTAAACCTCCACTGTTTTGCCTATTAGATGTCTGAACATCTTAGTCACCAATCTCTAGTAAGTTGCTCCTGCATTTTTCAACCCAAAAAGCATCACTCTGTAACAATACAACCCTTTTGGGGTGATAAATGCAGTCTTCTCCTCATCTGGGGGGTACATGACTATTCGATGATACCCTCTGTAAGCGTTCAGGAAGCTCATCCTTCCATGCCCTGAAGTGGCATCCACCAAGTAATCAATCTTAGGTAGTGGAAAACTGTCTTTGGGATAAGCCTTGTTTAGGCTGGTGAAGTCCAAGCAGACCCTCCACTTCCCATTCTTTTTCTTCACAACAACCGTGTTCGATAACCATGTTGGGTAGTTTACCTCTCAAATGGCTCTGGCCTCCAGAAGTTTATCCATTTCCTTTTCTACTGCCGCAACATGCATCAACGTCGGCCTCCTTGCTCGCTAGATGACAGGTTTAACCGACCTGTCCACATTCAGTTTATGGCAAATGACCTCGGGGTCAATGCCAAGGCATCTCATACAATGTCCAAGCAAACACCTCAAGGTTTGCTCTCAAGAATGCTTCTAATTCCTTTTCCTCTTCCTCGACCAATCCTTAGCCGAGAAGGAAGAAGCGCTCTTCGTCCCCTTGCTAGACTAAGATCTTTTTCAGGGTTTCCTCGCTTTTCTCGGCTGGTTCTTTGCCGACGTCCTCAAGGACCTCTATGTCCTCATCCTCAATCTCCGCTGCTTCTGCTTCTCGTATGTTGCAGGTGGATTTTATTGCTGCCATGGAGCAATTCTTTGCCTGCACTTGATCCTCTCTGAACTTCTCAATTCCATGCTCTGTTGGGAATCGCAACAGCTAGTGCAATGTTGAGGGGACAGCCCCCATTGCATATAGGCATGGCCTTCCCAGGATAGCATTGTAAGGGGAGGGAGTGTCAATTATTGTGAACTCAGTTTTTACCTTCTTGGTGCCAGCCTACACCTCTAAACTTACTACTCCCAGGGGCCACGTTAGCATTCCATTGAACCCGACGATTGGACCATTGGATTGTTCTAGATCATCTTGGTGAAGGCCAAGCTCCTTGTAACATCTAACATACATGATGTCACAAGAGCTGCCCTAGTCGATCAAAATTCATTTTACCTGGCATTCTCCAATCTGGAGGGATATTACCAAAGCATCGTTGTGTGGATGCTGCACAATCTCTAGGTCGTCTTCAGTAAAGGACACCACTGGTCCCTAGCACTCGTCTGCCCTAGGTCTCTTCTGCCGGACCTGATACACATGTTGCACGTGTTCCACCTTCTGAGTTTCCCCACGTATCTCGTTCTCATTGACCTTCGAGTGAATTACATTGATCACTCGAGGTCCGCCTGCTTGCAGTTGCGGTGCCAGTAGGGGTGGTGCTGCCGGTGCCTGGGGTAATCTCGCTTGCTCTTTCCTTGTCCTGGTCTCATCTGCCAGGTCCCTTAGATGACCTTGTCTTACCAGGTCTTCTAGATGTGCTTTTAGGGCTCTGCACCCTTGAGTTAGGTGCCCATCCTCATTGTGGTAGGCACAATGTTTTCCCAGACTTCTTCCCATAAATTCACCAGGAAGCTTCTCTGGTGCTCTATAATAGGGCTGATTCCGGATTCTTTCCAAGACTTTGTAAACCAAAATTCGGAATACGGTTGTGACTGCCTGTGCAATCCTCAGTCCTGTCTCTTGTTTGTTGTATCCGCCATTACCTCGGCCTCGCTTCGACGAGCCTTTTCTCTTTTCTTGTTTTGACGTTTTGTTCCCGGCGTGTCCTCCTCAGCCCTGGCATACTTTTCTATCCTGGCCATAAGTTCCTCCATACTCTTTGGTAGTGTCTTTGCCAGTGATTTTCGAAGCAGACAATCATCTTTCAGGCCGTTCTTAAAAGACACGACCGCCACCTCCTAGTTGCATCCTGGTATTCAGTTGAACACCTCATAATACCTTTTGGCATAGGCCCTAAGGATTTCATCCTCGCCAATTCTTAAAGCCATCAGGAAGTCCACCCTTAATGGCTGTAGTTTGTTTGTCACAAATCTAGCCACAAACATCTTGGCTAGGCCTTCCCAGCTTTTCACAGTTCCTTTCGGCAACTTGTGAAACTAGTCTGATGCGATTTTCCTAAAGGATGAGGGGAACACCTTACAAAGTAACGGCTCGTTCCCAGTGTATAATTCCATTGAGTTCAGGTATAAGCCGACGTGAAAGTTAGGGTTAGACTTACCGTCATATATCTGGAATCTCGACATGTGAAACATTTTCGGGGACTCAAACTTGTCCAATTCAACCGAGAACGGCATTCTCGGCTCTCGGTTGGACCGGTGATGTTACCTCGGCATCTTGTCGCTTCCTCTGGAGGTAATCCCTCAAATCCTGCTTGGTCCATTCAGGAGCTCGGCTATCAATAAATTTCAGCCTTTTCGGTGCGGTACTCTCAGTATCGTTATGAGTCCTCTTGGATCTTTCTCTATTAGTTGCGTCGAAACACAGTTCCTTTCCTTGAACATGCCGATGTTCTCTGGGGTCAGTTTCGTTGGTACGATGCGTCCTCCGAGAATCTCCCTTCATTGACTCTCCTCGTCCGACCTCCCTTGAAGGCCGGTGAGAGTGTTCCTTGGTTCTGGTGTGCTGGGGACTGTAAGGACTGTTTTCTGCCCCCCTTTCTAGGCATTGTTCCTACCCGCTGGAATCGGCGTGTCTTGTAATAGAAACGGTGGCTGCATGACGTTATCCTGCATCATGAAATTGACGACTGATTGCAAGTCTGCCAATTTATTCATCATTCCCTTCATCTCTCCATCCCTCCGCCGGCATCTATATTTCCATACCTAGAGGTCGTTCTCGTTATAATACCTGCTTCGGTCTGACTTCTTTGGTACGTCGCCCTCTTGGTCGACGTCCTTCTCTCCGAGATTCTGATCCCGAGTTTCTTCATTGTAGTCATCCTCCTCCACGTTAGGGTCAATGTGCTTACTACTCCCAGTAGGGATGTCGTCCCCAACCTTTTCTTTCTGTTCGTCGTTGGCCATCTATTCTCCTTTCTTTCCCACAGACGGCGCCAAATTGTGTGTGTTGTTTTCTGACCACACTGCCAAATAGGTACTCAGCTGGAGAACACCGGCAGAATAGATTACGCCTGAACAACCTGTCACAGAAAGAAAAGAGTCCGGCGGTGGTTCGTCCACCCGGGGGCACTCCGACGATCAAGTCAGTACTCAATTATCTCTCAAAGATAATAATTAGTGCTTAACTCACTAGCCAGAATACAAAAAGCGTACCTTAGACCTACGGGGGTGCCTTTATTTTATAGCCAACACTGACCTAATCCCTGTAGAAGCCTAGCTTCAATGGACTCTGGTTTAATACTTATCTTGGACTCTTTAATAGATAAAGATAAACTCCCTAAGAGCTCTATCCTTATTCAGACTGAGGTCCTCCCCCATTCTAGGACTCTTGTTCCCTATCCGTTCATTTCGGATTCCGGTATCTTCGCAGGTAACCTCGGCCTAGCCGAGATCACCTCGGCGTCATGACCAGGACACGTGGCAACTCGGTTGGCACTTCGGTGCCACCTTGGCCACGTGTTGTTATTCAAAAAATATGTCCCCACAAAGAGATATATTGTTAGTTCGCTAATCGAGTTAGATACAAATAGGAATGGCAACGGGGCGGGGCGGGGCCGGGGATCACACTCCCCGTCCTCGATCCCCGATGGTCAGATTTCCCCCTGTCCCCAGCCCGATCCCCGACGGGGAACCTATCACCGCCCCCACCCCCGTCCCCTAACAGGGATCGGGTTTCCCCGACCCCAAACATTCCCCGGCTACAAAAAAAAAAAAAAAATTGCAGAAAATACAACCATTCATTAACAACAATATCAACATCATCATCATCAACAACAACAACATCATCAAGCACAAAACCAAAACACCTTCAACAACATCGACATCATCATCTTTATCAAGAACATCTTTATCTTCAGCATTTTCAGATCTGAAGAACAGACCCTAAACACATAGAGGAGCCGGCGCTGATGAGAGAAGAGCGGCGGTCGTGTGGGAGAGACTTCGCCGACGTCGAGAGAGAGGAGTGGCGGTCGTGTGTGAAAGAGAGAGAGGGGGAGGCGATGGAGAACGGAAATAGAGAGAGGGAGGCGAATCGCTGTTAGAGAGACAGAGAGGCGTGATAGAGACGGAGGCCATAGAGAGAGAGATGGAGGCCATAGAGAGAGAGAAAGAGAGAGGCTGTTTGTGTTTGACAGATGGTCACCACCAAACCTAAACATATATATATTATATATAAATTGGGGTGTTTGACAGGTCACCAAACCTGAACATATATATATATATATATTATATAAATTAGGGCTAAACACACACAATATGTAAATTGGGACTAAACACACATAGTATATATATATAGATCGGGGCCTAAACGGGGCGGGGACGGGGCCGGGGTCGGGGTCGGGTCGGGGCCGGGCCGGGGCTAGAAAATGTATCACCGTCCCCGGCCTAAATAGTATCAGGGATTTATTTTGATCACCATCCCCGGCCCATCGGGAGTATTTTTCAGAAAAAAACTGCTCAATTCGAGGTCGGGGGATCGGGTCTCCATCAGGCCGGGTTCAAATTGTCATCCCTAAATACAAACTAAGATTAATAATATTTATAAAAAAATACAATTCTTGGAGCATTGATATCAAATCAAATATAAACGCCGGCAGTGATAGGTAGCTCGAAACCGAGCGGCTCGAAATGGCTCGAATTCAAAAACGGCCTCGTTTTTTAGATGAAGGAGAAGCAGAACCAGAAGCAGGGGAGGGAGGAGGAGGAGGAGGAGGAAGGAGGAGAGAAGGGACTGGAGGGGGCCCAACATTTGGGGCTGGAAGCGGGGGGGGGGGGCGGAGGCGAGGCAGAGCCGGCGATCGCTGGTGCTGCGACGATCGGCGACAACGAGGCGGTGGCGAGGCGAGCAGCGACGATCCTCTCTCCCTCTTTCTCCTCTGTTCTTCCTCCTCTCTTCTTCTTCTCTTCTCTCCCTCTTTCTCCTCTGCTTCTTCTTCCTCTCTTCTTCCTCCTCTCTTCTCTCCCTCTTTCGAGCCAATTCGAGCCATTAGATTCGAGCTACGGCTCATTTCCATATAAACGCACACAAAAAAATGCATAGACAATGACAAGTTAGAACGGATTAATGTTTTTGGTCAAACAATAAATAAATGTAAATTCATTTTACATTTCGTATTTGGGACCAATCAACCTTTTTATAGAGTGGTGAAACAAATAAATGTAAATTTATTTTACATTTCGTATTTGGGAACAATCAACCTTTTTATAGAGTGGTGAAACAATAAATAAATGTAAATAGAGTGGTGCTTTGGCAAGAAAACTTGGGATATTCAATCCAATTTATTTATAATAAAACTTTGAAGACTTCCCACTGTAGTGTTGTGTAGTATGGTCCAACACGGTCTATTGATGGTCTACTGGGTGGGGAACTTGGAAGTTTGAAGTATGAACATCCATAATATATTTATGAGAAATACTATTCATACATAAAATTCTTACTAAAAATTTCACAAAAAATATGACAATATTATTATTGTAAATAAATATATTTTAATAATATGTTGTTTTGAGGTGAATAATTCGTAATGAGTCATATCATTATGTATGAAAATTATATATGAATTTTTGTATATGTATAGCATTACTCTATATTTACTTTAAATAAATAAAGAACTAACTTTAAAGCATATTCAATTGGGGCATTGATGAGCAAGTGGTTCTCGGTTCGAGTTTTTTAGAATAATATTATATGTATCAATTAATATAGTAACTAGTTTATCAATTAATGATATAATATAATTTAAGAGATTTTTAATATTTGTAATTTGTATGATGAATGAAGTCAATAATAATGACATAACTAGTGTTGATACATTAATTAGTACACTAATTAATACATATAGCACCACCGATTTTTATGAAGGCTAGACAGACGAATTGAAGGTTGGCTGGCTCACTCTAATTGGCGTTGGTTCAACCGTGAGTTTCATCAAAGAAATTGGTTTTCAAATCTGAACGGATTCAACCACAAAGGGTGGTAGCCATTTTCACGGGATTTGGTGAGCAAGTGGTTCGGGGTTTGAGTCTTCGCGACGATTATGGGATTATTTATTTTTGTTTTCGGCTTCTACTCTCTAGGATCCCATTGAAGTGGGATTAAACTATAACTTCTTCTTTTTTTTCTTTTTTCTTTTTTTAGTGAGCACATGTAGATTTTCGGGTAAATTATCAATTAGTTTTAATAATTAGATTTAATTCTCATTAAATTTTGTTAAAAATAAGTACTAATAAAATCGTTATTAAAACTAATTTTTTATAACTGTTCTTTGCATGTCGCTAAAAATTGCTAATTAATGATTTTTTTTATCATGATTTTTAATCATGATTTTTATAAATTGTTCCTACAACTTACAATTAGTGACATCTACAACTTACGATTAGTGACATTTTTCTATGACAAATTTTTCAAACTATCGCTAAAAGTTAAAAATTAATGACTTTTTTGTGACAATTTTTTTAAACTACCACTAAAACTTATAATTAGTGACATTTTTTATGATAATTTTCAACCTGCCACTGAAAATTAACAATTAGTGATTTTTTTTAATAGTGTTTGATAAAAAAACACCATCACTTATCATAAGACCTGTTGGACAATAAGTCCACCCTATTAAGACCTAGACATGTACTCCTACTTTTTTAAGCTCATCTAAACCCCTTCTGTTTAGTTCTCTAGGTGGGGTCTCCTGGCATAATTGAAGGAGATTTCGACGATCAGTCACTCTTTCTTTTTAATAGCAAAAATTGAGGGATCAAAACTTCTACACATACTTGATAACGTTAATGTTCTAAAAAAAATTGCCAAAACTATAAATGTATTCTTTTTCTAAAAAGGAAAATGGAAACATGTTAAGAAAATTTGAAACAACAATTGCAAAACAAGTTTTTTTTTCCCCTCTCTCATTTTCCTTCCAATCACTTCCTCTCATTTGACAACTCACCAAGCTTATATTTTTATTTTTATATTTGATGGGCACTGCCCAAGAGGGCCCAGCCTATGGCACAAGGTCCAGCTCGTGACCCAGATATACTCAATCCACCCTTGTCCTAAGCCTTTCAAGCAGTCGCACGGTTAAAGCCCAGTAGCTTTGAGAAGCTACTGCTGGGCCAGGACCAATAGCATTCAGACACCTGTCAGGCAGGGAATTAGCCACATAAGTAGACAAAAATCCTGCAAAGTTATTGCACCCACACATCAGCCATTAAATGAGGCCATCACAGCATTAAATGTAGTAAGACCCTTCACGCCGAAGTATGCAAAATCACCATGAACGATGGCAACTAGGCTATAGACTTTCGGCCAACAAGACAGCTTGGAATGGACAAGAAAATGATGGGCAAGGGATATAGAGAAGCTTTCGAGGTACGTTTGGGGGGATATATGGTATTCTTCCTCTTCTTTTTTTATGCTCTCTAACCAACCACTATCTATCACTATTTCTCTACCCTAACCCAACTTGATCGCCGAAGTGTCCACGGAGGACTACTCCCTTACAGACCTTTTTGCAAGCACGCGTCGAGGATTCGACCACCAGCAGACCCGTTGAAGGCGCAAACCAGTCCAACATGTCCACCATTGACCATATTGCATTATAAGTTGGCGACGTCTGTGGGAACTATCTCTAGTAGACAATTGTGTTCATTGTCACCGGTGAAAACTCCACTATCACCCATCTTCTACGTCAGGGTGGGTGGTTATGATGAGATCTATAGCTTCACAATACAATGCTGGTAACCCTGAAGTTGAGTCCTCCAACCTAAATAACCTATCTCCGTATTTCGCAGAACTCACTAACAGCATCAACCGGTTGACCGAACAAAACCAAGCCCTAATCAACGCTTTGCTCCAGCGTGACTTACATATCCTTCCTCTACCACCGCAAGTGCTCCCCCCAAACCTAGAACAAACCCACCATCATCACCAATTCCCACCACATGTGTCCCAAGGACTTTTTCCGCCTTTCGTCCCGCAACCTCAATCGTCAAATCTTGACGATCTGTGTGCCCCTCCTCCAGGCTTGCAGCTCCGCCAAGAGGGATCACCGATTTTTCATAATCACCCTCCATAGCACAACGCTGCCTTCCATGAAGAAAAGGCTAGCAATGTTCAACCCCCGATTCATGCTAAAAGGGATGATGCCCCCATTTGGGACGAAGAACTACAGGCCATGAAGGTTTAGCTACAAGGGGTCATGCAGAACATGCAGCACAAACCTTCTTCCATCGTCAACTCTTCTTTTACCGCTTCTATCAGAGATAAAGCTCTACCTCTAAGTTCAAAATGCCACCGATTGACACCTTCGATAGTACCGCCGATCCGGTCGACCAAGTGGAAGCATAGCAGACACTCATAAATCCTCCATGCCTTTCCAAACGAAACCATGTGTCGCGTTTTCCCCATCACGTTGAAGGGGTCGGCGCGACTCTGGTTCAGCCAGCTTCTCCCAGATTCTATTACATCCTTTCACCAGCTCAGTGAATCTTTCTTGAGCCATTTCATTAGTGCTCATCGGCAGCTACATCTGGTGACTCAACTGCTAAATATCTGGCAGACAAAAAGGGAATCGTTGCGCAGCTTTGTCACCCGTTTCAATACAGAGGCTTTACAAATGGAGGAAAACGATGACAAGGTCATTCTTACAGTCTTCATGGCCGGCTTACGCCCATCGGATTTTCTCTTTTCCCTTTCCAAAATTCCCCCTGTCCACAATGGCCACTTCTCGCCAAAGCCCAGAAATATATGAATGCTGAAGACTCTCTAGTAGCTCTCCAAGACTCCACATCTAAAACCCCACAGTCTAGGAAAAGAGAAAAGAACCTAAGCCCAAGCACTCACAATATACTCACCGACCTTCTCAATATACAGACTAACCCCCACGCTCTGACCGACCAGCTCCTACCCGTTCACTTGGTTGGTTCGATTGGTACACACCTCTCAACTCACCTATGGAGCAAGTCTTGCGCAAAATGCAACGTGACTATAACCTCAAATGGCCCCAACCATCAAAATCCCCATTCACCCGGCGAGACCAATCCAAGTATTGTCGTTTCCATCGTGACCACGACCATACCACTGAAGAATGTGTCAACCTTAAAGACCAGGTTGAGGATTTGATCCGCCAGGGGTGTCTTAACCGATTCACAACAACCCGTCCCCACCAAAGGCCTAGGACCGGCCTCCTAAGACACAATGACCGGCACACTTCTCCTAGGCAGCCTGAACAACCTAGGCGAAATGATAACCGAGCTCAACAACAACCCTAAGCAAAAGGTGGTCCGGCCCCCCCCCATTAGGTGAGATCAGGGTCATTGCCGAAGGGCTCGCGTGTGGCGGACCATCTCGGTCGGCGCAACGAGCTGAGCTCAGAAAAATTAGACAAGGCTCCGATAAGGAAGTGACGACGGTGGATCGACCTTACAAGTAACTCAAGTAATGGTCTAAGCCGATCATCTTTACAGAGGCGGATTACACAAGCGTTTGCTACCCTCACGACGACCCCCTAGTCATTTCTACTCTCTTATCAAACTACAAAATCAGGCGAGAACTTGTCAATAATGGTAGTTCTTCAGACATCATCTTCCTCAACGCCTACCGACAACTCAAGGTCGGGAAAAAAAAGTTGTCACCCTTGCAAACCCCTTTAGTCGGCTTCACCGGGGATTGAGTGACCTCCATAGGCTCCATCGACCTTTCAATCACCATCGGAGAGTATCCACAGCAGTCTACAAAACTCCTTACCTTCCTCGTCGTCGACTGTCCTTCCGCTTACAATATCATACTTGGACACACAGCTCTCAATGCCCTCCAAGCTGTAACATCCACGTACCATTTGGCCATGAAGTTTCCAACTGACCAAGGGGTCAGCACGGTGAGAAGTGAATAGACGGTGGCCAGAGAATGCTATGTAGCCTCGTTAAAGGAGGTCTAGATGAGGGAGACTATGATCATCGAAGGCCTTTATGTTAGAAACGAGGAGGAGCTAATCAGAGGAGAACCAGTGGAGGAATTGGTTGAAGCACCAATTGATTCCATCGACCCAACAAAGATGGCTAAGATTGACAGCCAGCTGTCCTCTCAGGCTAAGGCCGACCTTACAGCTCTCTTAGCTGAGTATAATGATGTCTTTGCTTAGACTCATTCAAACATGCCAGGTATTGACCCTTCTTTTATTACTCATCACCTCAGCATTGAGCCCCAGTTCTGGCCGTTCCGGTAAAAGCAAGGCATTTTTCATCCAAAGCGCAATACTCTCATCGCCGCAGAGGTTGACAAGCTGCTAGTGGCCCAATTCATAAAAAATGTGGACTATCCTAAGTGGTTATCTAACGTGGTCTTGGTTCGCAAAAGTAATGGCAAATGGAGGCTTTGCGTCGACTACTCTGACCTAAACCGAGCTTGCCCCAAAGATAGTTATCCCCTACCCAGGATTGATCTATTGGTCGATGCAATAGCAGGTCATCATATGCTTAGTTTCATGGATGCATTTTCAGGCTATAACCAAATCTTAATGCATGCAGCTGATCAGGAGCACATATCTTTCATTATTGACAGGGGGACTTATCATTACTATGTGATGCCATTCGGTCTGAAAAATACGGGAGCAACTTACCAATGCCTCGTTAACGCCGTTTTCAAAAAATAGATTGGTAAGAACATGGAGGTCTACGTCAATGACATGTTTATCAAAAGCAAATTCTCCTCTGATCATTTAACCGACCTACGGGAGACCTTCCAAACCCTGTGCAAATACAACATGAAGCTAAACCCAAAGAAGTGTGCCTTCGGCGTCGGGTCTGATAAGTTCTTGGGTTTCATAGTCAGTCACAAGGGCATTGAGGCCAATCTAGAAAAGATCAAGGCCTTAATAGAAATGCAATCTCCCCGAACCGTCAAGGAGGTCCAGCGTCTCACTAGCAGAGTCGCCGCCCTCAACTGCTTCATTTCACAGGCGACTGACAAGTGTCTTCCATTCTCAAGATACTCAGGCAGACTTTTGACTGGAACACCGAGTTCGAGGAAGCATTCCAACAACTGAAATAGTGCATGGCCAACCCCCCTCTCCTCTCTCAAGCAATTCCAGGGGAGAACCTTTTTCTCTACTTAGCTGTTTCCAACACCACAGCCAGTGCAACCTTAATCAAGGAAGAAGACTCAGTCCAGAGCCCAATTTACTACATCAGTCGCGCACTTTGAGGGGCAGAACGCAACTATTCTTTATTAGAGAAGATAGATCTAGCTCTGGTCATCGCCTCTACACGCCTCCGACCCTACTTTCAAGCCCACTCCGTAGCCGTTCTCACTGACCAACCTATCAAGAAGGTCATGCAACAACCAGAATCCTCTAGCAGACTTATGCAGTGGTCTGTTGAGCTCAGCCAGTATGACATCTCTTACCGACCCCGCATAGCTATAAAAGGCCAAGCCATCACAGACTTCATCCTAGAATTCACAAATGTCGACCCTCTTGGACCTCCCCCTCCAGTCAACACAACCCCTGAGAAAGATAACTCTCATTCCTGGATTCTTAACATTGACGACTCATCTAGAAAAAAGGTTAGTGGAATTGGGCTAATCCTCACCACCCCATAAAGGGAAGATCTCAAATGTGCCCCCGTTTCCAATTCGCAGCCAGCAATAATAAGGTAGAGTACGAAGCTCTGATAGCTGGTCTCAAGTTAGCCAAAGACAGCAAGGAGGATCGCATTCAAGTATTTAGTGATTCTCAACTGGTTGTTGGGCAGTTAAACGGGGATTTCGACGCAAAAGAGGCCAAAATGAAATCTTATAGAGACGTCAACCTGCCCCTCACACGTTTTTTCAATAGCTTCCACATCACACACATCCCACGATCAGAAAATTCCCAAGCCGACGAAATGGCCCAATTAGCTTCGGTAGGCTAGTCAGGCCATGATCGCGAGGTCAAAATAGACTACTTAGCATACCCGATAATCTCACCAGACCCACAAGGAATCCACCTCCTTCTGAACGAGCACATCCCCTAGGTATAAGACATTATCTAATTCCTTAAGCAAGGGGCACTACTAGGAGATAAAATGGAGGCAGATAAGGTCCGAGCTCAGTCGACCAACTACATCATCATTGAAGGCATCTTGTACAAGCGAGGGTTCTCTCGGCTATACTAAGGTGTTTAAATACTACCCAGGCCACTTATGTTATGAGGGAAATACATGAAGAGGTTTGTGGCAACCATTCTGGGGGACAGTCTTTAGCTTATAAAATCCTTCGCATGGGTTACTTTTGGCCCACGCTCAACCAAGACGCCATTGAATTTGTAGTTAAATGTGACAAATGCCAATGCTTCGCCAACATCCCTCACGCCCCTCCAATAAAGCTGATCACGCTCTGCAGTCCTTATCCTTTCGCCAAGTGGGGAATCAATCTCGTAGGCCCCTTGCCGATCGAGAGAGGCCAAGTAAAGTTTGTCGTGGTTGCCATCGATTACTTCACTAAGTGGATAGAAGCAGAGCCCCTCGCCAAAATTACCGAGCGGAATACCATCAGGTTCATTTGGCAGTCTATTGTGTGCTGCTTTGAGATCCCTCAAGCCATTGCCTCCGACAATGGCAAACAATTCGACAACGACAAATTTAGATAATTTTGCGAAGAGCTCAACATTTTGACCTGTTTTTCTTCCCCTGGCCATCCCAAAGCTAATGTCCAGGTGGAAATCACCAACCACTCTTTGTTGAAAATTGTTAAGACCAAGCTCGCGGCCGCCAAGGGACTTTAGGCAAAAGAGTTGTCAAACGTACTCTGGGTTTATCAGACGACAGCCAGAACTCCCACTAGGGAGACCCCTTCTCATTTAACATATGGCGCCGAGGCAATCATCCCCGTGGAAGTTCACCTACTAACCCCCGGGATCATCCATCCCAATCTTTAACTAAACGAAGAACTTCAGAAAGTCGACTTGGACCTCATTGATGAACTGTGAGAAACAGTTGCCGTCCGACTGGCTTCATACCAGCAGAAAGTAAGGCAACACTATAATCGCAGAGTCTGACCTGGGGAATTCGTAGTGGCAGACCTAGTCCTATGAGAAGCCACTCTTACCACCAAAAACCCGACTGAAGGGAAGCTAGCAGCTAAGTAGGAAGGGCCTTACATTGTCAAATCCAGGTCGCGTCTAGGCACTTATCGTTTACAAGATATGGAAGTCAGAGACTTCCCTTACCTATGGAATGCTGAGCACTTGAAGCAGTATTTTCAATAAAACGGAGTCTTTCCCTATTGTTTTATTCATTTTACGGTTCGGTCCACTTGTTCATTTTTGTCATTTCAATACAATGTATACGCTTATAGTGGCACGACTGCATATCAATGACAAATATGTTCCCTCTCCGTTATTTGTGTTGTACAATTTGTGTAGCGATACGCTGCATTGAACTTAAAAACGCTCGGCTAGCTCAGCCAGACTGAACCGTCCAAGCCTTAGCTAGACTGAGTATGAAAAGCTCAACTAGATTGAGTCAAGCAAGCCTCAGCCAGGCTGAGCATCACAGGCCTTAGCCAAACTGAGTCAAGCAGGCCTCGGCCAGGCTGAGCATCACAAGCCTCAGCTAGACTGAGCATCACAGGCCTCAGCCAGACTAAGCATCACAAGCCTCAGCCAAACTGAGCATGAAGAGCTCAGCCAAACCAAGCATGAAGAGCTTAGCCAAATCGAGCCCTCCAAGCCTCAGCCTGACTGAGCCAAAAGAGCTCAGCTAGATTGAGTAAAACAAGCCTCAGCTAGACAGAGCCGAAAGAGCTCATCTAGACTGAGTCCTATAAGCCTCAGCCAAACTGAGCCTAAAGAGCTCAGCCAGACTGAGTCCAACAATCCTCAACCAAACTGAGTCTAACACGTCTTCCAGTTAACGTATGATATACAACAATAATCATATGTTTATTTAGACAGTTTTCAAACTCACAAATCTAGTTTTTATATAATCACATAATTATTTTTACAGTCCCCAAAATTCTATCTTTGTTCTTTCTTTCAAATAAAATAACATGCACAAGGCCATCTCATCTTTACAAAAGGCAAAACAGAAACATCAACAGTTTATTCTTCTACCAACTAGAACAACAGTCTTTGTAATTTAACACAAACTTCTTACAAACTCTAAAATTCTTTACACAAGCAAGTTCAATGTTTACAAAAGCAAATTAAAGCAAACCAAAGCACGTAAAAACTATTGGTAGCAAAACTAAGTCTTCAATCCGCTACACCTCCATCTCCTTCATCCCCACTAGATGTTAGATCTTCTTCCTCAATACCCTCATCCAGGGGGGTTTGAGCGATGTTTCATTCTCCTGGCTTTAGGAGGGTGACGTTGATGTCAAGGAAGATCTTTGCCGCCCTCCGCTGGCAACTCACCCACTCACTATCCAAGTATGTGCTCATCTCATACTTATAATAGTCCGACTGCGGAAAACTCTGGATTATTTCTCCTTTGGTCTGCCCCTCCACCAGTTTGACAATAGCTACGGTTGACGGACCAGCACTACCTTCCCCCTCCTTAGCCAAGCTCCTTACCACGGCTGCGTCGACTGCCATTTGAAACTCAAGTGATCGCTTAAACTGTTCCATCACAGTGGTGTACAGATTTTGATAAGCAGCCCTCTCAGACGCCATCGTCCTGGCTAACTTTACTATCTTGGCCCTTTCTTCTTCTAAGGCCTTCGCCAACTCTGCTACTTATGCATCCACCTCTTCATTCTCCTTCAGAGATGATTCACATAGTTCTTTATTGTTGACTAGTGCTTCTTCCAATCTCTCTTTTGCGGTATCACAAGCCGCTTGGATTTCTTGGGCTCGTCTCTGCTCCGCAACCAACTCCATTGGCTTCTCACCCAGCTGCGCCCTAGCCTCTGCCAACTGCACCTTGGTTTCCTCATCTCCTACCTTGGCGCGTTCTGCTATGAAGCCCTAAACTACTGCCAACACCTCTATCTTTTTAGCATTTTGCGCATGCTTTAACCCTTGGTAGTAAGCATTTCATGCCGCTTTTCGCCAGCATGCACACTCTACGTTCGTCCTCCCTAGCTCTGCTTGGGTTTTCTCCAACTAAGCTTTGAGTGGGGCCACCTCCATTTTTGCTTCCACACCTTTGCCCACCAACGTCGTTGCCAGTGTTAGCGATTCCATTTAGGCAGAACAGAATGCTCTCATCAAGTCAGCCTTCCCAAACCTGGAGACATCCCTGACTGTTGCATCCTCTATAGTTCCCAGCAAGTGTTTTGCTGCTAGTCTATTTCTCTCCCTGCCCCTCTCCGTCCCTACCACCTTCACCATCTCTGCAATTGGGGGCTCAGACTCTTCCCAACGACCATCCCTAGCTTGGGCCCCACTTCCACCTCGTCGCTCACCACCGCCGCCACTTTCTTACTCTTCTTTCGAGCGGCTCCTCTCTCTCCACCCTGAGTCATCCCCTTTCTTTTCTTCCTCAACACCTTCCCCATCTCCGCTCTACTCTTCTCCTTCAATGGGTCCACTGGCGCTTTCAGTGGCTCAAAAGTACTTACGTCTTTGCCTGCCAATGGCTTGGGCCTTGGGCATGCCACCCTCTCTACCACCACTTTTGGTGCTGGTCTCAACTCATTTTCTTTGTATTTTTCTACCATCACCAGGATCCATCTATCCTCTGCCTCCTAGAGTTTTCTTATCACCTCCATCTCCTCAGGCGTAGGGTCTCCTTCCACAGGCTCTGGCCCCAAGCCCAGAGCAAATAGAGCAGAGGGCTTCACTAGTTTATCCCACTCCAACTCCTCTTTTTCCCTTCAACTCCTCTTTTTCCCTTCAACGCCTCACCTGCTTTTCCTTGCCCTCTGCCATAGCATCCAACTTTGGCTCCAGCAACTTGGTGGGGACTTTTCACATTGTCCAAGCCCCCCTCCCCCTCTTCTCTAATACGAAAAACCACTTCGTTTGCCACTCTTTGACTAACAAAGGTAACCCTGCAGCCAACCCTCTATCTGCCACTACTTACAGGGTTACCTACATCTGCTGCTGACCGGACACCTTGTAACAAGAGAAAAACTCATTCACCAACATCATTCCCTTGTCAGTAGCCCGCTACCAGGAGACCACGCACACTATCAGAATCTTCCATGCGTTGAGCATCAACTGGCCAGGCGCCACCTCTAGCCGATTTCGCACATCGACGCCGATTTGGGAAATTGACAACCTCAAACCCTCGTGGAGCACCTCTTCATACAAAGTAAACTCCCAGGGCCTCACAGCCGACGCTCTCTCTGTTGCCAATGGCAATCTCAACTTCACATTTGCTGGGATCTAATATTTAATACGCAGCCCCTCCAGATCCCCCGATGTCAGTGTTGACCTATCTGCCTTGGTGTGCCAATGATCGGGGCCATCTGGCTCAGTGGTTAGACAGTCGATATCATCATTGCCGGAACGGGCCGTGGTCGCCTTTCCCTCCTTTCTTTTCACTAACCTCTCCACCCTATACTTCTCTACTTACGCAATCCCGTCATCCTCACCCAAGGCATCTAGCGTCAGGGCTGGGGCTCTCTCTTATGCCATCTCCCTCACATTTTTGTAAATCACCTTGGACGCGGGGAGTAAGAAGTTTAAGATGTGAAACAAGAGACAATTACATGAGATGAACGAGGAAAAGTCTAGTATTTATCGGTTTCTCACAATTCGATACGTAAATCGCACAAGACCAAATGTCCAAGGTTTGCCTGTGTTCCAAGGATCGTAATGAAACTTCGCCAGTTTAAAACTTACCAACCAAGTTAAAACCCCTTTTTTGAAACAAAACCCTTTCACTTTCATCAACGGTACAACATCTTAATCAATGGCAGATAACCCCACGCGCATAGACTCACTTCGCCACCACCATTAAATATCTTTCCCTTCTCGTCTTTTTTACTACACATCATCACATGCTTTTCTACCCCTCGAGCCTCGTGCCCATCAAATGCCCCATCAATGCCACCTTCGACGGTCGGTCGTTCCTCACGCCCGGTCACCCTCCCTGTCGGCCATCCTGACGGTCAACTACCCTTGTCAGTTGGTTACCTCGTTAGTCGGCCACTGCCACGGTTGTCTGCTCTTACAGTCGGCCATCCCGCCAATCGACCACCCTCGTTGGTCGACCACCTTCACAGTTGATCACCTTCGCTGTCGGCCACCTTGTTGGTCGGTCACCTACACAATCAGTCGTCCCGACGGTGGACCACCCTCGTCGGTCGATCATTTTGTTGGTCAACCACCCTTGTTGATCAACCAACCCCATAATCCACTTCCTTCACAGTCAATCACCCTCGTAGTCGGCCACCTTGTTAGTCGGTCACCTACACGGTGAACCGTCCTGACGGTGGACCATCCTCGTCGATCGATCATTTTGTTGGTCAACCAGCCTTATCGGTCAACCACCCTCACAATTGGCCACCTTCACGGTCGATCACCCTCGCAGTCGGCCACCTTGTTGGTCGGTCACCTATACGGTCGATTGTCCCGACAGTGGACCACCCTTGTCGATCGGTCATTTTGTTGGTCAACCACTCTTGTCGGTCGACCACCCTCACGATCGACCACCTTCACGGTCGATCACCCTCGCGGTCGCCCACCTTGTTGATCGGTTACCTACAAGGTCGGTCGTCCCGATAGTGGACCACCCTCGTCGGTCGATCATTTGTTGGTCAACCACCCCTGTCAGTCGACCACCCTCATGATCAGCCACCTTCATGGTCGATCACCCTCACGGTCGGCCACTTTGTTGGTCGGTCACCTACACTGTCGGCTGTCTCGACAGTGGACCACCCTCGTCGGCCGGTTATTTTGTTGGTCAACCACCTTATTAGTCTGCCACCTTTACGGTCGGGCACCCTCACGATTGGCCACGACGCCGACTTCCCTCCCCTTCAGAAACGGAACTTACCCGCCCACCCTCTATAACATTTTTCGCCTTGGGAGACTACCCCCACTTTTCATATTCCTTTCGTTGGACTGAAGCTGCACTCAAGAATGAGAGACCACTGATGCGCACGACCCAAGAGGGCCTAGCCCACGGCGTAAGGTTTAGCTCACGGCCCAAATAGACTCAATCCACCATAACCTAAGCCTTCCTAGCAGTCGCACGATTAAAGCTCAGTAGCTTTAAGAAGCTAATGCTGGGCCAAGACCAATAGCATTCAGACACCTGTCAGGCAGGAATTAGCTTCATAAGTAGACAAAGATCTTGCAAAGTTATTACACTCACACATCAGCCACTAAATGAGGCCATCACAGCATTAAATACAGCAAGACCCCTCACACCGGAGTATGCAAAATCACCATAGACGATGGCAACTGGGCTATAGACTTTCGGCCAACAAGACAGCTTGAAATGGACAAGGAAATGATGGGCAAGAGATATATGGAAGCTTTCGAGGTACGTTTGGGGGGATATATGGTATTCTTTCTCTTCTTCTTCTACGCTCTCTAACTAACCACTATCTATCACTATTTCTCTACCCTAACCCAACTTGATCGTCGAAATGTCTACGGGGGACTACTCTCCTACAGATCTTTTTGCAGGCACGCGTTGAGGATTTGACAACCAGCAGACCCGTTGAAGGCACAGACCAATCCGACCCATTCACCATTGACCATATTGCATTATCAATCTTTATAATAAGATATGTGTATATATAGGCTATAAACAAAAAGCCTAAAAACTAATAATATTAAACTATGAATACCAAAAATAAAATCTTACTAAAATTATAGTGATCAATGGTGTAAATTACCTTATATTATACCATAATTTATTATTATTATTTTTTTGTTTGAAACATATTCTCAAAATCTTTTTTGGTTGAGTTTCAAAGTATAATTTAATGGCAAAAATAAAAAACACTTCTTATTATTTTCATATGTTTTTTTTTTAAGGTAGAAATAATTTTTAACAATTAAAAAAAATAGAATTTACTTTTAAATTTTTTTATAAATTAGAATAATTTTTAACAATTATTATTTTTTTTTTTTTGGAGATAATTTGTTCATGGGTCTCTCAATTGGGCTAAAAAACAAAGTCTGGGTTTCAGGGGGCCTATATTGGGAGCGTCTATGACCACCCGAGAACCTTTCCCGCGTTTTTTCCCCCTCAATTCAAACTTCAAAAATCACAAGCATGCTCTGTTCTCCTTTATATCTTTTACTATCTTTTAAGGGAAAAGAATTCAAACACTGATCTGTTTTCTGCGATTTTTATTCGAGAGAGAGAGAGAGGGAGGGCGGTTTATTTACAATAACATAATTTTAAAAAGCGTTAAAAAATCACAACTGAAATTAATTCTCATTCTGCAGTGATTGATTTCTTGCAATGGAAATTCAGGCCACCCGGTTTCCAGGTACCTTTCTATTTTTATTTTTTTCAATAATTTTTTCTCAATTTAATCTTCTTGTTCTCACACATATATATACATAGATTTAGAAATATATCTGAATTTTTCAATGTACTGCACAAAACCCAGGAAAATCTCAGCCCTCGAAGGCGAAAACTAACCCAAAAGCAATCCAAGCACCGAAACAAAACACCAAAGAACAACCCATTCACAGGTAAAACATACCCATAATACCCAATTACTCTAATTATTATATCTCTACATTGCATGTTTCTAAATCCTCTGTTCTACAGGCAAAGGCGAGTCTTCGGCACCACTGGAAACCCTAATGTTCCCCCAAAGACAGTGGCCGAGAAGCCCGATTTCAAAAAACCTTCAATCCTAGTCTCCCGAAAACAACCCAATCTAACCCAAACCTCTCTCAACACCAAATCCCCTGAAAAAAACAGAGCAATGTTGAAGAAGAAAGAGAAGAGTGTGTGTTTTCAAGAACAAATTGGGAAAATTGCCGCTGTAGGTGTGGCGGGGGGAGGTGTTTCGAGTCCTCGGACTCCGATGGCGGGTTTGGCTCCGGTGGCTAAGGGTGGAGTTTCCGGTACACCGTACCAGAGTGCAGAGAGGTGTAGCAAGTGTAGGTTTGATAGGATGGAGAGTTCGGCTTACTGGATTAGTCAGATCAGATTGGCCGAGTCGGTTGGGAAACATTTTGTTTCGGCTGCTTTCTTTAGGCTTGCTCTTGAATCAAAGGCAGAGGTTAGAACTCTTCCACTTTCTTTACTCATTTCTCTATTTAAAATAAAAAAAAGTTTTATTAAAGTGAAAGTCCTTGGATAGAAAAGTTCACAAGATTTGAAACTTTGACATTAAATTTAAGAAAAAAAGTTCTTACTAGTTGAGCAACATATATTGTGATATTAGGAAGCGTTTGGTAGAATTTTAAAATTGTGATTTGAGAATAAAGTTATATTTTAAGCTTATGAGCTTTGAAATTTTAATTTAAGTGTGAAAAATTTGTTTGGTTATAAGTTTTGAATTGAATGATGTAACATATGATATTTAATTTAAAAATTTATAATTCATAACCAAATAGACAACCCAAAATTTTATTCAAAAATCATAAAAAAAAATTTAAAAAAATCTAAAAATATTTTTTATTTAAAATATAAAAATAACATGTGCAAAAAGAAAAAAATTTGCTCCGGACGTTCAGGAGATAACCGGGTAGACGTGTTTTGAAAAATGAGTGAAATTAATTTTTTGAAAGTACTAACTAAACACAACATTCAAAGCAAGGGATGGAATTAAGATTCCAGAGCTCTACCAAACAAAGCTTTAATTTTTTGGATAAACTATCAATAGGTACTAATAGGCCTTGTTTGGGAAGACTAAATAAGTGTACTTTTTGTCCTTTTTGACTAAAAAAATGAGGTTGAAAATATGGATGTTTGGGTTAACTTTTTGACTTTTTATGGAAAAATGTGTAATAAAAAATTGTAAAAATTAGTTTTTAGAGGAAAATTTGAATTGGGAGTTGTGCAGCCGTAATTGTTGACTTTTGGTGAATAGTATTAACTTTTTAACTTTTTGAGTAACTTTTTGGCTTTTTGGATTATTTGGGATATCCTAAACTTAGCCTTAATTCCCATCAAATCTTATTGAAAATAATTCTTGATAAAATTGTCGCTAAAAATAATTTTTTTGTGACAATTTTTTGTATATGTCGCTAAAAATTGACAATTAGTAACTTTTTTGTCATGATTTTTATAAATATTGCTAAAACTTATAATTAGCGACTTTTTTTATGACATTTTTTTCATAGGACTTATTAGACAATAAATCCACTTATTAGGACCTATACGTAAGTATTTCTAATTTTTTTATCATTTATTTTTACTCTATTGAATTGTATACACATTGCGTATGCCAATGGAAGTAAGAAATGAAGTGCACAAAATGGTATTAAAGAACTGGACATTTTAACCCATCAAATTTGTAAGTTGTCACTTGAATACATGTAGTGGTTTTGTGGATGATGATATTCACACTTTCTAATCTTTGGGCCCTTGTTTTATAGCCAACTAGCAGCCTTGGCATTGAGCTGAAGAGGTACATGGCAGGGCACCAGAGCTTATCCACAGATACTGAGTGGCTTCATGTCTCTGTTAGCTATGGTTTGATTCTGCACCCGAAAGATGATGCTAATGGTGGTACCACTCTTGAAGATCAACCACATAATCACTTGAAGGAACAATCGACCGAGCAATGTGAAATTTAAACAAACAACACATTTGTGAGAATGGTTCAGAAATTAATGTATGGGTACCTTTTGCAAAGGATTACAATGTGAAATGCTTTTGTGGCGTCTTTGATAGTGATGCAGTGTAGATTGACAGAGTTTTTTTGATCAATGTACATTGACAGAAAGTTAATTGGTTAGAGAAGTTTGACTATTTGATGGCAAGACGATAATTTTGTTAATTTTTTAAAAGTCGTTAGAACATGGTCAAAACACCCTTGATCACTAATTCAATCAGTAGCACATTAATTTCATGTTGAAATAAAAAATAGAAAACATTTTTATGACAAATATTTTTGTTTTCTGTCAAAACAAATAAACTTGCTGACTCCGATCACAATTGCATATCCTGAAATTTACTCAAGCCGGATTGACTTGGTTCAAGGAACGAGGACTCGGTGCAAAATGTAAATGCAAAATCAGACAGGCAAATTGACTCGTAAATGCAAAATGTTTTGAAAATTATGTGTAAGTCCAGTGTTTTGAAAATTAGGAGTCGTTGATAAGAAGAAAACCAAAAAGCCCAGACAAACCTTTTGTATCTTGATAATGACCTTTCAATCTTCAGATTCATCTGAAAAAACCACTGGAGAGAATATATATATGGAAAATTCTAATATACATTTTTAGTTATGTCATTTTTTTCTTTAGTTATAATTAATTAAGTTTTTGTTATGATATTATTTTAGTTATGACTCCTGAGATATTTAAATATGTCTCATATTGTGTTTAATTATAATTTTTTTTTTTTTTTTTTAGTTACGACTCAGAAAGTATAAAGTTATACAATTTTTTTTGCTCCAAGCTTTCTAGTTATGGCTGAATTTTGTTTTCAACTTTTGTGTGTGGAAAAGTATCTCCAATCCACTATCAGATGCTTTATCAAATTTGAATTTGATGAAAAGCGTCTCATTTTGGCGCTCCAACCCTTTCACCAGATTCATATCAAATAGAAGGAAAATCAAAATTTTCGTCAAATAAAGGGAGTCTTTCATCCACCTAAGAGCAACTTTGACAGCTTTTTTGTTCAGGTCTGGACGACCTCTAGGACATTTGCCTGGACGTCCTACCAAACAACCAAAGATGTAAAAAAATCTGATGAAAATTCTAATTTTAGCATTGGAGTGAACAATATCAAATCAAATTTTTTTATCAATTTTTTACTTAAATTTGATGAAATTTTTTATTCAACGTTCTAGAGTATTATTAGCTTTATCTAATTAATTTTACATAATAATATATCTAAACTTTCCTCTTGTCCATAATATAGATTATAGGGTGCTGTCCGGAATCATTGGACCCACCACGGATTCCGTTTTGATAATCTAAAATATTCATTTAGTAGGATCTTTTGTGTACATCATTCACACAGAAAATTAAGTCAATCCGATAGTTATAACCTATTCAATTTATGACATTTGTATCAAAAAAATTTTTTTTAAAAATGTGTTTTAAAAAATAGATTATTCATTTTTTTGGTGATAAATATGATAAATTAAATAGGCTATGATTATAAGATCGACCTAATTTTTTGTGTGTAGATAATACACTTAAATTTTTTTATAAAATAAACGATTCAAATTATTAAAATAGGAATCATGATAAGTTTCACGGGCCTAAATATCACCCCTGGTCCAGATTATGCATACGAGGGAATCCAACTCCATAATAATAATCTCAAAGTAATCTGGCCTATTTGATTGTGTTTTTGCTTTTATTTTTAAAATCACAAAAAAAAAAAAAACTTGTTTGACAAATTGTTTCTAAAAAAATATATATATTTTTTTTAAAACAATCACTTTTTGAAAGACACTAAAATGTTTTAAAAAAAAAAAAAAATCTCATGGAAATGAAAAATAAATATTAAAATTAGGGTAAATTATATAAATAGTCCCGGTAGTTTACACGATATGACAATTTGCTCCTCTCAATTTTGCCCTTTAATTTAGCAAATTGTGTCATTTTAGTCCAATAAATAATTGTTGTTAAGTTTGGTGGACGAAAAGTCAAACTATGTATCAATTTGGTCCCTGTAGTTTACATAATGTGTCAATTTGGTCCCTGTCAAAATCAGACAAATTAAAACAGTTAGGACCAAATTGACACATTGTGTAAACTACAGGAACCAAATTGACACATTTGGGTATTTTGGCAAGATGGTTAAAAGTTGACTTTTGACTTTTAACCAAGCTTTTGACTTTAGAAAAGTGATTTGAGAAGTTGGTAAAAAGTTATTTTTAAATTTTTTTATTAATATTTTCTTATGATGTCACATCACAATAAAATAACTAAATCCCAATACTGGACTGGTTATTGGGATCTATTAATGCTGTAAATGCACCAATAGATGATGCTCTCAAAGACTCCAATGACAATGCCATGCCACAAAATGAACAACCTCAATACTAGATTGATTATTTGGCGATGGAACAAGAAACGCGTTCAATGGGAACAACAAATGACTAATCAATTCAATGCATTGGGTAATCGGTTCGATGCATTTGCTGTCGCTCAGAACTCACTAATTCAACAATTTAGTGAGTTTCGTCTGGACACTGAAAGACGTGATGAAGTGACAAGCAATCGCATTGATCAGATTGACCATCGAGTCAGTCAGGTCTACCATCACTACTTCCCTCCACCTCCATCACCACCTGACAATGACGCTTGACTTGTTTAAATGATTGACGCATGTTGTGATTTTTAGTTGTGTCACAAATGTACTAGTACTTTTTGTTCTTATTTGTTTGTTTGTTTGTTTCTTCATTTTTTTTTTTTTAAATGTTTTGGTTCATGGATGTAAGTACCATTTGTTTTTGTAATTTTTTTGTTTTCTTTATTTTTATTTTTATTTTTATTTTTTGTTTTGGTATAATTTACTATTGTGTGTGTGTGTGTTTTTTTTTTTAAATGATGCACGTATCTGTTTATATATATTTTTTTCTTTTTTTAATTACTACCCATTGGCCTATGAAGCATGGTGTAAGAGTATCATCTTCAAAGTTGTATGCTGTATTGGTGCAACTGCAATTGTTTTTTTATTTATAAAATGTCAAATATAAATGTTATTTTGTTGGACCGATAACAAAAGAATAAAAAGAAAGAAAAAACAGTTCTAATTAAATTTTGATAGTGTTATAATACATTATTAAAGATGAGTTAAAAAGGATTGTTACCAAATTTTAAATTTGATATGAAAGATAACATACTTTTGGTATTTTCTATAAAAAGTATAATTAATCCACCGTTACCAACTTTCAAGAATTGACAAAAGTACATAAATTGAAGAACCACAAATTTTTTTTTTAAATGTTCTTTCTAGGTCAAAATGCTAATTGGATAACACTTTAAGAGTGTAAAGTGTAATTTATCTTTTAAAAAAATTAAGTCGAAAAATAGAATTAAAATAGATTGATGTTGTTGATCTATACATTTTTTACACGTATGTAACCATTATGATTCCTTAACTTCATATTTATAAAAGTTCTATTTTATTTGTCCTAATTTGAAAAGAAAAAGGTTCAAGAATTCCTTACTTTTTTAAAAAAAATTTATACTATTATTTAAAATTAATCTCAAAATTATTATTATTATTTTTTTTTTGACAATAGTACTACATTTACACAATCTCAACAGTCATAACTAAACTCTTTTTAAAATTTAATTCAAAAAATAAGTTGGCACAGCATTTGATACTACGTAACCTTTGCGAACCCTTCAATAGGACCATTATGCATTCATTTTAAATCTTCCGAATAAGCCACTTTTTTTTTTATATATATACAACAAAAATATGTCTATAGTCATTTTTTTTTCCCCTAAATTATGGTTGAATTTTTATTCCTATCCGGGATAGATGAATTTAAAATCGTTTTTTTTGTTTTTGTTTTTGTTTTACTGAAAGGTAAAATTAATCCACCGTTACCAACTTTCAAGAATTGACAAAAGTATTTAAATAATATCCTATATTTTTTTATTTTTTAAAAAAAAAATATTCTTTATAGGTCAAAATTAAAATTGAATAACACTTTGAGAGTATAAACTGTTATTTATCTTTAAAAAAAAATTAAGTCGAAAAATAGAATTAAAATAGATTGATGTTATGGATATGTACATTTTTTACATGTATGTAACCATTATGATTCCTCAATTTCGTATTTATAAAAGTTCCATTTTATTTGTCCTAATTTGAAAAGAAAAAAATTCAAACAAAATTTTTTTTTAATTTATACTATTATTTAAAATTAATCTCAAATTTAATTATTTTTTTTTACAATAGTATTACATTCATACAATTTCTGTAGAGATGTTTTTTTTCTTGAAATGTGTGCAAATTTAAGTAGTTCTTATAAAATAGGACCAAAAAAAAATTCACACCAATTTAATTCCGGAAAATATGACCGAAATAATTTGAACACATAACTATTTGAACCACGCCACAATCGGAGACAAATATAATCACAATATTATTGTGCTATAATGAGAAGTGACACACAACAAATGGAGAATTTAATTTTTTTTTTAAAACACTTTTAAAGAGTACGGTTCAAACTACAATTGCGTTTTACACATTATAAATAAAAAGACAAATGTAATAATACATACAATACTACCAAATTCACATTATTTTTTCACATCACAAATCTATCCATGGCCAACATGATTTTCCCACATAGCAGTAGCAATTGCATCCCTCAAGTTTGATTGGTTCGTCAACCCATGTTGTGACATGTCAACATAGTCAGGTTAGCCTCCAACAAACTCGTCTGCTGCCGCTTCTGCCGCCATTTCATTATCAGCTTTCATGAATAATGAGTCCATAGCTGCATGCAAACGGATCCAATTGTGCACTACAGAACATGCAATCACGGGGGGTCCTTGTCGTGTGGACTTATAATTTGGCATGGACCGCAATATTGGAAAGCGCTTCTTCAAAACACCAAATGTTCTTTGTATGACATTGTGTAACGACAAATGTCAATGGCTAAATAATTCCTAGGGTCCAGAATAATGACGGCTATGAAACTCTTGCAAGTGATAGCGTTGGGAACGAAATGAGACAAGAAATCCAGGCATGTTCATGAAACCGCATCCATCAAATAATACTTGCCTACATGTAAATAATGTTTATAATGCTCTATCAAATATATGTACACAAATATCAACATTTAAGAAAGTACAGTATGTTATTTGGTAACACTTACCATGCGGTGGGTGTGGGAAATATAGATCAGCTCTTGTAATTGAGTTAACTAAAATTGCGTTGTCGTGGGCGCTTCCTTCCCATCCAGAATTGATAAATGTGAACAACAAGTTGAAGTCGCAAGCTGCGAGTACATTTTGCGAAACTATGGCTTTGCGATCACAGAATGTATTTTGTCTTGAGGCAGGGACCCACGCATCCACCAATGTGCCATCGACAGCTCCGATACAATCCTATTTGAAATATATTAATTTGACATTAAACGCGAAACAAACCTAGATATTATTTTGAAAACATAACAAAAAAATTCCTTCATTACTGTTATTGCAAATTTACAAGACAAACATATAGTAACACCTTGAACCAGGGAAAAAGCCTCCTATCATTTAAATTTTTTGCCAGTATCTCGTCTTGGTTACGTAGTTTGATAACCGTTGATACAAGCTTACACAATGCCCGCATAATGATTTTGATGTGCCGACAAATAGTTTTAGTGGACTGTTGAAATCTATCGGTCAGTAGTCTATGCCGGTCATTTTGTGCGAATGTGTATAAAAAAAATGCCAAGCGATTCCTCGACACTGATATGTATATGTTTAGTTTTGACACAGCCATTTTGAAGTAAGGTGTCTTTCAATAAAATAATGTTTGGGCATCCATTCGCATGATGGCCATCATTGTTTCAAGATGGCCATTTAATAAACTGAATATGTAACCATCACCTTTGAATGGACAAGTTCGATACGGTCGTCTGCTAGTTGACGCATTCATATGTTTATTCATAAAAGCAATCATCAAAAAGTCCATAAAATATTCAATAACCTCATCCTCCTCTAATGAGCCTACCATTGCATTGTTTTCTGAGTCGGATGACATATTGTTTCGGTTACACGACAATAAAAGCAGAATTATAACAAATAATTAACAACATGATAACTGTTACCATTATTGGTGAAACTGAAATTAACCACTGTGTACAATTTGTTGACCTTAATCATTTATCGAACTAAATGGAAATATGCATGCGAAGAAAAAACATATTAATATTTACTTTTCTTGTCATATATACTAATGCATATTGTATGTTGTGTGTAAAATTGAAAGTTGAAGTAAAAAAAAGGAAACAGACATAAATGAACGCAGAAGAATAAAATCACATCTAAATATAAAACAAAAACAGTGTCACAAAAAATATAAAAATAAACATACAAAGACGGATAAAAAACAGCATGTCATCAGGTGCCAAAAAATAAAAAATAAAAAATAAAACAGAAATCATTAAATCATGTTGCACAATCACAAAGAGAACCGCAAACTCTATTAAGCCACAACTTCTCCCTTGACTACAAAGCTAGGGTCATAGCTAGGCGCATATGCGCTAGAGAACGCATAAAAAACCTCTGTCATTCCTTATCTTTGAATAGTGTCAGTGCCCTAATGTACTGGACCGGTGGTATATTCCCAAACTCTAGCAGGGCATCTTGACATACATCAAGGGAATAGTCATCACCACCTGTACTTACGGCCTCCGTGTCTGTTGATCGTGCATAGGATTGTTCTGTTTTTGCATGTACGTAGGTAGTGAAAGCTGCACAGACATCATCAAAGCCACTTGACCGTGACTTTTTAGAATGATCACTATCAGTCTGGTTATTTGTAGGGCCCCTCTTCTGACGTTTGCCCTTAGATGGCTCCATGTACTCATCGCCGATTGAGTTAACAGCTATGGCTTCAGCTACATTACTCCCACCAGCTCCAGGCAACCAAAATTTGTTAAGCATTTCATCTCTTCATCGAAGTCAGGGGCTCCTTGTGTGGATGCACGAGCCAAGGCCCTTGTGGCATAACAGTTTTCAACAATTTCGGTCATTTCATGAAAATACTCAAATCCTTTCGTCTTGAATTTCTTTACATTTTTTGTTGCCTACCTCCAATTGAAATTTTGTATATAAGCGTATTGTACATGTCATAAAATTTTACAAAAAAATTTGAAAAGGGTACAAGTTAATTCAATACCTTATCCCAAAAATCATCAGGTGCAATAACCGTTCCTACAACGGGCCCAGACCGGTCTGTGCCTGAAGTCGCTTGAAAGTTTGGTAATCAGCTTTTAGTCACTGATATTTTTGTCTAACCTGTTTTGGTGTGTATCGGAACCCATACAGATTTTGCAACTCAGTTGCAAAATGGTTCCAATGCTTAACTGTCCACACAGTACTACAGCCTTTTGTTTGGTTTTTTTGTACCTCTTCTCTCAACATGTTTATTAGTTTCATTTCAATTCTAGAGCTCCATATTCTTATGTCCTAATTATCATCTGAATTGTTGCTATCCATCTAACAACACATAATTTATATCTAAACTAAGCTTAAGTGGATATTGAAAAATAACAAGATAAGTCCAAAGTATAATTTATCATATAACTTGAGTTTCCAAAATCAATGCAAGAATCATCTACAATTATGTTTCAGCTCGAATAAAAGATTAATTAATTGAAGTTGTTAAACAGTGTTGGGAAAAATAGATGAACAAGAAAAAGCAGAATATTAATTGCAAATCCATTGTAAAAGAGTGTTTTATATGAAGTAGGGTGAGCAGCGGATATACCGATCCGCCAAAACCGACCGAATCGAACCGAACCGATCCGCCACATTTTGGACGAATGCGTGATGACGAGCAGACAGTTGCGGATTGATTTTCTCCAATCCGCCAATTTGGCGGACGGATGGCAGATTTGAGGTTCATTTGGCCGCAACCGAACCGCCAAACCGCGAGCACTCTTAGTAATTTATAAGATTTTGTGTTTTCAATTTATTTAAATATTTTGTTTGTATTTTCAATTGAAAAAGAGTTCAAATATTCTGTTGAAAAAAAGTTTTCAACTTGAATATATTTTTTGAATTGAAAAAATAAACGTATTATTTATCTATATTTTTTTTGTTTTTAAATCTAACTCTAAAAGTAATAAATAGAAAATATGATATATGCTGATTGGTTTTTGTTTTCAAAAACATATATAAATGTAACAATACAGAGACATACAATCTCTACTATTGCTCTGTTCATGATTTTGGTGGTTTGAATTGTTTTTATATTTTAAGAACCACAGATTGTAATACTTTATGTGGATGAGGCATTCTGTGATTGTAATATGTGGATGAGGCATGCAGTGATTGTGATATTCTAAAGTTTCAAACTTTCTTTCTTTGGATGAGACATGCAGTAATTGTAATACTTTTTTAAGTTATTGACTGTAATATTTTCTTTTCTTTTTTTTTTTTTGAGGAAGTGCACAAGTTGAACTATGTTGAAAATTTATAAAATTTCAAACCGCCAAACCGATTCGCATCCATCCGCCAAACCGCCAATCCGCTCAATCCACATCCACCGGATTGGCGGACGGATGTGGATTGATTTTCTCCAATCCGCCAATCTGGCGGACGGATGACGGATTGGAAGTTCCGTGGCCGCAACCGATCCGCGACCACCCCTAATATGAAGTGTACACAGTACACAATAAGCAGAAGGAGAGCAGAAGAAGAGAAGCAGCAAATGGGTGAGTGGCGGTCGACCCAAATGTAGGAATAGAGAAGTAGCGGTCGACCGGCCGGAAGACCGGGAGGACAACCGGCCGGTTGACCGGGTGGATGACCGGCTCAGCACCATTTGGACAGATTAGAGAACCTATTTCTATTTCTCAGTTATTCCATAACAGATCAATTGAAGAATATATGTACCAAAGCAGTGTAGGAGTAGAATAGTTGTCACCAGTGACGGAGTGGGTAGAATGGGTGGATGTGCGCTTCTTCAGTAGCCGTCTAATTCTAGAATATGCTTCACAAATTTGGCCTGAAACAAATAAATTTGGGATGAATTTCGAGATGAAGTAGGAAATCAGTGAGTTGTATATAGAACTAGTATATATTTTGAAAGAAATTTATGATTTACTTTACTTCTTTGTTGTTGTTGTTGTTTCGTTGCTCGAAGGGTGAATCTTCCACAACGCACAAAGTGAAACTCAGTTGATTTGTGGGAGCTGATGGATGCGAATTTATGAGTGGGAAGGTGGTTCACAGGCATGGTTTAGATTTGAAGGTCACAATTCAGTTCAATGAAAGGAAGACAACCCATAAAGAATCTTTAGCTGTGATCTTCGGCTTTCAATTTCTTTGCACGTAAACCTTTTCAAAAATGGAGAAGACTAAAGAGAGAGAATATGTACGTTTGGAAGCTTTTCAGAAGACCAAAGAGAGATAATTTGTACGTTTCGAAGCTTTTCAGAGTGCAGAAAACGAAATGGCTAAATTTGCCAAACAACAAGTAGAGTTGCATTTTGAATTGTGTGGTGAAATTAAATTTTGAAACCTGTATCCAAATGTGAAACGCAAATAGGAGGGTAAAAATACATTTGGAGAGCACAACCAAACACAGCCTATATTTTTACCTATGTAAATATAAAAAAACATAAATTATATAATTGTAATTTTATATGTGGCTTTTTTGGACTTGTCAGTTTTTTTAGCAAACAAGCTAAGTTGGTAAAAGAGCACATTGTATAGACTTTCCATCCACCAACCTTACCAACTGTTATTTATTTAACTAAAATGACACAATCTGTTAAATTAAGGGACAAAATCGAGTAAATTGAAACAATAAAGACCAAATTAACACATCGTGTAAATTATATAGATTATTTGTATAATTTACCCTTAAAATTATATATGTTTTCAAACTTGTCAATATTTTGTTTTTAATAAATATCAAATTAAAAAACGAAAACACAACCATAGATAGATTAGAACATAAAAAACTTCCTTTTTGGGTGAGGCTAATTGTGTGAAAGCCTTTGCGGTGTCTAAAGCGAATGATTTGGCATGAATTTTTAGGCTTTGCTGATGTTCAGCTAGAAGGGGATTTTCTAAATCTTGTAAGAGCATTTTCAACAAATTACTATTTGGATATTATTTGGCATTTTCTATAAAAGTATATATATATATATATATATGTATTTTTATCATATTATATCTCTATTTTTTTTTACACATTTTTTGTAAAAAATTAAAAAATATATTTATTTAAATCATCTCAAATACTCTCTTAGACTTAAAAGTTACTTTTTTATTTTATTTTTTTATTTTGGCTATACACTTTTTAAATATGTTGTCCAACAAACTCTCTATTAAAGAAAAATGACCATTAGCGACGCTTTGCAACTCTGCAAACGGACAAACGACCATGGGTGCTCAACGGAGGAAAAGGATCACCTGATCCGGAGCACCAAGAAGATTAAAATCACTACTGATCATGAAGATGCAGTCATGGGTGAAACTGTGTCGCTGAAATCCAACAACGGGGATCCCAGCTCTAATCCTCAAAGCCCTAAAATCATGGTGAAGGATAATGAATCTCAAATAGGGGCACTTGCTATTGCTGATAACCAGGCGACTGCTGAGGTTTTTGAAGCCCCAAAATCTTTCAAACAAGCTCTCATGCGTTTGAGATTCAACAAATCTGTGAATGAAAAGAACTTCGATTGCGATGTGGAGTCTTTCTTCTCTGATGAGGATGAACCCAGAATCACGGACATAACTAGAACAGAGGTTGAAGCGATGGAGGAGGAGCAAGATGGCATCTCCAAAGTCACAATCCCATCCAACCTGTGGAGGAAAGTCAGAGAACCATGGAGGAAATGTTTGATTGTAAGTCTTTTGGGGAAAACTATAGGCTATAAGTTGTTTATGGCCAAAGTCACAAAGATCTGGGGTCTTCAAGGCGATTTTGAAGCCCTAGTTATTGGACATGGTTTCTTTATCGTTAAATTTGATATGATGGAAGATTATACTAAGGTATTTACGGGCGGACCATGGATAGCCCTAGACCATTATGTAACTGTTAGAAAATGGCAACAAGACTTTAAATCGGATGAGACGGAGAAGGATACTACAGCAATGTGGGTGAGGTTCCCTAATCTGCCCATAGAATACTATAATGAGAAAGTTCTATTTCACATTGCGAAGGTGTTAGGAACTCCATTAAAGATTGACATCAACACAGCCATGGTTGCAAGAGGTCGATATGCTCGGATCTGCATTGAAATGGACCTCCGAAAGACATTAATCTCCCAAATTGTGATAGGTAAATAGATTTATCATGTTGAATATGAACATTTGCACTTATTCTGCTTTTCCTGTGGCATGGTAGGTCACCAGAGGGATAGTTGCAGTGATGGGATCATGCCGAAGACAACATTACAGGGACTAGCTGTTACTAGGCATGAAAAACATCTACAGGCCTTACCAAACCTTGATCCCAGCCCATCCAAATTTGGGCCATGGATGACAGTTCCCAAGTCTGCTAGAAACCACAAAAGCCCAAACCCAAGAAAAGAGAAGACTCAACAAAGGAATAGGTTTGAAGCATTACAAGATGGGGGAGAATATCCCAAAGGCAACAAAGCCCAAGTGGGGAATGACATGGGCCGAAGAGGGAAAGCCCAAATGGAATGGGGATTCAAATACAGATCACAACCATATGAGAAGAAGAATGAGTCCAACCATTGCTATGACTAAAGCTAAAAAGCTAGAAGAGATTAGACTGGGGAAGAAAAAGGATACTGACATGGAGATTACAAATCAAGCGGCAAAGCTGGGGATAGGTGAGACTTCAATCTCTCAGAACTTTTCAGAGCAAACATCAGTTCCCTTGCAAGTAGTAGAGGGCAACCAAGCTCCCAATCTGATCACAGGCCTATTACCCCCATCCCATTTCAATCAAGCTGTAGTGCACACTACTGAACCCAGAGTAAGAGAACCCCTAGATAAACATGGAAGAAGAATGAGAGAACTACTGTACGGAGAGGCACAAGATGATCCAAGACATAGTGCTAGTGTGCTTAACACCAGGCAAAGAAGTGTTTCACCTCATCACCTCCGAATGGTGAAACGAAGGAACAAAGTTAAGAATCCACCCATGGAGACAAGTGGATGCAAGCCAGGAGTGTCACTACCTCTCAATGACTCGACTCAAGTCGATGGATGCAAACTTCCAAGCCATCAGGGGCTATCTGAAGCTACATGATCAGAACCCGCTACCCTCTCATTTATACCATCCATGGATCTGCTTATTTGAAATTGTAAGGGGGCAGGTAGCAAGAAATTCAAACGAACTTTGAGAGAGTTAGTCCAAATCCATAAACCTGAAATTATTGTGTTTATGGAAACCAAAGTAGAGTTTACAACTATGGAGATGTTCTTCAACTGTATGGGGTTTAATGCTTCAGCTCATGTTGACCCAATTGGCTGAAGTGGAGGCATTTGGATGATCTGGAATCCCATTGTGGTAAATGTGCGAGTTGTTGAGGCTAGTTCACAACAAATCACAGCTACCATCTCTAGACAAGACTATCAAGACTGGTTACTTTCAGCTGTCTATGCAAGTCCTAATGCCAGGAAGAGAGATTAGCTTTGGGATCACCTGGAGGCCATTGCTCAATCTATGAAGGAACCTTGGCTAGTAGCTGGTATTTTAATGATTTCACCTTTGCTAGTGAAAAAAGAAGCCTATACCAATCCAACAATCAGAGTATAAGCCAAGATCAGAGAAGAAATGGGAAATTTAATGACAGACTTAACAATTGCAATCTCATGAACTTGGGTTGTACTAGTCCACAGCTGACTTGGAGCAATAACCTAAAAGGCTGGGCTAACACAATGGTTAGACTGGATAGAGCAATGTGTAATACTGAATGGAGAACTACCTTTCCTGATGGATCTGTTCAGAACCTTCCTCGTACGTACTCAGACCACTCTCCTATGATGGTATTCACTCAAGGTAAGTCTCCTGTCAATCCCTCTTGTAAACCGTTTAAATTTTTGGCAGCATGGATTACTCATAAGGGCTTTAACTCTATGGTGAGTAATAGCTGGGATAAACCAGCCTCCTCTCTGAGTCAAAAATTTGAAACTCTAGCCCAAGATGCTAGTGTTTGGAATAAAGAGGTCTTTGGGAACATTTTCAGAAGAAATAGATGGTTTTTGGAAAGGATTGAAGGGATTCAAATTTCCCAAGCCCAAATCTATACTCATAATCTCCACAACCTTGAAATTGATCTTGTGGATCAGTATAACAAAGTCCTTTATTAAAAGGAGCTTCTTTGGTTCCAAAAATCTAGAGCCAAATGGATTACTCAAGGGAAGAGAAACACTAGATTTTTTCACCTTACTACTCTGGCCAAACGTAAGAGAAAGAAGATTGATATGCTTAAAAATGATAGTGGTGAGTGGGTGGATCAACCTGCTCAGCTTAAAGATTTGATTCTTAATTACTTTACTAATCTTTTTAACCAGTCCCCCAACTGCTCTCTGGAGCACTGGAACAAGCTGGTGGCTTGTAAGTTGACACTTGAGGATAATACTGAGCTTACTAAAGCTATCACTGATGATCAGGTGTGGAGGGCTGTGAAGCACATTGGTGCTTTTAAAGCCCCTGGATGTGATGTGTTCCAAGCTGTTTTCTATCATAAATTTTGGTCTGTTATTGGTAAATCTGTTTGTGATTATGTCAAAAACTGTTTTCAAACTAATCACATTCCTAGTGATGTCAACAAAACCTTAGTTGCTTTGATCCCTAAGATTGACAATCCTGAGAATATAAAACAGTTCAGACCTATTAGTTTATGTAATGTTTCTTACAAAATCATCTCTAAAATTCTTGTTACTAGGCTCAGACCTTTCCTGAATAAGATTGTGAGACCTAATCAAAGCAATTTTATCCTGGGTAGAAATACTTGTGATAACATTATCATGTCTCAAGAAATTTTACACACTTTGAATCTTAAGAAAGGTAAGAAGGGTGGTATGATTTTAAAAATTGACTTGGAGAAAGCTTATGACAAAATTTCTTGGGACTTTCTTAAACATACCCTGGAGGAATTTAACTTGGACTCTAACCTCATTGAGCTCATTATGTGTTGTGTTACTTCTACTAGCACTGCTATCCTTTGGGAAGGAGAACTGTAACATGCCCGTGGGGGACCTCGGCTACAGTTCGGACTCGATTTGTGTCGGTTCTTAATCTTGAACCAAAGAGTCCAAATCTGGCAAATCGTTTTGAGAAAAACAGATTTTGAAAAGAAGTGCCAAACATGGACTGCTTTGCCAGATACAGAGTCGCCACCTAAATATTTTTAAAAAAATGGGAAATTTAGGAAACCCTGACTCGGTGCCGAAGGCCACGTGTCCGTCATCACCAAAGTTGTCTTGGCTCGGGAGCTTGGGTACGATCGGGGAAGGTCAACTATGAGCACCCCCTTTCGCCCGGTCCGAAGACCGGCCTCTACTAACCATGATATCCGATTTTGAAAACGTTATGTGTTCTTGTTCCGGTTATTAGCCTAGAATTACTATGTTATGCGCACAGCAAACAAGTATAGACTAGATTGCCTAATTTGGAAACAAGCATTGCATATCCGTTTGTTTTTTGAAAAGCGCTTTGGAATTTGCTACTCGCAAGTAGGCTAAAACACGGATTTCAACGAGTTTTTCCAACTCAAACAATCCAACCTTCACCCACAGGCATTCAAACAGTTTATCTCATATAAGCACTTAGCCACATGGTAAGCATACTGTCATGTTAACATTCACACGCATGCGAGATGCTAAAGCATAAATACTTACATCGTACTCCGTGTCAAAACAATAAACTAGTTAGCAAACATGCATGCCCTAGTTCATGTTAAGTGGCTAATGCAACACAAGCAAAATATGATCTGGACAGGCTCGGCTATCCTAAACATAACATGTGAAATGCTACAATTATCAAGTATTCAATTTGGAAATTGAAATACAATGCAGTTAGCGTGATGTACCGAGCCCGGTGCATGTCAACAAATGCATGGATGCACGCATGCATTGCATAAGGTATGCTAAATAAACATGCCCTAATACTAACCATCGTAAGCAGGTAAATAAAAGGGAAGAAAGAAGCGGGGATTGGAAGACATGCACACACACGCACCCACACTTATTACAGAATTGCCCTCACACAGAGGGACTAAAAGAATATACAGTCCCAAATAGTACAGTCTAAATACAGAATAAATTATTACAAAAATTTCTAATTTAATAATTTAAATGCAGAATAGAAAAGGTCGCAGCCCCGCCTCGGGATGCGCGAATGATGCATGCTCGAATCCGACTTGCCCGGAAAACCTGCACCATACCACTGCTGCCTCTGTTTTTACTGTCCTGCCTTTCTGAAATTTGCCAAAGTCCCAGGACACCTTCTAAGCACACTGCAGTACACCACCGGCTGGAGGAAATGACCACCGGCTGCTTGAGAGGTTATCGGCCAAAAACAAATGGCCGGTCGACACTCTTTTATGCCAGTCGGCAAACGATTCCTGCAGAAGACAGTTTTGACAGCAACAGCAGACAAGCAGTGCATGGTGTGGAATTTTGAGCATATATAAGCATGGCCAATGCCCCCTATCATGTACGGGACTCAAGGAAGCATGGCCCTTGGTCCTTGGGCCACCAATTAGCCTTTTGGTGCATGATGACCTAAGGGACCAAGATTGCAATTCAATGTAAATATGCATGCAACACACAAATGAGAACCAAGACCCTATCATGTCAAGATCAAGGGCCTTAGTGACATGAGAATTGAGATATGTTTTGTCACTTGAAGTACAAACACCCCTCATTTCTCACACTTGGTTTGACACCCCAAACCAAGCAATGCAATGCATGTTATGCAAACATGGCTCAACAATGCAATATGATGCTAAAATGCAAGGCATGCCAAATGCTATGCAACATATCATGTTAGGTATATAGTGCTAATCATATGGGAGGCAAATGTGATGCAACCATGGACCAAAATGCCATGAAGCTAGCATGGGACAACATGTAATGAACCAAATAAGCAACAAGCATATGATAAGCAAACAATGGTGGACTTAACCACAATGGGGCAGACCTCAAACCTCCCCAAAAACAGTGGCAAAAAATGCCCAAAAACATGAACAAAATGCTATACAAGCATGCAAGTTGATGAGCCTAAACCTAAGGCACCAAAGAGAGCATCTTACTACCACTAACATGACCACTCATGGCATGTATTAGGCGAGCAAAAACAGAGTTCTATCATGCAAAAATACACCCAAACCCCTTGACATGGTAGCCCCAAAATACCCTAAACACACAAACATGCACAAGGCCTATCTCAAGGCATAAAAGGACACATCCTCAAAGCATAAAAGAGGTCACATATACAAACATACAAACATGATTTATGGACTGAAATATGATCCTAAATGATGCCAAATCATGAGGATGGTCTAAGGTGAGCATGCTAGAGGCCAAGATACTCAAGGCTTACAAGCCCAAAATGCAAAGCAATCACATCAAGCATGCCCAACATGACAAAATCAGTGGCTCACAGCTCTTAAACATGGCAAAATGATGCTAACATCTTCATGGAGTTATGCTAATACATACAAGAATCATGGCCTAAACACAAGATGCATTTCTATGTTAAATAGAGGAATGCAAAGCAAGTATGGTAAGCATGCAAGAAGCCAACAAAACACCATTATAAAGAGATAAAATATGATCCAAAACACCCAAAAAAGTTCTGAAATGAAGCCAAATGCAACTACTCAAACATGCTACCCTTTAGGCCAAAAAACAAAGGTCAAAGAGGTACAAAAGGGGGGTATCCCTCCCCTATACAAGACTTCAAACCACCTTCCTCACTACTAAAAACCCACTGGTTTTCAGTGATGAGAGGACCCAAAACAACAAGGCAAATAAGGCCTCAAGAAAAGACACCAAAGAGGCCAAAATAAGGCCTAAGAGGGTGAGTTTGCACTCAAACCACAAAGTGACCTTAATGAAAGTTCAAAAGCAAGAAAATATAAGACTTTTTTATGTTATACACAAAGCTAAAAAAAGCAAGAAAAATAGGTAAAAACTTGTTGCAAAAATGGGGAAACTAAAGCAAAGTGCTCACCCTTGAAGAACACCTCAAGAACAGATGATCCAGCCCTCTTCTATTGATCAAAACCAGTCCAAAAGTTCAACAAACAACCCTCCAAGTCTCCCAATCTCGAGCTAAGGTGTGATGGTGTGTGTATTGGTGCAAAAGTAAGGTAAAACCACACTTTTAGACCTAAAAACACACACACAAGAGGAGAGAGAGGGAAAATGTAGAGAGAGGGAGTATATGGCAGATATATAGATATAGAAGCTCTGGTTTTTTTGTTGAAAATGGCTAACCTCCAACAAAGGGAGAGAGATGGTGCTTATATAGGCAAAAAAAACACTCAAAGCTTCTCCAAGAAGCTATAACAAAAAGGGTAAAGGGTGCAAAGGGGTCTTGGCTTCTTGGAGAAGCTAAGACAGCTGGCCAAGCTTCTCCAAGAAGCTTGGCCAAAGGGTGCAAGCTTCTAGAAGGTTTGGGGGTAAAAAGGTGCAAAGGGGTCATCCCCGTGCATGGGGAGTGGTATGGGTGTATTCCAGCTGGCACAGCTGGGATGCACTATGCTCCAATGGATGCAGAAAGGTCGCCGGCCAACCAAATAGGTCACCGGCACAATAAAGTGCCGGTCGGCTAAAAATAGTGCCGGCCGGCCAAAGGTTTTAAGAAAACACTGCCGGTGGTACACCTATGCAGCCGGTGATGATATGGGAGGGCCGGTGGGGTATGGGGATGGCCAACAAGCCATTCCCTGCCCTTCAAAGGCAAAACACAAGTGTTTGGTGCAAAACCAAATACAAAACAGTCGAGTCGGGAGATCCTGAGGCAAGGCGCGTAGTCGAGACCTCTGGGAACTCAAGACGAACACAAACATGGATAATCACCGAATGTTCAAACGGTGACGTCCAAGTCTTGAGGACGGTCAAAAATGGGGTGTCTACAGAGAACCTCTGAAGGAGTTTAAACCTCTTAGAGTATTGAGGCAAGGAGACCCCCTCTCTCCCTATCAGTTTGTTCTTTGCCTTGAAAGACTGTCCAATATGATCAGCCTTAAAGTTGAGAAAAAGTTGGAAAGGTGTGGAAATTACTGAGAAGGGCCAGTCCTGACCTATCTCCTCTTTGCTGATGATCTTATGCTATTTGGGCAAGCTAATATAAAAACTTGTGAGACAATCAGAGAGGTTATAGATGAGTTCTGCTGTATCTCTGGCCTGAAATTTAATGCACATAAGTCTAAGCTCTTTATCTCTCCTAATGTTGATGGAAGGAGAGCTAGAGAACTGAGTACTCTATGTGGGATTCCTCTTACTCATGACTTAGGGAAATACTTGGGTGTGCCCCTGGTTCATGGTAGGCTAAATAGAGGGTTGTTCAATGACATTGTGAGTAAAATGCAAAAAAGATTGTCTGGATGGAAAGCTACCACCCTATCTATGGCTGGTAGAGCTACTCTAATCAAATCTGTGACATCTACTATTCCTAGTTACACTATGCAAACTTTGCTCCTTCCTAAATCTGTTTGTAATGATATTGACAAGCTGAACAAGAACTTTCTCTGGGGTGATACCATGGTGAAACACAAAATAAATCTTGTAAATTGGGATGTGGTTTGCAATATAAAAAAGAAAAGGGATTTAGGGATCAAAAAAGCAATGGATCAAAACCTTGCTTTGCTCTCTAAACTGGGATGGAATCTCATCAGTAACAAAGAAGGTCTATGGTGTGATCTTCTTCGTAAGAAATACTTATCTAAATCTTCCTTCCATGACTGGAAAAAAGGCCGAAATGCATCCCATGTTTGGAGAGGCATTTTGACCACCAAAAATTGTTTGAGGAGAGCTATGAAATGGAAAGTGGGTGATGGGAACATTGTCAATGTCTGGAAGGATTGGTGGTATGGAGAGTGTTCCTTTGAGATGACTGTCCCAAGTACTAATCCTCCCTCTCAGAACAATGTCACAGCTTGTGGTACTGTGAGAGAGCTGATAGGGGAGAATGGTAATTGGGATGAGGCTACTGTAAATAACAATTTCTCGCCCCACTTGGCTAATACAATATTGACATATGTTCCTCCCAATAATCTCCACAGGGATTTACCTATGTGGAAGGAGGCTCCAGATGGGATTTTTTCTGTCTCCTCTGCCTATGAGGTTATTTTGCACAGGAATGATAATGATGAGGATTGGAACTGGTTGTGGAAACTTAGATTACCACAGAAACTTAAAAGTTTCTTGTGGACTGTGAGGCATGGCAAATTGCTTACTAATCAAATGAGACTGCATAGAGGCTTAACTCAAGATGCCCACTGCTCCAGTTGCAATATGACTGAGGACAGCCAGCATCTATTTAGAGACTGTTATAAGGCCAAAGAAATTTGGCTTGCTCTCTTTCACAAACATTGGTTCCTTGATATGCGAAGGAAAAGTTGGATGGAATGGCCCATGAGTAATGTTAAAAATAAAAATCATTTTAATACTGACCTTTCTTGGTATCTAGTTTTTATTGTAACCTTGTGGAAAATCTGGAAAAATAGAAACTTGTTTATGTTTAAAGGAAAACCCACTAGTTACCAAGAGAGTGTCAAATACATTTTAGATTACTCTAGGGAGATCCATCTAGCTTTCCTTAATTCTATACCAGTTTCTAGACCAGCTTATTAACTTATTTCCTGGTTATTACCACCTGCAGGACAATTGAAGCTCAACACTTATGGCAGTAGAAAATCAGGAGGAGATGGAGGCTTTGGAGGCCTGTTCAGAGATGAAAGAGGAGCATGGGTTTGTGGATATTATGGCAGACTACAGCCAAGAACCAGTCTGGAGGCAGAATTATGGGCAGTCTACAAGGGTTTAACAGTTGTTCTACAGCAAGGTTTAAATGACGTGATCATAGAGACAGATGCAGCTCAAGTGGTGCACCTGCTGGAGGAAGAGATAGGAGACAAATGTCCTTTCAAGCATCTAGTGGAGGATACAAAAATCTTACTCAAATGATGCAACTACACTGTCCAACATGTTTGGAAAGAAGCTAATCTGTGTGCTGATGCTCTTGCCAAACTTGGAGCAGCTCAACCGGAGGATATGCTGGTGGTGAAAGAACCCCCAGCTGAGATTAGAAGCTTACTTGTTGATGATATGTTAGGACACTCTATGGAAAGGGCTTAGTCTCTTGTTTTATTTCTGTTGTAACCAAAAAAAATAAAAAATAAAAAGCAAACTCTCTATTCTTTTTTTATATTATATAAATATTATTTTTATTCATTTTAATTTAGAATTATTTTTTATAAACTTAACACAATTAATTTCAAAATATGAAAAGTAATATTTTTTAATGTTTGACTAGGCGAAACCACTAGCTACATTTGTTGAGTTAAAACCACCCAAACTAAAATGACTAACTTCAGGGGCAGAGCCATGATTTGGTGATTGGGAGGGGACCAAAAGCAAGATATTGGACAAGTTCAAGCACTTGGGTTAAGAAAAATTTACACAGTTTAAATAATTATTAAAATGAATAAATTATTATTAAAAATAAACTAATAATAAATAATGAAAACACTTTGTAAATGTGTTCTAAGGACTTGAATTTCAATGACTCGCCACTAAAAAAAAAAATACAAATTAGCTGTAATGTCACATAATTCACCTAATACTTGAATGATAGTAAATTATGGATTGCATTTTATACACAAAATTTTAAATTGTATGCAAAAAGTGCATACATTATGTCTTTTCATAAATGATTTATAACAAAATTACAATGATTCATAACTTTTCTCACTTCGTAACATTTTAATATTCATGACATAACAACAATAATTTGTAAGTCTTTCTTATGGTGCACCCTTTTATAACATAATCACAATTTAGCAAAAGAAAAAACTTTATTGATAAACATTTGAAAATATTACATCAATAAAGGAAAAATATAAGTGTAAAAAGTATCATAGCGAAATAACTCACCCAATTATATGCTAGCACACTATCAAGAATTGATGATAAACCCAACTACAAAAGAGAACAACCTAAGACCAACAAACTTCAAAAACACACCCAAGAGCCATCAAAATAAGCTAACAGAGCAGGCCACAGTAATTTTCTTATGACATAACATATCTCTTTTACGAAATGACAAAATAATAATAATAATAATAATAATAAATGAGAGAAATTGAAATGAATATGTATTTTAAAAAGTACATGAATAGAAATATATGATATTATGGGCAAGTATAATTAAACTAAGGTCTCGTTTGAGAACCTTCTGTTTTAGTCAAAAAATCATTATAAATTGTCATACCACTTTCTTTATTTTTTTGTATATTTTTTTATAAAAAGTCAAAAAATTACTAAAATACATATTTTCAAACTAGGCTTAAATTTCATATATATAATACATATATTCATACAGTTTTGCAATTGTAGTTAGTAGGACCAGGGCCCCTCCGACTCCCGTGCCTCCGCTCTTGACTGACTTGATAAATAATTTGATAAAACTATTTTAACTAAACAATAAAAAAAACTAGTTTAATAAAGACACTGATTTTTTATGTGGGCATGGTCATATATATTTTGTTACAAGTTGTGAGGGTGAGCAGATATTTTCGGCGCTTATTCATGTAGGGCGGCAGGGCAACAAGTTCGCACACGGGTTAGCAAGAATGGCTAGGAATTATGACCATCACCGGGGGTCGGTCGTCGTGGTTCGGTTTTAAACAGTTTACAAATTGGTTTAAACTCGTTCGTATGTATATGGTTTAGAAAAAATTCAATTCGTAACCGCCTGTAGTGCAGGTTAGCTGCAGGTTGCGGTTTGTGCGGATAGGGTTCGCGAATATGCGGACGGTTTACGAATTGTACTTCTTTCTTTAAAAATTTATTTTGGAATGTTTTTTTCCCATTTTCTAAATATTTATTTTGGGTTATTTTCCCCTCATTTTCTAAAATGCTCCAACATTAATAATTAATGAATTAAAACTTATAACATTAAAAACATAACAAAATCAATTCCTAACACAAAAATCATTCAAAATTCTAAACTTTTAAATCAAATCATAAACTAACACAAGCATATCTTTCAAAATCCTAAACTAGATTATCAATCTCATTCACTATCTATTACCCAACAATAAAATTAAAGTAAAATTATTCAAAATCTTAAGTTTACCTAAAAGTAATTTTTCATTAACTTTTACATTCATCCAAAATGCAATAATAAAATAACAATGGTCTAGGTTTTTTTTTAAAAAAAAAGAAAAACAAAAAAAAAAAGTGCTAGTTGGTTTTTGCGAGTGCAGATTAAGCCGCAACCTACAATTATGTCATATTTCAAACCGCATCCGACTGTATTGTGTCTGCGAAATCGTCTATTTGTATGCGAATCAATTCGAGTTAGACGGATTGAGCGGATAACCCTATGCCCAGCTCTATAGAGGGGGTCCCACTGTCTTTGATGGAAACATCTGTTTTGTTGTAATCCTTCTACTACCTGTTTACCATCTACAACAAAAGAAACAATATAAAAAACGAGTCGCATGCTAATTAGATTTTCTTACGTATGTTAATCACTTTTTTAACAAGAATGGATCAAAATACTCGGTCATAGTTCTAGAAAAAGCGTGTTTAAACATTATTAGTCATGTTAATTTTTCCTAATAAAGCACTGTCCAGTTATGCATTAGAATGCATCCATCGTAAGTAAATACAACTTACAGATAAATTCAAAAGCATATGGTTAAATTATTAATAAACAAATGAAAATCATCGTGCTCTAACTACTAAACCGATCATAAAATTAATCTTTCACTTAAAATATATATATACTTGGCTAAACAAAGATGATAACAAGATCGATGTTCTTGTTTATTTAATGAGTTGAACAAAATGTGTTGATGTGCCCTAATTATAGATGAAAATTCCACAATCAATCACCATTAATTTAGGATAAACTTCTCTCATTTCAGAATAAAATAGTTTTATGTATTTTGACAAAGAACTTGAATAAAATTTGAGGTTGAAGATTAGTTTGAATTGGTGTTACTTTGTCTAGCCGTTAGTTGAAAAAACATTATTTTAGTAATGTTTGTCTGACCAAATAATTTATAATCATCCTATTTTGACAATATGGTTTTCAATGCTTACAAGTCAAATTAAGTTTTAATTTGAAGAAGTTTTACTTCCTCAATTCACTCATTAATTACAAAGGAGAAGATAGAAAGAAGGAAATAACATCGTTGCGGCAGGAAAAAGGTGAAATTGAAGTCTTCAGTCCTAATTTGAATTTATTACTGCTGTATTTGAATTATGGAATTGAATGCGGATTTGAAAAGAAGGGAAATGAAAGGGGGAAAAAAAAAATAACTTATATTTTATTTATATTTTTTAAACTTTTTTTTTTTTGTCATTTTCCAATTTTTTCTTAAATCTGTTATTCAAAAACAACCTAAAATTCCTTCAAAACACAAGAAAAAACAAAACATATTGAATACAGAATTTTTATTCAACTCCTTTACTCCCTAGATGGTGAAGGAGAAAAAAATATTGAGTATAATAGTGAGTAAAATCCACTGAGTAAAATATTCTGAATCATTTTTTTTTTAATTTATTGAGTAAAATATTTTTATAAAAAATTAAAATTATCGAATATCAATAATTATATATTTAAATTAAATTTATATTAGAAAAATAAATAATATGTATTTTTAAAATTATATTTATCGTTTATTTTATTTTAAACGAAGGTAAACATATAACTATTTTTCCTTTTGGAAGCTGGTAGAAAACAAATTTTTTTAGCTTTTTGACTTTTTCAAATCATATCATCTCTTTATTTTTTTACATAAAAAGTTTAAAAAAATTAAAAACTAACTTTTTACCAACTTTTTAAAATACCACCAGTGCATTTGGTTTCAGTTTTCTGAATTCAGTTTTTAAAAATTAGGTTTTTGCTTTTCGTGTTTTTTTGTTTTTAATGAAATTTTTTAAATTTTAAGTAATTTTTTACTTTTTTAGATGCACTTTACTTAGATGTATCTAAATACTAAAATATTTATGAAAAAATATTTCAAAAAATTAATAAATACACTGAAATACGAAAATGTACTAAATTTCATTTTTTTTTTTTATATTTTTTGGTATTTAGTGTATTTTTTAAAGATTTTTTCACAAATATTATACTTTTTAAGTGTGTTTATATTAAGTGTGATTAAAAATTAAGGAAAAAAATTTATTTAAAATATTTAAAAAAATCATTAAAAATATCAAAATATAAAAAATAAAAAAATAAAATTATTAAAAGCTGGAACCAAACAAATTAAACGCGGTCTTGCGCCTCACATGTTTTTTTTTTTTTTTGGTCTGATTCGGCATATCTCTCCTTTGACTGTGTACTCCATTGAGTTGACCCACATATCAAGGCCGTTTTTTCATGGTGGCATTTCAATTTTAAAAATTGCTGACATAATCAATTTCCATATATTGTTTAACAGTGCTTTAACAGAATTGGATTATATGTTTTGTGATTATAATTTTAGGAGAATTTGGTATAATGATGTTAAAATTATGAAATTAATTATGTTTTTATTATATTTTAAAAGAAATTAGTATATTACGTAATGCGTATGTAATTTAAATAAGTAAAAATAGAACACAATATTTGTGTACCATGACTTTTTCATTAAACCTAATGTCCAATGTTCAAAACCTATTTATTTAATTTTGTTTTAAATAGAAAAATGAGAAACACATGACATAAGAAGAAGCAAATAAAAACTTAGATACCAAATTTAACTTTTACTTAAGTTTTGTTTGTTTCGACGGAAAATATTTTCTATATAAAACTTTTTTCATAAAATGTTTTTTTATAGAAAATATTTTCTTATGTTTGGATTGCATTATTAAAATTAACACATTACTAGTTGCATTAGTAGTGGTGGTAGTGACGGCAGTAAGGTGGAGGTGGAGTTGGAACTGTTAGGGTGGTGTAGTGGTGCGACAATAGTGGTGGCAATAATGGCGACGAAAGTGATGATGGTGGCAAAATTAATAAGGTTGAGGTGGAGTGATGGTGGTTGTGGTTGAGACAGTAATAGTATGGTGGTGGAGGTATCAATTGTCAAAATAACTTTTAGCTACAATAAAATATAAATTAATTAATGAATTGAATAATCAAAAAAAAAAAAGCATAATCATAGGGAAGAGAACTCTAGGGTTATACCTTAAGAAGTCGATATCTCAAATGTCATTCTTAGATGGTACACTGTAGAGCCAATTTAATCATGTAATAGTAAGTTATGGACTCACACATAGGCAAATATTTGAATTTACACTTTTGACACTGGATATGATTCGTTGATAACTGAAAGATTTGTCCTACTATATATGGATGTGTTTGATTGGAGGGATAAGGGGGGGGGGGATTATTTACTGTGCGGATTGTAATCCGCACAGTAAATCTGATGCGATGTTTGTTTTTTTTTTAGTCCGCCGGACTCCATGTCCGGCCGGACTCCATGTCCCCCATATGGGGGACTATTGTGTCCTGGGGGGGTGGGACAGAAAGTGGGGGACTATCCACTGTTGGGATTAGATGCGAAAATGACTATTTTGACCCTCTACTATTTAATTATGTATTATATTTAATAAAATTCAATAAAATTTAAATGTTTCAATTTAAAAATAAAATAATTTTATTTAACTTTTTATTGATGTTTTATTTATTTAATTTTTTAAAATAATTTTTTATAGATATTTTATTGATGTTTTATTTTAAAATTTTGTTTATAATTTATTTAATTTCATTATTTAAATTGTAATAGGTGTTTTATTTAAAATTTTAATTCAAAAATAATATAAATTTTTTATATAGGTTATACAGTATTTTATTAAATCAAATTTAGTGGTTATTTATTTATTTAATTGTGTAAAAAAATAAATTTATTTAATTGTGTAAATAAACAAACACAGTAAATTATTTAATTGTGCAAATAAACAAACACAGTAAAGTTTTGTATGTAAAAAAAAAATAATGATTTGTTATACAGTAATGATTTAAAAAAAAATTATTGATATTTTATTTATTTATTTTTTTAATTTTAAAAAAACAAATTTATTTAATTAAAAATAATTAAAATATTAAAGATATGTTTAATATTGCTATTACTTAGTAAACAATTGAAAAAGGGCAAAATAGTCTTTTGTTCATTTATCCTATCCAGTCCGTCCAACCAAACGTTGGATTCACTGAAAATAGTCTTATCCAGACATCTAATCCCATGAAAAAATAAACACAGGATACATATTCAATCCAACCAAATAGTCCGGGGGATTCACAGTCTCAGGACTCAAGTCCGATGGATTCTAATCCCCCATTTTCCAGTCCGTCCAATCAAACACACCCTATGTGTTATCACCCAAATGCCAGCCCTAGAGAGAGTTGAACTTGGAATCTCAAAACCATACCAATTATCACATTTCGATTGAATTGAACAATCATATGTGGCATCGTTAAAAAAATCCGTCTTTTATGTATTCCAAGAATATAGCATCTGCCTAATTAAAATAAAGGAAAATTATAATTTAGTATAAATTTTTTTAAAAAAAATATTTAAAAAACTTATATTTTTTATTATTAAAATTAATAAAATTTACGATTGATTTATAATTATTTTCTTACAATTACACTACTCTGTAATTTTTCCTTAAAATAACAGTACCAAATGGGCCAGGTCAAATGAGAGAAAGATATTTATTCATCAATTTTCTGTAATCAAAGACTTTTTCGTCATCCCAGCTTGACACTTTAACGAAGGTGTCATTCTCATAGGCCCAATCAATCCTCTATCGCCTCAAAATTTATAATATGATATAATATAATATAAAAAAAACAGGTGCACAAAATTGGTTCACGTGAATGGTATGAGACCGACCCAATGGTAATCGTTTAATAAAAGCCAATGATAATAAAGCCCATGGAAGAAGGTTACCTCAGTGTAGGGGTGGTTGCGAGTCAGTCTTGAATGGTTAGGTTTGTTATTTGAATTTGTCCTCATGTCTGGAGTCTGGAAAAATTAAACCCGTAATTGGTCAGAGTGTAGGTTACGATTTATGTGGATAAAGTTCATAGATATGTGAGCAGTTTGTAGATTGAATTTTTTTCTTAAAAAAGTAAAACTTGGGCTTGTTTTTTCTTACTTTAGAATATCAATAATTAATGAATTAAAATTTATAAAATTAAAAACACAAAAAAAATTAATTCTTAACACAAACAAAACATTCAAGCTAACATTGAAATTGAATTAGAAAAAATTATAATAAAAATTAAATAAGAACTAACATAGAAAATATCCTCCACAGCAACTGTAAATATAATATATACATATATATATATTATGTATATATATGTACACACAGCTAAAGAGCTTTACAAGCTAACATTCCATAAGAACTAACTAAAAGAAACAATAGGTAAGTCAATTGAGTGAGGGAAACCTTTAAAGCACCGATGGTCGAAAGCACCCAGGTTTTAAAAGAAAAAAATAAAATAAAATGTTTAGTGCGGGCAGATGCTTGTTGGTGCAGGTGAAACCCGCAATCCACACAGAAAGAATAATCCAAACCGCACCCGACCATACTCTATACTCGAAATTGCCCATTTGTATGCGGTTCGGATCAAGTTAGGTGATTTTTGTAGGTCGAATAACCCTAGGTCTAGCCCTACCTAAGGATAAAGGAGATTGGGTCAAAGACCTTTATTTGGAAAATTCTTATTTGGTAAAGTTTTTTTTAAAAAAAAAATTTGAAATTGTTTACAAAATTTACAATTTAACTTGACAAAAATAAACTTAAAAATTTTATTTTTTATTTTTTCAAAATTATTTTACTTTAAAAAAATATGAAAATAATAAATTTTTGATATTTTTTTATCCAATTAATTTTTGGAATATATATTCATAAAAGATATATATATATATTAAAATAAAATATTTTACGTCTATTTCACTTATTTAAGATTAGTATGAAAATGATTCACTTCCTATGTATTAACAGGTTCTATGATATATTCGCAATAGTGACACGTTTTATTATTTAGATGAGATACTTCTCTGGCACATTTGGGAATAATTATTTAGTTTTTTTAATTAAAATATGAAATAAAAATATAAGTATGTTTGAGATTTTTTTTGTTTTTTATATAAAAAAATAAATAAATAAATAAATAAATAAACATGTAAAAAATAAAAAGAAAAAATATATATTTGACTTTTTCTGTAAAATTTATTAATTTTTTAATGATTTTTTTTAAAAAAAAAATTTACTCTCCTAATGAGGTCAAGAATCTTTTTGGTTTAATTTTAAAATTATGATTTGAGTGTAGAGTTGCATTTTGAGTTTTGAATTTTTGAATCATGATTTGAAAAGAGAAAATTTGTTTGGTTATAAATTTTGAAAATAGCTTTGGGATGATTTATAATTTTTTTTGATTGATTGATGTATAAAATATGAGAGGAGAGAGAAGAGATGAGAGAGAAAAAATAATTAATTGATTGAATAATAATAATATTAAAAAAATTGAGGAGTTTGAAACGTAATTTTGAATTGTATTTTAAAAATATATTTAATTAACATATTTCATTCAAATTATAATTTAAAAACAGAATTAAATTTTAAAAAGTAAACCAAATACTAGCAATCTTTCCCCACCCTCTCTCCTGTGCACCTTTAATTTTATGCATACAGTGACAATTTCAAAAAATAAGTTCGTGGACATAGAAATTCGACCCAAAAGTAGGAGTGTAAAAATGGTCCACGGCCCATGAGCTACCCGAAGCTCGCTCGCGGCCCGGAATGGACTCGGCCCGTTTAGGCTCATTTGTTCCCGGGCCTAAGCCCCTGGGCCTGGGCTTGGGCCATCATTTTGAAATCTGGCCCAGCCCATGACCTAACCCGTCAGCCCGTTTAAGGCCCGGCCCGCTCGAGACCCAATGTCTTTTTTAGTGAAAAATAATAATTTTTTGGTAAAAAAAAATTAGTCAAGCCCGCCCAAGGCCCGAATACCCCTGGGCCTAGGGCTGGGCCTGGGCCTATTTTTTTGGCCTGTGGGCCGGCCCGGCAAGAATTTTGAGGAGAGCCTGCGAGTCCCAACATGGGTCGGGCTAGGCCCGAACCTGGATGGGCCGGGCAAGGCCAAATTTACACCCTTACCCAAAAGGCTCTCATCCATAGGAATGTCAACGGGACGGGGCAAGGGATTACACTCTCTGTCCCTGATCCCCGAAGATGTTAAATTCCCCATCCTCGCCCCCGATCCCCAACAGGAAACCCATCACCCCCCACTCCCGCGCCCCTACCCCTACCCCTAATAGGGATCGGGTTTTCCTGACCCTAAAAAATCCCCGAACAGACAATAATATGTAAATAACAATTCCAGTTGTTCCCATGTCTTTAAATTCAAAAATTGACACTCATATTGCAGCATCTGCTCCAGTTCTTCAAATTTAACTCCAAAGTGCAAAAGGTCTCAAACAAATGATGTTCACAAACTGATTTGAGACTCATTTTTCAACACATAAAAGTTGTTATATTGATCTGTTAAAATTCTTACGTTCATCTATGTCATACAACAGCCCAATTCACAAAACAATAGCACAACAAAACCATTTCAAAAAGAACCTGGGCCACAACACATAACAACTGCAGCAACTCTCTCAAAATTCTTCAACATGATATTTGGAATAACCACACTGCTATTACTCAAAAATATATACATCAGCCCTTTATTCCATCAATTTAGAAACCATAACCCATTCAAGCTCTACACAAAGGAGAATTGAGCAAGTTGCAAAGAGAAAATAAAGTCCCAAGCACAACCCGCAAGGGATAGGCTACCCAAAAAAAAAAAAAAAAAACAAACAAATCCATTACAATATAAAAAAACTGAACAGCTAGCAACAAGCTAACAAGCTAGCAACCAATATCCTTATACAATATAATCCATTACAATATAATCCATTACAATATCCTTATACAATGCCACAAGTTTGAACTACCTAACAAGCTAGCAACCAAAATAAAAAAAACCAAATCCATTGTAAAAAATTTTAAAAAAAAAAAAAACCAACATTGTTTCTCCCAAAATCTGATATAACCACAACTTTCATCGTCTCTTTCAACTTGAATTCCTATTAAATAACAAAAGGAAAAAAATTAAAAAAAATCAATACTAATAATAAGATGTAAAAAATATTAACAATTAAAATAAAAAAGATGACAACTAACACAAAAGTGCCACACTACTTATCCAAGTCAATCTCATCATCATCATATATAATCGCATAGTCCACCGATTCCAATATTGAATTTCCTAAAAAGTAAAGAATATAAATTAAGTATTGAAATTATTTCATGGTAAAATAAAATTGAAATAATAATATATAGATTTACTTGAGTACCTTTCATCTCTGCAGCCCACAACCAACTTTGTGCCCACATTAATGCTTCTAATGTATTTGGATGAAGTCTACTACGATGTGGACTCACCAACATTCCACTAGTACTAAATGTTGGCTTAGAAGCAACGGTGGATACAGGATAGGAATGGCAACGGGGCGGGGCGGGGATCACACTCCCCGTCCCCGATCCCCGATGGTCTAATTTCCCCTGTCTCCGGCCCCGATCCTCGACGGGGAACCTATCACTGCCCCCGCCCCCACCCCCGCCCCTAACGGGGATCAGATTTCCCCGACCCCGAACATTCCCCGGCCCAAAAAAAAAAAGAAAATTAATATGTGTAAATCAAATTAAATTGAAAACATATGTATAATAATGAAAATAGATTAAATTTGTGTATAATGAAACTGATCAAATAGAAATAGATTAAACAGATCAAATAAAAAAAAGATTAAATAGAAAACAAATTAAAAAAAAATTATGTTTGATGAACAAAAATTAAATCAATGTGTATAATGAACAATCAATCATCATTATCATTATCAATCATCAACAACAATCATCAACTTAAAAAAAAAAAATGGCGAGAGAGATGAGATAAGGCGATGGTGGTGGTGGATCTGGATCTTGTACACATGGATCAGATTAGATCAGATCTTGCAGCTAAGCAACTCCAGCGGCTAAGCATATGGATCTGGATCTTCATCAGCTGTGCATGTTCGGTAGGGCGGCTGTGCGTGTTCGAAGCAGAGAAGATGAGGTCGTGATTCATTTGCCCAAGTGTAAAGGAAGGATTCTGAGTGTGTGATTCATTCTGAGTGTGAAAGAAGATGAGGTCGTGATTCATTTGCCCAAATGTAAAGGGGATGAAAAGAGAGAAAGAGAGACCAAGAGAGAGAGAGACTAAAGGAGAGATGAGAGTTTGAGTCTGTGATTCATACACTCAGATTCATTTGCTGAAGAACGGATTCATTTATATATATAAAGAAATGAAGGAAGGATTCATTTATATATATATATGGGATATTATAGTAATTTCACTTCGGGAACAAACGGGGACGGGGATGGGCCGCGTATGGGGTTGGGACACTTATCCCCGTCCCCGGCCTGAAACTGATCGGGAATTAATTTTTGAATATCATCCCCGCCCCGTTGGGGATATTTTTCGAGAAAAAACCGCTCAAATCAGGGTCGGAGAGTCGGGTCCCCATCGGGCCGGGTTCAAATTGCCATCCCTAATACAGGAATAGCTAAAATATCCCTAGCTATTGCATGTAAGATCAGATACTTTGGGCCATTGGCTTTCCACCAATTTAAAACATCAAAACCTGAAATTCTTGGCAAAACATTATCTTCTAGAAAATGGTCAAACTCTGATCTTACATTCTTCATTTTTTTACATCTCTTTTTACTAATAAACCAATCATACTCTGAAAGGGTCTTTGTAAAAATTTCTGATGGATAGAAGATTCACCAACAACATCCATTTCTATACCAACTTGGTGCTAATACTTTTGCAACAAATCTGACGAATCCTATCAATTTCCTCTTCAGGTTTGTCTCTATAAACTTTTTCAAAATAAAACTCTAATACACTCATCTTGTACCTAGGATCAAGCACAACAGCAACTCCAATAACACCACTAACCAATATTTATCAAATTTTTTCACCATTTTTGATGCCATTGTTCTAATCACTTCAATTTCACAAGAGAGCCATTGAGACGGTGTCATCCTAATCTCACATAAAGCTGGGAAACAAACATTGGCTGTGAGATACTTAGTACCAGAAAATAACTCTGTGATAGAAAAAAATATCTTAAACCTCCCACTGATCTCTCTAACAAACTCTCATTCTTCCTCACTTGGCACAGTCTTATATTGGGGCTCTCTATTTTTCAACCGAGAAAAGACATCCTTATACAATAAGTTAGTTTGAAGCATCAAGTATGTTGAATTCCACCTAGTTGCACAATCAAGTCCTAATTTCTTAGTATGTGGATTATGCATTTGATTGATTATTTCTTCAATTTTTTTTTTTTTTTTTTTTTTGTCTTTTAGGTGTTGCTGTCCAATAAGCTACGCTCTCCCGAATTGTTTCTACACCCACTCGTATGACATCCAATCCATCTTTGACAATCAAATTCAAAATATGTGTACAATAACGCATATGAAACAAAGTACCACCCAACAAAGGCGATGTATTACTCAACTTATCCATTAACATGGTAATCATGGCATCATTTGTGGAGCAATTATCAACAGTAACAGTAGATATTTTTCTGTCAATATTCTAGTCCATCATACACTCAAGCAAAGTATCACAAAGAACTTTTGTGTGTGGACATGGAGCATAAATAAACCTAAAATACAATATTCATGAACAATTATTAATAACATGCAAATTAAACTGAATAAGATAGAACTTTTAAATGATTTACAAATTTACAAATATATACCTCAAAATGCAATTTTGCAATGTACATAAATTATCAATAAAGTGTGTTGTGACAGTCATGAATCCTTTCTTTTGATTACTAGCAGTTCACATATCAGTTGTGATTGCCACTCTACTTTTATTATTCTTTACCAAACTCAATGTCTTCACTTTCTCATAATCATAAATCTTTAAAATATCACTCTTTATCGTATTTCGAAAAGGTACTTTAAACAATGGTTGGAGTGTTGCTGAATATCGTTTAAAACCAACATGATCTACGATAGAGAGGGGATATTCATGCAATATTATGGCATGTGACAACTCTTTCCTAGTAAAATCCTGATCAAAAATATAAGAATTCATTTTTGGACTCTCTCTATTAAAGTTGTTAGTTAAAACTTTTTGCCTCATGTCCATCACTTTTTTTCTAGTACAACTCTTATAGTGATCATGCAAATGCCTAATTTCATTTTTTGAATCACCTTCAAGATGCTTATTACAATAATTACATATTACCTTCGACACCCCATTCGCTTGTTGTTTCTTAAAGTGTTTCCACACAACACTAGGTTTTCTTTTAGTTCCTCCACAAGTGTTAGACTCTTTTTCTAAATCAATAACATTTTGATTAGAGAGGGGAGCTGGTAAGTTGGTAGTTGGCGATGATTGTTGTGAGGCCTCGCTCTCAAATGGTACTTAAGAGTTAATATCTGACATTTTTAATCTTTATAAAAATAATATGAAATGAATAAACAAAGGCAGCAAAATTACAGAGCAAATTTTTCTAACACAATTCTAGAAAAAAAAATTCTAACACAATTTTTTCTAACATTTTGATCAAGGAAGATAAATTGAATTAATAAATGATCAGCATATGCAGCAATTCTAGTAATGTTAACAAACTATATTGAATTAATAAATGATAAATGGTCATCCTAGTAATGTTAACAAACAAACAAATAAAAAAATTGATTGAATTAATCATATTATACAATCTGAAAACATATGCAGCAATTCATTCAGTCAAAACAAAAGAAACTAATGCTATGGAAATTATGTGATCAATCTCATGACAACCCATTATACAAAGATAACATATCTTTAAAATGCAAAGACCATTCAACATTCCAAGTTATAGAGAATGAAACTAAGTAAAAAATAATTAAAAGCAACAGGAAAATAATAGGCCAAAACCCCTAATGTAAACACTAAGCACATCCAAATATCCTTATGGAATACCTCAGAAAGTAGAGCAACAACAACAGCAGATATGCAAGAAATATCTGCAGGAGCAACAGATGACGAACAGAAGAAGAAAGGGAAGAAGTTCGAAAATTTTCGGATTGAAAATGAATTGTTGGAGCAAACTTTATATAAGCAGATTGGTGGGTGTTCGAACAGGTAGAAAACCTGTTCGGATAGATTGAACAGGCACACCAGATTTGAATCTATTTGGAACAGATTCAATTTTGAATTCAACAGATCTGAACCTATGTTGAACCCTTTGAACTGTTCGGGTGGGTTAAACTTGTTAGAGACCTGTTTGGGTGAAGAAAAAATTCTGAATCAATTTATTTTAAATTTTGAAACCAAAATTAAAAATAAAAAATAAAATATAAAAGTTTTTGGCCCAAAAGATAAGTATTGGGCCGGACAAACCCAATCCAACCCAACCTCACACCACGTACCCGCGCCCAAGCCGAGGCCCAATCCAGCCCACCGGACCGGCCGAACGGATGAGCGGTTTTAATTTTGGGTCGAATGGGTCTAGCCCACTTCACCCATAACCTCACCCTTCCACAAACTTAGGTACCCCTTGGGCCCCAACCAAAGTATCCCAAGCTAAGGTATATAAACCCATTCAAAACCTCAAGTCTTTCCAATGTAGGACAAGCACATTTCACAAATGTGTAGGAAACCCACCAAAAAACTAGTTCCACGAACCTGAAAACGCGCCTTGAATTCTCATTTAGCCAGAAATGGTTTTGAGCAACCAAATATATGAATTTATTCACTACGCGGCATTAAACATGAACCCAATTAGAAACGTTAAAAATAACGCTTGGGTCCCACCTTAATTAATGCTCAAAGTTAGTAAAAAATAATGTTATACAAAAGTCATTTTCCAACAATCCCCCACATGAATGGAATTCACGATAACGGACATGCAACAAGATACAGACAAAGAAAGAGTACATTAAGAAGATACACCACATCGAGATAGGTAGCTTTTGGCTTTGAACCTCCTCTAGTGAAAGCCTATTGGACTTACTAGCTAACCAGTGGACGTAATGCCTTGAACTATTCAGCTGTTTGTGTAAGCCAAGACAATAGACTACACATAGTGTATCCGCAGACACAGTTTGGTTCTTACGGTTGTGTTAAAGGTGTAATAATGGCCCGGCCCGACCCATTCGAGCTTTGTAGGCTCGCGATTTTTTAGCGAGCCGGCCCGTGGGCTAAAATGTGGGGGCCCAGGCCCAAGCTCAAGCCCACTCATAATAGGGCCACGAGCCGGGCCTAGGGCCTGGGCTCGGGCCTTGGCCCGCCAGCCGGGCCTAGTCGGGCTTTTTTTTTTTAATATTAGAAATAAAAAATTAAAAAAAAAATTATACTAAAGTATTTTAATTACGATTAATGAGATATTTTGTTTGGTTATGTAATGTTTTATAGTGATATTTAAATTTAATTATATATGACTTATGTTTTTTTAATTGTGAACTTATAACTAAAAAAGTATGCAAATATGTAATTTTTTTTCTTTCGAAATGAATAATTTTATATATATGAAATTAAAACTTTCAATATTACAATATTAAATTATTTATATAACATTTATTGAATGAATAATTTTTATTTCAAAATGAAATAAAATATTACAAAAATTGATATTATTAAATAAATTAGGTGTAGATTACTGATGATAGTATAGCAATTGCATCACTATAGGTTAAGTACATCGCAACTAGGTTGGCACCTACTAGCCTACCAATCATTTGCATTATACTTCACCTCAATAATCTAATACAAAAAAAAAAAAAAAAAAACAAAACAAAAACAAAAACCAAGAAAAAAACGAAATGAAATGAAATAGTAAAAAATAAATTGTTGATCAATCATCGGAGGGAACAGACATTTCAATCGTGTTGCCCGATGATATGTCATCCAAATCATATTGAATTCGCTCATTTTCACTAAAATTTTGTCTTCTTGTAAGCGCGTGCATATGATCCCTGGATATCATCAATGCCTCAACCATTTCGAGTGAAAGCCTGCTCCTGTAGTCACTCAGCACCCGTCCACCTGCACTAAAAGCTGTTTCTGAAGCAACTGTAGAAATAGGAACGGTTAGTATATCACGGGCCATCTGTGAAAGCACAGGCCACATAGATTCATTTTGTTTCCACCATTCCAAAATGTCAAAATTATCGGAATCATCCACTGACGGGCTTTCCAAATAACGTTGTAGTTCAGAACTACTTACACTTGTATATTGAGATATTCTTCTATTTTTTATTGCTGTGAAAATACTTAATCTCCCGCCTCGAGATTGTAGGACTGCTAGTGTAGTGTGTGTAGATGTATTTACAGATGCAGATGTAGCTGCAGCTACCCTGTATTCTTGAAATAATCTGTTGCATGTTTGCATAATAGGGGCAAACTGTATTTGATCATCAAAAATACGCTCTAAAAATTCTTGTAAACCAACTTCTTTACACCTAGGATCAATTATTATAGCTAAACCTAATAGATGAGGCAAATGATGAAAATATTTATCAAATTTTTCTTTCATTGAAGTAATAATGGTTACATAAAGTTCATTACCCATATATTTTATGAAAACTTTAATTATTTCTGCTAGCATATGTAAAACAAATGGTGAAGTGGGAATATATATATATAAGAAAATAATTTTGTTGAAGTATCGAAAACTTTTAAAAAATCTTTATACAAGGCTACTTGGCGCCAATTAAGTTCAGTGGGTGTCAGTACTCCTCCTATTGATGTTGTTGCAAAAAATAAATCTATTGCTCTTCTTTGTTTACAAGCTATTTTTAACATATTATATGTTGAATTCCACCTACTATCTACATCTAAAATTAATTTTTTAAATGACATATTTTCTCGTTGACAAATTTTTCTATATTCCGAAATTTGATTACCAGAAGACATAATAGTAACAAGTGCATTTTTTTATTACAAGTACAAAAGTTTCGTATGCATGCATAGCTTTTTTAACAATTAAATTTAAAATATGGGCACAACAACGAACATGAAATAAATCACCATCAACAAGTAATTGTAAAGTTGATTTTAAATGGGCTACAGTTTGATTATGATATAATGCATTATCTAAACTAATCGTAAATATTTTATTTTGTAAAGCCCACTCATATAATACATTTTTTATTTCTACACCAAGCGAATGACCAGTGTCTGGAAGTTCAATTAATTTAAATGAAATAATTCTTTTATTTAATTTCCAATCATTATCAATAAAATGTGCAGTGATACATTGATATTCAAAACCATTATTTGACCACAGATCAGATGTTAAACAAACTCTTCCATTCAAATTTTTAAAGATATCAAATAATTCACTTTTAATATCCTCAAATTTCTTTAAAATTCTGTTTCTAGTAGTATTTCTTGAAAAACTTTGATATTGCGGTGCAAAACTTTCGTGAATCATTTCGGTAAAATCAGGACATTCACTAGTACTAAAAGATTGTTCTTTTTTAATAATATAATCAACTACAGAATTTTGTGCACGTATAGGATCATATGAAAATGTTTGCAAATTACCAGTTGATGAAACCCCTAATTGCATTTGACTTCGAATATCAGGTTGTTTACTTTGTAAATGTTTGTCAGAATGCCTTTTTAAATGACTAGTACCCCCTGAAAATGCAGCACTAAGTAAACGTGCACAATATTTACATTTTGCTTTAAATGTAATTGTGCCATCAGGATTATTTATAGATATTTTTTCAAAATGTTCCCAAACACTACTACTTCTTCTCCTAGATGATAATGCAACTGTTGGAAGAGGGATATTAAAAGGAGAATCAACAGATTCATGTGGTGTAGTATATGTATCGACATCGACATAAATATTAGGCATATTAGGATCCATAATAATGCAAGTAAAACAATATATAAGAATTAACAATTAATTTAAATAATGTGTAAATTCAATCAGAAAAAAATAATAATTAATATATGTGCATAAATAATTAATTAAAAAAATGAGTAGTTAATAAATTTAATTAAACTAATTAATGTTACCGATTGGCGAATGCGATATAAAAATTTTCTTCTTCTGCTAAAAGTTTCTTGTTGTACAATTGCAATAGCCACTTAGGGATGGCACTTCAAAATTAATTGAGAGTTGAGAGAGATTGAGAGAGTTGAAGAGAGAGAGAGAATGATTTGTTGTGAAATATATTTTGAAAACTAAAATATATTTATACTAGTTTAAATTCTAACCGTTTGAATTATTATGACCGTTTTATATATATCCGTTTGAGTTGTAGAGGAGATGCAAATTTGCAATGCAACGGCTCAAAATTGAGGCTAGGCTAGGAAATGGTTGCCTCCTTTTCGGGCAACCATTTGGACGGTGCTCTTTGGCCAGTGGGAGCCATCACGGGTCCCGTTTTGCTAATCGGAACCGTTCAATGTGTACAACTCGTCGAGTATTATATGTTTGTAAAAAATCACGTTGATCGGATATCTATAACTATCTGATCGGATTAGTTTTTTTTGTCAACCATTAACTATAACACCATGCATTTTTATACCAAATTGATTTGATCATGTAGTTAGCGATATCCGATTAACGTGATTTTTTTATAGGCATAGAGTAATGGAAGAGTTCTACACATTGAACGGTTCGAATTATCAAAATGGGACTCGTGGTGAGCCCCCACAAGCCCAGTATTACCTTCCAACTTATATATATATATATATATTTTTTTTTTTTTTTTCTTTCACGTGAGCTTAGCTGTACTTTCCCATTAGGTTAGGTGCACTTTCCCACTTTCCCAGCCACACACACAGACTGTGCTGCTGTGCACTGCCAATGCCAGTGATACATTATATCATCCTTTTTCCATTAAATAATTCTTAATTTGATTTTAATTTAATAAATTGTTATTAATTTTTGTTTTATTTTTAAATTATTAATGTTATTTATTTAATTATATTAATTTTATTTTATTTTTTTATTTATTTATTTATTTAATTATTTTATTTTTTATTTTTATAAGATCAATCTTTTTATTTTTTATTTTTATAAGATCAATTATTTTATTTATTTTTTTTTATAAGATCAATCTTTTTATTTTTTTATTTTTATAAGATCAATCTTTTTATTTTTTTATTTTTAATTATTTAACTATTGTCAGTTGTTTTTTATTTTTATTTTTTGAAATTTGATCATTGGTAGAAAGAGGGATTGATGGTTGGGCTGGGCCGGGAATTTTTTGGGCCGGGCCGGGCCCCGAAAATGGAAGGCCCAGGCCCAAGGTACTGGGCTGGGCTGGGCTCAGGCCCGGGCTTAACCGGACCGAAACGGGCCGGGCCCGCCACGGGCTTCGAGCCGCCCACGGGCCTCGAGCCATTTTTACACCCCTAGGTTGTGTTCATTGTGGCCCTGAACAACGCCTGGTAATTCATGAGTGCTCTAGAGAATTTAGCCTTCTCAATTCTCATAGAATCGGCCCAGTTCACACTCATATAGGTGACTTCTTATTAAGAGTATCCTGTTATACTCCACTTGGATTTCCAAGTTATAAGAATCATTAAAAGCAAAGCTTATCCTACTAACGTTGCAGGTATCACTCTTCTTATCATAGAAATGAGTAGTAGTAAACCTTCTTAGTGATACGTAAAGTCATCCATAATTCGGTTATCCCTTTGAACCTAGATCTTGCGATCTCTAGTCAACTAGGTTGGGTTGCCATTATTGCAACTTTTAAGTAATAGGCTTTAATCTCATTCCCCTCGATAAATGATACACTTGCTCTCTAGCTAGCCCTTTAGTCAATGGATCCGTAATATTCTCCTTTGACTTCACATATTCTATGAAAATTATTCCGTGTGAGAGCAAATGCGTAACGGTATTATGTCTTCGACGAATTTGTCGAGACTTACCATTATATATATGATTGTGTGCATGTTCTATTGCTGCTTCACTATCACAGTGAATGCATATAGCTAGCACAGGTTTAGGCCACATTGGAATGTCTTCTAAGAAATTACGAAGCCATTCTGCTTCTTCTCCTGTTTTATCTAATGCGATAAACTCAGATTCCATTGTCAACCTAGCTATGCATGTCTGCTTGGAAGATTTTCAAGAGACTGCAGCACCTCCCAAGATAAAGACATATCCACTAGTGGATTTTGAGTCATTAATATTCAATATCCAATTTATATCGTTGTACCCCTCGAGTACTGCTGGATATTTGGTATAATGTAAGCTATAATTCTAGGTATGTCTTAAATACCTAAGTACCCTAATTATCTCTTTCTAATGATCGGATCCTGAATTACTTGTGTACCTACTTAATTTGCTTACAGCATAGGCTAAATTTGGCTTAGTGCAATTCATTAAGTACATCAAGCTTCCGATTATTCGAAAGTACTCTAATTGTGATATGCTTGCACCTATATTTTTTGACAAATGAAGACTAATGTCAACAGGTGTCTTAGCAAGACGATAGTCATGCTTTCCAAATTTCTCCAGAATCTTCTCAACATAGTGAGACTGAGATAAAGCATATCCTTCAGATGTTCTAGTAATTTTTATTCCTAGAATTACATTTGTTACTCCCAGATCTTTCATGTCAAACTTTTTGTTCAACATTTTCTTTGTGGATTTAATCATGTCATTATTGCGTTCAATAATGAGCATGCCATCCACATAAAGACAAACTATGACATAGCCTTTGTCTGTACTTTTAATATAGACGCATTTGTCACATTCGTTTATTTTAAAATCATCCAAAAGCATGGCTTGATCAAATTTTTCATGCCATTGTTTCGGAGCTTATTTTAATCTAGAAAGGGATTTGACAAGTTTACAAACCTTTTTCTCTTGGCCGGGAACTTGAAACCCTTTCGATTGTTCCATATAGATTTCCTCATCTAACTCGCCTTTCAAAAAAGCTGTTTTAACATCCATTTGATGTATTTCCAGATTATACAAAGCTGCAATCGCAATCAACATGCGAATATATGTTATTTTTGTCACTGGTGAATAGGTGTCAAAATAATCAAAGCCTTCCTTCTGCCTGAATCCCTTAACAACAAACCTAGCCTTGTATTTATCTATTGAACCATCTGCTTTCATTTTTCTTTTAAATATCCACTTATATCGAAGAGGTTTACATCCTGGTGGAAGATCCACCAGTTCCCAAGTATGATTTTGTAGTATTGATTCAATCTCACTATTCACAACCTCTCTCCACAATGGAGTTTCAGGACTTGACATTGCTTCCTTGAAGTTTTATGGCTCATTTTCTAACAGGTATGTCAGAAAATCTGGACCAAATGATTTAGAGATCCTAGCCCTCTTGCTACGTCTAGGTTCATCTGATTCATTATCATTGTGGTTTTCACTACTACTTATAGCAGTATCAAAAGTTCTTTTATTTGAACTTCTCTCTTCAATTTCCTTGCAAGGAAAAATGTGTTCAAAAAACGATGCATTCCTTGACTCAATAATAGTGTTTACATATATATTAGGATTTTCAGATCTATGAACTAAAAATCTATATGTACTACTATTATTTGCATAACCAATGAACACACAATCAACAGTTTTTGGTCCTATCTTAGTCGTTTTGGGACTAGGGACTGCAACCTTGGCCAAACACCCCCACACTTTGAGGTAATTATAAGTAAATCGTCAACCTTTCCATAATTCATAAGATGTTTGATTGAGTTTTTTGTGGGGTACCCTGTTAAGGATAAAGTTAGCAAACAAAATTGCCTCCCCCCACAAGTTCTGAGGTAACCCTAAACTAATCAACATGGCATTCATCATCTCTTTAAGAGTTCAATTCTTTCTCTCAGCAACTCCATTTGTCTGAGGAGAATAGGGTATAGTGGTTTGGTGAATGATACAATGTTCAGAACAAAATTCTTCAAATGGTGCATCATACTCACCACATCTGTCACTCCTCACGATCTTGATACTTCTAGCAAGTTGATTTTCAACCTCAAGTTTATATTGCCTAAAAGTTTCTATGACTTCATCTTTAATTCTCAACAAGTAAACATAGCAATATCGAGTGCAATCATCAATAAAAGTAATAAAGTACTTCTTTCCTTCTCTAGTTTGAACAAATTTTAAATCACAGATGTCTGTCTGAATTAAACTTAGAGGTTCAGTACTTCTTTCAACTTTATTAAATGATGCCTTAGTGAGTTTTGCCTCAACACAAATCTCACATTTATGATTAGGATCAAATTCTAAGTTTGGTAAACATTCTAAAGCAACAAGTCTATGCAAAGAATTAAAATTAACATGTCCTAATCTACCATGCCATAAAAAAGAAGACTCAGCAATATAAACAGAAGATGTGTTCTTATTATTAAAAGCCAAACTAGGTACAATAGTTATTACATTGAGTTTAAAAAGCCTATCACTCATGTAACCTCGTTCCACATACATTCCACTCTTGGAGAGTACAACTTTATCAAAATCAAAGACAAATTTAAACCCATTCTTGATCAACAATGACCCAGAAATAAAATTCTTACGAATTTCTAGCACATGCAGTACATTGTTAAGAGTGAGTTCTTTCCCTGAGGTCATTTTCAGCATGATCTTTCCTTGTCCTTCTACAGTTGATGTAGAGGAGTTTTCCATAAAAAGTTGTTCCCCACTTTCCACCACTTTGTAGGTTGTGAACATCTTCTTATCTGCACAGATATGGCAGATTGCTCCAGTATCCACCCACCATTCCTTGGAATTGCCCACCAAGTTTGCTTCAGAGACTACTGCACCAAGATTGATGTCTGCCACTCCATCAGAAAGATAAAAATCCTCGGTTATGTTGGCTTTTGCTGGCTTTTTGCTTGAACTCCCTCCGTTCTTGCGAACGTGACAATCCTTAACGCGATGTCCATCTTTGCCGCACACAAAGCACTTGCCTTTAAACCTCTTGTTAAACCCGTTGTTGATCCCTTTGATCTTACTAGTGGATCCTTGTTTGGGACCATTGCCATCATACTTCCGCTTCTTATTGTTGAACTTTAACCCTTGTTCATGTTCTACAACATTTGCTTTAGCCTGCATGACATGGTTTCCTGACTTCTTGTCGGAACCACGGTTGTCTTCCTTAATTCGGAGCCGCACTATCAGTTCCTCCAATTTCATCTCTTTGTGCTTATGATTTAGATAATTCTTGAATTCTTTCCAGGATGGTGACAATTTTTCAATGATTGTCGCAACCTGAAAAGATTCATTGAGAACCATCCCTTCCGCATGTATGTCATGGAGAATTAATTGGAGATCTTGAACCTAGCTAATAACCGTCTTGGAATCCATCATTTTAAAATCCAGAAAACAGCCGACAACAAATTTTTTTGTACCGGCGTCCTCTGTCTTATATTTATGATCTAGTGATTCCCACAGTTCTTTAGCAGTGTTTTTGGCACTATACACATTGTACAGTGTATTGTCCAATCCATTGAGGATATAATTCCGACACAGAAAATCACCATGTTTCCATGCATCGACGGCGGCAACCACTTGCCGATCAGTTTCTCCCTTATTTAGTGCCGGTGCCTTTTCATGAGTAAAGCGAGCCAAATTCAATGTCATAAGATAAAACATCATTTTTTGTTGCCATCTTTTAAAATCATTTCCATTGAATTTTTCTGGCTTCTCTCCATGATTTACCGATACTGAAGGAGTCATCACTGGCACAACAGGTGTGGGGGTCAGAGTAATAACAGTCTCAGTACTGTTTATTTTTGTTGTCATAATTCTGACGAAATAAAAAATACCCCAATCACAAATTTATATGCAAAAGAATTTACACACAAAATAAACAGAATAATATTTTGTAACAAAATTCCAATGATAAACAGTATATTACTACTATGTTATCAAAGAAATCATTAAACAGTATATTACTACTATTTAAGAAATTAAACAGTATATTACTACTATTTAATTTCTTGAAACAAAATATTTGTCTGTCTATCACAGAAATAAATAAAAAATCTACTTTAAGATTGTTATATCCACAGAGGTATGTATGTGTGTGTGTAAATTAAATGTATAAATTAAAATAAACAATAAAATAAAATAATTCAGAAAATAATTATATAAATTATTTCCCGAATTAAATGCTTATAGAAAATAATGTTGAGGCTTGTGTTGGACACAATCTCCTTAAAATAGATTTCGCCCTCACTCCGGTACTTCGAGATATAACTGGCGTCTACTTCCTAGGATGCAACGACTAACACTTGATTTTACAGCACTATAAAATCAAGTCTGGCGAACCAAACAATGCTGTAACTCTTTCTCTTTCTTTTCCTAAAGATAAATGCAGAAACAGATGCAGGAGCAACAGAGGACGAACAGAAGAAGAAAGGGAAGAAGTCTAAAAATTTTTGGATTGAAAATGAATTGCTGGAGTAGACTTTATATAGGCAGATTGATGGGTGTTCGAACAGGTAGAAAACCTGTTCGGACAGATTGAACATGCACCAACAAATTTGAATCTGTTTGGAACAAATTCAATTTTGAATTCAACAGATCTAAACCTGTGTTGAACCTTTTGAACTGTTCGGGTGGGTTAAACCTGTTAGGGACCTGTTTGGGTGAAGAAAAAATTTTGGACCCAATTTATTTTGAATTTTGAAATCAAAATTAAAAAATAAAAATAAAATACAAAAGTTTTTGGCCCAAAAAGATAAGTATTTGTCACGACCCAAACCCGCCCCTATGAGTTTAGTACCGTAACCGGCCAGTAATCCGAGATTACCGAAGGCCTGTTTAACAGTAAGACAGTAATACAGAGTACAGGGGCATGGCGGAAGCCAATATAGTAAATAAACAATGTCCAAGGAGCTGTGACAGTCTGTATGCAAAAAGACTTTTCATACATATATATATACACAGTACAGAACAGTATGCACAATATTTACAGTCGATCAGAACAGGGACCTAATCCCTGTTAACCAGTACAGAACAAAAACATTCAGTCTATACAGTTATACAAAACAGATACAGAGACAGACGGGGGAAATTAAAACACCCCTAAGCCATAGCTTGACAGGCTCGGAACCTCGCAGTGAGGCACAGTGGTTGGCTTGACAAAACTGGAGTTTACCCCGACGCTCCTAGCCGCAGTCTGGTGCATGTACACCTACATATATATATGAGCAGTGAGCTAAAGCCCAGTGAATAACATAATGCGTAAAGGGGTTTAGAATGAATGTCCTTACAGTAATGAAAACAGTTCATTAAACCAGTATTTCAGTCGTTCAGTCAGTACAGTCATATGTGGTACATCCATTAGCATAACAGTACAGTAAACAGTAGGTCTTAAAAGACCGAACAGTCAATGATGGCTATCAATCAGTAAACAGTAGTGGTTCCAACAAGGGAACCGACAGAGATCTCTGTAACAGTAACAGTCAGTAACAGTAGTTGCTAAGGATGCCACAATACAGTTCAGAATATAGGACATACATTCATTCAGCTAACAGTATTAGTTCAGAAACAGTACAGTTCAATTAGTCAGAAGATAATCATTTTTGAACATATCTTTACACAGTTGTTACTCACAGAGTTCTGGGCTACAGTTAGGCTAGAGCGTGTCTCCAGTCGCCAACCCTACACAGCTGACAGAACGAACACACACTAAGCTACACAGTTGGGAAAAATGATAACTTAATCCCTAATTGCCTCGGTGTGTTCTACATCTATATCCTCATTAAGATGCCTTAAACTAGGCCTAAGAATGCCTAGAATGGAATGAGGATGCAAAGATACACTTTAAAAGCATTTTCAGAATTTTTAGAAAACAGAGGTCCCGCTCGAGCGTCGGTTATACCGCTCGAGCAGACATGCAGACAACGGTTCCCGCGCGAGCGTCACTTCCCACGCTCGAGCATACTGCAAAACAGTCAAAAGTACTGGATGCTCAAGATCCACGCTCGATGGGCACTCGACACCCGCTCGAGCGTAAGACACAAGGTCCCGCTCGAGCGTCAATTATTCCGCTCGAGCGGACTTCAAAACAGTGCAAAGTACTGGGAGCACGAATTTCCCGCTCGAGCGCCGCTTTCCCCACTCGAGCGGGAGTCCAAAATCTGGAATTTCCAGATTTGAACTTCCAAGCTCAAATCAAGTTTTAGCAACTCAAAACTCGACCTCTTGGGCCCAATTTCTGGAAAACACTTGTAAATACATAGAATAACATGATTCAAAGCTCAATTTGTAAAATCAAGGCCCAAGGGTAGCTCAATTAAATCCAAATTTCAAACCAATTTTCATGAACATAAAGAACATGCAAACATGCATGAATTTAAACCAATTCAAAGCTTCAAATACTTGCTCAAGTGAGCCAATAACTTCAAAAACATGGTGAAATCATGGTCCATTGTAAAAATGTGAACATGCATGTACACTTTCATGAAGGACAACATCAAAACTCAATGATGTAAATATGCATGCATGAATTAAGCCCCAATTCAACATAATTTGACTAAATCTTGACTTAGATCACTAGAGGCTCATGAATCATGCAAGAACAAGCTTAAACACAATAATGAGAGGTTGAATTTCCTTACCTAAGTCTTGAATTAGAGGTATGGAGGCTCAAGAAGGCAACTCTCCTACAATTTCTTCAAGATTCCAAGCAATTCAAGGTGAATTCACTCTAACTCCCTATTCTCCCTCTCTAGTCGGCTATACATTCAAGAACAATGGCTGAACAAAAGTGTATGAATGAATGCAAGAGGCTCAAATGTGCATAGATAGTGGCCCACTCACAATGGCAAAGTTGTAGATAAGCCTAACTCTTTAATTAGCTTTATTTTAATCTATTCTAATCATACTAAATCACTTTTTAGATAATTACACCATAAAATCACATAAAATCTAATTAGCACAAAACATCAATCAATTTCAGATTCGGCCGCCGATAAGGCCTTCAATTTGCAGCTTAAACATAAAACACAAACAGATAATCAAACAGGCAACAGATAAGAAATGCATTTAAACAGATACAGTCAATCCATTAGTTTTAGATTCCAATCAGTCGGTTCAGTATTTCAATCAATTCAATTACTAATCATAGTCGGTCTCAGTTTAGCGGTAATCAGTAATTAATCGGTAAGCAGTGGTGAGGGTTGTTACAGTATTGGGCTGGACAAACCCAACCCAACCTTACACCTGGCACCCTCGCCCAGGCCAAGCCCAACCTGCCCGACCGACCGAATAGCGGTGGCGCGCGCGGTTTTAATTTTGGGTCCAATGAGTCTAGCTCACTTCACCCATAACCTCACCCATCCACAAACTTGGGTACCTCTTGGGGCTCATCCCAAGCATCCTAAGCTAAGGTATATAAACTCATTCAAACCCTCAACCCTTTCCAATGTGGGACAAGCACATTTCACATATGTGTAAGAAACCCACCAAAAAATTAGTTCCACGAACCCAAAAACGCGCATTGAATTCTCATTCATCCAGAAATGGTTTTGAGCAACCAAATACATGAATTTATTCACTACGCGACATTAAACATGAACCCAATTAGAAACGTTAAAAATAACGCTTGGGTCCCACCTTAATTAATGCTCAAAGTTAGCAAAAAATAAGGTTATACAAAAGCCATTTTCCAACAATATCTTCAACAAGTTGGAAGATAACATGAACAACAATGAAAACTTGAAGATCCTTCAACTACAACCAACAATACAATAATGATATTTTCAATCATTGTCCTCCAGTATATTATAATTAGAAAATTAGAGTGAGGAATAGTATATATATATATATATATGTATGTATGTATGTAAACCCTAAATATAGTAGTAGAAAAATCAACTCGTTTTTGACCAGCGAAACACGAGTTGACCCAAAACCCTAGATTGAAACCAAAATCGTTGAAAATAGATGATGGAGAGAGAGTGAAAAAACAGTGATTTTTGGATTAATAGATCAAAATTGAAAGAAGAAAACAGAGATCGATTAGTAGTTTAAAGAGAGAGAGAGAGAAAGAGAGTACCCTTTGAAAATCGGCGGTGAGGAAGAAGTGAACGAGTGGTAAGAGAATAGCGAGCAAGTGGTGAGAGAGCAGCAGCCGGCGACCGTGTGGAGCAGAGTAGAGAGAGAGGCGATGTGTTTGTGTGAGTGTCAACCAAACCCTAAAATGAGTCAACAAAATAGAGACACACACATATATAGACAGGGATATAATAGTAATTTTACTTCGGGGGGGAAACGAGGCTGGGATCAGGGTCGGGGCTGGGAAACGTATCACCGTCCCCGACCTGAAAATCATTAGGGATTCATTTTCGAATACCATCCCTGAGCTGTCGGGGGTATTTTTTGGAAAAAAATCGCTCTAATCGGGGTTGGGAGGGTGGATCCCCGTCAGGCTGGGTTCAAATTGTCATCCCTACTCATCCATATCTTTATACCTTTATATCTCCTTGTACTTTTCTTATATATCTGAATCTAAACTTATATTGATAATTCGAATCGTCTATCTTGTAAATTTCACAATAAAAGTCATTAAAGCAAAATAACTTTATCGGTTAAGTATAAACACATGAATAAATCACATTTTATTCTATAAAATGAACAATATATAATTATAACCTTAAACTATTCATTTTATAATTAAAAAAAATATGATTTGTTTATGTTTTTACAATTATATGATAAAACTGATTTTTTACATAAATAACTTTTATTGTGAGATCTGTAAGATAGATGGTTTAAATTATCGATGCGGGTCCATATTAGAGCCCACAAGATAAGTACGGAGAGGTATGGAGAGATAAGATACAAAGGGGATTTATCTCAAAAGGTATACATGTACAAATAACTTTTCTCTAAAGTACAGTTCACTAATAAATTGTGTAAAATCTTTCTATTTACGTGTATTTTGTTTTATTTAATTTTGTGATTATTTTTGTATTTGTAGCAAATTTGTTTCAAAGATCTAGTTTACGAACACAGAAGCGAACACAGAATGTATAGAAAAATGTTAAAAATCTCAAAATTTTATCAAATTTGATATCAAATATCTCACATAGGTACTCAAATGAGTCGAGAAGTTTTTTCAAAAATACACCCCATTGACAAACTCTAATCCCGTCTGGCAAGATTGTTGGGACAAATTTAACCACTGAAAACAATAGTCTATAAAAAGTTAATAAAACAAAATATCATATCCAAATCATAATTATTTCACTTTTTCTCTCACAGAACTACAAAAAAATTAAATGTTCACCCCAAACAGAACTTTTTTAATTAGGCTAAAACAACAAAAAAATCAAGTTAAAAATTTCTTCCCAAATAAAGGCTCTCTAAAATCTTATTTCTTCATCGATATTCTATGTCTAATTTTATAATCGTGTTTATTGTAGAACTACAATTTTCAAAACATATAATTTTGAGATATGATTATATAGCTAAGACCAAGTTAAGAAGCATGGTTAACTATTCTCAATCTCCAAATCTCTTTAACCCTCCTACCCAAAACACTTATTGGATTATTGAAAATTTCAAAATATAAGGAAAGCAGGAAGTCCCCCCCCCCCCCAAAAAAAAAAAAAAAACAATTTGAGTGTGATGAAAATTGAATGGAAAAATTGTATGAATTTGGATTCCATATTAATATAATTTTGAAAGTATTTTTTTTTTAAGATTTTTAGTATGGGATTGGACTGTCTCCAGTCATTTTTGGATCTTGTTTTGATAATTTAAACCGTTTATACTTTAGATTTTGTTGAGTACATTATCCTTATAAAAAATCAAGTCAATCAAATAACGAAAATCATGTAGATGGTGAGAAAATAAACGATTCATACAAAATTGATTTAAACACGTGATTTCCATTATTCGATTAACTTGATTTTTTACAGGGATGATGTACTCAACGAACCTTAATATCTGAGCGGTTGAATTATCGAAACGGGACCCACAAATGAACTCACTAAGCCCAACAATATCTCTCTAGTCTCCCGTCTGAGGGAGGATTTGAGAGAAGCCATGGCCTTTAGCCTTTGTTCGAGAAGAACATTTTTAACTTGACTTTTTGACTATTTTGGTCTAATTAAAAAAGGTTCAATTTGGAATAAACTTTTAATTTTTTTTATAATTTTATGAAAAAAATATAAAATAATTATAATTTAAATATAACATTTTTTATTAACTTTTTAATTTATTTTATCTTTAAATAAATTAAATTAATCTCAATCATAGCCAAACAAAACCTGAGTCATTACTGATTTTAAAGGAGCAATGCTATAGACTACTAATTTGTCATCACTAATCTCACAACCAGTGAGATGACAATTGAAAAAAAATAAAAAAATAAAAAAAAAGACATAAACATACTGTAGCAGTGGGTAAGACTTACTATCACTTTATCAAAGCCACCATTTATTAGTGGTATAAAGTTTCCCGATTTTAAAGAGGGGATTCCGTGCACGGAAACCAGAAAGGTCCTATCGATTCCGTTATCTGGACCAACGAAAACAAAGATCCCATAAAAAATAAATAAATAAAATAAATTTAATCTACTTGGTCAAACTAGTGTGAGAGAGACAGGGAGAGAGAGCGCTAGTTAAGACCTTCACCGGTGCAGCCATTACTGCTTTACAAGCCCAAGTCTCATGGAAAGGGAGGGAGGGAGGGAGGGAGAGAGAGAGAGAGAGAAACGTCGGCGTTGAACATGTCTTTGCTTTCTTAGTATGTGGACCATGTCATTGATCTTCTTTACTTTGCTTTTACATAATCCATATTTAAGAACCCATCTGTCTCTCTCTCTCTCTCCCTCCTTCAGTGGTTCTCAATAATCTCTCTTGAAAAAGTCTTTAAAGTATGGCCGCCGAAGATGGCGGTGGAGGAGGAGGAGGAGGGGTGAGTACCCCTCGGACTCTTCAAGTAACACCCACTTGGGCTGTAGCAACTGTTATCTTCATATTCATCTTCCTTGGCATTTTCATTGAATACTTGATCCATCTCCTAGGCCATGTAAGTAACAACCAGTTTATTAAAAACTTAGGACAAATTGTATCAGTAGTCCTTGTATTATTATTTTTTTTTTTGTACTTGTATTGTTTTAATTCTTATAATTTCAATTGGTTCGATTTTGATAAATTTTAGATTTTATCAATTTAGTTCAATTGATAACACCTGTTAAGATTTTTGACGAAAAATTATTACTCAGTTAATTGATGTTATTAACTTACTGTATGTTTTGATGTTATGTTTTTTTTTTTTTTTTTTTTTTTTGGGGATTGAATATAGGCTAATTTGCGCTTTGTAATTTGATGTAGTGGCTAAAGAAACATAGAAAGAATGCAGTGTCTGAGGCAGTAGAGAAGCTAAAGTCAGGTTTGTTTCAATATTTTTTTGCCTAACTTCTTGTAAAGGTGTGTTTGGATTCAACTTCATGGAAGAGTTGCTTCCACTTCTAATCCTTATAACAATTAATCAACTTAAGCTAATCTTGAATGCTTCCCTCATGTTGCATCCAAACATAACCTTATAATTTTGCTCCCTCTTTTACTTATTTGTTTTTGTTATTAGAAACATTATATCCCAAAAAAGCAGATATATAAACCAAAAAAAATATACATAATGGTGTGATTGCATTAGAATTGACCATTTTAAAACAAAATTTCTATTAAAATAACATTTAATTACAAAATAATACTCCCACATCCTTATGACAAATTTCCTATAAAATTCTATATAAATTTCATTTTCTAAGAAAAAAAAAAAAAGAGAAGTGTAATGATTTACAAATAAAAAAATATATAAGAAATTTGTCATCAAAAAGATTCTCAAAATTTTAAATATATGGTATAAATTTAAAGTATAGATGCGTCACACATGAGGAATCTAATTCTCACATTTTAAATTCTAGACTTTTTTTCTAAATACGTAGCATTTTAAACCCGTTTTTCATATTTGATTAATTTTTTTTGGGTAAATTGAATAGAGTTTGTGGTTGGGTGCAGTGTTGATGCAGCTGGGGTTCATGTCACTAACACTGGCAATAACTCGAAGGGGTATTGTCAAAATCTGCATACCAAACAGTGTTGCTGATTCCATGCTTCCATGCCGAAAATTCATCCCTGAACAAAAAACAACCAATGCACTCGGCTTCTCATATGATCATCCTCCTATTTGGGCACCAAACGCATTTCAACATTTGGAGAGGAAATTGGAATCCCATTCTCCTTCTCCTATCTTAGATCATTGTGGTTCTAAAGTAATTGTACTAATTTTTTTACATTAATTTGATTGTTTTACAGTGTTGAAAAGTTGATGTTTTGGTCGATCTATGCGTCCTCGTAACAGTTTCTCTATTTACACACAAATCAATTACACTGATTTTGTAATCGATTTTTGTTTTCTTAGACTTTTTCTCTCTATAATGATTTTTTTATTTTTTTTGGCAGGGAATGACACCTCTCATATCGGTTCCAGGGACAGTTCAGCTGAGTATCTTCATCTTTGTATTAGCAGTAATGCAGATTGTGTACAGTATTGCCACAATTTCTTTAGGAAGGGCCAAGGTACAAATTCCATTATCTAGTAAATGCATTCTAATCTTTTGACTCAAACTTATATCAAATTTAAATTTAAATAAAAATCACTCAATACACATTCTAATTCATGATTCAAACTGAAATCCAAATTGAGTTTTACTTAAATTTTTTTCCCAAATTAAGAGCGATTCAAATATTTACTCAAAACCTATCACTCTACCACTAATGAAGTTTTAGTCAAATTTATAGTTAAATATGAGTTTGTTCAATATGGAGTGATTCATTTAAATAAAATTTTTACTGATATTGTTTGTAAGATCCAGACATGACCTTATGAAAATCTTGTAATTTTTTTTTTATTCGTGTACTTCCTTTAATGTAAATATTAAAAATCTCGTTTAAGCTCGGCTTGTTTATTAATGAACGAGGTCAAGCTCAATTTTTAAGCTCGTTTATTAATTGAGCCGAGTTCAAGTAGTCCTAAGTTCGGCTCGATAAGGCTTGAAAGTATAAAGAAAATAAATTAATATTTACTTTTAATAATATATCAAATATTTTTTTATAATTTATTTTATTTTTCTATTTGTGTAAATTTACATATTTGATTGATAAAATTTATTATTATTTTCTTAATACAAGTATTCTTGTATATTTTATTCATAATTTTCTTTTTTCTTTTTTTATCTTAATAAGTAAATTAATTTAAGTTAATTTTTTTTCAAGCTCGAGCTTGAGTTTGAATGCTCAAGCCGAGCTTGAGCTCAATTATTTAAGCTTGACTTCAACTCAGCTAAAGCTCAAACTCAACTAATTCTTAATAAACAAATTTAAACACTCAAAGTTTGACTCAACCCATTTGCCACTCTAAGGCTTCGTTTGGAAGCCAAGTTTGGGTTTTTTTTTTATTATTTTAGTTACAAAAAACAAAATAAATTTTTTAACCCAATAAGCCAAAATATCACATCTAATCCATAATCATTACATTTTTCTTCTCACAAAAAAACAAAAAAATCAAAAGTCTTCTCAAATAAGACTTTTTAACCCCAAATTAAAATAGTCAAAAAAATCAAAAGATCAGCCCCCATACCAAACGAAACCTAAATTGCAATGCTACAAATGAATGTGACTAAAAAAATATGCAATCATCCATTTGTGTGGATTTCATTGAGCGCCCACTATGCACGTCGGCAGATTCTCTTCATTGCATTATACAAATTTTTAATAAATTATAAATACATCCTTTAAAATTTATTTAAAATAAAAATTATTCTTAATAATTTTAGAAATTACATTCTACTCTTTCAAATTTTTGATTGTATAATAAATAATTTTTTTTATTAATAAATTTTAAAGTCAATTATAATTTTTAATGATAACAGAAATATATTTTAATTAATAATTCTAGTAATTTTATAAGAAAATAGTTAAGAATTTAATTTTATTTGTCAAATCTATTAAATAAAAAAAAAATCTAACAAGAATAGTTATAATTTTCATAATTGAACAATTTATATTTTAAATAATTCCGTGTACTGATAATTTATTTTAAATTTTTGTGGCAAAGACCACTTGGATTGGAAAGTCAAAAGCCCAATTTTTGTCCTTTTGGACTTTACTTTTGCAAAGACTGATCTTTTTAGCTATATCTTTTTAGTTGCCACTCATGACTCAACTACATTTTTTTTTTTTTAAGCAAATATTAATTTGGATTTTTTTCTGCTTCAATTTTTAAAAAATGAATAACTTTATTTCCTTAATTGTTTGTAGATGAGGCGTTGGAAAGCTTGGGAAAAAGAAACCCAAACAGTGGAATACATGGCAGCTAATGGTATAATTTTTATAACTACCTCTCCATTTTTCACACTTTTAAATTATGAATAAAATATAATTATATTTTACATATATTTTTCACGCTTTTTCTTTTTGTCTTTTCAAATACTTATCTAAATCAATGATTCAAATACAGACTTAAAGGTCGTTTAACGTGTGCTAATTATGATTTCTTTCATTTTTGTTTATGGATTGAGCTTCTCTCATATTAAAATCACAACATGAGAGAACCTGAGAGGTTTATAGGGCCCACTACGAGTCTCGTTTCGATAATCTAAACCGTTCATTTTATAGGGCCATCAATAAATAATATCTATAAAAAAAATTAGGTTAATCCGATAATTGTAATTTTTTCATTTTATAATATTTGTCTTTAAGAAAATTGATGGTCTATTTTAAAAATATATTTGTCATCTATTTTTTCAGAGACAAATGCAATAAGATAAAATAAAAATTTATGATTATTGGATCGAACTAATTTTTTTCATGGATATTACACATTAAAAGCTCTACAAAATGAACGGTTCAGATTATCGAAACAAGACTTGTGGTGGGCTTTATAGGCCCCTCAAGTTCAACCCAATTTTAAATATAGAAGAATTCATTATATGCCAATTTTCTTATAATTATACATTCAGATCCAAATCGGTTTAGATTTACAAGACAAACAACATTTGGGCGACGACATATGACCGATTGTACAACACCAATAATACTGTGGATTGTGAGTTCATAATCTTGTTCTTTTACCAACGAAAATACTCTTTTATTTATTTATTTATTGTGTTTTCATTTATGTTTAATTTTTTCAGTGAAGTATAATTTTCTCATTATGTGTGTTTTTATTTATTTAATATGGATATTCTTGAAATTGAGCAGAAAAGTTTCTTCAGGCAATTTTTCAATTCAGTAGCAAAGGTTGATTATCTCACTCTCCGACATGGTTTCATTGCGGTTGGTATCCTATCCCTAAATCTTTGCTTTCTTTTATCTCCAAATTCAATACCATTTTATTGTGATTTCTGTAATTTTTTTCAATTTCATTTTGATCTCTATAATTTTGAACATCACATTTTTGCATTTCATATTCTAACAATAAGGGGTTGTTTGAGGTGTCCTAAATAAGTACACTTTTTGTCTTTTTAGACTAAAAAATTGAGGAAAAAAATATTGATGTTTGAGTTAACTTTTTAACTTTTTATGGAAAAATGTGTATTAAAAAATTGTATAAATTAGTGTGTAGTAAAAAATTAGGATTGGAAGTTGTACAACCGTAATTTTTGACTTTTGGTGAATAGTGATAACTTTTTAACTTTTTGAGTAACTTTTTAACTTTTTTTCAACTTGCCAAACTTGGCCTAAATATCAGAGAGACTGTATTGTAACAAAACTGAAAAGGTAATATTCAAATAGAATTAAATTGAAATTTTGTTCAAACTGGAGGACCAACGATGTAACAGTAATGCCAAAGACCCCAAAAGTTTTATCAAAATTTCTACCAAAATGAGACATTTGATAAAACTTTTGAAATCTCTAACACTTTTGATGATGTAAGAGCATCTCCAACGCTGCACTTCTTTTTTCATCAAATTTGAAGAAGAAAATGACGATTTTCTCAATTTGATACGAGGCACTCCAACGGTGAGCATCAAAGTGAAATTGGGGAGGTGGTCGACCGGCAAAGGCAAATTTTTTTTTTTTTTTTTTTTTAAACTGTTTGAACTATTTTTGACCGGTTTGAACCCATATATTTCAAAGAGAACCGGGTGACCGGTTGGTCAACCGGCCGGGCAACCGGTTGGTTGACCGGTGTCCCTCTTTCAATGGTCAATAACAGTGATTTCACCAAATCTGTGTCTCGTTCTTAGTTTGATGATTTTTTTGCTGAAATCTCATTTTGATATCAATCTGGTGCAACGGTTGGAGCATAAAAAAGGGGCTTTTTCATCAAAATTTAAATCTGGTGTTGGGTTTGATTCACTGTTGGAGATGGTCTAACTTACTATTATCAAAACTTCTCTAGTTTAAAGTTTCTAAAAAATTATAGTTACCTATTTCATTGGTGCTAAAAACATTGAGGATGCAAATTATATATGTATTTGTATTGTAACATGATTAATTACAAAATTTTTTGTAGGCTCATTTGTCAACAAACAACACTTTCAATTTCCAAAAATACATACAACGATCATTGGAAGAGGATTTCAAAGTACTTGTAGGCATCAGGTAAACAAATTTTATTATTTTTGTGTTTTGCAATTCACTATATAGTATGGTTTTGCTTCAAAATCTATTTTTTTAAATTATTAAAAATTAGTTTTATGGAAATAAATACCAAAAAACAGATTAGTATTTTTTGCACAAGACAAAATACAAAAAAGATGAGTTTTTTTAAAAAAATTTATTATTATTTGCTTTTAGTGTTTAGAAAAAAAAAATTCAAAATGAAATCAAATAGGATTCTCTCTGTCACGAGCTGAGGTTTTTTTTTTTTTTTTCCTCACAAATGAATTTTTAAACCTTTAAATATTTCTTTGTTGAAATTTTTATGCTAACTAAATCACTTTTTGCATTACTTTGGCAGTCCTTTCATGTGGCTTCTGGTTGTAATCCTCGTACTAGTCGACGTGTATGGTGAGTTTATATAAATTACTCATATATATATACACACACATAAATATAGAGTAATTTTTTAAGGTGCTTGAAAAGTTGGCCCAAAAAAATTTACTAAAAAATTAATTGTGCGTACCGAATTCCGCACTAGATAAAAGTGGATTGGGATTCCGCACTCGGTTGGACTATCCAGGGACTAAGGTTCCTGCCACAAGAAGTACTGTAAGAGCTGCCCGGCCGGGGTTGACCGGATAACCCCTCCGGTGTGGGAATTAGTGATCGGAGAAGAAATGTATAAAGAGTTGAGTTTAGTTCAGTTACCTTCAATGTGAAGTTCATGTATAGGGTTCCTTGCTTGCTTCTCAAGATGGTTTCATGGAGCTTAGATGCTGTCAAGTTTTCTTTTAGCATTGCCCAAGGTGGGGGACCATCTGGTAGTTGTCATAGAATGCATATACTCAATGTAATCATGCTGATAACAAACCACATTCCTCTAGTTCAACAACTTCTGTGATTCTAGGTGTAGGGAACCAGCTAGGTGGCAACTTGCACATGCACATACTCACAACTTCCACGTTTCTCTGTGAGGTTTCCTCGGCTCGGTACCTTAGTACCCCAGTTCGGCCCTAGATGAGGCTTCTGTTGGGATGGGTCGGTCCATTCGGACATCTTTGTGTGGGCTTGGCCCACTTGTAGTTCGGCCTATAGATTCGGTCTTGCAGCTCGGCCCAGCCCAGCCCAGCATCACGACTGGATTAGCGTTTCCACTGCGAGTTGGGCCCAAGTGCTTGAGGATTTGGATTGACTGTTGATCATGAAGTTGGGTTTAGTTGGATTGCCCATATGCTTGCCTGACCCATTTGGATTTGGGCTTGAATGATTAGACCGACCCAAGGCTTGGGTCCGACCCATTTCTTATTTACCCCCTTCATTAATCATATTAGCGTGAGAACCTTGCTTATTTAAACAATAATGAATGGGCCGCACGTGTTGAGATGATTCTTTTTTCAAAAAATAGGAATAAGATTTTAGGTAGGGTTAGTGGCTAACCTGAAATTGTGAAAAGGGGGCTAAATTAAAATTATTTAAATTTCAAAGGAATTGAAGTACAATTATGTAGAATTTGCTAAATAAACTACGAATTTATTTTTATAAATACTCAAAAAGAATAAAAATTTTCAAAATTGGGGAGTCAAGATAAAATTATTTAATTTTGGAGGGACTTGAGGAAAATTATATAAATTACATAATAAAATTGAGATTTTTTCCAGATTTTTTTTGCCCTTTCTCATTTTTATTTGCATTAATAATTCATTGAAATTGTATGAATTGAAACAGGTTGGCATGTATACCTCTGGGTATCCTTTCTCCCACTCATTGTAAGTATAAAAAATTCAAACTTTTAGGTTTCCACTTTATCTGTTTACAAGAGAAATTAATTACATTACGACTCCTCAATTATTAATAAATATCACTTTAGTTCCCTTATTTATAAACTCATACATTTTGACTCTCGCAAAAATGTATTACCCACTCCTGCAAATCACCTCTAAAAATGATGTATTTGTGCCATTTCATAACTGAAGAGATCTTGGTGTAATTAACTCTTCATAAGGATATCAATATTTTACATAATTATTATTATTGTTGTTGTTGTTTTAAATATTGGATTGTGTATGTTTGTAGATAGTGCTATTTCTTGGAACAAAATTAGAAGTAATAGTGGCAAAAATGGCACTTCAACTGCAAAATCAAAACAATGTGATAAAAGGAGCCCCATTGGTGCAACCCAGTGACAATCTCTTCTGGTTTGGTCGCCCTGAATTCGTCTTGACCCTTCTTCATTACACTCTCTTTGTGGTAATTCTTTCATAACTACCAATTGGTCCTCATTTATATGGTGAATTACACAAATAGTCCCTAAAATATACCGGGATTTCTTTTTCAGCAAAGGTTTAGGGTCCTTTGTGTAATTTATCGTTATTGATACAGAAGTAAATTGAATTAAACAACTATTCTTCTTTCGATAATTAACAATAAACTAATCAATTTTTTTTTCTCCTTTTGATTTTATTACAGAATGCATTTGAATTTGCCTTCTTCTTTTGGGTCACGGTATGAATTTAGAATTATTACTATTTTCTTTCTTCTATGAGATTGAGATCTTTTATCTGCTTGAGAATGTAGTAATAAACCTATTAAAATATATATTATCTTAATTTTATTTGTTTGATTATTTTTCAGTTAGAATTTGGGTTCGGTTCTTGTTACCATGAACGAATAAAGATAGCCAGTTTCAGGGCGGTATTGCCGTAAGTGCCAAACACAGATACTCTTCTCTCTCTCTCTCTCTCTCTCTCTCTCTCTCTCACACACACACACACACACACACACACACACACACTACTTTGCCTTTTCTTTTGTCTTTCATTTTTTTTTTTTCTCAACATTCAAGCTAAAAAGAAAGTTGAAGTGTTTCTGTTTCGATATATCTTGACTTCATTATGATAATACACAACACGTCCATGTGCACACAAACACATCACACAGAATAAATAAAGAGCAAATCTAGAATTAATATAGTGTGGGCAAAAATAAAAGAAAAATAAATGGGGCAAAAATAAAATTTTCGATTTCACAATTAAAAGAAAAATAATTTTCAAATGGGGCAAAAATAAATTCTTAAATGGAAAATAAAATAAAAAAAATCAAACTATAGGAAAAACGAATGTTGTTCTTAATTTTAGTAAGGAAAATTAAATAGCTTTTAAAAAAAATTAACTACAAAGATTGTGAAAATTTTATATAGAATGTTGATAGAAAATGGTGTGATTTCTTCAGGCATTTTATTTTCAATGAAATCACCCATTTTTATCGTCATAATTTTAAAAATATTGTTGACACATTACTCTACGTTCAGGCCCGGTCCTGAAATTTTCAAGACCCAAAGTTGATAATCAACTAATAAATTTTTGGGGCCCTTCACATTTTTTTTTTTCATTGAATAAAAAAAAAAATTGAAAGTAAAAGATAAAAGATTTGTGTCAAAATCACCAAAAATACTTAGCTTTACATTACAATAACTAATAAGTATCGCTTGATCCTTACTCTTCTTATATTTTTAGAAGCAAATAAATCAATCATACTTGCATAATCTAATTTTTTTGCAAAATCATTTTCAATGAATAACAATGCTAATTATTTTAAATGGGCCTTTCAATTTTTTAATGGATTAATTTATTTTAACTTAATTTGGGCCTTCCTTAATTTTTTTTGGACTTAAAATATACTTAATATATTAGACTAAACTATAATAAGAGAGACCCCTTTTTTGGATCTATTTTCAATGGATAACAATGCTAATTTTTTTGAATGGTCTTTCAATTTTTTAATGGGTCAATTTATTTTAAGTTAGTTTAGGGCTTTTTTAATTTTTTTAGACTTAAAACATACCTAATGTATTACACTAAATTATAATAGGAGGGGGCCCTTTTTTTAGTCTATTTTGAGGGGCCTAGGCCACGGCCTTGTGGCCTATGCCCCAGGGCCAGCCCTGTCTACATTTGTTTTCTATATGAATTAATATAGAGACCCAGATTAATCCATCTAAAAAATTTGGGTGGATGATTGTGTGGTAAAGATTAATTTGTGTAGTGTGAAGTCCATGTGAGGTTCATGTATAGAATAAATCTGAACTATAGGATGGAAATTCTGAATAATTTTTTGGTTGATAAAGGTAAGTATGTAGTATTACTGTTTCTATATAACATTTTTGTTAGTAAATCATTTTCGTTTTTAATTTATTTGTCTACTTGTATCTTTAAATGGTGTTTGTAGGGTGATGGTTCAAATCCTTTGCAGTTACAGTACTCTCCCCCTCTATGCTCTTGTCACCCAGGTTTTCACTCTCTCTCTCTCTCTCTCTCTCTCTCTCTCTCCATATATATACATAGTCTGTGGAGCATGTATCAAACTTGGTGTATTTTGTGTACACAGATGGGAACACATTTTAAGAGTGTGGTGCTAGAAGAACAAACAGTGCATGTCATAAGGCAATGGCATGAAGGAGTGAGAGACAAGAGAAAAAAAAGATCATCACCATTTTCACGATCTCCTCTCCGGGATCGAGATGACTCACCTAGTGTGTGGAGCAACAACAGAACCAACTCACCAGATCTCTCCTCTCATCACCGGATATCATCTCTAGCTGAATTCACTTCTCGTCACCCCCATTCTGAGATTATTGAAATTCCTGATCAAGAAATCAGTCCACATGAACCGACCTCATCTACGCTCTCAAAATAACAATATCGACATAGGTATTAATATCAAAATTCAAAATTATGTACGACTAATATTTAAAATTGAGAGAGAAACAATGCTACAACTTCTTCAAAATGTACTAAAGAAAGAGGATGTGTGGAAGTTGAGGCAAAGAGATGTACATTTGAATGGCATTAATGGCCAATTGTTTTGTTTGTATACTTGTAATTTGAATAGTTGTTATATATCATTGTACATCTTTAGATATTTTTTTATTGATCATACTGGAGCATTCAAATTTATGATTTTTTTGGGGGGTTCATTTCCACTAACATTCTTTTATAAATTGAGATATCATATGCTTATTAGGGTGATCACAGATTGGGTTGAGTTGGGGTTTTTGGATCTGCATGCTTTGTTCTCCTCAAACATTATGAACACACCAATTTGAACTCTGTTCTCATCTTCGTTGCTTTCTTGGGTATGGAATTGAACATAACGGCTATCGTTGTTGGGATCCTATCTCTAAACGTCTTCGTGTCTCTCGTCATGTGGTTTTCTGGGAGCATAATATGTTTTCATCCTTATTTTCGTTCCACTTATCATCATAATCATCTTCTACTTTCATTTTGTTTACTAACCCTTCTATCGATCTCTTCTTTAATGCCTTTGATGCAGGTTCCTCCTCTCTAGAGACGCCTTTGCCTACACCTGATCTTATCCCGACTTCTCCCTCTAATGGTCCCGTTGAGTCTTCTATCACCCTACCAGATCCTCCTCTCACCGGTCGTCCACATCGGGTAACTCAACCACCTATTCATCTTCGTGATTATATTATCAGGTCTATTACATTTTCTACTTATGAACTAACCTCCTATCGTGAGACTTGTACTAATCCTCTTTGGTAGCAAGCTATGACTGATGAATTACAGGCTTTAGATAAAACTCATACTTGGGATGTTATTGATCTTTCTCCTGAAAAGACTACAATTGGCTACATATGGATCTTCAAAATCAAGACTCATTCTGATGGCTCTATTGAGCGCTACAAAGCTTGTCTTGTTGCAAAGGGCTTTACCCAGGAATATGACATTGATTATGAGGAGACTTTCGCTCCGGTTGCTTAGCTTACCTCTGTGCGTAGCTTACTTGTTGTTGCCGCTGCTCGCCACTGGGATCTCTTTCAGATAGATGTCAAAAATGTCTTCCTCAATGGTGATCTTCTTGAGGAAGTCTACATGCAACCTCCCCTTGGGTCTGTTTATCCAGCTCATAAGGTTTGCAAACTACAGTGTGCTCTCTATAGTCTCAAGTAAGCCCCACGAGCTTGGTTTGTTAAATTCAGTTCCACCATCCATGACTTCGGCTTCACTTCCAGCTCATATGACTCCACTCTATTTGTTCGAACCACTCCTAATGGCACCACTCTTCTTCTTCTTTATATGGATAATATGATTATCACCGGTGATGATGTGGCAAGTATTCTTAGCCTCAAACAATTTCTCAATCGTCAGTTTGAGATGAAGGACCTTGGAAGTCTCAATTATTTCTTAGGGCTTGAAATCTCTCATGATTCCACTAGTTATTATTTGTCCTAAGCCAAATATGCATCCAATCTTCTAGCACGTGTTGGTCTTACCGATTGCAAGACTACCTCTATTCCCATTGATCCTCAGACTTGTCTCACTTATCTAGGCGGGGATCTTCTCTCTGATGCTACTCTTTATCGCCAGCTGGTAGGTAGTCTTGTCTATCTCACTGTGACTCGTCCTGATATTGCATATGATGTCCATCTTGTTAGTCAATACATGTCAGCTCCCACACCCTAGATTATATTGCTCTACTTCGCATACTTCGCTATCTCAAAGGCACTATGTTCCTTGGACTCCACTATTCTACTCACTCTTCTCTCAAGCTTCGTGCCTTTTCTGATACTGATTGGGCTGGGGATTCTACTGATCGACGCTCCACCACGGGTTTCTGTTTCTTCTTAGGGGTTTCTCTTCTTACTTGGCATAGCAAGAAACAGTCTCTCATTGCTCGCTCTAGTACTGAAACTGAATACTGCGCTCTTGTTGACACTACTCAGGAACTTTTGTGGCTTCGCTGGCTCCTTACTGATATGGGTGTTTCTTTCCCTGGTGCTACCTCTCTCTATTGTGACAATCAAAGTGTCATTCAAATTGCTCACAATGATGTCTTCCATGATTGCATCAAACATATTGAGATTGATTGTCATTTCATTCAACAGCATGTTACATGTGACACTGTTCATCTTCTCCCTATTTCTTATGCTAATCAACCTGCTGATATTTTCACCAAGGCTCATCCTTCTAGTCGTTTCAGTGATCTAGTTTCCCAACTCAAGTTGGTTGATGCTTACCCACCTTGAGTTTGAAGGGGCTGTTAATGTATGTATTAGCTTTATATCTATTTGTATTGTAGATATATCTTTGTATCTCTCTCTCTATCTCTATCTTTTTGTATCTCTATCTCTTTGTATCTCTATCTCCTTCTATACTTTTCTAGGTTTTTCAACCTATAGATATACAGGCATCTCCTATTGTATATTATTCAATTCAATATAATACATATACACAATTCCTATATTTCTTTCAACCATTCTAACACCAAAGATTTGTGTATGGAGGACTAGTGTCATGTAAACGTGCATAAGGAGTTTGGTTATGGATAGTAAGAGTAGGAACACAATTGATCGCGTAGACAGTAGTACAAGCAACTTCTCCCAAAAAATATTCAGGACACGAGGAAGAAATAAAAATGCTGTAAGTAGTGTCGAGAAAATGCCTATGTTTCCGTTTAGCACTGCCATTTTGTTGGGACGTGCCAACACAGAAACGATGAGGTTGAGTACCGTGACTCTGAAGGAAGGAGAGAAAATCAAGATCCCTATATTCCATAGCATTATTAGATCGAAAATTTTAATGGTTTTAGAAAATTGGGTTTGGACCATGCTTGTAAAATTGTAATAAAGTTATTTGAGTTCTGATTGACTTTTCATGAGAAACAACCATGTAAAACGTGAAAAATCATTAACAAAGATAACAAAGTAACGTGATCCCCCCATAGTGGTAGTAGGTAATAGTCCCCAAATATCATAATGTATAAGATCAAATGGTGCATGAGAAACAAAAGTACTTGCGTTAAATGATAAAGCATGTTGTTTTGCAAGTTGACAAGATAAACAATCCAAAGTATCGGGAATGACATAACCTAACTGACCAGTAGAAACTAAAGATTTTAATTGACTAACAGAAATATGTCCTAAACAACAATGCCAAATATTAAAAGGAGACATATTGGAAGGAAATGTAGGAGCAGCTATCGGGGTGGAGTTTGGAACATGAAGATGAATGAGCTCATAGAGACGTCCATGCTTACGGCCGATCCCAAGAGTCTATCCTGTCTGAGGGTCCTATACCAAACAACCATTAGTAGAAAATGTAACAGTTAGACCAAGCTCACATAATTGACTAATAGAGATAAGATTTAAAGTAAGAACATGAACAAGATAAACATTTGATAAGGATAAATGAGAGATGAAAACAAAACCAATATGACTTACAGACTTGAGAGAACCATCAGCAGTATGAATTGAGGAAATAGGAGGAGATGAAGAAATAGAAGAACATAGAGTAGAACTATAAGTCATATGATTACAACATGCTAAGTCAAAATACCAAGGAGATGTACCTGAAGTCACAGATAGAGCAGTAGAAGGAGGTGTACCAGAGATGGTGAGAAACTATTTGATCATGGCTTCAAACATCAGTTTGGGAAAAGACAGGAGCGGCTGGATCTAAAAGCTCAGAAAATTCCTCAGAGGCAACAGTAGCAGTGCAATGAACAGGCAGAGATCTAGATTGATTCCTAGGACATTATGAACAACCTCGTGAGGAAGCACCACGAGTAGTAAATGAGTGGTCTGGATTGCAAAAACAATCTTGCTACAGATGACTAGGACTAATCTTGTTGCAGTACTAACAGGATCTGACTGGGAAATTGTAATGACCTCGAAATGTACGCTACAATTATCGGTAATTAATTACGCATTAATATGAATTAATTGGGAATTTTCTGTTTGACTTAGAAAAATATATGTTGGAACTACAACTTCGGGACTGAAATTGACGACCGTAACGGGTTCGGAAAACAAAATTGAACATGCCTATGTGCTATCGGGAATTTTCGGAACTATTTGGACAATTTAATTTGGGACTGAATTTCGTCTGATTCGCTAAGCTCCGTTTGGCTTGTAAAGTTTGGCACAATTGTTTATATCTAATGTATAGATAAGTATAAGGGCCTTGTTTGGCTTAGGTGTTTTGGGCATAGTTGTTTATTTGATATATATGACTCAAGATGAGCTTTGACTCTTATTTGACTCAACAAAAGAAAAGAAAAAAATCTGGGAAAAAGAGAGAGAGAAGAGAGAGTTCGGGAGAAAGAGGAAAGAAAGGGGAAGAAGATAGAAAAGGGGGAAAACAAGCTTAATTTGCTCAAATTGACTACTCAAGGTAAGGATTTCTCTCTAAATTCATGGAGTAAAGTTGATTCATGTTTAATCTCTTGAAAGGTAAATGGAATGAATGGGGAAACTATGTTTTATTGAGAGGATGGGTTATATTTTCATCTAAGATGCATCCATGAGCATACATGGCTTTAAATATTATGATTCATGTTGTATTTGACATAAGATTGTGAAATCCATGTTTTTAATCATGTTTTCTTGCTTGATGGTCATGTTTGGGGAGAACTCCACGGATTTGAGTTATTTGAGTTATGTGCATGATTCATGAAATTTATGTTTAAAATTATAGTTTTCTAACTTAAATCAAAGCTTGATCTTCTATACATGAAAGATGTGATTTATATTTGGAAGTTATGGTTTTTAATGTAAACTAGAGTTGAAATTCAAGTTGTTTTTCTATGATTTTCGGACTGGCTTTTCTACCCAGATTTTTACATTCCGCTCGAGCAGAGGTCTGGCCGCTCGAGCGGAGATTTCGCACTTCCAGTATTTTACCACAGTTTTCGGTCCGCTCGAGCGGGGGTTTTGCCGCTCGAGCGGGGACCTGTTTTCAGAAAATTTTAAAAAGTGTTTGAATGCATGATTTTGGTATTCTCATTGCATTTTTAGCATTCTTGAGGCTTAATTACGTTATGATAATGAGGTTATGGGATTGAAACATCATTACGAGAATGCACGAACATGATTTAATGATGATATATGTTAAGGATTTGTGTTATCATGGTGATATCTGCAGGTCAAAACGTGAAGGCCGTACAATCGGTTCTGGAAAACCACTGTAAGTGACGTTTCTGTAAAGTTATGTTCTTATAACGTATGTTCTGAAAATGCTATGCTATATTATAATTTATGAAACGTTAATGTTTTCTGCGAACGAATGTCCTCTTTGCGAATCTAGTATGGCATCCATAGAGAGTCCCAAGTCATGGGGAACGGCATGAAAATGCGGGTCCATGACTAGTTTGTGAGATCTCGTGAGTCACTTCATTGTGACGATATGTGTTTAATCAGTATCCGGAACTGATTACTCTAGTCGGAAGACGTTCTGTTATGTTTATGTTCTGTGGAATATGCCATTATTATGTTCTTATACGAATTGGTTATGTTATGAATGATTTGTTTTACGAACATGTTATGTGGAATTCGTTCACTAACCCTTTACGTTAATGTTACTTACTGGGCTCTAGCTCACCCCTGTATATATGTATTTATAGGTGAGCATTCTGGGAGCCAAGCCTAGGCGGAGTCCGAGTCGAGCCGCCGTTTTGAAAGCCTACCCGAGTTATGGTGTCCCCGAGCTGGGGCTAGGCCTGGAAGGCCGTATGAGTTTTGTTTCAGTTGTATTTGGTGGCATGTGCCTATATATTTTGTATATGAATTTTGATACATGTTTTGTTCAGTAGTGGGTAAATTAACATATTTTTGGGCATGTAAAGGTATGTTCATATATATGCACAGCTCTTTGGACTATTTGTACTTAGTTTCGCTTCCGTGAGCCCCGATTACTTATGTTTAGTACAGTAAGGCCTGTGGTAATCTAGGATTACTGGCCGGTTACGATGCCAACCTTCTAGGGGCGGGTTCGGGTCGTGACAGAAATGAAGAAGAAGATGAGTAGAAAAAAGGCCCCGATTCTGATAATAATCGCAAGTAGTGGGCCGCTGGGTGGTTGGTATAGAAGAACTCAATGATTGGCGAGTAGCAAGAACTGTATCCACATGATGAGTTTTCAAAGGGCCAAGACGAGTCTCCTCAGATAATAACTCAGAAATAGCCTGCTCAAGAATGGGTAATAGAGTGCGATTGAACAGAGATGCACGCACGGGCTCAAACTAGGTAGTGAGAGCCATAAGAAACTGAACCAATCGATGGTGATTACGATACTGAGTGAATAAAGTAGCATCTTCAATATGAGGCCAGACAAGTTCAAAGAGAGCGAGTTGGTCATACACAGAATAATCTGAGAGAAGAAATCATTAACAGACTAACCAGGCTCTTGACGCAGACGATGAAGTTGACTTTAAAGTTGATACTGATGAGACTTTAAAGTTGATACTGATGAGCAAGACCAATAGTCTGATAACATTCTGTCAAAAAATCCCAAATGTCTTTGGTAGGAGTAGTCACGGAGTCAAGTTGAAAATGACCAAATTGTAAACTAATAGAGGTAACAAAAGTATTCCGAAGCCAAGTAATGATCTGGTAGTTCTTACTGTCCCAGTCCTCTAAACGGTCTACATATGTGGCAACTGTTTCATGAACCTCTTTCACTAGTTGAACCACATCCCCAGTGATAATGCGTCAGAGTTTCTTCTCTTTCAGAAAACTGGACATGGCCTGGGCCCATAACACATAGTTAAAGCCGTCAATGATAACAAAGATTGGATGAGAAGCATCATGACAATCCATAATGGTTGGTTGGTGAAGTAAAATAGAGAAAAACAGTGCTATAGGAGAAAAAATCAGCAAAATAGAGCGCATTAGTGAGTCTAGAAGGTCGTAAATAGTTGGGAAATAGGTCTGTTGTGCAGAGATGATGTCAGCAAGGGCTAGATGACGTCAGCAAGAAGTGTGGCGCACAATAACAATAGCAAAAAGGGCCGCACGGCACACAGTAGCAGATTGGCGCACGCGCTGCGCGGCGCATAGCAGCAAGAACGACGTACGCAACGTAGGACTGACATCAGGTGCTGACGTGAGCAAGCAACTGAAGGGCGCATGAGAGAGTGGCAGTGGAAGGCTAAGACACCCAAAGCACAAAAACGTCACGTCAGGGCACGTAGAGAACTTTCTGGTGACGTGGTTGGTGCCGTTGGAATCGTGAGGAGATTCTGATCAGTTTGGTGGTAAGAAAAAAAAAATTGGGTGAAAATAACGGTGAAGCAATGCTGGAACGGAGATGATAAAGTGTATGGGTGATGGAATGAATGTTGTAGGGCCACTGTGTATGAGACTAAGCAAGAGAAAAGAAAAAAAAAAAAAAGGCTATAAGTGTAGAACCTAGAGCTTAGATACCATGTTAGAATGGTTGAAAGAAATATGAGAATTGTGTATCTGTATTATATTGAATTGAATAATATACAATAGGAAATGCCTATATATATATATATATAGGTTAAAAAATCTAGATAAGTGTAGAAGGAGATAGAGATACAAAGAGATAGAGAGAGATAGAGATACAAAGATATATCTACAATATAGATAGATATAAAGCTAATATATACATTAACAGGGTGACATCTTATCAGCCATCCGTTTAAAATTAGGAGGATTGAAAAAAATCAATCTGCATCCGTCCAGTGGTTTGGCGGATGCAGATTGAATGGGCCGTACAGGTTAGCAGATGAATGTGATCGATTTGGCGGTTTAGACTTTACAAATTTTGAACATTTTTTTGAATTATAACTCATCTTTTACAATATCCAATAACTAGTAATCTTGAAATATATGTATTATTTGTCTATAATAGGCTATGACACCACGCATATATATTTTTAAGGTATTGTTTTTCATTTTTACAAAAATATATTTTTTATTCTTTCTATTCTATATTGTTACTTGTTAGCAAATTTTTATTTTTTTTTTAACTTCATTTACAGACGGATCGGTTTGATGGTTGATCCGCTATTTAAACTGTATCCGTGATTTTTGAAATATTTCATTTGCATCTGTCCATCAAAAGAGACATATCTGTCCAAAATCAGTCGAATTACATCTGTTCCAACGGGTTGGACGGGCTATGCAACAATGGTTGGTGGCCCGAAATATGTGGCTCGAATTGCTCAAAATACCTAAAATGACGTCGTTTTGGGTGTAAAACGACGTCGTTTTGCCATTTTCGAGCCATTCGAGCCACATATTTTCGGGTCACCAAACATTTTTCCGGGCTATGCATGCTTATAGAACATTTATAGTGGATGTTTGAGTATTGTCAAAGGTGAGTGTATTCTGTTGTGATAATTTTGGACTATTGTAATGCAAATGCTAAAGTTTAACAACCTAATGAGAAAAGGGATTAAGTTTGGGAAGACTAAATAAGTGTACTTTTTGACTTTTTGTGAAATATGGGTTGGATTTGGGTTGGGTTTGAAGTGATGTGTTAGAGAGGTGATGTGACTTAAATAAGATGATATGACTTAAATAGGATAGTGACTTTTTGACTTTTTGAATTTTTTTGAGGATGCCAAACTTGGCTATAAACGGCTAAACAGTGAAACCTTCATGTTACGAACAACCAGTCAAAAGATTCACAAATATCAAAAGGCTAGGTAGAAAGAAATTACTAAGTAATATTACATACTTAGAATTTTATTTAAGAATATCATTATGTGATTTAAATTCATTTTATATATCAATCTAACAATACATTAATTGAATCTCCATCACACTTAAATTCAGTGGAAAAAAATTTGGTCATTTTTTCTAGATAATGAAACTTACTGAGAAATTAAGGTTTAGTTTGACATAATCTAAAAAAGTCAAAAAGTCACTATCTTATTTAAGTCACATCATCTTATTTAAATCATATCATCTCTCCATCACATCACTTCAAACCCAATCTATATTTCACGTTTTTTTATAAAAAGTTAAAAAATACACTTATTTACATCATCCCAAACAACACCTAATCATTTAGTTTGTTAAACTTGGATAGAAGAATGATATTATAATATCTTTTATACTAAAACATATGTTATACCTTTGTTTATTTATGTGTCTAACTACTAGTATCTACATTAGTTTCAATCGCTTTAATTTTACTTAGAGAGATTGGTATAATTATGTTAAATTTATAAGAGTTATTGTAATTTTTTTTTATCAAAAGTGGTTAGTGTAATTTGCCCTTAATAAATAAATAAGGTCCCATATATTTATGGGCCTGACATTGGGCCTGGATCTGAATTTGGTTAGACAGGCAGGGGACCTTATCAGATTGTGGATCCCTTGAGAATTTTGAATGTTACTCGGGGGAAAAAAAAATTTAAAAAAAAAAATCATTCAAATCCTACACTAGAAGATTATATCAAATAAACACATAAATAAAAGAGACTCTGTTTAGTTTAATTTTTTAAATCATTTTTTGTTTTATCTCAAAAATAAAAATAATTTCTATGAAAAAAATAAAATAAAACCCTCATCATTTTCAAATGTTTTTATTTTTTGTGGGACAAAAATAATTTTAAAATTTTTTAAATATCTATTTGATGTTTCTATTCGTCAAACTAGTTTCTATTCACCCCAAATCTTAATTTACATATTTTTATTCAACTGGATATGATTACACAAGTTGATTTAAACACGTCTTAATGAAAATAATATTAAAATGTATAATTAATCTTTCACTAAACGAGTTATTTTTGTCAAATTCATAATATTATGCAGATTTGACATTAACTCGACCTATTTATTTATCGTGTTATCGTTTCGTGTAAGTCAAATTCATGTCGAAAAATACTCAATCTCAACCCGCTAACTTTATATACAGTTCATGTTTCTCAATCCTGTTCCCCACAAAAGTGCACCCCACCTTCGATGAGGAAGGTGCACATCAAAAAATAAATAAATAAATAGAAAAGAGCATATAACTAATGAAGATGAGATGTCTTCTTAGGAAGTTGACACTACAATTATGTACTTATCAATGAACAATCTCCATCTCCCTTATGAGATTTAGATGGTTGAAACCCTATTTTAAATTGATGGTTACAACAAAAACATGTTAAAAGGCTACACCCTAGACATTAGACAATGACAAAACTTAATTGCCCATTGAGATATTAGAATAAAATGAGCACATACATTTTCAAACTAGGCCCCAAGGCCATATACACCAACAATATTGTCTTGGAATCAAAGAAAATACAACATAAAATATTTAACTTTAAGTTGGAGACCCACACCTTCTATTGTTATCAAGATATCAATTGAGGCTAGGTCAATTAGCTGTCCCAACTCTTGTAAGTGAAAATTTTAGGGGTCAACATTTTCTTCTGACAAGGTTTAATTTATTTTTATTTTTTTTTTGTACAAGAATTATTGATCCATTGAAGAATCATTGAACTCATAGGAATTAGTCAACCTTAGTTTCAGTATCCAATAGTTAAGATCTTTTCTCTTATGCCTCCCCGTCCCTCAAAATATATATATATATATATTTATATTTAAAATCATCTTTTTGTTTTTAATATTGTATCCTTAAGTATTGATCACATGGAAGAGAAATCACATTATAAGTTGTTAGGATTATCATGATGGAGATGGAGTTATTATCTTCCCAACATTATCTCATTAAGCTCCTTGCTTGCTGCTACCCTACTAGCTAGATGACCAACCTTGAATTTAGTAAGCAATGCTATACCATACCTATTTTTATTAATGACAAAATTTATACACAAATGATTTTTTTTTTTTTTAACTATTACAAGAAACAAAATTATAGATCACGTGCATTTATTAATTTGGACTTTACCATCTTTTTTTTAATGTACGACATTACTCTTATTTTAATTCATGACAAAGTTAGAAAATATTATCCTCCTTCATTTTTCTGTTATTTAATTTCTTCCAAATATGAAACCAATATAAGCACCCAACTAGGACGGTGACATAAAATAGTGAAAAAAAAATAGTGAAATTTTCACTTACAATTAACAAGTCATATATAGTTTAAATAAGTTGAAAAAAAGTTGATTATTGAGAATTAGAAAAAGAATTCTTTTAATCTATATTTTCAAATGATTAACGTTTGGGTGTGAATTACCATCTAGTTTGGCCCATTATACGCCCATTTTGACAATTTGAACAATCATTTAATAGGATCCTTTGAAAAGATCATCCATATCAAAAACAACTTGATTGAACATCGTTAAACACTTGATTGGAATAAAACTGTGTAAAAAATAATTAACAGACAATATGATTTTGAAAGTAACTTGTCTATGTTTTTTAGAAAAATATTATCCGATCAAGTTTCTACTAATGTTCGATTAAACTAATTTTTTTAATGGATGATCTTCTCTATAATACCTACAAACTAACTTATTTAAATTGTCAAAATAGACCTAAAATGAATTCATGGGGAGCTGAACGAAGGGCAATTTAGTCTTTTAACTTTTAACTTTAAAAGTTATATTAAACATAACTTTTTCCATGGCTTCTAAAAATCACTCCAAAACACCAAACCATCACCCCTTAAAAAATAAAATAAAATAAAAAAATAAAAATTTAAGGGATGGTGGGTTGGTCTAAATCATGATCATGTGGCAATTAAAAAAAAAGGGTAGTGGGAGAAGAAGGTAAGGTCATTTTAGAAAGCATAGGGTGAAGGAGTAGGACAATGACACATGAGAAAGGGTACGATGAATGCGGGCGATATAAACGACCAACGGTTCTACCCCACAGACCAAACATATAATCGATTAAAGTGTTTTTGTTGACACGCACAAAACACTACTACTACATTACAATTTACAACACAACACTGCAAAGCTAATACACACACATGCTTTAGTTTTGCGAGTGTGTGTGTTGTGTCCATCAAGCAGTGGTGAGTTGTATGATGATGAAAAGTCACCCGCATAATTCTCGAGGGGATTCTTTCTTCATTCTCCCACTTACCTCCCATCTCTCTCTCTCTCTCTCTCTCTCTCTCTACTTACTGCCTTTTCCCTCACTATATGTATTATATTGGGAAAATTCCTAATTTGAAGTTCAAAAAAAATAGAACAAGTTTTATAATTTTGATATAATTATATTAATTTTTCTTTTAGTAATATTAGAAAAATCAAAATTAATGTAGATAGTATAAAAATATAAAAATACATCAGGTAAAATATATATTTTGGTGTAAAAAAGATGACTACATCATTTTTTCATTCATATGACTGACGAATTTCTGATAAGACATAATCAAGTGTTATATGAATTAAAACCATAATGTTGTATTTGGTTCATAAATTTGGATAGGAATTTAAAAAATGAAAGAGAAAATGTGTGTGAAATATAAATAAAATATAATTATATTTCATTCACATTTCACTTACTTTTTTCATTTTCCTTCACAAATTTCTATCCAAATCCATACTCCCTAATGTTGTATTTGGTTAGGAGATTTGGGAGAGAAATTTGGAAAGAGAAAGGGAAAAGATGTATAAAACTAATGCTGTGTTTGATTGGAGGATTTGGGAAGGGATTTGGAAAGGGAAAGGGAAAAGGTGTGTGAAACTATGTGAAATATAATCATGTTTTATTCACATTTCACCTACTTTTTCCATTTCCCTTTCCAAATCCCTCTCCAAATCCCCCAACCAAACACAGCAGTGAAATTTAGATATATTTTATTCACATTTCACCTACCTTTTCTATTTTTTTTTTTCAAATCCCTCTTCAAATCCCTCAACCAAATACAACATAAGATAATCGAATGTAGTTATGTTAAACTTGTGAGAATTATTGTATTTTTTCAAAATCTCAGGAAGGCTAGTGTGATTTATCCTATTATATATGTACCTAAGAAGACATTATTAGTAGGTTGAGTTTCTCTTGGGTTTAAATCTGAATTTGATAGAACTTGAGAAACCCATAGGGCACACCACAGGTCTTGATTCGATAATTTAAACAATTCATTTTGTATATTCCTCAATGTATATCATTCATGAAAAAAAATAAGTTGATCCGATAATCGTAACTTTTTATTTTATAGTGTTTATTCCCAAAAATGAACAACAAATATATTTTTAAAAATGAATCATTTATTTTTTTAAAAATAAATATAATAAAATAAAAATATTATAATTATTAAATCGACTTAATTTTTTTAATGAATAATATATTATGAAAATCTTACAAAATCAACAAAACCCTCCATTTGGATTATGAAAGGACGTGGGAGCAGGATTCCCATTTATTTGTGAACTGGTCTAACCCTTCATTTTGATTTGCCATGTGAGAAAAAAAATTAAAATTGTTTATCTAAAGGGTAAATTACACTTTGCTCCATTCAAGTTTCACTTATTTTTTACTTTGGCTCTTTAAGTTTGATTTTTTTTTCACTTTGACCCTTTATGTTTACAATTCTTCCCACTTTGGTCCTTCATGTTTGCAATCCTTCCCACTTTGGCCATTTAAGTTTGATTTTTCCCGCTTTGGTCTTTCATATTTGTAATCATTCTCACTTTGGCCATTCATATTTGCAATCCTTCTCACTTTATTCCTAGACTAACTTTCATCGAAAAAAGTAACAAAATTTGTCACATTACTAACACATCAGCTCTATATGCGAAGCAAAAAATTCACTAAAGATGCAAAAAATAAAAAATAAAAAATAAAAAACAAAAAAATTGGAATTTTTTTTTCTCTTTAGTGAACTTTTTTTTTTTAATTTATTCATAAACATTATTACATTATATATGCATCTAGATTAGATGCAGCTAAAAAAAGAAAAAAAAAATTAACTAAAAAATTTTTTTTAAAAAAATTCACTAAAGACGAAAAAAAGATAGTAAATAATACAGATGTTTGAGTCAGTATATTTTCATTTTTTTTATCTTTAGCAAATTTTTTTCTTTTTTTAGCTAAATTTGTTTTTTTTTTTTTAGCTGCATCTAATTTAGATAATGTAATAATGTTTATCAGTAAATTTGAAAAAAAAAAATTCACTAAAGACTAAAAAAAAATTAATTTTTTTGTTTTCTATTTTTTATTTTTTACATCTTTAGTGAATTTTTTAGATCACACATGGAGCTGATGTGTTAGTGATGTGACAGATTCTGTTAGTTTTTTTGATGAAAGTTAGTCTAGGAATAAAGTAGGAAGAATTACAAATATAAAATGTCAAAGTGGGATGGATTGCAAACATGAAGGGTCAAAGCGGGGGGAAAATTAAACTTAAAAGGCCAAAGTGAAAGTATTGCAAACATGAAGGGCCAAAATGAGAAAAATTAAACTTAAAGGGTCAAAGTAGGAAATGGGTGAAACTTTAGGGGGACAAAGTGTAATTTACCCTTATCTAAATGATAAGAGAAAATAAATTATTAATGTTTTTTACCATTGGATGAGTAATATAAAAAATAAAAAATAGACAATTGTTCATGTTATTAAGGAGAGTATAAGGCATTAGGTCTAGTGAATATTTTTTTATTGGGGAGAGGTTCATTCTCTGTAAAATAATTTGGTAAGAAGTTCTTTCGTTGATTTTGAAAGATATTTTCTTTTCAATTTGACCCTTTAATTTATCTATTGACTTTTTTTATTTGTTGACTTTTTATTGATTATCTATTCAAATTTTTTTATCTATCTGCTCAAAAAATTTTGTCTATCTATTCAAATAGTTTTTTATCTGTTGATTTTTTTTAATCTATTTTTGAATTTTTTTCACAAACATCTATCTGTTGAAATTTTTATCTATTCAAATTATCTTTTTTTTTTGAATCTATCTGTTGAAATTCACTATTAAACTCATTAGTGCAAATCTATCTGTGTAAATTTACTCCATTGTTAAACAACTCAACTTTCTCATCAACCAAACAGAAAAACACAAAAATCACCCACACAAGGATAAAAATATATCCACTTCAACCAAACAGAAAATAAAAATTATTTTATCTATTTTAATTATGACACAGATCAGAAGGACTGGTCTATTCAATTTTTATAGAGTGAAAAACAGAGACTCTAGAATCATAGAGACTTTGATCTGTTCAATCTACTCTCTCTCTCTCCCTTCCTCTTGCCCTAATATACAATGTAATTATAGAGAGGCTAATTTCTTTGGACATAGACAATAGTAAAGAACACCAAACATTTGTATTATTTTATTTAAGAGCCTTATCAAATAGAGAGAGAAAATGGACCTATGGCCAGGGAAAATGTTTGAAAATGGATTTGAGCCAAATTTCAACACTGATCTCTTCTCTAAGGTCTTTCTCATGAGAGTTCCTTTACTCCCGACGCAGCATATTCCATCTCCACTCTCAGTGGTCTTGATCTTGATTCTGGATTCTTTCGGTGCAAAACTAATGACCTCATTCTCCACTACCAAGCAGCGTTGGATTTTGATGTTATCCGACCATCGAAGTGTTCTAACGGCGATGAAGGCCACTATCGTTACTGTGTCATTGACCATAACTTAGTCTGAGGATATTGTACCAACCAGCGTAACATCTTTAATGTATATATTAGATTTATATTTATATTTATCTTCTTGTATTGTAGATATAGCTTATATATCTCCCTATCTCTCTCTATCCCTATCTCTCTCTATCTTTATCTCCTTCTATACTTATCTAGATTTGTGTTTAGCCTATAAATACAGGCTCACCTATTGTATTGTATTCTATTCAATATTATTATACAGATACACAATTTTCATATTTCTTTCAACCATTCTAATATGGTATCAAAGCTTAAGTCTTGAATCCTAGCTCATCTTTTCTCCTACTCATTGCCCGTACATAGTGGCATTATAGCTTATCTCTTCTGTTTCATCAATACATCATTCTTTGCTCCACAACACTATTTCGTCATCATTTTTGACCAAAATTTTATAAATTTTTCATCAAAGTGCACGAAATTATGCCCTGGTTCCAACGCCACCGGGCCGGTCGCCAAACTCCTCCGTACGTGCCCTCACCCGCCTATTTTCTCGTCGGCGCGTCCAGACTTCCACTTCTACTCTCACACACACCAACAAGCGCCCCTCCATGCACCCACGTGCATCGTCCTGCTACCATGCACCCATGTGCGCCATTTTTGCTACGGTGTGCCGCACGTCGTTACTGCTATTGTGTGACACGTCTCTCTCTGCTATTGTGTGTCGCACCCCTTGCTGACGCCATCTCTGCACACCAGACCCTTTTCCCAGCTATTTTTGACCTTCCGAACTCACTGGTATACTCTATTTTGCTAATTTTTGCTCCTATAGCACTGTTTTTCTCTATTTTACTTCACCAAACCACCATTATGGATTGTCATGATGCTTCACATCCAATCTCTATTATCCTTTAGCTCCAACTATGTATTATGGGCCTAAGCCATGTCTGGTTTTTTGAAAGGGAAGAAACTGTGGCACATTATTACTGTAGATGTCGTTCAACTAGAGAAAAAGGTTCATGAAACAGCTGTCACATATACAGATCGTTTGGAGGATTGGGATAATAAGAATTACCAAATCATCACTTGGCTTTGGAATACTTCTGTCACCTCTATTAGTTTACAATTTGGTTGTTTTCAAATTGACTCCGTGACTACTCTTGCCAAATACATTTGGGATTTTTTGACAGAATGTTATCAGACTACTGGTCTTGCTCATCAGTATCAGCTTCAAAGTCAACTTCATCGCCTACATCAAGAGCCTAGTCAGTCTATTAATGATTTCCTCTCACAGATATATTCTGTTTGGAACCAGCTTGCTCTCTTTAAACCTGTCGGGCCTCATATTGAAAATGCTACTTTATTCATTCAATATCGTAATCACCAACGATTGGTTCAGTTTCTCATGGTTTTTACTACTCAATTTGAGCCCGTGAGTGCATCTCTACTTCATCGCACTCCATTGCCCACTCTTAAGTAGGCTATTTCTGAGTTATTATTTGAGGAGACTCGTCTTGCCCCTCTGAAGACTCATCATGTAAATACAGTTTTTGTCACTTTCCAATCACTGAGTTCCTTTGCACCAACCACCCAACGGCCCACTACTTGCAATTATTGCTAGAATCGGGGCCTTTCTTCTACTCATCTTCTGCTTCATTGCCCAGTCAAATCTTGTTTGCACTGCAACAAGATTAGTCTTGGTCATCTGTAGCAAGATTGTTTTCGCAATCCAGACCACTCATACTCGTGGGACTTTATCACGAGGTCGTTCACAATGTCTCGGAAATCAATCTAGATCTCTGTCTGCTCATCGCACTACTGCTGCTACCTCTGAGGAATTTTCTGAGCCTTTAGATCCAGCCACTCCTGTCTTTTCCCAAACTGATGTTGAAGCTATGTTCAAACAGTTTCTCACTACCTCTGGTACACCTCCTTCTACTGCTCTGTCTATGACTTTAGGTATATCTCCTTGGTATTTGGACTCAGCATGTTGCAATCATATGACTTCTAGTTCTACCCTATTTTCTTCTATTTCTTCTTCTCCTCATATTCCCTCCATTTATACTGCCGATGGTCCTCTTATGCCTGTAAGTCATATTGGTTCTGTTTCCGCTTCTCATTTATCCTTATCAAATGTTTATCTTATTCTTGCTCTCACTTTCAATCTTATTTCTATTAGTCAATTATGTGAGCTTGGTCTAACTGTCACATTTTCTACTAATGGTTGTTTGGTACAAGATCCTCAAATGGGACAGACTCTTGGAATCGGCTGTAAGCATGGATGTCTCTATGAGCTCATTCATCTTTATGTTCCAGACTCCACCCCGATAACTACTCCTACATCTACTTCCAGCATGTCTCATTTTAATATTTGGCATTGTCGTTTAAGACATATTTCCGTTAGTCGATTAAAATCTTTAGTTTCTACTAGTCAGTTAGGTCATGTCATTCCCGATACTTTGAATTGTTTATCTTGTCAACTTGCAAAACAATTTGCTTTATCATTTAATGCAAGTACTTATGTTTCTCATGCACCATTTGATCTTATACATTCTGATATTTGGGGACCATCACCTACTACCACTATGGGGCGATCACGTTACTTTGTTGTCTTTGTTGATGATTTTTCACGTTTTACATGGTTGTTTTTCATGAAAAGTCAATCAGAACTCAAACAACTTTATTACAATTTTTGCAAGCATAGTCTAAACCCAATTTTCTAAAACCATTAAAATTTTTCAATCTGATAATGCTATGGAATATAGGGATCTTGATTTTCTCTCTTTCCTTAAGCATCACGGTACTCAACCTCATTGTTCCTGTGCTGGCACGTCCTAACAAAATGATCGTGCTGAACGGAAACATAGGCATATTCTTGACACTACTCGAGCCCTTCTTATCTCTTCCTCGTGTCTTGAATATTTTTTGGGGGAAGCTGCTCTTACTGCTGTTTACACTATCAATTGTGTTCCCACTCCTACTATCCATAACCAAACTCCTTACGCACATTTACATGGCACTAGTCCTCTATACACAAATCTTAGGGTTTTTGGGTCTACATGCTTTGTTCTCCTCCAACCTCATAAACACACCAAACTTGAACCTCGTTCTCGTCTTTGTTGCTTTCTTGGGTATGGTATTGAACATAAAAGCTATCGTTGCTGGGATCCTATCTTTAAACGTCTTCGTGTCTCTCATCATGTAGTTTTCTGGGAGCATAAAATGTTTTCATCCTTATTCTCGTTCCATTTATCATCATCATCTACTTCCATTCTGTTTATTAATCCTTCTATCGATCTCTTCTTTAATGTCTTTGATGCAGGTTCCTCCTCTCCAAAGACGCCTTTGCCTACACCTGATCCTGTCCCGACTGTTTCCTTTGATGGTCCCGTTGAGTCTCCTATCACTCTATCAAATCCTCCTCCCACTGGTCGTCCACATCGGATAACTCAACCACCTGTTCATCTTCGTGATTATATTGTCGGGTCTACTATCTTTTTTACTTACGAACCTGTTGACACCATAAAACTGTAATTTTTATTATTATTTATTATTTATATAATTGCAGGACATGTGGTATCCTCCTACTCATTTGGAGGTTATGAGAAGTTATGAAATGTGAAAAGATGATGGAGAATAAAGTGGAGAACATGAATTGGAGGTTAAAGGAAGTTATGAAGACATTGAGGGATATGTGGCATTATGGGAATGAAGATGGAAGAGTGGGTAGTTTTAGGTGGTTATTGAGTAGTTATTGCTGGAAGTTTTTTCCTACAAATATTTGCCTATAAATAGCCATTCATTGTTACATTGTAAAGGATCCAAAATTCATAATCAAAGACAATTGATTTCAATATTTCTTGTCATTTTCCTTATCTTATAAGTAGTTTAACATAGATTTATATTTCGAAGCATTTATTTTTAGCATTTCCTTTTTCAAAGCATTTTATGCACTTCCTTTTCGAAGTATAGAAGTAGAGGTAAATAATTATTACTTTGATTGTTCACTCAATCGTCTTTCTCCGTCTCCCTCTTTTTTCTTTTAATTTTTCTTTTCTCTACACTTGGCAATTTTGAAGTCCTATTCATTGAGGCAAAAAAACTGTCAACGCAATCGTTTGATAATTGGCTTGAATTTAATCTGTAAGGATTTTTCAATCTTTGCTAGCACGCTCGCATTTATAATATTTTCCTTCGTAGGAAAAATAAGCCAACAATTTTTGGCACGCCCAGTGGGACAGCCAAGTGTAAGAAATGACAATCGATTTGGATTTCGTCATTCGAACTTGTCAATATGAAATATATTGGTGTGAAAGAAAAATTTTGAATCTTCAAGAAAAGATGCATTTTCTTGATGAAAAAAATTTCTAAGTTGTTTCTTCATTACCATATTATTTGGTAAAAGAAAAAATACACCACTTAATTGGAGTAACTCATCAACTTGATGTAGAAATTTGCCAATGGAGACATGAGTTATTAATCCTTTTGGTCAAGTCTTTAATGACTGAATTTTGTGGGGTTTTACAAAATATTTTTAAGTAATTTGTGACTGAAATTAATGAAAATATAATTTCATCAATGGCTCGAGGGGTCGAAAAACCCATTTTTAAAAAGCCAACTTATGAAAATAACTTTGATAAAAAGCATGTTGTTGAGCCATGCATGGTTAAAAATGATGTTCCATATAAAGCTCAGGGGGTTGAAAAAATCATTCTTAAAGAGTCAAAGCATGGAAACAACATGTCTATGAAGGATTTTCATAGGCCATTAATGGCTAAAATGGAACAACCCATTAGGCCAAAAAATGATGAAACTCACATGGAGGGTTTTCATAAGTCGTTAGTGGCTAAAATAGAAAAACAGCCCCATTTGTCAATAAATGATGAAAGTTATTTGGCTAAAGAACATGTTCTCAACCCAAACATGGCTAAGAATGATGAACAATTTAATGTTCATGAATTTGAATTTTTTGAAATTGTTCAAAATGTCAAGTTGTTTGAATTTTTAAGGCCATCTTGTACTATGGTTCTTGGTGTTCAAAACCTGCTTTGGATTTGTGGATCACACCAAAATATAATTCTGATGATGTGGCTAATAAAATTAACAAATTATTCTTATGAGTTCGAAGCACTAAGAACAGGAGATGACCATTTAAAATGTATGAACTTGGCTAAGAAAAGCCTATGCATTTAAATAAGTGGTTGAGAATGGCTTATCTTTTCAAATTGATGGCCAGTTGTTTGTATGTACACAATCAAAGCATCGAAGATACATTCAAAACATTAAAAGTTGTTTTCGAAGGTTGATTACTTCACCTTCGAAGCTGTATAAAGCTTTGAAGATACATTCGAAGTATTAAGAGTTGTTTCGAAGGTTGATTACTTCACTTTCGAAACTGTATAAAGCTTCGAAGATACATTCGAAGCATCAAGCCTAACCTTGAAACTTCATTGTAAGTATCATCATCCTATATCAATGCTTCCAACCTTCGAGGGGTGATATTGTTCCTTCAAAGATGTGCTGCAAGACCTTCGAACGATGAATGTGGTCTTTTATACCACCTTCGAAGCTTGTTATTGGTCATCTAGTCATAATTTCGTACTCATTCGAAGCATTTTATTGGTGTTATTATATCATTCGAAGCACTTTGTTGATATTATTCGAAGCACTTTATTGCTTAGACTAGTCATATGCTTGGTTCAGCCCTTCAAAAATTTAAATAAACATCATTTTTAAGGGCCGCGGGAAGTAATGTTGACACCATAAAACGGTAATTTTTATTATTATTTATTATTTATATAATTGTAGAACATGTGGCATCCTCCTACTCATTTGGAGGTTATGAGAAGTTATGAAATGTGAAAAGATGATGGAGAATAAAGTGGAGAACATAGAGCATGAATTGGAGGTTAAAGGAAGTTATAAAGACATTGAGGGATATGTGGCATTATGGGAATGAAGATGGAAGAGTGCGTAGTTTTAGGTGGTTATTGGGTAGTTATTGCTGGAAGTTTTTTCCTACAAATATTTGCCTATAAATAGTCATTCATGGTTACATTGTAAAGGATCCAAAATTCATAATCAAAGACAATTGATTTCAATATTTCTTGTCATTTTCCTTATCTTAGGAGTAGTTTAACATAGATTTATATTTTGAAGCATTTATTTTTAGCATTTCCTTTTCAAAGCATTTTATGCACTTCCTTTTCGAAGCATAGAAGTAGAGGTAAATAATTATTACTTTGATTGTTCACTCAATCGTCTTTCTCCGTCTCTCTCTTTTTTCTTTTAATTTTTCTTTTCTCTACATTCGGCAATTTTGAAATCCTCTTCATTGAGACAAAAGAACTGTCAACGCAATCGTTTGATAATTGGCTTGAATTTAATCTGTAAGGATTTTTCAATCTTTGCTGGCACGCTCGCATTTTGTAGACACCCCATGTTGACTGGCCCTAAGACTTGGGCACTTTATTTTGACCACCCTCACCAGAAAAATCAAACTGAAATTTTAATCCCGAAACTCACCCATTTTGGTCAAATTAAAATATTTTTATTTGAATTTATAATTTTGTATAATAATTTTGTGTGTTTGTACAAAATTTTAAGTGTGTTTATATAAATTGGCATGTGATATTTTATAAATAAAAAAATGATAAAAAAAAAAAAGAAAAATAGAAAATAAAAAAAGAAGGAAAATATGGTCAGAATGTTTTTTTTTTTTTTTTTGTGGATGGGATGATGATAACATAAAAAAAATGAAGAAAAGAAATGGGGCGGTGGTAGAGAATATCTTTACAGAAAGAAAGAGAGAAAAGATTGGAATCATAATGGTTTTTGAGTGGAATTGTGCTGGAGAATATAATGATAAAGGATGAGAATGGTGGGTGGGACATTAAAAAAAGGAAAAAGGGATGCGTAGTGTTGATAGAGAGAGGTAATGGTGAAGAGTTTAGGGGGAGAAAAACAACATAACACAGACTGAGCTCCTTCCACACACGGTTGATACAGGGACACACTCAAGATACCCAGAAAACACCCAACACACACAGTTTGGGGTGAGAGGAGAGGGAGATGACAACATGGTTTTAGGGGAGAAACACACACAGTTTGGGTGAGGGAGAGGATACACATCCACACACACACCTGAAGACCCACAGCTGCAACCCATCTCTCTCGCTGATCTCTGTCTTTCTCCATAGACACTGACCCAGCACACCCACACACTACAACACACACGGTTTAGAGAGAGAGACCCAAGACACACATATACACAACACACACACACACACACACACACAGATCACACCCATCACAATACACACAGCTCACACCACTCACTCACAGCATGCACACACGCACACAGCTCACACCACTCACTCACAACACACAACACAAACCCAACACACACCCAGAACACAAACACACATTAATCACACACCCAGCAAACACACAACACAGACACGGTTCGAGAGAGAGAGGGACACACACCCAAGGGACCATTCACACACACGGTTTTAGAGAGAGAAAGCACACACACTGCATCACAGACCCATCACACACACTAAACCCATACACACACTCATACACACGGCACCATGGCATGCACACTGCCATGATACCCAGTACACACACACACGGCTGATATACACACACTCAACACATGCAACACACACCCACTAAGATCTCTCTCTCTCTCTGAGTTTGCTTCTTTTGTATTGTGCTAATGCTTGCAGGCTTCTTCTGAGCTTCAACTTCAAGTTTCTCATCTATAAGGCAACAACCAAATGTGTTGTGTAATGGAGGCTACAATGGAGTTGATGATGATACTGCCATAAATCCAGAAACTTCGCATCTGGTCTGGCTTAGAAGAAAGACCACCAACGATCTCTCTCTCGGGGTTATTGTAATAAAAGAAAAGGCTACATGTGCTCCCTTTCTCTCTCAGGTTGGAGAGGAGGAAGATAATCTAAGGGACACACACAAATTTCAGACGAGTTCACGGCCATAAAAATGTGGGGCCCTATTGAAGATGAGTACATGTGCTGGATTGGATTGAAGACAAATGATCTTTGCTAGTTGATAAATGGCCGAGGTTTAAAACTTTTATTTTTATTTTTGAGTGTTTTGTGAGATTTTATTTTATTATTCACTCCTCTCTCTCGCATTCAGATCTGTAATAATTCAAGTATTGTAATAATTCCCCCACCCCGCTTCTTTGCTATCCCATTCTTTACTCGCTTTCCCTAACTGTGTGTATGTATATATCTGGCATGCCATGCATATCCATGCTTTACATTTATGTCTCATGCATTAAGATTCGGCTACATTTACATGTGTGGATTTAATCAATTCTTCTGTGATTCTGTGTGCTATCGTATGTTTTGAGATGATTCACATGCCGTATTCTAGAAGCTGAATCTTTAGTGCATTTCATGAGTGAATTGCATTAGGATTCTGTATATAAGATCATGCATATTTTACTAATTTTGTTTTGTAGCTGTTCGAGGGACGTCGGTAAATCTGTGAGTTTTTATGCTTTAGCATCCCATTTGTGTGTGTTTTTCTTACTATGTTTAGCATCCTACCATGTGGCTATTTGCTTAAGTGATATAATTGTATGAATGCCTGTGGATGAAGGCTTGTTGTTTGAATTGGAATAATTCAATAAATGTACGTTTTAAGCCCACTTTGCAGTGGCAAATTCACAAATTTTAAGCCCACTTTGTCAAGTGGCAAATTCAAACCCTTTTCCAAAAACGAACATGAAATTGAATTGTTCCAATTTGAGCAAACTAGTCTATACTTGTATGCTTCACATAGTAAATTTTAGGATTTACTAAAATAATCAGAACATGAACATATAAAGAAAATAAAAGTCATATCATGGTTTAGTAGAGGCCGATCTTTTGATCGGGTGAGCGGGGGTGCTCATTATTGACCTTCCCCTCTCATACCTAAGGTTCCGAGCCAAGCATCTTTGGTTACGACGAACAGTGGCCTTGGCACCGAGTCATGGGTTTCCTAATTTCCTAAAATATTAGGTGGCGACTCTGAGATCTGATGACGCAGTCCGTTTTTGACAAAATTGCAATAAAATGGATTTTCAATAAAATTTGCCAAATCTAGACTCTCATCTACGTTTCACATTGCACTCGTGAGACTTGAGATCAAAGAGATCTCGGGAGTCCGAACTGTTTAACGCACGCGGGTACCCCCCGGGCATGTTACACATTTATAATATTTTCCTTCGTAGGAAAAATAAGCCAACAGAACCTACCTCCTATCGTGAGGCTTGTACTAATCCTCTTTAGCTGCAAGCTATGATTGATGAATTATAGGCTTTAGACAAAACTCATACCTGGGATGTTATTGATCTTCCTCCTAGAAAGACTGCGATTAGCTGTAGATGGGTATACAAGATCAAGACCTATTCTGATGGCTTTATTGAGCACTAGAAAGCCCGTCTTGTTGCAAAGGGCTTCACCCAAGAATATGACATTGATTATGAAGAGACTTTCGCTCCGGTTACTCGACTTACCTCTGTGCGTAGGTTAGTTGTTATTGCCGCTGCTCGCCACTAGGATCTCTTTCAAATGGATGTCAAAAATGTCTTCCTTAATGGTGATCTTCTTGAGGAAGTCTACATGCAACCTTCCTCTGGGTTTGCTTATTTGGCTCATAAGGTTTGCAAATTATAGCGTGTTCTCTATAGTCTCAAGTAAGCCCCACGAGCTTGGTTTGCAAAATTTAGTTTTACCATCCATGACTTGGCTTCACCTCCAGCTCATATGACCCCGCTCTATTTGTTCGGACCACTCCCCATGGCACCACTCTTCTTCTTCTTTACGTGGATGATATAATTATCACCGGTGATGATGTAGTTGGTATTCTTAGTCTCAAACAATTTCTCAATCGTCAGTTTGAGATGAAGGACCTTGGTACTCTTAATTATTTCTTAAGGCTTGAAATCTCTCATGATTCATCCGATCTTCTGGCACGTGCTGGTCTTACCGATTGCAAGACTACCTCTACTCCCGTTGATCCTCAGACTCATCTCACTCCTCTAGACGGGGATCTTTTCTCTGATGCTACTCTTTATCGCCAGCTGGTCGGTAGTCTTGTCTATCTCACTATGACTCGCCTTGACATTGCTTATACTGTCCATCTTGTTAGTCAGTACATGTCAGCTCCCCGCACTCCGCATTACACTGCTATACTTTGTATACTTCGCTACCTTAAAGGCATTGTGTTCCATGGACTCCACTACTTTGCCCACTCTTCTCTTGAGCTTCGTGCCTTTTCTGATGCTGATTAGGCTGGAGATTCTACTGTTCTACGCTCCATTACAGGTTTCTATTTTTTCTTAGGAGATTCTCTTCTTACTTAGCGCAACAAGAAACAGTTCCTCACTGCTTGTTCTAGTATTGAAGCTGAATACCGTGCTCTTGCTGTCACTACTCAGGAACTTTTATAGTTTCGCTGGCTCCTTATTGATATGTGTGTTTCTTCCCCTGGTGCCACATCTCTTTATTGTAACAATCAGAGTGCCATTCAGATTGCTCACAATGATGTCTTCTATGATCGCACCAAACATATTGAGATTGATTGTCATTTCATTCGACAGCATGTTACACATGGCACTGTTCATCTTCTTCCGATTTCTTCTGCTGATTAACCTGCTGATATTTTCACTAAGGCTCATCCTCCTAGTCGTTTCTTTGATCTAGTTTCCAAACTCAAGGTGGGTAAACTCAAGTTGGTTAATGCTTACCCACCTTGAGTTTGAGAGGGGCTGTTAATGTATATATTAGATTTAGATTTAGATTTATCTTCTTGTATTAAAGATATAGCTTATCTCTATCTCCTTGTTTCTCTATCTCTCTCTATCTTTATCTTCCTCTATACTTATTTAGGTTTGTGTTTAGCCTATATATATAGGCTCACCTATTGAATTCTATTCAATATTATTATACAGATACACAATTCTCATATTTCTTTCAACCATTCTAACATTTACACTCAACTCCACCATTCACTTACAGCGTCGTTTGCGCCTTTGTGCGTGATTTTCGGTGTCGTCGGTGGTTTCTTGTCACGACCCAAACCCGTCTCTATGGGTTTAGCACCGTAACCGGCCAGTAATCCGAGATTACCGAAGGCCTACTTAACAGAAGAACAGTCAAACAGAGTACAGGGGCTGGAGGAAGCCAATACAGCAAATAAACAATGTCCAATGAGCTGTGACTGTCTGTATGCAAAAAGATTTTTCACACGTGTGTACAATCAATGCAAAACAGTATGTACAACATTAACAGTCGAACAGAACAGGGACCTAATCCCTATTAAACAGTACAGTACAGTGCTATCAGTCTATACAGTTATTACAAAACATATACAGAGACAGATGGGGGAAATGAAAACACCCCTAAGCCATAGCTTGGCAGACTCGGAACCTCGCGGTGAGGCACGGTGGTTGGCTTGACAAAAAGGGAAATCTAACCCACGCTCCTAGCTCCGGTCTGGTGCCTGAACACCTACATATATACATAAACAGTGAGTCAAAGCCCAATGAATAACATAATGCGTAAAAAGGTTAAGAATGAATGTCCTTACAATAGTGAAAACAGTTCCATTGATTCAGTATATCAGTAATTCAATTATTCAGTCAAAACAATCATATGTGGTACATCCATTAGCATAGCAGTACAGTAAACAGTAGGTCTTAAAAGACCGAACAGTCAATGATGGCCATCAATTAGTAAACAGTAGTGGTTCCAACGAGGGAACCGACAGAGATCTCTGTAACAGTAACAGTAAACAGTAGTTGCCAAGGATGCCACAATACAGTTCAGAATATAGGACATACATTCATTCTATTAACAATATCAGTTCAGAAAATAGTTCAGTTAAACAGTCAGAAATATTCACAGTTGAACATATCTTTACACAATTGTTACTCACAGAGTTCTGGCTATAGATAAGTTAGAGCGCGTCTCCCGATCGCCAACCCTACACAGTATACAGGACAAACACACACTAAGCTACACAATTGGGAAAGATAATAATTTAATCCCTAATTTGCCTCGGTGTGTTCTACATCTATATCCTCAGTAAGAGGTCTTAAACTAGGCCTAAGAATGCCTAGGATAGGATGAGGATGCAAAGATGTATTCAGAAAATATTTTCAGAATTTTCAGAAAAACAGAGTCCCGCTCGAGCGCAGGTTTCCCAGCTCGAGCGGACATGCAAACAAAGGTTCCCCGCTCGAGCGTCACTTTCCCCGCTCGAGCGGACTGTAAAATATGGCAAAAGTACTGGATGCTCGAATTTCACGCTCGATGGGCGCTCGACCCACGCTCGAGCGTGTGACTCAGGTCTCCGCTCGAGCGTTCATCACTCCGCTTGAGCGTACTGTAAACCATGCAAGATGCTGGGAGCTCGAATTCTCCGCTCGAGCGCTAATTTCCCCGCTCGAGCGGGAGTCCAAAATCTGGAAAATCCATATTTGAGTCCCAAGTTCAAAACCAAGTTTTAGCAACTCAAAACTCGACCTCTTGGGCCAAATTTCTGGAAAACACTTGTAAATACATAGAATAACATGATTCAAAGCTCGATTTATAAAATCAAGGCCCAAGGGTGTTTCAATTAAATTCAATTAAATCCAATTTCAAACCAATTTTCATGAACATGCTACAAACATGACATGCATGAGTTTAGTTCAATTCAAAGCTTCAATGTTAGTTCAAATGAGCCAATTCTTTTCAAAATAAGATGAAATCATGGACTATCACACTATTATGAACATGCATGCACCAATTGCCATGAAATCAACATCAAAATGCAAGGATAAACACATGCATGCATGATACAAGCTTTAATCCAACACTACAAGACCAATTCTTGACTTAGCTCATTAAACTATCATGATCCATGCTAGATAGAGCTTAAATATACAATTTAGAGGATGAAATTCATACCTAGGTTCCTCAATGACAAGTCTAGAGGTTCAATTTGCCAATTTACACTCCAATTCCTCAAGATTCAAGCCAATTCTCTATGTTGAAAGCACAACTCTCCTATCTCTCACTCTTGGTCGGCTAGGACACTCAACAAGGCTGATGAAATGTGTTGTGCAAGTGTAATAAGGCTCAATTATGTTATATTGAGTGGGCCACTAATGTGGCAAAAAATGTAAATAAGTGCAACAATGCAATTTAACTTATTTTAATCTAATTTAATCATACCAAATCACTTTTTAACCGAATATGCCATAAAATCACATAAATTGTGATGGTCCTAAAACATCAATCAATTTCTGGTTCGGCCGCCGATAAGGCCTTCAATTTGTAGTTTAAACATAAAAACATGAACAGATAATCAAACAGGCAACAGATAGAAATGCAATATAACAGATATACTTAAGCAATTCAGTTTCAGATTCCAGTCAGTCAGTCCAGTATTTCAATCAGTTCAATTACCAGTCATAATCAGTTTCAGTTTGGCAGTAATCAATAGTTTATCGGTAAACAGTGACGAGGGTTGTTACATTTCTCCACTCAATAGCATTTTTCTGGCGATTGAAGTACCTCGTTTCACCTCTTCTGCTGCCGCTTTAACTCCACTTTATCCGATCACCAACTTTCGCCTATTTATAGCAAAGAGAGTCACAGTGATTCGAGTGGAGTCGGCGTTGGCTTTGATGGCGGCAACGACAGAGGAAATTGGTGGCAATACAGGTAGTTTTGATCAAATCGGTGTAAAGGGAAACAAGGAAGAGGAGAGAGAAAGCTAAGAGACTGACTGAGAAGATAAGAGAGAAGAGAAATTGAACAGATAAAGAGAATAAGAAGAGACAGAGACGATGGAGCGGCGGTGAGAGACAAAAACGATTTAAGTGGTTTGGTTCGGTTAGGGTTTGAAAACAATATATATATAGACGGATAGTTTAGTCATTTGTCTTTATAGACATAATATCTAAGCACCTCAATGCTTGAGTAAAAAAAATTCAAAAGTGAACTTATTGCCCGAGCGCCCTTTAGACAAATGGAATAAAATAAATATATTATTTAATTAATCAATCTAATTTGTTCTTTAATAAATAATACACACAAAAAATTTATAAAATTCAATTACTTTTTTTTATTCAAAAACGGTTCAACTTATTAAAACATACTTTTGGCCTAATTTGGAAACATAATTAAAAATTAATTTTGATTTTTAACTTATATTAAATCATATCGTCTCTTTATTTTTTTTTATATTTTTTAAAAAAAAATATAAAAAATAACATTTAGGGGTTATTTGGGGTGTCCTAAATAAGTGCACTTTTTATCTTTTTAGATTAAAAAATTGAGGAAAAAAATATGGATGTTTAGGTTAACTTTTGACTTTTTATGAAAAAATGTGTAATAAAAAATTATATAAATAAGTATATAGGAGAAATTAGTGATGTAATAGGTCGTACGGTCAGAAGCGTCAGGGGCCGCGCGGAGGGTAGGGGTAGGAGATTGATTCTCTCCTTTTCGGGCATAAATTGGACGGTGTTGTTCGGCCCATGGGGGCCCACCACGGGTCCCGTTTTGCTAATCGGAACCGTTCAATGTATAGAAATCGTCAAGTACTATATGCTTGTAAAAAATCACGTTGATTGAATATCAATAGCTATCTGATCGTATTAGTTTTTCTTGTCAATTGTTAACTATAACACCATCCATTTTTATACAAAATTGATTTGATTATGTAGTTACCGATTTCCGATCAACGTGATTTTTTACAGGCATATAGTTCTGGACGAGTTCTACATATTGAACGGTTCGGATTATCAAAACGGGACCCGTGGTGGGTCTCCACAGACCCAACATTTCCGTCAAATTTAGTGATTTTATGTATGTAATTTTTTTTTCCCTCTCACGGTACTAAGGCCTCGTTTGGGAACAGGCTAATTTATTAACTTTTTGGCTATTTAACTAAAATATGAGCTAAAAAAAACTAGTATGTTTGGCATGACTTTTTGGCTTTTTACGAAAAGATATGCAAAAAATAGAGAGAAAAGAGAATCTTTGACTTTTTGATATGGGTTGTTAACTTTTTGACTAATTTAATAACTTTTTGACTTTTTAACTAAAAAATTTGGTTGCCAAACGAGGCCTAAGGGTCAATTTAGCCCAAAAAATTGTGTATATTTTGTTTGATTAAAATATTATGTATATTAATTTTTTAATATTTTTAATTTATAAACAATAATAATTTTTTTATTTTTTTATAATTTTTTTATTTTTTATTTTTTTTGAAACACCTCAAATCAGGCCTTAATTGGCTTTTCAAAACAATCCTTCGTTATATCTGTAGATCTTAGATTGACACGAATCCCAGTCCTTTTGTCAGCCCTCGTGCGCTACTACGATTATTCGTAAAACGGCAGTGCTAGGTAGCTCGAGAGTTGAGGCTCGAGATTTGGCTCGAGGGTCAAAACGACGTCGTTTTGACCCTTTTTTTTTTTTTTTTTTTCTTTTTCTCGTTGACCCCTCCTTCTCTGTATTTTTTTTTTGACAGAAGAAGAAGAAGACGGGCAGAAGAAGAAGAAGACGGAGGGGGGAGGGGGAGGGGAGGGGGAGGGGGCCCTAATACAGGGGAGGGGGAGGAAGCGGAGGCGGCGGAGGCGGAGGCGAAGGCGGAGGCCGACGATCTGGAGCTGGGCGACGACGGCGGGCGGCGAGGCCACGACGGCGGTCGGCGAGACGATCGGCGGCTGGGCGACGATCGGCGGCTGGGCATCGGCGTCTTCTCTCTCTCTCTCTTCCGTCTGCTTCTCTCTCTCTGCCTCTCCCTCTCCCTCTCCATCTCTTCCTCTTTTCTCCCTCTCCCTCTCCCTCTCTTCCTCTTTTCTCCTCTCTCGAGCCAAATTCGAGCTTCTTTTTTGAGCTACCGCTCATTTTCCATTCGTAAAAATGTTGGAGCCCAATGGCAGTTTCGTTATTTTCAACAAAAACGAAGCCAATTCAGTTTAAAGACCTCCGCTGTCGTACTTAGCCTTGGGGAGCTTCTATTTCCACACACTCATTACACTTCATACACATTTTTCTCAATAAATAATTTGTTCGGAAGTAATATTTTGAAAATTATCATTTCTTTTGACAATAAAATTTTGAATTTTTTCATATTTCGACATTCAACTTCCGAATGTGTTTATCTGAATTGTGTGTGATGTCCATAATAATAATTTCACTTGAGAATAAAATTGTAATAAAAATAATTATCATTAAGTGTGTGTACAGAGTAGAATAGGTGTGTGCAAATAGAAACTCCCACTAACCTGTGTACTCGTTTGGCATATGAGTTTGGATAAGATTAGGACTATTTTAATCAAAAAAAAGTTTCTTGGTTTTAAATTAAAAATTTTCACATCTAAATCATAATCATTATAATTTTTTATCTCATAAAAATCAAAAAATCAAAAAAATACATCCCAAAGGAATCTATTTTAACCCTAAAATGTAATAGCCAAAAAACCAACCAACATCCCAAACAAAGCCATGTTTGGTTTCCACTAAAAATTTTGAATTTTTAAATTTTTATTCTTTGTGTTTTGTTATTTTTTTTCATATTTTAATATTTTTTTTAGTTTGAGATTCACCCTAGAAATAGTTAAAAAGTAAATATTTATAATAAAAAAATCAATTTTTTTAATAAATATTAAATAATACGAAAATTTATTGAATTGTATATTTTTACCAAGTTTTTATTAAATAAGTCCCAAATTTTACATTTTTTAAATCTATCTAAATTAAGTGAATTTAAAAAATTAAAATTTTGATTAAAATATTAAATAATCAAAAAAAAAAATGATTGAAAACTAGAAAATTGTTTTTAAAAAATCCAAAACCAAACAGAATTTTTAGGGATTTTTTTTTTGTTTATGATCCCTAATAATATTTTTTTTAAAGTGTAAGGACAACACATTTTTTATATTAGTATAAGATTTCTAAAACATACAGTGACAACATTATTCCCACTACATCGCTTCAAGTAACACTTTTTAACTCTTTCGAAAATTTTAGAACTTTTGATTTAGATGTTAATTTTTTTTTAGAGTAGTTTTTGAGATAAAAGGTAGAAAAATTTGTTTGGTTTACCTTTTTTTAAAAATGGTTTTGGAAAATTATTTTGAGGAGAAAGTTTTAAAAAAAGTGATTGATTTGATGTGTATGAGAGGGAGAGTGATTTTAGAAAGTAGGTAACCAAACAAAATTTTGAAATTTTTTTTGGAAAAATTTGTTTGGTTTAGTTACTTTTGAAAATTTATTTGTAGAGAATTTTTTCCAAAATTTTTCTGAGAAACAAACCAAACAAGGCCAATCGTTTCATCAAGATTTGTAAAGCAAAATCCAAAATGAATAAAAAATTCTATATAAAAAAAAATGAGGTCAGTGAAATTCTGATGACCAAGCTAGTGAAATTTTGGTTGGTCAATGAAATTTCGATGACCAAGTTAGTATAAGTCAGTGAAATTTCACTGACTTGTGAATTTTTTTCTTCAGAATTTCATATTGCTCATGCATCTTATTTGAAATATCTTGTTAATAAGAGAGAAAATTAGTGAAAAATTCACTCTAACAATTATCTAAGGCATTAGATCCAGTGATTTTTTTTGTTAGTGAGAAATCCACACTTTGTGAAATAGTTTTGCGAGAAATCCTGGAGGACATTTTGTTTCAAATTTTACTCCTTGACTTTTTTTATTTGTTTGACTTTTCGTTGACTATCTATTCAAATTTATATCTATCTGTTCAAATTTTTTCTCTATCTGTTCAATTATTTCTGGGTAGATTTTCTATCTGTTCAATTTTTTTTTGTGTAAATTTTATATCTGTGCAAAATTTCTATTTGTTCAAATTTTACATGTACAATTTTTTATTAGTTCAATATTTTTATCTGTACAAATTTTCATATCTATATAATTTTTATTTGTACAAATTTATCTGTTCAATTTTTTGTCTTTCCAAATTTTATTTCTCTATCTATTGATACCAACACTTAAATTTATGTAATGAAATTAGAATTAGACCCCTTGTTTCTTCTCTTTCTTATTTTCTTATTTTTTCTCTTTCAGAATAGGAGAGATGAGTTTGACATGTTTATTGAATTTGTTTCGAAGCCTCTTTTCTCTTCACTGTCATTGTGTGATTCTTCATATCCGTCTCGATTTGTTCAACACCTAAACATCGTCAACAACCAACACAAATCTCTTAACAAATTAACAAAATACATATATCTGTATATATATATATATACGCGAGAGAGAGAGAGAGAGAGAGAAAGAAATTGAAAATTGATCAAAAAAAGTACCGTCAAAGCCTCTCAAGTACTTGAAGATCTTATCAGCACATCCTTGGCAATGCATGTAGACTCACAACACAATCACTCCATTTGGATTCAGGTTGTTTTTCTTTTCTTCTTTGATCTCTCGTTAGTGTTCTCAGCGTTGATTTCTTAATTATTTTGTTATGGTTGATTCTGTGCTTGCTCTTGTGTTGGCCTTTGATTGTTCTTGTTCTTTTTTTCTGCACAAAATGAAATCGCGCTCAAAATCAAATTATTCCGAGTTTCTCAAAAACTGAATGAGACACAAGCTCCGTACGGTTTCCAAGAAACCCAAGGAAGTGAAGAGAAAATAATTTCCATTATTGAATGAATTTCCACTAAACAACAACCAAAAATGAATGTCTGGTATAGAATAGTTTAGTCGAACCCTAACAATTTGGACCACCACTTTCCTAATGACACTCGCGATTTACACTTGATCTATGTGAGAGAAAGATAGATAATCTTTTTTGTGTTACAGAGAGGGCCAACCACCCTAAAAAACATCATAATCTCTTTGCTAGGACCCTCATTCCAACTCCATGTCCACCACCACTGCCAATGAAGCCTCTCCAGATTTCCTCGGCGTAAAACTCTAACCCTAAGTGGAAAATAGCGACGGATCTGTAGATTAGTGGCAGTGGCCAGCTCGATAGCGGTGGAAGAGCTAAAAGAGAGAGAGAGAGAGAGAGAAATGTCGGAAGACAGAGATTGAGTGGAGAGATCAGTGGTGATGGCTAGCTCGGCGACGGTGGAAGAGGCAATGGAGAAGGAGAAAAAGAGAGATGTGAAAAGTTTTTTGTTATTAAAAGGGCTGAAATGAAACCGTAATAGAAAAATAAAAGAATGAAATGGAAGGGTATTTTGGTCATTTTATGATAACTTGTTCTTATGGACAAAGAAAATAAACGCCTGGATCTCTTGTTAAAAAAAATCTATTGTTGGACTTTTCAACTGAATGCACTTAATAAGATTCTAAAAATATAAATTTTACACAAAAATAGAAAAGTAAATAAAAAGTTATTAAATTTTAAAATTTTGATATTAATTAAATAATATAAAAAGTCACAATAAAGAAAAGCAACGCCATGACATAAACAACGAAAAAAATTATGATTTTTAAGATTATGAAGGCATTTTAAATCATATATATCAAAATTTATCCTTATTACTTTAAGATTTCAAATCTTAAGATTTTAACGAGCAAGTAAATTGTTGATGTCCTTAAACTCTTATATAAACTTGTAAAGGGATGTCTTTTTAATTTTTTCCACATAAGTGTACAAAAAACATCAAAAATATCATTTTTTCCCAATTAATTTTACTAAATAAAAATAAACAAATTATTTAAATTAAAAAAATTTAAAAATTAAGATTTAAATTGATTAAGTAAAAAATTCATACTTTATTGGGTTACAAAACTCAAATGTGGAATTCTTTTTGTAATTTCTTCTAATTTGTTAATTTTCTAAGCGGAAATGCTGGAGACCCCACTGGGGTCGACCCCCAGTGAGGTGGCGGGCCTTGATTCGCTGAAAATCTAAAAAAAAAAAAAAAAAAATAGTTATTTTTTTTTAGCCAATGGGAAGGCCACAAACATGACCCCAGTGACTCCCACTGGGGGTCTGAGTCATTTTTGTTTTCTAAGGACATCAACTTTTTAAAATTCTAAAAAAACCCAAAAATCATTAATAGAATAAAAAATCAAAACCAAACAACACCTTAGAAGCCAATTGATTATGATTTTAAACAGTTTTTGCCTGTCCCCCCACCAACACATTCTCTCTCTCTCTCTCAACAGTCTCAAAGCCAAAAGAGCACTACCCTCATTGGCTTTTTCTGCCTTTTTGCTTCTGCGCTTGCCATACAATTGTCTCTGTCTTTTGTTTCAGCTCCCTCTTCTCAGAACTGCAAATGGGTGAGGAATCATACTTTGAATTTCTTGCTATTATTTGATTCCTTCACTTTTCTTCCCATCTTTTAGACTCCTCCTCGTCGTCCTTCTTCTGAGTACCCTTCCAAACATCACCTTATGTAATTCTTGCAATGATTTGACTTGATTTCCTATTCCCAATTATTTTTTTCCCTTTGTGGGTTCTCTTCAAAACCCACTTAATTGGTCTCATCCCAACTTCAATTTGTTTCACCTTTAATCAATTTGGTTTGGATTTTTCATGGAAATTGATCTGAACCATGCGGTGGTGAGTGAGGTGGAGAAGAAGAATGCATGTGGCAATGGGGGTTGTGACAAGGATTGTGGCTGTTTCTCTTCTTCAACTTCCTCATGCTCTTCAAACTCATCCTCATCACCTGCTTATTCTTCAATTTCCATGGAGCTTTGGCATGCCTGTGCTGGCCCACTTACCTCCTTGCCCAAGAAAGGGAATGTGGTTGTCTACTTCCCACAAGGTCACTTGGAACAATCTGTCTCTTCCTCACCTTTTCCACCCATGGAAGTCACTGATTTTGATCTCCAACCCCAAATCTTCTGCAGGGTTATGGATGTTCAACTACTTGTGAGTAATGGGTTTTCATTATTTTTATTGAATTCTTTGTGATTTCTGTGTAATGGTCTCCTCATTTTTCCCTTTCACTCAATTAATTTCCTAGTCTTTGTTTTGGTGTTTGTAATATTCTTGAAACAGGCTAATAAGGAAAATGATGAGGTCTATACTCAGCTGACTCTACTCCCTCTACCAGAGGTATGCTTGCTAATCACTACTCTGCTACTGCTTTGGATGTTAATTCTTGCTTTTGAGTCATTATTAGTTGAGAAATGTTTACCATGGTTTGGTCTTTTCAGAACTTGTTTCAGAATTTCTTTTTAAAAAAAATTAAAAATTAGTTTTGTGAAAGAAATAAAAAATTAAGAACACTTATCATTTTTATATAAATCTTGTAGGAGGTCGGAAATAATTTTTTAAAATTTAAAAATATCTTTTTGGATATTTATATTTATCAATCTAGTTTCTATTTTTTTCAAAAAAATTCTGAAAGACAAACCAAACATGGCAAACCCATTCGGATTGAGAGATTTGGTGGGAAAAGAAAACAAAATGGAGAGAGAAAATAAAAAACAAAAAAACACTCGTCACTTATTTGAATGATAATGGAGGTGAGAAGAATTCTCTTAAAACTCATGTTTTGTTTTAACCAAAACTAATGCAATTTGGTGATATGTGAAAGCTGTTTTATATAAAATTTTTATAGTACCTAGATTGTTCATACAAATATAAAGCAAAAAGAAAAGGCATGTGTGTTCTCTTTTAATTTTTGTTCATCCAAACTAAATGGTGAAAAATGACAATCATTTTTTTTTTTTTTTTGAAATCTAGGTGCGAAACCATAATCTTATCATTTATTTTCTATCTTAGTTTACTCTTTCTCATATTTTTTCTTTTGGGTTGGGGTTGGAGGGAATTGTTAATTAGATTATTGTGTTCTATTCTTTGTGATGGCTTTGATTCTTAGTTTTGGGATCATATTTTAGAATTTTCTTTATTATAGGAGGCAGCTCAAACTTATCTCTTGATAATGGTTCAATTTTTCTGGGTATAATGTAGTTGGAAGTAATAAATTTAGAGGGCAAAGACCATGGAGAGTTGGGGTTGGATGAGGAAGGGGTTGTGACACCCACAAAAACTCCTCACATGTTTTGCAAGACACTTACAGCCTCTGATACAAGCAGCCATGGTGGATTCTCTGTTCCTCGTCGGGCTGCCGAAGACTGTTTCCCACCTCTGGTGTGGTTTTCTTGCTTTGTTATGTTTTCTGTTTTTAGGTGTACTAGTTGAGGAACTTGTGATAGAGTTTCGAGAAAGTCCAAGTGCACAGAAGATTTTTACAGAATGGACACAGATGTGAGACAAAAAGTGGGTCCCACACCTTTGTCTCACATCTGTGTTCCATAATGTGAAAATCTTATGTGTTCTTAGCATACCTGTAGAGTTTTTGATACACTTGGTGGTATTGTTTCTGTTGTAGGACTATAAACAGCAAAGACCCTCTCAGGAGCTTGTTGCGAGGGACCTGCATGGAGTGGAATGGAGGTTTCGACACATTTATAGAGGTAATTGATGGACTTCTGCACTGTGGTTCAGTTGAAGAGAAATTTCATAACTTTTGAATGCCGTTTTTCAGGTCAGCCACGGCGACATTTGCTCACTACAGGATGGAGTACGTTTGTAAGCCAAAAGAATATTGTCTCCGGTGATGCAGTTCTTTTCTTGAGGTATTTATGCTTATTTGGAATGATGAAGGTTCTTAAAATTTTGGACATCATGTTAGGAGTATATATGAGACTGGCAAATTTTAAATGTCAGAAACTTGGAAGATAAAAAAATATTAGGGCCTATTTGGTTGTGTTTTCATTTTCTTTATTTTCATTTATTGTTTATGTTTTTCGTGTTTTTAGAAACAAAAAGAACGGAACATTTGAAAATACCCATGGTCTTCATATAATTTTCATTTTTGTTGAAAACAGTTTCAAAAATTGAAAACAATTTTCTGTGTTTTCCTAAAAATGGGGTTGTTTTTAGAAAATTTTCCCCAAAAATGTTTTCGGAAACATTTGCCAAATATGAAAACTCAGTATTTTTCAAAAAAATGAATAAAAACCTAAGAAGCACGGACACGGATACGGACGCGAACACGGACACGGGACATAACAATTTCAAAAAAATGGAGACACGGACATGGTGGGGACATGACAATAAAATATGTTTTTATATATTTTTATCTGCTACCTAAATTAATATTACATCCACAAATAATCAATATTAACAAAACTAACTCTAATTCTATTTTTTTTAAAAAACACTTTTAAAGTAATACTTACATTTTATATATTTTTTTATGGATAATCTATTAAGTATTTAAATCTATGAAAAAATTAATAAACATTTAGGCCAAGTTTGGCTAAACTAAAAAAGTGCACTTATTTCATCTTTTTATCTTTTTTGAGTCACATCAATCAACATCTCCTCTCTACTTTTTCTACACATAATACAAGAAAAGTCATAAAGTACACTTATTTAGTCTTCCCAAACTTGGCCTTAACATTCATCAAAAGCACTAAATAAAATGGGAGAAAAGACAACTTTGCATGTCCTTAGTGTGTCCCCGAAGTGTCACCGGCGTGTCTCTTGAAAATAAATTAATTAAATAAAGGGACACGCCCTATGGTGTGTCCCATACGTGTTCCTGAAGCGTCCACATATCCCCAAAGTGTCCGTGTGTCCAACATGGATATGGCACTTGTTTTGAAGTGTCTGTGCTTCAATGATAAAAACACAACCAAAAAAGTCCATAATAAACTGCATGCTAAAAGAGGATGGAAAAAATTCCCTTTCCATTTGATGGCCAAATGCCCACCCAAATGATTCTCTCATTTACTCATATGGATATCTTCAATTTATGTGTAATGGTCTTTGTAGGGGTGAAGGTGGAGAGCTGAGGTTGGGCATTAGAAGAGCTATTCGACCTAGAAATGGTCTCCCTGATTCAGTTCTTGTTAACCAGAATTATCAAAATGTTCTTTCTCCGGTGGCTAATGCTATATCTACCAATGGCTCGTTTCATGTTTTCTACAGCCCAAGGTACCACCAACCATCATCTCTTAGTTCTCCAAAAGGATATCAGTCATGGTTGTTAGAATCTTACTATTCATGGTACAATTCATACGATTCGACATGAGTTTCAAGGAAAACAATTCAATTGGTATAGTTGAATCGTAATTTGAGTGAAGCTTATGATTCAGTTGCAATTCACTGCGTTTTGTTTTCACAAAATGAAATAATACAAAAAGTGGTCAATGAATTATATTGATATATGTGATTTTATATGTATATACAGATATACAATTTAGTTATATTTATATTTATTTCATTTTAAACACTATGTGTATTTTTATATGCATGTACATATATAAAATTATATATTATGCTAAACAAAGTGAATCTTATGATTCACAATTCACTATTTTAGGAAAACAATTCATGATCTGACAACAATGATATCAGTGCATATAGAACCCTTGTTTGTACTACAATATCATCATTTGTACTGCCATGATTTCAAATATTCTCAAATGTACCATATGAGACCAATAGAACTATATGCCTAGTAGGCTCAACTTCATGATATATATTTAATACATATTAGTTATAAACTCGTATCCAGCCCCAAATGGTTGACATAGAACTTGTTCAGTGACTGGTTACAACAAACTTAATGAAAATATGCGGAAATTTGATATGAGAGGGTCCTTGAATCTGCTGGTTGTATTACTTGTCTAATAGGATCGCTCCAAACAAATAAAGAAAAACTATGAGAATGGGGAAGATATTGATTACTTTGAAAGGATTGGACCGCCCAGTGTTTTGAAAAGCGCGCCTAAGTGTGCGCCTAAGCTTAAGGCGAGGCAAGGCGCAGCTCTGCGCCTCATGCATAGCGAGGCGAGGCAAGGCGACATAGAGGAGTCGCAGCTGAGGCGATGAGGCGTGTGCTTTTTTCTGGGGCTCGAGGCGTGCGCTTTTGGCGCTTCACGTTTCTTCTACTGCTACAGCCCATCTGGTTTTGGTGTGAATACCCACATGGAATAAATTCTCATTTACAATATAAAATGATCAAAACTTGGGTCAAAAGAGCAAATGCGATCGCGATCTCTGAGACGACGAAGGTTCGACTCTTGTTCTCATCTCCTCTGGTACGACTCTTCCTCTTCTCTCTCTAGTGGAAAAAAACCCTCATCGTCTTCTCTCTTGCTTCTGTCTTGCTCAATATTGCTCTCTCTCTCTCGCCTTCTCTCATCGCGATCTCTCTTTCTCTCTCTCTCTTTATCTTTTTGATTCATATATATATATATATATATATCATATTATATAATACCTATTATATAATATATAATATATTTATAGCTAATATATAAAATATAATTGATTCATATATATATATATAATATTATATAGTACCTAGAATACCTATTATATAATATATAAAATACTTGTAGATAATATATATAATATATAATATACTTACAGATAATATATAAAATATAATGTATACTTATACATAGTAATAAAAAAAAAAAAAAAACACATGTATGTAAAATAAAATGAAATAAAAAAATTAATTAAAACACATTATTTAAAAAATATAATAAATAAATAAAATAATATATATATATTAAAAAAATTAATTGTTTTTTTTCTTTTTCTTCTTCTCTTCTTTTCTTATTAAAAAAATTAATAATATACATATTAAATATTTGCTTATGTTAAAAATTGTGCTATATTAATATTTTGCTTAACTTCTATAACTTGCGCCTCGCTTTGGTGATGCGCGCGCCTCGCCTCGCCTCGCCCCTCGGCGCTTAGGCTCCAGGTGACCTTGGCTCCTCAATGCGCTTAGAGTTTTTTAAAACACTGGGACCGCCAACTAGATCTTCTTGAGGGAATCTTTCCTCCATATGGCATTGACATATATTTATAGGCTAATACAAATACAAGAATGAAAGTCAAAGAGTTGCAATTTTTGGCTTTTTTGGTTTTTTTAAAAAAAAAAGAAAAAAAAAATACTTTTTAGATTCTTCTACACAAGACGGACTGGAAAAGTAAAAAATCTTGACGTAATTTTGGGAAAAGATCAGTAAAGATAAACATTTGAAAAAAAAAATGTGGCTTTTTTAGTTATATGCCAAACACCCACTAAATTGTTTCCATAATCAAACAAAGTATGTTCCAAAAATATCTCCCAATTATTCTACGCAAGAATAGCTTGTCAGGTGGTGAACATCAATGTTGAACCTTTTTATTTTCCCTTGGTAAGTAATGTTAAATACCTTCATTTTTTTGTTGAATTTTCTTAGCCCTTGGAAGTTTTTGTTTGAATTAAAGAAAAGAAAATGAAAAACTAGTTAGATTGAAGCATGTTCATGATCGATTGCTCCAAAAGCTTAAGTTGGTTGTTTATATTTTCAGCATTCCCCCTCATTTATGGCCAAACTATCCTGCAAGAGTGGGGGCAAACATGTGCAAATATTACAATTATTGAGTAGGTGGTGATATCTAAGCATAAAGATCTTTGCTTACTCCAATACCATGATAATAACAATAAGTGACTACTGCGAAAACTTAAGCTATTCGAGAGGTTGTAATTTAATTATTTATATGCTCACCAAAAAAAGATGTGTATTTCTGTTATAACGTGAAAAGAAAAAAAGAATGGTAAATTTTTTATGGATAATATAAAAGTAAAATTTATATTTCGCAGTTGAGGAACAGCTGACATCTAATAAGGTGATCAATACTGCAGACTTAATGAACGGAGATGGTGATGATTATTATAAAGGCTACTGATTGTTGGAAAATCAGAATAATGGCTCAAATGTTGGCCTGTTTCAAGTATCATTGAAGATATTGGGATTGAAGTTTGTTAGTGACCAAGTGGAATTAGCATCTCTAACTAGAAATCTCACGGTTGACATCTAGTGGATTCAATTTAAATGCAGAGTCGCTTGAGGAATTCCCTGCTGTTTGCCATAATGTGCTCCCGTATTATGACATGTTTGAGGACTGACTTATACTTGTATGGTAATTATGCAAATATTGAGTCCTCTAAGTGGAATATGAGGTTATCCTACACTGCAGATACTAGACCAGCCTTATCTCGTGTTGATATTCTAGTCATCTTGAATTCTAGTGTTTGTAGTGTGACTCATACAAGTTTGTAGAAATGCTTCTTTGATCTATACATATATATTTGTATCGATAAGAAGTTTATAATTTGTCCAAATTTCTGGAATGCAGGGCCAGCCATGCAGACTATGTTGTACCTTATCAAAAATATGTTAAAAGCATCACCAATCAGATATTTATTGGGACAAGATTCAAAATGAAATTCGATGTTGATGATTCTCCAGAAAGACGGTCTGTATAATTTGATTAAATAGCATGACAACTTTTTACTCCTAACGAGGACCCTATTTTAAGAATTTGAACTTATTCTCTCTCTCTCTCTCTCTCTCTCTGTGTCTCTCTCTCTCTCTCATGCAGCGGTGTGGTGACTGGAATACGTGATTTAGATCCCTACAGATGGCGTAACTCAAAATGGAGATGCTTGATGGTATGGCTATTCAATACGCCGCTATTTTTTCTTCTAATATGTTATGGCCGTATCCTTTATGAATAATTATTGGTATTTTAATGACAAGTGGGTATGTGTAATTTGGGTGTGTTTGTTTTGGTGGATTAGGGGGTGGGATTGGACTAAAAAAATATGAGGGTCCGCATTGTCAGAAGTTGTCTCCTAGTCCATCATTGCCCCAATTTTGTTTTGCTGGACTAGTTGTTCCTCTGGATTGCTAATACCCCATTTTCTTGGGATTACTGATCTTCTCTCCTCCATCCGATGGCTAAAATAATCTTTCAAATTTTATGTCATTTTTATCCCACTCTAACCAAACATAGTACAAATAATTCCATGGTATATATATACCTCTGAAACACGTGCCCTTTATGCATACATTTTGGAGAAGTCTTGGAAATGTTGGCTAATTTTCATATTGTTAGCCAAAGACTAAGGACTTAAATCTTTCCTGTTCATGGTTTCTATCTGACAGTCGCACATAGCTTTCATCCAAATACAGGTTTGCAACGTCGTATTCTTCTAACGAAGTTGCAAACGAAACTAACCTAAAAAGATACGCTTCGTGCATAATGATATAATCAGGAGACCACCAAAATGTTTTGAGTTATTATGAGCCATCCATATAGGCAGATTTTGGTTTAGGATATATTGTGTTTAATTAGATGGGTCCTATCAATGAACATTACTGCAATTACATTCAGATATCACTAAAGATACAGACACACAATAAACTACTGAATAAACTACAACGGAGCCTACATCCATGTTACATGGACTCGGGTACGAATGTTGGGTGTAGGTGCGTATCTAGAGATCAGACTCATCAAATTACAAATTTTATAGTACACTAGACAAAAATAGTCATATTTTCATATTTTTAATATATTCTGTCAGATAAAATTGTGTTATACGTAACATATAGTGTCAAAAAGGTATCTTATTCAGACTCATCAAATTACAAATTTTATAGTACACTAGACAAAAAGAGTCATATTTTCATATTTTTAATATATTTTGTCAAATAAAATTGTGTTATACATAACATATAGTGTCAAAAAGGTATTTTAGTCATTTTATAACAATTATACAATAATATATACAAATATGATAGTGTTAAATACAAATATATAAGACATAGCCCACACCCTTGCCAATTATCAAGTGTCCGACATAGGTATTTGATTCATTTTGAAAAGTCCATGCAACATAGTCTACCTCCATTTAATCATGTTGTAGTTAATTGTGTATCTATGGATTTGTTCATATATTCTTGTCTATTGTTTTCTGCTGTAATTATTGTTTAATAAAAGAAATTTGATAAATGGAGTTCTTTAATAATCATGCCTCATGATCTTTCTAATACAAACATCCCTGCCATCATATCTATGATTCAATAGGTCAGATGGGATGAATCTATTGTAAGTGATCGTCAAGAGCGAGTTTCTCCGTGGGAGATTGATCCTTCTGTTTCTCTCCCACCATTGAGCATCCAGTCCTCCCCAAGGCTGAAGAAACTGCGGATGGGTCTGCAGCCAACCCCACCTGATAACCCTATTGCTGGTACCAATTTTCCCATTAAATTAGTGAAAGTAAAATTTCGATGTTTGGTTCTCAAACTCAATTTGTTTTTGAGTTTCTTGTTTTCCCTTTTTTTTTGTTTTTTTTTTCTTTTTTGGTGTTGTCTTCAGTGATTTTTTTTTTCTTCATGTTTTGGACAATTTTTAGATGTACTTAATCTAGATGCACTTAAAAAGTAAAATATTTGTGAAGAAATATGAAAAAAGTTCACTAGTAAAGACAAAAAAACAGCACATTTTCCCTTCTTTTTCTTTTTTATTTTTGTCTTTAGCGAACTATTTTTCCCCAGATTTCTTCATAAATTTCTTGCTTTTTAGCTGCATCTAAAAAAAAGATTAAAATATGAAAAAAGATCACTAAAGACAAAAAAAAGCAAAAACAATTTTAAAAAACTATACCAACATATTGCATATTTCCAATGCATGGATCTTAAAAAGGCTGATTTCTCTTGTAGGAGGGGGTAAATTTTTGGACTTTGAGGAGTCTGTAAGATCCTCCAAGGTCTTGCAAGGTCAAGAAAATGCTGGTTTATTATCACCTCTCTATGGATGTGATAAGTCAAACCGCCCATTGGATTTTGAGATGCAATCCATTGTACATCAAAGTCTTGCATCAAATGGAACAGAAAAAGCAAATTTTAGAGAGTTTATGATGAGTCAGCCACCCACCACTTACACAGGCTTCATGGAATCCAGTCGATTTCCGAAGGTCTTGCAAGGTCAAGAAATATGCTCGTTGAGGTCTCTGACAGGAAAAACTGATCACAACTTTTTCAACATACATCAAAGACCCAAACCTAATTTCTACCCACTAGCTTCGGAAGGTGTTAGAAGTATGTACTTTCCTTACAGTGAGATTTACAAAGCTGGACATGATCCTGTAATGCTTTCTCATATGACAAACTTCCCAAGTGACAATGTTCCATTTAACGGATCTTCCATTCAAAGTGGGCTTCCAAGGAATGAAGTTAGAAAGCCAAATCTACCAAACGAGCCACTGCAGGGAATGCTAGCTGCTCCTCCCTCTTCAGAGGCAAATTTTAAGACTCCAAAAGACGATACTTCAAATGGCTCTATGGATGGCTGTAAATTATTTGGTTTTTCTTTGATTGGAGAAACTCCTAATAAGCGGAGTTGTACGAAGGTTAGCTTTGGTACCACACTGCATTTCAATAAGTTTTTCTTTAACTCTTTCTGACCAATTAAATACATTGCGTAAAGGTCCACAAACAAGGAAGCTTGGTGGGAAGAGCGATTGATCTTTCGAGACTAAATGGTTATAATGACTTGCTGATTGAGCTAGAGAGACTCTTTACCATGGAAGGCCTTTTACGAGATCCTGATCAAGGATGGCGAATCTTGTACACTGACAGTGAGAATGACATGATGGTTGTTGGGGATGACCCATGGCAGTAAGTCTCCTCTCATTAACTTAATTTTTTTGGTTTTCTTTTTTGTCTCCCCATTCATTGCATGAATTTGATGGGAAAATTAAAATTAGTTGAACATTTCCATAAAAAAAATTGTGTTGAAGCAAATTGAGCTCCAAGCGCTCAATTAGCTGTTAATATGCATGACTTTAAGTGGTGGGAAAAGAAACTTGGCAATGGCAGACTTCTCAATTATGATGAATTGCCTTCAACTGCTTGTTCTTTTTCCGTTTTTGCTTACAATTCTTCAAACATTGTAAACTTTTCCATTACTCGATGGTGGAGGGAAAAAATTAGGGAAAATGATTGAGGTCCAAAATTACTTAAAAGCATAATTTCATTGGAGTTTCTGAGTGCATGTTTTTTTTTAGGATGCTAAAGAGACAGTCAGGAAAATCAAGAAATAGCACAAAGGCCAAGGTGGATTTTTTTTTGGGTTATAGGGGTGGAGGGTTGAGTTGAAGGATAGGGAAACGGGCAAGATAATTTATTTGAAAAATTAGGGTGATTGTTTTGAAGTCCAAATGATGTGGTTAATACAAATATTTGAAATACAAGAGTCATTCAACTTTTTGCAAGTTATAATTTATTTTTGGAGCTGAAAGATAATGAGGTTTTCTAGTAAATAAAGGGGGAATGGTAAGTATGTGGCCATTTGCAGAAGGAAAAAGGGTGACGTGAAGACACTTGTATTTGGATCTATTGTGACATGGAGTGGTATTGAGAGAGCCGGCTCATTGTAATCTTGATATTCATAGTGAAACTCATTTGTGTTCTTGGCCCATCGATGTAGGCTTATAGCCAAATCACATAAATCCGTTGTGTGCTTGTGTGTTTGTGTTGTTTTAGCTTTTCTTAATTTTTTGCTTTTTCCAGAACACAAAGCATGGGAAAAAGGGGACATGAACAAAGACTATATTCACAAGTGTTTTATTTACCAAACATGAAAATATGCCTATATCTACCAATTATTGCAAAATAACTTGGATAAAAAGTTTTGTTAAAAAATTGATTGATGTTAAGAAATAAAACTATTTTGACTTGCTTCAGTATGATTTTTTGGAAATGTTCCTAAGATTTGGTAACTTGTGTTTTGCAGTGAGTTTTGCAACGTCGTATCCAAGATCCATATCTATACCTGGGAAGAAGTGGAGAAAATGACAATTGGAGTGATCAGTGATGACACTCAAAGTTGTTTGGATGTGTCGAAATCACCATCCGTGGGCCAGCCGGATTCTCCCCCAAACATCAATTAGGATGCGAGGATCAGAAGAGATTATTTAGTAGGTCCGATCTATCAGGTGACATTGTACCTCTCCAAGAAGAAGAGACAAGTGCACACCACGTGTTCTATAGGCCAGACCAGGTAATTCCCCGTGTTAAGTATTGTGTTTGTTGTGTACCACATCAAACTTGGATTATCAATGATGTGTTGTAATATTACTGGTAACTCGTACTATAAATTTAGCATTTGGTCATGTATGTATTTAAACATGTGAGTATTTACGTAAGATTTGATACTTTGAGGTTTTATAATCATGGGATAAACAGATGTGCTATTTATACTGTACCCCAAAAATTATATATATGTTGAAAAGTGCATGAAATTGAATTTTATGGTATAGATTTGATAGTGTGAGTCACAATGACGATTAATTTGATCCATACATCTCAAATTTTGGGTACTACATTATTTTTGTTTATTTATATATTTATTTTTGGTGGAGTGAATTGATATACAGGTTGAAATTTCTCCTATAAATGTTTATTCCAATTACTGATATGTAGGGACAGAATCAAAATTTCATACCAAAACATGAATAAACCTTTCTGGTGAGAAGCTCGAAATCCTACCATATTGCTGCAAGCTTCGGTAGTAAGCTTTTGTGTCTAGTTCACGTGTAAAGATGCTTACATAGCATTGTTGAAAAGTCACTCTATCCTCTTACCGTTTCTTTTTTTTTTTAAAAATAATAAGAAATTAAGAGACGATTAATATTATTTACTTTAAATAAACAATTCATTGTGTTTTATTGAATCATTAGAGACTATTCCTCAGTGTTCGAAAAATCATGATTTACATATTCCAAGAGATGGAAGATTAAGGAAAATGAGTGAAATTCCCTTTTTTGAGGACTTCCACAACCCTCAAAGTAATTCACACCACTCATGATCATTTCAAAAAGGGAGTCTCTATCATTGTTGGGAAGATTAATGGCTCTTTTCTCAACTCAAAATCAAGTTTGCTTGTCGTTCTAACACTTTAGTTGAGTTTTTAAGGCATTTCTCGAAAGACGGTCCAAATATCCAAAAATCATCTATGAAAACCTTTAGAAATTTCTCCACCATATGGGAGAAAATAGCCATCACACATGGTTGAAAAGTTGCCGACTTTTTACTTCATATTTTATTTGTCAATAGTGTTTAAAATAAAACACATATAAAATAAAAATAAAAATTTGACATGTAAATCTCATCCTATTATCTCATATGTTGGAATTTTTTTTATAAGTTAATAGAGTATTGCGTAACACTATCTTTCACTAATTACAAATGACGGTAGGGATGTTTTCAACCTTAAAGAAATACCACTTTATTCAGCAACAAGTTCCATAGCTTGTCACAAAGATTGAGCCTCCAGACCTCCTGAATTTCCTCATTCATGCACTTTCAACAATCAAATCCGCATTTAATTCATGTAGTTTACCTGATATGATTGTATCAATTTTTTTACTTAATTTTTTACATTGAGTCAATTTAATTTAATTAATAACGCTCCACTTATGGAGAAATTAGACTAAAATCACTCTCTTCAAAGTTCTTAAAGGATTGGAGTCGTCGTTTTCTTTTGAATTTGCTCGCCCACAATGTGAAAAATTAAGAGACAAAATTAGTACACAATTTTAATTATATCGACCAAATTAACAGGAAATTCTATTCGCACATTATAAAAATTCTCAATTCACATCATTTTGTAACTCGAACATTAGTTTCGGAACAAAAATGAATTGTTCGGATATAAGCTATGTTTGGTAGTTAATATTTGAACAACTGATTTTTATTTAGAAATTAATATTCAAACATTTAGGATGTGTTTGGTTTGTGTTTTGAAATAAATTTTTAAAAAAAAATTTGAGAAGAGAGTTTAGAATTTTTTTAATTTGTTTGGTTGTATATTTTGAAAATAGTTTTGAAGTTTGGGAGTTTGAGATGATTTGATATTTTGTTGTAATTGATTAGATGTGTAAGAGAAAAAGTGATTGAAAATAAGAGAAAAGAGAAAAAGTGATTGATTGATGTATAATAAAGAGAAAAGTAATTTTGAATTTTTTTTGAGAAATTTTGTAACCAAACTTGTTTTTAAAAATTTTCTTCCAAAAACATATTTTAAAACACAAACCAAACACACTCTTAATTTTTGTTTAATACAATGTGCAAATAAGAACTCCTCAGATTAACAAAAGTAACAAATTACAAAAATTACCGTTGTTATTTACCCCTAATATTATTAAGATATATTTGAAATAGAACCCAAAAAAATAGGGTTCAATCAATAATTCTGATTCAGTGGGTCATAATCATATGGATCGCCAGCCTTCACGAAACGTCCCTTGACTCGCTTCCTCACATCAGCTCTCGCCTTGCGCGATGCGTACCTTATTTTATTGTCAAATCTGTTTGTCAAAAAATTAAATTAAGAATTCGTTTGGTAAGTAGTGATTTTAATTAAAAATTTAAAAATTGTTTAAAAAATTAAAAAATCAATAACTTATACCAAAAATTAAATATTTTTTTTTCTCTCTATTTTTTATATATTGTTTAGTAAAAAATTAAAAAAATCATTTCAAATATAATTTTTTTTACATCATATTTTAATTAAAAAGTTACTAAAAAAAAGCATGTTCCTAAACGAGACCTAAATATTTAATTTTTTTTAGTAATATTAGAAATCAACATATTTGGGGAGAGATTTAGAAATGAAAAAATAAAAAGTATGTGAAATTAAGTGAAATATTGATATATTTTATTCATATTTTACTAGGGGTGTACATGGTTCGAATTGGTTCGGTTTTGAGAAAATTCAAGAACCAAACCGATCCTAACGGTTCTGTGATTTTAACTACCAGACCAAACCATTATACTTGTAAAATCGGACCAGAACCAAACTGAAATAACGGTTCGGTTGCGGTTTGGTTCATGGTTCCAAAAAATTCTATTTATAAAAATAAATTGCTAATATTAACAAAATAATTACTCAAACTGATTATATTTAACTCATGATAAAAACTAATAATATTAAGGCATTACTCAACATTACATATCTATATCATCCTAATATCATTAAATTTACAAAAAACCAATTAATAAAAATAAAACTTGATATGATAATATTAAATATTATATATATCTTATTAAATAGGGGGATGCACCAATAAATCCCAAATTAATAACTTATACACTATTTAGTTCTAAAAGTTTTCTTATAGACTGAAAGGTCCCATTACAATGTTTCAAACATCAGATTAATGTTTCGAACATTATATTTCGAACATCAGATTAATGTTTCGAACATTAGATTGATATGCAAATGAGACTAAATAGAGCATAAGAAAACTTTTAGGACTAAATGGTTCAACTTTTCAGAAACTAGGACTTATGGGTAAATTTTCCTATTAATAAATAACACTTATGCATAGCTTAAGGATTGCTGTTATTTATTAAATATTATATATATATATATCTATATCTTTTAAAATTTGGTTCGGTTCGATTCGGTTCGGTTTGGTTCGATTTGAATTGTGATTTTTTCATAAAATTCATTAACTGAACTGTTTTTATTGTTCTCAATATTTCTTGAACCGACACTGAAACGGTTCTTAATAGAACCGAACCAAATTGTATGATTCGGTCTGGTTCGGTTCGGATTACCGGTTTGAACGGATTTTTGAACAGCCCTATATTGTACCTACTTTTCTATTTCTCTTTCCAAATCTCTTTTCAAATCTATCAACCAAACATAGCGATAATGATGTGGTATAATTGGGCGCATCATTATTAAATGTGTAACAAATTAAAAATTAACAAATCCTACCACATCATTGTGGATATTTTTTTAAACATTTTTTTAAAAGTTTTTTTTTAATGCACAAGTACAAAAAGTGTAATCTAACACCTTGTTTGGTTTCAAATTTTCAAAAAGAGTTTTTTGAGTTTTTAATTCGTATTTTTATATTTTTAATAATTTTTAAAATATTGTAATCAATTTTTTCCTCAAATTTTTAGATCTAATTAATTTTAATTTACTTACAAAAAAATTTTAAAAATTTAAAAAAATACGAAAATGGTAAAAAAAAATTTAAAAAAATTCACAAATATTATAATTTTTAAATATGTTTAAATTAGATATATCTAAAAATAAAAAAAAATGCATAAATTTTTTTAAAAAATTTACTAAAACTAAAAAATAAAAAAATTTAATTTTTTTAATTAAAAAATAGATTCAATTTTCTGAACCCGAATATATCCAACATAAATTAAATGAAAGGGTTGGGCTTTCCTCCAGTCTGATCACGGACTAGAGGATATTGTTGGACCCGCAAGGGCCTATCACGGGTCTTGTTTTGATAATCCAAACTGTTCAATATGTAGAACTCGTCGAATACTATATGCCTATAAAAAATTAGGAACTGTTAATTGTGATGGGCCTCCACGGCCCAACACTACCTTCTAGTCCAATCATGGACGAAAGGGAAGCCGGCCCTTGAAAGAAAAAGGGTAAATTACAAATACATTTTTTGAGGTTTGATTAAAATATAAATCATTCCTTGTAGTTTTGAAAATTACATCCCACCCTTTGAGGTTTCTAATTTCATAACAAATCGCTCATTTTATTAATAAATTATTAAGTCAATTAACAATTTTTAATGATATTATAAATATGTTTTACTTAATAATTTAGATAATTTTATTATTATATAAAATAATAATTATGATTTTTTTTATAATTAATTTTATTAAATAAAAAATTTTAATGAAAAAATATTTATAATTTTTCAAACTATATGAACAATTGTACTTTAAGCAAACGTTATTTGTAATTTACCCGAAAAAAAATCATGTTTGGGAACTTACTTTCGAGTCTTCTTCTTTTCCTTGTAACGCAAGACAGCATTTTCTCTGTTAGCTGACAACAATAATGGACTATGCCATGGAGGTTCCCCAAATGGAGAATGCATTGCAGAGATGTTACAATCTTCATTATAATCTCCTCCACCACCACTCCCACTCCCACTCCCACTCTCACCACCACCACTCAGGCCACCAAACGAAAGCGTCCCGCAAAGGCTTCGATCAACATCATAGTTTGTCGTAGAATCAGCAGATACTTGATCTCTGTATCCTTGTTCCGTTGCTTGAATTTGTGTAGCCGATTGAACCTGGAAAGATTAAAAACACCCGAAACACTTTCTGGGTTAGTTCCTATTTACAAAGCATCTTGAAAAGAAAACCAGTGTTTACAGAGGAGGATTGTGATGTTAAGATTGACCGCCATGGATGGTTCTAGTTACCCAGATTGGTCTAATATGTTGAGGTTTACTTTAAAGACAAAGATATATTGTTTTCAGAGAGAGCAGGTTTGCGCAGACCAGGTGTTCGACAAAAATCCCGAACCAAATACTCAAAAACAGACAGCGAAAAATGGGTAAAAGCTGTGTGTGTGAAATCCAAGCATGAAATCGAGTAAGGAGTGAGTCAGCATGGTGGGTAAAAGTTAGTTGAAGAACAAATCTGTTGCATAAAAAAGTTTTCATTGAAGGTGTTCCATGATCAACAACACTCCAATGGGGAAGGGCTCTGAATTTGGTTGAGTTTTTGGAATCTGTTTTTCGAAAAATAATTTAAAAACTAGTTTGAAAAAAAAATTCATTATTTTCATATGATTTCCTGTTTTTTGGGCGGAAATGATTTTTAAAAATTCAAAAATCTATTTTTTGGTATTTATCTTTATCAAATTAGTTTTTCTAGTTTTCAAAAAAATTAAGTTTTGAAAACTCAACCAAACAGAGCCACTGCCAATGATTTTGTGGGGGCTCTGGTGATGGATGAACAAGATGCATAAAGTTGGGGGAAATTGAAAATTCTAAGTATTTGGCAATCAAGGCTTTTAAGTTTTTTGGGTTTTGATGATGAATGCTCTGTTGACAAAGAGGACTTCTGTAGTTGTGAAGGGGATTGTTCTTGTGGGAACTTTGGCAGACAGTACAGTGCATGGGGTGTGCTGAATAAGGTTTTAATCAATTCTGATGCTTGGCGAGTTTGGAAATGGAAACTCCGGAGACATTTAAGGAAATGGGAGTTGAAAGGGTACAGACGGCGATTGCAGTTTAAGGGAGGTCTCACTTGATGCACCAATGGCAAATAAAGGTTGGAACCCAAGTCCAAGAGGGTGACACTGTACAGGCGTGCATGAAATTGATGCTTCTCTCCCCTAACCTGGAGAATATTGCTGAAGACAGTTGTGTGGGTCAAACTCAGCTCTATATGCCGGGTGAGTCCAAAATAGCTCAAAAGTCAATTACTTCATGGAATGATTCATTTAAGGAGTCAAACTCTGAGAATATTGCCATAAAAAATTCAAAAAATTAAATGTAGATTTTGGAAATAATGAGCTTTTAAAGTCCTAACTGAAATCTCAAAATCCAGATATGTAAGATGGGATTATGCTGCTTTATCCTCTTTTCACCAAGTTAAACAATGGGCTGAGAAATTGTGGAAATATGGTCTTGAAGAAGTCATCACTCTTGACAATGCCTTCTTTATTTTTAAAATTAAATGTGAAGAAGCTTTAATGAAGATTTTGGAAGTTGGGCCATTTAACTAATTTTGTAGTGAATAGATGGCACCCATGTATGCCATTGCCTAGGACTGAGTTCTCTACTGTGCCAGTTTGGATTTTGGATAGAAGATGGTTTGAGCTATGTGGCTAGTGTGCTTGGTACACCTTTGTGCCTTGATGAGTATAATCAATCCCATAGTAGACTTACTTTTGCCAAAGTGTGTGTTAAAATCCATGAAAAATAAGGAGATTCCTAATTCTTTCATGCTTAATTTTGGTTGTGGGAGTCCTTGTGGAGTTAGAGTTGAAGTGCCATGGAAGCCCCAAAAAAGTGATGAGAGCAAGGCTTTTGCTCATTCAAATAACTCTTCTTGTCCGTGTGAACCGAAGCCCATGGCTTCTACCAAACAAGAATTGAGAGTTAAAGAGGATAAAACGGACACAAAACCTAGTGAATGGGAAGATGTTACAAAGAGAACCTGAAAGCTGGTTGTTCACAATGTGTTCCCAATGAGGTAGAGATTCCAGAGGAGGAGATGATAGTAGAGGAGAGGGAGAGGGGAACACATGAGGAAAATGCTATGGATGAAATAATTACTACAAGGAAATAGGAACCTAGGATTCTTGGTTCACCTTAAAACAAACCACACCGATCTGTGAATACCCCTAAATGTATTGCCATTTCCATCTTGGGCCATGAAAATCATTCATGACCAAGTTCAATATCAACATTCTTTTCTATCCCAGATATATGAAACCCCCCCCCCCCCCCCCCCCCCCCCCCCCAACAAAAAAAAAAAAAAAAAAAACACGGATAGCACAAAAACACAAACTAACATGGCTTGCTTTCTGCCCAAGGGTCCTTGTACCACACTAGGAGGTTAGAGATTTTATTCTCCTCACCCGTGTGTGGGTCTTTCTTCCCTTATAGTTGTTTGTTGGTCTTTCTTACGTGATTTGTATGATAGGTTTGTGATAGATTCGTAGTGTTGTATTGTTGGAACTTTTTATATAGTTGAATGTTCATTCTAATAAATTCTCGTGATATTTATAAATTATCTTCTACCAAGTGACAAAAAATGAAAAAGCAGAAAATAGTCATGGACATTTTTCACCAAACATTGAAATTTTGAGATGTTCACAGGCATTTAGTTAAAATTCTGTGACAATGCAGATCAGATTATTAATGTAACAGAAATTTTGTAAATTCCATTTGGAGTATAGTAAAGACTCCACACTCTTTTACAAAAAAAGAAAAAAGAAAAAAGAAAAGACTCCACACTTTGACACCAACTCATGAAACAAACTAAACAGTAAGTAAAAATGAATCTAAATAAGTTAACCAAAAAAGAGAAGAGAAAAACATGAGATGGACTACAATAAAAGAATGAATTAGAGGGAGAACCTCAGAAGCAAATGCACAGTGTGTCTTGATATCAGCATCATGTGCATCCCCACTTTCAAACAAGTTACCAGTTCCAAAGAGTTGTTCAAAGTTCTCCAAACTCAAGTCAATATCATCCATGTTGAAGTCTTTGAAAAAATCATCATTCAAAATCCCAGTGCCTTTTCTTCCAGAGAAGCATAGCTGCATATTAAGGGATAGAAATCATATAAAATAAGATTACAGTCAAAGCCTGAAAATTTTCAAGCATATCTGAACAAATAAAATAAATGCTCAAATATCCATGCCAACATAGGCACATATCCACAAACATGCATCGTGATTTAAAGTAAGCATCAAGTTCCATGCATTTTATTTAGGAGTGGGAATTATGTCGTGCTTGTACTGTGTTATTTATCAAGTTCGATGCATCCCTTTCGTTTCTGTTTCAAACTTAACCAAAACAACATACTGAAACTAAATTTTAATTCTTATCTAATGCAATAGCACAAAATGATGTGAGGGCAAGTAAGTAATTCATCGTTCCAAAAAAGACCTTCAACAGAAGAGACAACAGACTTCCTCAACTTGAATCAGTGAAAAAAATTGGGCACCTGAAGAATTGTAAAAATATGGAAGGGTAATTTAGAGACAATATTTAAGGCCAACTATGTATGTGTTCAATATCTCATTCCAGTATAGAAAGTGAGCACTAAAAAAAATGTTAGGAACACTAATAAATATACCAACAAACATAAAACTGTTGCAAAAATCATCTTTCTGCGACAAAATTACCAACCCGTCGTGAAAATTTTAAAAATAAAAAATGTGGTCAAGTCTCCTCTCAGTAAACTTGAGCACTACACTACTACAAATTGAAGGGAAATTTTTGTGCCAAATTTACTTACCATCTAACATAACACTTTACATGTCATGGAGCATAGGGTCAACTGCACCAATGCAGTGATAACACATCAGATGGTAAGCAAATTTGGTACAAATATTTGGTCATATTACCCGTGCTTAAAAATCTCTCTTCGGTACAACAAAAGAAAAAACACAAACAAAAACACCAATATCTGGAATACCTTCATGTAGTCAAACCTAAGGGAAACAACAATACCATAAAATATAGATATTTGCCACTTATTAGTTATGAGTGCATTTTTTCAATACAAAACAAGAAACAAAAACAAAAACAGTGAAAGCAGAAGGAAAAACAAACCCAGAGATCACTCTGAGAGAACAATATACTAATAGTAATCAATTTAGTATGGCCATTTGACAGCACACACAAACATTTTATATATAAGAATATATAACATATCTCTTGTTTTGTGAAAAACCATTCCCCTGCATGTCTGATGCTTGCAATAACATGCTATTATTGATGGATTGCCCTTCAAACCATATGATATTGATGAGAATTTGAGGGTTTTAAAGGTACAGATTGTTGGGTTTGTGGAGCCTAATTAGTATTGTAAACTTCATCATGTGATCACAGATCCAATTAAGGGTATTACGGTAATTTATTAATGTAAATCCTAGCATATATATTGTTGTTTTTCACAGCAGCCCCATCGTACTCCTTTTTCTTTCAGTATAGTAGAACTGATACTGAACCACATAAATCTGTGTGTCATCTTTCCTTATTTGTGATTGTTTCTTCTCGCTATTGTTTGTGTGCATGTGTGATTTATTCCACAACATAGAATTGTTTTCTATATTTTAGAAATCATAAGTAGTGAACTTGGCTAGGTTTCTTCTTGCCATTGCCATCCATTCTTTACCTCAATTTCCATATCAACCATCTTCTTTTCTTCCAAATCTTGATACATTGTGCTCTCATTCAACTGAGGATTGATCAAACAGTTAACATGACTTTCTTCGTTGGTCGAGCCCATTAAACCACCACTTCCCTGCTGCTCACAGCTCAGTGCAGTATCATCGTCCTCCAAACCCAAAGGAAATTCCAAATCAAATGACCAGATGTTTGAAAGCTCTGCCGCCGTAGGGCAACCAGAATAGCAACTGATCGCCTCCTCCTGCCTCCTCTTGTGCCCCGATGAAGCGGGACCTGCCTCGTACCCATCAATCCAATAACAGTTTTGGCAGAAGCAGATCTTTTCTTGAACACACCTTACAATTGCAGGCTGAGAATTGCATCTTTTGCAGATGAGAGTCCGCGAGTGGCGCCGCGAAATGGTATTGGCAGAGTGGACATTCCGGTCACACGAGAAACACAAGCACACATTGTCAGACTGACAATACACCATGGATCTTTGATCTCCGCAGAAATCACATAGTTGGCCCATTTTTCAACAACCTCTATAATATATAGTAATTCACTTCCACTTAGACGTTTAGAGAACCTACATGGGTCCAATACAAGCCAAATTAACAGTTTGTAGTTCAAAAATGTTTTTTAGAATTGTTTTTGAAATCATTCTTCAACACACACACACACACACACACACACACACATATATATATATATGTGACAGGTTCTGGGTAGCAAAAAAGATAGAAGAGTTCACTCCATGAAACAACCTAATAAAGCATACAGGATCTGGTTTTCATGTTAAAAAAAAAAACCTTTGAGAACTTACAGTAGTCATTCAAACCATCAACAATCAAAATTGAGCTCCAACTCCAAAAAGAAAAGAAAGGAAAGGAAAAATTAGAGCTCCATATTTGATCAGAAGGAAATCCACCAACCTGAAGAGAAGATTTCACATACTCAAGCTTGCTAGGGAGAAGCAAACTTGTGATGCAAACTTTTTTGTTTTTGTTGTTGTTCCTGGCCTTTTGGGTTGTCCTTGGCCTTGCTCTTTGGTTAATTTTTTTCTATTGGGAACGGCTATGGTAGACTCCCATAAAAGGGTGCATATTGTATGTTTTTTTTTTTTTTTGTAATTTTATCACAATGATTCGTAATAAATTCACAATAGTTCATACCGGGAAATTGTTCAATGTTCTTAGAGCATTGCTCCTTTTCATTTACGAGTTAGACACATCATCAGTTGTCTCCTATAACTCTGACACAAAAGTGGTGGGTCCCATAGTTTAGATCAATAATTATTACTTTGGAGCACCACCTAGCAATGCTCCAAGAATATTGAATAATTTCCTGTTCACAACCTTTTCATTTTAATTGTTTGTAATTAAGACATTTTTCTTATGGTGTGTCCCTTTGTAGCATAATTACAAGGGTCATCATTCGGTAGTCTCTGAGTACCATGTGTCATTGCTTACGTGTTGCTCTAAATCAATCGCATAGTGAAAATTTTTACCGGTGGAATCTGTGTTAAGTAGTTAGGAGATAGAGAATTATTCACTTATGTATTGTAGGGTTTCATTTACTGAGAGTATCGCATAGATAATATCATATAGTACTACGGGAGTATCCAATAATTTTTCTAATCACAATAGTTTTGTAATTAATAGAGAGAGTACATAATAATTTCTAGGCTTGTCCAACAAACTACTTTGGGAGAAAATATTCTCATGTGACTACAACAAAAATAAATTATGGGTCAGTCTCCTTTACCCTCCCACACTCTTGGATCAATTGGCCAAAAAAAAGGGGAAGAAGAAAGGAAAAGAAGAGGAAGAAGAAAGAATGCGAGAGGTTATGGATTACTAGAAACAAAAATAAGTATAGGAAATAATATGCACTTGGTAATGTAACTATTTACTAATTTCTTAACAATAGAAATTGGATAATGGGCCTTTACGTTGGGAGAAAATAGTTTGATTTACCAAATGCAAGCTTTTTTTCCTTTTATTTTTTTTTAACAATTTGGTAATTTAACACTTTTCTTTTTCCTTTTTTTGTTTTGGTAATATAGATATTTAATTTTGTGTTTTTTTACTAAAATTAATATATATATTTTTAACTTTTTCATTTATTTTCAAAATGTTATTGATCTCAATTCCAATATTAAACAGGGATACTCATTAGTATTTGCCTTTAATATTAATGGGTTGAGCTTCAACTTGACAGTCATGTTCGGACTCATTGAACTCACTACAGGTCTTGTTTTGATAATTTGAACTGTTAATTTTATATGGCTCTTTATGTATATTATTCATAAAAGAAAAAAATGGTTATTCAATAATCGTAATCTTTCATTTTATCACGTTTGTTTTTGAAAAAATGAACGATAAGTATATTTTTAAAAATAGATCATTTTGTTTTTACGACAAACATGATAAATAAAAATGGTACGATTATCGGATCAAATTTTTTTTTTCCCCCATAGATGATATGTATGAAGAGCCTTATAAAATAAACAGTTTGGATCATCGAAGTAAAACCCGTGGTGAGTCTCATAAGCCTCATCATGACGGTTAAATTTATATTTTGAATTTGAGAGAATTTAGCCCTTAATTTTATATGTCTATGAGCATTTTTAAAAATCAATATACCTAACAAAGTTTTAAAAATCTATTTTGAATTGTGCTTTCTATATAATACAATATATATATATATATATATATATATATATATATATATATATATATATATATATGTACTTTTAAAATCATTTCAAGGGCAAAGAATCTCAATCATAAAATTGGACAATATCTTTTCACATGAGAATTATATCCAATTCTATCATAAGATATTATGAAAGAACTGATATTTATCAAACATGGAGATGGAGATAGGTCACAAACTCACAATAAAGTGCAAAACTCTACAACATGTGTGGTCATTTCATTTTCCTTACATGAACAAGTTAGGCCTTCACTTTTGTCAACTAACCCCTCCAAGATTTAGAGTTGGGTAATGGGCTATTCGTGTTATCTTAGTATCATTATTATGATAGAAAATTATTTAAGCAGTTTTTAAAATATTATATGATATTATTTATATAACATTTTTAATAAATAAAGAAATTACAAAATACATCAAATAGATCATCACATGTCTCTCTCAATTACAAAACAAAAATTAATCAGGATTTTGTGTCACTCATAAAAATGTTTACTACATTACTGCGTAAACAATATTAACGACTACATCATGCAAAAAGTGTTTTAAAACCCTTCAAATTTGGCCCAAAAAAAGGTGCTTCCATGTGGGCCTTATGGGCCCAAAACTTTTAGCTCCCAATGGCTATAATCTATTTAGAAGTGGCATAGTAGAAGTGAAACTCCTGAAGAAGTAAAGTTGTTTGGTTGGTTTGAACAAAAAATTTTGGAATTTTTTTTATAAAAATTCTGTTTGGTTGGTGAGAAAATAGATAACATGTTAAAAGGATAGTTGGGCTTAAATTTATATATAGCTTAAAAGACAGGCCGATGGTGACAACTAAGAAAGGAGTTTTGGTTTTATTCCAATCCAAATAATTCACATGCCTTGTGATAAAGACTATGTTAAAGCTACAAGATTTTTTTTTTTTTTTTTTAAATGCAAATTATAGTTTTTATTTTTGAACTTTTACTTTTTGATTTTTTACATTTTAGTTATAATAATTAAAATGTGAAATGCTAACATCCTTACTGGACCGCGATTAATATTAATATATGTAAAAATATATATATTAAAATATTTAAAAAGTGTATAAAAGTAAGAGTTTATTGGTGGGAAATCCATATTTATGGGGGATACAATATTAGGTCTAAGGATTAATCTTTTCTAGAGATAAGCACATGCCAGAAAAGTCACAAGTGATTGGTGATGATAAAGTGAACAGATAGGTGACATTTGGACAGATAAATATGATTTGAACAAATAGATATCCTTTTGAACAAATGAATGTACTTTTGGCCTAGAAGATTAAAACGTATGCCTATTGATCAAAAACTTTCAAAAATGGACATGTGGCTTGAGTGTATATACATACACTAGCGGCCGGATACATGTGTGTGTAAATTCAAAAAAAAAGTATTGAATGAGAATGACTATATAAATTATTTGTTCTGAATATCACAAACTCCTTAAGTAAACATTAATATATATATATATATATATATATATATAAATAAATGTGCGGCAAATAACATAAAAAAGCAAAAGTACATTTTTTTTTTGTTTTTTTGTTTAAGCATAAAAGCACAAACCCAAGAATCTTAAACACTTACCGTCAAAACGAATTTTACGAACATTGAATTATTTCTTAAAAAAAACATAAACAAACAAATTTATAAAAAACTACAACCTAAGACTCTTAGAACACTTACAATAAAAAAGATTTAATATACACAAAGAAAAATAAACAGTTACACTAAAACAAATTTGATATAAACGAAATACAATAATAATTAATTTTTTCCTCCAAGAATTTCATAACATAATGGAAATTTGTATTTTCTTTTATTTTTTAATGAAGATAATAAAGAGTATAATTAACATTAGGACACAAAAAATACAAAAATACAAGTTATAATCAAAGAGATTTAAATAAAAAATAAAATAAAATAAACAAAAACCCAAAAAACAAACAAAAAAAAAATGTTTTTTTTATTAAAAAAATAAGAGCAATGAATTGTTTTTTTTTTTTTTTAAAACAAACACATAAAAAGAGTTAAGTAAACAAACAAATCAATTTTTTTAAAAACAGAATTTATACATAAAAAACAAACAAAAGTTTAAAAAAGTGAAATAGGAACAAAAAAAACTGAACATAAATTTGAAAGAATTGAATATAAAAATACAAAAGCACACAAAATAGAAAAATACAAACTCAAAACTATTCTAACACTTATAATCAAAGAGATTTAATATACAAAAAGAAAAATAATAGTAAAACCTATTAATATAAAAAATAAATTTAAAAAACCAAAAAAAAACTTTATTTTCTAAATTTTAAGAACACTGAATTCTTTTTTATAACAACACACACACCCAACACAATGAAGAAAACAAACAAACAAATTTTAAAAAAATTACAAATCCAAAACTCTTATAACACTACACGGGCAGAGGGAGGGGGGTCAGGGGGGTCTTGGCCCCTGCTAAGTTTCAACAAACCATGTTATATATTTATGTATATGTTATCTGTAGTTTTGGTAATTTAATTATACTTGGCCCCTTCGAAATTTTCATATTTTTACTCATATGCTCTATTCCTTGAAATCCTTATGAGTTTTTGTGGTATTAGATACAAATTATTGTAGTTATGCTATGAAGGGATATATCGCCCAAAAAAATCTTAGTTACAATCCATTGTAGTTATGTAACGAATTATTATAGTTATATTATGAATATTAAAATTATTAATTATTGTAATTTTGTTACAAATCATTGTGATTTTCGGGATTTGTACTTTCATTTTCTCTTCACTTAACCATTTTTTTCTCTTTCATTCATTAGTATGAAATAGCTTCAAAATTTGTAGACAATACGATTTGGTAATTCATTACTATTCATGTACAAAATGAATTATGTAATATTACTTTTGATTTGCTTTTATTATTTATTTATTATTATTATTATTATTATTACTACTACGAGGTGTTTGGATGCCCTGAAATTAATGATAGGAAAAAGTCCAATGGCCCTTAGTGTGACTCAAATTCGAGATTTTGAATTTTATACTTAAATTTGTAATGTCCAAAGGTTAGTGTATATTCAATTTTTTTTCCCACCTAAACACACATTAATGTGTACTAATTGGACGTTGTTTTTTTTTTCTTTATTAACTTATGTTTATTAGTAATTTATTGATTTTAGTTGTTTAAACTTGGCTTCACTTGACTGGTTGAACTTGTTCATTGCCATATTTTTGGCCTCTCCAATAGTAAATTCCTAATTCTGCCTTGACACTACAGTAAAGAGATTTGATATACACAAAGAAAAATAATAGTGAACCTTTTAATATAAAAAATTAAAATTAAAAAAAAAAACCCTAAAAAAAAAACAAAAAAGAACTGATTTTTTTATTAAAGAAAAAAACAAATTTTAAGAAAACTGAATTATTTCTTATACTATACTTTTTTTTCCCCCCAAAAACCTGATAACATGATGAAACTTTTTAATGAAGAAAATACAAAAAAGTATAATTAACAATATAAAGTCAAGTTTGGCATAACCTAAATAATACAAAAAGTCAAAAAGTTACTATCCTATTTAAGTCACATCATCCTATTTAAATCACATCACCTCTCTATCATATCACATCAAACCCAACCCAAACCCAAATCCAAACCCAACCCATATAAGCCAATAAGTCAAAAAGTGCACTTTTTTAGAACATCCTATTGCTTACAATGTGCTGTTTTGGCAACAACAATAAAAAGCTGCGTTTTTCCATCACTCAAAAAATGCCAAGCTTGGCCAAAACGTTGAAATGGTGATTTGGGAAGACCCAAAAAAGCAACATCTAAATTTACCAAACTACCCTCTAAAACATTTTAATTAATTAATTCAAAAATCAAAAAGTAAAGATATTTTGGTCATTTTAGAGTGATGTGACACTTTTAAAAAATATTAAACCAAAAATCAAAAAAGCCAGCTTTTTACTAACTTCCCAAATCACTTCCAAAAAAGCCAAAAAACTTGGTAAAAAGCCAAAAGTCAATTTTTTACCAACTTCCCAAAACACCCCAATGTAGGATAAGCAATAGATATGTACTTTTGGATAAACACTCCATCAATTTGCAACGTAACCATAAGATTGCAACGTTTTTGAATAGTCTTTCTAAAAAATAAAAAATAAAAAAAAAGTTTTTGAATAGAGAGAAGTGATACAAACCCAAGACTCTTAGAACAGTTACAATAAAAAAGATTTATATAAAAAATAAAATAACAAAAACCAAAATAAAAAAAACTATTATTTAAAAATAAAATTAAGAGCACTGAATTTTTTTTTTCTTTTTAAAAACACAAACACAAAAAAAGTTAAGTATACAAACAAACCAATTTTTTAAAAACAGAATTTATACACAAAAAATAAACGAAAGCTTAAAAAAGTGAAATAGGAACCCCCAAAAAAAAAAAAAAAATCGAATATAAATTTAAAAAACAAATTGAATATAAAAATACAAAAGCATAATAATCCAGCATATAAATAATAAGAGAATAAAAAAAATAGAAAGTATGCATACCCAGAGATGATTTTCTGTTTTATGGCCTTGGTTGTGTTCTCCAACTATCCATCATCAAAACACAATATCAAACAAACAAACCCAATAGAAATTCCTAATTACCCAAAAAAAGTTGGTAACAAATAACAAACTCAAATATGGGTATTTATAGTGAATAGAGAGAAGTGAAAATAGTAAAAGTGAATTGAAACTGTACAATAGTTTAAGGAACGTGGAAAGTGGAACAGTAGAAGTGATTTTTATTTTAAATTGCTATATTTATGTTGAGATGGGAACGTGGATGATTTTTTATTTATTTATTCTTATCTAAATTTCACATGGCAAAGCTTGAGGATACCAAAATTAACTAATATTGTAGGGAAACATGGATTTTTTTTTTATTATTATTATCTAAATTCCACATGACAGAAGTTTTGGGATAATTGAGAATATAAAAAAAAGAATAAAAATAACATCATAAGAATAATAAGAAAGAAAAATGTACATCTAATATGTATTACTCAAATGGTAAGAGCTTTCATCATTAGACCAAAGGTCATTGGTTTGAGACTCATTTTACTCTTTTTCCGTACTTTTTACAGAAAGTCAAATATAAGGATATTTTTTAAAAACTCAAAATACGAGACACAAATATATTTTTTGTTTTGAGATGTTTCTAAATAAGTATATTTTTTGATTTTGTAGAAAAGTAGGGATGATATATTAATTGATGTGACTCAAATTTAAGTGTATTTATGTACAAAAGTGCACTTATATAATTTAACCTAAACAAGGCTGACTTCATTTTATATATTAGGATAGATATAAATATAATATGTATTGAAATTTTTAATCATTTTAACATTGTTTAATTATTAACCAACATCCAATATATTGTCATTTGCACAACCCTAATCTCAAATGATATTTTCATTTACTAATTAAAATTTGGGCCTATAGTACTTATGTTAGGGCAACCTATGTAACTTTTATTGGAGAAATAACAATCTCGGTGTAAAGGTTGAAAACAAAATTTAAATTAATAGTAAAGTTTATAAATTTTGATTATTAAAGTGATAAACTTTTTCATATATATGTAATTATTTTTAAACAATACACTTGAATAGTATTTTTTCCTTTATTGTTTGATAATGATATATAACCACTGTACTCAAATTTTTCTCAATGAAAAGAAAGTTAATGACAATTTCCAAAATTTGGCAGCAGAGCTTCGATTAAATTTTTACCAAATTTTGACAATAACAAATGATACAATAGACCATTTGAGATGATTTAAACCTAAAGAAAGTGATTTACAAACAATATTTGTACACAAAATACTCCAATTGATAACAGTTTTAAACTAACAAGTAACTTTCATGGGTTTTTTAGTTTGAAATGAAATACTAAATTTGATGCATTATTCTGTATAACAAAAATAATGAGAAAATTACACCTCAGTGGTGTCAGACAAAAAAAATTATAAAAAAAAGTGGTAAACATTATAAATATTAATAACTAAAATCATAAACTTTTTCACTAATGTGTAATAAATTTTCAAAATCTATCCTGAGTAGTTGTTTCCCCAAAAATAATCTAGAGGATGCAACTATTAATCACAATCTTCAAATAATAATAATAATAATAATAATCAACAATAAATAGATAATAAGAACTTCTTGTGTTTAAAATCAATAATAATAAAATAATAATATTTTTGACATAATATTAAGTATAAAAACTTAAATATTTATTATAAATGTTTTTAGTATAAGCTCTTACAATTATCTCCAATTTTTTTTTATCTTATTTTTTTTATTTATTTTTTTTAATCTTAAAAAAATGTGAATCCCTAATCAAAATTCTTAATTTTATCACAAATCAAAATACCTAATTTCAATAATATAACACACACAAAAAAATATATCATAAATTTCAGCACATCAAAGTTCCTAATTTTAGCACAAATCAAAATTTCTAATTTTACAGAGAGCATAACGTCGAGACACATATGTCAGGTACAGTGAATTAGCCACCTACTTGGATAATATCTTGAACACAAGACTGTTTTGGAAAGTTAATAAAAAACTTATTTTTTGACTTTTTAATTTTTTTTGATGGCTTTTTAGCTAAATAAAATTAATTTTTCAAAAAATTGACCTTTTTAGCTTCTTCCCAAAAGATCCCACAATACTCCACCAATAATGGCTTCTTGAAGTTGCCATGCCAGTATCACCTCATATGGCTTATTCCAAAAAATTAGGGATGAGCAGTGAATATATCGATTTGTCTAAATTGACCGAACTGAATTGATCCGCCGCATATTGGACGGATGCGTGATGATGAGCGGATGGTTGCAGATTGATTTTTTTCAATTCGCCTAATTTTGGACGGATGGTGGATTTGAGGTTCATTTGGTTGCAACCGAACTTTCAAACCACGAGCACACCTAGTAATTTGTAAGATTTTATATTTTCAATTTGTTTAGATATTTTGTTTGTGTTTTCAATTGAAAAATAGTTTAAATATTATGTTGAAAAAGAGTTTTCAACCTGAATATATTTTTTGAATTGAAAAAAATAAATGTATTGTTTATCTATATTTTTTGATTTTTAAATCTAATTTTAAAAATAATAAATAAATAAGATGATATATGTTGTGGTTGGTTTTTATTTTCAAAAATAGATATAGATGTAACAATATAAATGCATACAATCTCTACTACTATTCTGTTCACGATTTTTGTGGTTTGAATTGTTTTTATATTTTAAGAGAATCACATATTGTAATACTTTATGTGAATGAGGTATGCTGTGATTGTAATATTCTAAAATTTCAAACTTTCTTTCTTTAAATAAGGCATGCAGTGATTGTAACACCTTTTTAAGTCATTAATTGTAATACTCTTTCAAGTCATTGACTGTAATACTCTTTTTTTTAGGAAGTACACAAGTTGAATTATATTGAAAATTTATAAAATTTTAAACCGTCAAACCAATTCGTATCCATCCGTCAATCCACTCAATCCACATCTGCTAGATTGACAGATGGATACGAATTGATTTTCTTTAATTTGCCAATCTGATAAACGAATGACGAATTAAAAGTTCCATAACCACAATCAACTTGCGAACACTCCCACCAAAAATAAATATATATATATATAACCAGCCAAACAGAGAGGAAAATTCAACCCTCATACATTCCATCCTTCACAATGCTTCAACAGACACATTTAGATGGAAGCAAATCTAAAGTACAGCAGCTTGCACTGTATGCAACTGTTGGCTACATATTTTGTAATAGCCAATTACAGTTCGACACGTGGCAAAGCAAGGGTAATATAGGGAGACTGCTCAAGTCTTCGATCCTGGTCGTACACGTGGCAGTGAAAATTGGTTCTCACGTGATCTGAGTAGCACAGGATCAATAAAGAGATACAAGATGACGTGGCTTCAACGGTTGCTCATATTCAAATTCAAATACAAGAGGGAAGTTCAACTGCAAGAAAAGGCGTAGTGGAACTACTTCTAAGGCAGCATGATCAGCAATCATGGAGGAGCAGTTCGACAGTTTGAAGTGTAGTTCGATGGTCATCCTTGAGGAGTATAAATAGCAAGGAGGTCCCCAGAAAAAAATCCCCAGACTCAGATCATACAAACCAGTCTTTACTTCATATTTTCTTTTCCAGTTTTACATTTCCTGTACTTTAATTTCCTGCACTTTAAATACCTGCACTGCACTTCGATTCATAGGAGTAGTTTCAAGTAGATCCAAGTAGACTGTTGCTGTAAACCTTTTCGAGGCTGAGTTTGGACCATTGTGAGTGTTCATGTTAATGAAATACTTCGATTGTTCTTCATATTAACTGTTATTTCTCTTAATTTCTCCTAAGTCAAGCCACCAGTAAAAGTCCTCTTCATTGAGGCTGAAAGAACTAAAACACAATCGTCTGATAATTGGTTGGCAATTATAATTTCTGTAAGGACTGATTGATCCTTGCTGGCACGCTCGCATTTACAAAAATACCCTTCGAAAAGCCAAAAAGCCAACATATATTTTTGGCACGCCCGGTGGGACTTGTTAAAATGGCTAGACGAAGACGACAGGAGAAAATGAACGCTTGGAAGAAGGCGTAGAAGGAGAGGTAGAAATACCTAATCCAGAGGATAATGTGGTAACACATCCTGTGGAAACTCCCATGTTATCCGAACCTATGGTCGAACAGACCAGTACTTCGGGACAAGAACCATATGTTCATAATATTGGACGAAACCAAGAATTGGACCATCCACTGTTCCATCTACCCAGCCAACAAATCCATGGGATGGCTTAGTAGATGCTATGGGACAACAATTAATGAACACAATGGAAAGGTGGGCGACATCCTTTTTGGATCGAATGAATAACCACCAACCAACAAACACAAGACACATAGAGGAAGTTTTAAATGTCCCTCAGCAAAGATTGGCTAGAGATAAACAGCCTATGCAAGTTAATGGACATTCTAATGGTCAAACTAGTAACCAGAACTATGAAAGACCATCACCTCAGTCTTAGTATGAACCCATTTCGAGGCCTGTAGCAGGCCAAAATGCCTCAGTACTTAACAATGAAGCCACACAAGTTGGTGGATCTGGCCAAGTACAAGAAACTGGCGTAAGAATGGTTACAAATCCCATGTTCGAAGCCATACCTGGCACTAGGGGTATAATAATCCCTTATTCGAATTTATACCCGGGGGGTTGGAGGGTTTTCCCACAAATGGAAGGGACACAACACCTGTTCCAGCACCTTTCGCAGGTCCTTTCGCAGGACAGGCTCAAAGGGTTACCCATACCCCCAACAGCAACCTGCACCACAGGGGCAACCAGTCCCAAATTTACCACCTTATGGACCAAGAGGACCACAAGCACAAGGTTGTCCACCAAATCCTGTGTTTGTCCCTCCAGTAGTGGTTCAGCAGGCACAAAATATGGTCCCTAGGGACCAAATTGCTGATATTGTTAGGGAGATGTGTGGACCGATGGCTCGGGGGGTCCAGACTCCTGTATACAGAAAACCATACCCAGAATGGGTGGATAGGGTACATGAATACCCAAGAGGGTTCAGAATACCAGATTTTACCCTCTTTTATGGAACTGGAAATCAGTCAACAGTAGAGCATATTGCTAGATTTGCTGCTCAATGCGGTGAATTCACTAATCATGACTATATGAAACTGAGATTGTTTCCAAATTCTCTAACTGGGGGAGCATTTGTATGGTACATCAACCTTACACCTGGCTCCATTCAAACTTGGCAACAAATGGAAGAGGCATTTCATGCCCAATTCTTCCAATCGGAGCCAGAGGTTTCCATGGCAGACTTGGCAAGATTGAGTCAAAGGCCTGAAGAAAAGGCTACTCAGTTTATTGCCAGATTTAAAAGGGCTCGAAATAAATGTAGAGTCATCCTACCAGAGCCAGAATTCGTAAGATTGGCTCAAAACGGTTTAGAGTTCAGGCTTCGAAAGAAGTTTGACTCAACTGAATTCAGGGATTTGGTCGAACTAACCTATAAGGTGTCTCGATATGAAGCATTACTAGAGGAGGAACAAGATCGAAATAATGCCTCGTACAAGACATATTATAGAGATCCAAATTATGAGATCGATGCAGCAGAGATTGTGGGCAAAGAACCTGTAATCTGTGAAGCATTAATTCATAAGGATACAACCATCGACCAGCAGTTTAAAAAGAAAGACTTTCACAGAAAGTACTCTTTCGACCTAACAAAAGCAGATGACATTTTTGATCATTTGCTTGCAGCCAATTTCCTTAAGTTACCAAAAGGAGTAAAACTGCCATCTCCAGATGAACTTAAAGGAAAAGTATACTGTAAATGGCATAACTCTTGGTCTCACTCGACTAAAAACTGCATTGTTTTTCGAGACAGGATCCAAGAGCAAATTCGGAAAGGAAGTTTGAAGTTCCCAGCCAAAACAGAAAAGGCCATGGGGATTGACAGTAACCCGTTTCCAGAAGTTGGAGAAAGCGCAGCTAATGTGGTTGTACCAAACTTTCAGAATTTATCTCTGCAGGAATTGGAAGAGGTCAATGTGCAAATGCATATTGCCAACCAGACAACTGCCAAGAAGGATACTAGAAACCCACCAGTTATTGGACAAGGTTTCTCACATCAGAAAGAACACTCTGATGAAGAAGCACTGGATGACGATTCCTTGGAAGCAGCTGTAATGCAGAGGATGTGTCCCAGATGCAGACTGAGCTACAAATGGTTGAAGGGGCTTCCAATTGATGGGAAACAATACTACAGGGATGTTCAGAGACGTCCTAAATCAACCAACGCTTACAACAAAAGGCCGTATTCGGCTAGTGATAGGCAGCGACCATTAGTGGTTGAGCCTGCATGAACAGAATGCGTGCTAAAGGCAAGAGGCCCTTACATGAGTCTAGGCCACCTAACTACTACAGAATGGAGAGCAGCCATTCTGAAAGAAGATTGGAGAGGAGTTCAGGTTATTGGACTAAAGCCAGAGATTGGCCCCCTAGACCAACCTCACGAAGAGCAGAAAGTGGCCACCTCCATCGAAGGCCAGAATCAGGCTCGAAACATGAGACTAGATTCAAGCACTCACCTCCACAACCAGTTTCGAAGATGGCTTCGAAGGTAGAAAAAGGCGATTCAACATCTGAGTCAGTAAGCTCTTGGGTACCTGGAGTTCCAGACTGGTTTGTAATGCAAAACAAACCTAGGGAAGTGCCTGCCAGGAGAGATGTTGGAATCCCAGGCAGGATGGTCAAGCCTCCTTTGGTGGCTCCGAACAACTGGGTATTGCTGAAACATCCAAAGACAAAGGAACCAGATATGGTTCCAGTCATTTCCAGATCACAAAGGAGAAAGATTCAGCGCAGGTACACCCAGTACCAGCAAGATTTGAAAGAAAGTGGAGAGAGTTCTTCACTGGTTAAGACAGAAGGAAAGAAGACTTCGAAGTCAGACCATACTCCAAAACCGACTCTACAAAGCAAAGTGGTTTGTAGCAGAGAACAGTTGGCCCAGGTTCATTCTGAACTAAAGGCCAGAGAGAAGTCTAGTTTGGCAGGGTTGGAGAAGGCTCTGATGGAAAGTGGCAGCGAAACAGAAGAAGAGATTGGCATGAGCCAAAAGAAGGAAATGGCAGAAGAAGAAATGTTCGAAGCCTTCATGGCTGAACAGACGTTTCTGACTGAAGAACCAGTTGAGAAAGATCCTTCGAAGGGATCAGTTATCAATGAAGTGCCAGAATGCAGCATGAAGGATGCTGCTGAAGACACCAAGCAAGGTAGCCAAGAGGGGAAGAAGGTACAGCCAGCCATCCAATTTGGCTCATTTCCCCCAGTATCAGTCAATATGGTACACATACTGCCTCATGAGTTCCAGGCTGGAGATGAGGACCAAGGTGACCAAGACATGGATCCTATTCCTGTCTCTAGTGAAGAGTCACAAGTGAGTATGGTACAGGATGGTCCTGGAATGGCTACCCCGATGGAAACTGAATGTGAGAGCGAGGAAGAGGTGAGCATCAACCTCTCATATCCTTTTGAATATCCCTCGAATTCCATGACACAACATGTCAAGCCTTTGTACATCAAGGCTTTCTTCGATGGGATACAACTGAACCGAGTCCTGATAGACAATGGGGCAGCAGTGAACTTATTACCGAAATCTTCTTTGAAGAAACTAGGGAAAAAGAATCCCAGGTTGATCCCAACCAGCACAACCATCGCTGGCTTTGCTGGAGATAAACAGATGGCTCAAGGGATTCTACCCATTAACTTGAGTGTGGGAACCAGGGACTGCATGACAGCATTCTTCGTAATCGACAGCAATGCTAAATATAATGCTTTACTTGGGAGAGATTGGATCCACACTAACAAATGTGTGCCTTCCTCTTTGCATCAGAAGATCATGATGGCTTTGGGCAATGGAGAGACAGAGGAGATTGATGCAGATCCTCAACCCTTCATAGCCTGTGCAGACTTTGCAGAGGCCAAGCTGTATATTGAGGGAGTGACACCACTCAGTATACTGAGGAAAGCTGATGGCTCAGCCGAAGTGACGGCTGATGAGGAAGTGACACACCTGAAGCACTTAGTCCAAGAGAGTGCTGATGAAGAGATTGTCGTTAAAGATGACAATGATGCCTGGTTGTAGGCAAAAGATGAAGAACAAGAAGCCAAGTCTTTGGCTCTGATTAAATTCTCAACATTGGATGTAAAAGCAATAGTCCAGAAAGTACAGGAGCAAAAAAGAGAAGCCATGATAATTGGCTGTAAACAGGAGCAGCAGCAGGTCAGAATTTTGACCCTTGGGAAATACTGTGCATTGGACATTGAGACAAAAGTCCAGGAGATACAGGAGGAGGATGCCTTATGGACAGATTTTGTCTATGAGGAGGAGGGCAAAGATGTTGAATTAAGAACCTGGGAGCAGAACAAAGCAAGAAGGTTGCTTCGAAGGTCAAAGAAACCAAGGAAGAAGCTTCAATAAGTTCTCAGACACAAGACCCCTTAGAAGAAGTAAATTTAGGGGAAGGTTCTACACAACAGCCCACCTATATAAGTGCTTGTTTGAATATTCTGGACAGAGACCAGTTGTTGGTTGTTCTGAAGAAATACAAAGATTGCTTTGCATGGTCTATAATGAACTACCAGGATTGGATAGGTCATTAGTGGAACATAGGCTCCCTATGAAGCCTAATTTCAAGCCATACAAGCAGAAACCAAGAAGAATGAGTCCAGAAGTAATTCAGAAAGTCAAGGAAGAAATTCTTAGACTACTCAAGGCAGGCTTTATTAGGACAGCCAGGTATGTTGAATGGCTATCTAATATTGTGCCTGTAGTTAAGAAGAATGGCAAAATGAGGGTATGCATCGATTTCAGAAACTTAAATCTAGCAACTCCCAAAGATGAGTACCCTATGCCTATAGTGGATCTGCTGGTAGACAGTTCAGCAGGGCATCAAGTTTTATCAATGATGGATGGGCACTCTGGTTATAACCAAATCTGCATTGCAGAGGAGGATATCCACAAGACAGCATTCAGATGTCCTGGGAATATTGGCACCTTCGAATGGGTTAAAATGCCATTTGGTCTGAAGAATGCTGGGGCTACATATCAGAGGGCTATGAACACTATCTTTCATGACCTCATTGGAGGGTATCTAGAGTGTTATATTGATGACATTGTAGTGAAATCCCAGTCCATGGAGGAGCATTGTTTCATTTAGAAGCAGCTTTTGAAAGAATGAGGAAGTTCAAGTTGAAACTTAATCCTCTTAAGTGTGCTTTTGGTGTATCATCTGGAAACTTCTTGGGTTATGTGGTACACAAGAAAGGAATACAGATAGACCAGAATAAAGCCAAAGCCATCATTGAAGCCAGGTCTCCATCAAGTAAGAAAGAATTACAAAGGTTCCTTGGGCAGGTTAACTTTCTTCGAAGGTTCATCTCTAACACTGCAGGGAAAACTAAAGTATTTTCTTCCTTGTTAAGGCTGAAAGATGAAGAGGAATTTGTGTGGACAGCAGAGCATCAAATTGCTTTCGAAGGTATCAAAGCCTACTTGGCCAACCCTCCAGTGCTGATGCCACCAAAGGGAACAAGCCCTTGAAGTTGTACATAGCTGCAGCAGAAGATTCATTGGGAGCTTTTTTGGCCCAAGACAATGAAGAAGGCAAGGAGCAAGCTATTTATTACCTTAGTAGGTTTTTAAATTCTTGTGAATGTAAATATTCAGCTGTTGAAAAGCTGTGTCTTGCTTTGTATTTTGCTGCAATGAAATTAAGATATTATCTTTTACCTACAACTGTCTTGGTAATTGCAACCACAGATTTGGTTAAATACATGTTATCCAGACCTATGTTGAGGGGAAGAATTGGCAAGTGGATACTAGCCTTATCAGAATTTCATCTAGAATATGTCCCTCAAAGGGCAGTAAAAGGGCAAGTTTTAGCCAATTTTCTGGCAGACCATCCATCTCAAACAGAGAGCCAAGAGATAATGGAGCTTGGTATGGCTAGTGTTGAGCCATGGCAGATGTGGTTCGATGGATCGAAAGCCAATGGCTTAACTGGAATTGGTATTGTGATTAAGTCTCCACAAGGGGTAGAAACCACACATGGTTTCAGAGTGGATGAAGCCACTTGTTCCAATAACCAGGCTGAATATGAAGCCTTAATAGTGGGACTAGAAATTCTTATTGGATTACAAGTACATGCAGTTGACATATTTGGAGACTCTCAATTGGTGGTTAACCAAGTGAAAGGGGTTTTCAAGTGTCAAAGCATAAGTATTTTGCCATACTATGTTGTTGCATTACATTTGCTTTCTCAGTTTCAAATAGCAAATGTAACTCATGTTCCAAGATTCTTGAATAATAGAGCTAATGATGTGGCTCAGAAAGCTTCGAACTTCAAGAGAAGGGATAATACCCAAAGGGACATAAGCCAAACAACATATCAAAATTAATACCACCTTTGAATAAAAGGAATGTGGTCTTGGAAGTCAATCATAATGACTTACAAGAACAAGATTGGAGGCATCCAATAATGCAAGTACTTGGCTGGTCCATCTTCGAAGGCCAGCAGGAAAATCAAATTGCAGTCTATGCAATATATGATATATGGCAATGCTCTCTACAAAAGGGGGGGAGATGGCTTATTGCTGGAATGTTTAGGCCCAAAAGAAGCATTAACAGCTATGGCTGAGGTTCATGAAGGCATCTGTGGTGCTCATCAGCCTGGTGTAAAGATGAGATGGTTGCTTCGAAGGCATTCCTACTATTGGCCAACTATCCTTAAAGACTGCATAGAATATGCAAAGGGTTGCCAGGCATGTCAAAAGCATGGCACAATAAGGCATGTGCCCATAACTGACCTACATGCAGTAGTGAAGCCTTGGCCATTCAGAGGATGGGCCATGGATATGATGGGAAAAATACACCCACCCTCTTCGAAGCATCATTGTTTCATTCTAGTGGCTACTGATTACTTCACTAAGTGGGTCGAAGCCAAGCCATACAAGGCTGTAGATCAGACAGAGGTCATTGGATTCATTAAAGATTTGATCCATAGATTTGGCATCCCACAAACCATAACTGTGGATAATGGGACTGTATTCGATGGGAAAATGGTGAAGTCTTTTGTGGCAGAGTTTGGAATTAGCCTTGTTAATTCCACACCTTATTATGCACAAGCCAATGGTCAAGCTGAATCATCCAACAAGTCCTTGAAAAAAGGAATACAAAAGGTTGTGGAGGATAATCCCAGGGATTGGCATAACCTTTTGTTGGATGTTTTATGGGCTTACAGAACCTCCCCAAGATCAAGCACAGGAGTCACTCCTTATGCCTTAGTATATGGGCATGATGCAGTTTTACCTGTGGAAATTAATGTTAAATCTTTGAGGGTAAGATGCCAAGATCAGTTAGATCCTGAGCAATACCATCAAAGTATGTGCTTGGAGTTAGAAGGCATAGATGAAGCCAGAATTTTGGCATTAAATAGCATTCTTTTCCAAAAGAAGAAGGCAGCCAAGAATTATAACAAGAAAGTCAAACACATTGGCTTTGATGAAGGTGATTTGGTATGGAAAACAATACTCCCAATAGGAATTAAAAGCCATAAGTTTGGCAAATGGTCACCTAACTGGGAAGGACCATATCAAATTCATAGAGTTCTGCCTTTTGGAGCATACCATTTGAGAAATTTGAATGGGTATGTACATCCCAAAAAGATTAATGGCAGATATTTGAAGCCTTATTTTCCAACCATTTGGGAAACACAAGGATAACATAAATATTAAATACAAAAACACAAGACTGCTCAAATGATAGACAAAATTTGTTCTTTTATAAAGAATTAAGTACATTGTGCCACAATTTGGCCCAGAAATCATTACAATGTCTTAATTGTTTTTGTACAGTAGATTTCCTACTGCTAAGAAAGGGAACTAGCTGAATAGCTGTAGCCATGTCTTCTTTGCGATCGGCCAGTTATTGGTTAGTGATTTGCAATTTAGTGTCAGTTCGAACCAAGGCCTGGTTTACTGCAGCTAACTCCTCTTCAAGCTGAGCTTTCTTTTCCAGCAGCTGGACTCGAAAGTGGGAAGCAGAGGAGTGTTGTTCTTTCAGAGTTGATACTTCGGTATGCACTTGGGAAACGAAACTCTGATCTCTGGCCAATTTCTCATCCGCAGCCTTGGTAGCCTGGCAAATGCTGATGTAAAAATCGATAGTAGCTGCTGCCTGGGATAAATGGCTTGAAACATCCATGCCTGACTGCTCAGCAAGTCTGCAGCACTGGAGGAATCCATTTCTGATTGTAGGCCTCTGTAGAGCCTCGAAGGGAATCCTCGAAAATGAAATCAGCAGTTCCAGACATGTGTCCAGGTCTATTGAAAGTGCAGAAGGCTTACTGCTGGAAGAAGAAGAACTCTCGAGAATTTCCAGCAAAGAATCAGCCAAGACTAGTGGCTCAGCTTCAACATTGAATGTTGGAGAGGTAGAAGGTATGTCAAAAAGACTGGCTAGTCTTGCTTCGAAGACATCTACCTCATCCATAGACATGAGGGGTGCAGAGAGAGTTGTGGTGGAAGGCGTAAAGGACTGCATTGGGATAAGAGAAATGTATGAAGCATCTTTGGCAGCTTCTATGGTCTTAGCCACCAATGAATCAAGAGAAGAGGGGCTGGAAGTAGGCAAAGGTGATGAACTATGAATTGGAAGATTACCAGCACCCTCTATAAGGGAATCAACTGCCATCGGAGATGGAGTAGCAGTTGGAATTTCTGTGAAGGAAGAAGAAGTAGACTGAGGCTGATCAAAAGTCAAAAAGGGGAGATATGGCTCTAAGCCAAGAAAAAGAGATGCAGGGATGTTTGGACTCAAAGAAGGTATATCGAATATAGGCTTAGAGAGTAGGAGCATGATTTGGATGGTTTTCACATGTTGCATCTGGTCAACTTCAACTGAAATCGAGGGAGCCCTCGTTGGAAAGATGGATGCAATAGTTGTTGCTGCAAGACGAAGAAATACAAAGGACTGTCAAAATTCAGTATCAAAAGTTGACAAAGAGAAAACAGCGGAAGTGTGAAAGAACTTACTTGTTCCAGAGGTATTAACACTGATGGGAGAGCTGCGAAGGGAATAATGCTCGGCAGTCTGTTGCCTTCTTACAGCTTCCCTTTGAAGTGCATCAGCAGTAGCAACCTCATCTCTCAAAAGTTGTTGCTGCCGTTTCTTCTCGGCCCTCTCAAAGACAATTATTTCCTTGGAATGTTCCTGCTCTACTGCCTTGGCAGCTGCTTCATGAATAGGGTCCTCAACCAAGTCAGTGGCAGGAACAGTCATTTTCTTTCTTTTCCTTCTTGGCAGTGATGCTACTGGCTCCTTTTCGATCCCCCTCTCTTCGGTTTGGGGTTCAGATTCTTCACAGATAGGCTCTTTCCCCATTATTGTAGTGGTTGTCTCGAGGGAAGGAGGTTCGATTGTATCAGAAGTGGAGACAGCCACCTTTTGTTTCTTTGTTCTTTGCAAGGGCATTTCTTTCTTGCTCAACCTCTTCTTCTCCAGAGATTCAGATTCCTCAGGAGGAAGGACTAGCTTCCTTTTCTGTTTTGTTTGTTGTTTTTTTTTGAGAATAGCTAAAGTTTCAGCTCTCTTGGGGGATTCTTCTTGCGGAGGACCTGCACCAAAGAACATAAGTATAAAGGAGATGAACAAAAGACTCAAAAGAAAGAAAAGGAAAATTGAAGATATTTACCCCTTTTCGAAGCAGCTCTAGTAACTCTAGCTGGAGGGGTTGAAGTTGCAGGAGTAGTTGTGGCAGCTTCAGGAAGAGAAGGGATGTCCTCAGCTGTTGCTGACTTAGCCTTTGAAGGCATTCCCAACCTTATTAGCAAATCATGAGGATGTGCAGATAAGCGCACTTCCATATTGGCCGACCACCATTTCTGGAATCTTCTCAAAACTAAGCCAGATGGAAGAAAGGGGACAAATTGGAACTCATTCAATTCCTTCAGCAGTTTGAGTATTGCCGTCTCTAGCTTGGATTTGGATATTCTCAAATCTCTAGCAGTAAGGTGAACATTCGAGAGACTGCAAAGTGGAACAGGTATCCCTTGAGTGAGCCCAAATTGTCTGGCAAACTGGGAAGGACAATACACCTCAGAAATGCACTTATAAGCTCGAGGGTTCAAAGTGCCAATGAACAGTTCCCTTGGTAGCATTATAGAGGCCCACATATCTTTGTGAGGTGAGGTGGAGCATTCTTTATCGGCCAGAAAAGAAGAAGGCAGACGGAGAAATAGGAAGTTGGTAAAAGAAAGTAAAGTAATGAGCAAAAGAAGTAGGGTAAAGGACAATCCTAGCATACTTCTCCCCATAAGTGCTAGGATCCTGGACAAGGAATCTTAGGCATTTTGAATGCAAATCAGTAAAATAGGCAAAGAGCCAGAGCTGGAGCACCCAGAGGGGACCTCCTTGGTTAACATCAAGTGGTCTTTCACAAAATTGGGAGCAAGCTCTGTAAACATGGCCTAAGAGGTAAGGAGCAAGAGCTATATGTTTTTTTAAGACAAGTGCCTTCGCGAGGGGAGCAAACTCAGGCATAATCCTTTGAGACGATGTGCAAAAAAGAAATTTGCATAACCAGTATAAAATAAAGGAAAAGAGTTCTCTGTCTTTCACAGGGCCTTCCCTTTTGTTTTCAGCCTTTACAAAGTCACTATAAGAAGAATTTAAGGCTGGAAGGGAAAATTTGACAGGGAGGTCCGGATAGTTGGGAGTAAAGGAGAGCCATGAGGGGAAAGCCCTAAAAGATGGCAAATATCAAGAATGGTGGGAGCCATCATGCCACATCGAAATTGGAAGAAATTAAAAGCCATATTCCAAAAACATAAAGCAGCTGGAATTAAAAAGGGGTCCTCAGGGATGATGAACCTGGAGAGACGAAGGGCGTCGAGGATATAGAGCTCTTGTAAGTCATCTTCTCTTGCTGGTACAACCCTGTCATACCATTCCTCCCATTCAGTTCTCAATGTCGGCCAGCAGCGATGAGGCCGGGTCAATCTCCAATTGCTCCAGTTAAGCCCTCCTTCGTAGAGAAGAAAGTGGTCCTCCAAACGAGGGTATAAAGCTGGGAGTTGGTCAGGAGCTTCCCGAAAGATGGGACCTAGAACGTACTCTTGTTGACTGCTGTGACGAGGAACAAAGAGACGTCCATCTATAGCGCTCGACCTATCAGTTGTTAGTTTGATGATTTCTTCATCGATGCATTTCTTCAAAGCCATGGTAGGGCTCATACGGTCGCCAGCGGGCACTTTCAACGAAGAAGGATCCATTGAGAAAGAGAGGGTTATTAGAGGATTGGAAGGGTTTGTAAAGAAGCAAGTGATTTCAGAACACGAAACAAGAGGGTTTTAAAAAGCCTTTGTGTCTGAAAAATATATTGCGTAAGTCGTTAAGTACTAAAAGTACGAATACGAAGAGTTTCCCTCAATATTGATACTTTTGGAGGGAAAAACACAACTCAGATGCTGAGACTAGCTTCGAAGGAGAGTATTTGGCTTCGAAGCCAAATTTTGGCACCAAAAATCAAACAACGACGGCTTCGAAATACAGAAGCCGGCTTCGAAGCATACTACATGCTTAAAGATACTAGAATGCTCGAGTATTGGTCTACTTCAAAGGGTTTAAAGACCTGTTTGAGGGTTATTAATGAAAATAACGGCCTTCGAAGCAAAACTTAGGATTCTTTAAGGAGAATTGCTATTCGAAACATCAAAACCAATCATTGGTTTTTATAAAAAGGAGATTGTCTTTTAAACTAAAACAGCATGGACTGCTCTTCGAAGTCAAAGTGGTCAATTTAAAATTGACTGGCTATATCAACCATGACCATGTATTGGTTATATTTAGTTTGAAGGATAAGGTTGTTAAATTCGAAACACTAATTCCAGATGATATCAGCCAGAATTGTCAACTTTACTCCATAAATTGGAAAAGGACATGTTGGTTCTTTTTAGTGTTTCATTAAAAACAATTGAGTCCAGATTCTAAGGATGAGATTGTTCAATTCGAAGCTCTGAATTGGCTTTTAAAGACAAAAGGAAACAGAGTCAAACAATGTCAAATACAGAAAAACTTTGTTTGTATTCAAGCCAAAGCATTACATCAAATAACCCTATCTGGGTAAACTCAAGCTCATAAAAATAAGGAATAGAATAAATAACAAGATCATGAAATTTGGTCCAACAGTGATCAATGAAATTTTGTTCTTTTTTATTATATCCTCTATTTCTTCTAATGTTGGCTGCATGAGTTGATGTGCTCTCACTTCGTAGTAGAGCTCTTCAGCCTTTATTTCGAAGGCTTCCTCTCTCAATTTTTGTTCCATTTCGTCTATGACCAAATCATCCCAATACGTAGAATCTTTATTCTTGAAATCATCGAATTCTTCGATAAAGTTCTCTGCTTCGTACTGGGCATGAATTCGAAGAGACGAAAGTTGGTCTAAGGATTGCGTAGTAGCCTTAGAATTTTGATGCCAGTAAAGGAGCAATGGAAGTTGGTCCAGGAACATATGAAGTTCTGCTTGGGCAAGGGGATTAAGGACATGGCTCCTAGTCAGAATATCACAAGCCCATTGAAAGTTCTTAAGAGGGACTGCGTCCTCAAGAACATTGAAAGGCAAGTGAGAGAAAGCTGCAAGCAGAAGTTGAGCTTGTTTCCGTTCAACTGGAGTAGGAAATGATGGAGGTTTGTAAGGTGAAAAGACTTCATTCATCGGGAGTGCAAGCCTCAGTTTTTCTGTCCAGCAAAGAGTTGGTGGAGGGAGAAGTATAGATGCTTCTGCTTCAGAAGATGGAAAGAAGGTGTGGATGCTTCTATTATGGGAGATGGCACGGAGGTGAAGGAACAAAGGCATTAATATAATCAAGCCAGTCAGAAGAACAAATCTTCGCCTTTTTGGGTAAGAATGATGGATTGTACCCTTGTGCTTCTTCTAGGTGCCGGGTAGCATGCATTATCTTTGTAGGCATGGAAGATGTGTACCATGCTACAAGCAGATTCTCCTCCAAACTACGTCGATGGTCAATGGGCACGTAGGGGTAGACCACTGAACTTCGAGCGAAGGGAGGAAACTCCAAAGGGTCAGCAAACTCGACGAAATGGTGGTTGATTCGTTCTCTCAAATCATAAGTCTCAGGTGTTGACCAGCTTATCCAGCCAGAACCCCCAGAAGACGAAGAAGTTATATCTTCATCCCATGCAGAATTTTGTGAAGAAGAGTTTCCTAAGTCCATATTTGCAACTTGCCAAATCAAAGGTTTGAGAGCAGTTCGTTCGAGGTACAAGGGGGAGTCAGAGGAAGAACTTCTTGTATCTATGTCTGTAACTTGTTGAATCGAAGGATTAAGGACAATGTGTTCGAAGTCCAAAGGTTGATAATTTGCAAAAGCTCCCATGACCTGAATATAGAAAGGCGGGTAAAGGTGGCTAATGAATGCGTGAAGGTTCTTTCGAGGGGAAGCATCATCACTCAATGGCTCTTCATATGCTTGATCAGTAGTTGATTTAGCCATGATCTGTTCGAATACTAAGGTATTGGGATGTTCGAAGAGTTAATGCAAATGATCACCAAACAGGTGACGGTTGTGTTTCCAGAATATGGATTCCATACACGTTCTAAAAGAGCGGGAAAGCTGTGATCCACTAATATCTCCAAGTATTGGGCATATTAGTGGGGGGGTAATGTTGGCTACATATTTTGTAATAGCCAATTACAGTTCGACACATGGCAAAGCAAGGGTAATATGGGGAGACTGCTCAAGTCTTCGATCCTGGTCGTACACGTGGCAGTGAAAATTGGTTCTCACGTGATCTGAGTAGCACAGGATCAATAAAGAGATACAAGATGACGTGGCTTCAACGGTTGCTCATATTCAAATTCAAATATAAGAGGGAAGTTCAACCGCAGGAAAAGGCGTAGTGGAACTACTACTAAGGCAGCATGATCAGCAATCATGGAGGAGCAGTTCGACAGTTTGAAGTGCAGTTCGATGGTCATCCTTGAGGAGTATAAATAGCAAGGAGGTCCCCAGAAAAAAACCCCCAGACTCAGATCATACAAACCAGTGTTTACTTCACATTTTCTTTTCCAGTTTTACATTTCCTGTACTTTAATTTCCTGCACTTTAAATACCTGTACTGCACTTCGATTCATAGGAGTAGTTTCAAGTAGATCCAAGTAGACTGTTGCTGTAAACCTCTTCGAGGCTGAGTTTGGACCATTGTAAGTGTTCATGTTAATGAAATACTTTGATTGTTCTTCATATTAACTGTTATTTCTCTTAATTTCTCCTAAGTCAAGCCACCAGTAAAAGTCCTCTTCATTGAGGCTGAAAGAACTAAAACACAATCGTCTGATAATTGATTGGCAATTATAATTTCTGTAAGGACTGATTGATCCTTGCTGGCACGCTCGCATTTACAAAAATACCCTTCGAAAAGCCAAAAAGCCAACAGCAACACAATTTCCCATATAGAATAAAATCAAAATCATAATAGCAATGAAATATATTGCAACATGCAACTAATTCTATCTAGTGAGACTAGCATTCCTTGCACTCCCATATAAATATCGAAAGTTAAAAGTATACATTTTCCTATTTCCTAATAATCTACTTATTTAATTTTAAACATTTTGTATCATAAATAGTACCAAACTCTCTGAGATAGATTTCAATTAAAAAATAATTATGAACAACCTCATAACCTGCACCAAACAGACCCTAATAAGTTGCATGATAATCCTGTGGTACATGTCTTCCCATAAGTGGAAGGAAGATGACAAACAAGTTCAAACCATAAGCTTTTTAAGACTTCATACTTTTATTCACCCATTCATTATGCTGTGAAAAGCATTTTTTTTTTCCACCATAAGAAATACCACTTCAAATTGGAGTTGAAACAATAGCTTGGCACAAAGACGGAGCTTTCAGACCTCCAGAATTTCATCATTCATGCACTTTGACCAAACTACTTTAAATCGACATTGCAAAACTGACTACTTCAGCCTCCTTGGCCCAAGCTTTCATAAAAAGGACAAGTACAATCCAAAATAGCTCACTAAGTGGCTTTTTTCTGGCTCAATGGGTCATAATCTTGTGGATCACCAGCCTTCGCGAAACGTCCCTTGACTCGCTTCCTGACGTCAGTCCTTGCCTTGCGGGAAGTATACCTTATTTCCTTGTCAAACCTGTATGTAAGTTTGTAACAAGAAGATAATTAAACTTACAAATTACATATCATAAGGTTTGAAAATCTTATAAGGATCCATGAATAAGCAACTGTACTGTGGACCTGTGCATTATGTTAGGATCAAACACACCCAGAAAATAATCTTACACACACAGAGAACACAATATTTACGTGGTTCGGCGCAATGCCTACATCCACGGACATAAATGAGAATTTTCACTAAAATTGAGCAAAATACAAAACAGAGGAGGAGATAAAATCTCTCACTCAACTCATAGCTCTCTCTTTCAAATTTCTGATACAAATCACTCTCTCCCTCCCGTCTCTATTTATACACAAAGAGAGTGAGAGAGAGAGGAGACAAACCAACTCACCAAAAAAAATTCTACCCTCTTTAATGGTAAATGGTGAAAATCAACAAGGAACAACAACGTGAAGAGAAGGGAAGAGAGAGCTAATCTTCCAGATGCCCAGCTCAAACCTCCTTCTCTAGAGGTGGAAGTCTTCTCACGCCATCTTTGCTTTGACTCTCTCCTTTGCATGCATGGGGTTGGAACTAACAATTCTCCCCCTCCATACCCACATGCATGACTGACTTCTCACTTGAAGTCCATCCCTGCAATATCTCTGCAGATTTCGAGTTTGTCTCTCAAGACTACCTTTGTAAGCATGTTAGTTGGATTCTTATCTGTGTGGATCTTGATCAGTTCGAATAACTCTTTTTCCATCACTTCACATATCCAATGATACCGAACATCAATGTGCTTTGTGCGAGAATGGTACATTGAATTCTTACTCAGGTCTATGGCACTCTGGCTATCATAATGTGCCGTAAACTTTTCTTGCTTTAATCCCAACTCTTGTAGAAAACGCTTCAACCACAACATCTCTTTCCCAGTTTTCGCTGTGGCAATATACTCTGCCTCGATTGTGGATAAAGCAACACACTTTTGCAGCTTGGACTGCCAAGACACAGCTCCCCCTGCGAAAGTGAACAGAAATCCTAATGTAGATTTCCTACCATCAAGATCGTCTGCCATATCTGAATCAGTATAGCCTTCCAAGATTGGTTTAGCATCTCCAAAGCACAAACACACTTTTTCCGTACCCTTGAGGTATCTCAAAATCCACTTGACTGCTTCCCAATGCTTTTTTCCTAGATTGGAAAGGAATTTGCTTACTACTCCAATAGCATGAGCAATATCTGGACGGGTGGACACCATTGCATACATCAAACTCCCTACGGCGAATGAGTAGGGAATAGCCTCCATCTGTTCTCTTTCTTTTATAGAGGAGGGGCAAGAACTCTTGCTTAGCTTGAAATGATTAGCCAGCGGAGTACTGACTGACTTGGTATCTTTCATGTTGAACTTCTCAATTACCTGTTCAACGTACTTCTCCTGTGACAACCACAACTTCTTGGCTTTCCTGTCACGCACAATTTCCATGTCCAAAATTTGCTATGCAAGGCCTAGGTCCTTCATGTCAAAAGACTGTGATAACTCCTTCTTCAGTGATCTGATTATTGTGGCATCCTGTCCAACGATCAGCATGTCATTAACATAAAGCAGGAGTATGATGAAGTTTCCACCGGGAAATTTCCTGACATAAACACACTAGTCTGCAGCAGTTCTGTTGTACTCATGACCTACCATAAATGAGTCAAACTTCTTATACCACTATCTCGGCGCTTGTTTGAGGCCATAAAGACTCTTTAATCTGCAGATTAAGTTTTCTTTCCCTTTGACTTCAAAACCTTCTGGCTACTCTATGTAAATTTCTTCTTTCAGATCACCATGGAGAAATGCCATCTTCACATCCATCTGTTCAAGTTCCAAATTCAAACTAGCCGCTAGTCCCAAAACTACTCAAATGGATGTCATTTTCACAACTGGCGAGAAGATTTCATCAAAATCAATACCTTTCTTCTGCCCAAAACCTTTGACAACCAATCGGGCCTTATACTTGACTAGCTTTCCGCTGCCATCATTCTTCAACTTGAACACCCATTTGTTCTGCAATGCTTTTCGATCCTGGGGAAGTTTCACCAAATCATAAGTCTGATTCTTTTGCAAGGATTGTATCTCTTCTTGCATAGCTTGCTGCTAACTACTCTTCTCCTTACAATTTTGAGCTTCTTGAAAACTTTATGGCTCCCCCTCATCAGTAAGCAAAATATACTCAGAAGTAGAGTATTTTGACGACGGCTTAGGCTCTTTTGTTGATCTTCGTAACTGTGGAACAACAGTCTTTGGCGGAAGGGGTTGTGGCTCCCCCTGCTCAATACCCTCTGCTTCTGGATCTTCTTTTTCTGGAAATCCATCATACAACTCTACATCATTGGCTGCATGCTGCGGTAACTCTTCTTCATCAATGGCATGCTGTGATGGTGCAGGGTTTGGAATAATTTCTGAAACATCATCAACTTTGGGTTTGGTTGGTTGCCCAAAGTCTTCTAAAGTCTGGCCTTTTTGAAACACCACATCTCGGCTTCAAATGACCTTTTTATTTTTCGAATCCCATAATCTGTATCCAAATTCTTAATCTCCATAGCCAATAAAGATGCATGGAGTGGCTTTGTCATCCAGCTTCTACCTGTGCTCCTTGGATACATGTGCAAATGCTTTGCACCCAAACACTCTCAAGTGAGAGTAAGAGATCTCCCTTCCAAACCATACTTTTTCTGGAATTTGAAAATTCAGTGGAACTGATGGCGATCTGTTGATCAAATAGCAAGCAACACGAATAGCTTCTCCCCAAAATGGCTTTGGCAGTTTTGCCATTTTGAGCATACATCTGACCTTCTCCACAATGGTTCGGTTCATTCTCTCGGCTACACCATTGTGTTGTGGGGTTCCAGGAACAGTCTTTTCATGCCGGATGCCGCGAGTAGCACAGTAGGCTTCAAATTCCTTTGACGTGTACTCGCCTCCATTGTTTGTTCGGAGACACTTCAGCTTCTTTCCGGTCTCTCTTTCCACCATAGCATGGAATGTCTGAAAATGCTGGAACACCTCAGCTTTGGTCTTTAGGACATAAACCCATACCTTCCGTGATGCATCATCAATAATTGTCAGGAAGTATTTTTTGCCACCCAAAGATTCCACTTCTATGGGACCGTAAACATCAGAGTATACTCTGCTCAACAACTCTGATTGTCTTCTGGATGATAAGTGGAAAGCGACTTTATAATGCTTTCCAAACAAGCAGTTGTCACAAGGGTTCAATTTCGCATCTTTGGCAAAGGGAATAAGTGATTTCTTTGCCAAAATCTGCAACCTTTTCTCACTCATGTGACCCAGCCTTTTGTGCCACAAATTTGGTGACGCCTCATCTTCTACTGCGTTGAGGCTATCTGAATTCACCTCCACATGAGTCTTGTACAGTGTGCCAATTGCTTGTCCTCTGGTTACCACCAAAGATCCCTTTTTCAACTTTCATATGCCTTTGCCGAAGTAGTTTTCATAGCCTTGTCGATCTAAGGCTATCCCTGAGATAAGATTCAGGCGTAAATCAGGAACATGCCTGACATCTTTTAACACCATCGTGCACCCAACTTTGGTTTGGATGCAAACATCACCGATTCCCACAATCTTCGAAAAACTGGAGTTACCCATCTTCACTGTACCAAAATCTCCAGCTTGGTACATACTGAAGAACTCCTTCTGGGATATAACATGGTAGGAAGCTGCTGTATCTACCACCCACTCGGTGTCGTTGTCTGATATATGGAGACATTCTTCTTCTTCAACAGAGAATAATGCAATATCCTCTGAGACAGTAACTGCAGTGTTCCCATCTTCGGTCTTTGGTTGTCTATTGCCTTGTTTTTGTTCTCCTTTCAAGGCATAGCAATACTTCTTTATGTGACCCTCCTGGCCACAATGGTAACACTTGAACCTTGGCCAGTTTGTACCTTCTCTGGATTTCCCTTTATCTTGAGATCTTCCTCTGCTGCGTCCTCTGCTTTTGCTTCTTCCTCTGCCTCTGCCTCTGCCTCAACTTTTATTTTCTGTGACGAGGGCATGGGACTGATCTCCACCCATGTCTTTCTTTCTTGCCTCTTCACTAAATAAAGCATCTGTAACCATGCTCATGGTCAGTTTCCCTTCTGGGGAAAAGTTACTGAGGGACACCACCAACGTCTCCCAATTGTCTAGCAAAGAACTGAGCAGCAATAGGGCCTGTATCTCATCATCCAACTCCATTTTGACAGTTGCTAGTTGGTTCACCAGATTTTGAAACTCACTGGTGTGTTCAACAACAGAGATACCACCTTTTAGCTTCAAATTTGCAAGTCTTATCATCATGAGAGCTTTGTTCCGAGCAGTCTTTGACTGGTATATGCCTTCTAACTTTGTCCAGAGAGCATAGGCATCAGTCTCCTGGGTGACATGGTGGAAGACACTATGATCGATCCATTGTCTGATCTAGCCAATGGTCTTTCGGTTCTTCCTTTTCCAGTCTTCGTCTTTTTCCGTTGTTGGTTTAACTTCATTAAGCTTAATGGGGTCAAACAAATCTTGGCAATATAGGACATCCTCCATTCTGGGCTTCCAAATGGTATAATTGGAAGCATTTAGCTTTATCATAGAACCTGAAGTCGACGTTGATTCCTCCATCAGACTTCGCCATTGAGTCCGAACTGATCAAATTAGCTGGGAAAGCACTTCGGATTGCCAAACTAAAAATTGCAAATTTTTGAAAGCTGATTTGCAAAATCTGACCGTATGGATGTGTCCGAAATATTCCAAATAGTTGAAAAACACTATTGGATTATCAAAAACAGACCCAGAATGGCTCAGATCAAGCCAAAATAGGTTGGACAGTTCAGATTGGCAGAATCTGGTGCGGCTGAGAAGCACTCGATAATTTCTCCGGATAGGCTGACGTCATCGGCTTGGCTTGGCGGCTAGGCTTGGTCAACAGCTGGTCAAATCGGCTCTGTCAACGGCTCTGGTTCGGCTCTAGCGCGACTTAGATGCTCGGCTTGGGCGGCTCAGCTCCAGTGGATTTTTAAAAAATAAAATTGAGTTTTGTTGCCAAAGAGTTTTGAACTCTTGACCTCCAAGGCCTGGGCTTTAACCACAATGCCAACACAACACTTATGTTCTGTAGCTTCACCAATAAGTATTAATTACATAAACCAAAAGGGTCGTCTTCTTCCCTGGGTTCGTGCGTGGAGCGTGTGAATCCAGTCGTCGGCGCGTGGGAACGACGTCAGAGGAGCATGGAGAGCCTGCGGCCTACTCCGACCTCCATTTTTTACGCGGTTTTTTCCTGTGTGCTCGTCTCATTGAGGGCTTCAAGCTGATGTGATCAAAAGTGGATTTCGACCACTTTAATTTATGGGCATTTCTGAAAAATGCACTCTGTTTTTCTGAAAAAGACTCAACCAGCTCTGATGCCATTTTGTTAGGATCAAACACACCTAGAAAATAATGTCACACACACAGAGAACACAATATTTACGTGGTTCGGCCTAATGCCTACATCCACGGACAGAAATGAGAATTTTCACTAAAATGGAGCAAAATACAAAACAGATGAGGAGATAAAATCTCTCACTCAACTCACAGCTCTCTCTCTCAAATTTCTGATACAAATCACTTTCTCCTTCCTGTCTCTATTTATACACAAAGAGAGTGAGAGAGAGAGGAGACAAACCAACTCACCAAAAAAAATTCTACCCTCTTTAATGGTAAATGGTGAAAATCAACAAGGAACAACAACGTGAAGAGAAGGGAAGGAAGAGCTGATCTTCCAGATGCTCAGCTCAGACCTCCTTCTCTGGAGGTGGAAGTCTTCTCACGCCATCTTTGCTTTGACTCTCTCCTTTGTATGCATGAGGCATCATCTGATACATAACTTGAATGAACAACAAGCATGAAAGTAAATGGAGCTTTTATTTTCATACATCATTTTCTCTCAATTGACACACCATTTTTAGTTCATATATAAACTTTTGAACAAAATTATGTGGTTTGGAAATCAACTTCTGAATGAAATCTATTGTTTGGAAATCAATTTCCAATCCAAAGATATAGCCAAACGATAGGTTTTCCTTCAAAAGTTGATTTCCGAACCATATAGTTTTGTTTGGAAGTTGATATCCCAACCAAAAAAATGTGTGAACCGAGAGAATATGGTATGCGGAAATAGAACCTCCTAGAAGTAAAAAAGTAAAGATGTTTGTAGTACATCTTTGATTTGCTAACTTATCAGCGCATTTGTTGGCCTCACGATAGATTAAATCGAATCAATTATTGTATCGAGTTGGGCCAGGATGAATCTGCAATCACATATGAGGAAGTTTATAGGGTGATTTTCACTTGAGTTTCTGTTAAGGAGCTGGATGAGTAGTTATGCATCAGTTTCAACTCTCAGTCTAGAGATGTTCAAGGAGTGAGAAAGTTGGAGGCCGTCTCTAAAGGTGCCAAAGTCTAGCCACATTGCTAGTGGTATTTCCAATACTCTGCAATAGCCAAATATCCAAATCTCTATTCCAATACCTAACAAGTCCTCTTTCTCCTGCTCGACCTTGGTTGCCCTTGGCCACACTATCATAGTTAGGTTTGAAAGAATTGGTTCACATTTGATCCCATAACAGTTTGCCAGGAGGTGATCTACCCTAGTGGTAGGGGAGTGGTTATCACATTTGGTCTCCTCTTCCTCTTCCTCTTCCAGAAAATCACTGTTGTCCAATTATTCTTCATAACTTTAGGAAAATCCATTTTTTAGACCCACAAACCCTTATCTATTGATTCCCAATCAAACGTAGCTCATTCTTTTACCCTTGGGGCTTGAATTAACACTTAAAATCCCCTAAAACATTGACTAGCCAGAGAATTCTTCCAAATAATTCCAGAGATCCTTATCTGCCTCTACAGAAATTAAGCCAAATCCCAGCCATATTCCTCTCCAGGTTATAAATTATTTCCTCTATTTTAGAACCCTGACTCTGGAAGCTTTCCAAAAATCCAGCTGTAGGAAGTGGGGGATCGAGTTTTCCAACTCTGGCAACATCAGATGTGCATGGTAGTGTTACAAGTCAACAAAAATTGGTTGACATAGCTGGGGCAATATTATGTAATATTGTAATAGAATAAGTCAAAAGTGCTTGTATTGATCATTTAACTGATGGTGTATGAATTAGATTATGAATTTTACTTGCTTCATTAAGCATTTTGCTTCTACTGTTGTTGCTTAATTTTTCACAATTCTTTTAAGATGTTTTTTAATCTTGTATAGTGTATGGCCAAGTCACTCCCCCAGTCAATTGTAAGTTTTCTGAATAATTTTGGTGTATTCAATTGTGTTTATAATACAAGAGTACCTCAGTTTATATAACAAAATAACCTAGGACTGAAAAAGGAAAGAAGAATATCTACTCAATCCCTAATGTATACAAACATATATACTACCATATATACATAAAGCCGAATATTCTCACACCCCCACTCAAACTCAAGGTGTGTTAGTAGAAAATACCGAGAGTTTGCCAAGAAGAAATTGAAACCGAGCAGTGTGAGTCATAGTAAAGAAGTCAGCAAGTTGTAGCCGAAGAGACAAAATGAAGCGAGATAGAGCCAGACTACAGATGCTGACGGTCAAAGTGACAATCAATCGCAATGTGCTTCATCTGTTCATGAAAGATAGTGTTGTGGGCAATCTAAATAGCACTGCAGTTGTCACAGTAGAGAGAGGTCGGAGAAGATTGTAGGACACCCAAATTAGACAAGAGACAACGAAGCTAAACAATCTCAGCAAAACATGAGCTATAGCACGATACTCAGCTTCGGTAGTAGAGCGAGCAATAACAGATTATTTCTTGCTTTTTCAAAAAAAATCAAAGAATCACCAAGAAACATATAGAAACCAAATGTCAACTTGCAGTCAGTCACATCACCAACCTAATTAGAATCAGTATAGGCCACTAAGTCCAAAGAGTAAATAGAGAACAATAGTAAACCCTAAAATATAGTACCCCGGAGATAGCGAAGAATCCAAACCAAAGCAGCCCAATATGTAGAACGAAGAGCATAAACAAACTAACTAATCACATGAATAACATATGCAAGATCAGGGCGAGTAACCGTCAGATAGACTAAGCAATCCACGAGCTCTCGATATAAAGTACGATCAGGCAAAGGAAAACCATCAGTAGTGTTAGGTTTCACATTAAGCACAATGGGGGTGGGTATCAACAATCTTAGTGTCAGTAAAACCAACACAGTGAATAACTTCATTAGCATACTTGGCCTGAGACGGAAAGTAGCCATTTGGAGAAGAAGCCACCTCAATACCAAGAAAGTACCGCAATGGGCCCAAATCCTTCATTTCGAAGGTGCAGAAGAGATGTTGTTTGACCCAGAGATAGTAGAAGAATTAGAGCTAGTAATAATCATATCATCTACATACAATAATAAGGCAACAAAACTAGCAGAGGTGTAGAGGAGAAACAAAGCAAAGTCCTGGGCAGAAAGATGAAAACCAAGCTTAGTGACAGTAGTTTGAAAGCGATCTTAAAAAGCACGAAGAGATTGCTTCAAACCATACAGAGCACGTCAAAGACAACAAACCTAACTAGAGAAATGATAAAGGCCAGGAGAAGGATGCATGTAAACCTCCTCAGTGAGATGACCGTTAAGAAAAGTATTCTTAATATCTATTTGATAAAGAGGCCAATGACGAACAGTAATGACAGATATCAAAGTACGGACAATAATCATCTTATTCCTATAAAAAAAAAACCCTTGGTAACCAGGTGAGCCTTGTAGCGCTCAAGAGAACCATCAAAATGAGTCTTGACTTTGTAGACCCATTTGTAACCAACCAGATTCTTACCAGCAGGCAAAGGAACCAACTCCCAAGTACTAGTTTTTTGCAAAGCAGACAACTCATCCTCTATAGCTTGAATCTAATGAGGATCCTGGCAAGCCTCCTTGTAAGACTGAGGTTTTGAAAAAGAGTGAATAGTAGACAAAAACGTATAGTATGAAGGAGAAAAACTTGTTTTAGTAAAACCAAGTTTGACTACTTGTTTACGGATGTGAAGGGGATACTTACGATTAGCAAGATCAAAGTCGTCGGAAGCAAGAAAATTAGCAGCAAGGGCAAAGACAACTAGTAGAGGGAGAGCCTTGCGATGAGAATAGACTAACACCGGAGGAGGAGGAGAAGCAGGAGCAGGAGTAGGAGTAGGCGGGGGAAGAAGGATGAGAGGAGAGAATAAACTCATGGAAGTGGAGAGGGACTCATTAAAAAGGGTAGTACAAGGTGAAAAGGGAATAAGCTCACGAGGAACAGTAGAGATGTACTCATCAAGAAGAATCTCAGAAGGAAATGGATCAATATGAATCAAATCCTCTTTGGAAACTGGAGCTGTGAGAGGAGGAAGCTGAAAGTAAGGTAGACGTTTGACAAAGCCAGCATGGCGAGAGGCATAAGGCGACGGGAAATAGGGACATAACAACAATAACCTTTCTGAGTGAGACGGTAACCCAAAAAAACACATAGGATAGACCAGGCACTAAGTTTTGTCTTATCTTTACGGGGTAAAAGGACAAAACAAGTAGATCCAAACACACGAATGAGAGAGTAGTTAGGAAGTTGAGAAAACAGAGCCTTATAAGGAGATCGTCTAGAAAGAATGGGGTAGGCATACGATTGAGAAGAAAAGCAGTAGTAAAAACTGCCTCACCCCAAATCGAAGTTAGAACAGAGGTAAAGAGAAAGAGAGACCTAGCTGTCTCAAGAAGATAATGATGTTTACGGTCAACTCGACTATTTTGGGCAGGTGTATCAGTATAGGAAGTTTGGTAAATGGTACCCAAATTGGCCAAATATTCACAGAACTCAGTTTAAAGTATTCCCTACCTAAGTCAGATCGCAACAATTTAATAGTAGACCCAAACTGTGTAATAACCATAGACTAAAAAGTACGGTATATCTAGTAGAAGTCAGATTTATGAGTCATAAGATAAACCCAAGTGTAACGGGTGCAGTCATTAACAAATGAAATAGAGTATGCAGAACACCTTTTAGTGAGAAAATAAGAAGGACCCCAAACATCAGTATGAACTAAAGAAAACGGTGTATCAGATATAAATGTATTTTTATGGAAAGGTAAGGTTATCATTTTGGCAAATTTACACCCCCGACACTTGGTAAGTTGACTAGGAGAAATTTTACCCAATATACTTGACTGAGTTAAAGGCCATAAGCGGTCAGCAAACAAATGCCCTAATTTGGAATGCTATAAATAGAAAGGACTTAACAAAGAATCTAACTGAAAAGAGGAAAAAAACAGTTTGAGAGGTAGTCATAGGAAGGTGTAGGCTCTTTACTACATAGAGGTCTCCAAATCTACGACTAGTTCTAATCTGTTGCTTGGACATCCGATCCTGCACAGAACAGATAGAAGAAGAAAAGATAACATCAAAACTGGAGGCATCAAGCTGACTGATAAATAATAAACTAATAGATAAGTGAGGAACATAAAGGATAGATGGAATAGAAATAGCAAACATAGCAGACAGTAAGACAGACTTAACAGATATAACAGATATACCAGACTTATTAGCAATATTAACAGTAATAGAAAATGGAGGGGGAGTACAATTTTAAAGTAATGAGAAATAGGAAGCCATATGATGAGAGACACCAAAGTCAAAAATCCAGATAGACAAAGAAATACCTGAAGAAGACCCAAGCAAACCTAAATGAAGAGAGGAAACAATGGAGGCAGATGGAGATGATCGGGAGGTAGACAGTATATGCTGAAACTGACTAATTTAAGCACTCAAGAAAGCTAAGTCAAGATCAGGAGCCGGAGCAAATGCAATATAAGCAGCGGGAGGAGCTCAGAATTAGTTCTAAGATTGCTAAAAAGACGAGGCAGACAGACGTCCCTTCTTGGGACAGTGGTATTTCCAATGGCCCTTCTAACGGAAGAAGGCATACTCATCTGAAACCAATGGCCCTTTCTTGGGCTTTGCAAAAGGCTAAAGCTGATGGGTATCCAACATCATAATAAACCAAAACTAGAGAACTAATTGGGCAAAGTGTAATAAATAGAAAATTGATGGATCAAATTATAATATCTAGAAACTTGTTTAGTCCAAACAAGAATAAGAGAGAACTATGGTCAGTCGAAGAGGAACACCCAGGTCACAAGACTCAGAACAAGAGAGAGAGATGTCGTGATGCAATAGGTTGCAACGCAATGGGTCGCAACTCTGACAGGTGCGACTGATGTCACAATTCTAGCAACTAAAGAAGACGAAATAGAGAGGGAAGAACCACGATGAAAACCCAGGAAGTTGCACAAGCTAAACGAAGTAGAGGGTGAACTGAGCCAGAGAACTGAACCAAAGTGAGATCGTGAGTCAATGTCCACGAACCAGAAACCTTCGATCTCAACTAAAATCGATTTATGATTTCTAACAAGATGGGTCGACAGGTTTTAGACCAAATGGGTCGTGCAAAGTCGATGCAATAGAGAATTCAACGGGGCAATTATGAGGAAACTTCGAACCAAACAAAGGGAAGAAGAAGAATCAGTGGGGTCTTCTCAAACCAGACACGAACCAGAGAACTCAATTGATTCTGAGATTCAAATTAGAGATACAATGATTATTAGGGTTTCGAAGCAAGCTCTGATACCATGTAAGTTTTCTGAATAATTTATGTATATTCAAGTGTTTTTATAATACAAGAATACCTCAGTTTATATAATAATCTAACCTAAGATTGAAAAAGAAAAGAAGAATACCTACTTAATCCCTAATATATACAAAATATATATACTACCATATATATATAAAGTCGAATATTCTCACAAACTGTCGACGATGTTGATCTTGATTAATGCAATGAAAAATATCTATCAATTAGAAGAGATATTTTTGATACCAACTGAAGAATACATGTATGCTGCAAACATATCTAACGCTCTACATGCACATATATTTTTGAAATAAATAAAAATATAAATAACTAAATAAAACTTCTTATCATGTAATAAATAGAATTTTATGTTCATGTGTACGTACTTGCGTGTCTTCTTCTTTTTCTTATAACGTAAGACAGCACACTCCCTGCTAGCCGACAACAATGAATTATTAAGAAAGTGGGAATGCATGGAGTTTCCCTCCAAGGAAGCATTGAAAAGACCTTACAACCCTAATAATCTCCATCACCACTCTCACCAGTCAGGGAAGCAAATAGGAGTGGGATGCTAGAATATGCTTGCCCTTGAGAGCAAAGAGTTGGATCAGTATTACAATTTGTCGCAGGATCATTAGATACTAAGTCACTGCATGTCGACAACATCGTCTGAATATGTGTAGCAGAAGAAACCTGCAAAATAAAACACCTATTTGATCCAAAAGTACTGTCAATGTCAAACACCAAATTTACACACATCTTGAAGTTAGTGTCACAAAGGAGGATTGCTAGATTAAAATTAAGAAAAATATCAAATAAGTTCACTTTTCCACAAAACTTCCATCGAGTCCTATCAAAACTATGTTGAGAGGACTAATTCATGTGTCAATACAAATCAATGGAAATTTCACCAAAAAATAAAAAAATAATAAATAAATAAATAAATAACGTATTGTAGATTTCCCCTTAAAATCAACCACCAAGCCACTAGTTACCTAGATTGCTCTAATATGTTGAGCTCTTTCAGAGACAAACATTGTCACACCCTAAATATTTAATTAATACCACAACCAATCACATAAAATAATTAATTTTATGATAGTATGTGATAATATGTAATTTAATTTACATGTGGAGTTATTGTGCAATTATTCTATTAATTAGGATTTATGTAAAATGAAGCAAGGTTATTGTAAATAAACTCCAATGTGGAGTGGATAAGCTCTACACACACACATACACACACACACAAAAAAAAAAGATGGCTTATCACCATCCTAATGTATAGGATAGTGAATAAGCATATAGCTTAGATAAATAAGCATATAGCCTAGGTGAGTCACCTACCTAGAGGGATAGATGGGAATTGGGTAATTGACACCTATTGAGTGGTGGCAAAACGTGCCACATGTCAAATAGAGACCACGCATACTCTCCCTATAAATAGTTCAGGACTCTGTAGCCAAGATCACCAAGCTTCGGAAGAAATATACATACGGGGTTTAACGAGACAATAATAGAAAAGTAAAGGCTAAAGGTTAAGGGTCAATATTTAGGTGAGTTATATTATATCTTGAGTTACCATAATATATTTTACGAATGTTTTGATTTATCACAATTTATTTTATATAATTATGTTTTATTGTTATGTTAATGTTTTAATTACGTGGATCATTTTTCAGAACTCTATTTGCTTAAATTGAAACTCATGAATATATTTGTTTAAATTTTAGAAATTATTTGACAATGATTTTAGAAATATTATTTTTGAATAAGTGCCGCCACGGAGGTCCCCACGCCTTGGGGACTTAAATAATTACTGGCCTTCTGAATTGTCACTTTAGTGACCCTCTGACAGTCCCATACCTTGGGGAACTTAAATAACCTTTGGTCCTCTAATTAGTCACGCTGTAACCCTCTATTTGTCATGGATCCATTGATCCTCAGTTCTGTTATGTACCGTGGTTATAATTATTTTGTTTATATGATTTCTGTATATATGTCAAATGATTTCTGCATTATATACTTTGTATTTTAATATCAAGCTCTATTTAGCCAATAATTATCCATGGTGAATTTTATACCCTTATACTCTTAGTATAATATTTCTCATTCTGCCATATGCTTATAGCTGTTAAAACCTTTTCAAGTGAAGAAATTTAAAGAATGATGATTTTACCCCATGGATCAAAACCCAAATGTGACATAAATGTCGGTTTTTTTTTTTTTCTTGTAATCATTATCTGACCGATGTTACATTGTTACATAAATAATAATTTTCATGTACACTTCGGATATTTATCTACATCTTTTATTTTATTCCGCTGCATAATTTAATTTAATTACTTGGAATTAATTTGAAAAATTTTAGAATTAGCTAGTTGCGAACCCAGCCCTGGCCACTGGAACAGGTTGTGACAAAGTGGTATCAGAGCAATGGTAATAATAATAATAATAATAATAATAATAATAATAATAATAATAATAAGGAAAAAAAACATACCATTGAGTTAGGAGACATGCGTACCTTTAAAAACAAGATAAGAAAAATTTTACCTGAGTCCGTATGGTTATAGTCTTACCTTAGTCCTTATAGTAATAGTCTTTTCTTAGTTCTATAGCTAAGTTGGACATCCTGTGGTGCAAGCAATGTCGAAACTTAACTTTGGCGACTCTTTTTGGTACGGGCCTAATCCAGAACTTAACTTTGGTGACTCTAAGGAATTTTTGAAAATAATAGTTACATTCTAGACTTACTAGAGGAAATAAGAGATTCAGAGAGAATAGTTAGGTAGGCCGACCCGACCCTCAGCCGACTTATGGGCCGACCAGTATACTTAAGGGCCACCCCCCCCAACAAAAGTAGATACACAGTGGTGAAGGGTTGATGCTATGAGTACCTTAGACAGGTTCTAAGGCCAATACGGGTAGTAGCATGCCCTCAAGTCAAGGATATCCTCGCTACTTAGTGGCCCCTTTACCTTAGGAGTTTATGGCTCGGCGAGGAAATGCCTTCTTAAGTGATCATATTCAAGCAAGAGTCCCTCCCCATCGAAACCTGATTAATACGCAGACTGTTGACTTTGGTGATATTATGATATATGTGGAGGTGCCTCATGGGACGATAACTATGGGGCTACGAGGCAGACATCCCCATTTACCGAGTGGAGGTAATGTGGTGATGCTTTGGTATCGAGCTGAGCGGTTGGGAGTTTGAGCATCATATGCAACTGTAGTACCCATGGCTATTTGTAACCTAAGATCCTGAGAACAAGATCCTTTCTTTTGTTGTTTTGTGTTTTTCTTTTTCCTTTTGTTTGGTGTCCAAGGGAGCTGACCATGACCTAGTTCTAACCTATTTTGTCATAGAGGGTTAGGCACTAAAATGACATAACTACAAGTAATGGACCAACACTATTATACATAAATAAAACCGGTGTTTTGTGAATAATGTATATATTGTCTTGTGAACTATGTTTTGCGGATTATGTGAATATGTTTTAAATTAAGTAGGAAATAATGCACCACGTTTATTAAGATTGTTTTTATAGCTATGGCTAATGATGGAAATGGTACCGAATCATCATCCAATGGAGCCGGCCCAATGGAAAAGATTGTGGAAAGAACTATTACTAGTTTCTTGCAAGCCTTGCAAAACAATGGGTTACCAGAACATCGAGAAGGGACAACTATGATTAAATAGTTCCAAGACTTGAAACCTTCCACGTTCACAGGAGGTTCAAACCCATTGCTAGTTGAAGCTTGGGTTAAAGAAATAAAAGATTTTTCGTGCCCTACCCTGCACAGAAGAACATAAAATGTCCTTTGCTATTTTCACTTTCAAGGAAGGAATGGTGGCTTCTCACCTTAGAAAAGGAAGAGATCGTGACATGGGTGAGATTCCTAGAAGTCTTCTATGAAAAGTATTTTAAAGAATCACTACGGGAGTAGAAGGCGTCTAAGTTCCTACATCTGAGGCAAGGAATAATGTCAGTAGTAGAATACGAAAGTAAGTTCACTTGTCTAGCACGATTTGCACCATATGTTATTCCAACAGAAGTTTGAAAAGCAAGGAAATTTGAAACAAGATTGGATGTTGAAATCAAAGATAGGCTTGAGATTTTGAAATTACTGACCTATGTAGAGATGGTGGATCGAGTATACATTGCCGAGAAAGGAATTAAAACCGCACGTTCAAGTGAAATAGGTCAAAAGAAGCGATTTTGGGAACCAGTCAGAGGATCAAGGGCAGCGCTACCAAAGAAAGTAAATCCCGGACCTACTAGCTCAATTGGTTCGGCCAACCAAAATTTTACTATTCCTAGGGGTAGCACCATTCCGAATTGTCCGAGTTGCGGAAAGGCTCAGAGGGGACAGTGTTATCGGGCAATATGAGCATGTTATAGATGTGGCCAAATTGGCCATATGATGAAAGTAGGGGTGGGCATGGTCCGGATTGGATTGGATTGGGGTAAAACCAGGACCAATCCGTTATCTACGGTTCCTGAAAAATTAGAACCAATCCAATCCGTTTAAATCGTGGAACCAATCCGAACCAATCTATTTAAACACGGATTGGATCGGTTTAGGACTACGGATTTACATAATTAAATAAAATATATATATATATATAACACTTTAATTTCATAAAAATATAATTATAGCACCATATTAGTTTCACAATAACAACATGTCTTTTCATAATAGCGACATACTGTTCTAGAATTTAAACAACCATAAGAAAACTGGTTCCACCATAAGTATTTTAGACCATTACAAATTAACATTAAAAACTAGCAAACAAAATAATAAAAGAAGATACTATGTGAGTTTAGGTTGGATTTAAGTTTTATATAAAATAAGAGAGATACTATGCAGGAAGGTGTATAATAAAAATATAGACTATTTGTATGTGGTCCGGATCGATTCCAATCCGGAACCGTGGAGTTCAATCTAGAACCAATCCGTGAACTACGGATTTTTAATTTTTCAATCCAGAAATGAACCACGGATTCAAAAAACTAATCCAAACCTACTGGATTGGACTAGATTGGATCGGATTACGGATTTCACGGATTTCTTGCTCAGCCCCAGATGAAAGATTGCCCAAAGTTCACCAACTTTGTGATGGGTACCTCTGAACTAATTCAAAAACCAGAAACTGCCACAGGAGGAAAGAAGGAACAGAAACGCTAAGAGAGAGCTTTTGCATTAGTACCCAGAAATTCCAATACTATGGAGAACGTTGTGACAAGTACACTTTCTGTCTGTTGTCACTTAGCTCATGTTCTCTTTGACTTTGGTTCCACTCATTCTTTTGTTGCATCTCACTTTGTTCCCAAGTTAACATCAACACTTGAACTATTAGGATGTGCATTATCTGTGGCTTTTCCATCTGGTGTCTCCACCCTTAGTACGAAGCAGTGTTTTTAAAGGCTTAAGGCGCACTAAGGTGCTAAAGATCTCTCGGGGCCTAGGCGCAAGGCGAGGCGCGGCTTTATTGGAAGTAAGGTGCACAGTCTTAGTAAAAAATAAAAAAATTAACATAGACTAATCATTCATATATTAAGACAATTTTTTAAAAAATAAAAAGTAATCAAGATTCAAGACAAAATATAAAATAATTCTCAAAGCCATGAAAGTGCATATTACATAACATTCCAATTTTCAAAGATAAAATAATCCATATTCAATAAAATAAAAACAAAAAAACAAAAAACAAAAAACATAAACATAAACACAACATCCAAAACATAAATATTCAACAAATACTAATATATGTCTTAACACTTCAAAACATCAATATCAAAAGAAAAAGGTTAGAACTTCAATCGTCGACCAGTCAATCATTATCCTCAACATTAATGGCAAGCAAACTATCATCATCTTCTTCTCCATCAATTGATTTATATCCCTCAACATCTTCCTCCTCTGTGTCATCTGAGCCCGCTTCCTCTTCATCTATTAATTGAAGTGGAGTTAATCTTGATGATTTAGATATCCTCGGTTGTGCCTTTGAGCGTGAACTTGTTGCTTTACTTGCATGGCTACTTTCTTCTACTCTAGAAGAACTAGCAACAGTGGCCCACGTCAAGCCATCATCATCATCATCAAACACAGGCTCATTATCTTCATCTGATTCTCCATCCATCCTCCCAAGCAACCACTCATTGCTTTCATCAATATTTTGCAAAGATATGGGATCAAGAGTGTTGCGCATGTCATACCTAAATCTCAATGTTTTATTATATTTGACAAACACTAAATCATTGAGACGTTGTTGTTCCAATCTATTTCTTTCTTGCTATGAAGCTGCAAGTATTAAAAAGATATTAAATTCTATATAATGAGAATAAAAAATATTTGAATTGAACAAAAATTAGTTAGAATGTTAAATACTCACATGTTCAAATACACTCCAATTTCGTTCATAACCCGATGAACTACATGTTAGGCTAAGGACTTTTATGGCAAAAGTTTGCAAGTTTGGAGTTTTAGAACCACATGATGCCCACCAATCAGCTGCGATAATCACTAGTTAGAAATAATTGTTACCAAATATTGAGTTTTACTAAAAGTATTACTAAAAATAAACTCTATGAGTCTATAATATATTACCTGGTGCCCTTGTATTTCTTTGCCTAATCGCAACAGACTTGCCAAAAAGACTCTCAGCCTTCATATAAATATTCATCTCATTAGTGATCAAATCTTGAACAGTGACATCCGGGACCAACCTTTGCATGCATTCATAAAACCCATTCATCACTTCATGATCTTTTTGCATCTTTAACGCTTTTGGGTAAAAGAATTTTGGATTAAGAAAGTGCGCAGCTGCATGTAAAGGCCGATACAATTGGACATCTCATCTTTTGTCGATGATTTCGAAGATTTCATTATACTTCTCTTATTTATGATCAAATGAACTTGCAATGCATTCTTTTGCCCTATCCATTGCCTCATAAATGTATCCCATGGGAGGTTTCTTCTCGGTATCAACCAATCTAAGCACTTTGACGAGAGGACCCAAGACCTTAAGGGCAAATACAACAGTATTCCAAAATGAAGGCATCAACAAAGTTTATGCCATTCTTTTACCTTGTGGCTCCTTTGCCCATTTGCTTGAGGTCCAGTCTTTAGAGGTGACCATCTTTCTCAAATTGTTTTTTTGTTGATGCATCCTAGACAAAGTCAGAAAGGCGGTTGCAAATCTAGTTTTTGCAGGCTTGATCAAATTCTTCAAATTTGTATAGCACCTCATCATGTTTAGCAACGTAAGTCGGTTGTAAATGTAGCCATGTACTGCAATACCCCTTTCAAATGTCTTTTTCAGTCTAGGTATCTTGAAAATGCCTTCTAACATCAAGTCCAAGTAATGAGCAGCACATGGTGTCCAATATAAGTGTTCATACTTGGCTTCCAAAAACCTCTCTATAATGTAACAATAACGAAGAATTATTATTTTCAAGTTTTTAAATTTTAAATACAAAACAAACTATGAGTAAAAAATTTTGATGTAAGGAAATATTCTTACCCGCCAACACATTAGCTGCAGCACTATCAGTGATAACTTGCACCACATTCTCTTTTCCAACTTTCTCCACAAACTTGTCTAGTAATTCAAATAACTTTTGCTTATCCTTTGAATAGCTAGAAGCATCAACCGACTCAACAAACATGGTTCCTCTTGGACAATTAACTAAAAAGTTAATCAATGTCCTTCCTCTCTTATTAGTCCAGCCATCAGCCATTATGGAACACCCGTATTTTGCACAATCCTCTTTATGATTCTTCATCTAATCTTCAGTATGTTTCACTTCTTTTTTGAGTTGGGTAACCCGCATTTCATGGTAAGTTGGTGGCTTCATACCAGGACCATATTGCCCAATGGCTTCAATCATTGGTCCAAGACTCTCATAATTTATTGGATTAAAAGGGATACCAGCATCATACATCCACCTTGCAAATCTTTGCACTGCCCGAGCTCTCATTTCTTTTTTGTAAGGGTCATTTGCATCAATTTTGGTTTGCTTCCCTTTTGCTTGTTCTCTTCGATTTTTCACCACTGATTCAGGATTGGGTGTGAAGTAAACATCCATAGGCCCTTTTCTCTTTGGCATTTTTGATTTGGATTTGGATGAACCTTGGCTGCTACTTGTCAACTTACGGCGTTGATTGACATTGATCTCAACAATATCATCATCTTCATCTTCATCTTCATCTTCCATGTCCATGTCATCGAAATCAGGCAACATGTTCATTTCTTCTTTTTGTGTCTTCTTTTTTTACATGAACTCTCTAATCTCTTCTCTTACATGAGCTGGATACTTCGGGTAAGCAGTGACATTCCTATAACCTCCCGCGAGGTGTTGTTTCACCCGATAAACACTTCTATTTGATACTTTACCACAAAAATTACACTCAAACTTGTTTAAATTATTCTCCTCTACCAAATGAGTATATTGCCACGTCGGATTTTTTCTATTACTTTCCAATGTCATTTTCTACAATTGACACAACAAATTTAATAAATAAATACAGAATCAGAGACTCAAACCAGTAGCACCTAATAGAATTTATTTTTTCCCCTAACAGATAATACATAATTTAATAAATACATATAAATACAGAATTTAATAAACACAAAATTTAATAAATACAGATAAATACAAAATTTATTAAATACAGATAAATACAGAATTTAATAAATACAGATAAATACAGAATTTATTTTTTTTCCCTAACAGATAAAGGGAAAAAAAAGACCAGTAACATTGTATTAATTAATTATTTATAAATTTTTTGTATTTGTATTTATTTTTTTTTGTATTTATTTTGTATTTGTATTTATTTATTTATTTATTTATTTTGTATTTGTATTTATTTATTTATTTTTTCCTAACAGAGACTCAGGAATAATTGAAAAAATAAAAATAAATAAAACAGAGTCGATCGAAGTCGAATCGAAGCCATAAGAAGAAGAAGAAGAAGAAGGGGAGAAAGAAAGTGAGATCAGAAGACCATCCGAGGTCGAAGCAAAAAAAATAAAATAAAAATAGCCCAGTCGAAGACCAGACGACCAGAAGAGGATGAGAAGAAGAAGAAGAAGATGGCGAGGCGAAGCGAAGCATACCTGTGCGAAGTCGAAGTCGAAGTCGAAGTCGCTGCGAAGTCGAAGTCGAATCGAGCAAGCCCAGTCGAAGTTGAAGGCGAGGCGAGAGAGGTAAAATGACATATTAGGGTTCATTTTACAGTGTTATATTGTACATGAGTTGTTATCCTCTGTGGCTAACAGCCATTCGAACATACACCCCGTAGCCGTTAGATCAGATCTAGCTGCTAATAAATCAAGCACGCCTAGTCGTGCGCCTTGCGCCTCTGTCGCCTGGCTCAAGTCACGGCTAAGGCGCGAGCCTACCTCAAGTCGCCTCGCCTGGGACCTGCACAGGCGCAAATAGTGCGCCTCGCCTCGCCTGGCGCCTAGGCGCGCTTTTCACAACACTGGTACAAAGGTATACAAGTTATGTGTTATATCCCTACAAGATGAAACTTTGTATGTCGATCTGATTCCACTCCGCATTAGTAGCTTTGACATAATCGTAGGAATAGATTGGCTTGCTGCCAACCATGCCTCTATTGACTGTATGACCAAAAATGTATTTCTTGAGTTACCCGACCAACGCGATCTGGTCTTCGAATGAACTGGAGTTTCTATCCCTCCATATTTGATATCCTCCATGACAGCCCAATAACTTTTGAAAAAAGGTTGTAGTGGTTATATGTGTTATGTGGTCGACACTCAACAAATAGGCCCAACACTCGATTCAATACCTGTCGTTCGAGAATTTCCTGACATTTTTTCTAAAGACTTACCTAGTAGTTTAGTTGACTGAGAAATTGAATTCACCATTGAAACTCAACCCAATACATAACTGATCTCTAAAACCCCTTACCGCATGTTAATGACGGAATTAAAGGATCTAAAAACCCAACTCTAGGAACTCTTAGATAAAGACTTCATTCGAACAAGTACCTCACCATGGGGAGCTCTAGTACTGTTCGTAAAGAAAAATGATGGCATGATGAGGTTATGCATCGATTACCGAGAGCTGAACAAAGTCACCATTAAGAATCGATAGCCCTTGCCAAGAATCGACGACTTGTTTGACCAACTTCAAGGCATCCAAATATTCTCCAAAATCGACTTGCGTTCCGGTTATCATCAATTAAAAGTCAAAACGGAAAGCATCGAGAAGACAACATTCAGAACACGTTACGGGCACTACGAGTTTCTCGTTATGCTATTTGGCATCACAAATGCTCCAGCGGCCTTCATGGACCTCATGAACCGAGTGTTCAAACTATATCTTAATGAATTCGTCATCGTATTCATTGACGACATTCTTGTATACTCCAAGTCACAGGAGGATCATGAGCAACACTTACGAATAGTGCTGCAAACACTACGTGATCACAAATTTTATGCCAAGTTGAAGAAATACGAATTCTGGATCAATAGTGTACACTTCCTTGGTCACGTCATTAATAAGAATGGCATCTCGATTGACCTCCAAAAAGTTACTGTAATCGTGGATTGGCTACAACCTACTAACGTGTCCGAGATTCGAAACTTCTTGAGTCTATCCGACTATTACCGACACTTCGTTCAAGATTTCTCAAAGATAGCATCACCCTTAACCCAGCTAACTTAGAAGAACACACCCTTTGAATAGACTAACAAGCAAGAACGTAGCTTCTAAAAGTTGAAAAACAGGCTTATGACAGCTCCTATACTAGCACTCCTCATGAGAATAGATGGGTTCGCAATTTATAGCGATACCTCATACAATGGTTTGGGTTGCGTTCTTATGCAAAATTGAAAAGTCATTGCTTGTGTCTCACGCCAACTAAAGTCTCACGAGAAGAATTACCCAACCTATGATCTAGAATTTGCCGCAGTAATCTTTGCCCTCAAAATATGGGGTCATTATCTCTACGAAGCAACCTGCAAAATTTACATAGATCACAAGAGTCTTAAATATTTATTTGCACAGAAGAAACTGAATATGTGGCAATGACGATGGCTAAAATTTATGAAGGACTATGATGTAGAGATCCATCACCATCTGGGCAAAGCTAACGTGGTAGCAAATGCGTTGAGTCGAAAGGCTACCAGAAGTTTGGCATGTACCCTCGTTCTCCACAAGATCAATGGACTGCTCGCCAACATAATCATGAAACCCACGTTGATTGAAGAAATTAGAGCACGCCAATGTGAAGATAAACTTCTGAAGAAAAAAGTATGAGGAGCAGAGAAGTACGCCGGATCCTGACTTCACTATAAGCAATGGGATACTAAAATTTTGAAACCGAATTTGCGTACTCGATATACTAGAGCTCAAGAAGAAGATACTGGTGGAAGCTCATCGCTCAAGGTTTACAGTCCACCCTAGCAATACAAAGATGTACCATGATCTAAAGGAACACTACTTGTGGACAGGGATGAAAAAAGACATAGCAAGCCACGTCTCCAAATACTTGCATTGTCAACGTATTAAAGCGGAACACCAGAGACCCGCAAGAACTCTGCAACCACTCCCTATTCTTGAATGGAAATGGGAGCACATTACGATGGACTTCGTGGTTATCGTAGATCGGTTAACAAAGTCGGCACATTTTCTGCCAATCCGAATCACATGCCCCCTTAATAAGTTCGCCACTCTGTACATCAAAGAAATTATTTGATTACATGGTACTCCAATTTCAATTGTGTCTGACCAAGACCCCCGGCTTCGTATCTCACTTTTGGAACAAATTGCAAGAAGCTTTGGGAACTACATTGAAATTTAGCACTGTTTACCACCCGCAAATTGATGGACAATCCGAAAGAACAATCCAAACCTTGGAAGACAAGTTACGTGTATGCTTGTTAGACCTCAAAGGTAATTGGGATGAGCGCCTACCCTTAGTAGAATTTGCCTATAACAACAGTTACCAAGCAAGCATTGGAAGGGCACCGTACGAAGCACTATATGGAAGGAGATGTCGGTCACCTCTGTGTTGGACAGAAGTCAGAGACAGGAAACTATTAGGTCCTGAAATCGTGCAAATAACAAGTGATAAAATTCAATTCATCCAACAGCGAATTCGCACTGCTCAAACCAGCTAGAAAAGCTATGCAGATAAGAGACGAGATTTGGAATTTCAGGTAGGAGAACAAGTTTTCTTAAAGGTCTCACTAACTAAGGGAGTCATTTGATTTGGAAAACAAAGAAAGTTAAACCCACGTTACGTTGGACCATTTGAAATACTGGAGAGAATTGGCCTTGTAGCATACCATCTTGCTCTTCCACCAGAATTATCCAATGTTCACAATGTGTTCCACGTTTCGATGCTTCGACAGTATCTTCGAGATCTAGAGCATGTTGTTAACTATGAAAACCTGAATGTTCAAAAAGATCTCTCTTATGAAGAACAACCGGTACAGATTCTTAACCGCCGTAATCAGATTCTTCGAAATAAGACTATACCCCTTGTCAAAGTCTTATGGCGAAATCATCATGTCGAAGAAGCTACATGGGAAGCGGAAAGTCAAATACGCGCTCAATATCCACATCTTTTCGAAAACTAAGGTATGACAAGTTTGAGGACAAACTTCCATTTAGAAAGGGAGAAATGTCACACCCTAAATATTTAATTAAATTCACAACCAATCACATAAAATAATTAATTTTATGATAGTGTGCGATAACGTGTAATTTAATTTACATGTGGAGTTATTGTGCAATTATTCTATTAATTAGCTTTAATGTAAAATGAAGCAGGGTTATTGTAAATGAACTCAAGTGTGGAGTGGATAAGCTCCACACACAAAAAAAAAAAAAAAAAAAACAAAAAAACACAATGATGGCTTATCACTATCCTAATGTATAGGATGATGAATAAGCATACAGCTTAGGTGAGTCACCTACCTAGAGGGACATATGGGAATTAGGCAATTGACACCTGTTGAGTGGTGGCAAAATGTGCCACATGTCAAATAGAGACCACGCATACTCTCCCTATAAATAGTTCAGGACTCTGTGGCCGAGATCACCTAGCTTCAAAAGAAATATACATACAGGGTTTAACGAGACAGTAATAGAAAAGTGAAGGCTAGAGGTTAAGGGTCAATATTTAGATGAGTTATATTATATCTTGAGTTACTATAATATATTTTACGAATGTTTTGAGTTATCATAATTTATTTTATATAATTATGTTTTATGGTAATGTTAATATTTCAATTACGTGGATTATTTTTCAGAACTCTATTTGCTTAAATTAAAACCCATGGATATGTTTGTTTAAATTTTAGAAATTATTTGACAATGATTTTAGAAACATTATTTTTGAATAAGTACCACTACAGAGGTCCCACGCCTTGGAGACTTAAATAATTACTAGCCCTCTGAATTGTCACTTTAGTGACCCTTTGACAGTCCCACGCCTTGGGGGACTTAAATAACCTTTGGCCCTCTGATTAGTTACACTGTGACCCTCTGTTTGTCATGGATCCATTGACTCTCTTTTGTTCTATACGTGGTTATAATTATTTGTTCATATGATTTCTATATTATATGTCAAATGATTTCCGCATTATATACTTTGTATTTTAATATTAAGCTCTATTTAACCAATAATTATCCATGGTGAATTTTGTGCCTTTATACTCTTAATATAATATTTCTTATTCTACCATGTGTTTATAGCTGTTAAAACCCTTTCAGGTGAAGAAATTTAAAGAATGATGATTTTACCCCATGGATCAAAACCCAAATGTGGCATGAATGTCTTTTTTTTTCTTTTTCTTTTTTTTTTTCCTTGTAATCATTATTTGACCGATGTTACACTGTTACATAAATAATAATTTTCATGTACACTTCGGATATTTATCTACATTTTTTATTTTATTCTGTTGCATTATTTAATTTAATTACTTGGAATTCATTTGAGAAATTTTAGAATTAGCTAGTTGCGAACCTAGCCTTGGCCACCGGAATGGGTCGTGACAAACATATTGGCATGGGATGCAGTAAAACACATTATTTTAGACTGTTGTAAAGATTAAAATCTGAAGCAAACATATATATTTCTAACCACTGCCAATATAACAGCATAAATATTAAAGAAACACTTGATGACAAGAGTTGAATTTTCATTTGAGATAATTAAAGAAAAAGAAAAAATGCATAAAAGATTACCAAAAGCTTCCCTTGGCAGTGCGGAGTTGCATTAATGAAACTAGGATCGCCATTTAGGATATATGTTAAAAACTCAATACTTTTGACACCAACTCATGAAAACAAAGGAAATAGTAAATAAAAAGGGGATTTATTAGGAAATTCTTTTTCAAGTCCTTGTATTCCAGTTAGTTCATAACATATTTTTTGTATTCAATAAGTCATATTATTTGGACATTTGATCCACAAAATCCTAATTCTTTTATTTAAGAAATTTTATATTATAAATATTTTTTGAACGCTAGTAACTTGGTGATCTAAAACATTTAAATTGACAGTATGAATGTTCACATTGACATTAACAGTATGAATGTTCACATCACGAAACATTCACACTATCAATATGAATATTATTATTAGGGGTATTTTGGTAATTATGTCACTCATAGGATTTAGTGGAGCATAAGAAAACAATTTGGACTAAGTAAAATATAACTAGGTGAAGATGGATTTATGAATAAATGCCCCTAAGTAAAAATGAAGCTAAACAAGGTAGCAAAAAATAGATGAGAAAAAAAGAATAAGGGATAAACTACAATAAAAGAATGGATTAGAAGGAGAACCTCAAAAGCAAATGCACACTGTGTATTGATATCATCACCATGCACATCCCCACTTTCAAACAAGTTATCACTTCCAGAGAGTTCTTCATAGTTCTCCAAATTCAAGTCAAGATCATCCATGTTGAATCAAGGCCTTTGCTTCCAAAGCAGCATGGCTGCACATTAATGGGGAGAAATCAAATGAAATAAAATACAGCCAAAGCCATTACTTTTTCAAGCATATTTCTGAAAATACATGAGCATATTATCTATGCCGAAATGGGCAACATATCCACAAAACATACAGAGGTGCACACGCACCATGATATAGCTAATTATTACCTACAATTTACACGTGACTAAAGTAAGCATCAGTCACTGTGAATTCCATGCATTTAATATTTCCTAAACTAGTAAGCCTCACACTTGCCTTCCATTTAACATACTTAGCACCAGGTTTTAAAGAATACCACCAACCTCTTTCCATTCTATGCAATAGTCCCAAAATCATTTTAGGGCAAGTCTAGTAATTCATTGTCCCAAAAAGTACTTTACAAACAAAGCAGACCACTTGTAAATGCATGCAAAACTATGAGTAATTACTTATAAATGCATTTTTCTGTGACAATTTTTTTAAAATAAAAAATTAGTGACAACAGAAGCAAAAACAGACCCAACATCACTTCCATAGAACCATATGGTATGACAATCTAACAGCACATAACATATATCTTGTTTTGTGCAATACCAATTAAACAAGGGGAACCATTCCCCTACATATCCAAGGCTAGCAATAACATGCTATTGTCATATTGTCCTTTAAGCCATATATGGTCATGATAGGAACCTAAGGCTTTCAAACGAATATATTTATTAGTTTTATATTTTAGAAATCACAAGTCATTTTAGCTTGGTGCATTATCAGATTGAGTAAGCTGGTCAACAATAGCTGGCAAGGGATCACTACAAGAAATATCACTTTTAGCTACTAAATTATTGGTCGGCAAAAGGCAGAATTTTAGTCGCTAAAACCATTTACCGACCAAAATTTTTCGTCGCTAAGCTCGTCGCCTTTACTCTGTCGGCGATAGTATTGGCGACTAAAATTTTTTTGGTCGCCGAAAGTGTACACATTTGGCTACTAATGTTGGTTTAGTCGGCAAAAGGTATGCTTCCGCTACTAAAATATTAGTCGCCGAATGAGGCTTTTTGGCTACTAACTTGTTGTGGTCGGGGAAGGTATCACTTTTAGCTACTAAATAATTGGTAGCCGAAAGTACACATTTGGCTACTAATCTAATTTAGTCGGCAAAAGGTCTGTTTTGGCCACTAAAATATTAGTAGCCAATAGTTTATTTCTCATTCTCAAATTTTTTAGCTACTAAAAAAATTGGTAGCCGAAAGTACACATTTGGCTACTAATCTTAATTTAGTCGGCAAAAAATCTGTTTTGGCCACTAAAGTATTAGTAGCCAATAGTTTATTTCTCTCATTCTCAAATTTTTTAGCTACTAAATATTTCGTAGCAAAAACATTTTGGCGAATAAATAGTCAAGCCTCCCTAATGTTTAACCTGAGTAAATTCAGAAAATTGTAAAACGATGTTCTCAATCAATCAACTTAGCTATGATTTTCTCACAAGAATTACAACAATCTATTAAAAATCTCAATCCTTTAATTCCTAAGAAGAGAACCAAATTCATATGTTTGAGTGGTCCCATCCCAGTTGAAATCGAATTCTATCTCGATGGGAACGAGGTTCAAACAAGATTTTGACTCATATTGAGTGGTCCTAATTTGTCCTATGCAAGTGCACATATAGTAATGAGAAAAATAACAGCTATAGTTATAAAACCCAAGGCAAATCAGCAAACATGGTGATCATAGAATTTACAAAACAACGAGACATTAGTGTTCCTAAGTTCACAAAAGCAGAGCTGTGAAGAGCAAGAACTTACAGTGTGCTGGTAATATCTTCTCCGTCACAATACATATATAAAAATATGGTGTATTTATGAGGGGTTGACGGCGGCAAACAAAAAGGAAAATGTATACAAGCTGTCATGTTTTTCAGGTGAAGGGGATTAAGTCAAACAGAGTCATAGCTCAGGTCTTGGTGTAATTTACCCCAAATTTATCACCAAAAAAAAAAAAAATCAACATCTTTTTAATGAAAACCAAGTCAATGCTTTGAAGTCAAACATTGACATTTTCGTGGTTGGATTTTCAAGAACATGGCATATTGAAGATTTAGATGACGGATAGACTGCTGGAGTTGCAGATTTGGGTATATGACAATAGCACTAGGAAGTAGGTTCAACAAATAGGATTATTATATTCAATGTGTATATTAGAATTGTTCTGCTTACCAGGGTAAAGTATCCTTGTTTTTCAGCTTTCATCTTCCTGAAATGAGTAGTCCATCAATTATATTGTTTTAAAGATTAATAACTTGGGAAGTCTTACTGACTACAAAAGAAACTTACCAGGCAAGCATCAATATCCTGACATCAGTATGGTCTACTTGCAGATCTGAACAAAGAGTCTCAAATCCTTTAGGCCTGTTCAAGAAAATGCAATTAAATAGAATTATTATAAAAGTACAGATGAGATTTATATATATAAACATATTTTATATATTTTATATATACAGATGACAGTCTCATATTATATATATATAAACATATTTTATATATTCCTTCAGGCCTGTTTATGACAAAATTCATATATATAAACATATTTATATATATACAAACAGAATTATACAACCAAATTTATATATACCACAAACAGATTTTATATACAAATAGATTTTAAATCATACATACTACAGATTTATATATACACACTATGTATACACACCAACAAAACAGAGAAAGCACCATTCCAAACCAATCCAATAAAAATCATATTAAAACAGAATGAATAACTACTAAAAAGCAGAGTCACAGCTAAGAATCAAATCCATTTCATGTTAATTTGACCTGCACATACAAAGCTATTGAGAAAATAGAAGAACCCATCTGGATTTGTGTCTTTTGAGAGATACCCAGATGGTGTTCTGGACTGAGAGAGGCATTGTTTCAAACTGCTTCTGAGCCATCGTAGTTACGAAGAAAAGCATAAATTCAACAAATGGAAGAAGAAGAAACCCCATCGATTTGGGGTCGGGTATGTGTGAAGGTATGCAAATGGAAGAAGAAAACCCTAGAGGCTGAAATTAGGGGAAGAGAGACCGAAAGATAGAGAGAGGACATACCTGGGGATTGACGGTGGTGCTCGTGTGTGATGGCGGTGATGCTCCGGTAACGATGGAGACAAAAGCGAGAGAGAGAGAGAAAGACAGAGAGAGCGGGAGGAGAGCAGAGGCAGACAGAGATGTATGAGTATGAGAGAGTTAGAGCGTGTGGTGCGGGAGTGTACTTCTTAAACCTAGTTTGTTCTTTCCCGACAAACGTTTTTAGTCGCCCATTAGAAATAAAGCCTTTTCTCCGACGAAAATGTTTAGTAGCTAATTAATTTTGCCTCCCAAAATCTGAAGTCCCAATTTTTAAAATTTTTAATTATAATTGCCGACTAAGATTTGGTCGCTTAATATAAATTAAAAATATTAAAATATCTAAAATATTTGTCCTAATATGTTTTTTTACTGAAAAATATAATAATATATTTTAAAATATTATATTCTTATATTTTAAAATTTTATGACAGATAATAATATATTCTTATATATTTTAAAATTTTATAAGAATATATTTTAAAATATTATATTCTTATATTTTAAAAAATTTCTTATATTTTCTTATATTCTTATATTGTAAAACATAGTTAATTTTTTTTTGGGACACCTGCATGACTAACTAGGCATTAATCAATTTGATTTAGAATTTTAGCATGCAATATGTATATTTTGTCATAGATAAAGACAGATGAAGAAATCATGTGCCAAGTGGATTTAATTAATTTATTATTTAGTTGTAACTAGTTTATTATATTAAATTTTTAATCACAAAATACACCCAAAAAATTTTTTTTCATTTTCATTCGGCTACCAAACAATTTAGTAGTCAAAAGTAGGTCTACAACGACTAAACGTTATTTTGTCGCTGAAAATATATGTTTGGCGACCAAAATTTTGGTCGCCGAAGATCAAAAATAAATTTTTTAATTTTCATTCGGCTACCAAACAATTTAGTAGCCAAAAGTAGGTTTACAGCGACTAAACGTTATTTTGTCGTTGAAAATATATGTTTGGCGACCAAAATTTTGGTCGCCGAAGATCAAAAATAAATTTTTAATTTTCATTCGGCTACCAAACAATTTAGTAGCCAAAAGTAAGTTTATAGCGACTAAACATTATTTTGTCGCTGAAAATATGTTTGGCGACCAAAATTTTGGTCACCGAAGATCAAAATAAATTTTTTAATTTTCATTCGGCTACCAAACAATTTAGTAGCTAAAGGTGCCCCTACGGCTACTAAAATTTATTTTAGTCGCCAATTGTGATATGTTTAGCTACTAAATTTTTTTAGTGGCCAATTGTAATATTTTTAGCTACTAATTTTTTTAGTGGCCAAAAATCAACATTCCCCTACTAAAAAAAATTAGTAGCTAAAAAGTTGACTTTTGCCGACTAAAATTAATTTTGGTAGCCAAATCCCACATTTTTGGCGACTAAATTTGTTTTGGTAGCCAAAAATGGTCGCCAAAAATGTGTTTTCTTGTAGTGGATCCATAGCAGCCACTGAAGAGAATGCCATCCAAACAGCATTCTTCATGCACTTGACGCAGTAAACGGTCATCACCATTTCCATCTGTCACGCCCAGTAAACCGCTTCCCTGCTCACGACTAGGATCATCCACAGAAGGGGATTCTAAAACAAATGACCAGATCTTTGAAAGTTCTTCTACTGAAGGACAGCCAGAATAACAATTGATGGTCTGCCTCTTGTGTCCTGAAGCTGAAGTACAACTGACATGCCCAATCCAATAACAGTTTGGACAAAAAGAGATCTCCTCTTCAATACACCTTATTATTGCAAGCTGAGAATTGCATCTTTCACACACACGAGTCCTCGAATGGCACCTCGAAATAACATTTGTAGAGTGAACATTCCAGTCACAGGAGAAACATAAGCAAGCATTATCAGATTGGCAATACACCATGGATCTTTGATCTCTACAAAGATCACATAATTGGCCCATTTTCAGCAACCAATAAGATTATGCTACTACAATCCAAGCCAAAATAAGAGGAGAATCTTATATGAAAACATCTAAAAACTCTTAGCAAAATATAATTCAGCCACATGAAATACACTTCTTGACACACTAGAACTCCACTAGAAGTTTACAGAACCTACATGGCTACAATAGAAGAGCCAAATTAACATTTGTGGTTCAAAATAGGAAATTATATCCATAAAATGTTTCAGAATTGTCTCTAAAAAAACATATTCAGTAGAATTATTCACAAAGATTACAGGGTTCGGGGTATAAAAAATATAGCAAAGAGTTCATTCCATGAAACCTAATTTAACAAGGAAAATGTTATACAACCAACTTTATGTACATTCCTTTTAACAAACTAATGTGGCCTGCAATAACAAAGTATTGAATTTTGAAATAAACCCACTAAAATTAAAGGCTAAATTACATCGACCTCCGTTCAGATTTGGAGAAAATATAATAGGCCACATAAGTTTAGCATAATTGCATTGAACTCTCTTAAGGTTTTTGTCACCAGCCAAACCCGCCCTTATAGGTTTAACGTCGTAACCGGCCAATAATCCTTGGATTACCAAAGGCTTCTGAACAGATAACATATAATTAGGGTCTGTGGAAGCAAATATATAAAACATATTGTCCATAGAGCTGTGTTGACGTATATGGGATAAATTTAAAACTTTATATACAAATATGCGACGTCAAAAAAATAAAGTCTTCTTACGTCACATTCATTACAGATGAAGCAAAAAAGAAACTGATCCCCATATACAGATAAACAAAAGTTTGCTCATATATCAATAGAAAACAAAGTCTTAAACGTTAACAAAACATGGCCACAAGGCTTGACTTAATCTGGAACTTTCTCGGGAGACACAAAAAGGTGGCTGACACACCAAAACTCCAGGTAGCAGCTTAGGCCTGGTCACGCGCCTGGTCACCTATGTACATAATATAAATAGTGAGCAAAAACCTAGTGAATAATAACAGAGTAAAGAATTTAATGAATGATGTCTCATAGCAGATTTCGAATCAGAAACAAATTCAGTTTCGTATACTTAACTAGAGATTATAGCAGTTATATGTGCTACATACATTTAGCTGTCATATCATATCAAATTTACATAGTCGATACCAACGACCACATAGGTCCACATCTTGTGCACAAGTAGCCATGGTATTGTTACCTCCAAGCGAGGGTCACGTGAACATAGGCCTTGGTATTGTTACCTCCGGACAAGGGCCACATGAACATAAGCCACAGTATTGGGCGAGGGCCATGTACATATCAGCTACGGTATTGTTACCCCCGGGCGAGGGCCATGTGAACTATGGATGCCACAAATACATTTCAGAAAAATAGACATTCATTTATGATTCACAAATAGCATTCTAGATAGCAGTTCAAAAAACAGATCTTATTACATCAAACAGAAAATAAATAAAGTTGAACATAGCTTTACTAAGTTATTACTCACAGTTGGCTTCAGAGGCAGACAGACAGAGCAGATAATTCAAAGAGCTTACGACGCGTGACTTACACAAACATAACAAATATTGAAACACACACCCGGATATAACTTGACCCAATACATTCATTCTTAGTGTGTTTTTAAGTCTTTATCCTTATTATTATGTCTTAATCTTGGCCTAAAGAATGCTTAGGATGCAATGAGGATGCCAAAACATGATGTTCAACACTTAGCCAAATTTGCTGCAAACAGGGGGCTCGTTCGAGCGCAACTTTCTTCATTCGAGCGGAGGTCCAAAAATGTAAGTGGTCGCTTGAGCTCAACTTCCTTCGCTCGAGCAGTCTGTAAACTTTGCAAAAGTACTGGTTGCTTGATTTTTCTACTCAATGCACGCTCAACGGTCACTCAAGCGTGAGACTGAGGTCTTCACTCGAGCGCAACTCTTATCGCTCGAGCAGTTTGCAAAACATGAAAACTTCTGGGAGCATGCAATTTACGCTTGAGCCAACTTTAGGTCACTCGAGTGAAGGTACAAAACATAGAGTGGTCGCTCGAGCACAGGATCTGTCGCTCGAGCGGAGAGATAGAATTTAAAATTTCAAATTGCTCTTCCAAGTTTGAAACTCAAAATCAAAGCTGCAAATCATGGTCTTTTGGGCCAAAAACTTGAGAGAAAACACTTGAAAACTTAAAAACATCATGAATTAAGGTTCAATACACAAAATCAAGGCCCAAAAGTGAGTGAATTCTTCAAAACCAAACTTGAACATATGTATACATATTATGCATGTGTTGTCAAGAATTCAAACCTTCCAAAATATATACAAATGAAGTGTTTGTGTATAAAACCATGGTGAGTTCTCATAGTCTAACAAAGATAAGCTCTTGCATGTATGAAATTGTTGAAATTAAAACTCAAAATCCATGAATTATGCATGCATGCATGGAATGATCCTCATTTCTAATTCATTAGCTCAATTCTTGCATAACTTAGCTTAATTCTCTAGAATTCATGTATTAAAGTCTTGATTACAAAGTTTAAGGACAAAATTCTTACCTAGCTAGGGTCTTAATTGCACAAATGTAGAAGCTTAAACTCCCAAATTCTTTGTAATTCTTCAACAATTCCTAGCAATTCCCCATTTCCTAGCGTTTGATCTCAATTTTCTTCTATCTCTCTCTCTCCCACGTTTTTGAACTTAAAGAGTAGGGAATGAAGGTGCCAAATGAACTAATGGAGTCAAAGTAGCCCTGTATAGGCTCAATTAAGGAGGCTTAATTAAACTTGACTTAGATTAATCGCATTGACATTAATTATTCTAATTTAATTCGTTCCGAATCGAATTTCGATTCATCCTACCATAAAATTCTAAAAATTCCAAATAACATAACCGTAGTCAATTTCGTGATCGAATGCCGATAAAGCCTTCAAGTCGCAAAACTGAACAGAAATACAGATAAATATTCCTACCATGAATAGATATAAACAACAATAATGCAATACACATGCAATTTTGTGATCGAATGCCGATAAGGCCTTCAATTCGCAACACTAAACAGAAATACAGATAGATATTCCTACCATGAACAGATATAAACAACAATAATGCAATACACATGCAATTAATTCAGAATTTCTTCTTAATTACTCATTAAACACTCTTAATCATATGTTTTAAGCTAATCACGGATCTGGGTTATTATAGTTTTAATTCACATAACACGTCTCATTTTCATCAAAAATTCAATAATCATGCTGATGAAAAATGATATTGTTAACTCTTTTACATTGAAATATATATAGATATATATTTTTTACCTTATTTATTTTTATATTTTCACACTATCTGCATTCGTTCTGATCATTTTTGCCTTTAAAAAAAAAAGTCAGTGTAATCATATCAAAAATATAAAACTTATTGTATTTTTTCTAACAACCCTGCTAGGTAGCTCGAAAAATTAGAGGCTCAAGTGGCCCAAAATCTCAAAACAACGTCATTTTTGGTTTCTTTTTTTTTTTTGTCTTCCTTTCCATAACTCGCAGAAAAAGAAGAAATAAGAGAAGAGAAGAGGAGAGGAAAGAGATAGAGCATAGAGATTTAATCCAAAAATTAAAAATCAAAACCAATACAAATCAAGCCCACAAATCAAAACAAAAAATCAAACCCAGAGAGATTCAAATCAAAAACCAAAAATCAAACCCACAAATGAAACCAATCAGAGAGAGAGATACACAGAGAGAAAAAGAGAGATACACAGAACACAAAGAAGAGAGAGAGAGAGAGAGAGAGAGAGAGAGAGAGAGAGAGAGAGAGATATATAAATAGATCAATACAGATCTGTGTATACACAGATCTGTGGAGGATGGCGGCGCCGGTGATGGTGGCGCCGGTGGGTCTCTTTGTTGCCCCTCTTTCTTCTTTTTTTCTTCTCTCTTCCTCTCTCTTCACTCTTCCTCCCTCCCTCTGTTTCACAGATAAAGAGGGGGAAAAAAATCAAAACAATATCATTTTAAATTCGGGCCACTTGAGCCTCAAAAATTTTGAAACCTGGAAGGATTTTTCTTTTTCTAAACCTCAGAAAGACAATACAATTTATCCAAAACAAAATTATAATAACAAATTTGCTATCGCATCAGTTGTTTGTATGACATTACTCCTCAACAAAATATAAACATATGGAATTTGATTATATTCTGGAAAAGCACTCACAGTAGTAACTCAAAGCACCAACAACTAAAAAGTCCAGCTCGAAAATAAAATAAAGACAATAAATAGAGGACAAAATCTCTATAAGAAAAGAAAAGCCCTTCAATTTTTTCATAACCCAGATTAAAGGGAAATGGCTCCTATCCTCCATAACCCTTCATATTCTATTTTGTAGGTCTCATCCCTGGCCTATAACGATAATCAGAACGGTTATGCAAAAAAATCAATTTCTTCAATCTACTAGACACAAATGAATAAAGTACATTTTTATTTTTATTTTTTAAATGGACGAAAAATATGAATTTAAACTTAACCCGTTCATATTATAAAACGAAATACGATTTATTTATATATTCATCAATATCGGATAAAGTAAGTTTTTGCACATAATATTTCCAACAAAATTAAGTATGAAACATAATGGTATAGAGAGAAGTCATTCCCGATTAAAAAATAGTGAAAAAGGGAAAGATAAAGGAATTGAAATAGCATTAAAGTAGCAAAAACGATACCTGAATTGAAGATCGTTGCAGAGGTGGAGAGAGGAGAGAAAGAGAATCGAAACACATTGGGGTCTTCTTCTCTTGAGAATGAGAAAAAGCAAAGTATATCTCTGAAACTGATAACCATTTTCTTGGCATCAACAATTCAGTTGTGTGAGAGAAACATTGAATTTTTCTTTTATTTTATTTCTTATATTCAGTTGAAAGAATGTAAAAAATATATGCAAAATATTCGTGTAAAAATGTAACCAAATACACTTTTCTGTGGGAGTGCATGAAGAAACAATGGACTGATAAGGTTCGGGCCAGGCCGAGCCGATCTGGGCTGGACTGGGCTAGGCTTGTACTTTTCTATTTGTATTTAAATAATAATTCATATCCAAGTCTAATTTGGATCCAACATCATACTTTATTCAGGCATTTCAAGCTCGATTTTAAAATAAAAATAAAAAATTAAATCTCTAATTCGCTAATTTAGCTCATTGGATATGGATTATTTATTATTTATTTTTATCTTCAAGTACTAGTAAGTTATTTAGGATCTTTAAATAATTATTTAAATTTAAAATATTAACAAAAAATTCAATTGTAAAATAAATATAATTTCTTAACAAACATTTCATTTTATGAGTTTTTATTTATAAATCCTATTTTATACAATTGTATTCATTAACTCCCATCACTTTCCTCTTAATCAATAAAATCCCATTATATAAGTTGTTTGGAAGACTAGTCATTTTTTAGCAACATTTGATATATTTTTACCCTTATTTATGTGTAAATACAAATCTAAGAAAGTCAACTATTATTATTATTATTTTTTTATGTTTCAAACTTTAAAATTTCATAATTTTTTTATGTATACGTCTGTTTTTGATAAAAATTAATATTTTTTGAAATTATTCAATGAGATTTATCTAACAATATCTCACTTGAATATCAAATTATGTAAAATGAAAAGGAAGGCGAAAAAAAAAAAAAAAAAAAAACTTCACACTTTTTTTTTGAATTTGAATTGAAAGTATGAAAATTTTCACTTCTAAAATTTTATATTTTTTGAGAAATGTTTTTAAAATTTTACTGAGTTTTTGAATTAAAAAATTTTAAAATTTCAATTTCTTATATAGAGTGAAATTTTATCATACTGTTAATGTAAAATAAATAAATTTCACAGTATCATATGAAGTCCTAAAGATATTTTATAAAATTAATAATTTTTTATTAAATGATTTTTGTAATTCTATGTAATAACATATGTGAATAGTCACACTCATTATGAGTAAGAAAGATCTGAATATGTTTTTTTGAAAAGTTGTGAACTACACAATAGTTTTTACACTTTTTAGAATCTGACAGTATTTATTTGTTAAAAGTATTCACATTTATAATTATCTCATTTCTTAGAAAATCCAAACTAAAGAGATTCACATTATTATCTAATTATGGTGATTTTTTTTTTCTCCCTCAAAAATATATAATTTGATATAATATATATAAAACAAAATAAATCATATTGTAAAAGATAAATTAGATTAGATTCTGTAATGAAATATTTTTCTATAATCAAGTTACAAATTAAATTAGGATTCTATTGCCAAATTTGGAGATACATTAAAAAGGGATTTTTTTGATCATTTTGAAAACTATGGGGCTAAATGAAATTGTAAATTATCAATAGGACCAAATGGGATACAAGTTCTAATTATGGGATTTATGAATAAAAATCCACTTATTTTTATGTCATAGAAAGAAATATAGGAAAATTTACCTATAAATCTCATCTTGAGAAATGATGATCCATTTAGTCTCAAAGATTTTCTTATAGACCGATTAGTCTCATTGATTTTGAAAATGTAGATTTAATATATTATTTAAAAATTAGATTTACAGTTATACCCTTAAAACTATTATATTTCCTTTTCTTTTTTTCTTTTGTGCTAGAAAGGTAAGCTACACAATCTATATGAATTAAATTTAGGATTAATTTTATGTGAAAATCTTTTTTATTTGAAAAACATTTCAAAATGAGTATAAGAATGATTTGAAATATGGGATTTTTCAAATATTCCAAAAAGATGTGGGATTCTTCAAAATTTCGTAAGAAGTACAAAAACTCATTTTAAATTGTAACACTCAATTGTAACACTTCAAAAAAAAATATTTAGTACACTTTTCTGAAACGTAACACTCCAATATAACACTTCAAAAAAACTCCTTAGTGTAACACTCCAATGTAACACACAACAAAATTTCTTAGGATATGTTTGGTTTGATTTTGAGAAAGTAGTTTTTAAAAATTATTTTGGGGAGAGAGTTTAAAATTTTTTTTGGTTTGTTTGGTTGTATATTTTAAAAATAGTTTTGGAGTTTGAGAGTTTGAAATGATTTGATATTTATTGTAATTGAGTAGATGTGTATGAGAGAAAAAAGTGATTGCGAATAAGAGAGGAGAGAGAAAAAGTGATTGATTGATGTGTAAGAGAGAGAAAGTGATTTTGAAAATTGTTTTGGAAAAATTACAAACCAAACAAGTATTTTAGTAAAAAATTCCCAAAATCACTCTACAAATCCAAACCAAACATACTCTTAGTATTTCCAAACATAACATTCTAATTTAACACTCCCAAAAAAAGATGTGGATTTCTTCAAACCATTCCAAAAAGTCCAAAAAGAGTACAAAAATTTGTTAGTAAGCTTTGGATAAATGTACAATTTTCAAACTGTGAGTGTTACATTTAGAAAAAATATATTAAATAGTTTTTAATATTTTTTATGTGTTACGTTGGAGTATGTTATATTGGAGTGTTACATTTGAGATTACATTGATTGGAGTGTTATGTTTGGAAAAAGTACACTAAGGAGTTTTTTTTGCATGTTATATTGGAGTGTTACTTTCGGAAAAAATACACTAAGGAGGGAAAAGTACACTAAGGAGTTTTTTTGGAGTGTTATGTTGTTACGTTTAGAAAAAATACACTAAGAAATTTTTTTGAAGTGTTATGTTGTTATGTTTAGAAAAAGTACACCAATGAGTTTTTTAGTGTACCACATTGGAGTGTTACATTATTAGAGTATTACATTGGAATGTTCCATTTTTGTTCGTAATGTGAGATTTGTTCCATGATGAGGGAAAATCCAAAACCTCTATAGTGCGGATTGCCGAAATGTGTAATTTTATATTTAGAGAAATCTATTTTTATCCTTAAAAAATTAAACTCAAACATATAAATGACTACCCTTTTGTGTAATTTCCATTTTAATAAGACCTTTGAGTTCATAAGAAAAAATAAAAAACTAAACAGTTTACAAGATCACATTTTGAGATTTATTAATACTTCACCCAGAAATATATATCTTTATATTTAAATACTTTTATTATCATTTATTATTCTTATAATTTATTTTTTAACAAAATAATATAAAAATATAAATAATGTCTTATTAATGAATGGGCCTAGTTGGGCTAAAACTCCATATTCCATGTCTAACTCAAAATTAAATGAACTCAAAGTTTTAACCCAACCAGACAACAAGCACAATTTTATTTATTTATTTATTTTTTTTTTTCAAGTCCTACAAATATCAATCAGGCCATGACCTCCCCTAAATTAGGATTGTTTGAGTCTCTTTGATTGTAAATTTTACATCTAGTTTCACTTTAATTTTCATAATTTTAATTTCATCTATTTTAATTTCATATTTTCAATTATATTTAATTTAATTCCTCCTGTCATCAATTGTTATTTAACATTGTTAGAAGGATAAACGAAGTCCACAAAATTAGATGTATTAAAGTGCAAATAGACAAATTTTATTAATTTTTTTTGTTTGTGCATAAATTATTAACTTTTTTATGAGAGCTGTACATGATATTTTTTTTTTTCCAGCCAAAATGTTGACAAAAAGATCACATTAAACAATGGTCCAGCTGGTTTTCAATTGAAGATCAAGATTAGACCGTCTAGTTTGGCTTGTGGGCCCATTTTTGGTCCCATTTTTAATAATCTAAATCGTTCAATATGTAGAATTCGTCGAGTACTATATTCTTATAGAAAATCACGTTGATCGGATATCGATATCTATTTGATCGGATCAGATTTCTGTCACCGTTTATTTTTTTACCATTCATTTTTTTCATATAAAACTGATCTGATCAAGTAGCTATCAATATTAGATCAATGTGATTGTTTCCAAGAATATGGTACTTAACGATTTCTATACATTAATCGGTTCAGATTATCGAAATAGAGTCTACAAATGAACCCACAGGCCAGATTGAACGATTCAACCTTAATCTCTAACCGGAGACCAACTAGATTGTAAAATTTAAATTAATAAAATTAAAATTATAAAGACTACAACGAAATTTCATAGGGCCGCAATTAATGTTTGGTGCATTTTGAATCAACAGGATGGCCAACCAGGCCCCGTTCGGAAGGTGGGGGTTGAGGCTAAAATAAGAAAAAACTATTTAAAATCATTTACGTGTCTATCATTTAAAATTAATTATTATACATTAGGCTGTTTTATATGGGTTGTGCTAGGGAGCCCTAATTTTTGGCCCCCTAATTCCCCTAATTTTCATACCAAGGCAACCAAAAAAAAAAATGCCCAAAACGATGTCGTTTTGGGCATTAGGGGGATTAGGGGGGTTTTTTTAGGGGGACAAATCATTTTCTGTTTTATATTTCTTAATTACGTGATAAAAAGTTATTGATTTTTTTTTTATCAATCACAATACTTTAAAATATCACGTGATTGTATTTTAAGGCCATGTTTGATTCACAAAATTAATGGTGAGGTATTAATAATCTTATCAAAATTAGTGTGGTATTCACTATCCAATTGGATTAATAAGATAAATTATCCATTGGATTAATAATCTCACTTCTACCCCATTACTAATAATCCTACAAATTTGTTGGATTAATTATCCGTTGGATTAATAATCCTAAACAAAAATGTTAAAATAAATATAGGATAATTGAGCCCACGGATTAATAATCTCAATCCCATGCTCTAATCCATCCAATCAAACATACCTTAAGAGCACTTAATAATCACTCATAAAATAGCCAATAACCTAAAGGAAAATGTTATAGATTCTAAACTTTTTACTAAACAAATGACTAAATATCTTATATTGGTGTGGGGTCTACAAATTGTGAACCCCACATCCATATGATATTTATTTATTTATTTTTTGGTAGAAGATTTGGTATTCCTAGCATTACTCTAAGCTAAAATGATAGCGGGTGGTGGCTAGTGTTGGGCGGTAAAAAAAAAAAAAAAACTCAAAACTCAAAACGGAAACACATTTTTTTAATTTACATTTTTTGGCTAAATTTATAAACTGAGACCACTGATTTATAAATCAAAAATTTACCAAACAAGTTTTTATTTGAGTTTTTAAAATTTTCGTAAATATAAACAGAAAACTGAAAACATAAGTGTTACCAAACGATACCTATGTGTCTATCATTTAAAATTAATTATTATACATTAGGTTGTTTTATATTTCTTAATTACTTGATAAAAATTATTGATTTTATTTTTTTTATCAATCACAATATTTTAGAATATCACGTGATTGTACTTTAAGGCCATGTTTGATTAACAAGATTAATGGTGAGGTATTAATAATCTTATCAAAATTAGTGTGGTATTCACTATCCAATTGGATTAATAGGATAAATTATCCATTGGATTAATAATTCCACCCCTACCCCATTACTAATAATCCTACAAATTTGTTGGATTAATTATCCATTGGATTAATAATCCTAAACCAAAATGTTAAAACAAACATAGGATAATTGGGCACGCGGATTAATAATCTCAATCCCATACTCTAATCCATCCAATCAAACATACCCACTTAATAATCACTCATAAAATAGCCAATAACCTAAAGAAAAATGTTATAGATTCCAAACTTTCTACTAAACAAATGACTAAATATCTCATATTGGTGTGGGGTTTACAAATTGTGAACCCCACATCCATATGAGATATTTGATAATTTATTTGATAGAAGATTTGGTATTCCTAGCATTACTCTAAGCTAAAACATCCAATTACATCACTCTTTTTATTTTTTTTTTTTTTACACATTTTTTTAAAAAATAAAAAATAAAAATTAACTAAAATACTAACATATTTCTCCCTCAGTACATTTGGGCCCGAGTCAAGTCCAGCCCAATATTCTCAAAAGTTAACGGGCTGAGCGGTTTGGATTCGGGCCAAGTTAACCTGGCTTTCTTGGATGAAGGGACACCCGAAGAAGTTCATTCATATATATCTTTCAGATCGAAACGAAATTTTGCTCTGTATTTTGTTGAGAAAGTAGCGATCAAAATCAAAATCTCAAAATGAATGTAAAAGTTTTTCTATTTTTGTTGAGTTTTTGGTAATCATGACTCAGAAAATTTTGTTACTGATCTATTTCTGTGTTATATATGCAGTTGGTGGACTCTAATCAAGTTCAAAACAACAACTTAATGGTCTCTGAAGCTGCATCAGAGAGAACTCTGTATGTCTCTATCTCTCTCTCTCTCTCGCTCTATATATATATATATATATATATCTACAAATTCTGTTATAAAAAAATTGATCTTTCCCCAAATTGAGATTGTTGAGAGGTATATAGCAACCGAATCACAGTGTGTTGTTTGCAAAGAGCCCTATGAAATAGGATAATGAAGTTCCCCATAATTAATACTGCATCATGAATTGCCTACTGGTGGCATAGAGTGTTTTTCAATGGATGCCAAAACGAGCGAATCAAACCGGAAATGCTGATGAGGTGGTTGTGTAGGATTAACTATATAGAGGCTGCATGGTGGTGGGTTTCTTGTTTGGAGACTATTGGGAGGAAGAAAAGGAGGCGAGCGGCACGAGAGGGGGCTGGGGGAGGAGGGAAATGGAAAGGAAGGGGTGGAATTTAAGGAATAGGAATTTTGCGAAGAGTTAATCCCATATAATCATTGGTTTCTTATTGTTTTTGAGGATTGTCAATGGGTTTTAGGTTTAACCCTAATTACAACTTCTATCCTACTTTCCTCCATGTTATACAGCATGGAAATGTTTGTACCTATACTCAGTAGGAGTGAGATTTGAAACTTTTTATCTAGAGCGGTTTCCACATGTTCACATGTTTCGGATTGAAAATTGCAGCCCTAGGAGTGATTTTGGTAAGCTGGCTAGGTTGAAATTAACATCAATCATAAGTTTTTTTTTTTTTTTTCACAAGAAGATGATTAAAGAATTGGTTGCTTTGTCTTCATTGATTTATTATGCTTTTAGGGAATTATCAGAATTTTGTACCGTGGGTATTTTCAAAATTTGTGCAAAAAAAAAATCGGATGTAAGATTTTTTGTGCACGGCTTTGGGAGGTGATAATCAAGAAATTATTTCTTTGACTACACCTCACTCCACTAATTTTGGGGAAATGTCAAATGATTTGAGACATTTTCCAGCAGTATGCAAGCGATTCCCAATGTTCATACTATTTGTGAGTTGTTTTACTTTATAAAATACAGTTTTACTTTATTTATTTTTTCAAGCCCTATTGTTGTAAATTTCATGTATTACCTGGAGTTATGCAATTCTAGCTTTGGGTTTATGTGGCAAGGATTATATTCTTGTCTTTTTTTTGAAAATCCTACTAATGAAGCTTATTGAGTGCCTTTGCCATGGTTCCACTAGAAAAAATGGAGTCTTGTTAATATGAACACTTGTACATGTCAAGCTTTGGAATGACTTAGATGTCTTTGTTTTTACCTTTTCAACAGTGCTGCCAAATTGCCAATATTTATTTGTCCTCCTAACTGCTCAAAGACAATCCTTAAGTGTTGCGTCATACCCTTTTGGGTTATGCTGCCAAGATTTCCTAATGGATAGTATAGTCACTACTTCCAAGTTACAAGTTCCAATCTACTTATGTCTCCCTTCATTTAGGGCCCCTTTCCTGTTTCTGGGAGTAAAATATCAATGTAGTGATATTGAGGTTTCAATTCCAAATATATATGGACTTTGTTGATGTTGATTTTGATGTTGATTGTTGCGGGAAAGTAGTAGTTAACTTTAGTAGTGATATTGACATTTCCAGAAGTGGTGAAATTTGGCAGTTAATAGAATGGCATGCACAACTACTTTAATACATACAAAGGTAGAAAGCATGCGTTGAATGAAGTTTTAAAATATTGGTGTATGATACCTGTATTTTGATATCGACACATAATCAATTCCATGACTTGTTAAGAGTTTTAATCTAGGGAGTTTAAACATTTGGAATTAGTCCTAATATGTGGTTTTTCAGTATATGTTTCCTTGTTGCAACTTACTGTTGTGATGGAAATACGAATAGGTTGAGCTTTGTTATAGCATTATCCAATTCAAATGTTATTTGGTTGTGTTCTATGTGCATGTTGGCAGCACTCTTTAAAAGATAATTTGACCATAATATTTTTGTCGGAGATTTTTTCCAATGTAAGAACTCATTGAATTAAGTCAAGTAGTTATACAATCAATGATATTGGGGTTTCAGTTGTTTGATCTTCATCAGTTTAAGATCCCCCAAAAAAAAAATGTGATTTATTTTTTTGAATAACATATGTTACATGGAACTGTGTTCTTTGCACAAAAAATACAAAAATGTACTTTTGGTTAACACAGAAGGATTTGGTGGATTGCGGACATGCCAAGGCAACAGTGCCTAAGTGGATGAAAATAGGAATGGAAAATCGTTTCTAAAACAGGGGATTTTATGAGGTCCAAAGGGATAAAAACCTCATGGTTCTTGTTTTGCCTCAATAAAGAGGACTTAAAATCTCCAAGGAATTTGTTAAGTTAAGAAGAGAAATGGATAGAAGGAAATGAACTAAAAAAAAACTACTTTTATAGATTCAAATGGTTTGAACATATAAAAGTGCAAGAACTAGTTTGAAAAACATAAAATTGAGTTACAAATGGAATGTAGACGCAATTTAAGCTTCAAAACAAATGATGGCCAAACAATTAATTGACACCGGTGTCAAGTAAACTAGGGCTAAATCTATGGCAAAGATGCAGTTTACTATTAATGTAGGGCTAAATTGGAGGCAAGACTATGGATAAATAGCATTGATGCCATGTAATTATGTTGATTGATTGATTGATTGATTGAGTAGAGTTTGTTCCATCTTCAAATGGGGTATTTATAGATGCTAAGACCTCTTGAGAATCAAGTCCTGCCTCTTGGAAATCAGCAACTACCTCTTGAAATATCTCCATGATCTCTAGATAATGGGCTGTTTGAATTCACCCTGAACTACCATCTGTCATATTATAACCTCCTTTAAATACTAGGAGCTATTATAACCTCCTTTAAATTTGGATCATTGGATGGTTGGTGAGGATATTGTGGATGACACTTCTTCCACCTTGGTCAAAGTAGCATCTTTATTGTGGGAGTCGTTAAGCACATTTGAACTAAGGTCGTAGTTAGTGAATGCCTCCTCCATTTGATTAATATCACGTGACCATCTGATGCATTTTTTCCAAATATATATAATAATTAATATATATATTTATCAATAAAAGAGGGAAAGAGGCCCACGTGATCCTTACTTCTTAGGAATTTGACTAAATCAAATCAAAGCCATGATTGCAACTTTCCATAACTCAAACCCAAATTTGTCAACACTTTGTAATGCTAGAGATACCCATTTTCACTCACCACAAAGACACGTGGTAGCTCCTGACTGGTGGGTTATTTTCAGTACAATCACTGCCCCCCTTAAGCTTTATTCTTGAATAAAATGTGGAGCTTGATTTGAATTTGCGCCTATCCTCTTACTACCAAACTCTCCTCTTTATCTATCATAATTAAACAGGATTCTCCATTACTTCTGGTAGCACACTCAAGTAATTTTAAAATTCAAAATGGATTTTCCCAAATCCTTTCTAACTTATTGGTTGAATAGATTTATTTTTTGTGTTTCTTCACACAAGATAACCAAAGATTCACGGACTTGGTCAAGGCCCTTTCAGTCTGTAGGAAATTGGCTTTGGTCCCAATTATTTTGGCCCATTTGTATAGAACCGTCAAAGAACTTCTGGACTCTAGATTCGTAGAAGGTGCTGAACTACTATATCTTTTTCAACTGTAGCTATAGGCTTATTTCTTTGAATTTCGCCTAGAGAAACCTTCTGCAGAGGCCGTTGTAACCATGGTTGTTAGAATCCCGATCCGGATCTTACGATCCTACGATCTTACGATTCATTTGAGTACAATCGATCCGAATCGTGTAAAAAATTCCTTATAGGTAGGATCTTTCGATCCTGGTAATGGGATCTTATAGGATCATAGAATCCCGATCCGAATTCGATCCTATCCGATCCAATTTACAAGCCTTATTTTGTATTGTATAACATATTTTATTGTAAATTTTATGTTTGTTGTCTAAATACCAATTTATATGGTCAAAACAAATAATAAAAATTAAGTAGTATTGAATCAAATAAATTAAGAAAAATAAATTAGGAAACAAACATTCAAATATTGCGGTAATTTAAGAAAATTAACTAGTCGGAAAAACAAATTTAGCTTTAGCAGAGTCTAAGGGGGGTAAGATGATTACAACTTTATCCCAATTTTTGGAGAGATTATTTTTGTGACTCGAATCCGCTCCACCAGGGATGCTAATGACAAACCTTATCATTCGGTTAAGCTGCTATTTTGAGTTCTTAATCTATTTTCATATCCAACTTTGTTAAATATTTTTTCTTCTTTTTATGCATTATTGTAGATTGTAAAGTATTTTGTTTTAGAATTCTTCTTCACCCTTTTTTTTGATGAAATACAAAAACTTTTACCATCGAGTTTTTATTGTAATATTATATGTACATTTTACATGGAGTATTATATTTTTCACAATATTTTCACTTCTTTTAAATAAAATATAGGCTCATTTTATGTATAGCTTTTAAGAAATGTTTATTTAAATTAAATTATTATGTAATTTGTCTTTTTCGGTAGGATCTTACGATCCTCGATCCGATTCTACGATCCGATCCTGTAAACACCTCCAACGATCCAACGTAGGATCCCGATTTTAACAACCTTGGTTGTAACTTGCTTTGGGGACTCATATGTCAACACAAAATTTTTGAACTTCTCTTTTGGTAAGTGCTTCACCTTCTTTTACTAAGAATCAGTCACTAGAAAGGCTGAAGTTTTTGGGGTTTGCCGAACAAGATGACCCCCAGTGTCTGCAACCCGTCCTCTTGGAACAGGGGTATTGGATGATGAACCCTGACCATTCCCAGGAGATAGTGGATGGTTAATAGTTAGACCTCTAGGCAGGGTGCCTTTTGGTTATTGTCCAATTGTTCCACATTGTGGGATAGCGGACTAAGCAGATGGTTGTATTCTATCTGCAAACATGGCCACTTTCTTTTTAATGCCCTTGTAAGCTCCTGTTGGGACTCTTTCATCTCATTGAAGGACCATGAGATCTTCTAGGAAACTTCACGATTCCCTCTAATGAGACAATTTCTGATGACTAACTCTTGGTAAAAGAAGGTGAAGCATTTATTAAAAGAGAAGTTCCAAGGTTCTGTGTTGACATAGGAGGTTGCAAAATTAAGAAAAATAAGCCCATAGCCACAGTTGAAGAAGCTAGAGTGGCCCAGCACCTTCTATGAATCTGGAGTCCACAAGTTCTTTCATACTTCTATACAAATGAGCTAGAATAATTGGAGCTACAGCCAATTTCCTACGTGCTGAAAGGATTTTGGCCAAGTCTAGGAAATTTGTGGTCACCTTCTGTGAAGAAATACAGAAAATAAACCTATTCAGCCAATAAGTTAGAAAAGAGATATGTTCTTTCTCAATTATCTCACCATCAACCTTCTTTTGGTCATTCAGAAAGATGCCACAGGAGAGGTATTTTTAGTCTAGGTAAGCAAAGTTAATGCTTTTGTAGGAGATCAAGGCATTGGCTTCTTCACCGCGCGGGCGAATGCTAGCCAAAAATTTCAATTCTTGGATCGTTCGAGCCATCATGCCGAATCGAAAATGGAAAGATTTGTTGAGATTGACCGAAATTGGCTTGCAGCAAGGAGAAGATCTTTATCTAGCTTCCAAATGGAATGACTCAGCATGATCAAGTCATAGATCCCGATCTCCTTCCAAAGATCTCCTTTTGCAGCAGCAACGCGGTTAAGTCACTCAACATATGATGAAGTGACAAAAGGCCAAAGGCGTATAGGAGTGTTGGCATGATATTTTTCCCATTCTGGAGCAATCTCGGAGGCGAAAGGGAGATAGCCCTCCCGTTTTGGAGCAATCTCAGAGGCGAAAGGGAGATAGCCCTCCAATGAAAGGTAGTAAGCTTCCAAAAATGGCAGATATGGGGCTTGCAAAGAAGGGCCAAGATTGTGTTGACATTGAGCCGACGAAGAGAGAAGAGACGGGATGGAAATGAGATAGCCATTAAACGATAGGGGTTTGTGCTCAGTGATGAGTTTTGCAATAGTGTTACATACGCTACTAGGGTCTTTTGGAGTCAAGGAGAACCTTTTTGTCGACATTAATGAATAAGTGTTGAAGCTTCAAAGCTATGGAGGAGAGAGGAAGACGAATGTGTGGAGAAGGAAAGTAAGAAAAATGGCTAAGTCCTAGTGTATGTATAAGGCTTTGGCAGAATCAAGGACTTGGGAAAATTCATTTTGAATTTTAAAATTACTTGAGTTTGCCGCCAGAAGTAATGGAAAATCCTATTTAATAAGGACAAATAAAGAGGAGAGTTCAGCGGCAGGAGGATAGGCACAAATCCAAATCAAGCTTCACTCGTTATTTAAGAGTAACGCTTGAGGGGGGCAGTGTTTGTATCAAAAATAACCCACCAGTCAGGAGCTGCCACATGTCTTTGTGGTGAGTGAAAGTGGATAACTCTAGCATTCCACAGTGGTGACAGATTTGGGTTTGGGTGATGGAAAGTTGCAATCATGGTTTTGATTTAATTTACTCAAATCTCTAGGAAGTAAGGTTCACGTGAGCCTCTTTTCCTTTTTTATCAATGGATATATGTGTATATATATATTAATTATTAAATATATTTGGAGATAAATGCATCAGATGGTTACGTTGCATTGATCAAATGGAGGAAGCATCCACTACTTAGGCCATCCAAAGGCCTCAATTCAAATGTGCCCAACGGCTCCTACAATAAAGGCACTGCTTTGACCAAGGTAGGACAAGTGTCATCCATCCAAGATCCCCCATCCACCATCTAATGATCCAGATTTGAAGGAGGTTATAATAGCTCCTAGTCTTAAGGAACAATCAACCACTTGTTGAGAAGGAGGAAGATAGGAAAGATGGCAATTCAGGAGGAACTCAAGCAGCCCACTATCTAGAGATCATGGAGATACTTCAAGAGGTAGTTGCTGATTTTTAGGAGGCAAGGTGTGATTCTCAAGAGGTCTTAGCATCTATAAATACCACATTTGAAGATTGAACAAACCCCCACTCAATCACAACATAATTACATGGCATCAGTGCTATTTATCCCTAGTCTTAGCTCCAATTTAGCCCTAGATTAGCAGTAAAAGGCATCTTTGCCATAGATTTAGCCCTAGTTTACTTGACACGTGTATCAATTAGTTGTTTGGCCATTAGTGGCATTTGCTTTGAAGCTTAAATTGTGTCTACATTCCATTTGTAACTCAATTTTATATTTTTCAAACTATTTCTTGCACTTTTATATGTTCAATCCGTTTGAATCTATAAAAGTAGTTGTTTTTTAGTTCATTTCCTTCTATCCATTTCTCTTCTTGACTTTACAAACTCGTTGGAGATTTTAAGTCCTCTTTATTGAGGTAGAACAAGAACCAAGAGGTTTTTATCCCTTTGGACTTCACATAATCCCCTGCTTTAGAAATTAGAGATTTTCCATTCCCATTTTCGTCCCCTTAGACATTGTTGCCTTGGCATGCCCCGCAATCCACCAAATCCTTTTGTGTTAACCAAAAGTATATTTTTGTATTTTTTGTGCAAATTACTTCTTTTTAGAGGTTGGACAAAAGAACAATGGTGTACTTTTTTCTTCTTTGTGTGCATGTGTGGTTGTTAGAGACTAATGAAAACCTAAAAAGCACACTCACTCTACGGAGGAGGTGTGTCATGTCGGACACTGACACTCTGTGGGCACTTCCAAGAGCGTGTCTGTCACTTTTTCAACACATCTTAATCGAAGTTTAAATTCATAATATCGGACACTTCTTGAACCCTCCAAACTCAACTTATGTGATAAATCTCTTCATAGTAACAATGTGCAGTCTAAATACATTTTAAAACATTTATAAGATGAACACAATTGTTTTGTATTCTTTATAATGCAATTGTCATGTGAATGATATCTTAATGTTTTAAGTTGTGGAATATATGGCTTTTTAATTTTAGTTAGTGTTATGTTCCTTTTTTTTATTACAAGGGAGATGAATAGGATATATCTTAAAAAGTGCCAAGGGCACTCCTTTATGATTCCACTACAAGCACAAGTATTTCATCAGGACCTGTTTGGTGGTCTGAAAATGTTAATTGGACCATTTTAGAAGTTGCAAACCAGAATAGGGTGCAAAGAACTGAAAGTCCTTTTAAGTTCGTCCAAGAACCATGCTTATGCACCAGGCTCAAAATTTTTGGTAAACCATCATATCAAAGGTCCGGAGGAGAACTTGCCACATTCTATCTTGTGAATTAAATGAGATTGGAACTGGAGAAAGAGATACAATTGGAGGGAATAACCGACCGATGAAAGAACATGAAATGAAACCATTATGATTCAATGGAGGAACAAGAAACAGTTGGGGCAATAAAGTAGGTGAAGTGATTGGGTTTTGCATATGTTCCCCCATTTATCAATTAGATAGATAATTAGATGTGTTTGGTGGCAAAATAATTCCCAAATCTATTATATTTTGCAATTTTAATAAAAATTTAAAATTGATTGTTTGTTATAAACTAAAAAATTACCTAATCTATAATTGGGAGATATATATATTTTTTCTTTTGTGGCTATACAGGTTTTTGAATTAACTAATTTAGGATTGCACATTGGAATTAATAAATGCTAAATGGAATGGTTGAATTTATGCAACCAAATGTAGCCTTTCCATGATGAGTACTCATTACTGAAATATGAGAATTTGCCTTTTTGGTGTAGCTTAAAAGCTGCTTATTTCAGCTTTCAGCTTAATTTAAGCTATTTTGATGTGTTTGGTTTAGCTTGTAGCTTATAGCTTATAGCTTTTTGGAAGTCAGAAATCAGCTTATTCTTTGAGTGGGGCAGGAGATGCTTAATTTATAAGTCAGAAATCAGCTTATGTTCATAGTTATAAGCTATAAGCTGTTTAGACATAAGTTATAAGTACTTTCCCACAGCTCTACCAAACAGGGCCAATGTATTGAGTGGTAGATTATTGGAGGGTGTCACTAGTCATGTTCATATTTTATGGTGTTAGGGGTTAAACCTCTGAACCAGGGTTGAATCGCTGAAGCTGAATGTATACTCATATATACCAACAAACACATGCGTATATACATATATAGGTGCATGCATATGAAATGGATTGGCTTCTGTTTTTTTTCCTTTCTTTTTTTTGTGTGTGTGTCAGTGTGTGTTGAGTATGAAATCATTGATGAATTTTGGAACAGTTATCCATACGTGACCGGTACATCAGTAATTGGCATCAAGTACAAGGATGGTATTCTCATGGCTGCTGATATGGGAGGTAGCTCCTTAACTTGTCTTACTTGACTTCACATGACATGTACTTATTTCTCGATTTCATTGATTTGAATTTTTATTTTTCAATATCCAATTATTTGGTGTCAACATCTATTTGAAGAGTATGATCGTTTAGATGTAGACAGTGGATAATCTACCGGAAGTCAACATCAGAGATTTGGCTATTTGCACTTTTGAGTTTTTCATACTAGTAGAGATAGCATCAATAATTCTTTGTTCCTCATCTGACACATGCTTCTATCTGGGTACATGAGAAAAGTTCTAAAATTGTTTCTACTTCATGTAATTAATGCTTTGATTTACAGGTTCCTATGGGTCTACCCTGCGTTACAAGAGTGTGGAGCGATTGAAGTCTATTGGAAAACACTCTCTTCTTGGTGCAAGTGGAGAAATTAGTGATTTTCAGGAGATTTTACGCAGCCTTGACGAGCTCATGTAAGCATCTGATCTTGTAGAAAGACTTGGCAAATACGTAGTGCTGACCCTTTTGTATTTATTAATTTTTATTTGTTTTCCATTGTTACACTATCACTATATCGAGGATGGTGGTGCTCCCAGTGTTCATTGTAGATTCCTGCTGACTCTTTTTTTCCTGAGTGCTTAATTTGGGCAGTTTGTATGACAATATGTGGGATGATGGGAACTCAATGGGGCCTAAGGAAGTGCACAACTATTTGACTCGGATGATGTACAATCGTCGCAACAAGTTCAACCCACTATGGAATTCACTTGTACTTGGAGGAGTGAAAAATGGTCAGAAGTATCTTGGAACGGTAATCCTATCTGTCAATTAACTCATTTACCTGATGCCCAAGGATAAGCTTTCTGTATCATGGAATACGAATCATCTGTTTTAGTAAATGTGATCCAGGTTAATATGATCGGTGTTCATTTTGAGGACGATCATGTGGCAACTGGATTTGGAAATCACCTTGCAAGGCCTATTCTCCGTGATGAATGGCATGCAAACTTGAGTTTTGAAGATGGTGTTAAGTTACTGGAGAAATGCATGCGTGTACTTCTCTATCGTGATAGGTCTGCGATCAACAAACTTCAGGTATATTTTTAACTCATGAAATTTACTTGATGGCTTCTTCTTATGGTGCCATTTATCATTTTTTTTCCTTCTTTTTTTATTTTTTTTTTTTTATGCTTGAGCCTTGATATGCTCTCAGGTATTCTAATGAAATATTCTTATTAGATAGACTTTGAGATGTTCACTAAAAGAAGATTTTCAGATTGCCTTTCCTGTCTTGCTGAACTTCTTTTTCCATTTTTTTTTTTTTATTTTTTTTTTTATGCTTGAGCCTTGATATGCTATCAGGTATTCTAATGAAATATTCTTAGATAGGCTTTTGAGATGTTCACTAAAAGAAGATTTTCAGCTTGCCTTTCTTGTCTTGCTGAACTGCTGAAAATTTTATTTTGTATTAAATGCTATTTGTCTTATATATTTGTACCACTGTTATCTTTGGGAGAAGTTCAGTATGATTTTTCGTCGATTCTAATTGTCAAATCGTTCAATTTTATCGCATTCATGAAGATCTGAGGGAGTTGTGAACTGAAAAACATGTAATTTGTTCTTTTTTCATCTAGTTCCTGTGAAAGTTTGATTGAACTATTGTGTTCTAGTTTAAATAAATACGCACAGTGTTTCTTCTTCTAGATATCCGTAAATCTTCTAGAAACTTTGAGGAAATTTTGCTGACACTTAATCTCTGCAATAATTTCTTTTTAATTGTCTCTCTGGCCTAAATTCTAGTTTTGAACTTCATGTTGCTATTCTAATTAGATTGCTATGAGAATAGATTCTATTTTTAGCATGGGATGAGTTGCATCTAAAGCCTTGAGCAGCACTAAGCTAAGGCATGGGTCATATTTCATGGACTTGGGTGCAGGTATCGAGAGCTATTGTGTATCTAAGGGTTGGACCTATCAAACCTCTAACTGAAGGATACACGGACTTTGAAAGGAAAAGAACAAAAAAGCACTATACTTTTGTAACAATTGATGGGTTGTTTTCATACCAAAAAATAAAGAATTAAACTAAACCTCAATTCCGTAGAATAATGGTAAGTTCAAGTATCGATCCACAGGGACTAAAAGACTAAGTTGTTTAAATATTAGAAAATCAATTCTTAATTAATTTGAATCAGATGAATATTTTGATTTGAATATAAAATTAATTAAAAAGAATTATTAAACAAAAAGAAAGCTTGTGATGGAATTTAAGTAGAAAATAGTTTGGGGTTTTGAATCGAAGTCTAATTTGATAACAAGTAATTAATATATTGAATTCCAATAAATCAATGATTCAGATAATAGTGATATATCGTGGCTACAAGCCCCGATATCATTGTCAAGAGGATAAGTATAATCAAATCGCAAGCACGATGGTCGGCACAAATCGTCCACACTAAACTAGGTTGCGGCACGACTTGTCTCTCCTAAGCATGACTCGTCTCATGGTTTGTATATATAAGTAGGAATGGCAACGGGGCGGGGCGGGGCGGGGCGGGGTCGGGGACTACACTCCCCGTCCCCGATCCCCGAATGTGATATATTCCCCGTCCCGCCCGCCCCGATCCCCGACGGGGACCATAGCTCGCCCCCATCCCCACCCTGGAGATCCCTGACCCCAAAAAATCCCCGATGGTTTTTTTTTTTTTTTGATCTATAAAAATATGTAAACAACCTAATCCTATTGAAATATTTGTCACATATTTGCCAATTAAAAAAATCTATAAACATCAATTCAAACATATTTGTAACATATTTTCAAATTAAAAAAATCTGTAAACATCCCATTCAAATATATTTCAATATGATATTTGTCAACCTATTTTCTATTTGTAAAGAACAAAATAACATCTATCAAATCAATATTCAATAAATCTGATATTTCAAATATGATATTTGTCAATAAATCTGTCCAGCAGCAGCATCCTATTCAAATCAATATATCCTAAACAAAATAGCATCTTTCAAATATTCAATAAATCTATCCAGCAGCATCCTATTCAAATCAATATATCCTAAACAAAATAGCATCTGTCAAATATTTAATGAATCTGTCCAGCAGAGAGAATAGCATCCTGTTCAACAAAATAGCACAAACAACAAAACATCTGTCCAGCAGCCCACACACAAGAAAATTCAACAAGTTGCAAAGAGAATAATTAGTCCCAAGCACAACCCGTAAGGGATAGGTTACCCAAAATTGAAATTAAAAAAAAAAAAAAAAAAAAATTCCATTACAACATAAAAAATCAAAATCCATTGTTTCTCCAATACTTGTACAAACCACAACAACTTTCATCATCTCCTTCATTTAAATTCCTGTAAATAACAAAAGGAAAAAAATAAATAATTAATACTAATAATAAAAAATGTAAAAAATGTTAACAATTAAAACAAAAAAAAGATAATAACTAACACAAAAGTGGCACATGACTCATCCAAGTTGATCTCATCATCATCATATATAGTTGCATAGCCACCGATTCCAATGTTGAATTTCCTAAAAAGTAAAGAATATAAATTCAGTATTGAAATTATCCATAGTAATATAAATAATAAAAGTGAAATAATAATTTGTAGATTGGATGAAATAATACCTTTCATCTCTGCACCCCACAACCAACTTTGTGCACACATTAATGCTTCTAATATGTTTGGATGAAGTCTACTACGATGTGGACTCACCAACCTTCCACTAGTAATAAATGCTGATTTAGAAACAACAGTGGATACAAGAATAGCTAAAATGTCCCTAGCTATTGCCTGTAAGGTCGGATACTTTGGTTCATTAGCTTTCCACCAATTCAAAATATCAAAACCTGAAGTTCTTGGCAAAACATTATCTTCTAGATAATGGTCCAATGCTGATCTTACATTCTTCATTTTTTACTTCTCTTTCTACTAATAAACAAATCAAATTCTGAAAGGGTCTCTGTAACAATTTCTGGATGAGTAGAAGAGTCACCAACAACATCAGTCTCCATACCAACTTGGTGCTGATACTCTTGCAACAAATCATAACAAATCTGACGAACCCTATCAACTTCATCTTCAGCTGTCTCCATAAAGTTTTTTAAAATAAAACTCCAATACACTCATCTTATACCTAGGATCAAGTACAACTGCAACTCCAATAACACCATGCAAGGTTCTAAAAAGCGGTTACGGTTGCCGTAACGGTGGCGGTGGCGCGGTTGCGGTTGCGGGGTGTAAAGGTCGTAGTGTAACAGTCGGAACCGTGAATTTTTTTTATTTTTCGCACAATTTGAAATAAACTTACGATACGCATATTTTTTTTTCCATGATCATATTTATTGGGTTAAAAATAAATATTGATTAATTTTTATAAATTTTTAAGTATGATCCAATATATTTCATATTTTTAAATTACTATAAATTGAGTTTTTTTTTTTCATTTTATTTTAATAATTAATGACTTTATATTATACAAAAATCAATCATTAACTATTTATATAAGATAAACAATGACAAAAGTAAAGAGAATAAATAAGAGCCTAAATATATATATATATATATACATATTTTTAACCAACCCAAATAGATAATGACCACACTCATTATTATTATTATTTTCAAACAATATATAGATAGACACACACAAACAAAATGGTTGAGTGATAGCAGCTGAATAGAATAACATAGGTCTTACAGCTTCAACAAATCAATAACATGTTCTTCATCTTCCCTCTTCTCTCTCTCTATCTCTTGCTCCTCAATTTTCTCTCTTTATCTTCCTTCTTCTCTCTATTCCTCTTTCCCCATTTTCAGCTTTTTTTTGTGTTTTTTCGAAAGAAACAGTTTGGAACCGTTACATAACAGTGCGTAACAGGCCGTTACGGCTGTTACGGCACCGTTACGACCGCTACGGTAGCCGCTACGGCCGACACACCTGTGAATTTCAATCACACTGCAAAAGCGGCCGTAACGGGTGGCGGTAACCGCCAAAACCGTTACGTAACGGCGTTACGTAACGGCGTTACGTAACGGTTGCGGCTGCTTTTTAAAACCTTGACACCATGTATCACTAACCAATATTTATCAAATTTTTCCATCATTTTTTATGCCATTGTTCTAATCACTTCAATTTCACAATAGAGCCATTGAGACAGTGTCATCCTAATCTCACATAAAGCTGGGAAACAAACATTGGCTGTGGGATGTTTAGTACCAAAAATAACTCTGTGACAAAAAAATCTTAAACCTCCCACTAATCTCTCTAGCAAACTCCCATTCTTACTCACTTGGCACAGTCTTATATTGGGGCTCTCTAATTTTCAACCTAGAAAAGACATCCTTATACAATAAGGCTGTCTGAAGAATCAAGTAGGTTGAATTCCACATAGTTGCACAATCAAGTCCTAATTTCTTAGTATGTGGAATACACAATTGGTTCATTGTTTCTTCAAATTTTTCTTGTCTTTTTGGTGTTACTGTCCAATAAGCTATACTCTCTCGAATTTTCTCCACACTCACTCGTATGACATCCAATCCATCTTTCACTATCAAATTCAAAATATGCGCACAACAACGCATATGAAACAAAGTACCACCTAACAAAAGCGATGTATTACTTAACTTATCCATCAACATGGTAATCATGGCATCATTTGTGGAGCAATTATCAACAGTAACAGTAGAGATTTTTCTATCAATATTCCAGTCTATCATACACTCAAGCAAAGTATCACAAAGAACTTCTTTTGTGTGTGGACATGGAACATAAATAAACCTATAATATGATATTCATAAACAAGTATTAATAACATGCAAATTGAACTGAATAAGACAGAACTTTTCAATGATTTGCAAATTTACAAAAATATACCTCAAAATGCGACTTTGCAATGTCCTTGAATCATCAATAAAGTGTGAGGTGATAGCCATGAATCCTTTCTTTTGATTGTTAGCAGTCCACATATCAGTTGTGATTGCCACCCTACTTTTATTATGCTCCACCAAACTCAATGTCTTTACCCTCTCATAATCATAAATCTTTAAAATATCACTCTTTATCGTATTTCGAGAAGGCATTTTAAACAATGGTCAAGTGTTGCTGAATATCGTTTAAAACTAACATGGTCTACGATAGAGAGGGGATATTCATGCAAGATTATGGCATGTGACAACTCTTTCCTAGCAAAATCTTGATAAAAAATATAAGAATTCATTTTTGGACTCTCTCTACTAAAGTTGTTAGTTAAAACTTTTTGCCTCGTGTCCATCACTTTTTTCCTAGTACAACTCTTATGGTAATCATGCAAATGCCTAGTTCTATTTTTTGAATCTGCTGGAAATCTGATTATTATTGTTAGTGGCTGTTAGTGGACATATAGTGGCTGTTAGTGGGTTATGATAATGTCTATATACACTATGTTAGTGATCTAGATAGTGGCTATAATGGATGTATATAATAATCTAGATAGTGGCTATAATGGGTGTATATATTATGCAAGGAGATAAGTAGTGGCTCTTAGTGGTGATAGTAGATCTCTTAGTCGTGATAGTGGATCTTAGTGGCACAAATAGTAGCTCTTGTTCTCTCCTATATAAGGAGTGTAGTTTTCTCTTCACAAGATAAGAAGTTTTGAATATAACAGCAATATATTCCTTCTTCCTCATATGTTCTGAGTTCTTCTTCCTCATATTTTCTAAGTTGGTATCAGAGCAACAAAACACAGCAGCCCTAAAACCGTCATAGCCATGTCGGAAGTCACGTCCGAAACCACTTCAACCCCTGCTGCTGCCATTCCGGTGAAAACATCCAACTCTCACTCTGTCCAAATCACACCATCCGCCTAAATGGTGATAATTTTCTCCGCTGGTCACAATCTGTCCGGATGTATATCCGTGGGCAAGGAAAGATCGGTTACATCATGGTGACAAGAAGGCTCCTGCTGTAATGATCCGCTGTTCGACAGTTGGGACGCTGAAAACTCCATGGTTATGACATGGTTGGTCAATTCCATGGAGAAGGATATAAGCTCTAATTACATGTGCTATACTACTGCACAAGAGTTGTGGGATAATGTTAGTCAGATGTATTCTGACCTAGGAAATCAATCTCAAGTTTTCGAATTGACTTTGAAGTTGGGAGAGATTCGCCAAGGAGATGATTCTGTCACCAAATATTTCAATTCGTTGAAAGGTTGTGGCAGGATCTTGACATCTTCAACACATACGAATGGAAATCGGTTGACGACTGCAACCACCACAAGAAAACTGTGGAAGACAGCCGTATTTACAAGTTTCTTGCCGGCCTCAAATTGAGTTCGATGAAGTGCGAGGAAGAATTATTGGCAGACCTCCTCTCCCATCCATTGGCGAAGTATTTGCCGAAGTCAGAAGGGAAGAGAGCGGAAGGAGCGTCATGCTTAAGAAAAAGGTACTGGTGAGTCCATTGAAATTTCTGCTTTAATTAGCGATGCTGCGGCCAACAAGGCTGCAAATTACCAGCACAGGTTTGATGATAAGCCACGGGTCTGGTGTGATTTTTGCAACAAGCCTCGCCATACACGCGAAACGTGTTGGAAGATCCATGGCAAACCTGTCAACTGGAAAAGCAGCAAACAAGGAGAGAAGAATCGTGGCTTTCCTACTGCTAATGAAGCCGATTCAGGTCCCTTCAACAAAGAGCAGATTGATCAACTCTTAAAGCTGATAAAATCCAACTCCTCATCCGGTACTCCTAGTGTTTTTTGGCACAAACAGGTAGAAATCCTAAAGCCTTCTCTTGCCTAAACTTCTCTCCGTGGATCATAGATTCTGGTGCCTCCAATCACATGACTAGTTTTTCCCATTTATTTAGTACCTATTTCCCTTGTTCTGGTCATGACAAAATCAGAATAGCCGATGGTAGTTTTTCACCTATTGCAGGAAAAGGATTTATTAAACTAACTGAGAAAATTAATCTCAATGCTGTTCTTCACGTCCCCAACTTAGCCTGTAACCTTTGTCTGTCAGTAAACTATCTAAGGATTCTAATTGTCGTGTTACATTTTTTGAATCCCATTGTGAATTTCAGGACCAGAACTCGGGGATGATGATTGGGCGTGCTAGGATGCTTGAAGGTCTTTACTACTTTGATGAAGTACCTGTTAGTAGTAAAAAAGCTCAGAGCTTTAATAGTACTAGTTCAATCTCTGTTCGAGAAAAAATAATGCTATGGCACTATAGGCTAGGACATCCTAGTTTTTTTATCTGAAACATTTATTTTCAGAATTTTTTAAAGGGATTGATTGTTCTTCTTTTCATTGTGAAAGTTGCATTTTTGCAAAATTTCATCGCTCTACTTATTTGCCAAAACCTTACCAGGCTTCCAAACCTTTTTATTTGATTCATAGTGATGTTTGGGGCCCTTCTAAAATCACTACTCTTTCTGGTAAAAATGGTTTGTTACATTTATTGATGACCATACCCGCTTATGTTGGATTTATTTGATGAATAAAAAATCTGACGTGAAAAATTTATTCACAAATTTTTACAATATGATTGAAAACCAATTTCAAACCAAAATTGGTATTTTACATTCTGATAATGGAACAGAATATTTCAATGAGCAGTTGGGTGAGTTTTTGGCAAAAAAGGGGATTTTCATCAATCTACATGTCGGGATACCCCTCAACAAAATGGCATTGCAGAACGAAAAAATAAACATTTACTTGAAGTAGCACGTGCTATAATGTTTTACATGCATGTTCCTAAATATTTATGGGGTGAAGTAATTTTAACAGCCTCTTATTTGATAAACAGGATGCCTACAAAGGTGTTAACATACAAAACACCTTTTGATTGTCTCAAAACTTTTTTTCCTGACACGAGGTTGTTTTCTGATTTACCCGCCAAAGTTTTTGGATGTACTGCCTATGTTCATGTTCCCAGTCAATTTCGTTCAAACTTGACCCCTGTGCTATAAAATGTGTTTTTTTGGGTTATTCCTCAAACCAAAAGGGGTATAAGTGTTTCGATCCTCAAACCAAGAAATTTCATGTGAGTATGGATGTGTCATTTGTGGAAACAAAATCTTATTTCCCCAACACTTCTCTTCAGGGGGAGACAAGTGGAGTAGTAGAAGACAATTTTTGGGATATTTCTATCCCGCTCCCAATGTCATTTGTCCTACACAAAAACCACATCTGTCTGATAATGATCAATTAGGAGAACCAAGTTCTATGGTGCCTAGTCAAGAAGATTCTTGTTTAGGGGGAGAAGTACTACCAAATGATCTAAATTCTGAGCTTCAGGTTTATACCAGAAAGCGATTTCATCTGAGGAATAATGACCCGAATGTCCATCCTAATGACCCGAATGTCCACCTGAGTTCTGGCATCGAAATTTTAGGTAATCCTATTCCTTCTATTTCCGACCTTGATGTTCCTATAGCAATTAGGAAAGGTGTTCGAAATTGCATTAAACATCCTATTGCAAATTACCTCTCCTATCAAAGACTGTCTAAAAACCATAGAACTTTCACATCTAGGATTTCACACTTGTTTGTTCCAAGGAATATACAGGAAGCATTGGATGATCCGAATTGGAAATTAGCAGTCATGGAGGAGATGAATGCTTTAAGGAGAAGTGGTACTTGGAAGATAGTTGATCTACCCAAAGACAAGAAAACAGTTGGGTGTAAATGGGTGTTTACGATAAAATGTAACGCAGATGGAAGCGTTGAGAGATACAAGGCGAGACTGGTGGCTAAAGGCTTCACTCAAACTTATGGGATCGACTATCAGGAGACGTTTGCTCCTGTTGCTAAAATAAATTCCATCAGAGTACTGTTATCTCTTGCAGTAAATTCAGATTGGCCTCATCAACTTGACATTAAAAATGCATTTCTCAATGGTGATCTTGAAGAGGAGGTGTTCATGAGCCCTATGTTACACGGACTCTTCAAAGTAGATCAAATATCCGTGTCGGACACCCGACACTCGGACAAGGATATGGGATATGTATCGGATACTTTTCAATAGGTACTTCATATATAATTGTATATAACACAATTATTATATGTGCATATTATTGTATAATTACTATAAATGTCATTTTGACACTATAAGTTACATATAGTACCATTTTATCTCACATATTAGATTAAAAATATAAAAATATGATCTTTTTTTGCTGAGTCCGCGTACCCTAAATTTAAGATTTAATGAGTCCGACCTCTAGATACATACCCGTACCTGACACCCGTACCCGAGTCCATGTAACATAGCATGAGCCTACCGCCGGGATTTGAGCAGAGACTTGGTAGCGACAAAGTATGCAGATTGAACAAGTCATTATACGGACTCAAACAATCACCAAGAGCGTGGTTTGAACGCTTTGGGAAGGCAGTTATCAGTTGTGGCTTCTCGCAGAGTCAAGCAGATCACACAATATTTTATAAACATTCAAAAGATAGTAAAATTGCAATTTTGATTGTTTATGTTGATGACATCATTTTAACTGGTAATGATGAAGCAGAGTTAGCAGCCCTCAAAGAGAAACTCGCAAAAGAATTTCACATTAAGGATCTGGGAGCCTCAAGTATTTCCTCGGAATGGAATTTGCAAGATCCAAGGAAGGTATATTCGTTAATCAGAGAAAATATGTTCTTGATCTCCTTGGAGAAACAGGTATGCTTGGTTGTAAGATGGTGGAGACTCCGATCGAGCCTAACTTGAAGTTACAAGCTGCTAAGGCTGAAGAAGTCAAAGAGAGGGAACAATATCAGCGACTTGTAGGGAAATTGATTTACTTGTCTCATACGCGACTTGATATTGCCTTTGCAGTCAGCATGGTAAGTCAGTTCATGCACTCACCAGGGGCAGAGCACTTTGAGGCCGTTTATAAGATCTTAAGATATTTGAAAGGAACCCCAGGGAGAGGCTTACTGTTCAGAAACATGGACATCTTCAAGTTGAAGTATACACAGATGCAGACTGGGCAGGAAGTGTTACAGACAGGAGATCAACATCCGGATACTGCTCCTTTGTAGGTGGGAACCTAGTTACATGGCGGAGTAAAAAACAGAATGTGGTAGCTAGAAGTAGTGCAGAAGCAGAGTTCAGAGCTGTTGCCCATGGAATCTGTGAAGTAATGTGGATTAAAAGAATTCTTGAAGAATTAAAGCTTTCTCACCCGAAACCTATGAAGGTCTATTGTGACAACAAAGCAGCTATATCTATAGCTCATAATCCAGTTCTACATGATCGCACAAAACATATAGAAGTGGATAAACATTTCATCAAGGAGAAAATCAATGCTGGCATAATCTGTATGACCTACCTTCCAACAGGTAAACAATTAGCTGATGTGCTAACGAAGGGACTACACAAGAAGCAATTTGATAAGCTGACTAGCAAGCTGGCTATGGAAGATATCTTCAAACCAGCTTGAGGGGGAGTGCTGGAAATCTGATTATTATTGTTAGTGGCTGTTAGTGGACATATAGTGGCTGTTAGTGGGTTATGATAATGTCTATATACACTATGTTAGTGATCTAGATAGTGGCTATAATGGATGTATATAATAATCTAGATAGTGGCTATAATGGGTGTATATATTATGCAAGGAGATAAGTAGTGGCTCTTAGTGGTGATAGTGGATCTCTTAGTGGTGATAGTAGATCTTAGTGGCACAAATAGTAGCTCTTGTTCTCTCCTATATAAGGAGTGTAGTTTTCTCTTCACAAGATAAGAAGTTTTGAATATAACAGCAATATATTCCTTCTTCTCATATTTTCTGAGTTCTTCTTCCTCATATTTTCTAAGTGAATCACCTCCAAGATGCTTATTACAATAATTACATATTGCCTTTCACACTCCATTGACTTGTTTTTTAAAATGTTCCCACACAATACTAGGTTTTCTTTTAGTTCCTCCACAAGTAGTATTAGACTCCTTCTAAATCAATAACATTTTGATTAGAGAGAGGAGACGGTGAGTTCGTAGGTGAGTTTGTAGCTGGCGATGAATGTTGTGACGCGTCACTCTCAAATGGTACTTGAGAGTTAACGGCTACTTGAGAGTTAACGGGTACTTCAAAGTTAACTGGTGCTTAAGAGTTAACATCTGACATTTTTAACCTTTATAAAAATAATATGGATTCAATTAAAATTAACAGAGGCAACATAAAAGTAGATTACTGGAACTGAGAAACAAATTAATAATAACTAAGCTAATGGATTGAATTAATAGAATTGAGAATGGAATCATCAACATCATCATCAACTAATCATTAATTTTCTTCACATAAACAGATAATGGAATCATCAACTAAGCTAATGGAATCATCAATATCATCATCAACTAAGCTAATGGAATCATCAATAACTAAGCTAATGGAATCATCAATATCATCAATTTATATTCAGCTAATGGAATCATCAACTACAAACAGACCATAAGTAGTAAAATACACTCAGGCCTCGTTTGGGAACATGCTATTTTAGTACCTTTTTGGCTTTTTACGAAAGATGTGCAGAAAAATAGAGAGGTAATGTGACAACTTTTAGTAACTTTTTGGCTAAAATAGCCACTCCCCAAACGAGGCCTTAGAAGCCACAAACAGACCATGACATAAACTACAAACAGACCATGACATAAACTACAGACCATGAATTAATGGAATCATCAACTACAAACAGACCATGACATAAATTAATAAAAAAATATTAATAGAACTCTAAATTTATTCATCAACATCATCATCAACATCATCATCAGGCTTGAAATATAATCAAGTGCCATAACTTTGAACTAAAATATCTGAACTAAGCAAGTTCTGGCTGAAATATAATCAGGCTTGAAATATCATCAATTTAATAACTAAGCAAGTTCTGGCTAATTTCTCAACATCATCATCAGGCTTGAAATATAAAAAAAATATATATATGTTTATATTTATTTTAATAGATCAAGAACTCTCTATATATATTTAACCAGATCATATATATATATATATATAACCAAAACTCTATATTTATTCACCCAGAACTGTATATATATATACATATTTATTTAACAGATCAAAAAAAGGAATTTTTACGGATCAATAACAGATCAATGCATATTTATTTATCAGATCAAAAAATAATTTTTACGGAATAAAAATAAATAAATAAATTTAGAGAAAAAAAGAAAAAGAAAAGGAATAGAGGTCGAAACCCCTTGATATACACACAGATATATATATATATAATATGTATGTATGTAACCCTATATCGACATCCCGAGAGAAGAGAGAGAGAGAGAGAAGAGAGAGAGAGCCTTTGAAAATCGGCGGTGAGGGAGGATTGCTGGTGAGGGAGGAGTGGCGGTGAGGGAGCAGCTACCGTCGTGTGTGAGAGAGAGAGAGACGGAGGCGAAACTCTAACCACCCGCCGGTGAGGGAGAAGGATTGACAGTGACGTACGATTGGCGGTGAGGGAGGATCGGCAGTGAGGGAGGATAGGCGCCGTCATTGAGAGAGAGAGAGAGAGAGAGAAAGAGCGAAACCCTAGAGATAGAGAGAGAGCAGAGAGAGAGGGACGGCTTTGTGTTTGTGTTTGTGTTTGTGTTGTGTGTGTGTTCTGTTCAACCAAAACCCTAAACACACACACGTGTTATATATAGCCAGGGGCAAATAGTCATTTCACGTCGGGGGGCAAGCGGGGCGGGGATCAGGGCCAGGGCGGGGGGGGGGGGGGGCGGGGTCCGGGGCTAAAATAGGTATCCCGTCCAATATCATCGGGGATTCAATTTTTAATACCATTCCCGGCCTGTCAGGGGTATTTTTCAGGGAATAACCGCTCAATTCGGGGTCGGGGGATCGGGTCCCCGTCGGGTCGGTTTCCGATTGCCATCTCTATATATAAGTAAGCATAACAGTTGTATGATCATGCATTATTAATCACAGAAATCAAATACACAAATCAGATGAAAATGTATCTTAAGACAAAAGATCTTTAACAATCATACGATGATTATCCAAATTTAAAAAAAAACTAGAATCTAAATACAAAATTACAAGTTACTTGATTAGGGTTTTATCTCAATCCCAAAGAAGAAGATTAGCCACCCATAGAGAAGGTCAAGAACGCCATGGATGTGGAGAACTCCATCCTTGGAACTTTTGGTTTCCTCCCTCTTGCCTGTCGTGCTTCATTTCGATATGTGAAGAATCCCTTTTATGAAGGCTTGGTCACCCCTTTATACTCCCATATCTATTAGGGTTGGAATGGGCTTAAAAAGTGCATCAAAATATACTTTTCAATCACAAAGGCTCATATAATTTGCACAACATAGAAATTCATTAAAATCATTAAATAATAATTGATATGGACCTAACTAGTATAGTTTAGGGGACCTCAATCTATTTATTTTGGCACTTACCTGCAATTATGCAACAAAAAATACATGTAATGACATTTCAATGGGAAGTCTCGGACACTTACCCCATATTCTTATCCAAAGTGTCCGATACGGGTGTTTTGATCTACTTTGAAGAGTCCATGTAACATAGAGGGCATGGGTTACTAGGCCCTTCACTGATTTGTGGCGACTATTATGTTGGTGCATGACGGCAGGACCTGCAGTAGCATATGCTGTAGTTTAGGAACTTATCAGGTAACTATCATGAATCAATGAAATTGAACGGATCATTTGAATGTTTCTATGTGTTCGTCATGGTGAATTTTTTTTCAACCCTCTGATATCATTATTGTATAGCACCAAATTTGATTTGTGTTATCTAGTGCCAAATCCTCGTAGAGTTTTATATATCTTTTCTGATGTTCTAATAATATAAGAAAATGCTAGTACTTCGGTCTAATCTAGAGATGGGACTATGAAATTCGTTTACTTGCTATAATGTGGATCTTTGTAAAGGCTTTTCCTTGCAGAATTGGTTGTACTTAGTTCACCCGAGCCAACTCAGTTTTTAGTTCCCTTTTCATATTAATGTGAATTATTGTGCTCGAGTTATTGGAAGGATTTTCTATTGCACGAATTAGTTCTTTACTTCTACACCGTTGAAATTTTTTTTTTTTTAATTTTAATTTTTAAGGGGAAAATGAGCTAGATGTGGCAGTTTTTGAAGATTGTATATTACACAATTGATAACTTGGAAATTGCAGATAGCAAAAATCACTGAAGAGGGCGTGACGATTTCTCAGCCCTATGCATTGAAGACTTTCTGGAATTTTGCTGCTTTTCAGAATCCAACTGTGGGCGCTGAAGGGTCTTGGTAGTGCCGTAGCACGTGGCTTGAAAATTGAAAAACATAGCAGCACCTTGAGTTGCCGAATTTAAAATTTGATTCCATCTTTATTTTCATTTAGTAAACTATATGTATGTTGTTAACTGAGTTCATTTGAAGTTTCTCTTGTGGACTAATCTACTGTGTTCATCAAATGATCGAAAGTGATAAGCGACATTGATTATCTGAACTGAAATGAATTGCCCTTTTATGTTTTTGAAATTAGAAACAAAAACTTGTTCTGTATATTGCTTGGAAGAAATTGATTAAAATTTCAAAATTTTTTGAAACAAAATCCTCTCCCACACTGGCCACCGCCGGTGACCTTTTGGCCACCTTTCTGTAACTCTCTGGCCGGCTCCAATGACTGGGTAGTCACTACCTGAGACATCTAGCCGTCTTGTGATCTCCGGAGACACTCCAACCATCACCTTCGGCAGTGACCACTGGTCATCTCCCACTATCCATCACCACATTTGACTATATAGATTACATTATATCCACCTCTAGCATCCTTGTTAACAATCCAACTTGGATAACAAAATTGGTTGATATTTATTACCTCCTTGTTTTTAGTATTCAATTCTCGATTACCTCTACTTCTATTATCATTAAAATTATATTCTATGTATTCAAGGGTAGGAAATGACAAAATTGGTTGATTTTATACGATTTTGTATGTAGATCAAATAAATCAGATTGATTTGATATTGAGCTCATTCAGTATCCAACTAAAAAATTCACATTTAAAAGATAAAAATAAAAGAAAAACTTTTTTGTTCTTAGTTTTTCTATTTTTTTTTTTCTAGAGTTAAATTTTTTGCTTTTCCTAATCCATTTAATGTACAAGAATTTAAAAAGTAATAAAAAATTAAAAAAATCCAAAAAAGTTTAATACAAAAAAAGAAGTTTTTTTTAATCTTTAGTAGTAATACTTTTTTTTAAATTTTTTTATTATTTATCTTTCGTCTAGTCAAGTAGATTCTAAAAGTCTAAACTTATTTGAAAATCTTAAAAATAATTCACTAAAATAAAAAATAAAAAATAATAATAAAAAAGGTCAATGCCAAACAGTTATATAATTTTATCATATTTATTTATTTTTAAATAATTTATTTATAAAATTATACTCATAGTCTAATTTGTTCTAAAATTAGCATATGAACCCGTGCGACGGGCTAACTAACTAATTAAAAATAATTTTTAAATTAAATAATAATATAGATTTTATTTAAAAAGTATATAAAAATAGTTTAGAATGAATTAAAATTTAACTATTTTATTAGAATATATATTGCATTTGTTATTTCATTAATTGTATATTCTAAGCTCACACTAAGAAATAGATGTCATAATTTAATTGGTAAAGATGAAAAAAAAAAAAGAATTAATTTAAAAAAAATTATATTTATGATAAAATAAAAATAAATTTCGTTTTATAATTTTTATAATTTTAGTTTTTCTATGTTAAAGTTTGTTACAAAACTTAAACTTACCTTTTAGAAATAAAACAATATATATTTTGATAAAATCGTTAAAATCGGTCAAAAGACCAACCAACTTACACAAAAATTAATTAATTAAAACTTTTAAATGGGAGCATAGGTTTACTTTATATAAGTAAAACAACTCACTTTTTTTTTTCTTTTCTCAATATGAGATTATTTAAAAAAAAAAAAAAGCAATTGTTTGGGTGAGAAATTTATTTCGAATCAAACAATATCAGTCATTTAATATTTAATTAGGTCAATTTTTAATTTATTTTGAATCAAACAAATTTAACCAATATATTTTGATAAAATTGCTAAGATCGCGGTTAAACCAGCGAATCAGTTAAACCGAAAACGGTTCAACCTAATCGGTTAGGTAAAAAAACCAATTAACTTATACAAAAATTAATTAATTAATTAAAACTTTTAAATGTTATTTTAATTTTAAAATTTAAACTATCTTGAACTAAAACATGCATAACACTACAATATTAAATAGAAATATAAGATTCATTTTATATAAGTGACAACTTAGTTTTTTCTTCTTTTCCTGATATATGATATTGAGATAATTTTTTTTAAATACCATAATAATTAAATTATAATAATTATATATATGAAAAATAAGTATTTCTCGAATAGAGTCCATATAAAATTGGTTATTATAATTGAAATTGAGTTTGTATAGAAATTTATAAGTAAATAAAAAAGACATGCTTATATGAATTTTTTAGAAAAAAAATAAGCTTTTAGATTTTGTTATCTTTTAATAATATATGCCTTCGTTTGGCATGTCAAAAAACTTGACTTTTTTAGCTATTTTACTCAGAAAAAAATAATAAAGGTTAAAAAGTCAATAAGACAAAATATCATATTCAAGTTATAATTATTTCATTTTTTTCTCATAAAAGTAAAAAAAAAAAACCTATGATAATCGAGACTTTTTAACTCCGGACTAAAATAATTAAAAATCAAAAAATTAAAAAGTGAACCCACATCTCAAACGAATATATATGTTGATATGATAGGATGTTGATGGATATGATATGTTAAATATAATAAAATTATTAAATTATTTGACTATAAATATCAAATCAAATTAATATTTTATAAATAATTTATCAATAAATATTTTTTTGTTATGTTTTTAGTTTCTCATACAATATCAAGCAATAACTAGAAGCCCTACCTCTTACGCTTCTCTTCTATAAATACTATCGTAGCACTCCCCAAACCCTAACGTCGCTCTGTCTTAGGGTTTAAGCTGTGTCACTTGCTTCGGCTATCTTTCTACTTCAGTAGGTCAGATCTCCGATCATTTGTTCTTCTATTTTCTGTTTCGATCTTAGTTCGATTTGTAAATTGTATCTATATGTATAGTGCTTATCTTGTTAAATTGTTTGCTTTCAAATGGAATTTGATCATTTTTGTTGCAAACGAGTTGGTTTGTTTGTTTGTTTGTTTGTTTGTTGTTCGTATCTAATGTTCGATACTGATGGACCTTGATATTGGATCAGCTCTGATTTGCTGAATTTGTATTACATTTGTATTCGGAAAATCATCTGCTTTTCCTTTTTCTTTTTTTCTTTTTTTAAAAAAATTTGAAAAGATTGTAAGGGAATTAAATGGATATGCAATTAATATGTTTGCGGTATCTTCTTTTTTTTCTTGTTGAAAGTTGATTGATTCATTACACACTCAATCATATATAGTCCAACTCCATTGCCGTTGGTAAATTTGTGGGTTAGCATTTCTTGAATTGTGAAGTTAGAGCATCCTTGTCAGCCTACCAAAATTTTATCCTAAAATATTATTAAAAAATTCATTTCCTAGTGAATATTTTTTTATTTACTTCCCCCAACAAACTCCCTATTCTTTCTCTATTCTATTAAAATAATATTTTTAATTATTTTTATAATTAAATATTTTGTTAATAATAAAATAATAAAAACAAAGGAGCACAACAACATTGCATAAGGAAGTAGCAGCAGAGGAAAAAGCGGCGGTCGTCCGGGTGGTCAACCTCCCGGATGACCGGGCGGTTGACCGGTCAAGCTAATTTTGAACATTTTCCAGGACTCTCACGGGACATCCGGGGGACGTCCGGGGGACATCCTTCGCGAGTATAAAATAAAAATTTATCAGATATGAAGGAGCTACAGTGACTCTCTATTTGTAGGGTGTCACTGTAGCAATACTTATATTTAGGGGTTAGATGGGGGAACTGCTGGGGATGTGTTTTGACGGAAAAACTCCTTATTTTGAGTAAGGAGGGAATATAGGGGAAGAGATGAGGATGCTCTTAGATTGGTAGTATTCTACTTGGTGATTTATTTTATGGAAAATGCTAATAACAACCATCATTAGCCTTGATATGTGTATAAAAATTGGGGCTGCTAATTTTGAAATCTAGAAGCTTGCTTTTTTCAGACTTTGATGCTATTATCACTTAGTTTAATTTTTTTTATTTTCTACATGTTATATTATTAACCTTTTTTCTTTCTTTCTTACGCACATGTTTTCTTTTATTCTTTGTTTTTTTGTTTTTATCAATGATTGGGGCTTAGTTCCTTGGTTGACTGCTTTTTTGTGTCTTTTTTTCTCTGCCGTGCGTGCAAATATGTACTAGCAGGCAGCAGCTGTGTTAGCCAAAGGCCCAAGTTCAATTGTGGTTATATGTGTAGTGATTTTTGTTTTGCTGTTATCTTTTCTTTCTTTCATATTTATGAATTTATTGTAAATAGATAAACAATATTACTGAATGTGTTTGGCCTTTTCCTTATTTTTTTTATTTTTTATTTTTGTAAAAAAATGTTTTCTTCTCAGCCTTTCCTACTAAAAAGTTCAGAATGGGTAAGGAGAAGGTTCACATCAACATTGTTGTCATTGGTCATGTCGACTCTGGCAAGTCGACCACCACTGGTCACCTCATCTACAAGCTGGGAGGTATTGACAAGCGTGTTATCGAGAGATTCGAGAAGGAAGCTGCTGAGATGAACAAGCGGTCATTCAAGTATGCCTGGGTGTTGGACAAGCTTAAGGCTGAGCGTGAACGTGGTATCACCATTGACATTGCTTTGTGGAAGTTTGAGACTACCAAGTACTACTGCACTGTCATTGATGCGCCTGGACATCGTGATTTCATCAAGAACATGATCACTGGTACCTCACAGGCTGACTGCGCTGTTCTTATTATTGATTCCACTACTGGTGGCTTTGAAGCTGGTATATCAAAGGATGGTCAAACTCGTGAACATGCTTTGCTTGCTTTCACTCTTGGTGTCAAGCAAATGATCTGCTGCTGCAATAAGGTAAGCTTCTGAGTTTGATGCTATTAGATATATAGTTATGTTCTGCTTGAGCAGTTTTGGTTGTGCAAGGTTGTATTTGGGATTTACATGTTTCTTTCCTTGACTTATTTTTGTATAGATGGATGCTACCACCCCAAAATATTCCAAGGCAAGGTATGATGAAATCGTCAAGGAAGTTTCTTCTTATCTGAAGAAGGTGGGATACAACCCTGACAAGATCCCATTTGTTCCCATCTCTGGTTTTGAAGGAGACAACATGATTGAGAGATCAACAAACCTCGACTGGTACAAGGGTCCAACCCTCCTCGATGCTCTTGACATGATCTCGGAGCCGAAGAGGCCCACAGACAAGCCACTCCGTCTCCCACTTCAGGATGTCTACAAGATTGGTGGTATTGGAACTGTCCCAGTGGGACGTGTCGAGACTGGTGTTCTCAAGCCTGGTATGGTTGTGACCTTTGGGCCTACTGGACTGACAACTGAAGTTAAGTCTGTGGAGATGCACCATGAAGCTCTTCTGGAGGCCCTGCCTGGTGACAACGTTGGCTTCAATGTCAAGAATGTTGCTGTGAAGGATCTGAAGCGTGGATTTGTGGCTTCAAACTCAAAGGACGATCCTGCCAAGGAGGCTGCTAACTTCACCTCTCAAGTCATCATCATGAACCACCCTGGACAAATTGGAAATGGTTATGCCCCGTTCTTGACTGTCACACCTCCCATATTGCTGTCAAGTTTGCTGAACTGGTGACCAAGATTGACAGGCGATCCGGCAAGGAGCTTGAGAAGGAACCCAAGTTCTTGAAAAATGGCGATGCGGGTTTTGTGAAGATGATCCCCTCCAAGCCCATGGTGGTTGAGACCTTCTCTGAATACCCACCTCTTGGACGTTTTGCTGTTAGGGACATGAGGCAGACTGTGGCTGTTGGTGTTATCAAAAGTGTCGAGAAGAAGGATCCTACTGGAGCCAAGGTCACCAAGGCTGCAGCAAAGAAGGGTGCCAAGTGAACCGTGCGGGTTTGTATTACTGTATATGGAGTTTACTATCATAAAAATAAAGAGGGTCAAAAAAACTCAGTATTTGTTAGGCCTGCTATCGTAGGTCGGTTGTTTGGTTTTGTATGTTATAGTGTTCTGCCTTGTTTGTTGGGTAGCCATTACCAGAACTGGGTGCTTGACAGGCGGTGGCAGATCCTATACCATGAGTGTCTCAGTTACTTTTGGTTTGAGAATCTCAGTTATTGTTTTTATTCTTGTGTTTATAGGGTTTTGGTTTGAGATGCTTCATGTTTTCTCAAGCATCTCAAAAGAGTTTTGTGCCTGTGTCTTTGCAGATCATATAAATTAATTTTCTGGTTTTTGCAATTTTTTTTTTTTTTTTGTTGGTCTCCTTGCATTTATGTGAATGCTTTTTCGACTTTGACATTAGATGAAATTGTTTGGGTGAAGTTTTATGATATCAAGATCTGTTTGTTTTGACGTAAATTGATTTTACACAAAAAAAAAAAAAATGTTTTTGTTTTTGTTTTTAGCATTTGGTTGACGCTTTAAACAAAAATAATTTATTGCTTAAAATAAAAATTTTGATTCAATAAAGTGTATGACTAGTGAGTTCAAAATTTTATTTAAAAGGTTAAATGTGTTGAAAAGGTAACGAGTGATAATCAAATTTATAAAAATTGATTTATGAAATTTTTAAAGGTTGGTCATTTTTGAAAAATAATGTAAAAATATTTTTTTTAAAAAATATTTTCCCTACTTTATGTTCAACCAAATAACAAAAAATAAGTAAAATATTTTTGACAAAAATATATTATGTCAAAACAAACAAAGCTAAGTCAAAATCTTGATCCTCACTTTAAGGTCTCCTATTGCCCTAGAGCAAAAAGTTGCCGACTGTGTTATGGATAGCAGAGTTCATTTTCAGCATAGGTTTGATTAGAGTGATGCATTTGATGTAGCCTCATGGAGGACTCGATCCTTGTACAATTCGATGTGCCTCCCTTTTCTCTCCTTGAATGTCACAAATTGTGAAACCTAACAACAATCTAACCCTGATCGATCATGAAGAGAGTCACAATTTTCGGTATTCTCTTCAGTTCGCTGTTGAATTAATGTATTTTTGGCAGTAAGTTTATTGGTCCACGCGAGTGACAGTTACCATTTCTTTTGTGATTTGTTCCTGTGCTTGAGAAAGCAAGAGAGGGAAAGGTTGCATTTGGAGGGAAAAGAGGGGGCAGAGCGGGAGCAGTTGCACTCTATCTCTCAATCCATCCGGATCCTCACGTGGGTTACCAAGTAAATTCAAGTAGTGTAAATGACAATGAAGCAAGAGCAAGCCAACATGCGCTCAAACATGAACAGTTAGTTGGCGAGCTAGCTGCATCTCTTGTGAGTTGACCCACAAACGGGCAGGCAGTGGAGTTCAGATCGACACAAGGGCCACATACTTGCACTAGGCTGGGCTGTCAGTTCGAAAGATCAAATTACCTTTCAAGGCTCATCTTTGCAGGACCACTTTGGAATCTGAAGCAGAGAGCTCCAAATAAATTCCATGAGGGAAAGTGCGGAGTAGGAAAGTAGCCAAGGGTCAAGAAGGGGAGCTTGTCGTCCCTGATTAGACTGCACCACCTTCGCCTGTGCTAAATTTGCCAGAGAGTTGTACCCTAATTCTAAATCCTGGTACACTGTTTACTTCTTCTTGTTCAACTATTTGGGAGAACAAACTAAAGTGACATTTAAGTTTTTTTAATCATGCTGTTTTTCCACCAGCATTCTGAATCGTGAGTAACAATCTGAGAGGGCTGATGGGGTTGCGATAGTGTCATCATAACATTAGTGCATAACATTGACAATCTCAAAATGTTCATTGCAAAATAAATTTGATATGCATATAAAAACGCCTACAAGCTTAGATCTGTTTAGGTTGCATCTCTCTGTTCAAACCCGGTAGTAAAACAAAAAACAATTGAACACCGTTAAAGTATCTGCCAAAACTTCATAACAACATGGGGATGTAGCTTTCATTGCTTTCCTGCTTTCATTGTTAATGGCTGACAGTCGTTCAGCCTCAATGATGAGAACCAAGACTGCACAGATCACCATCAATTTGAATGTGAAGTCACATACTGCTGGAACTTTTAAGGAGTCAATATAAAGATATTTTATCTATCAAATGACCAATGTTATATACCTTTTTTTTTTTTTTTGGCAAAGAAAATTTCTGACAGAAATAAAAATAAACTCCATGGAGTGCAACTCATATTCATTCCCTAGAAAGACTTCCTTCTGATGTACAAAAAGAAACCAGAGCCAAACATAACTTCTTTATTTACCTGACTATCATAACTCTTTCTCACTCTCAAGCTGCGCTTTTGTTGCTGCCTTTTCTGCTTCTTCTAAAACAAATGTTTTCAGCGACTCCACATCCCTAGGCCCTGGTTACATGCCAGTTTTGCAAAATCATAATCAGACCTAGTAAGCAAAGGAATTATAGAAATTGAGTGATACAAAGCAACTTATTCTGAAGAAACTTTGCATGGAAATGTCAACTGTTGAAAAATGTGCCTGGCAACAGATAAATGCCCTTGTTTCTTGGCTTTACAGAAATATGAATTATAAAAAAACAAATTCTAAATACATTTTCTAGAAAATTGTTCATTACTTTTATTTCTGATGCACACAAGTACGGAAGACAATGAAGTGATTTGTGCAGCTAAATTTCAATAGAACAGAACTCCCCGGTTAGAATTTGGGTCCAACTATGGTACCCAAACTTGGGTACCATACCTAAAAATGATTTTCAACCATTAGATGAGGATCTTGAATCTTGAGCATTCAAAGATAAAAGAGGCAACCAGTTACAACCGGTGAAGCAAAATTCTCCTCTCTCTCCTCTCACTACAGTTCGTCTCCTCCTTCCCTCTAAATCTCTAGATTTCATGGTTTGCTCTCCCTCCCTTTGATTCATTCTCTGTATTTCTAGGGAAATCCTATGGTGTGCACCCCTTTAGGGGTGCATACCATATGCATCCTACCACAAAAATGAGTAACTTTACCACAAAATTTCATAATATCAACCACAAAATACATAACCTAGCCACAAATTGGCATAACAAAATGTCCAAAATTTTGTGGTCGATGTTGCAAAAGTTTGTGACTTGATTAAGGCATTTTTTGTTGTACCAATTTGTGACGAGATTATGCATTTTGTGGTTGATGTTATGAAATTTTGTGGTAAAGTCATGTATTTTGTGATAAGGTGCATATGGTATGCATCCCTTTACCTAATGGGGTGTACACCATAGCATTTCCCGTATTTCTATGGTGGTCGGCCCTTCCTCTCTCTCTCATTTTGTATTCAGAATCTAACTCTCTTTGTAATTTCAATTCGAAATCTATAATTAAGATACTTAATCAGACTTTAATAGCAAACATTTATTGGAGCAAGACGCACTAGCTTCGACAATAAAAGTGTTGAAGTAATTCATTTGCCAAGAGAGTTGGAGGAAAAGGATAAATAATTAAATCAAAGGAATCATGCTATGAGATATCTGAACTTTAATGAAAATAAACAATCACAAAGTAGTAGAAGGAACAGTAATGCTACTAGAGTTGTGCTAGAGCATCTCCAATCCTTCACATTTTCTTTCATCAAATTAGAAAGTGCTCAAAAATTATCTCAAATCATTTCCTCAAATGTTCACCAAATCAAGGGAGAGTTATTTTTTTCGTTAAATTGAGAACTCATCAAATCCTTCATCTAAAAAGATGAAACATTAGAGATGATTTTTTTCCATCAAATTTGATGAAAAGGGAAATTTGGGATAAGAGAGAAACTTCTAAAAAGATTTTGATGAAAATTTAATAAAAAGATTGGAATAGTTCATATCAAATCAAACTTTTTACTCAAATTTAGATTCAAATTAGATGGGAAAAAAATGGTGAAGGGTTGGAGATGCTCTTACAATGACCATATTATCTTACTACATTGTGCTTACTATGTGATGTATCAACATTACATTGGTTGAGTGGGTCACACCACTCATATTTATTACCAATGCAATAGTGACACATCAAGCAAAATGTGATAAGATAATGTGGTCATTGTAGCATTATTGATGCTACTAACTTTACTGCTAATGCTGCATATTTGCAGTATGTTGTGTCAAGGAAGTTGGTAATATTGGTCGCAATGTGTCAGTGAAAAACAAGGAGGTTCAACATTGTATGGTAAGCTGAAGTTAAGTGGTAAGGAACATGTGGTGGTAACACACTGAGTAGTAAGTTTGATCACAATATTGGTAAGTTCGCTGATAATGGACAGCAAGTTTTTTTTACTACTAAATGTGATCAAACTTACTACTCGATGGAAAACTATTTATCACTCAGTAAAATCAACTTTCAATAAATACGAATAAACTTGCAGTTAATAGAAGAGTCACAATGAGAAGCAATTAACATAGTGAGAAAGTAAGAAGGGACATAGTGTGGAAAATAAGTCACAGTAAGAAGCAAAAATGGTCACAGGCGGACCCAAGTGCTGGCTAGGGGGGGCTGTGGCCCCTGCTAAGATCAAAAGAATTCCATTAGGTTGTAGTGTTTTGGGCTCCTGACATGCAAATTGCAATAGGATGGTCCCTCCAAAAAATCAGTTTCAGGTTTCATATACCCCCATATTCTAATGGTTTTTAAGTTTGATATGGTTAGGAGGCCATCTAAATATTAAAGTGCCATAAAACTAGCAGTTTTTTGTTATGATCTATAGTTGTGTTTAGTTACGAGTTATTAAGGTTGTTTCTAGTAATGAATTTAGAGACACTTGGTTATAGTAAGTTTGGTCACAATAATTCGTTTGGGAAGTGGGTTGACTTTTTGGCTATTTTAGCCTAAGACTAAAAAGCCTTGTTTGAGAAGGATTTTTTGGCTTTTTTTGACTTTTTGTGAGAGAAAAAAAGCAATGATTATGGGTTGGATGTGATATTTTGTCTTATTGGGCTAAAAATGCTTCTTTTTTTTTTTTTTTTTTGTGTGTGGCTATTTTAGCCAAAAAAGCCCAAACTCTAACTTCCCAACGAGCTCCAGTGTAAGATTTTTTACTACCAATGTGTTCCAACTTACCACTCAATTACAAACTACTTACCACTCAATAAGAGCCTACTTATAATAAATACCAACCATTTTGTCATTTTAATCAAAACAAAGGGTCCCAATAAACCTTTTAGCCACTTTAATAAAATTAAATGGTTTAAAATAATCAGTCTATCATTTTAATCAATCAAATTATCCAAACCCGTTTTGTCATTTTAATCAAATCAAATTATCCAAATTACCTATTTATCAACTTTATCGAAATTAAATTATCGGGTTTGGCTGAGTCAAAATGGGTTGTGCATTAAAACAACCCAAGTCAAACCTGCCCATTTAAGGGGATTTAAGCGGGTTGGGTTGAATTGGGTATGGGAGGTGGTCATGGTGATGGTTTGGTTGAACTGGGTACGGAGGTGAAGATGGTGGTGATGGAGGCAGAGGTTGGGTGAATTGGATACGGGAAGTGATGGAAGTGGACGTGTTGGTAGGGTGGTGGAGTAGTGGAGGAGGAGGACGAGGATATCTCATTTGTAGTAAGTATAGAAAAATTAATTTCATGAAATTTAATATTAGTTAGTGTTAGAATTAATTACCTCAACCTGAGTGGTAATTAAGTTTAGAACAAGTGGTAAGTTATGCCATACACAATAGTAAGTTATTATATTACTAAATATTATCCTACTTTCCACTCATTTACAAACTACTTACCACTCAATAAAATCTAAAATCTAACCAACTTAGAGTCATACTGCGTAGTAAGTTATTTTAGAACAAGTGGTAAGTAATGCCATACATAGTATTATGTTATTATACCACTAAATATGATCCCACTTACCACTCATAAAAACTAGCCAACTTAGAGAGTCATACTAAGTAGTAAGTCTTTTCAAAACAAGTGGTAAGTAAGTACAAAACAAATGGTAAGTTAGGTTATACACAGTAGAACTTAACCTTCTTCTACATGTGGGTTGAAGCCAATTTCATGCCATTGTTCCGTCTCTTAATTTATAAGGCTGATGTATATGTTTTTCCTTAGGTTTGTATTGTAGATTTCACTAAATTCATAACAAAACCCAAGTGCCACAACAATTATACAACAAGAATACTGAATTCGAATATTAGCAAAAGCATATGAAAGCTTAAACTTTTAGTGCTTTGGATCTACATGATGAGTTACAACTTACATACTTGAAATCTTGAAAGAGTGATTTGCTATTGGTATTTAAAAAATACTAAGCAAAGCATCACAGGAAACTTAAATGTACCTTGATATTTTGTGACTTCTTCTCCATTATAAAACAGCTTGAATGTAGGATATGAATGAATATCAACTTTGTTGCACAGTGGCTTATTCGTACCACAATCAACTTGTCCAATCTCTATCTCATCCTCCCCTTCCATAGTTTTCCCCAAGTCCTCCCACAATGATCCCAAGTTCTTACTGTAAACTCATTTTAACAATTGAAAATAAGCCAAAAAAGCAATATAACCCATTAGAGCGAAATTCATTGTATCCATGGGAATCACAAAGGTAGAATTATTACCAGTGCTTACACCAAGGAACACAAAATTTCACAAACCATGCAGTATCCTTCTCCTGCACCTAAATGAAAACACAGACAAACCCAAATATGGTTTCAACGAGCAGTAGAAGTCAACATGAGCATATCCCAGTTCAAACATAGAACAAAAGAAGTTGTGCTGAATATATCAATCAATTCACTACAACATGTCATCATTTTACTGAAATATAAATGTGTATAGCACATAGATCTCTTAGGAGTAATCCGCTCATTGGGGCCACACCCACGGACTCTGCCCAAAATTTGCCCGATCCACATGGAGGGGTCCTGAGATGTACCCGTAAGCTGGGCCGGACACCCGGTCATTTAAGAGAAGATAAAAAATCTCTTAAGTATCACATTCAGCCCAGAAGTTCACAACATATGTGCACAAATCTTTATCCAAACCACAAATAACTTTGAAAAAAAAAATAATTGATCTGCATATTGACTTCCCAATACAACTTAATAGTTCAATCATCCAAAGAGCAAACATTTTAATCAAAGGATTAAAATCTGTCCTTAATGGGATCCACATTTCATAAAGTTACAAACTGCACAATGCAAACCCAGATTTTGATAACCCAGCACCAAAAACGAAGAATTCTAAACATTCAACATATCAGTTTAGATCAATTAAAAACCCTAGTTGAGAAGATGAATTGGGGGTTTTGGAGGATGAGATTGACCTTGTCATTAAAAGTATCGGCGGTAAGGGTTATAACCTCAGCTTGAGAAGATTGTGAATTGAAAAGAAGAAGAAATGATATTAGAATCAGAGAATGGTGATTGAAGAGTTTCATCGCACCAACAGTTTTGAGGTTCACTGTGTGCCTCTGATGACTCTCTCTTCTTCACTCTCCGAACAAATTCAAACCAGTGATCGTTCTCTCTCTCTCTCTCTCTCTCTCTCCAATTGCGGACTTGATTCAAGAATTGCCGAGCCGGGCCTCTACTCCTATTTTATCTGGGCTCACTATTACAGACAGAAATTAGAATTTTTTTTCATTTCTCTTGTATTTTAAATTTCTATTCAAATTTATAATTAAAAACGTTGTTTAGTTTGTCGCTTGAGTAACGTTAAAATTTTATTTAATTGAAATTTTTAAAAAAAATTAAAATTACTTTTTTTTCTATTATATATTAATCAATTGATTTTTTTTTCACACTCATCTATTCAATTACAAAAAAATAAATAAGACTCTATTTAATTTAGTTTTTGAAATGAGTGTTGAATTTTAAGTTGTATTTTAAAAGATAAGTTGTTAAAAAGAATATTGAAAATTAAAAATTTGTTTGATTATAAATTTTGAAAATAATTTTGGAATAATTTGTATTTTTTTTTTTGTAGTTGAATAGATGGGTGTGAGAGAAAATTTGATTAATTAATAGTATATAGAATGTGAGAGAATAAGAAAGGAGAGAGAGAAAGGAAAGAGAAAAAATGATCGATTGATTTATCAATAATTAAACAAAAAGAAAGAAGGAGAGAGGAGAGAGAAAAAAAAAAATTAAAAAGTGTTTTGAAAGTTAATTAACCAAACATTTTTTTGTTTTTGTTTTTTTTGATCCAAAAGTTAATTTGGAAACTAAATCAAATGGTACTTAAATCATCCTAAACTCCAAAACTCTAAAATTATTTTAAAAAAATATAACCAAATAAAATTTTCAATTTTGTAACTCTTTCTAAAACGTTATTTTTCAAAATTATTTCACAAACATAAATCAAACATGGCCAACGTAAAAATGTGTTTGTCAAGTACTTTTTAAATTTTGTAAAAAAAAATTAATTAAAAAATAATTCACTTTTAAATCTAAAAATAATTTTTTTTTAAATCTTACTACACTAAACTGCCCTAAGAATTAAAGAAAAAACTTTTTTTAGTTTTTAGTATTTTTTTTTTTACTTTTTATATTTTTATAAATTACAAGTATTTGATAAATTTTTAGAATTTTTTTTTTATATAAAAAAAGTGAGTTTTTTAGTTATTGTCAAACATGCCTACAAAATATACATTCAAGCCTACTCGAGGCAAAGTTATTAATTTAAAACACTATATACTAGCAATTGCCTTGTTTATTGCTATTTATTTATTTATGGAGTTACTTATAAAAAAAATTAATAAAATTTATGTTAAAGTATTTAGCGTAATTTTTACTTACAACTTAGACATAAGCGACTTGTACAAACAGAAATATATACTTTTAACTGGGGATAACTGTAAAAAAATAATATAAACTCAAAATAATTGCAAAGAAATAAAAGCACAAGACTTAATTGCACGATCTAATGTATAAATTACTTATACTTTTATAATATTACAATTATTTTATGTTCATATTATTTTTTTTATAATTTTCCTATTTAACTTTTACTTTATAATTATTAATTTTTAACTTGAAAATAATAATAATAATAATCCAACAAACACAATAGGTGAGGTACCAAAGTGGATGACAGCTTCACCAGTAAACACTTTATTCTGATTAAAGGGAAGTCCTGTTTGGTGATGCTGTGTTCCTAAACTCAAAATAATTAAAAAATAATGAAAATATAAATAATTTATGCATTAGGTCGTGCAATTAGGTCTTACACTTTCATCTCTTTGTAATTATTTTAAATTCATATTTTTTTTTTTGGCAATTGTTCCTATCTCATAAAGGAGTTTTCTAACAATAAAAATCATGGGAAATATTATTTAGCTGTGATACGTGCCTAGAATGTTTCAAAAACATCCACATTTGTAAATTTGAGATAAAAAATATTCACATCTGTAAATCACATCCAAACATTTTTCTGCCAGTTTGGTAATTATTCTATTTTCAGTTTATAATTTATATTTACAAAAATTTTAAAAACTGTCATAAAAACTTATTTGATAATTATTTTGGTTTATAAATGACTATCTCAGTTTATAAATTTGAGGAAAAAACGTAAACTCAAAAAATGAATTTACGTTGATTTTTAAACAGAAATTTGAAAATTTGACGAACAAATTTTTTTTTCCAATAATTTTTTTTAAATAATTATTTTAATTAATTTTTTTTTTCAATTATAATGTGTATCATCTCATTGTCATAAATAATAAAAAAATAAATATAAATATTTTAGGCATGAACAAACATATTTTTAGTTTATATTTTAAAAAAATTTCAAACATTTTGTTCAAACCAAACGCGTTTGTAATTTATATTTTTTTTAAAATAAACAAAAACCTATTTATAAAATTTTTATAAACATAAATAAAAAAACGTAAATATTACTCAACGCTACCTTTGTATTTGAAATTTTGTGTGCATCTAAAATTTTTCTTTGTGATTTGTTTACTGTCTTCATTCTGTCGTGGGTTGTTTTTATTCTCTGTGTTCCTTTTCTTCTTTATTCAACCACCGCCACACACACCCCCCGGCCGAATTTTCTGTGCATCTAAATTTTTTCTTTGTGATTTGTTTACTGTCTTCATTCTGTCGTGGGTTGTTTTTATTCTCTGTGTTCCTTTCTTCTGTATTCAACCCCCCCCCCCCAAAAAAAAAAAAAATTAATCATTTTGTTTTGTTTTATTTTGTTTTGTTTTTCCTTCTGTTTCTCTGGATTCCTATCATGAAATAAAGATTTTTGTTTAGAAAAAAGATATATAAGCTGCACAAGCATATGCATATTGATGCCAAAAAAAAAAAAAGTGTAGAATTAATGAATATGAGTCCCACCCATTGTCACAGTGTGTGCTTCTTTTTTTTTTTTTTCACCTCACTAGTGGTGGATTTAGAGATCAATATTTAGAGCTCTAAATCATTACCGTTTTGTTTAATACGAATTCTCTTTTCACATTTGAAAATTTATAGGACAAATTACACAAATAGTCCCTATAGTTTGGGACTCATGTCACTTTGGTCCCTGACATTTCAATTGTGACACATTTGACCCTGAATTTTAAATCTTGTTCCAAATAAGGACAATTGAAGATACTATGTTTAATTTCAAAGGCAAAATCATCAATTTAATAAAATATAAACTAATTTGACAAAATAAATATCATAAAAATATTTTAATTTTTAAAAATTATTTTTATCCACCAATGATAAAATCATGTAAAATTGATAAAAATTACATGATTAATTTTTTAAAATTAATTTTACATGATTATAATCCAAACACATAATAAAAATTAATTTGGTAAAAAAAATAAATAAATGTCTAAAAGATTTATCAATTTTACATAATTTTATTTTTAATGGATAGAAATAATTTTTAAAAATTCAAAATATTTGTTTGATATTTATTTTTGTCAAATTAGTTTATATTTTATCAAATTGACAATTTTACTCTGAAAAATCTAATGATATCTTCAATTGTCTTTATTTGGAACAAGATTCAAAATTCAGGGTTAAATGTGTCACAATTGAAAAGTCAGGTACCAAAGTGACAAAAGCCCTAAACTATAGGAACTATTAGTGTAATTCACCCAAATTTATATTTCCTTCTCTGAGATTTGTAATATCATTACAAATTACCCTTTAAATTGCTGATGGCATACCATAAAATTTTTAAATGACCATCTTATCCTTTTTCTACCATTTCTTCTTCTTATCATCATGACTACATTCTATAATTTTCTATTATTAAATTCTACCTGAACATATTCTTATTGAGTGATGATATACAAACATAAATTTTATATAGAATTTCAAACACAATGATATGACTTAATAATGACCTTTCACTTTAAAACAAAACACTTATAAATATTATTTATATTGACAACAATATCATTATCACAACATTTTTATGATATTTTTTGTATAAATTTTATATATGATATAATTTTTCATTTTTATTTCCACCATTATATCTAGATTTGATCAATTTAATCTAGATATATTTAAAAAGTATAAAATTTGCACAAAAAAATTTTAAAAAATCATTGAATATAACAAAATAAGATAATGTATTGATTTTTTTTTATTTTTTTGTATTTAGTGAATTAAAAAAATACAAAATATTATATTTCTTAAGCATATTTAGATTATGTGTATCTAAAAATACAAAATTGCTGAAAATATTTAAAAAAAAAAAAAATACGAAAAATTGAAGAAAAAAAAAACTCAATTTTTTTGTGAGAGTTAAACCAAAGAAGATAATTTTTATTTCTCTTGAAATTATATGAACAAAATATCTGCATTATTTTATTATTTTATATATATAAAGACTAAGGGGCAAATATGTCATTTTAATCTAACATGAGATAAGTGTAATTTTTCAAATGTGAGGGGGATTTATATTAAATTGAAACCTTAGAGGATGTGGTGTTTTGAGAATATAGTTAAAAACTGACTTTTTATCTTTTTTTGGCTTTTTTGAAAAAATAGTAAAAAATATCTATCTATCTATATAATAGAATGTAGTGCTATTCTAAAAGCCTTCAAAATGCCATTATAAAATGCTCATAAATTTGAAAAAATACGTGGCAACTCTCTTTTAAGTTTATAGCTCTTTTCCTTCCCTCTCAAAGACTTTCATAACAATAAAAACTCCTACCCTTCCACTTTTCTCTCCTACTCTATGTTTCTCCCCTACCCTCAAAGACTTTCACTCCCATTCTTCCACTATCCACAACTCCTATCCATAAAAAGCTGTCAACAAAAAAAAAAAAAACAAAACCTATCCATAACAAGTTGTTACTTTCCCACCTCAAACAAATCTCTCCTACCCTCAAACACTTTCAGTCCCACTCTCTCACTATCCTACAACAGATAGATATATATATATATATAAAAAACACCCATCTATCCATATCCCCTTAAACTATTACTTTCTAACAATCCACTGCTACAAATACATATACTTCGTCAACTTCCTTCATCAGCAGTGAACGCCCGCAGTCCGCCATCAAATGCAAGTCTCGGTTTTTTCTTTTTCTTTTGCTTTAATAATTTATTTTTTGTTCCAAGCATTTGAGATTTTGTATTTTGACTACAAAGATTGCAAAAAATTGCAATGTCCATGTCTCTGTTTTTCTTTTTTTTTGCTCTAATAATTTGTAGCATATTGTTTCCTTGAGGATATTCCTAAAGTGTTTGTTCCACCAATTTTGAAATTTTATTGAAGACTCAATAGGATATATATAGCCCAATCTTCTCTCCGGTTCTATATCTCTCTCCCTCATCTCTATTGAAGAATCCTATAAACACAAATCTCTCTCCTCTGCCCCACTCCATAGAGCTTAATTAAGTCCACATGTAGGAATGGCAACGGGTCGAGGCGGGGCCGGGGATCACACTCCCCGTCCCCGATCCCCGATGGGGAGCCTATTACCACCCCCGCCCCACCTCCTAACGGGGATCGGGGATCCCCGACCCCGAAGATTCCCTGGTCAAAAAAAAAAAAAAAACATAGATTTTCAATAACAACAGATCTGAGCATATTTGTTCATCATTATCAAAACAACACACCCATACATCAAATTTAACATATATATTCAACAAATCGGACAGATCGGAAATCAGATGTAAAAATAAAAAATTAGAAACATTCACAGAGAGAGAGAGATGTCAAGAACAAGCACAGAGTTGTCAACAATAGCAGTCGAATCATCATCTTCCTCATCAGCCCCAGTTCTAAAAAATTAATACCCAACAGACATACCCAAAAGCATGAGATCGGCGGGAAGAGAGAGAGGATGAGGGAGATCGACGGGGAGCCCGAACAGAGCTGCCGTGGCCAGCCTCTTAGGGCTGTGGTTGCGGCAAAGTTTAGAGAGGAGGGGGGGTCTCGTTCGCCGGTCGAACTGAGAAAGAGGAAGAGAGAGATCGGCGAGAGATCTGCGGGTAGAGAAGGGAGATCGCCGGGGAGAGAGAGAGGAGGAAGGAGATTGGCGAGAGATCGACAGAGAGAGGAGGGAGCTCGGCGGGGAGAGAGAGAGAGAGAGAGGCGGTGTGACTCACACCGTGTGAGAGGTTATGTGTGTTTTACGGTTTGATTATATATATAGGGGTATAATAGTAATTTTATATCAGGGAAACAGGGACGGGGACGGGGACCGGACCGGACCGGGCCGGGCCGGGTACAGGGCTGAGACACTTATCCCCGTCCCCGGCCTGAAACTGATCGGGGATTAATTTTTGAATACCATCCCCGCCCCATTGGGGATATTTTTCGAGGAAAAACCGCTCAAATCGGGGTCGGTGGTCGGGTCTCTGTCGGGCCGGGTTTAAATTGCATCCCTATGCACATGGCTATTGTTTACAAGGGCAACAAACATGTCTCTGTTTCTCTTTTTCTTATGCTTTGAAAATTGTAGTGTCCTGTTTTTCTTTTTCTTTTGCTCTAATAATTTATTTTTTTCCAACCATTTGTGATTTTGTATTTTCATTGTAAATATTACAGAAAAAGCAAGTGTAATTTACCCATAACTTTACGTGCAGACATAGGCAAATCATTCTAACAAATCCAGCTGCACTTACGGCTAAAAAATTACAAGCTTAGAATAACATGCACATGGGCTGCTGAAGTTGCAGATTTTGAAACCACAAATCTTTTAAGTTTTAAGAGAATTTCAACCCAAACAACTTGCAAGCTCAATTCTGCAGATTCATTATGTTTCTTCTCATTAATGGTGTACTTTTGTTATTGAAATACCTTGAATACACTTGCACAAAGACACATTTTTGTATTTATTGAGAAAAGTATGGGTTTGATTTGCATTAGGAATTTAAATAGTGTTCATATACATTTGATTTTTGGCAGATTGTAATTTAAATTGTGTTCATATAAATTCTTTTGGTTGTAGTATTGTTCTTTTCTTTATTTTTATTTTTTACATGTCTTACTTTGAGATATGGTAGGAAATGGTTTATAATGGTACTAGTGTGGATGGTACTATGAGTGTTCCAATCAAAATTTAATCTTTTATCTTTTATTTTGTTTTACAAATCCAAAATATATATGTACATACTTGGTTTGAAAATCGGAAATATTATGTTTTGAAATGAAAATTCTACCATATTAGACATGATTTCAATTCTATGAGTGTTCCCATCAAAATTTAATCTTTCATGTTTTTATTTTGTTTTACAAATCCAAAATATATATGTACATACTTGGTTTGAAAATCGGAAATATTATGTTTTGAAATGAAAATTCTACCATATTAGACATGATTTCAATTCTTTTGTTTTTCTTTATAGTTTTTAATTTAAGATTAAAATTTAATTATTTTCATTGCTTCTTTTGTGATTCCCACAATTTTTAATTGTACGAGCACGAAATATTGTCCTCGTATAATCCTGTTGATCAAGTCTGCGCTCTTCCAAACGTCGTCGCTTTACTCCCTGAAAACACAAACGTGAGCTAGCCGGCAGGTGTGTGTCGGATACCTCTCCGATGCCTAAGTCAGCAAAATAGACAGATAGACAAAAGCTCTGTGTATTCGGGAATCAAAGTTGTGTTATCTCTCCATAGGTGATGTTGTGAGCTTTTATAGGTTCCGCGTGGCACAATCCAAGTAGGACTCTCACTCCTCCATGTAGAGTCCTCCCAGGAATTACATTCCTGAAAGATAATGCTTATCCTTCAACACCCCCCTCACTGCAAGCCATGTGAGATGGCTGAACCCTTTACCTCGGTTATACATTCCTGACCGAACTGCCTTATCTCGGTCCCTTGCCATTCGGACCGTGTGATCCAAAGCCGATCTATCGAATGCCACCCTGCCGAACTATACACAGCTCGGCCCTCGTCATTGATGTTACCTCGGTTTGCTACAGAACTTTTTTACCTCGGCTGTCATCTTTACCTCGGCTCTGTGCTCAACTAAGTAATGGAAATAGAAGCATCGACTGAGCTATACCTAGCTCGGCCATCTGTCTTACCAAACACCTCGGCCAACCCCTGCCCCTAGTATTTAGGTAGCTCGGTCAACGCCCTTGCCCAGTTTGGTACTCAGACAAAAAGGGACCGAGCTACCCGACGTCCATACTCGGGCCCTTATCTCGGCCCAGCTCCCAAAGAAGATTCTTCCTAGCTCGGCCCAATTTGTTTACAAATTACCCTCTCAATTGCCCCTTAATTCCATCTGCGTAGCATGATTGGGATTATTTTTCCTCCAGCCGAGCTAAGAACGCCTCATTCTGCTAAGCTAAAAAGTTGCTCGGTTTCATAGCTCGTTCGGCCCCAATAAGCCTTTTCAGTTGCTCAACATGTTCTTCCACTAATCTGGTACAACGTCATTCCCAGGATACATGGCGTGCCCCCAATATCCTCGTTCTCCTGTTGCCACCGTCATGCCAAAAATTTGAATAGCCCTGCTTTTTTGCCTTCAACGTATATATCCTTCGAGTTTGCAATCGTATGGCCAGTCGTTCTGTGTCTCATTGAGAAGACTAACTCGGTTTATACTAACCCTGCCAACTTGCTTTGGCCGAGATAACCATCTCGGTCCAGGAATTCAAAATTTGTTGGTCAAACCTGCCAACCTGCTTTGGCCGAGGTAACCATCATCCTGGCCAAAGAGTTCCAAAAAATTTTGTTAGTCATACCTGCCAACCTGCTTTGGCCGAGGTAACTATCATCCCGGCCAAAGAGTTCAAAAATTTGTTGGTCATACCTGCCAACCTGCTTTGGCCGAGGTAACCATCATCCCGGCCAAAGAGTTCAAAAAATTTGTTGGTCAAAACCTGCCAACTTCCTGCAACCTAGATCCTCATCTCGGCTTAGGAGAACTAAATGTTGGTTATTCTTGCCAACCTTTTTCAGCGCAGATCCTTATCTCGGCTTGAAGAAGAGCTAAATGCTTGGCTATTCCTGTCAAACTTCTTGATTGCCCCCCAATCGGGCAAAGACTTGTTGGTCAAACCTGCCAACTTCCTGCAGTCTAGATCCTTATCTCGGCTTAGGAGAAGTGTTGGTTTTTCCAGCCAACCTCTTCAGCCCAGATCCTAATCCTAGCTGAAAAAAGCTCAAAGTTGGTTATTCCGGCCAATTTTGAGCGAAGTGTTTGGTTTTTCCAGTCAAACGTCCTGCAGCCTGGATCCTTATCCTCGGCTTAGGAGAAGTGTTGGTTTTTCTAGCCAACCTCTTCAGCCCAGATCCTAATCCTAGCTGAAAAAAGCTCAAAGTTGGTTATTCCGGCCAACTCTGAGCGAAGTGTTTGGTTTTCCAGCCAAACGTCCTACAGCCTGGATCCTTATCCTCGGCTTAGGAGAAGTGTTGGTTTTTCCAGCCAACCACTCTTCAGCCTTGATCTTTATCTCGGTTGAAGAGTACTAAGTGTTGGTTTTTCCAGCCAACCTCTAAGTTAGTTATTCCTGCCAACCTAGAGTAAAGTGTTTGGTTATTCCGACCAAATGTCCTATAGCCTGAATCCTTATCCTGGGCTTAGGAGGGGTGTCGGTTATTCCAGCCAACTTCTAAGTTGGTTATTCCTGCCAACCTAGAGTAAAGTGTTTGGTTATTCCGACCAAACGTCCTGCAGCCTGGATCCTTATCCTGGGCTTAGGAGGGGTGTTGGTTTTTCCAACCAACTCCTTCAGCACTGATCCTAATCTTAGCTGAAGAGAGTGCAAAGTTGGTTATTCTGGCCAACTCCTTGACCACTGATCCTAATCTTAGTTGAAGAGAGTGCAAAGTTGGTTATTCCGGCCAACTATGCTTTCAGTGTGCCTAACTCACTGAAACAATCTTTTACAGAAAGAAACAACTATACTGAAAAGAAACTACTTGTTTTATTGAGAAAGAAAAAATTACAAATACTTGAAAGAAAAGCTAAAAATAAAATAGTTTGAGATTGACAGTGTTCTATGGCCTGGGAATGGCTTTGCTATCTTCATCTTCCAAGCGGTATGCCCATTTTCCTACTAATCCAACCACCTTGTAAGGTCCTTCCCAATTAGGCCCTAACTTGCCATCTCTGGGTACCAAGGTGTTTCCTATCACTTTGCGCAGTACCCAATCTCCGATTTTGAATTGTCTCGGATGTACTGTTTTATTATACTTTCTAGATAACTCTTGTTAGTACGAGGCAATATGAATCAGTGCTTTTTCTCTTCTTTCTTCCGCAAGGTCGAGTTCCAATGCTATGGCTTCTCCATTTAAAATTTTCACTTCTAATTGTAGGGAGGCCAACTTCCAGTGGGATTACTGCTTCCATGCCATAGGCCAAGGAAAAAGGTGTTTCACCAGTAGACCGCCGAGGTGTGGTACGGTAAGCCCATAAAATGTGGGGAAGCTCCTCAGCCCACTTGCCCTTTGCTTTCTCTAACCTTTTTCAATCCATCCAAGATGACTTTGTTTGATGCTTCCGCTTGGCCATTTTCTTGGGGTATGCCGGTGTAGAGTTGTAGAATTCTATCTTGTATTCTTCACAAAAGCCTCTAAAAATTTTACCGTCGAACTGAGTGCCGTTATCTGATATTAGAGCTTTTTGGTATGCCGAACCGAGTGATGATATTCTGCCAGACGAACTTCTTCACATATTTCTCCTTTATTGATGCTAGTGCTTCTGCCTCCACCCACTTTGTGAAGTAGTCAGTTGCTGCAAGAAAGAACTTTCTGTTGCAAGGTGCTGTTGGAAGTGGTCCTACTATGTCCAAGCCCCACATTGCGAAGGGCCATGGGCTAGTTAAGGGTAGAAGCTCTCTGGCTGGCTGATGTATTTGGTATGCGAACTTCTGGCATTTCTCGCACTTCTTGACATACTTCTCTGAATCTGCTTGCATGTATGGCCACCAGTATCCTTGCGAAATGGCTCTGTAAGCTAATGATCTTCCTCCCTGATGACTTCCGCATACGCCTTCGTGTATTTCGAACAAGAATGCTTCAACTTCGCTGGGGTGGACACACTTTAGGTAAGGTCTTGTGAAGGATTTCTTGTACAAGGCCATTGTTGGGGAGAGCCAAAATCGCTGTGTCTTTGCTTTTATTTTGTTGGCCTCTTTCTTTTCTTCCGGTAAGACGCCGTCTTTTAAGAACATTATAATGGGATCCATCCATGAAGGGCCTAGTTTGGCACAACATACCTCTTCTACTTCAGGTTCTTCAATGCTTGGTCTTGATAGGTAGTCAATCAGTAACGGATGAGGGATGGATGTATCTGCCATCGAAGCAAAGCCTGCTAGTTCGTCCGCTCTGCTGTTTTCTTCCCTGCCAATCTGCTCTATTCGTACTACTTCAAATTTCTTGATCTCTTTTTTGACTAACTCTTGGTACTTAGCCATCCTGTCATCTTTTACCTCGTAGTCGCCTGAAATTTAGTTTACCACCAGTTGTGAGTCACTGTAAACCATTAGCTCGGTGGCCTTCATGTAAAATGCTGATTTTAGGCCTGCCAGAAGCGCTTCATACTCCGCTTCGTTGTTTGATGTTGGGAAGCCAAGGTTGACTGCTTGCTCCACTACTAGGCCATCTGGGGAGATGAGGACTATGCCCAGTCCTGCTCCATGCCTGTTGGACGCTCCATTCTTCCACATCTCTCCAATGAACAGTTTCCAGCAAGTGGAGAGATCAGATGATGTCTTGGGGTCCTGAGTGTTGCTGGTGTTTTCTTCAAAGTCCATGCTTGCTATTTTCCTCTCATTATCTGATTGTACCAAGTCTTTATTTGTTGATGAGTCTTTGCTTGGTGTAGCATAGTTTGCTTCTTCCTCCTTTTGCTCACTCTGGTCTGTCTTAGGCTCTGATTGGGTATCCCGTACCAGGGGTTGCGCTATTCCGGCGACAATTTCCATCCCCTTGATTGTATCAGTCAAGTCCACTGGGCAGATGTGATGACTTCCTAGAGTGAATTCTGCGACAAAGTCTGCCAAAGCTTGGGCTTTTATCGCGGTTCTGGATTGAAACTTGATGTCGAACTGTCCTAACTCTACTGCCCACTTCAAGATTCGCCCAGAAAAGTTCGCTCTCTCAAACAAAGCTTTTAATGGAAAGGCTGTGAGAACGATTATGGTGTGGGCGTGAAAGTAATACAACAACTTCCTTGAGGCTATCATCAAGGCTAAGGCCAATTTTTCCAATGGTAAGTACCTGATTTCTGCGCCCAGCAATGTCTTGCTGACATAAAAGATGGGCAGATGTTGGATTCCTTCCGTTCGGACCAACACTGCGCTAATTGCGTGCTGTGAAACTGCCAAGTATAGAAGTAGTTCTTCTCCAGGTAATGTGGTCACTAGCAATGGTGGGGAAGACATGTATTCTTTTAAGCTTTCTAGGGCGGTCGCATTCTTCATCCCACTCAAACTTGGCCTTTAATGCTTGAAAAAATGGTCGACATCTGTCTGACGACCGACTTGTAAACCGGTTGAGTGCAGCTGCCATGCCGGTGAGATGCTGCACTTCTTTTACTGAGTTGGGCCTCTCTAGATCTTGGATTGCTTTGATATGAGAGAGGTCTGCTTCTATACCTCGGTTAGTCACCAGGAAGCCTAGGAATTTGCCAGATCCTACGCCGAACGCACACTTAGATGCATTAAGGCGTAGCTTGTGCTTCTTTAGGATCTGAAACATCTCGCCTAGGTCCCTGAGATGGTCATTCTTATCCTTGCTCTTGACCACCATATCGTCTATGTAGGCTTCCATTGTTCTGCCTAACAATGGTTCGAACATCTTGGTGACCATCCGTTGGAATGTTGCCCCTGCGTTCTTAAGGCCAAATGGAATAACCTTGTAACAATCCAGTCCTCTTGGCGTCGTAAAAGATGTGACCTCCTGGTCTGGCTCATACATAGCGATCTGATGGTAACCTCTGTACGCATCAAGAAAGCTAAGACGGTTGTGTCCTACCATCAGATCTACCAGTTGGTCTATCCGTGGTAGAGGAAAACTGTCCTTTGGGCATGCTTTGCTGACTGTTTTGTAGTCCACGCAGACACGCCATTTTTCATTCTTCTTTGGCACCACTACTGTATTGGAGATCCATTTGGGGTAGTGCACCTCTCTGATAGCTCCTGCTTCCAGCTGGTTTTCTATTTCTTCCGCCACTATCTCGGCGTGGTGGAGTGCTGATCTGCGAGTGCGCTGAATAATTGGTCTGGCAGTTGGGTAGACGTTCAATTGGTGACAGATGAAGCTTGGGTCAATGCCCGGCATGTCATACGGCGTTCAGGCAAACACTTCGATGTTAAAGGTCAAGAATTCCATGACCTTTATTCTCTCAGTGCTGGACATAGATGAGCTAAACAAAAAGAACTTATCCGGGTTCTTTCCATCTATTCTTACCTGTACCAAGTCTTCTACTGCCTCCTGTTCAACGGCTTTGCCAACATCCGCGAACAATTCGTTGCTCTCTGGTTCTTCCACCATCTGTACAAACCCCTTGGCAGCTTGGCTGCCGTTTACTGTGACGAAGCATTGCTTGGACATAATTTGGTCTCATAGACCTCTTCAATTACTCCGGCTTCGTTGGGGAACCGCATTACTTGATGGTAGGTTGACGCTACCGCTCTCATGGCATGCAGCCATGTCCTTCCCAAGATTATGTTATAAGTGGAGGGTACTTTCAATACCCAGAATTCCACTTATTTCGTCATGCTCCCTGCTCTGACTGGGAGGATTATCTTGCCAACTGGCCACTCTGGCATTGAGTTGAATCCGATCAGGGGAGATACGGCAGGTGCCAAGTCTTTGTCCTTCAGTTTCAGTTGTTTGAAGGTTTCGTAATACATTATCTCGCACGAGCTTCCTTGGTCGATCAGAATCCGTTTGATGTCGTAATCCATGATGTGAAGTGTGACGACCAGTGCATCATTGTGAGGGCAATATATCTTTTCCAAGTCTCTGTCTGAGAAGGATATGACGTTCGTGGCTTCTGTTCTCCCATTTTTGATGGTAGGTTGCGCACTTAATACCTCCCTTAAGTGCTTAGCCTTCTTGATCGTTCCCCTGAGCTCGCATACCCGCTCAGGTTTGAATACCCCATGTATTGCGTTTATCATGCCTTAAGGTGGGGCGTCGATCGGTATTCCGTCTGGGTGATCGTGGTTCTAGGGGGCTGGCTGTGTCCCTCCTTCTATGTACTGGTCCAAGCGCCCGGCTGCCACTAACTCCTCCAGGTGCTGTTTCAACGGTGTGCAATTTTCAGTGCGGTGTCCTTTTTCCATATGGAAGGTGCACCGAGATCTTTCGTCATAATCCTTTTGCGCTTCTCCTAACTTAGCCGGCCACCTGACGAAAGGTTCATCACGTATCTCACTGAGAATCCGATAGATCGGTTTTTTGAACACTGTGGTAATGGCAGTGCGAACTCTCAACCATCTTTTATCTTGGTCCTCTCCGTTATCCCGCCTGCCTCGCCCGTTTCTGTTTGGACGTTCTACCGCATTGACTTTTGCTGAAGTCTTTTTATCTGGTATTGCGGCTGTACCAGTCTTTGTTTTAGCACGGGCGCCATCCTTTTCCACCCGAATATGCTGGTGTACCCTTTCCATTAAGGCTTTCATTGTGAGGGAGGGCGTCATGGTAATTGAGTTCCTCAGCTTGTTTCCGACTGGAAGACCTCTTTTGTACTGTACGATGACGAGATTTGTGGGGCAATCTCCTATCTGGTTGAAGGTCTCCCAATAGCGACTGTTGTATGACCTCAACATCTCCTTGTCGCCCATGTCAATGGAGAGTAGTTGGTCGATCTCCACGGGCGTTTTGGTGTTTGTTCTGAACCTTGTCACGAACGCCTCTGCCAATTGCGCTCAGGAGGCTATGCTGCCTTCTGGTAGCCTTTCGAACCAAGTTAAACCTAGGACACCAAGGCTGGATGGGAATAGGATGCACATTAAAGCTTCGTTCCGTCGGTATACCGTCATAACCTGGCGAAAGTGGCTTAAGTGCATGTAGGGGTCTGTCTTCCTCTCATAAGTGGTGAACTTAGGCTGGTTGAAGCCTGAAGGTAGAGGTGCGTTCTCAATTGCCGGAACGAACGGTGAGGTTTGCAATCTGGTTAATACCTTGTCTGCTGGTTCGTAAGCCAGGCGCGGTATTGGCATTCGACCTCGACGCTTTCATGCGTCCGAAGAGCCAACCGCTGAAGGGCTGAAACTCTACGTGGTCGCGTGCCCTGTTATCCTCCTTCTATTGTACCTTTTTTTCAAGCACAATCCGTAGGTCGGACGATCTAGGCAATTCGTTAGCTTGGATGCAGTCTGGTGCGTGCGTGAGGGCCGATAGGTGCTTCCCTCAGTACATGACCTCTCAGTTCTCGTTTTCTCAGACCTGGAGTAACGAGTCCTGGTATTCCTTGATTGAGTGTTGCCTGTTCTCAGGCTCGTACTCTCTGCTTGTGACGGAGTGGTGTGCCTACCACGATCTTCTGAGTGGCGAGGGGGCGTGGTTCTTTTGTGCCCCTCTCCTATCGCCACCCATTTTCCTTTAATCTGGCGTTTCATAGCCTCCATGTCCGCCGCCATCTTTCTTATTAGTTCATCCTGCTCTTTTACGCGATCCTCCAGAGCTTGAGGGTCAATTCTTCGCCTCTGCCTTTCAGGACTTTGTGAGCGAAAGCGACGGGGGCTGTTGTTCCGCCTCCCCCTTGCATCCCTTCTGGGGTTCTGTCGTTGGGGTTCTAGATCCGCCATAGGAAGGATAGAGGGCAATCCTTCGCGTCTCCTACTCCCTCCGGGGTTTGTCCGTCGATGGCGGACTACGGCAAATCTTCATTGTGCGTCATTACTTCCAATTAGAGAGGAAAAGCTTGATCAAGAGGTCTTGTTCTTTCTGTGATTCCTACAGACGGCGCCAATTGTACGAGCATGAAATATTGTTCTCGTATAATCCTGTTGATCAAGTCTGCGCTTTCCAAACGTCGTCGCTTTACTCCCTGAAAACATAAATGTGAGCTAGCCGGCGGGTGGTGCCGGATACCTCTCCGATGCCTAAGTCAGCAAAATAGACAGATAGACAAAAGCTCTGTGTGTTCGGGAATTAAAGTTGTGTTACCTCTCCATAGGTGATGTTGTGAGCTTTTATAGGTTCCGCGTGGCACAATCCAAGTAGGACTCTTACTCTTCCATGTAGAGTCCTCTCAGGAATCACATTCCTGAAAGATAATGCTTATCCTTCAACACCCCCCTCACTACAAGCCAAGTGAGATGGCTGAACCCTTTACCTCGGTTATACATTCCTGACCGAACTGCCTTACCTCGATCCCCTGCCATTCGGACCGTGTGATCGAAAGCCGATCTATCGAATGCCACCTGCCGAACTATACACAGCTCGGCCCTCGTCATTGATGTTACCTCGGTTTGCTAAGAACTTCTTTGCATCGGCTGTCATCTTTACCTCAGCTCTGTGCTCAACTAAGTAATGGAAATAGAAGCATCAACCGAGCTATTACCTAGCTCGGCCATCTGTCTTACCAACACCTCGGCCACCCTTGGGCTAGTATTTAGGTAGCTCGGTCAACGCCCTTGCCCAGTTTGGTACTCAGACAAAAAGGGACCGAGCTACCCGACGTCCATACTCCGGCCCTTATCTCGGCCCAGCTCCAAAGAAGATTCTTCCTAGCTCGGCCCAATTTGTTTACAAATTACCCTCTCATATATGTACATACTTGGTTTGAAAATCGGAAATATTATGTTTTGAAATGAAAATTCTACCATATTAGACATGATTTCAATTCTTTTGTTTTTCTTTATAGTTTTTAATTTAAGATTAAAATTTAATTATTTTCATTGCTTCTTTAATTTCTTAGATTGCAAGAATCTATTAAATTTAATACTTTATTTTGTTTATGATTTTAGTGGATAAATAATTCAATAAAAAATAAAGTTTAAGATGGTTAAAAGTATATTTTGATAGGTATTTGTAGTGTTCCACCAATAAGATAATGCAAGTTTACCATTATATTAACAATACATGTTAGTTTTATTTTTATTTTATGTTATGAAAAATAAAATCAATAATTTTACACATAATACAACTAAATATATTTTTGGTGGAGTAAGGGGAAATTAATTAATTTTATGTATATTATAAAATCATAACAGGTATTAAGTTATTTGTGCATTAAACTCATAATTTTTTTTAAAAAAATTTATAATTTTAACAACTTTTAAATTTACAAATAATACTCTATTTGGTTTGGAGTTTTCAAAAACAATTTTTTTGAGTTTTCAATTCACATTTTTATATTTTTAGTGATTTTTTAAATTTTTTTATTTTTTATTTTTTAGATCCACTTAATCTTGATATACTTAAAAGGTATAAAATTTGAATAAAAATCTTTAAAGATTTGAATACAACAAAATACGAAAGTGTATTAACTTTTCTTATTTTTGATTTTTGATTTTTTTTTTTTTTTTTTGGTATTCGGTGAATTTTTTTAAAAGTTTTTTTTAATATAAATATTATCTTTTTAAGTATATTTAGATTAGGTATATTTAGAAATTTTAAAAAACTACGTAAAATTATTTAAAAAATTACTAAAAAATAAAAACTTAATTTTCTAAAAAGTGAGTTAAATCAAAAGTTTTATAAGAGAAACAAAATGAAAAATAAAATAAAAAATGAGTATAATATATATGGACAAAAAATATTTATCACGTGCATAGCACGGGGTGAACACTAGTTATCTATACTATATATATAACCAAATGTAGTTGTTTTGTCAAAAGTCTCTAAATATTTATTTAAATTATCATAATTTTAAAACTCTCTCTTTCCTACGTGACAACCTCTTTGATTGTCTTTCATATTTTCTATTTTCCTCCATTTTCTATTTGTTTGATTAATTAAAATGAAAATTATTTTCATTGCTTATGGATAAAGATTTGAATTTCAAAATTCGTCTATATAGATAAACATATAAAATTGATAAATAATTTATGATATTTGTTTGATTAATTAAAATGAAAATTATTTTCATTGCTTATGGATAAAGATTTGAATTTCAAAATTCTTCTATATAGATAAACATATAAAAATTGATAAATAATTTATGAAAATTAATTTTGTATTCTATAGATAAAGATAAAAATTAAATAATTAATTTAAAAAAGTTAATTTCATAACTTATAGATAAGATAAAGATTAAATAATTGATTAATAAAAAATTAAAATAATAAAATTTGATAAAGATATGATTTGTTATCTATATATCTATCAAAAACATATATATCTAAATTTTTATTTTGATTTACTCATTTTTTTTTCCTTCTATGACATATTAGTCTTTTTTATTTTGAATTTTTTATCATATGAAATGTCCTTATCTATAACTTCCTAAATGTAGTTGTTTTGTCAAAAGTCTCTAAATATTTATTTCTAAATTCTCATAATTTTAAACTCTCTCTTTCCTACGTGACAACCCTCTTTTATTGTCTTTCATGTTTTCTATTTTCCTCTATTTCTATTTGTTTGATTAATTAAAATGAAAATTGTTTTCATTGCTTATGGATAAAGATTTGAATTTCAAAATTCATCTATATAGATAAACATATAAAATTGATCCCAAATGTAGTTGTTTTTCAAAAGTCTCTAAATATTTATTTCTAAATTCTCAAATTTTAAAACTCTCTCTTTCTTACGTGACAACCCTCTTTTATTGTCTTTATGTTTTCTATTTTCCTCCATTTTCTATTTGTTTGATTAATTAAAATGAAAATTATTTTCATTGCTTATGGATAAAGATTTGAATTTCAAAATTCATCTATATAGATAATAATAAAAAATTGATAAATAATTTATGAAAATTAATTTTATATTCTACAGATAAAGATAAAAATTAAATAATTAATTTAAAAAAGTTAATTTCATAACTTATAGATAAAGATAAAGATTAAATAATTCATTTATAAAAATTTAAATAATAAATTTAAATAAAATATGATTTGTTAATCTATATATCTATCAAAAACATATATATCTAAATCTTTATTTTGATTTACTCATATTTTTTTTCCATCTATCACATATTATCCTTTTTTATTTTGAATTTTTTATCTTATGAAATGTCCTTATCTATAATTTTTTTTATCTTTTCTTAAATTCTAAACATTCTCTTAATAATTTTATTATTCGTTATTATCTACTAAGTGATAAAGATAAAAAAATAAATAAATAAATAAAATTTTGTTGGCTCTAAATAAGAAGTGTGTTAATAATTAAATAATGAAGGCTGCATGGGAGGAGGCAACACAAAATCTTACAAAATTAATTTTCGTCATTATTTTATCCAAGGTAATAATTTGATATTCTTTCTTTTAGTTGTTAAAAATAGTTTGCATTAGATCATTGCTATGTATTTTTTCTTTTTCTTTTTTTATAAGGTTGTCATTTGTTATAACATTTCTTCAATCCCATCTCTAAATTCTCTCTTTGAAATTTTTATTTTTTCAATAGTAAAGTTTAGAACTAATTTCTTATCAAATTTGTTTTCTTGGTGCATATTTAATTAAAAGATCGAGACGAGCAAAACTTTCCTATGATATATGAAATTAATGAATATAATACAAAGATGGTAGGAAAATACTATATATTTTTCGATATCTCTCTATTATTATTAGTTGATTTGCTAGATTATATTATCAATTTAGAGCCCATATGATTTAATTCAATGTCTATGATTTTAGTTGCATTCGACCATTTTTTCATTGAGTAACCTATATAATTTTTTGGATAAATTACACTAACACCCCCTAAGGTTTCTGTTTAATACAGATCTCTCCCTCATATTTGAAAAATTACATTCCTCTCCCTAAGGTTTGTAATCTCATTACAAACTGCCTTTGGATTGCTGATGTCATGCCCTAAAATTTTCTAAATGACCATCATGTCCTTTTTCCTACCATTTCTTCTTCCTATCATCATGATTACATTCTACAACTTTTCATTATTAAAAAAATCCATTAAATACAACAAAATAAGATTATGTATTGAATTTTTGTATTTTTATATTTGGTCAATTTAAAAAAAATCATAAAATATTATATTTGTTAAGTATATCTAGATTAGGTGTGTCTAAAAAATATAATAAAAAATTACTTTAAATATTTAAAAATTCAATAAAAAAAACATGAAAAATAAAAAAAAAATCCAATTTTTTGTGTGAGTTAAACAAAAAAAGATGATTTTTATTTCCCTTGAAATAACATGAACAAAATATCTGCATTATTTTATTATTTTATATGTATAAAAGCTAATGGGCAAATATGTCATTATAATCTGATATGGGGGTAAGTGTAATTTTTCAAATATGAAGGGGATCTATATTAAACAAAAACCTCAAGGGGTGTTAGTGTAATTTATCCTAATTTTTTTTTGTTGGTATATAATGATTAAAGCTATCATTTGTTATATTTCTTCAAATACAATTCAAATAATTTTTCATCATTTTTTTTTTGGTAAATAAAATGGATTAAAACTATTTTCTTATATAATTTTTATAATCCTACAAAGTTCTTATCTTGATTATTTTTATTTTTTTAAAATGCTATAGAAACTATGCAAGTATTATTCAAACTATGGAGAAAATGATTATGGAGAAGGATTTATACTTTGATATGCATGTATCATTGATAGTGGAGATCAAAGATAGAGAGTTGCTAATAAAATTAATTAATGATTTATTTGAGAAGTACTTTTTATAAGTAAGGTAACAAACTTAGATTAAGTTTTTTTAAAAATTTCTTATAAATTATAATTAAAAGTTGAGATTTACTCATAATTTGGTTCCACAATAATAATATACACCACTAATTTAAAAATCTAAGTAAATTTATAATAACTTTTTCTGAGTTTATAGAATTTCTCTTTTAATGATTTCTTTTTTTCTTTTTTTTTTTCTTCTTCTTTTTTCTGCATGACACTATAGTTTGATATAAGTTATTTATATTATCAAGTGATTGTGATACTATTATTCCTAACAATCTTATAATTAACAATTTTTATTATGCATATCAAATTTTATTGTGAAATTTTATAGGTTAATTATTGTCAATGTCTACCCAGATGGCCTAACATCATGGCTTGCCACTATTAATACATAATTCAAGATTAAAATAATTTATTTACCACACAAAATATATATAGTCTATTTTTCCGTGCATCGCACGGGTTACCGCTAGTTATATATAAGTAAATGTAATGCGTTTTCAAAACTCTCCAAAACCTCAATGCCAATTTTTCAAGGAAAGTTAACATTCTCTTTACTATGTGGCAGTTCTTGAAGTCTCCCTGGCTCATTTTCCTAATTTTTAATTTTTTAATATAATAAAAATTAAAATAACGAAATTTAGATAATGATATGAGTTGTTAATATATATCTATCAAAAACATTTTGTAGCAAAATCTCTATTTTGATTTACTTCAATTTTTCCTCTCCATCTATCATATATATTAAAAATTAAATAATTTGAAATATTGAAATTTAAATAAGATATGATTTTTAATTTCATTCTATACTACACTATATATAAGCAAATGTAGTGTGTTCTAAAAAAATTTAAAATGATTATTCTTAAATTTTCTTAATTTTAATATTTCTCTCTTCTACTTAGCAATCCTCTTTGATTGTCTCTCATGTTTTCTTTTTGTTTCATTTTTTAATTGTTAAATTAATTTTCCAATGGAAATTAATTTCATAGCCTATAGATAAGATATAAATTTCAAAGTTGAAATTTTATTTTATTTATTCTATTTTCTCATGTTTATCTTATTTTATCTTTAAATTTGAACATAATTTTTTATTTTCTTCAAAACTCCCTTTCTCTTGGAGTTTTTTTCTATTTGAACATGATTGTTGTAGATTCGCATATATTTCAGTTTAATCTTTTCAAAATTTATCGTTTAAAATCATTAATTAATTATCCATATAAATTTTAAGTATGATAGAATTTTAAGTGTATCTTTTGCCTAAGTTTAATCCTTTCAATATAAAAACAAGTACCTGAAAAAGGAACCACGCACATGAGATTGAAAAGAAAAAAATCACAATCAACATTGAGCCCTTTTCGACTCCCCTTCACGGTGCCTAAAAAATCTTGCATTAAACTTCAAATCACAAGTGATTTTTTTTTCCCTCAACTGTATCTACTTTACATTTGAAATTTGAAATGTGTACTTACATGAGTTTTTACGTTTGTGAGAAAGGGAGTTTATGTAAATGGATATTATTATTTTATTTTCCTTTAAATTTTGTTTATGTTTTTGTTTCTTTTTCTTTTTCTTTTTTCTTATAATCTGTATTTTTTTATTTCTTTCTTTTTTTGGCTAATAATATGTCATTTAATTGAGATTTCATTCTTTTTTTGAAGTACTAATATTATTAACTTGTGACTCTTTCACTTATTAATTATTCGTATTTAATTTTTTTGGGTGCAAATGTTAGATTGGAAGTGAAGAGAGCATCAAAATTTATTTGAATATGGCTTTATGTTTTAAATTTAATCATCAATTTTTTTGGTTGTTGATTGTGAAATAACTTAAGATTAAATTAATTTTCAACAACTCATTTCTTTTGAGACATAAGCCACAAATTTCTTCTTCTTCTTTTTTTTTTTAAATGTCTTTTATGCAAATTCAAAACTGAAACAAATGCAAGCAATCTCATATTTAAAATGTTAGATTTTTTTAATAATTTAAATATTTTTATTCTTTATGTTTGTCAGTTCAGTTTTAATGCATTTCCAAACCTATTTATGTTTAGTGAATCAATATAAAAATAAAAGGAAAAAAAAATAGCATGTGAAATTTTTTATCCACTGACTGAATATAATAAAAATTAAAATTTATTTTATTTTAATTCATTATATTGTGTGAGATAATTAATATAATATCTCTTATTGATTGAAAAAGAAAATGAAAAACATAACATTCTTTTATTTAATGTTAGTTATTTTAATTAATTATAATTTTAGTATACTTTTGTTACTTCACTTTTGGTTGTCTTAGCTAACTCTTATTATCTATTTGTTATGTAATGATTTTACATAATTTATGATAGTTTTCTAAAAATTTTCATGCTGTGAAGTATTAAAAAATTTGAATGATGTATAAAAATACTTTATTCATATTAGAGAATACAACTAAATAGCATTTTTTTTAAAAATATTATTCACTTTGTAAAATCCCATGTGTAGTATTTTTTTTATATTAATTTTAATGTTATTCACTTTGTAAAATCCCGTGCATTGCACAGGTGACTACTAGTGTAAGAGATAATAATGTGATCCAAAATGAGTTAAAAACTGAGAAGTGACTTTTAATTCACTCTAAGAATATTAACTCAACAAGAACAAGCACAAATAAAAAAAAAAATAGCGGATTACATATGTAAAATTATAGTTCCATGAAAGATTATAATACTATAAATTTAGAAATTTTATCTAAAAAAATAGTGGATTGCATATGTAAAATTACAATTCCATAAAAAATAATCAATATAAATTTAAAAATTTTATCTAAAAATATTAATATATAATTCACATTCATTTTACAATTAGATTCCGTAATACATATTTTTAATCTTTACCGGACATTATCATTCTTACCAAATTATGGAATCCAATGTCTAATGTCCTAGACTTTCTGAAAGATAATAATAAGTTGAATAATTCCTCAGTAACTATTTAACATCAACCAACTAGGCCCGTTTATTTGGGATTATAGAGAGGATTGGGATTGATAGTGAGGTGAGACCCACTATATGTTATCTTTGTTTTACAAGATAGGGCAGGGGACTTCTAATTCCTTGATATTATTAGGCTAGGCCTTGGAAGGGAGATTGGGATGGAAAATGTGGAGGTGGAGGTGGAGGTGGTATTAAAAAAATAGTCCACCAGACTATTTTTTTTTATTTTTTACATGTTGGGCATTTTTTTGAATATTAGTGTTTAATTTTTTATATTTTTTGTTAAGTAAAAAATCATTGTTTTATTTATTTTACCTTTTTTCTAGAATTTTTTTTATATGTTTGGCATTTTTTTCTAACATTAATGTTTAACATATTTATATTTTTTAATTTGTTTTCTTATTTTATATTTATTTTATATAAAAATAATTTAATAATCTCCACACCAACAACTATTTTCAAAACAAACACAATTTTACTTAATTCTCTCACTATCAATCCATTCACTATTAATGCACTCACTATGAATCTCTTCAATTCTACCTCTGAAAACAAACGGAGCCTAGGTCTAGTTTAGTTGACCATCATAACTCTCCTAAGCGTATAGTCTTAAGGGATAAGTCAACTTTTCCGAATTAGGAGACAAGCATTTCGTACTTTGTAAGGGTAAAAGACTTAGGTCAAGTTTGGCATCTACTAAATAATACAAAAAGTTAAAAAGTCACTATCCTATTTAAGTCACATTATCTTATTTAAATCACATCACCTCTCTAACATATCACATCAAACCCAACCCAAACCCAACCCATATAAGCTAATAAGTCAAAAAGTGCATTTTTTAGAACATTCCAAACCAACCCTTACTTCTATACATGCTAATCTATATATATATTTTTTTTGATCGGTAAAGAAAAATTTCATTTAACAGCATGAAATTAAAAGTACAGGAAGATGAAATGCATCGAGAGAGATTCAGAAGTATAAAAATACCCCTACTACATGCTAATCTATATTAATAATTGATTTTTGTCAATATAAAACTATATAACATCATTCTATTGATATTTTATTTTTTATTTTTTTGAAAAAAAAAATTAGAAAAGACTAAAAAGTAAAAAATAGTTATCTTTTTTTGTTTTTGGATTTTTTAATTTTTTATTTACTTTTTACTTTTTAGATTCCCTCTACACAAAACAAACTAAAATATTAAAAAACATTTAACATAATTTTAAAACATAATCATTAAAAGACAAATCAGTGTGTTCGGTTTGAGTTTTCTAGATTAAGTTTTTTGAAAACTGAGTTTTTTGGTTTTCGTATTCTTTTGTTTTAGTGAATATTTTTTAAATTTTAAACATTTTTTTTTACTTTTTTAGATGCACCTTAGTTAGATGTATCTAAAAGTAAAAAAATTGTGAAAAAATATTTTAAAAAATTAATAAATACAAAAAATATAAAAAATGTACTGAATTCTTGTATTTTTTTAATTTTTGGTATTTAGTGAATTTTTAAATGATTTTTTTTACAATTTTTTTACTTTTTAGGTGTATTCATGTTAGGTGTGTCTAAAAAGTAAAAAAATTGCTTAAAATATTTAAAAAATTCAGTAAAAACAAAAAAATACGGAAAATAAGAAAGTAGAATTTTCTGAAAAGTATTTTTTGAAAAATGAAAATTAGCAAGCTGAATAGTTTTTTTTTTTAAAAAAGCAAAAAAAAGTGTAGCCAAACACCCACTATAATAATGCTCAGCATTAAAAAAAAAAAAATCCAAAAAATAAAACTACAGGATTGAGAACAAAAACAAACCGCCATTTTATTCACAACTCAATCTCATAATTAACTATAATGAAATAACAAAACAAAACAGTAGCAAAGATTAATCAAAAAAAAAAAAAAACCAATGCCAAAGAAAACAAAAAAACAAAAACACTGAATGCATAGAAAATGCTCTCAAAACACTTTCCACCTCTTCTTCTTCCCTTCATCACCACCATCCTCTTCAATCAAAATCCATAATCATTTCATTTTCAAAGCTCCTCATAACCTTGGGCATCCATTCATCCTCCTCCTTCATCTTCACCTCCTCCTCCTCCTCCACCCTACTCCGTGATGGCGCCTCGGGCGGTGGCAAAATAACCGACTCCCCCTGAGCATTCATCATCTTCTTGAACTTCTTCTCCGACACCCCGAAAGAAGCCGCAAACTCGGGACCCCTCATGCTGTGAAGAACTGAGTTTGATCCCACAAGGAACTGAGGCTTGTTCTTTCTCGACGAGGTTGTGAATCCGAAGAACTCGAAAGAGCCTTCTCGAGAGGCTGTTTGGCAGAATGGGAAGTACTGCGGAACCCAGAACACGTCTCCTTCTTTCACCATGGCATTCATGGCTAGGGTTCCGTTTGGAAACACTACTTGGATTGTACCTGTTCCTTTCAACACTATTCCATACTCTGTTGCTGTTGGATTTATGTGTGGTGCCATCATTGCTCCCTATGTTACAAACACAAGATATAAAAGAATAGTTTGGTTGAGTTTTAATAATTTTTTTTGAAAAATTAGAAATTAATTTGATAAAAATAAATATAAAAAAATATTATATATTTGGGTAAATTACAAATACACCTCTTGAGATTTACTTAAAGTACAGATTGCCCCATGTGATTTGGAAAATTACAAATATCTCCTTATTAGTATTTTTTATTTAACATAATTCAAATGAAATTCATAATTATTCTCCTATACAATAATAAAATTACAAAAATTATTAATTGAAACATATTTATAACATCATTAAAAACTATTAATTGACTTGATGATTTATTAATAAAATGGGCGATTTGTTATAAAATTAGAAATCTCAGGGATGAAATGTAATTTCTAAAATCACAGGGAGTGATTCGTATTTTAATCAAACCTCAAGGGGTATATTTATAATTTATCCTATATATTTTTGAAATTTTGAAAATTATAGTCACCCATACACGAGAAAATTATATGAAAATAATAAGTGGTTTTTTTTTTTTTTTACTAAACTAATTTTTTTAAAATTTTGATAAATAGATTTAGAAAACTTAACCAAATAGTAACATGGTTTTAAATAACAAAATCGTATCAATAATTCAATCATTTATCAGCAGATATATTATTGAATATCTTTATTAAAAGATAAAAATCCCAATACATATCGGCCAATATTTTGGATTCTTTTGATTGCAATGTAATATTTTTTAGGCCTATTTTTGTTTTTAGTAATTTTTTAAAATTTTAGATTAAAATATTTTATTTTTTAAATTTATCTAAATTAGATCATCCTAAAATTTGGAAAAAAAAAATTAATAAAAACATAAATAAGCCAACTTTTACAAAACTTGGCTTATTCTATAGTGAACCTTTTCAAAAAAAAAAAAATGAGTAGTTTAAAATTTTTAGATCATGTAGATTGACCTAAAAAATATTCAACAATGCTTCCGACCCCCAGTGACACCCCCAGTGACGTGCCAGTCTCTCATTGGCTGAAAACAAAAAAAAAAAAAAAAAAAAGAAAAATAATTTTTTTGGGCCAATCACAGCCGACCCCAGCACCCCCACTGGGGTCCGAAGCATTATTCAAATATATTTTTAAAAAATGACATATTTTCTTTTTTAAAAAAATTTACTAAAAGACAAATGAATCAAAAAAATGTAAGCATGTACGAGAGAAGTCAAGTAACGGCGAGTATGGAAGTGACTAATTACCGCGGTGAGATTAACCATATAAAGGCCGACGCCAGAGTGATGGAGAGGCTTATAATCAGACTCATCAAGAGCAATGCTCGAGCCGTAATTGTTCTTGAAATCCGGATGCTTGCTGTAGAGGTTGTAAGAGTGCGGCGACTTGCTTCTCTTGTTATCATCTCCATTGATTTCATTTCCAAAAACAGAACCCAATAGCTTCCTCAATGACCATGTTGTTGGTTTATCATCATCATCCTCCTTTTTAGTTGACTCTTCTTGGAATCTCACTATTCTCTTCAAATGATGCACTCTCTCTTGCTGTTCTAGCTGCAAGAACTTTGTCCATATGTTTTGTACTGGGTGGTGTGAATCCGATAAGTATACAATCGGGCCTGAGTCCTGCCTTGTCATGAACTCCTTCAGATCTGATGTTGAGACCTGTAATTAACATTGATTTAGAGTCAAATTTTTTTTTTTTAAATTTTAAATTTTAAGATGTAAAGATCAATGTAAGTTGTTATGATTTGCTTACGTTAAATGCGGTCGACAAGGTTAAGTTATCGAACCCAGAAAGAACAGATGTTGGATAAGTTCCTCCTCCGATGAAGAAAGACTGCAGAGACATTAAGAAAAAGGGCAAACATTTCAGTAAATTTTTGGAACACTGGCATAGACATTAATGCTATAGACTTAGAAAAATATCGTTTAATTATTAATTGTTACGTGTTCAAATTGTACTTATTTTTTCTCAAAATGATTGCATATCTCTTATTATTGGGCGAGCACGTGTATTATTTTTATGAAATTAAGGTCATAGAATCAAACTCACGACACACAAGTGTAATGCCCGATAAATTAGTAAATATTTGTCGATGATCTAATAATGTACCTGGAAATGGCCCCATCCGAAGCTCTCAGGTTTGTCTATGCTGCAAACGATATGAAGTCTTTGGTCCTCGCCGGTGTTAACCAAATAGAATGCAGAACCGGCCGGAATTCTATACACATCTCCGCTCTTTAACCGCTTCTCCACCATTTCATCTTTGTATATTGAACCAATTTTTGCTTCCCCTATACAACCACCCTCAAAACAAGTCAATATTTTCAAGAAAAACATGTATGATAAAATTATATAATTACCATCATCAAATCATCTGATTTCTCAAATGATTTATATGCACTAAAACTTCAAAATAAACAGATTCATAGTGGCCCCCATAGGCATATTGGATGGTTCCGGATTGTCCAGCTGGGTATATAGGACCATCAAATACTCTAATTTGTAGGTACTATATTGTGCAGGCATGGGAAAATAAATTTTTATTTTATATATTTTGAAAAATAGATGGTGGGTATAAGTATATCAAAATAATGTAGTAACAAGATACTTGTAATTATATATCAAAAATAGTAAATGTTTTGATTATGTCATTCTATATATAAACTTTTCAGAAAGTTTATTATCTCAGATTTTGAATCAAAAACTGACCTAGATGGTTTAAATCTATGGTCCAAATTTAAAGTTGTTATTGTAGGTCATGCTGTGAACAAATCTTGACTCTCGATTGTTAATCCTGAATAGATATTTGGGTCTTCATTTCTAGTTCCTAGAACTGTTCTAAATTTTTTTTTTTTTTTTGATCAGCAAAGAAAAGAGGAGATTTAATTGATAGAAAGAGGTACAAAAAAGGCTTGGCGCAAATGCATCAAAGCTCGAAAAAACATCCCAACTAGGTTGGCATCTTTTAAGGAACCCAATCATGAGCAGGCTCAAGCCAAAGGAAGGCTGAAGAGCACTCAACCAGAAAGATACAAAGAAGAAAACAAAAAATACAAAACATCAAATTGAGATCCTAGCTCTGTAGCCTTTGATGCCATGTAAACAAAACAAAAAGTCATGAAGGGAAAGATCTGGCAGGCTAAGCAAATGCTTGGCCCAAAACGCAACTGTTCTAAAATTTTTATTTACATAATATTATTCGTTTTTGAAACAGTAATGCTACATCTCCATTTTGGACCCTCAATGACATGGCAAATACTCATTCAATAGTTCTTATATTTTAGTAAGATTTTCAAGTGATATAACTTATGACACATCACTTGAGATTGGCTTGGGAGTCCAAAATTGGAGGTTCAAAACATTTTCTTTTTTGAAATAAGAAGATAAAGGGAATAATAGTATAAAAAAGCTATGAAATATGATAGCTAAACAATTTTAATTTTAATTTTTTTGAGTATTTTTCTAGATGAATTTTCTGGGTGTTGCTGATGGATATATTACCTTTGCGAAGGAAGAGGATCAAGTTGGAATCAAGGTACTGAGGAATGAAGAGAGACTTGGGTTCCATGGTAATGAAACCAACATGCATAGGCCTTTCCATAGTAGCCCTTCTTCCTCCAAAACCCTTCACCATCTTCATCTCCCCTGCATCAGTCTTCACCACATGCCTCATCTCTGGCAACAAAAACATCTCTTCTTTTCCTCTCTCTCTCCTCCTTCCTCCTCCTCCTCTCTCTCTCCTCCCTCCTTCCATTTCATAACCACCCACCATTGCCACTGCATAACACATCACCACCAGCACCAACACAGCCATTCTCTTCCCCATCTCTTCTGCTCTTTCTCTTAAAACCACAGTGTGTAATGTGATGTGTGGAGAGACTGGTGGGGAGAGGTGATTTATGTAGGGAAGAGAGGAGGGAGAGATTGAGGGTGATAACTGACACGTGTCAGTGATGCAGCTTTTCTTGGGTTTGTTGGCATTTGATAGTATAGACACAGTCGAGATCTGGTGAGAGATGTTCGGTCACCTCGACCAAGTCTTCAAGTTTTTGTATGACGACATTTTGCATTTGGTTTAGACACAATTACTCTTTGTTTAGTTTATAAATTTAAATAATTTGTTTTCCTTTTTAAATTTTATTGAATTCATGATCTAAACACAATTTTAAAAAATTGTTACCTACGATGATGATTTCATATCATGGTTTGGTTTTGCTTTCTCTCTAAGAATTTTAGTTCAAAAAGCCTTAGGACTCAGATTTTCGGTCAGGAAAATTATCCAAAATGTGTATTAAGGGTTGAGATTTAAGCATTGTTTTGTATGGCCTATACATAGATTAAATTTAAATTACACATTACTATTTCTAAATAAAAATTTTGAGTTTATACTATAGTTGATTTCAGTTTTATGTTAAAATCATGAGCTAGAAAAAGTATTTCCTTCAAAAAAAAATGTTATAGTGGTTACATTCTTTGTCATAATTTATTGAAAAAATGCATTTATAAATTGAAACAATTCAATTGTATTTTTACAGAGGTATATGTTGGAGTGAGTAAGAATTATATCTTATACCAAAGTTTTTACTTGCACTGAATACATGTTCACTTGGACTTCTATTAAAAAAAATATAGTTACTTTAAATTTGACGTGTACAAGCTTACAAAGGCCATAAATCACTATAAACAATCCAAGCCCATCACTTAGAGCCCAATACATAACCCAGTTGGTGAGGTCCAGAACAGCTGGAATCTAACATGGCATAAAGAGCCAATGACATTCAGACACATGGCAGGCGAAGGACGGGCCACATCAGCAGACAAAGATTTGCAAAGTTATTGCCACTGCACATCACCATTAATGCAGCCCATCACAGCATTTATTACGACAACACCTCCCCGTCGGAACAGGACCCCCTTACCCTGAACAAGGTAAGCTACAGCATAGACTTTCGGCGAGGGGGGCAAGTCGGAAGGGACAGCGAAATGATTACCAAAGGATATAAGCAAACGTTAAAGACAAGAAGAAGGTTAAGCTTTCTATCTCTAATCTCTCCCTACACCCTACTTCTCTTTCTAACTTGCTCGTTGGAGGGTTCACTGGAGGACTACCCCGTTCCCCGTTGGACTTGTTTGCAGGTTATCCGTTGGGCTCGATCATTCGGACGTGGGCATTGAGGAGCTTGGACCTGTCTGGCCCATTCACTGGAACAAACTGTATCATCAGTTGGCGCGTCTGTGGGAAAGTCTTCGCTCTGCGCGCCAGTTGTGCTCATTGTCGCCGGAGACCCTATCCCAACAACCTTTCCTCCTACCCATCAAAGTGTATGGTTACGACTAGATCCATGGTTTCTCACAATAATGCTGCCGACCATCAGGCGACCCCCCCATCCAAACAAAACCCACCGCAGTATTTTATCGAGCTTACCAACAGCATTAACCGCATGGTCGAGCAAAACCAGGCCCTGATAAATGATTACTCAAAGAAACCTTCGATGCCTCCTCCACCACCTCCAGATATTCCACCAAACCAAGAAAGAGCCCGAGCCATACTGTTCTGCAACCCTATCCACCCAACTTGGAAGGTTTGCAACCTCCTCCTCCGTATATAAATCTACCACCTCCATCCCCACGCCCGTCGGTCGTGTACCAGCCCTTGAAGGGGAAGCCAGCAGCGTCCAGCCCCCGTTGACTGACCATGGTGACAACATTCCCCTCTAGGACGCTGAACTCCGAGCAATGAAGCTCCAACTCCAAGGGGTCATGCAGAACATTCAGTATAAACCCTCTACTACGGCAAACTCACCATTCGTTGCCTCCATCCGGGACAAACCTCTGCCCGCTAAGTTCAAGATGCCCACCATCGACTCTTTTGACGGTACGACAGACCCAGTCGACCATCTGGAGACCTACCGAACCCTCATGATCCTTCATGCCTTCCCTGACGAGATCACGTGTCGGGCTTTCCCTGTGACATTGAAGGGGTCAGCTCGACTGTGGTTCAGCCAATTACCAGCAGACTCTATCTCCACTTTCCAGCACCTCAGCGACACCTTCCTTAGCCATTTCATTGGAGCCCAGCGCCAACACCCGCCCGGCAACCTAACTTCTCAACATCCGTCAGACCGAGGGGGAGTCGCTGCGCAGTTTCGTTACCCGCTTCAACACCGAAGCCCTGCAAGTAGCGGAAAACGATGACAAGGTCATCCTCACGGCTTTCATAGCCGGGCTACGGTCGTCCGATTTCCTTTTCTCCCTCTCCAAAAACCCCCCAACCTCCATGGCAACCCTACTCTCCAAAGCCTAGAAATACATAAATGCTGAAGATTCATTAGCCGCTCGGCAGGATCCAATAGCTAAAAAACCCGACCCCCAGAGAAAAGAGAAAAGACTCAGAACCCAGAAACACCGAGTATAATAGCCAAACACCCCACTATACAGACCGACCTCCCCGCGCTGACCGGTCAGCACCAGCTCGACCGCCCAGTCGGTTCGAGCGGTACAACCTCCTTAATTCTCCCATGGAACAAGTCCTCAACCAGATCCAACGAGACTACCCCCTCAAATGGCCCCTACCTTCACGGACCCCTTCCAATCGGAAAGACCAGTCCAAATATTATCATTTCCACCAGGACCATGGCCATAACACTGATGACTGCATCAACCTCAAGGATCAGGTTGAGACCTTAATACGTCAAGGGCGTCTCAGCCGCTTCCACGGACACCCGCCCACAGCAGAGGCAAAGAACCGAGCCCTTCAGAAACAACCGCGGCGCACCCCACCCCAGTAGCCAGCCCAACCTAACCAAGGCCATGATCGCCCTCCACAACAGCCTCGGCCGCCAAGTAATCCCCCTCCGCCAGTTGGTGAAATCCGAGTCATTTCAGGTGGCCTTGCTTGTGGGGGCCATCCCGCTCGGCTCAGAGGCAGAACTCAGAAAGATAAGGCAAGGCTCAGACAAAGCAGTTGCCACGGTAGACCGACCCTCCAAACAGCCCAAGCAGTGGACAGAGCCCATCACCTTCACGGACGCCGACTGTACAGGCATCCGTTATCCTCATGATGACCCTCGTCATTTCTGCCCTCCTCTCCAACTATAAGGTCAGACGGGTTCTCATCGACAACGGCAGTTCTTCAGACATCATATTCCTCAACTGTTTCCGCCAGCTCAAGATTGGGGAGGAAAGTCTGTCCCCCTCCAAACCCCTTTGGTCGGTTTCACTGGCGACCGGGTGACCTCCATCGGCTCCATCGATCTCCCCATTACCATCGGCGAATACCCACGGCAGACTACGAAGTTGCTCACTTTCCTTGTGGTCGACTGTCCCTCTGCCTACAACATCATCCTTGGTCGCACCGCCCTCAACGCTTTCCAAGCTATCACTTCAACCTACCACCTCGCCATAAAGTTCCCTACCGACCTGGGCGTCGGGACAGTAAGGGGGAGCAGACCGTAGCCAGGGAATGTTATGTCGCCTCACTCAAGGAAGTCAAGCTGAAGGAGGCCATGATCATTGAAGGACTTGACGTACGAGATGAGGACGAGCTGGTCAGAGGAGAACCGGTGGAGGAGCTCGTTGAGATTCCCATCGATCCCACCAACCCAATGAAAACTGCCAAGATCGGCAGCCAACTATCCCCCCAAGCTAAGGCCGACCTTACTGCCCTTCTGACCGAGCACAATGATGTATTTGCCTGGACTCACTCAGACATGCCAGGCATTGACCCCTCTTTCATAACTCACCGCCTCAGCATTGAACCCCATTTCCGACCTTACCGCCAGAAGCAGCGCATTTTCATCCGGAGCGCAATACTCTTATAGCCGCAGAGGTTGACAAACTCCTTGAGGCCCAATTCATCAAAAACGTGGACTACCCTAAATGGTTGTCAAACGTGGTCCTAGTCCGCAAGAACAATGGCAAATGGCGACTCTGTGTCGATTACTCTGACCTGAACCGAGCTTGCCCCAAAGACAGCTATCCTCTTCCCCGCATAGATCTGCTGGTCGACGCCACGGCCGGTCATCAAATGCTCAGCTTCATGGATGCTTTCTCTGGTTACAACCAAATCCTGATGCACCCGTCCGATCGGGAACATACATCCTTTATTACTGACCGAGGTACCTACCACTACCGTGTGATGCCATTCGGATTGAAGAACGCTGGGGCCACCTACCAACGGTTGGTCAATGCCGTTTTCCATCACCAGATAGGTCGGAATATGGAAGTATATGTCGACGACATGCTGGTCAAGAGCAAACTCTCCACTGATCATCTGACCGACCTGCGAGAAACCTTCGCCACCCTACGCAAGTACCAAATGAAGCTCAACCCAGAGAAGTGCGCCTTCGGCGTAGGATCTGGGAAGTTTTTGGGTTTTATGGTCAGTCAGCGGGGCATTGAAGCTAACCCTGAAAAGATCAAGGCCTTGATCGAGATGCAGTCACCCAGAACGGTTAAGGAGGTCCAAAGACTCACTGGCCGAGTTGCAGCCCTCAACCGCTTCATTTCCCGCGCAACGGATAAGTGCCTACCATTCTTCAAAGTTCTTCGGCAAACTTTTGAATGGACGGCTGAATCCGAAGAGGCTTTTCAACAGTTGAAGCAGTGCATGGCCAATCCCCCCTCCTTTCACAGGCAATCACGGGCGAGCCCCTCTTCCTCTATCTAGCCGTATCAAGCACCGCTGTCAGTGCAGCTCTTATCAGGGAAGACGGCTCTGTCCAACGACCGGTCTACTACATCAGTCGGGCCCTCAGGGGAGCGGAGCAGAACTACCCACTGTTAGAAAAATTATCCTTGGCCTTGGTCACCGCCTCCAGACGACTCCGTCCTTACTTCCAAGCCCACTCCATAGTGGTCCTCACCGACCAACCCTTGAAGAAGGTCATGCAGCAACCAGAACTTTCCGGCAGACTCATGCAATGGTCAGTGGAACTCAGCCAGTTTGACATCTCTTACCGGCCTCGAACAGCAATTAAGGGGGGCTATCGCCGATTTCATCCTGGAATTCACTAATCCTACCCCAACCACTGCCTCCACCCCCACCAGCTCCCATCGAGCCAGAAGACCCTCATTCTTGGACTCTCAACGTCGACGGATCATCCCGCAGGGAAGGTAGTGGGGCTGGCCTCATCCTCACCGCCCCTGAGGGTGGTTATTTCAAATGCGCTCTCCGTTTCTGTTTGAGGCCAGTAACAATGAGGCCGAATATGAGGCATTGATTGCAGGTCTTCGCCTAGCCAGGGATATTGGTGTCAGCCACATCCGAGTGTTCAGCGACTCCCAGCTCATCGTCGGACAGATCACGGGAGAATTCGATGCCAAGGAGGACACAATGCGGGCTTACAGGGATATTGCACTTCCCCTTGTTCGCCTCTTCAATACCTTCCACATCAAGCACATTCCTCGGGCGGAAAACTCTAAGGCAGATGAGATGGCTCAGTTGGCTTCCGCAGACCAGTCCGACCTCAGCCGTGGTGTCCGCCTCGAATACCTATCCCACCCCGCCATTTGCCCCGACCAGCACGAAATACAATTCCTCCAAAATGAGCCCATCCCTTGGGCGTCGGACATCTTTCTATTTCTGACAACAGGGGAACTCCAGACGACCAACAGCAAGCCGCCAAAGTCAGGGCCCGGTCGTCCAATTACATCCTCGTCAGCGGCATTTTGTACAAACGTGGTTTCTCACGCCCCTATCTGCGGTGCCTCAATCCGACTCAAGCAACTTATGTGATGCAAGAAATTCATGAGGGTATCTGCGGCAATCACTCAGGCGGCAGGTCCCTGGCCCACAAGATACTTCGCACTGGATATTTCTGGCCTACTCTCAACCAAGATGCGGCTGACTTCGTGCTCAAATGTGATAAGTGTCAGCGTTTTGCCAATATCCCCCATGCTCCTCCTACTGAATTGATCACACTTTGCAGCCCCTACCCGTTCGCCAAATGGGGGATCGACCTAGTTGGCCTTTACCCACCGGCCGAGGCCAGACCAAATTTGCCATTGTCGCCATTGATTATTTTACTAAGTGGGTAGAGGCAGAACCCCTTGCCACCATTACCGAGCGGAACACAACCAAGTTCATCTGGCAGTCGATCGTTTGCAGTTTGGCATCCCCAGGCCATTCTCCGACAACGGCAAACAATTCGACAACGCCAAGTACAGGAAGTTCTGTGCAGACCTCCAAATTCAACCATGTTTTCTTCCCCCGGTCATCCCCAAGCCAATGGCCAAGTTGAGGTCACCAACCGTTCTCTTCTGAAGATCATCAAAACCAAGCTAGAAGCTGCTAAGGGCTTTGGCTGAGGAACTACCAAATGTACTCTGGGCTTACCGAACTACAGCTCGGACTCCCACTGGGGAAACCCTTTCCGCTTAACATACGGCGCTGAGGCGGTTATTCCGGTAGAAGTCGGTCTGCCTACCCCTAGAGTTTTACATCCGGATCCAGCACTAACGGAAGAGCTCCGTCGGGCAGACCTGGACCTAATTGAAGAACTCAGAGAAACCACTGCTGTCAGACTGGCCTCATACCAACAGAAAATGAGAACACACTACAACCGCAAAGTCCGACCAAGGGAGTTCGCTGTAGGGGACCTTGTCTTGAGAGAAGCAACCTTGCCACCAAAAATCCGACTGAGGGTAAACTGGCAGCCAAATGGGAGGGACCTTACGTTGTGAAAGCCCGACCACGTCCGGGCACTTACCGACTTCAGGACATGGAAGGTCGAGACCTCCCCCACCCCTGGAACGCTGAACACCTGAAGCGCTACTTTCAATAAGTTCCTACTGTTGTATTGCTCAGTTGTTGTATTTTCTTTTTGATACATAATGTAAACTTGGATCGACTGGACTACACTGTCCATGACAACAATTCTATATCTTAGCTATCTGTGTGTTGTCTCAATAACATTCTCATTTGCAGCACTTATTAAAGCCTCAGCCAGACTGACATAAAGCCTCAGCCAGACTGAGCAGCACTCAAAAGCCTCGGCCAGCCGAACAAAAGCCTCAGCCAGACTGAGCACTAAAAGCCTCAGCCAGACTGAGCACTAAAAGCCTCAGCCAGACTGAGCACAAAAGCCTCAGCCAGACGACTAAAAGCCTCAGCCAGACTGAGCACTAAAGCCTCGGCCAGACTGAGCAAAAGCTCTCAGACCGAGCATGAAGCACTCGGCCAGACCAAGCCTCATCAGCCTAAGCATAACAAGTCTTAGCCAGACCGAGCGCCACAGTTTCAGGGTCAGACTCAGTTACCTACAATGTCAGTAAATCATAGCTTTGCCCCAAATGAGCACGCATGCAGGGCTCGGTCAAGGCCACCCATGCAAATTTCATGCTTGTGGAATTAGTAGACACACTTAGTCACAATTCCAGCTCCAAATCTTTACACCACTCTTTGCTCAGTCGAATTCCAAAGACGTTCTTACACGTCTTCTTTACAAGTCAGGTTATTTTCTTCTCAATCAAACTCTTACAAGTCAGCCTTTCTCCTCACAAACCAAGCCTCACTCCATAAACCACTAACCTACTTGAGCAGTGTGGCAAACACAAACTTGTAATTTTATTACATTTTAAATTTCACTCTACATTGAGGAGTTCCTAACTTTACTCTGCATTGAGTTTTTATTACAAGTTCAATTTCACTCTGCATTGAGAAGTTCCTGATTTTATTACCACTTCAATCCCCCTTTGTCTTGAGGAATTCCTAAATTCAGTTTTTATCACAAGTTTATCACAAGTTTTCATCCATTTCAGACGCACAAGCAAAAACAGTCAAATGCCAAACACAACTAAAATTTTATTTATTCACAACTTTGTACATAAGTTCATTACAGCAATTCAAAAAAAAAAAAAAACAAAACAAAAACAAAAACAATTCACTCATTCCTCCTCACTGGAGACGAGGTCTTCTTCTTCAATACCCTCATCTAGGGGGGTTTGGGCCACATCGTCCTCACCAATTGTTACACTACTGAGGTCTAAGTCTGGGAACAATTCTTCAGCTCTACGTTTAAACATCTTCCAGCCACTGTCCCAGAACTCAGCCATTTCGTGTTTGTAGAAGTCTGACTGCTGGAAGCTCTCAATAACTTCTGCTTCAGTTCTGCCCCCAGCGGTCGCCCTCGTCGGACCCGCCCCCCAGACTCCTCCCTCGCCAAGCTGCTGGCTACCGCAGCATCCACTGCCATCTGAAATTCGGCAGACCCTTGAACTGATCCACTGCTGCAATATACAGATCGGGTAAACCGCCCTTTCAGAGGCTGCCTTCGCCCTCTCTTCATCCAGCTCCTTCTGCAGGGTCGCCCTTTCAGAAGCAGCCTTAGCCTTCTCTGCCTCCAACTCCTTCTTCAGGCTCTCCTTTTCAGCAGTTGCCTTGGCTTTCTCTGCCTCCAACTCTTTCTGAAGGCTCTTCTTTTCCGCTGTCGCCTTGGCTCTCTCTGCTTCCAACTCCTTCTGAAGGCTCTCCCTCTCTTCCACTGCCTTAGCACGCTCGCCCTCCAGCTCCTTCTGCAGATCGCCAATCTTCACGTCTACCTCATCCTTCTGCCTGACCAGCTCTTCATTACTGCTCATTGCCTCTTCATGACGTTCAACCGCGACTGCGCAGGCTTTTTGGGCCTCATCCAACCTCTTCTGCTCGCCAGCTAGTTGGAACTCGAGTGACACAACCTGGCGGCGTGTGTTCTCCAGCTCCACCTTGACCGCTTGCAGATCAGCGTAGGGACTCTTCCAGCTTGCACTCTCCTTCTTCAACTTTGCAAGCTGAGTCTTGGCCTCATCTGCCTTGAGTTTTGCAGCCCCGCCTTCCTCAGCAGAGCCCCTGCTAAGGTGGTTACCTCCATTTGAGCGGAGCATAACCCCCTCAGCAGCTCAGCCTCGTTGAATCTGGATGCTGAGCGCAAGGCTGCCTCTTCTACAATCCCACCAGGCGGTCTGCCCCTGCCCTGGCTGGCCTTCTTCTCCCTCCAACCGCCTAGCCACCGCACGAGCGTGGTAGATTGCAGTAGGCAGACTGACTCCCCCTCCTTGGGGTGCAGGACCCCCCTGGGGCTGTTCTTCCCTCCTTTGCCCAGGGCCAGTTGCCCCATCTTCTGCTTGCACTTCAGAGGCGGCCCTCGCGACCCCCGCGGCGATCACCGCCACTACTGGAACCACTTCCATGCCCTCTAAGGCGATGTCCACCACTTCTGGGGCAATTACTTTTCCTGGGGTCTCCTCCACTTCCCCACCCTCTGCCTCCTTGGCCATACTGGTCTCTTCTACCCTCGCTTCCCTCCTCCTCTTCTGGGCAGGCCCTTCTTCACTCCGCCTCACCCTCTTTTTCTTCTTCACCACGCCCAACACCTCCATCTCCTTCAAAGACCTCTCCTTCAAAGGGTCTATTGGGGGCGGTCGTGGCACAAATTCGCCTAAGTCTTTCTCCCCCAAGGGTTTGGGGCGAGGTCGAATCCTCTCCCTTGCAACCAGTTTTGGCGGTCGGTCGGCCTGAGACTCTTTGAATTTTTGGGCTTTTGCAAGGATGGTCTGATCCTCCGCCTCTTGAGCCCTCCTCCTTGCCTCCAACTCCGCTTAGTCGAGGTCCCCACCGCTCAGCTGTGGACCCAACCCTGCCTCAAACAAAGCAGACGGCTGAACGAGCTCGTCCCATCTGGCCCCTTCTTTCTCCCTCCACTCCTTTACCCTTTTCACTCTCTCCTCTGTTGCTGCTCCCAGCTTTGGCTCCATCGACTTAGTGGGCATTTTCCAAATGGTGCGCACTCCAACCCCTCCACTGGCAGACACATAGAACCACCGTGGTCTCCACCCCTTGATCGACGATGGCAGCCCCACCACCAGCCCTTTCCCTGCTGCTGCCTGCAGAGTGACCCAAGTCTCTTGCTGCCCTGAGGCCTTGTAACATGCGAAGAATTCGTCCACTGTCATGGCCGCCCCTTCGTTCTCCTTCGGCCAGGCACTTGCACAAGACAGTAAGATCTTCCACACATTGGGCATTAGTTGGCCCGGCGCCACCTCCAAACGATTTAGGACATCTACTACCACTTGCGGTAGGGGCAGCCTCAGTCCTCCTTTCAATGCCTCCTCATAAAGGGCAAACTGCCCTGGCCTGGCGTCGGATGGCCTCTTCGTCGACATTGGCAACGACAACTCTATTTCGGCAGGCACCTGGTATTTTTCGCGAATAGCCTCCAAATCCGCTGCAGTAACCGTCGATTTATCTGCCTTTGTATGCCAGTGATCAGGTTCTGCCTGGTTGATTGGCTTTGGAGCTGCTATCATGGTAGAACCATGGGATCGTACGACCGACTCCCCCACCCTCTCCATCCTATATTGCTGCGCTAACTCCACCGCATCATCATCACCAAGTGGATCCACCCTAACATTCGTAGTTTCTTCTTGGGCCATTTCTATGGTATGTCTATGAATCGCTTCGGTTGCAGGCGCAAGGAAATTGAAAAAGTGTTGCAGAGGTGTATCGTGAGCAACAAAGGAATTCACACTTGGAATATTTTGATTTTTCATAAACAAGTAAGTGAATCGAATAATGCCAAAAGCCCACGGTTTGCCCGTATTCCAAGGATCCCAATTAATTTTCGCCAGTTTGAAAACTTTTCAAATCATCCGCCAAAACTGTCTTTTCAACACCCATACTGACCTATCGTTTCATTTCTGATCCAACGCCTAATCTTCCCCCCATGGGATATTTCCACGTGTACGACCACGATCCACTATCTCCTCCCCTTATCCTGTCTTTTCCACTTCAAATCACCACGTGACACGCCGCCTCTTGAGCCCCACGCCCCTCCACCTCATCCTTCGCAGTCGGCCCTCCTCATGGTCGGCCTTCCCGCTCGGCCAACCTTCGCGTCGACCCTCTTCGCGGTCTCCCTCTTCACGGTCGGCCCTCCCGCTCGGCCAACCCTCATAGTCGCCCCTCCTCGTGGTCGACTTTTCCCACTCAGCCAACATTCGCGGCCGACCTCCTCGCGGTCGGCCCTTCCACTCGGTCACCCTGCACAGTCGAACCACCTCCCGGTCAGTTCACCCGCTCGATCACCCCCACCGGTCGACCTCCATACTACCAATCCCTAACACCCTCACCTTCTTCATTACTATTCCCTTCGCTAGACTAAAGCTGCACTCGGGAATGGGGGACTACTAACGTATACAAGCCCACAAAGGCCATGAATCACTATAAACAACCCAAGCCCATCACTTGGAGCCCAATACATAACCCAGCTAGTGAGGTCCAGAACAGCTAGAATCCAACATGGCATAAAGAGCCAATGACATTCAGACACATGGCAGGCGAAGGACGAGCCACATCAGCAGACAAAGATCTGCAAAGTTATTGCCACTGCACATCACCATTAATGCAGCCCATCACAGCATTTATTACGACAACACTTCCCTGTCGGAACAGGACCCCCTTACCCTGAACAAAGTAAGCTACAGCATAGACTTTCGGCGAGAGGGGCAGGTCGGAAGGGACAGCGAAATGATTACCAAATGATATAAGCAAACGTTGAAGACAAGAAGAAGGTTAAGCTTTCTATCTCTAATCTCTCCCTACACCCTACTTCTCTTTCTAACTTGCTCGTCGGAGGGTTCACTGGGGGACTACCCCGTTCCCCGTTGGATGTGTTTGCAGGTTATCCGGTGGGCTCAATCATTCGGACGTGGGCATTGAGGAGCTTGGACCTGTCTGGCCCATTCACTGGAACAAACTGTATCATCAAAATTATTTTCATTTAAATAAGTTTTTAGATTTATTTCCTACTTCATACCTCATCATATTTTCTGAAAATGTCCAGACATTTAAAAAGCTTGTTAAAATTGTGAAAAATAAAATTGACATACAACAATTCTTGGTTTTTTTTTTTTTTTTTTAAGGTAACACATGAGAAGAAACTAAGGGCTGGTTTGGGAACTCTTAAAAAATCTAAAAAGTCAAAAAGCTATCAAAAAAGTTAAAAAGTTATTACTATTCACCAAAAAAATATTAAAAAAATATTTTTCACATATTAATACAAATCAAAAAAAATACAATTAACAAGGTACTGACATGATGGGCCCGTTAGTGACTGGGGAAAAAAAAATATGGAGTAAAATATTCATTAAATTGGATGGTAGAGTTGGGCCCGTGGAGGCCCACTATGGATCCCGTTTTGATAATCTGAACTGTTGAATATGTAGAATTCGTCTAGTACTATATGCTTGTAAAAAATTACGTCTATCAGATATCGCTAAATACATGATTAAATCAGTTTTGTATAAAAATGGATGGTGTTATAGTTAATAATTAACAAAAAAAAACTAACACGATCATATAGCTATTGATATCCAATCAATGTGATTTTTTACAAGCATATAGTACTCTACGAGTATTACACATTGAACGGTTCTGATTAGTAAAACGGGACTCGTGGTGGGCCTCTATGGGCCTAACAGAATCGACCAATTTATGCCCAAAAAGTAGAGAATCAATATATTCCAAAGTCCTCTGCCGTGCTGCCCTTTAGGTTGCCAGCCGTACGGCCTATTTATCACTTTATTCCCCTATACACTTATTTATATAATTTTTTAATACACATTTTTTCATAAAAAGTTAAAAAGTTAACCCAAATATCCATATTTTTTTTCTCAACTTTTTAGTCTAAAAAGACAAAAAATACACTTATTTAAGACACCCCAAACAACCCCTTAAAAGAGGGAGCTTCAGATGCCACCAGCATAGCTAACCCTGGCCGAACATTCTCCATCCAAACTGGAAGCTCATTGAACAGCCCGACTTGACGTAAAAGTCTCGGCGCAATCAGCTCAAACCCAAAAAGGTCTTCGTTTGACAAGGCCGTAATAGCTTCCCCCTTGAAATCCCGAACTATCACCCCAATCCCAATTCCTTTCTGCCGATCCATCAAAGTTTAACTTAAAAACCCTATCATCAGGAGGCACTCAAACCACACCTGTTGTTCGACGTTATGCTCCAGAAACACACTCTCTTGCCTTTGTGAAATCCTGAAACAAATCAGTTGTTTGCACCATCCCATCCATTGGAATAGACTGCTAACAAAGCCTCATTATGGCCTACCAAATCCCCCAACACAGCACAAAGAATAACCCCAAACTCTCTGTATCACAACGCTTGATAATCTCACTTACCCAAGATATGAAGTCTAGTTGTGAAGTCCCTTGAAGAGCAGAACTAATCAGACTCATCTCCCAAACCTATTGAGCCATCCGGTAATCCCTCAAACAATGACAAATTGATTCCAAAAAATCCCCACATTGTGCACAAATATCATCCGTAACAATTCGCCGCCGCTTCAACAATATTTGATCTCCATTCGATCAAGCTTTCCAAATAAAAATTTTAATTTTATTCGGAATTCATGAACCCCAAATTTTCCCCCACAAATTCCTCACCTCCTGATCTCCATTCGACGAGCTAGCCTGCCCAAGATGCCAATCAATACCCCGCTGAAGGTGGAAAGCCGATCGCGCTGAAAAAGTTTCATTCTTGGTATAATGCCAAACCAACGAATCTAGGGAAAGTCCAGGGCTTAAAGGAACTTGAAGGATAGCCTCCACATCCATCTCTAATAACAAAACATTCAGTTTTGCCACATCCCAACATCATTGATTTTGGTCAATAAGATCCCTCACCTTCATATCCCTCTAATTATCTACACAAGGAGTAATTACTTGAAAAGAACTTAGTCGATACAACCATTGATCCCCTCACACCCGAACACTCACCATTCCCAATACACCATCGAAGGCCTTCCTCAAGTAGAGATCTAGCTTGAAAAATACTCCGCCATGTATATGAAGGGTTTGCCCCCAATTGGGTTTCAAGAAAATACATATTAGAAAAATACTTAGCTTTCAATAATTTAGCCAACATTGAGTCCGAGAACATCAGAAGGCGTCATCCTTGCTTTGCTAATATCGCCGTATTAAAAGCTTTTAGACATCAGAAACCCATTCCACCCTCAGCTTTTGAAGAGCACAGAGCATCCCACCTCTTCCAATGGATTTTACGCTTCTCTTCGTTTTGCCCCTACCAAAACGAACTTGCTATAGCTTCTATCTCTGAGCATAACATGTCAGGTAATTAAAAACAAGACATGACATAAGTTGGAATAGCTTGCACTACGCTTTATGTACTACAAATTGTGTGATAACGTAATTCAAATAAATTTATATATTTAACAATTTAATTTTGTTGAAAATTATATATAGATAGAATATAAATTCCTAAAAATAAAATTGCACAAGAAATAAAACCGAAGCCTGCTATAGACATTTCATTTTTGACCTCCCTTAAGACTTGGACGCCTCAAGTTGATCACTCGATGATGAAAGTTATGCTGTACAAATGTTCGATTTCTTCAGCAAGAAGAATTTCTCAATCTCAACCTAACACCTCATTTTTGACCAAAACTATTTTAGACCTTAAAACCCTCATTTTCAAAATATTTTTCCAAATGTTTCTACGATGCTCCGAGGCTCGCATTTCGTTCAAAATATTATACTTTTCAGTAAATCAAGTAAAGATAAAGTGGAAATAAATGAAACAGAGGTGAACCCTTTGAAAAATCTTTAAAAACATTTTATTTATAGGTTTGGAGTTTGAAAAAATAGGAGGGAATGGAAGAAAACTAGTTAGGGGAAGAGTTAAGAATCCAACCGTTAAGAGAGAAGTGAGCAGCCTTTTCTAAATTAGGCATGTCTCTTTGCACACTTAGAATTTAGATGTGAGATCACTACCATTATAAAGTAGACTTCCGGGGTTTCAAATTAGACTTAAGAATTACCTAAAATCGAGTCTGAATGAGTGAGATATGCTCGTTTGAAGTCGGCCTTAAAAGTAGAGTTTTGTAGCCAGCTGGCCACTTTTTGTGGACGGCCGTACAAGTACCTGGCCGGCCGGCCGGCCGGCCAGGTGTCTCGAGAGGCAAATATTTCAGCCAGGTGTCCCCATAGGCCAATTTTAGTGGCCGGTCGTCCCCTTTACTGGCTAGTCGACCAGTTATACCGGCAGAACAAATATTTTACAGCCAGCTGTGCCAGCTGTTCCCACAGGTGCATGCACTGCACCAGCTGTCTCTATACTGATATTTTCGACTGAAGCACATGTTTTTCTATATATAGATGACCACCTCCCTTGAAATTAGGTTAGAAAAAATTCCAAAAGCTCCAATACTTGCATAGCACTCTCTCTCTCTCTCTTTCTACATTTCCTAAACCAAAAATTTAGCTTTTCTTGCTGAAGTTCTTGAGCACAAATCTCAGCTCTTGAGAGTGAGAACTTGTAAGTTTGTTAATAAAAGAGTTACCTTGCTTCAAGAGGTATAATTTTAAACATCTTTATACTACTTCTCTCTTATCTTTTCTTGCTATTTTTGAACTATTTTTGGACTGTTTTTATGGGCTGAAACTGTGGCTTATAGCTATCAAAGATGAAGGGGTTAACCACCCTTCTTTGAACCTTGTTCTCTAAGCTTTTGCCCTTATGTTTCCCATTTCTTTCTCAACTTTTTTCCAACTTTTTACCACTGTTTTTTAAAGGTTTTCAGAGGCTAAAAATGTTATTTTAAAGTCCAAAAATGAAGGGGTTAGCCACCCCTCCTTATGCTTGTTTACTAGCTCAATTTCTCCTTTGTTTTAGCAAACTTTTTCAATCTTTTCCATGTAATTTCCAGCATTGTTTTGAGCTATTTTAGGACTGTTTTAGGTTGTTTATTTCATTTGTGCTTTGTATAGCATGCTTGTAATGTAGTGGTCCTCGTAGGGGTTAGGCCTTAGCCACTAACCTATTTGAGTTGATAGCATTTATTTCATGTTTTTCCTACTTGTGTTCACATATAATCACTCTGCACTCTCCTTTTTTCTGGGCTTTTTATTTATTTGAGAATTGTTTCAACCGAGTGTTGTTTAAGCTTGAGAAAGGGACCATACAATGCTAAATGGTTTAATCTTTCGAAGGTACATTACCAGGGCATTACCTTTCTCTCATGCCCAAAACAACTTCTTGTTTGATACTCTTCTCTATTTAATGGACTTAACTACCATTTTTCGACTAAAATGACTAAGGAATGGAAAAGTAATTAAAAGAAGCAATAAAATTAAACTAAAATGGTACAAGATAATAAAATCAAGTTGGGTTCAATTGGACGTTAATTGAACCCATTGAATCTTGAGTCATTTCATACTTTTAGTGATGATAATGGCTCAAGAATTAATATCAACCACTTCCCTTGATCAATTACATGATAGGGAGGAGGTTTTGTTGGTCTCTCATTGTCATTTATTGAATTTTGACCCTTGATTCATAAACCATCACGCAATGAGTTTGCGTCGATTGATAGCTTGCGAGTCTAGCCTACCCCTCATTTGATCTGTTTAATGATAAGGAGAAATAGAGTAGACAAACATCACTTGAAAATACTCTGTTTCTGCTCTGTTTCTTTTCTGTTGCAGCAGGGGAGAACCCAAAACTAGTGGCCGATCGGCCACCTCTCTGTACAGCCGACCACTTTTATTGGCCGACCGGCCACCTCTTTTCAGCCAAGTAGTGTCTTTTTCCTTACAAAACATAGCAGAGGCTGGGGAAAAACAGTTCAATTTTCTAGCTGCACAACAAAACCATTCTGGCAGCAGAACAGAGGCATTTTCGGGTGAAAATCCGCATTCATGCATGAGCCATCCCTCGCTTCTCGGGGCCGCTAAAATTATGATTAATAGTAGTATGTTGTACCTAAAGTAGTGGACTTATAATAATTAATTACTTAGTTAATTAATTTCATATTGTAACTAATAGTTAGTTTAATTCTAATTTGTATTAATTAGTTAGAATAGCTAGTTAAGTTTGTGTTATACTTAATTGATTAGTTAGGATAACTAGTTATTTTTGGCAATTATTTTGGTAGTGTAATAATTAGTATTAGGACATTCATTCGGACCCTTCTGTGCGATGGCAAATTGTAATAATATGTATGTCTTCCAACCCCATTTCTTTCTCCCTTTTATTTACTTGCTTATAATGGATCGCGTAGAGCATCATGTTTTAATTAGCATTTTTCCTTATTTTCATCCATTTGTCTTACATGCATAAGGTTTGGTTCATCATACTAATCAATGTCAATTTCAAATTCCTTATTCAAATACGTGCTTTGTCGCATGCCTTGAATTGACTCACATGCCATGATAATAGCCGAGCCTAATAGTTGCATTTTGTATGTGTTGTATTAGTCACTTGCACATTAGAGTATGCATTTTTCTAATTGTTTTATTTCTTTTGGCTCGCCTTGGAGTACTAGGTAAGCATTTATTGTTTTAGCATATTACATTGTGTGATTGTTGTCATATCAAGCATAATACCATGAGGCTAAGTGCTTAAGTGACATACCTACTTGAATGTCAGTGAATGAAGGCTAATTGCTTAAGTTGGGGTGATTTACTTAAGTGTACATATGAAATCACTTTTTCAAGTGGTACATATTCAAACACCTTTCAAAACACACATAAAAGCAAAGTGTTCCAACTTTTGTAAATTAGTCTATACTTGTGTGCATCACATAGTAAGATAGCCTAATAATCGGGACAATAGCATATAATATATATAAGAATCACATCATGATTAGTAGAGGCCGATCTTTGATCGGATGAGTGGGGTGCTCAATTCATGACCTTCCCTCTCATACCTAAGTTCTCGAACCGAGACACTTTGATGATGACAGATAAGTGGCCTTTGGCACGAGCATCGAGTTTCCTAAATTTCTCAAAAATATTTAGGTGGCAACTCTGTAATCTGGTAAAGTAGTCCATTTTTGGCATTTTTGATTCAAAATCGATTTTTTAAAAGATTTGCTGGATTTGGACTAATTTGTGTTTATCTATTTCACATTGCACTTGTGAAATCAGATTCAGAACCACGGGAGTCCGAACTATAAGGCTATCATATCTGAAAGGAGCACAAAAAGCAAGCTACACCTGTATTAGACAATGTCCTTAAAACAGATTCGTTGTCTCACTGGTTGGGTGCTGGAGGTTGTTCGACATCTGTCTCCCAGGATATGATAGTTAAACCAGCTACAGTAATGCACTGACTAAGTAGCTTCGGCGAACAGAACTATGACAACACACTCTCACTAGGAACAATATAAAATGAGAGAAACTTTTGAAGATAAGACCAAATATTCTGAATCCAAGAATGAAGAAGAATGGTCTCCTTTTATACACATGGAGGGAGAGAGGAAAAGGCTCCAGCAATTAGAGCCCCTCACAAATGCATAAATTAATTTTGTATTAATCTATAAAACTGATGGAATGAATCCATCATGAATAGAGCAGTTACCAACTCTATTATACACATAGGTTTTGTGTATACATTCCTGCAGCCCACACATTTGGCTTGGCCCAAAAAGATTAAGGTGGGTGGGACAAGCCCAACCCCCGCCCAAGCCCAAGCCCAAGCCCAAGCCCAAGCCCAAGATCTAAGATCCACAGACCCGGCCCCAGCCCGGTCCAGGCGGGCGGGCGACGCGTACTTACGTGTGGCAATTTTTGCATAACCAACTTGCACCATAGTCTTGGCCCTTCTTTCGGAAATTTGGATGCCCTAAAGGGACCCTTATGCAAAAAATGGGATTTAAATACCCATAAATGCTCTCTTCTACAATCAATGTAGGATACAAGGTTTTACACCTTTCCCAGCACCTCTTTCATGAAGCCAACTTAATGAGTCAATTTCTCATTCAAATCTAATGGTTTTTGGTCATTCTTTTGGTGGTATAAAGATCTCACTACAAAGAATCTAAGCCCACTTTACTCTACCTCAATTTAGGATTGGCACCCACTTTAATATTGCATTAAAGCCACCAAAAAACTATTGAGGATTGGCACCCACTTTAATATTGCATTAAAGTCACCAAAAAATTATTATTATTCCAACAATCCCCTACGTGAATAAAAATTGACCGAATAACAACAAACGGACAATGCTTAATAACAAAGACTTTGAGTGAGTGCAACGAAATAATCCCGGCATCGGAAAGGGTAGCTTTTGGCTTTAAACCCCTCTTAGTGAAGTCTATCGGATTTACTGGCTGTCCAGTGAACATGAAGTTTTGAATTGTTCTGCCATTTATATAAACCAAGACAACAGACCTCACACAAGAATTACTCTAACCATCGTTCTATTCTCACTGTTGTGTCCAGTTTGGCCCTGGAACACTAGCCTGGTTCAGTGAGTGGTTTAAAGAATTAGGCCCTATCAATTCTTATAGAAGCGGCCCCATTTCACACTCACATAGGTAACTCTACTTGAGTATCTTGCTATACTCAACTCAACAGCTCAACACACTAGAGTCATTAAAAGCTCAGCTTAACCTCTACACTTGCAAGTATCACTGATAAAAGGAATGGCTGGAGATTTAACCTCCTCAGTGACATACCACCGTTACATGCAATTAGGTTGTCCCATTGAACCTAGATCTTAGGATCTCCAATCAACTAGGTTGGGTTTCCATTTCGGTAACACCTTACACTAACGGCCTTAACCCCATTTCTTCTGACGACTTCTCTATTAACACTCGATTTAACCTTTTGGTTAGCGGATCCGCAATGTTGTCCTTAGACTTCACATAGTCTAAAGTGACAACTTCGTTAGAGAATAGTTGTCATATGGAATTATGTCTACAATGGATATGTCTAGACTTTCCATTGTACATATTACTCTATGCCCGTTCAATAGCCAAATGGCTATCACAATGAATACAGATGGCTGGCACAAGTTTTGCTCAACGTAGAATATCCTCAATGAACTGGCGAAACCATTCAACATCTTCAGTTACTTTGTCCAAAGCAATGAACTCAGATTCCATCGTTGATCTCGATATACACGTTTGTTTGGAAGATTTCCAAGACACGGCTGCCCCTCCGAGGGTAAACACATAACCACTAGTGGATTTGGAGTCATTTATATTAGATATCCAATTAGCGTCACTATACCATTCTAGTACCGCTGGGTATCTAGTATAATGTAGCCCATAATCCCGAGTATAGCGTAGATAATCTAACACCCACGTAATGCCTCTCTAATGAGTGATATTTGAATTACTCGTGTATCTACTAAGCCTGCTAATAGAGTAGGCTATATCTGGTCTTGTACAACTCATCAGATACATCAAACTTCTAATGACCCGAGAATATTCTAGTTGAGAAACACTCTCACCATTATTCTTGGTCAAATGTAGACTCACGTCTACCGATGTCCTAGACACACTTGTATCTGACTTACTAAATTTTTCAAGTATCTTCTCAACATAGTGAGACTGAGAAAGTACAATACCACTAAATGTTCTGGTAGTCTTAATACCCAGGATGACATCTGCAAGGCCCATATCTATCATGTCAAACTTAGAGTTTAACAATCTCTTGGTAGTTCTAATCATCTCATCATTACTACCAACAATGAGTATGTCATCAACGTATAGACACAACATGACATAACCTCTGTCAGTGTCTTTGACATATATGCATTTGTCACACTCATTAATTTGAAACCCATTTGACTACATAGCATTGTCAACCTTCTCATGCCATTGTTTTGGAGCTTGCTTTAAACCATACAATAATTTGACAAGCTTACAGACTTACTTATTTTGTCCTGGAGCTGAAAACCCCTTGGGTTGCTCCATGTAGATTTCTTCATTCAAATCTCCATTTAAAAAAGTTGTCTTTACATCCATCTGATGTATCTCCAGACCACATAAAGCTGCTATCGTGATCAACATGCGAATGGATGTAATCCTTGTCACAGGTGAATACGTATCAAAGTAATCTAGGCCTTCTCACTGCCTGTATCCTTTGATAACTAGCCTAGCTTTATACTTATCAATTGATCTATTTGCTTTCATCTTTCTTCTAAAGATCCACTTGTTCTCCAAGGCCTTACTGTTTGGGGTTAGATCAACCAACTCCCAAGTATGGTTTTATATGATGGAGTCAATCTCACTCTTAATTGCTTCTTTTCACAAAGGACTTTCAGATGAAGTCACAGCTTCATGGAAAGTTCGAGGTTCTCCTTGTAACATATAAGTCAAGACGTCTGGACCAAAGTACTTTGCAGTCCTAGCCCTTTTACCCCTTCTTGGCTCATTTACTTACTCAGCTTGATCATTGACTTGATCATCTATGTGATCATTGTCACCTTCAACCTCTTTCATGGAACTCGGAACCCCTTCTTGGATATGACAAGGAAATACATTTTCAAAGAAAGATGCATTTCTGGATTCTATGATAGTATTCTTGTATATCTCTAGAATAGCAGATTTAAGCACAAGAAATCGATATGCACTGCTATATTGTGAATATATTGTGCATAATTGTTGAATACAAAATCAACGGATTTTTAGGCTTATCCTAACCCTCTTGGGTTTAGGTATTACTACGTTTTGCATGACACCCCCACATTTGTAGAATTTATACAAAGGCTTTTGGCCTTTTCTAACAAATTCATACAGGATCTTTAAACAATTCCTTATGTTACAATGATTATGAAACTCTCAAAATCATATCACAGTTAATACATTCCCAGAATGTCATCAACCGAATTAGGCACCCAAATATCTTTGGTCCAACCTCTCATGTTGAGGCCAATAGTCTTACTATTAGGAAACACAAATCCAGTGTTCAATAGTCTATTATTCGGAACTTCATAACACGACTAGTAGTCTTGTCATTAGAAATTACTAATTTCTCATTATGTGGTCAGTAGACTCTTCACTACTAGGAATCACAATGTTTTGACATGTGATTAGTAGTCACTCAACTACTAGGAATCACAACGTCTTGACATAGGATCAGTAGACCATTTGATTACTAGGAATCATCATGTCTTGACATATGATCAATAAACTCTTTTATTACTAGGAACCACCATGTCTTAACGTATGATCAATAATCTATTTACTACTATGAACCACAATTTCATAACTTTGTAGCCAGTGGTCTAACACCTCCTAAGAACCACCGGTTTTCTATCTTTGTGATCAGTGATCTCGCACTCACTAGGAGCCACCAATTTAAGAATATATTTGGAATTTTAAAAAATTTAAAAATATATTCACCCACCCTATCGGGTTGTCTCATTTTTGCTTTCAAGCAAAGTCACATAGGTAGCGTTTGGTAACGTTTAAGTTTTTTGTTTATGTTTACAAAAATTTTATAAACTGGTTTTTGTTTATTTTTAGAAAAACATAAATAATAAACGCGTTTGGTTTGGACAAAATGTTTGAAAAAATTTGAAAACATAAACTAAAAAACAAGTTTGTTAAGGCCTAAAATATTTATTTATTTATTTATTTTTGACAATGGGATCATACACATTGTAATAAGCATCCATAATAACCATATTGATACAATACCAACCATAGATAAATTTAATGACCATATTAGTGTGATGTTCATAACAACTTACAAACCATGATAATAACATCTCAATTCTTCCACAAACCATAAAAAAACATTTTCCACAATCTATTATACGCATAAATAATATTTCAATTGTTTCTAACAGATTCCCAAATTTGACCAGCAATTTGATTCCTTACATCAGACATGTGACGTAGTTGAGGTTGACTAATGTCTACGTCAATTGGTTGCTGAGAACTACTTCCTACATGTGTCGAGCTGCTACTTCCACCTCCACTAGGCCCAGCATCTTCAATGATATGATCTAGATTGGCCCATTCAGCGAACAATGTGTCACTTTGAGAATGTATCCTTATCCAGTTGTGTATTGTACAACATGCAATGGGGATATATCTCTGCGTCTTAGTTGAATACGGAGGCATGTCTCTCAAAATTGGAAAACCGAGCCTTCAAGACACCGAAGCATCTCTCAATCACATTGCGCAGTGAGGAGTGTCGGTAATTGAACATTTGCTTCTTGTTTCTTAGTTGTCGACGTTGAGTACGAAACTTATTTAGATGGTACCTCTCACTACGGTATGGCAATAAAAAGCCAGGCATATTTGTATAACCCGAGCCGATAACATAGTATTTATCTGTTCAACATATATGCATCTATTATTTTGGGTCAGCAAAAGAATATTCATTATAAATTAACAAAATGCCATATAATACGTACCTGTTGGTGGCATTGGAAATAAATTTGTTGGCTCATGTACGGTTTCAATGAACACTCTTGAATCATTTGCAGTGCCTTCCCAACCGGCCAATACATACGTAAATCGCATGTCAAATGAGCAAACACACATTACATTTTGTGCTGTAATTGTATGCTTACCCCGATATGGTATTTGCTCTGATGCTGGCACCCTTGCAGATATGTAGGTACCATCAATTGCTCCAACACAATCCTATTTAACAAATGACTTTAATAATGCAAGATATTTTACTAAAATTTATACTTCAAATATTCTATTAGTGATTACCTTAAAAAAAGGGTAGAAGCGTGGATTATGTCGAATTTCTGCAGGCACCTCATCAAAATCTGGAGGCCTTATAACTTGTTTACCAAGCCTACACACTGCCTTCAAGACTCGATTAAAGTATTTGGAGATGGTTTGACCAGAATGTTGAAATCGCTCTTAGACAACACGATTTTGTTCGTTGTGACCAATTGTTAGCAAAAATATAGAAACTTGCCCTTGGACAGTTAGATAACGTGAGTGTTCTAGTTTACCATATACCTTAAGTGCCTCGCACAAACTAATAAATACATCTGGTTCCATTCTAAAATTTTCCTTGGACCTTTTTTCATGGCCATTCAATATTTCGAATACGTAATCATGTCCTTGTAATATGGACGTTCGGCATGGTCTAGGTTGAAGGTAAGTATTACAATACTCATGTAGTGCTACACACACCAGAAATTGTATATTTTCATCGTCACTGTCTGAGTCAAAACTCAAATCAAGAGCATGCATCGGCTCCATTTATATCATTGTGATATTGTGTTGACCCCTTAAAAACAAAAATATTAGTGATAATAAAAATACATGAAAAAATGGTCACACAAGAATTTTTTATTTTAATTTTAAAATACTTGCAATCCTTATTTTTATTTTTATTTTTCAATTTTTTTTAGTAGCAATGAAGGGGCTTTGTATACAAGCATATAGCCCAACAGAGAAGTGAAGATGGAAAGTAGTGATAGAAATTATTGGTTGAGAAATTATTCAACAATACTCTTGTGGGATTCAACAGAGAAGTGAAAATAAATTGAATTTAGTGATAGAAAGAAATTGATGCTTCCCATGCCATTATTTTTATTTTTATTTTTATTTTTTATTTTATTTTTATGTTTATTTTTATTACTACTAAAGACAAATATTTTTTATTTTTTATAAACATACCTTTGGACTCTTAAGAAAACAATGTTGACAATGCAGTGATATAAATATTTTTTATAAGAGAAGATCATACATACCTTGGAATGCAGTGTTGACAATGCAGTGATATAAAACAATGTTGACAATGCTTCCCATGCAATATTGACAATGCAGTGATATAAAAAATACTTGGAATGACTACCAACAAGCATTATATAGGAGAAGATCATTCAATACTTCAACTACCCATAAACTCCCATTGTAATAGCATTCAAGATAATTGAATATAACTGTGGCATTCATTGAATATAGCAGTAGCATTCAATTTTATATCTACGCATCTCTGTTTCCATAATAAAAACATGCTGCATACCAGTACAATAACATTCCATAATAGCAATGGGAAGCATTCCAGTACAAAAGCATTCTAGAATATGTTTCAATTTTATATCTACCCATCTCTGTTTCCATAATAGCATTCCAGTACAATATTAAAAACATGTTGCATACACCCAACTCTGTTTCTATAATAAATAATTCTAAAACAAATAAAATAAAATAAAAAGTACAATACAGTACCAAATATAAAATACACGCTCCATACACCCAACTCTGTTTCCATAATAACTCTGTTTCCACAATACACTACCAAATATTATCCAACATTACTAATAAATTAAACAACACAAACACATACCACACTAAGCTTGAACTCTCTATGAATAATTTTCAAAGATTAAGGACCCAATCCCTCATCCTACCAGCAGGCATTTCAACAAATACCTCCATTATTATGGGATCTGATGCAAGCTTGTTCACAGCTTTAGTGTAAGTAGGCGCAGGAATTTCCTCCATAGCATGCAATAGTGCCATGCACTCTTTCAGTAGTGAACGTGAGGCAGTAGAGCCACCTTCAATTGAACCACTATCATCGCCAACATTAGTAGTTGAAGCACTTGTCAATCGCTTTTCCATTAGGTCCACCTTCCTCTTGCTATTTTCACTTATTTCTTTGAGTGCTTCAAAAATATTAGCTTGAAAAGAGCTCCTCTTTTTACTCTTTTTACCTGCCATTGTGCTCTTGCCCTTGCACTTGCCCTTACCCTTACCTTGGCCATCTCCATTGTCATTATCACTATCAATTTGCAATGCATCTAAGTCCTCATTCTTTACCTTAAATTCAGGATCAAAACTAGCACTACTTTCAGAAGGTGATTTGGTGGAAGGGTGAGCTAGTTTGCCAGTTGTGGATGTCTCTCCTAAGATACGAGACAACTCATGATAGTAAACCATCCCTTTCTTCCTGAACCTCTTTGCATGGCTATTAACCTACAAACCAATAAATTTAAGGTTAACATGAAGAATTCCCCAATTAAATGTAGCAAAAAAAAATGCAAAAAAGTTAATTAAACCTTGTAAAGGGCTTCCCAAACGTCATCTGGTGCAGTGATAGTAAGTCGCTGGCTATCCCAACCAACACCAGTATGTTTCAGTAATGCTGTAAATTTGTTGAACATAATATGCAGCTGATTGTATTTGTTCCGAAGCTAGTGTGCGTTATATTGGTATTGAGTTTCTGCGTTCATTTGATCTCTCAACCTGTTCCAAGCTTGTTTAGTGAATGTCCTAGTTATTTTACTACTCTTGATTTTCACCTCCTCATCCATGAGGGTAATGAAAAGAGCCTCATTTGCCTGAGGCCATGGACCACTGTTTCCTCTACCAACTTCAACAACATCATCATCATCAATGGGGAGATCATTGTGTACTGTTGTTGCCATTGCCTAAATATGTATATTTATTCATAGATAAACAATTTTCAAAAAAATGTAAGTCAAAAAAAATGAAGAAGCATTGAAGAACAAGCACCAATTAAATATCCTGTTAGTTTATTTAGACGAGGAAAATATCATACTAATGATGTAGTACAATCGAAAATTCTACAGGCCAAGAGGTTGAGAGACCTCCCAGGACTATAAAAAAATTAAGGAGAGATAGCTATATATATGAATTAGAGTGACTACTAGGAAGTTTAGTTGAAACCTAAGGACAACTGTGTGGTGCATGAGCATTCATTTTGGCGTCTCTGTGCACATAGCATTGAGGTAACTAGAGTTTAAACTCTAACAATAATTTGATTCATCAGATACATTGCAAAGAACAATTTTTACAACGTAATTGAAGTTTTAGGTGAAGCACAGGGAAAATATAGTCGTGTATTGGATGCTTCTATGTGTGTGTCTGTGTGCAGCACTGAGATTCAGGAGTTTAAACGAAGAAATAGATCTTTGGGCTTTGCATTATTGTTTTATCAGTATTGAAAATAAACTTGTTTAGTTCTTGGTCCAATTAGTTGTTTAACTAAATTTGAAGATTACAGAAGGATGGACACTTATTGGGAAACTGATGTTGGTATGTTTTGATATCAGTATTGGATGGAATTTTGTAATTGGACGAATGAGTGATTATAGAAGAGGCCTAAAAATGTATATAATATCATTAAACAAGAGGCATTGAAGAGGCATTGAAGAACAAGAGGCCTAACAGTTATAATATCATTACAATTTAAAGTAAACAACAGATTTCCTTACAAAAGGCCTAACAAATTTCCTTATCATGTACAATTATAATATAAAGTGAAGAACAATATCATTACAATTTAAAGTGAAGAACTGTTATAATATTATTATAGTGAAAAACAGTTATAAGAGGCCTAACAGATTTTCTTATCATGTACTCCAAATTTAAAGTGAAGAACAAAATATAGCACAGATCTATAAACAAACAAAAAAAATCTGCAGAACCTCCACCAGAACAGATTTACAAATAGAAAAAAAATCTGCAGAACAGAATTTTAGTTCGAAAATTTTGCAAATTGTAGCATAGATCTACAAAATGTAGCACAGATCTACAAACAACCATGGCATAACATATTTCTAGTTCGAAAATTTTGCAAAATAGAGAAAAAGAGACTAACCTGAGAGTGAGATCAATGTGGTTCAGAAATTTTGCAAAAGATCTGCAGAAGAGATTTGTTGTTTCAAAAAAACAAAAAACAAAAAAAAAAACCACCATGGCAGCTCGGTGAAACAGAAAATAAAGAAGAGAGGGAGAGAAAGAGATAGAGAAATAGAGAGCAAGAGAGAGACCTGAGATCAATTTGTTGACAGATCTACAAAGATCTGCATATTTGCAACATAATGTTTTAGAAAAGAAAAAAAAAATTCGAAGCTCGGTGAACATAGAGAAGAGAGGGGAGACAGAGAGAGAATAGAGAGAGAAGAGAGGGGGGACAAAGAGAAGAGAGACATTGACCTGATTTGTGAAGTTTCAGTCAACATGAATGAAGTGGAGAAAGATGAGATACAACTTTTATTTTACCGTTGGGAGAAAATAAATTCAATTCGGTGCTCCGCAGATTTGAACCAGGGTCATAATGCCAACAACTAAGCTACAGTAACTTCCACTACAGTGCCAAATTAATAAACCAACGAAAACACTTTTTTTCAGTTTACATTTTTTGGGTCAAATTTATAAACTGAGAACTAGTATTATAAATCAAAAATTTACCAAACAAGTTTTTAGCACAGTTTTTTAAATTTTGTAAATATAAACTGAAAACAAAATGATTACCAAACAGACCCATAGCAATCATATATGTTATAATTGACACAAGGATAACATATTAATCACTTCTGATTAATTCAGAGATATCATCATGCAATCTTATGATTTCCTTTAATCACATTTGATCTCTCTAGATCTTTCTCTAAGGACCTCGCAAGATTTAAGGTTGTCAGGTGGAACAACATTTCCTGTTGTCACCTCTTGAAGTCATTTCTGAAAAATCACAATAGAATTTCACTATTATGTTTTTCCAGAAACTAAACTTAACACTAGAAAATCCCAAAGTCTGAAATTTAATTCAAAACTGATCTCACCACTTACCCTAGAATCGAACATGGTTAGGAAAGTTTCCAAGAAGATTGGAGGGGTCACACCGGTCCCACTTAAGACCCAGTTAACTTTAGACAAAACTTTCAAGAGCATGTTAACTCCTAGTCCATGAGAAACAAATTTAGAATTAAGTTTTTCAAGAGATAAACAAGGTTAAAACAAACTAATTCCCAAGCAAATTAAATTTGCTACCAGAATTACCCCACTCATACAGGTAAACCAGTACTCCCGGAACTGAGCCCATTTTTTCTGAATAAAAATCAGAAATATTTTAGCTAATGTTAAAATTTGGTTTCTTTTCTCAAACCAAAATACTTTGGAAATAATCAAATTATAAACCAAAATAGAAATAAAATGATTAAACCCAAAGATTTTCTCAAACCCCAAAGGTTTGAAACTAAATCCGTCTTAATTGTTTAACCAAGGCTAAACACTTTAGTTTCTATTACAAAAAACCAAATCAAGTTCCAAACTTACAAGCAATTTAAAAATTGCTAACCAAATTACATGCAATGTAAAAAAAAATTGCTACAACAATGATTAAGCAAATAAAATGCTTCTACCAATATAAGCAAATAAAACTTACTTTTACACAATTGGTAAAACCAACTAAACCCAAGCAAAAAATTGCTTCACTAAACAAATGCAAACCAATCCAAATAGGATTAGCAGTCCATAATTTTGTTTTACAATCCTAAATCCTATTCATTTGAATTTGCATTTTTGTTTCCATTCCCTTTTGCATAGGTATTCCGGCAAAGAAGGTTAGCAAAAAAACACAACAAAATACGAAACAAATAATCTAAAGAAACTGTAAAAGTAATAAATTAATTAAATAGCAAAATTAAATAAAATTAAAATGCTAGACAAGTTATTTAAACTTATAACTCTCAAATAAATTACAAACCTTATAATTCTAAAAATTAAATAAAATTAATTGACAAGAGTTATATGAAATTATAACACAATAATCATGTAAATAAATATACAATTAACACTTTTAATTGGCAAGAGTTACAAAATAAAACTAAAACTTCAAAATTAAATTCATAATTTAATTTATACATTAACCATGTACATAAGTATAGACAAGTTACACAATTAAAATTTATATCTCCGCAATTAAATTAAAACATGAATATGCAAGAGTTACAAAATAAACCTATAACTCTAATTAAAATTTAATGGTCATGAGTTATGTACGAAATTAACACACAATAAATTTGTAAATAATGCTAGCACTTCACATATAAATAGTTCTAAAATAATAAGCACATAACAAATCCTAGAAAATTTGAACATGCAAATTATATTATAAAATTATAAACAAAATCATGCTCATAAAATTACCTAGATTAGAAAACAATAATAGAACCAAATAATGAGCATGCATAGAAACTGGAAATCACACACATATAAATAATTCTAGACATAGTAAGCATGTAATATATATTAACAGATTAGAACATGCAAATTATCTAGAATTTAAAACACATGTGAATTAAACTAGAAAAATATAACATATTTAGCATGTCAATTTTAACAAAACAACATACTGATCATGTATTTTTAGGGGGAAAAAACAACAGACTAGTTGCCCGAAAAATAATCATAGCAGTATTAATATTTTATAAAACAACTACTATGCAATAAAGAATAAAGAACGGTGACAGGTTTTTTTTTTTATATTTATTTATTAAGACACACAGTAGCAGGCATCCAAACACCATATCAGACTACACAACCTGATCAAGAAATTATACAGTGTGTAATTACCATGGTTCTTGGAAAAACCAATTTTTTTTCCAACCAAAACCACTAACAGAAGCTTATATATATATATATATATAGGTAACAGTGGGCTACAAATCATAATCATGGATTTTCATATAACATGACATAGTGGGATAGTGTAATCAAAGAACAAAACCAATATACTGTTAGAAAAATGGTTTAATACAGACATATTTTTTATTCTAAATTTGAGTGGGTTCCAAACGTCTTTTGGGGAGGGTCCGAAAAGGTGAAGTGTTCCTTGCCGCGTGGCAAGTCACACGGTGAAGATGGAACGTCAAAACCATTTATGAGTGAATGAGAAGTTGACGTCATTTTCGGGTCTAACATTAATTTTTTAGATAAAATTCATTTGAATTTTTTCAATAAAAAATTATTGTGGAATTTAATTTAATTCTAAATTCAAATTTTGGGTTCCTAAGTGGTTTCTAAAGTTTGTAATTGTGGAAATTTAATTTAATTCTAAATTCAAATTTTGGGTTCCTAAGTGGTTTCCTGAAGTTTGTACCTCTTCCTTTATTTATTAAACTATTCAAATAGTTTAATCTATATATAGTCCAAATAGTTTGAAACACTATTCCACTAACGGTTTTATTAAACTATTCAAATAGTTTAAATAAAAAATATATTCCAACAGTTTTTTATGTTTGTCCACCAACGGACAACTTTTCAGAATTATTTGAATATAAGTATTCAAAGTGCTAATGGTCAGAACCTATTTGAGTTCAAAAACAAGTTGCATCTGTTCGGCAATGTTTACACCTGTTCAGACAGATTTTTGGTTAGCATTTTGTGCCTATAAATACAACCATAAATTCCAGCAGTCGAAAGCCTGAAAATTCAGTATGAAATTATTGTCTCATTGCTGTCCAATTCTCATCTATTGCATATATTCTTCATATTAGATTTAGAATAAATTAAAGAGAGTATAGAACACAGGTTTGGTTCGCCGAACAAATTTGTTTGAAGTGCTTCTACAAATTTGTGAAGATCATTGTATCCTGGGAGATAGACGCCACTCAACCGTAAACACCGTAGCGGGGCGAATCTGTCTTAAGGATAGAGTGTCACACACTCGACTTGGTCTTTTGATTTTATTTGATTCGACAAAATAAATTCTGTAAGTTTTATTTTATTTTGTTTGAAGTTGTTTCAATTTATTTTATTTACACAGAAGATTGTTCCAACAATCTTAAGACAGATTCGAATTATCCTGTTTCCAGAATTTTTCATTTGTTTCCTTTTCTCTTTCTTCTTTTAAGAAAATTATTTTCTATGGATTTACAAAATAATATTCTGATTGGAAAAAAAAATAGTGATTATATGCTATTTGACAGATAGTAGTAATATACTGTCTATTTTCTTTAACAACTAGTAGTACGATACTGGTGTCATTAACAATTCAGAATATATTTTTGTGGAATTTTTTCAGAAATTAATTTTGGGTTTTAGAAATTATTTTCTGAGTTTTCATTGCTTAAAATTATGTTTTAGTATTTTAATTATTGTAGTGTTACAGAAATTAATTTTCTGTGTGGAATTAATTTGGTTGAATAAAATTTTATTTTATTTTCAAATTAATTGAAAAATAAAAGTTATTTTCTTATTTCTTTTATTTTACAGAATTTAATTTCTTGTGTGGAATTAATTTGGTTGAATTAATTTGGAAATAAAATAAAATGTTACAAGTTTAATGGCAAATGTTACATCTGTGACAAAGAGGGACATCGGGCCAAAGATTGCCGTAGCAAAGGCAAAAGCAAAAGAAGAACAAGCAAGAAGCCTGCTCAAGCCCTTATGACCGAAGTGGACAATATTTCCAATGGTATAGATGATATCAATCTTTCTGCAGTTGTTTCCGAGGCAAATCTTGTCGGAAATCCTAAAGAATGGTGGGTGGACACTGGTGCTACTCGCCATATTTGTGCCAACAAAAAACTGTTCACATCTTATTCTACAGTGGACAATGATGAAAAACTTTTTATGGGCAACTCCTCAACTTCCAAAGTTGAAGGATAAAGAAAGATTGTACTCAAGATGACATCTGGAAAGGAACTCACTCTCAACAATGTGCTGCATGTACCGGACATTCGCAAGAATCTTGTTTCCGGATCTTTGTTGAGTAAGAATGGGTTTGGGCTAGTATTTGAGAATGATAAATTTGTACTTACTAATGGGATGTATGTAGAAAATGTTACATGTCTGATGGCCTTTTCAAAATGAATGTAATGACTGTTGTACCCTCAGTTATTAATAATAATACATCTTCTTCTTACTTGCTTGAGTCTTCAAATTTATGGCATGGTAGACTAAGACATGTTAATTATGGATCTTTGCGTAGATTAATTAATATGGAATGTTTACCTAAATTTGACATTGATTCAAATCATAAATGTGAAATTTGCGTTGAAGCAAAATTATCTAAAACTCATTTTCATTCAATTGAAAGAAGTACGGAACCACTTGAATTAATTCATAGTAACATTTGTGATTTTAAATCAATTCAAACTAGAGGTGGGAAAAAATATTTTATCACTTTTATAGATGACTATACTAGATATAGTTATGTTTATTTAATTCGAACCAAGGATGAAGTTTGAAAACTTTCATTCAATATAAGAATAAAGTTGAAAATCAACTTGGTAAGAAAATCAAAAAACTTAGAAGTGATAGAGGTGGTGAATATGAATCACCTTTTGGTGAATTTTGTAAGAACATGGAATAATTCATCAAACCACCGTTCCTTACTCACCTCAGCAAAATGGAATTGCTGAAAGGAAAAATAGGACTTTAAAAGAAATGATGAATGCCATGTTAATGAGTTCTGGATTATCTCAGAACTTGTGAGGGGAATACATACTTTCTGCTGATTATATACTTAATAAAGTACCCCGAAAGAAAGTGAATCAAACACCTTATGAATTGTGGCATGAAAGAGTACCATCCTACAAATACGTAAAAGTGTGGGGTGTTTGGCTAAATGGCTATTCCTAGTCCTAAAAGACTAAGATAGGCCTAAGACCATTGATTGCATTTTCATTGGTTATGCTAAGAATAGTAGTGCATATCGGTTTTTGATTCATAAATCAGAACATACCGAAATGCATGTAAATACTATTATTGAGTCTCGGAATGCATCATTCTTTGAACATGTATTTCCAAATAAGACTAGACAAGAGACTAGTAACAATAAAAGATCTCATGATGCTATTACTAGTCAAGATCAAGAACATGATCAAGAACAAGAGTAAGAGTTAGACCAAAATGAGGAAGAGGAACCTAGGCGTAGTAAACGTACTAGAACCTCAAAATCTTTTGGTCCAGATTTCCGAACATTTTTGTTAGAAAATGAGCCTTTAACTTTTAAAGAGGCTATGTCCAGTCCTGAAGCTCCTTTATGGAAAAAAGCTATCAATAGTGAAGTTGAATCCATCTTGCAAAATCACACTTGGGAATTTGTGATTTGCTACTAGGTTGTAAACCTCTTGGGTACAAGTGGATTTTCAAAAGAAAATTGAAAGCGGATGGATCAATTGACAAATACAAGGCAAGACTTGTGGTCAAAGGATTTAGACAAAAAGAAGGTCTTGATTACTTTGACACATACTCACCGGTTACTAGAATAACATCCATTAGAATGTTAATTGCCATTGCATCTCTATACAATCTAGAAATTCATCAAATGGATGTGAAAACCGCTTTCTTAAATGGTGAGTTAAATGAAGAAATTTACATGGAACAACCAGAAGGTTTTTCTGTTCTAGGAAAAGAAAAGAAAGTGTGTAAATTGGTTAGATCATTATATGGTTTAAAACAAGCGCCAAAGCAATGGCATGAGAAATTTGACAAGGCAATGATGTCAAATGGATTTAAAATTAATGAGTGTGACAAATGTGTTTATATTAAAAACACAGATAAAGGTTATGTCATTGTATGTCTTTATGTAGATGATATGCTCATCATTGGTAGTAATAATGACATGATTAAAACTACCAAGAAAAATGAATAAACATTTTGACATGAAGGACATGGGCATTGCTGATGTAATTCTTGGTATGAAAATTACCAAAACATCAAAGGTTATGCTTTGTCACAATCTCATTACATTGAGAAAATACTTGACAAATTCACAAAGATGATGATCATCTTGCTAGACACCTGTAGATGTTAATTTGTATCTTTCTAAGAATGTATAGGAAAGTATTTCTCAATTAGAGTATGCCCAAATTATTGGAAGCTTAATGTACTTGATGAACTGCACTCGCCTAGATATAGCTTATGCAGTAAGTAAATTAAGTAGATATACGAGTAACCCGGGAGTAGAACACTGGAAAGCAATTATAAGGGTTCTAAAATATCTTCGATTTACTCGTAACATTGGGCTGAATTTTACTAGATATCTAGCAGTACTTGAAGGATACTGTGATACAAATTGGATATCAGATACTAGAAACTTGAAGTCCACCAGTGGGTATGTCTTTACTCTTGGTGGTGCGGCTGTATCTTGGAAATCTTCCAAACAGACTTGTATTGCTAGGTCTACTATGAAATCAAATTCATAGCTTTAGACAAAGCAGGGAAGAAGCAGAATAGCTTCGCCACTTCCTTGAAGATGTTCCAATATGACCAAAACCGGTGCCTGCTATATGCATACATTGCGATAGTCAATCAGCAATAGGTAGAGCACAGAGTCATATGTATAACGGTAAGTCTAGACACATTCGTCGTCGACATAATACTGTAAGACAACTACTCTCTAATGGAATTATTTCCATTGAATATGTGAAGTCTAAAGACAACATAGCGGATCCACTAACCAAAGGGTTAGCAAGAGAGCTAGTTGAGAATTCATCGAGGGGAATGGGACTAAAGCCTATTAAATAAGAGTTACCACAACGGCAACCCAACCTAGTTGACTGGAGATCCCAAGATCTAGGTTCAAAGGGACAACCGAGTTATGAATGACTCAGAAGGATCACTGGGGAGTCTAACTCCTACCCATTTCTTTGATGAAATAGTGATGACTGCAGCGTTTGAGGTTAAGTAAAATTTTAATGATTCTTATATCTAGGTAAACCTAGTGGAGTATGGCAGGATACTCTTCATAAGCATCACCTATGTGAGTGTGAACTGGGTCAGTTCTGTGAGATTTGTGAAGGGCTACAATTCTCTAGAGCACTCATGAAAGACCAGGTTGTTCAGGGCCAAAATGAACACAATAGTGAGAACTAAACTGTGTCTGGGGATATACTGTGTGAGTTCTATTATCTTGGTTTACACAAACGGCTGAACAGTTCAAGACATCATGTTCACTGGTTAGCTAGTAAATCCGATAGTGTCTCACAAGGGAAGGTTCAAAGCCAAAAGCTACCTATCCTTTGCAGAATATTTCCAATTTCTGTACTCTCTGTATTTAGATCATGTTGGTGCATTTTCTCTCCGTCAAATTCCATTCATGTGGAGGAATGTTGGAAAAATGGTTTAATATAGGCATATTTTTTAGCCCAAATTTGAGTGGGCCCCAAACGTCTTTTGGGGTGGGTTCGAAGAGGTGAAATGTTCTTTGCCGCGTGGCAAGTCGCACGGTGAAGACGGAACGCCAAAACCATTTATGAGTGAATGGGAAGTTGACGTCGTTTTTGGGTCTAACATTAATTTTTTAGATGAAATTCATTTGAATTTTTTCAATAAAAAATTATTGTGGGAATTTAATTTAATTCTAAATTCAAATTTTGGGTTCTAAGTGGTTTCCTAAATTTGTAATTGTGGGAATTTAATTTAATTCTAAATTCAAATTTTGGGTTCCTAAGTGGTTTCCTAAAGTTTGTACCTCTTCCTTTATTTATTAAACTATTCAAATAGTTTAATATATATATATTCAATTAGTTTAATATATATATAGTCCAAATAGTTTGAAACACTATTTCACTAACGGCTTTATTAAACTATTCAAATAGTTTAAAAAAAAATATATTCCAACAGTTTTTTATGTTTGTCCACCAACAGACAACTTTTCAAAATTGTTTGAATATAAGTATTCAAAGTGCTAACGGTCAGAACCTATTTGAGTTCAAAAACAGGTTGCATCTGTTCGGCAGTGTTTACACCTGTTCAGATAGATTTTTGGTTAGCATTTTGTGTCTATAAATACAGCCATAAATTCCAGCAGTCGAAAGCCTAAAAATTCAGTCTGAAATTATTGTCTCATTGCTGTCCAATTCTCATCTAGTGCATATATTCTTCATATTAGATTTAGAATAAATTAAAGAGAGTATAGAACACAGGTTTGGTTCGCCGAACAAATTTGTTTGAAGTGCTTCTACAAATTTGTGAAGATCATTGTATCTTGGGAGATAGACGCTACTCAACCGTAAACACCATAATGGGGCGAATCTGTCTTAAGGACAGAGTGTCACACACTCGACTTGGTCTTTTGATTTTATTTGGTTCGACAAAATAAATTTTGTAAGTTTTATTTTATTTTGCTTGAAGTTGTTTCAATTTATTTTATTTACACAGAAGATTGTTCCAACATATACATATTACTAAATTTCTAAAGTCCACAAACATACTAACACAGTAGGCTGTCCAAAAAAAAAAACCTTTTGGTAATTTACTTACAAATGCAAAACAGTGTTCTTAATATTGGAGATGAAGCTATTTGTTTGAATTGATGAGAAAATACATTAATTTGTTTTAAGCTTGTTGTACAAATTGTGTGATAACATATTTCAAATAAATTCATATACTTAACAATCTGAATTTCACGCTGGAAATTATACATAGTGTGGGGACATATTTTGTGAATGACAACACGTGGCCAAGGTGGCACCGGAGTGACAGCCGAGGTGCCACGTGTTTTGGTCATGTTGCCGAGGTGATCTCGGCTAAGCCAAGGTTATCTGCGGAGATATCGAAATCTAAGATGAGCGGATAAGGGACAAGAGTCCTAGAATGGGGAGGACCTCAGTCTGGATAAAGATAAAGCTCTTAGGGAGTTTTATCTCTATCTGGCTGGGAATCCAAGATGAGCATTGAGCCAGAGTCTATTGAAGCTAGGCTTCTACAAGGATCAGGTTAGTGCTGGCTATAAAAGTAAGGTACCCTCGTGGGTCTCAGGTACGCTTTTTGTATTCTGACTTGTGAGTTAAGCACTATTTGCTATCTTTGAGGCCCCGTTTGTTTTGGGCGTAGGAGATGGAATAGGATTAGAATAGTGGTGGGGTCTACTTAATATTCTGTTTGTTTGTAGAGTTGAACAACGGATTGATAAGCCGGAGGCTTGAAGATGGGCCTTGCATATAGGTTTCATAGTCTGCCCCAACACATGGTATTGAAAATTTAGTCCGTTGGTATTAAGGGAGTGATTACTTATTTACCCATCGTTGCCCTAGCTCATCCTTGGAAGAAGCAGCAGGAGGAGGAATGAGAGGCAAGGAGAAGCTCTCATCTTCTTCATCAAATTTTCGATCTGAAAGATTCAGTCTGCCCTATTCATCATTGGAAGCAACAACAGCAAGAAGTAGAGGCAAAAATAAGCTCTCTTCTCTTTTTCACAGTGTGCCCTAGCTCTCTCTCATCTTCAGATTTTCAATCTTCAGATTCAGTGAAGCATCTGTTGCATTGATAATTTTTTTTTTTGTTAAACAAGTTATTATTTTTTATTACAAACCTCATTGGGGATGTGTAAATTTTTTTGTTAAACAAGTTATTATTTTTTATTACAAACCTCATTGGGGATGTGACTTTACACTTGTTGGAGATGCTCGCTCGTCATTCATCTGCTATAACACTTCTCAGTCCTCCGAATGTAAAACTTCTTCATAGTCCTGTTAATGATTTAAAATCAGATTTCACTTTGTATCTACGATTAGTGGGGGAAAAACCTCAAACAATTTTGTTGTTGTTTGACTTGATGGCTGGAAATTGTCGGTGGGTGCTTTTGAAATTGGGTTTTTTTTTTTTTTTTTTGCATTTGGGGTTTGAATGATATATTTTTTTACACATTTGGGGTTTTGATTGCTGGTAATTGCTACATAATTGGAGTGTGTTACAGGCGTGATCAGTTGTTGTTTTGGTTGCTATTTGATTATTAACTTGGTGGTTGGAAATTGTCGGTGGGTTGCTTTTGAAATTGGGTTTTGTTCTCTTGGCTTTTTTTTTTTTTTTGTCATTTGGGGTTTGAAGGGTTGATTTTTTTACACATTTGAGGGTTTGGATTGCTGGTTAATTGCTACATAATTGGAGTGTTGGGTTGTATATGTTTGTCCATATTATCAGTGGGTTTGGATTAAATAATATTATTGTTCTCTATTTGTTAGCTATATGTCATCTTTGGTATAAATAAATAAATGAGGTGTGTATATGTTAGCTATTTGTTATTTAGCTGTCAATTGAAAATGTGATTTTTTAGTTGATTCAAATGGTTAATTTTTTTTATTTCTTTGATGGGTTTTTAGTTTTTTGAGAATTCAAGTCTTTAATTCCATTATTGGTTATATATATGTGAATAGAGTGTTCAACATGGACCAAACTAATTACAGCAATAGTTTTCATTTACAGCCATATTGGTTGTAAACTTTCCTCTTTACTACCTTTATTGAAATTACAGAAAATGGATTGAAGAATTTCTGTGTGGGACTGCAAGTTGATTTTTTTCTCTGTTTTTAGTTAATGTGTTAGTGTATTTTCTGTGTGGGAATGCAAGTTGATTTGTTTCTCTGTTTTGAGTTGATGTGTTAAAGGCATAGAAAGTATCAATTTGTTTCTATCACTACATTCCATATATCAAGAATATATATATTATATATATATTTGGGTGGTAAATGGTGAAATTTGGTTAATGGAAAAGCTGGATTTCTGTTTGAATTCCCAGAGAGCATTGTTGAATAATTTCTGTTGAATCCCATATTGGCTAATAGAAAGATTTATTTGGACAAGATATCCTATTTTAAGTTTCACTCCATATAAGTTCTATAGTTTCTATCTTTTCTCTTTCCCCTGTTTTACACTTGAAAATACTAATTTGCCATCATGTGGTAGAACTACTCAATTTCCATCTAGAATTTACTATGCAGACCACAGTTGAGTAATAAGGTTGAATGATTTTTAATAAAATATGATAGTCCATTTTGGTTTTCAAGGTGTGAATAAAATTAATAGTCATTGAAAGTTTCAAATTTAATTGCATAATTTGAAACTTTAACATTATGGGATGTGTTTCTCATGAAATGAACTACATACATACCATGTTTTCCTCATTCTAATACAACTAATAAAAGAGTATGAGAATGGAATATTCAAATAATGGGTTTGTATCATTCTTGTAAAAAAAAGGACCATTCTTGTAAGAAACTGCCCCTTTTTTTCTTGAGTAAAAGCAGGGAACATATTTACCTATTCATGTGCTTTTTCATATATTTCTGCACTAGTGTTCTAATGGCATCTGTTGTAGTCAAAGATTGTGTATTATAACTAAATGTTTAAGTTGGATTTCTATTGAAAATAAATATCTTTCATTTTCTTTGATGTCTTTGTGCATCAATGTAGTGCTAATTTTGTGTGGAACCAAATTATTTGTTTTTCTTTATGTTTTATTTTTCATGATCTTTTCTATTTCTTTTCTGTAGGAAATTAATACTACTTTCACATTGTTAACATGTGGTATGGAAAAATTTGAACAATGCTCCACTTGGTAATTTTTTGCGTAGTTCTTTCCTTTGTTTTTCATTGAATCTTTTCTCTATGTGGCTTTTTGGCCTTTACACTTTATTTTATGACAGTCAACAGTTTCTATTATTTGTTTTACTTTTTGTGCAGATTTTAGCCGCTTATTGTTTATTCATTTTTTGTAGATGGATAATTATGCCACTAAGAAAAGGAGAAAAGACCTGATAGAGGAATTTGTAGCCCTGCAACATGTTGTTTCATCCATTAATTATGCATGTGCTATGTATATAGTGCTTTTACATGTTGCATTCAAGAAGAAAGAAATTAGGTTGCAACTATCTAGATCACCTTGCCTCTATGGAAAATAAATTGACCATTTGAATAGATTGGTCAACGATAGTGACATAAATTGTCATGACCAACTTCGGATGAATAGGCATACTTTTATGCTTTTATGTGGATTGGTGTGAAGTGTTGGATTGTCTGATTCAAAGTATGTCGTCTTAGATGAGCAAGTAGCAATGTTTTTGAATGTACTTGCACATCATACTAACCGCAAAATTAAATTTAATTTCATGGGGAGTGGTCAAACAATTAGTAAGCACTTCAATAATGTTCTCAAGGCTGTGTTGCGCCTCCATGGTCTCCTCCTTAAGAAGCCTGAACCAATAACTGCTAATTGTACAGATGATAGGTGGAGTTGTTTTCAAGTACAATATATTTACAACTTCGCTTAATTAACATATTATATTTTTGTATTGCCTATATTAATTTTATAATATTATTTTATTTTTAGAATTGTCTTGGTGCTTTAGATGGAACCTATGTTAAGGTTCTTGCCCCTGCAATAGACAAACCAAGGTATAGAATAAGAAAGGGAGAAACTGCCACAAATGTATTGGGTGTGTTCTCCCAAGACATGCAATTCATATATGTCTTGCCTGGATGGGAATGATCTACTTCTGACTCTAGGGTACTTAGAGATGCTGTCAGTAGGCCCAATGGGTTGAAAGTTCCTACTGGTATGAAAATTATATATTGTTTTATATATAAGTGCACTATATCTATATTAAACAATTATTTTGTTACATACATAGTGAAACCATGTTACATAATTACAGGCCACTACTATCTCGTAGAAGCGGGTTACACAAATGGGGAGGGTTTTCTTGTACCATATAGAGGACAACGTTACCATCTTTCCACATGGAGAGAAGGGGATGCCCAAACAACTCCACAAGAGTTTTTTAACATGAGGCACTCTTCTGCTCGTAACGTCATTAAGAGGTGTTTTGGGCTACTTAAAATGAGGTGGGCAATATTGAGGACTTATTCTTACTTTCCAATCAAGACTCAATTTCGTGTTATCACTGCATGTTGCCTTCTCCACAATCTCATACAACGTGAAATGCCTGTGGATCTTGATGATGATGAGAATGAGGAAATGAATCCTCCTCCTTCAACTACTGAATTAGGAGATGAAATGATTGATGTTGTTGAAGCATCTGATCAATGGAGTGAATGGAGAACTGCCTTGGCAACCCACATGTTTAATGAATGGCAAGCAAGCAGAGGTCAATAAATTAGTGTTGTATGATGATTTTTATGTAATAATGAGAGTTTATTATGGCATGTAATTCGAACCATATTTGTTTAGTTTTTGTGTGGTATTTGTAACAAATATTGTGTAAGTTGATTTGTTATTTATGATTGACATGTGTGTTATGATTTTAACTTATAATATACATATATATAGGCATGGATGACACAGGTGCCACTAGTTCTCGTAAGAAGGGGAAACCTCGAAGGTTTTGGAATCACCGTAAGGAACTCTTCCTCATTACAACCATGAAGGATGTAACTGCAAGTAATCCCAGGAGGAAGCTTAATAATAATCAGTTTAGGGCAGGCTTCTACAATGAATGTGAGAAGAAGATCTTAAGTGCATTTCCTGGAACTGATCTTTGAGCCACTCCTCACATCGACTCGAAGATTAAGTTGTGGAGGAAACAATATAACACTCTTCAAGATGATGAACAAAAGATGGTGCTTGTTGATAGTGACGACGTATGGCAGAACTATGTTAGGGTAAATCTCATTTTTATGTTGTTATTTGCATGACGCTTTACTTATAAATCAATCTATTCTTTTTAATAATTGGATAATCACTTGTGTAGAGGGTACCGGATGCAAAAGGGATGCGAAATAGGCCATTCCCGTTATATGAAGATTGGCTTATTCTATTTGGAAAGGATAGGGCAATTGATGAACTGGCTGAGGATCTGCTGATGCAGTTGCAGCCAGGGAAAATGAGGATGCAAATGCAACTACAAAGAAGGAGAACAGTCTCCTGTTGAACAGTTTAGTATGAACATGGGTGATACAGACTACTCAATGTCTACTGCAGGTAATGTTCCCAACCGTGTTGACTCTACTAAAACTGGGGAAAAAAGGGCTCGGCCTGCTGAGGGGATTCCTAGTGAACTATCAGAGATGGCAAAAAATCTTGGATCATTCATTGAGAATACTAATACTACGATGGTGGAGATTGCTCATAGGATAAAATATTCATATGACCTATCCCAACAAAGGAGGTTGGTTAATGCAGAACTTCTGAAGTTGCCAATGAGTAATACCCAAAGATTGATGGCAGCGTTTATGATAGTGAAAGATGAAGACAAAGTTGACTTGTTCTTTAGTTTAGATGAGAATGACAAGATGGAGTGGGTTTCTTTACTATTAGAAGGTCATATTTGAATGTGGCATCTGCTGTATGATGGTCTTTTTGTATGATGGGTTTCTTTTTGTTTGTTTATGTATTGGGCTGTTTAAGACTGGTTTTTGTAGCTTGCAATCTGTTTATATGTTGCTCCTATGTTGGACTAGTTAAGACTAGTTCTTGTAGCTTGCAATCTGTTTATATGTTGCTCTTGTGTTGGGCTGCAATATATTGTATTGTATGCTGCTCTCTGCTACTTTTGAAAGAGCCATAATATGTTACTTTTGCTTCTTGTGATTCTGACCACTGTGGGTGTCCTATGTTTTTATATAATTTAGTTGAATTGTGGAGACCACTTGCGTCTGTTTAATGTTGATAATTTTAAGTAGTTCCATACATTGGTTTATTCTAGAACAAACTTGTTTAGTAGCTGATGGTTATATTTTAATTAAGTTACTGCGTAATCGATTGTATTGGATCATACATTCCAGTGTGGGTGTTCTCTAATGTTGTTGGATTGGGGCAAGTTGGAGGATGCAAGCTATGCTGTTGGTGCTAGGGTGTTGGAACTTCTTTTCCATCGAGAAAAGGTTTGGAACTCTTTTGTTAGATACTATAACTTATTTTCAGAACTTCAGCCTATTGATTGGTACATATTCTTGAACTACAATTACTTGGTACGTATCAAATTTATTTGGGTATTATCTTAACTCATTGATGGAATTTCTTTTTCATCACCCAAAGTAATAAATACACAAACTTGTAGCCCCTTTATTTGATTATTATAAGCAGGAAATGTAAACCCTGGTATAGTGTCAGCCTGTTTAATGTTAGAGTCTGGTCTTCAAGCAATTTCAGCAACGAGACATAGTGCACAAAGTGAGAGATAACATTTTCTATTTGTTAAAAATAGAAAACGTAATGATACGCGTTGTCTGACCTTTCTTAGCTCATTAATAGCATGTGTATCATCTAAATCCTCTGCTAAACTTGGGACAGCGAAGTCTGGATTCTGCAAGTTTATACTCATTGGATATTTTGAGCTTTCAATTGCTTCCAGAGACTCCATTGGAGAAAGAAATGTCATCAATTTGAATTTGGACCTATGTGGGGCTGGGGGTGGTCCCAATCTTTTGGTCAATTTCGGCAGGGAATGTTTATGTAATGGTTGTTTGTCACTTATGTTGTATTAATTGGAATCTAACAATGGTTTTTATGTAATGGTTGTTTGGTCAATTTCGGCGAGGAATCTTTCAAGGCTTTAGCTTTAAGTTGAAGCTTTTAGATAAAGGACCCAATCTAACAATGGACAACTAAAACTGTATTGTCATTTACCTGTCATTTTATGTATGAGAATATTACACTTCATGTTGATATATCTCATGTGATTGCTGGTGGTGACACTCTTTCAAAGTTGTCATCATACACAATTATCTGTTGAATCTTTGAGGTTTGACCTTGTTATGGAACAATTCGATGTCCACAATTTCTATTATATGCATTGGGCTTTGAACTTCTTGGAGAAATGTTTATTGAGTTTGCATGTGCCTACCACTTTAGGCTAGAAGTTGTTAAGGAACCTTTTCAGGAATTATACTCAAGCATACAGTTTAGTGGACATTTTAACTACGTGTCTTGCCCATTTAAGTTTTCTCTAAATAAATTATATTGATATTTTTTTGAAATAGGTAGGCATGTGTGTGCTTTTTTGTGTGCGCGATGGTAAGATTTAAACTTATACTGCAGGGTAACAAGAGGGAGACACGATTGTTGGGCATTTTGTCTTTCGTACTTAGCACAGTATGGAAGGTGTTGTTTGAGTACAAGTTTATTGATAGTTGGATTATTTAATATTTACAAAAAAGAATAAAATAATTAAAAAAAAAAGAAGAAAGAATAATATTGACTACAAATTTATTGATAGCTGGATTCATTGATATTAATAAATAAATAAATAACATTGACTAAATTTTTTTTGATAATTAGATTCTTTAATAATTAAAAAAATAAAATAAAAAAGAAGAAGAATAACATTGAGTAAAAATTTATTTATTCTTTAGTTGGTATAAGTCTAAATTTGATAATAATGCAAAAAGGGTATTTATGGAATTTCACATGGTTAATCCTATCCTTATCTCTCAAAACAAACATGAACTATTAGTAATCCATTGGTTATCAAACAAACACAATTTTCTTAATCCCCTCACTAGTAGTCCCCTCACTAATAGTCTCCTCACTAATAATCCCCTCACTAACAATCCCCTCCATTCTACCTCTGAAAACAAACGGGGCCTGAGAGATAACTGAGTATTGACTTGATCGTCGGAGTGCCCCCGGGTGGACGAACCACTGCCGGAGCCTTATCTTTCTGTGACAGGTTGTTCAAGCGTGATCTATTCTGCTTGTGCTCTCCTGCTGAGTTCTTGTTTGGGAGTGTGGTCGGAAATCAGCATACACAATTTGGCGCCGTCTATGGGAACGTAAGGAGAATAGATGACCAACGACGGCAAAAAGAAGATTGGGGATGACATCCCTAGTGGGAGTGGCAAACACGCCAATCCTAATTTAGAGGAAGAGACCTGTAATGAAGAATCCCGGGAGCAGAATCCCGAGGAAAAGGACATCGGCTAAGAGGGAGACGTTCCAAAAAAGGCAGGCCGAGGTGAGTATTACAACGAAAGTAACCTCCATATATGGAAAGATAGATGCCTGAGGAGGGACGGCGAGATGAAGGGGATGGCAAACAAATTGGCAGACCTACAATTGGTTGTCAATTTCATGATGCAGAACAACGTCATACAGCCACCGTTCCCATTGGAGGACATGCCGATTCCAGCGGCCAAGAACGATGCCCAGAAAGGAGGGCAAAAAGCAATCTCTGCAGTCTCTCAGCATAACAGGGCAAAGAAGCATTCTCATCAGCCTTCACGGGACGTCGGGCAAAGAGAATTGATGAGAGGAGAGTCTCAGAAAACACCTCGTGCCAAGGAAACTTATGCCAAGAAACATCGGCATGTTCAGGGGAAGGAGCTTTGTTTTGACACGATGAATGGAGGGAGGTCCAAAAAGACTCATAACGACACCGGAAGTAGCGCACCAAAAAGACTGAAATCCGTTGACAGTCGAGCTCCAGGACGGACTAAGGAGGATTTAAGGGACTACCTCCAGGAAGCGACAAGATGCCGAGGTCATATCTCCGGTCAAGCCAAGAACGTCATTATCAGTAGAGTTGGATAAGTTTGAGGCCCCAAAAAGGTTCCACATGTCAAGATTTCAGATATACGACGGTAAGTCCGATCCTAACTTTCATGTTGGTTTATATTTGAACTCAATGGCACTATGTACCGGGAACGAACCGTTGCTCTACAAGGTGTTCCCCTCATCCTTTGGAGAAATCGCATCAGATTGGTTTCACAAGTTACCAAAAGGAACTGTGAAAAGTTTGGAAGGCTTGGCCGAGATGTTTGTGGTCAAGTTTGTTACAAACAAACTGCAGCTATTGAGGGTAGACTCCCTGATGGCTCTGAGAATTGGCGAGGATGAAAACCTCAGGGCTTATGCCAAAAGGTATTATAAGGTTTTTAACCCAATACCAGGGTGCAACCAAGAGTTGGTGGTCTTATCTTTTAAGAACGACCTGAACGATGACTGCTTGCTTTGAAAGTCACTGGCAAAGACACTGCCAAAAAGTATGGAGGAACTAATGGCCATGATCGAGAAATATGCGAGAGCCGAAGAAGTCACGCCAAGGACAAAGGCGTCGAAACAGGAGAAGAGAAACGACTTGCCGAAGCGAGGCCAAGGTAATACTGGATATAACAGACAAGAAACAGGACTGAGAGTTGCACAAGCAGTCACCACAGTGTTCTAAATCCTGGTTTACAAAGTCTTGGAAAGGATCAGGAATCAGCCTTACTACAGAGCACCAGAGAAATCCTTGGCAATTTATGAGAAGAAGCCTTCGGAAGCACTTTGCCTACCACAATGAGGATGGGCACCTAACTCAGGGGTGCAGAGCCCTAAAGACACATTTGGAAGATCTGGTAAGACAAGGTCACTTAAGGGACTGGCAGATGAGACCAGGACAAGGGAAGAACAAGCAAGGCTGCCCCAGGCAACAGCAGCACCACCTCCACCAGCACCACAACCGCAAGCAAGACGGACCTCAAATGATCAATGTGATCCACTCAAAGGTCAATGAGAACGAGGTACGTGGGGAGACTCAGAGGGTGAAACACTTACAACATGTGTATCAGGTCCAGCAAAAGTGGCCTAGAGCAGACAAGTACCAGGGACCAATGGTGTCCTTTACTGAAGCCAACCTAGACATGGTGCAGCATCCACACAACGATGCTCTAGTGATATCCCTCAAGATTAGAGAATGCCAGGTAAGGCGCATTCTGATTGACCAAGGCAGCTCTTGTGACATCATGTATGTCAGATGTTACAAAGAGCTCAGCCTTCACCGAGATGATTTGGAGTAGTCCAATAGTCCAATGGTCAGCTTCAACGGAACACCGACATGGCCCCTGGGAGCAATAAGTTTGGAGGTGCAGGCAGGCACCAAGAAGGTAAGTACATAGTTCACAGTAATTGACACCCCCTCCCTTTACAATGTTATCTTGGGGAGGCCATGGTTGCACACAATAGGGGATATTCCCTCAACGCTGCACCAGCTGTTACGGTTCCCAACAGAGCATGGAATTGAGGAGGTCAGAGGGGATCAGGTGCAAACAAAGAATTACTCCATGACAGTAATGAAATCCACCTGCAACGTGCGAAAGGCAGAAACAGTAGAGATTGAGAATGAAGACATGGAGGTCCTAGATAACGTCGGTAAAGAGCTGGCCGACAAAAGCGAGAAAGCCTTGAAGAAAATTCTGATCCAGCAAGGGAATAAAGAGCACTTCTTCCTCCTCGACTCAGGATTGGCCGAAAAGGAGGAGAGGGAGTTAAAGCATTCTTGCGAGCAAACATAGAGGTGTTTGCATAAACGCTAATACGAGATGCCTGGCATTAACCCCGAGGTTACATACCACAGACTGAATGTAGACAGGTCGGCTAAACCTGTCATTCAACGAGCGAGGAGGTTGACGTTGGTCCATGTAGAGGCAGTCGAAGAAGAAGTGAACAAATTGTTAGAGGCCAGAGCCATTCGCGAAGTAAACTACCCTACTTGGTTGTCCAAAACTGTGGTTGTGAAAAAAAAGAATGGGAAGTGGAGGGTCTGCGTGGACTTTACTAGCCTAAATAAGGTTTGTCCCAATGACAGTTTCCCACTCCCCAAGATTGATTAATTAGTGGATGCCACTTCAGGGCATGGAAGGATGAGCTTCCTAGATGCTTACAAGGGGTACCATCAAATAGCAATGTACCCCCCTGATGAGGAGAAAACTGTATTTATCATTCCAAAATGGCTGTATTGCTACAGAGTGATGTCTTTCGGGTTAAAAAATACAGGAGCAACGTACCAGAGGTTAGTGACCAAGATGTTTAGACATCAGATTGGCTATGGTCGTGAAGACCAAAAACCTGAGGATCATCTGGCCGACTTGAAGACAGTTTTTGACATCCTTAGAACATATCAGCTCTGGCTTAATGCTTCGAAATGTGCATTTGGAGTTGGGTCTGGTAAGTTATTGGGGTACTTGGTTACCAAAAGGGGCATTGAGGCAAGCCTAGATCAAATCAAGGCCATCCTGGATTTGAAAAACCCAACGTCGGCAAAACAAGTGTAGATATTGACTAGAAGGGCCGCAGCCCTGAACAGATTTATAAGTAGAAATTCATATAAGTGTAAACCATTTTTCAGTCTGTTAAAAAAAGCCACAAATTTCTTGTGGATAGAAGAATGCGAAGCCGCCTTGGCCAACTTGAAAAGATGTCTTACCACAGCTCCAGTTCTCTCAAATCCAATACCTGGAGAGGAGCTATTCTTGTACTTGGCGGTTTCAAAGCATGCAGTGAGTGCAGTGATAATTAGAGAAGAGAATGGAGAACAAATGGCAGTATACTATGTGAGTAAAACCCTAGCAGCCGCAGAGACCAGGTATTTACCCCTGGAGAAATTAACATTGGCCTTAACGATGGCCTTCAAGAAGTTGAACCATTATTTCCAAGCCCATACGATTGTGGTATTGACTGAGCACCCCTTGAAGTCTCTACTACAGCAAGGAGATCTAACAGGCAGGGTGGCCAGATGGGCAATGGCATTGGGCCAATACGATTTAGAGTTCAGACCTAGAACAGTAATCAAAGGCTAGGTTCTGGCCGACTTCGTGGCCGAGTTCACACCAGGTGCCATCCCACGTCAGGCTCCGATAAGCCGCGGCTTAGGATGTCCAGGGGAACAAGAAGAGACCCAGCTGGGAATGAAAAACCCCACAACAAATCAAAAGAAAGAAGAAAAACTTAAGCCATGCGACATTTACATCAGCGACTCCTTCCACTTGTTTATTGATGGGAGTTCAAACCGTTAGGGAGTAGGGGCAAGAGTGGTGTTGGTATCTCCATATGGACAAATGTTAGAGCAGTCGATTCGTTTGGGGTTCAAAGCCTCAAACAATGAAGCAGAATATAAAGCACTGATCGCAGGATTGAAACTGGAGCAGCAACAATGGAAGCCGATGAGGTGGTAGTCTTCTGTGACTCCCAGCTCATTGTGAACCAGACAACATGCGAGTATGCAGCCCGAGATGAAAGAATAATAGCCTATGTCAAAGAGGTTGTTAGACTGTCAGCTTTGTTTCAAGACTGTCGACTACAGCAAGTTAGCCGAGATGACAACAGCCATGTCGATGCCTTGGCTAACCTAGCTAGTACAATGAAATCAGGGGAGGCAAGGACAATAATGGTTGATTATTTATCAGGTCTAAGTGTAGAACCACTGATCACAGAGTACGAAGCAATATGTGTGGAGATGGGCTCAAGTTGGATGGATGCAATAATAATGTTCCTTAGAGATGGGAAGCTGCCAAATGATCGCAAAGAAGAACACAAGACCAAATTGAAGTCAGCTAGGTTTAGTCTGACAGCAAAAGGACATCTCTACAAAAAGTCTTTTACTGGTCCCCTTCTGAGATGTGTGCATCCCTCACAAGTTGAAGACTTCTTGTATGAAATACATGAAGGAGTATGTGGAAGCCATGCTGGAGGCAGATCACTTGCTCATATGGCCATTACTCAGGGGTACTGGTGGCCCTACATACAGAAAGATACTGAAGCCTATGTCAGAAAGTGTGAGAAGTGTCAAAGGTTTGCGCCTTTGATACATCAACCAGCAGCAGATTTGAATCTAGTGTTTAGCCCTCGGCCATTTGCCTAGTGGGGCATGGATCTTGTTGGACAACTATCCCAAGTAACTGGACAAAGGAAGTTCCTGCTGGTAGCAACTGACTATTTCACAAAGTGGGTACAAGTTGAAACCATTGCAAAGATTTGACACTGATGTGAAGAACTTCATATGGAAGAACATCATCACCAGGTTTGGGATCCCAAGGGCAATAATAGCAAACAATGGTATACAATTTGACAATAAGATAATTAAAAACTTCTGTGCAAAGTACAAAATCAATAACTATTACTCCACTCCAAGTTTCCCTCTGAGTAATGGTCAAGCAGAAGCATCCAACAAGATTGTCTTGGATGGGATTAAGAAGAGGCTCGAAGCAGCAAAGGGAAAATGGGTGGAAGAGTTACCCAATGTACTTTGGACATATCGAACTACGCCAAGAAGATTAACTGGAAATCCCCATTTGCCATGGCTTATGGCACAGAAGCAGTTATCTCACTGGAAGTCGGCATCCCAGGGATCAGAACCCAAGGAGTAGAGAATGGAATTAACGAGGCATTCCTAGCCCGAGATCTAGACCTACTTGAGGAGAAAAGGGAGAAAGCAACAATTCGACTGGGGGCATACCAGCAATAACTTGCTAGGACTTATAATAAAAAGGTCAACCCAAGAGAGTTCAAAGTTGAGGACCTGGTGCTAAGGAAAGTGGTCGGCAACAAGAAGGATCCTAGGGAGGGAAAACTGGGCCCAAATTGGGAGGGGCCTTATAGAATCATTTCGGTCACCGGCAATGGGGACATATCGGCTTGAGGACAGTGAAGGTAAAGAGTTGCCAAGACCCTAGAACACTTGCAACTTAAAATTTTTCTATCACTAGACTTTTTTGTTTTTCGAAATTTATGTCATAATTTTCTTAGTCGGGTAGTAATAAAACTTTTAGCCTGATTTTTTAAGAATTTGAAATTTGTGTAATAGAACTAACCAGTCCTTTGGCGATGTTTCTAATTGAAACATGACGAATAACTTAGACTTATTATATGGCAGAGTTGAATTATACTTGCATATAATAGAGTTGAACTAAGTTAGCGATGTTTCTGATTGAAACATGACGAATAACTTAGACTTATTATATGGTAGAGTTGAATTATACTTGATAGAGTTGAACTAAGTTGGCGATATTTCTGATTGAAACATGACGAATAACTTAGACTCATTATATGGCAGAGTTGAATTATACTTGCATATAATAGAGTTGAACTAAGTTGAATTGAAATTAGACTTACTATGTCGACAAAATTAAACTTGGAATGGAACTAAGTGCATTTCAGTTAGATTAACAGAGAAACCAAGGTTGAGAACCTCGACTAGTCTTTGTTTAAATCTGACTTCGGCGAAAGATTATACGTGCTTAATGTGAACATAAGTGAAACTTAGATTCACATTAGGGGGTAGAGAGTTGGAGAATGCTGAATAAAAATTTGAAATGCTTGGGACTTGTTAAAATTTTATAGACAAAATTTACAAGTCAGAATGGGCTTAATACTTGTTGAAATTTCAGAAAAATTAACAAGTTGAAGTTAGCCGAGGTTATATTGGAAAAAGTATCCGAGATACATAATTGCCGAGATGGCCAACCAGGTTGCCAGGCTTGGAAAGGGTAGAAGGAAGAAGACTTGATAGAAGATAGCATGCGGAAGTAAAAGAGCAATACTTGTAAAAATATTTTGATATTTTTTAAGTGTTAGCAGAGGAAAACATTTAAGATTTGTATCCGAGATATTGTGCCCCGAAGTCATCAAACGGCTAAGTTATACTTTGAAGGAATGTAATAATATTCTAAGTATGAAAGCGTGAAAGGCATGAGAGAAAGCAGCAAAACCTACAAACATTCAACACTTAGAAGAAAGAAGGAGACTTGCATTCAAAGAAGATTACTTGTTCAAATTACAAAAAGGGCGCTTCGGCCAAATTGCAAACTAAACATTGTTCATACAAAGTAGAAGAACAAAACAAAGAAAAAATATCCTAAGTACTAGGATTGGTTTGGGATTGCTCAACTTCAGCTGATGGAGTCTTGTCGGCCTCAGTTGGCAGCAGTGCATTTTTCTCGCCGCTATTTCGGTATCTATCTCGAGTAGAATCTGGTCCAAACTCCATTCGGCGCACTTGACCTCGGCCTCAATGTGGTTGGTTTGGGGGAGACCCTTTGGAAACCAAGTCATCTTTCTCATCTTGAGTCAAGTCTATTTGCTCATTGAGGGTGGGAGACTTGGCATCAGTGGCAGCCTCCTTCTCCACTCCATCGATTTCACCATCCTCAGCATCATCTTCGGGCTTTGGAGGGAAAGGCACCTAAAGCTGATTAATGTCTCGGAGGTCGGAGTCCATGGGAACAGATAACTTGTTGAGCGCCGCCGTCCAACCAAGGTAGTAACCTCGGTTGCAAGCCAGGTTGACTTGCTGTTTATATTGGTCGCGGACGGCGGCCTGTCCCTCTGCGAAAGCTTTTTCATCGGCCGCCTTGACTTCGGTTTCCTTTAAGTCAAGGGCCTCTTAAAGCTTGGCCTTTAGGTCAGCTGCCTTGGCCTTGGCTGCCACAAGATCAGCTCTGGCGACCTCACTTCATCTTCGGCCAATTTGGCTTTTTCTTCAGCCAAATTCTAAGCAGCTTTGGCATCCTTAGCCTGGTCCATTAGAGCTCAATTGTTAGCCTCGGCTTTATTGAATGAGGATAGGAGTTTGGCAGCTTCATTGGTCTTCCTTGCTAACTCTTTCCTTGTCATCTCGGTTTTGACAGCATATAAGTGAGCATGCTGAATAGCCTGCAAGAAATAAAGCAGATTAGTGAGATTTTACTAAGCATAGAAAGAACTGTAAAAGAATAAGTAAAAGAGGATTACCAAAACCGAGTGCTGCATCATGATAGCAAAGTTCTCATACTCATGTAACTCAGCCATGCAATTCATGTCTTCTGGTAAAAGAACAGCCATTGACAGGGGTGTCGACTTCAAGATTCGCCGCGCTGTCACTGGTAGTTAAGGGTCTGTCGTCCACCATAACCTCGAGCGCCCAGGTCATAGTGCGGGGATAGCTGCTGCCTTCTGGGTGGTCAGATCTCAACTTTTTGGCCGATGAGGGCCTCGCGCTTTTGTCAATGGCACTCTTTTTGGCCTTGGCTAATTTGGAAATTGGCACGGTGTCCTTAGAATCAATCTGAGTCGCTGTGGCCTTTGCTTTGGCCTTCTTCATCCTTTTTGGCTTTGGATTTGGTTGGAATGGGGAAGATAAGGATTGCACCGTCATAACCCCAGGGATATTGACGAAAAGCTCTTCGACAACTGCCGGTTTGCGGCCCATCTCGTTGACAGTGGAGACGACTGTAACTTTAGTGCCAAAGTGAATGGCTGGAAGGGCGGTAGGAAGATTGGATAGGTCAAACACCGGTGTGTTAGAACCTCGGTGTATACGGCTTCAAGTCCTTCCAGCTGGAGCGTTGGCAGGAACTTGGCGACGGTGTTGGCGCTGATGTGGTGGAATCAATTGGGGAGCATAGGTGGATGGTTGCTCCACAGGACTAGAGGTAGATCCCTAATCTGGCCTTGATGAAGATTCAACTTGTGGAGTTGTAGTGAAAGGAGGCGTCTTGCTCTTCTTGGAGACGTCAGACAGTGCAGATTTGTAAGTCGAAATATAATTGAGTAGCAGAGGGGCTTTGCGCTGGTCAACTGGCAAGTCCAGCAGCCTCTTAAGGTCTTTACTGGGGAAGAAGGTTTTGCGAAAGTCCTTTGATGGCTAGGGGAGAGCTGCAAGTACAAAATTCAGACATTAGCATTGATAATGGGAATAAAATGATGAGTCTTAAGCAGAAAAGTTGACACTTAGTTCTTACCCTCATCCTCTTTAAACACCGAACGACGCAGAGGATAAAGATGAAGGTCTTCGTCAGGTGCAAATTCCCAGTTGCCGAAGATGATGAAGTAATCATCTCCAGCACCTTTGTTGGAGTCTGGGAGGTCGGCTATGAGTTTGTAAGCTATGGATCTCGGCTTCAGGTAATAGATATAGCCTTTTTCGGATTTTAGGCCACACATGGTATAACAATACTGGATATCAGCTAGTGTTATCCTAGCTTTTTCTCAGCTACCTAGAGCAATTATACCATTGATTACCCTATATGAGTTGATGGCTAGCTGCATAAGGTTGAGCTTATAGTAGTGGAGGACCTCCCTAAAGAGGATGTCTAGGGAAACCGAAGTCCACATTCTATAAAGGTTACTACTGGGAAAGGCATGGAATCCCCATCAGGCATGATGGAGTCCTCCTCCCTAGCCAACTTGAGGTAGACATCGGCTGGGATAGAGAACTCTCAACGGAAGTATCCGAGTTTTTCTAGGGTATCTACCCTCCACCTGAACATACCCATAATGTCGACTAAAGAAGGAAGGTGCAAGATTTCAAAGGAGAGTGGTTGATGTGGGTTTGAAGGACCTCGGCTAAACCCTAAACCGGAACTAGGGCAAGGGTTTTTCAAGATCTAAGGGAGTTTGTTTCAATTTTCCTAAGTATGTGATTTCTCTATCAAAACCCAGGCCTAAATTTATATAGAAACATGAATCAATGGCAAGAATCTGGAAATAAGCAAGAAAAACAGAAAGATGAACATGATTTATAACCAAGAAGGATTCAGAGACAAAAAACAACAGTCAAGACTCAAGTAAACAAAAAATCAAGAACACTGAGTAAGTGTGTGTAGATGTGCAAGGGCCAAGAACAGTGGCAAAGTTGTTAAAAGTTTCAAATTTATGAACACTACGAATCACATACAATGTACAAAGAATAAAGGGGTATCCTGAACAGCATATAGCAACAAGATTCGTGCGAATGGGCAACACAGACTAACATTGAAGAGGCATAATGACGAATTACGAAACAGAAAACAGATTCAAGAATTGATTCATGATCAAAGGAGAAACAGAGTACAACCATAAAAACAAATTCAACAGTAACGGAATAGGCATACAAGGAATATATACAGAGTAATGAAAGGCTAAAGACTAAAATCGAAAGAAATAAAAAACTTACCGGTTGGAGCCGAGATCGAGGACACCGGTTTGAGTTTCGCAGGAATCAGACGGTGACGATGGGTGAAGTAGGATGGTGAATGCTTTGCCGGAGGGGGCGAACGAAGTGATTGTAGAAGAGTTTCGAAGGTACTACAATGGCGGTTTGAGAAATTCTCAGAGAGAAAGGCTCTGAGCAGAGAGAGAAAATGTTTTTGCAAAAGTAAAGAGACAGAGAGAGGTGGAGGAGTTTTGTTAAAACGCGAAAATGCGGCAAAGCATAAATGATATGCCTTGGACAACGTGTCTGTCAGGCAGCGCGCACAGAAGTGACGCGACCTGATGGCGCGTGTCAAGTACGAATTAATAAGAAAAGGATGCGTGGATAAAGCGATTGAGAAAACCGTGCGTGACAGCTCATGTGCAGATAAAACTCTTGGAGTTCTTGATTTAATGAAACAAGAACCTCGGCTAGAGGAACAGCCTTGGTTAAAGAACTTGAAGAACTTGGTTCTTGGTTCTTGGTCATTGATAAAGTAGACAGTAGAATCTTGATCATATCAAGCTGACGTATGATGATCTCGGTCATGATGGATGGAGTAGGACTTAGCCGGCGTGCTATGCGGACAAACAATGTGGGTTTCATTACCTCAAGATGCCGAGGTAAGAGAACCTAGGGGGCAGTTATGAGGACATATTTTGTGAATGACAACATGTGGCCAAGGTGGCACCGGAGTGACAGTTGAGGTGCCACGTGTCTTGGTCATGGTGCCAAGGTGATCTCGGCTAAGCCGAGGTTATCTGTAGAGATATCGGAATCCGAGATGAATGAATAAGGGACAAGAGTCCTAGAATGGAGGAGGACCTCAGTTTGGATAAAGATAAAGTTCTTAGGGAGTTTTATCTCTATCTGGCTGGGAATCCAAGATAAGCATTGAGCCAGAATCCATTGAAGCTAGGCTTCTACAGGGATCAGGTTAGTGCTGGCCATAAAAGTAAGATACCATCATGGGTCTAAGGTACACTTTTTGTATTCTGGCTTGTGAGTTAAGCACTATTTGCTATCTTTGAGATATAACTGAGTACTAACTTGATTGTTGGAGTGCCCCCAGGTGGACAAACCACCGCCGGAGTCTTATTTTTCTGTGACAGGTTATTCGAGCGTGATCTATTCTACTTGTGCTCTCCTACTAAGTTCCTGTTTGGGAGTATGGTTAGAAATCAGCACCCACACATAGATAGAACACAAATTCATAAAAATAAAATTACAGGAGAAAGCAAACCGAAACCTGCACTAGACTGTATCCTTAAAACAGATTTGCCACCTCACCATTTGGGTGCTGGAGGTTGTTCGACGTCTGTCTCCTAAGATATGACGGTTGGACCAGCTACAGCAATGCACCGACTGAGTAGTTTCAACGAACAAAACTATGACAGCACACTCTTACAAGGAAAGATATAAAATGATAGAAACTTTTGAAGGCAAGAACAAATATTCTGAGTCCAAAGAATGAAGGAGAAGGGTTTCCTTTTATATACATGGAGGGAGAGAGGAAAATGCTTTAGCAATTAAAGCCCCTCACAAATACAAAAATTAATTTTGTATTAATCTGCAAAATTGATGGAATAAATCCATCATGAATAGAGGAGTTACCAACTCTATTATACACATAGATTCTGTGTATACATTCCTGCAGCCCACACATCTGGTTTGGCCCAAAAAGATTAAGATGGGTAGGGCAAGCCCGACCCCCGCACTCAATCCATTCCAGCAAGCCCAAGCCCTACGGACCAGGACCCGACCCGATTCGGGCGAGTGGCGCGTGGCAGTTTTTGCATAACCAACTTGGACCAAGTCCATCATTGAAGTATCCATAACTCTCTTCCTTCGAAAAATTTGGAGGCCCCAAAGGGCTTACACCCTTTGCAAAAAATGAGATTTAAATACCCATCAATACTCTGGGTGGGACAAGGCCAACCCCCACACTCAATCCATTCCAGCAAGCCCGAGCCCAAGTCCCATGGACCCGGCCCGGGCACGCGCGAGTGTGGCAATTTTTGCATAACCAACTTAGACCATAGTCTTGGCCCAAATCCATCCTTGAAGCATCCATAACTCTCTTCCTTCGAAAAATTTGGATGCCCTAAATGGCTTATACCCTTATGCAAAAAATGAGATTTAAATACCCATCAATTCTCTCATCTACAATCAATGTGGGACACAAGGTTTTACACCTTTCCCAACACCTCTTTCATGAGGCCAATTTAATGAGTCAATTTCTCATTCAAACTTAATGGTTTTTAGTCATTCTTTTTGTAGTGTAAAGATCTCATTACAAAGAATCTAAACCTACTTTACTCCACCTCAATTAGGGATTGACACCCACTTTAATATTACATTAAAATCACTAAAAAAAAATTTAATTTTCTAATAATTTAATCAAAATTTCCCGACCTGCTACTGATAAATTTTTTTCCTTCCACCCGTTATTCCGCTTCCAAACCCTATCCTTTTTATACACAAAAACCTCTTCCTTAGATTTTCCAATAAAAGTACGACATGCCTAGGTACTTCCTCGAGTCTGTGATTGTGCCCACAATCAACACATTTTGGATCTCACCCTATAACTCATCCCTCGCAATTTTTGCTAAAAGAAATAGCCGATCTATTGAGATTAATCTTTTTCCCCGAAGCTGCCAAACTCTCGGATGAATTTGAACTTTGGGAAGGTAAAAACACGTGTAATTTTCATCGAAAAAAATTATTATAAAATTTTAAATTTTAATTCATACTAACACAAAAAATGAATAATATTATTATTAATCGGATATTTTTTTGTCAACATAAACAAAAATATAATTTGATATATTTTTTCTATGCATTAACTTAACAAAATGTTAACTATTGCTATGTCTCCATCTAGAGTTAACTATTTGAAAATATTGTAATCACCATTTTTTATAAAATATGTATATAAAACATTTATGATAAACTCGATATAAAAAACTCAATTAATATATTTTTCAATAAATATGATTAAATAACTTGTTATAAAATTATCTTCTATCTTATTACGTAATTTAGTTTTGAAAAAAATTTATAATTGAAAATATATGTTTTTATGAGTATAATAATAATCCGTTTCAATAAATGGTATGAAATTTTATTAACTTATTTTAAAAATGTCATGTTGAAGTACATAATATTTTTATTTCCAGACAATATTCCTATTTCTAGAGAGTGAATGCAAAATAAAATGTATAAACAAACTAAAGTGTGATTTACAAAGAGGAAAAAAAAAATGATAAATGAACAGAAAATCAGAATAATAACAAATAGAAACAAATAAAAGAATACAAGTAACTTTAAATAATAGAAATATGACAAATAGAATAAATCAATATTTGATAAAACTTAATTTAGAAACTATTTTTTAAATTTTGTAATGTGGATGATTTAGAAAGTACAAACCACTGAAATTTTGAAAGTATAAAATATTCCACTTTAAAATTATCTTACAAACGTCTCGTTTGGAAATAAATTATTTTAATAATTTTTTAATTTTTTACAAAAAAAATGTACAAAAAATAAAAAAAATAATATGACAATTTATAATAAATTTTTAACTAAAATATATGATTAACAAACGAGATCTAATTATTAATATAATATATATAAAACTTTTAAAAATTTTAGAGATGCCACCGCCCTGAACCGCACGGTAGATCCATCCGTGCTCAAACTCAACATGTCTTTGACTATTAGCATCTCGTCCACCGACGTTGACCCACAAAGCAAGCTATCGTTTTTGCAACAAAAAAAAAAACTTAAAATTATAGGGCATAATCTCGGTCCATTGGGCTAATTAGCTTATCGGCCTATGAAAAGGGCCCTCCTGTGAGCCCATCTAGCCAAGCCCATTGGGTGCCTGCCTAACTAAAACATTCTCCCAAAAAATGTCACTATGTGCTTTATCTTGTAAATTCATTGTTGTAAATTGTGTTAGATCTTCGATTTGTGAAATGATTAAGGGGGAAAAAATGAAAATGAAAAAGTGAATGAAATAAAAGTTGAATTTTTTTTCTTTCTTCACAAATCATTCTTAAAAATCATAATTCAACCACATTTTAAATCTTAATCTTATGTAGAATCCACCTTGACCTAAGGCAACAAATTTTGATAAATTTTAGGCCTTTTAATAGTAGGTTTAAAAATAAAGGTCCAAAATAACTCATCATGTTTTTTGGTAACGTTTTTGTTTTTAAAAACTGTTATATAAACTTGTTTGGTAACTTTTTGAGTTTATAAATAAGTTCTCCCAAATTAAAAACTAAGGTAAAAACTATAAAACTCAAAAAAGGTGTTTACATTTGTTTATAAATTGATATAAACAAGTAAAGGAAGTAGAAGGAAATACAAAAGAAAAGTGAAAGGAAGGGATGGGTGCGAGGTCAGAAGTGCAAACCCTAGAATTTTATTCTAAAGTAAAAGTAGAAGAAAATAATTTTTTTATTATTTTTTTTTCCAAACCAAACTTGTTTTCAGTTTTTTTTTTTCTTTCTAAAAATAAAGAAATACTAGTTTACAATTTTTATAAATATAAACGAAAAACGTAAATGTTTCCAAACGCTGTCTAAATTAAAGGTTTTTAGAGTATCTCTAACTTTTTATTTTAATTTAATTTGATTATAGATTTGAGTAAAAAAACTTGATTTGATATGAATTACACAAACTATCAAATTTTCATGAAAATATTTCTAAAAATTCTCTTCATATCCCAATTTTTCTTTTCATTAAATTCAAATTTGATGAATTCTAAATTTGATTAAAAAAATGTTTATCTCTTAAAGACAAAATCAATATATATTTATATGACTCTTATTACATTAATTTTGAATTTACATTATACACCTTTAGAATAAAAAATTAAATAAATAATTTTTTTTATTATTTATACACGAAGGGTCCCAATTTTAACGCTCCACGCCTTGGTTCTTGAAAATCTCAAACTGGCCCTGGTCTTCAATCACACTCAAAATCACAAGAAACAACTCCCAACCTGATTTAACACAAAAGGAACCTTCACCACACTTTAATGAATGCAAATTGGGTTGTAAAGAGGATGAGTTGTTTATTCTTTTTTAGCATCTCCAATGCTAAAATGTGGTCAAAATCAAATTTTAATTATCTCATAAGATCGTTCGCTGATCGGATTAGATTGGATGGCCTCTCATTTGTCATTTATCTGTACTTAGGCGGATTGGAAAAAATCAATCTACATCTGTCCGCTTAGTTAGCGGATGCGATTTGAGCAGACCGTACTGGTTGGAGAGTAAATGCGAATTAGTTGGGTGGATTGGAGCTTTATTATTTTGAGCCTTTTTTTGAATTATTTTTCAGTAATTTTTTACTATTTTGCATCCAAAAGTTTTGATTGTTCGTTGTTTTATAATAATAAAAATATAATCAACTTTCATATTTATAAATAAAAAATATAATTATTAAATAAAATGTTATTTTTTTAACATATAATTCCTAAATAAAAAGTTTTTGTTTTTTTAACACACAAAGCATAAAAAAGCATAATTTTTTTTTCTTATGAATGTTGGTAGATCAGATTAGGTCGGGTGGCCTCTCATCCGCTATCCGTCCAAACTTTGGCAAATTGGCCGTTCGCTCTAAACACTGAAACCATCCATTGTGTGGCAAATTGGTTTCGGGCCATTCGATTTTGATGGAAAACAGATACTTGCCTATCTCATAGTATGAAAATGTCAAATTTTAACAACATTGCTCAAGTAATAAATTAGTCATTTAAGAATTGTTTGGGATGATCTAAATAAGTATATTTTAAAATTTTTTCTGAAATCCGTGCGATGTGGTAGAGAAGTGATGTGGCCCAAATAAGAAGTGATGTGATTTAAATAAAATAAAAAGATGATCTAAAGTCAAAATTGAAATGTTATTTGCGGGCCTCTTTATAAAATTAAAAAGTCAAATTTTATTTTGTTAAAAGGCTCAAATCTTGATTTTTTTTTTCTTTGTTATTTTTTCTAAAAAGATGATAAAGTGATTGTACCCAAAAAAAAAAAACCAAACAAATAATAAAGATAAAATTATGTTCACTTGCATATAAGTAGAAACCAAAAAAAAATAATAATAAGGGTAAATTAAATATACCCCTAATATTTGCTTAAAATATGAATTGCTCTCTATAATTCTAGAAATTAAAATATTTATTTTATTTAACAGAATTAACAAAAAAAATAAAATTTTTAACTACTCTCTTATGCAATAATAAAATTATCAAAATTGTTAATTGAAATAAATTTATGACATAATTAAAAACTGTTAATTAATTTAAGGGGGATGCACCAATAAATCCCAAATTAATAACTTATGCACTGTTTAGTCCTAAAAGTTTTCTTATAGACTGAAAGGTCCCATTACAATGTTAATAACATCAGATACAATGTTAATAACATCAGAGTCATGTTACAAATATTAGATTTCAAACATCTAATGTTCATCAAATTTTAATAATGTTTGAAAATATAGGATGAAAAACATCTAATGTTCATCAGATTTCAATAAATTTTGAAATTATAGAATGAAACATCAGATCATTTACATCATTTACATCATACTGATGTAAAAATGGGACTAAATGGAGCATAAGAAAACTTTTAGGACTAAATGGTTCAACGTTTCAAAAACTAGGACTTATAGGTAAATTTTCCTTTAATTTAATGATTTATTAATAAAAAAAATATTTATTATGTAATAATTAGAAATTTAAAGAGTAAAATATAATTTCTAGAAGTAGATAATTTGTATTAGGGGTGGCCATTTGTCGGGCCGGGTTGACACTATATAATAAGAAGCTTTGTATTTGCCCTAACCCCGGCCAGACCCTAACATTGGGCCTTTATTTTTGCCCAAGCCCAACTCAAAAATTAATTATAAATCTCAAACCCAACTATCGGGCTATATGTTAAAAAAATTAAAATATTTATAATTAAATTTAATCATACATTATATTTCTGAAATAAATATACTAACATCATTAAAAATTGAAAGATTTTATGTATAAATTAAAAGATTTCTTAAATAAATTCAATCAAATATCACTATAAATGTGAGTTTTAAAAAAATCAATAAAGATAAAGTTTAGATCTCCAAAAAAAATTATATTTTAATATACTATAATTAATTAATTAATTAATTTAATAGCGGGTTTGTCATATTATTTCGGTCTGGGTTGAAAGTATAAATTCTAAGCCCAACTCATTAATATATCAGGTTAAAAGAGTTGACCCAACCTGATCCTATGGATTAAAACAACCTTTCCAAACTCTAAAAAAATAAAGCCAAGCTGAACGAGTTAACAGATCAATATCCGCCCCTAATTCATATTTTAAGTATATATGTAGGGACTTTTATTGATAAATCCTATTTTAAAATGTTCTAACCCAAGAAGTCTTATACTTTTATTTCATAAAGTTCTTTTTCTTGATTTAAACTATTTTTTAGACTCTTATACCCTTATATTTAATATTAATATTTAATGTTATGGGGAAGAGAAGAAGGGAACGGACCAAGGCATAGAAAATTTCATACACAAATTAAATAATATTGATGTTATTATTTTATTTTATTATATAATGTGAATATATTTTTAATTGACAACATATTAAATATAATGTGAATATTCTCTCTCATCGGATGTGAATATATTTTTAATTGACAACATATTAAAAATAATGTGAACATTATCTCTTATCTGATGTGAACGTTCACAACACATTTCCGAAAAATTCTCTCTCATCTAATGTAATGATCGCAACGTTTACAACATGTGAATCTTCTTATTTTTAATTGATAACACATTAAAAATAACGTTTATTATATTTTTAATTGACAACACATTCTTATTCACAACATGTAGTGATGTAAACATTCACAACATGTAAACATTCTTTCTCATCTAATGTAATGATGTGAACGTTCACATTCGTATGTTTTAGTATAAATATTCATATTATGTAATTAGCAACACAATGATAAAAATTCATTTCAAATTAATGTGAATATAATGATATGAATACTCTTTTCATTTACATTATGTGAATTTTCACATCATGTAATTGACAACACAATGATAAAAATTCATTTCAAATTGATATTAATATAATGACAACATCTTAATATATAAGAGTTACTAAAATATAATGACAATCAACATTAAATATCAACATTAATAAGGGGCACGAAAGATTAAGGGTGTTTTGGTCTTCTTACCTCAAATAATACCTAATAAAATAATCAAAAAGAATATGAATTAGATGAAATAAAATTCTTAAAAAGAAATTTATCAAAAACGCTTCCATATATGTATTTGTAATTTACCTTAATAAATAAATACTAAATAAAAGAGCCACTTTGTTTCACAACCATACCTCTCAACGTTTGCTAATTTAAGTATTTTAATTAAAATTTTAATTATTTAATTATTTTAATATGATTAATCTTATCAACTATTTTAATTTATTTAAGTATTTTAATTAAAATTTTAATTATTTAATTATTTTAATATGATTAATCTTATCAACTATTTTAATTTATTTTATTTATAATTAATCTATTTTAATTTATTTTATTTTTATTAACTATTTTGGTATCTATATATATAGCCATATCCAAACCTGGCCCATTCTTCACCTAGCCCTCGCATTTCTATTATTTTTATCTCTATTGCCTTTTTCTCCGTTTGGCGTCGTCTCCTTCTCTCAGATTCTCTCTCTCTCTCTCTTTCTCTCTCTCTCTACTTTGATCAGATCGATCTCTAAACGATCCATCAGAGTCAAAATTGTATAGTCACCATGACGCTTGGCTCGGGAGGATCGAGTGTCGTGGGTCAGTCTTCGAACCCAATTTGATTCTTCTTCGATTTTGATTTGCTTCTTTGATTTTACTAATTTTTTTCTCATTTATCCAGCACTTTTGTTCATGGGTTTGTTTGATTTAATCGTTTCAATTCATTTTTCCCGTAGATGTAGTTGTTGGTATGTGTATTCAAGTGATTGTCTGGTGGAATTTGGATGGGGCTTGTGCTGAGAATTATTATGTCTTGGTTAAATTAATCAATTTTAGTGCTAAATCTGATTCTCTGATCATTTCTTTTGTTGTTTTATTTGTGTTTACTGTTTAGTTACTTCTTTATTTTTGGTTCTTCAACTTTAATTTGTTGTAAATTACTATCTATTTGGTCTATTTTCTGGATTCTAATTTGTTCTTTCAGTTGTGCTATTGATGTCTAGTAATGGGTATGCTGCTTTGTTGTTGTGACATTCATTTCCAAGATTGTTTCTTGTAGTGATGGATTTATGTTCATGGCAATTAGGTCAAAGGTCTTAATTTGATTAATGTTGTTCTATTGAAATAGACATTTGAATGGTGTGGGTCTCTTTTCTTTTCTTTTTTTCAATGTTTGGTGTTTCTTTGATATTGTTTGCTTCTGTTCTCATTCCTCCAGGGGATACTTTAGTTTCCATGACCAAGTGGTTCATTCAAATCATCAAATGCATTTTGTGTATTGGTCAATGGATGATATTAATTACTACACATTGAAGGTGGCCTTTGTGAGTGTTTGTTGTTTTACTCGACTTGGGAGTTAGATTAATAATTGCAATATCTTATTTAGTTTTGTATGTTTTCCACCTTATTTGAGTATGTAGTTTATAAGCAAGTATGAAAGGGCACAAACACACACATGCAATGTGTCCCTTCATACCTCAAGACTCTCTCAACTCTTTATGCCATTTGGAAGTTTAATTTTCCATTGCTCGATGGTTTTAGTTTTGTTGGTTGGGTTTAATGTTGGTTCCAGGCCCATCAATACGTTCTGTTAGATTTTTGCTTGGGGATACTAATTTTATAGACCACTTATGTGCATTGTTTTGCCTTAGCTCTTTTGATGAAGCCCTAGAGCAACAATCATGAAGTAAATTGTTAACCTTTACACACACTCTCTCTCTCTAGAAATTGTTATCGTGAATTTATGGATTGTCCTCGTGTGAATGTCCAGTTAAAGCTATGAGTTTGATTTATTATTATTAATTTTTTTAGACTAGTCTGAGTTTCTTGGCATTATCGATCTATTACTTGTTTTTCAAGATAATATGTACTTCATGTGTGCCTTCCAAGTTCCAACTTAATCATTTTCATGGATTAGTTCATCTCTTCATCGTGAAGTGGCACTTGCATTTGGTATACTTTTTGGGATGCTATCTAACTTGGATAGCTTTCCTTCATCTTGTCAGAGTTTTGGGCGGAAATTAAGATGGCTGTGCAAATGTTCTATCCTATCTCCCTGTAGTTCATTTAGAAGGAAGAAAATGATACCAATGTGAAATAAGAATCTATTACGGATTGAAAATTTCACTTATTCCTTATGTGGCTTTGGCCACTAAAGCTTCTGGAGGAATTCCTTTTTTTTTTTTGTGTGCGCGCGCGCGCGCGCGCGTGTATGTGTGCGTGTGTGACATAAAGAACAGCTTGTTGCATGAGGCTCCTACCACTGTGTAGTGTGAAGCATCAGATGTGTAGCCTTTTACCCTCATGTTGCAGAGGCTGCTTTTGTACTTCGAACCTGTAATGCCCAAATTGCAGTGGAGCAGTAACCTTACTGCTTCACCAAGGCCACCCTTAATTCCCCTTACTTTGATGAAAGCACAATTGAAAGAGTTGCCTTTTGTTTCAAGTTGGAGCTCTCATACTGGTGCTTTTTTTCATTCTCTGGGAGGTTATCTTAAAATTTTCCTTTTATCTCTTCCTCTTCCCCCCCCCCCTCCCCCTCCCCCTCTTCTCTCTCACTTAAAATGTTTTGCTCTCTCTCTCTCTCTCTCTCTCTCTCTCTCTCACACACACACACACACACACATTCTTTTCATTTGTGTGAGGTGCAAACAAAAAAATTATTTGATGCGGTGCTCTTATTCTCTGCATTGGTTATGTACAACCTATGAAGCACGGGTACGCCTGAAATGTCGCCGTACGAGTACCGGGTACGTACCTGGTACGGGTACGCGTACCGGGTACGGCCAAAGGGGGTCTGGTACGTCTGGTACATTTGGGTACGCCATGGGTACGGAGGGGGCAAAAAATACACAAAAACTACATGTATACGTAGAGAGAGAGATAATCAGAGGGAATCGAGAGAGAGACAAAGGAGATTGGAACCTGATAAACAGAGGAGACAGAGGAGATTCGAACCGGATAGTTGATCGATCGTCTTCGTCTTCGTCTTCGTCTCTGATGGAACCTGATAAACACATCGATCGTCTTCGTCTCTGATCGAACCTGATAGTTGATCGAACTTGATAGTTGATCGATCGAACCTGATGGAATCGAAGAGATCTGCTCACTGTTGATCGATCGTCTTCGTCTCTCTCCTTTCTCTCTCTCTCGCCTCTGCTCTCTTCGTCGCCTCTCTCCTCTTCGTCTTTGACTTCCCTGAAAACAAATATATAATATAATATATATAATATAAGATATATACTAATATAATATAAGATATATATATATATATATAATATAAGATATATAATAATATAATATAAGATATATATTATAATTGATCATATATATAATATATAATAATATAATAAAAATTGGTCATTTATATAATATATAATAATATAATAAATTTTTATATATATAATGTAATTGATTATGTATAATATATAATATAATTGATCATATATAAGATATATAATAAATTTTATAAATTATAATTTTTATCATATATAATAAAAATATATATATTTATTGGCGTACCGCGGCCGTACCCGTACCCTACTTTTTTGAGATTTTACCGTATCGGCGTACCCATACTCGTACCCGCACCCGTGCTTCTTAGTGTACAACAGTCATTCTTGGTTTGTTTTGAGTTGTTGCTGTTGCTGATATCTAGTCAATGAAATTGGAAGAGAATATTGTGAAGCTATTATGTGGAACATGTTTCCTCTCAAAGTTTGTAATATTATTTTTAGGTGACCTTGGTTTTGCTAGAACTTGGAAATGAAAACAGATTATGATATAAAGACCAGAGAGTGCAAAAGAGAGGAGGGTGAGCAAATCCAAGTGAAGTTCGTTACATCTCACATATGCAGCAAATATTTGTGTACCCCAAAACTTAGTTTGATTTAGGATTAAGGTGCCTTTGTTATATTTTGTTCTTTTTCATTAACAAAATTTTGTTGTAGTTCCCAAACATCCTTTGTCATTTGTACAAGTAATAAAATATCAATAAAAAGAAAAATTGTAACCTTCAAAATATGAATATATATTAAGAGATATATCACAGAATATTGACATCAATTCAGATAAATTAGAAATTATTAAAATATCATGAATAATATTCATGTATTGTGGTCTTGAAAGTATGTATATATGGATGAACATATTGTGGATATTTTATTTCATCTTTTCATAGCATGATTAATCGCAATGCTAATATTGAACACCTCCTCTTTATCTCATGTAAATTTACACAATTGGTTACTGATAAAAAAAAAAAGAAGTAAATTTAACCAATTGGTTCTTGGACAATTGGTGCATCATGACACTGCTATTGGATATAACTAGTTTTGAGGGAAAATAATTCTTTTGTTAGACTGATTTTAGAAAGATGTGGCAGTGTGGTTGAACAATGATTGACCATAGTTTGGTCTTTCATGACCAACTACAGTACAAAACACAATGTCCTAATGTACTTAATGGCTTCAGTTATATGGCTGGTTCATATGTTTGTTAAGGCTATGGATTCAATCTATTGCCCTGTGCTAGAACGATCTTAGCTGCTCAATGTGGGGGGTGGGGGAGCAAGGGCACATGGAAGAGTCTAAGGTCGGGGATGCATCTAGGGGAGTATTTATGTATTTTATATATAAATTTATTGTAAGGAATATATATACATATATTTTGTTGAGTTGTATTGAACATGATAAAAGTCTTTGGTACACTACCAGTTAAACCTTAACATAAGCATAGTATATTTATGTTTCTTTTCAGTCCCTCGAAACTTCAGATTGCTTGAGGAACTTGAACGTGGAGAAAAGGGTATTGGAGATGGTACTGTGAGTTATGGAATGGATGATGGAGATGACATCTACATGCGTTCATGGACAGGCACCATTATTGGGCCACATAATGTAAGCAACTTTTTTAAGTTTATTACGTATTCTTTTGGAACTGTCTTCTTTTATGCAGAGGCTATTTGTAAGTATATTAATGTACTATCTTTTTCTAGTCTCCAGTTTCTTCTTCTGGACTAGTGATGCTACTTGTTGATCTTTAATTTTCCTAGTTTAATCCTTTGACTGAGAATCTTTCTAGTCAAAGAGGGGGGGGGGGGGGGGGGGGGGAAACTATTCCCCTGTTTTGTTTTCTATATAAAACATCAACATCAAGAGACGATGTTCCTTCCCAACAGTCTCCTTTCCAAACCCAAAATCAGAGTTGGATGTGGGTTCATATTAAAGAGTGTAATTTGTTTTTCAGAATGGAAGTTAATTGGCAGAATAAGGATTCATAATTTTGTTGCAGCCACAGGTTCCAGGCTTTTTTTTTTGTTTGTTTTGACTCATGACTCTGATGGCATTAAAAATCATTGTTTTGAGGGAAGCACATTATGTTCTTACACATTGGAGTTTATAACTACTACTTTTAACAATGTGAGATTTGGGTTGGCAAAAATTAGATCTGTGTGGTGAGACTAAAATACAGTTCATAGGCAAGCTGGCACACTAGTAGGTCTTGTTTTATTTGGAATGTTTTAGATGGTTGAACAGTTTTGTTACAAGCGGATTACTAATAATCTAGAATGTGTTGGTTTCAAGAATTGGGAGCCATGTCACATGCTTCCTCATATCATATTTTTTGAACTTTCTCTGATATTTTATGTCATCAAATTATGAAATGTTCACCTTAATTTTTTTAATGGAATTGAGAAACACCAATTACTTCTTCTTCTTTTTTTCTCTTCTTTTTTTTTTTTTGTTTTTTTTTTGGTTTTGTAAATTTCTGTTCAAAATATTGAAGAAAATTGTGTGTTTTACTAAGATGTAGTGGAAGCCCATAACTGTTTGGTAACTGACAGGGCATTATTGAATTATCTGGATATTTATCTTCTTTGTTTTTTTTTGGTAGTTGACTCTATACATTATATATCTTAAAATTGGAGTAACTTTTCTGTTTCAGTCTGTACATGAAGGTCGTATTTATCAGCTGAAGCTTTTCTGTGATAAAGATTACCCTGAGAAGCCACCAAGTGTTCGTTTCCATTCTCGGATCAACATGACTTGCGTCAACCATGAAACTGGAGTGGTATGAATGTAATCATTTTACATTTAAGTTGATATTGTGGCACTGTTAATGATTAGGTTGAGTTTTTTTTTTTTCTTTTAAATATAGGTGGTCCCACGTAATCAATTTGTTCTGTTGTATTCTATTCTCCCATCCTTTGTATATGCATAAAAAAGTTATGAGATTATTGGTGGAATTAATCTTTGTCTTGTCATCTCCATCCTGACACCACGGTGATAATGTCTCAAAGGTTTCCATGTAACATTGGTTATAACACCATCAGACTGATATTGGTTAATACTGTTCCTATCATTATTATTGTTATTATGTTTTCTGTTTTTTCCCTGTTCATTGTGCTGTGATTCATATTGGGCTTTAGTCTGTATTGCCCTAACTCCTGGAATATAATTATTGCTACGTGCTACAGAAATTCTGCTGGCCTATAACCATGTCATTGAAAATGCGATTTTTTCTAAGCTCAAGTCTGGTGAAATTATTTTAGGTTTAGAAATTGGGAATGCTGAATGCCGAAGCTATTGTTTGTTATGTGCTATATATTATAGTTGACTAGGCTTTCCTTCTTATTCAAGGTTGTTAAAATCGGGATCCTAAGTAGGATCGGTGAGAGGGTCTGGTGGATCGGATCGTAGGATCGGATCGAGGATCGTAAGATCCTACTTTCTATTAAAAAAAAAGATAAAAATTAAAATTAAAATGATACATATTAAAAATAAGGTGAAAAATCATAAAATCTACGATCCTACTTGCGATCCTACATACGATCCTATACGATCCCATACGATCCTACACGATCCCATGCGATCCTACACGATCCTACACGATCCTACTTGCGATCCTGTTATAACATCGATCCTACAACGATCTGGATCGTTTTGGCAAAGTAGGATTGTAGGATTGTACGATCCTACGATCCGGATCACGATTTTAACAACCATGTTCTTATTTGGGTTTTGGATTGAGAAATTAGATCATGTAGAAGGATGAATTGTGTTGTGTAAATTTTGAGATTATGAACAAATTGAAAACATAAAGTCCAGAGGTTCTCTTGTTAGATTATGTTATATTAGGTTTAATTAAGATGATGATTTTATATTGAAGATTGCAGTTTATGCCTTTCTGCTGCTTTAATTGAAATGGCTGACAAGATTTGATGTCACCTGATTGATACAGGTGGAACCAAAGAAGTTTGGGATTCTGGCAAATTGGCAGCGAGAGTACACCATGGAAGATATACTGACGCAGCTGAAGAAGGAGATGGCTGCTCCGCAAAATCGGAAGCTAGTCCAGCCTCCCGAAGGTACCTATTTCTAGTTGGGAGGATTCATATAGATTTCATGGACCATGTTGCATATACATGTATATGCAATATATAGTTTGTAATGCTGTGTCAGTCATGTCCAAGTAAAAAAAATATGAGGGGAATGCCATGAAAAAGCTTCTCCTAGTCTTCTGGATCTTTGAGAACTGTGTTGCAGAGTCTGTTTGATTTAAGGGATTTCTTGTGTGCCAAACATTGAATATATGCCCTAATTAGTCTTGCAGTTCCTGTTTTCTTCTGTGTTTGAAACTTCTTTCATTTTTGGCTTATTTGTTCCATTTACTTGGCAAATTGTAAAAATGTTGCAAAGAAAACCAGAGCCGTTGAGATCCTTATATGAGTACACAGACCAGTGATAGGAGAGAAACATCTTCTAGGTTGGTGCTTTGCAGTGAGCCTTCGGTAGCCCTGTTCATTAACTCTGTACAACAATCTTACTTTCACCTTTTGTTTTTTTTTGGGTAGCCCCGTTCATGAGAAAGTGAATTTGCGGATTTGATTATTGTTCTAAATTCACAAATTAGAGTTCCCAGGGATATATTTTTGCAAGAATACCTTAGCAATTTGCAGACCCTGAACAAGGCTTTCCCAAGATACAAGGAACATCTCCAATGTGCATTTCAAATTGCAGTGGGGCCTAGTCTAATATTCAAAGTGTGTGGATTTGGTTGTTGCTGCCTTGATGGACGCAGTTCAGAAATTGCAGTGGGGGCTTGGTAATGTTACAACTGTAGTTTACTACTAGTATTTTGTAAGTGAGCAGCAATGCTAGTGAGCAGTCTGGATAAAAAAAATTAACCAATCTCTTGATGTGGCAAGTTGCATTTTCTCCTCTTTTGATTTCAGAGAATTTTTTTAAAGAGACAATTATATTGGACCTATAAATGTCTTTTCCACATATTATCACTAGCCAATTATACTGGGATTAGTCGAGATCCGCATAAGTTGGTCTGGACACCCAATTATTAAAAAAAAAAAAACTTTTTAAAGGGTCTATGCCAAGTAGTAGGGGTGGAGGGAGCATGTGACCGGGGGGTCACGTGCCCCCCTGGATTTTGGGATTTTTTTTTTTTTTTTGCGAACATAAAAAAAAAAATTAAATAAATAATTATAAAAATATTGTTAGAGTGAAATGTCAATGACATTTTAAAAATTATGAAAACAATAATGGTTGTTTTGATTGAAAATGAAGAGACTGTTATAAATAAACTATATTAGCTATGAAAATTTTTGAATGTAACGACGATGTCATTATTAGTAATATGCAAGTATAAATAATTTCACTATAAAGATATGAAATTTATTGAATTGTTAGTTACATTTGATATGTGGGGTTCACTATTTATGCGTTTATTTACCATTAGTGGGTGATGTTACATACTAGTGATAGTGATGACGTGGTATTACCATTATATTGAATTTTTAATCAAATTTTGTATCAAAAAATAATTTATGATTATATAATTTATTTTAAGGCTTATATCTATATTTTTTTTTGTATTGTCCATAATACACTAGTTACAAATAATATTTTTTTCTTGATGTTTCCTGAAATCAATTGTAAAAAAATTACGTAAAATATTTTTATAAAAATTATTATAATTAGTATATGCCCCCTCTAAATTAATTTTTTAGTTCCGCACATTTATTTTTTGATACATATACAAAGGGGAACCTGGTGGTGTTAAGCGAATTTGCGACCTTGATGAGGGCACTTCCAAGCTTGACCATAAAGTTAATTATGCTTAATATTTTTGAATTATGCTTAATATTTTTGTAGCTTCATTAAAATTGCACTTTGCTCTCTCAAGTTTTAATTGTGATATTATACTTTTTGCACTTCAAATTGTAACGTCACTTTTATGGTGATTTGATATTAATGAAACTGATGGAAATTGACATGTAGAGTTGTGTCCCGAACCTTATCAATTTGAACTGGACATTGCTTTTCCACTTAAATGATTGACTTTTAGGGTGGTGTTAATGTCACGAACAAAAAGTTGGATCCACGCAAATTCCACTGTATGGGCAAAATTGCCCTTCAAAACACTAGATGAAAATACTCTTTTCTCTTCTTTTTAATTTTTATTCCTTCTCTGTCCTCTTCCTTTCTCTTCTTTTCTTTCTTCGCCTATGTTGTCTTCTTTTCACTCTCTCTATGGGACTTACCTCTTCTCTCTCTCTCTCTCTCTCTCTCTCTCTCTCTTTTACTCACCTTGTCTCTTTCATTTTCTCGTATTTTCTTTTTCTATCTACTCTGTTTCATTATCTTTATTGAGTCATTTCTTTGTAATACTCACCAATTATCAGATGAGGGGAAGCTTATCAGGACCTTATTCTATAGTGAGTGTCATAGTCATTACTGTGTATTTTAATGGCACGTGTTGATAAAATTCTTGATTAATTTGTTTAGGTGATACTATATATATATATATTATTTTATTTTTAGAATAATGTTTTTTTTTTTTTTTAATCTGGTTTTTTCAAAACAAGTTTAGAGTGAAGGGATTGGAGACTTTTGATCCCGTGCTTGTTTGTAATTGGCATTCGATATTCGACATTCGCCTCAGGCAGCTGATATCATTACATAATTTCAATTTGATAATGACGCAAGCTAGATTATTAACTTTATATCAGAATATCTATATTTAGTTAATATATAAGGTACTCGGATTATAAGTTTAATTTTAAAATTTTTTAAATGATAGTTTTAAAATCTATTTTTATGAGCTCAAAAGAATAATTTTAAATGATTATATCATCCATATCTATTTAATTATTGTCCATTATCTATCTTTATGTTCACGTTACGTATTTGTCTATCACTAATTTGTTAACGTCACATATTTATTTATCTATTTATTCATTTATCTGTCCACGTGTCATCTATTTGACTACTTAATAACACTAATTGTATTTTTTTTTTTAGATTTCAAAAGAATTGAGTGTAATTTATCCTAATATATATATGAGTTCTGCTAGATAGCTTGAATTGTTTGTGGCTCGAATGGTTCGAATCTCCTTCTATCCCTCTGTTCATCTCTCTTTCTCTCCCTTTGTTTATCTCCCTCACTTCCTCTGTCACCTCCTTCACTCTATTCATCTCCCTCTATCACTTCCTTTGTTCATCTCCCCCACTCTCATCTCCTTCAAGATTTGCATCAGCAGCAAATTCAGCAAAAAAATAAAAATAAAAAAGCAACAATTTCAGCACAAAATAACAGCAAAACAGTAATAAAAAAACAGCAGCAATTTCAGCACCAAAACAATAGCAAAAACAGCAGCAAAACAACACTAAAACAGTAGTAATTTAAGCAAAAAAAGACCAAAACAACAACATTTTTTTTAAGCAAATCTGAGATGTGATATTTTAAGAAAAATTAGACCGATTCTCCTTTTCTGTCTCCGATATGGCCAAATCGCGGCTTTCCATTCGGTTGGCAAAGCCATCTCCGGCGTCCTCTCTTCCTCTTCGTTCTCCTCCTCCTCCTCCTCCTCTGTTCCTCATTCTAGTCCATTTCTCTCGCCGTCACCTCGCCTCTTTGATTGTTTTGGTTCTCAACATTTGAGAGAGAAACGAGAGGTGAAAGGAAAAAAAAAAAAAATAAAGCGTCAAAATGACATCATTCAGGACAGTGAATTTCGAGCCACAAAACATTATTGTATATATATATGATGAGAGAGAATGCTTATGGTTGTGTAAGACAAGACGGATAATGATATGGTACACATTTTTAAAAAGGTGTTTATCATATGTAAATTATAAATGTTATAATTCAATATTATGAGAGTTACAACTAAAATAAAATAAAAAATAAATTAAAATCAAAATGTCACATATAACTAAAGAACTATTGAATAATAATCAAAATAATATAATAACTAATATTATAATATATTATTATTAATAAAACAATAAATTATAACTAAAGAATATAAAAATCGTAACACCTTTTAAGGGTGTAGCATAAAATTTTCCTATTCCCATCACAGGACAAGTATAATAGAGGATTGAAGATGTTGACAAGAGGGTGTGTATGTAACCACCAAATCTGCCATATATGATGATAAGAAGTTAGAGGGATACCAACTAGTGCCAGAGTTGATTCCAAACGTATATAATCAGCAACAGCTCATAGAATTACCTATATACTATATATTATAAATATATGCGTTACATATGTGGACACGACTAAAAATGAAGCAATGAAAATACAAGTTGGTTGATTGAATTATTTTAACGTTTTATGTATGAGCCCACGGTTTTTACATTTACATATGCATGGAAAATGCTATGAATCTTAAATAATTTATTAAATTTTTTATTAAATTTTTCATATAAGTGTGAGGCTTACACAAATTCACATGAGTGTAAATCACACACTTATATAAAAAATTTAATAAATTATTTGAGATTATTAGCATTACTCTATGAAAAATGATTGAGAGCACAGTAGTACTTTAATAGTATCACTAATGATGTCGTAGTAGCCCTGCCCATTGCCTATGCTCTTTTTTTTTTCTTTGTTTTAATATTTCTAATGTATTAATATTATTAATGACTTTTTTTTAGTAATATGAATATTGTGGTTACTCTATATGCATTATAGGTTGCAAGACACCACCCAACACAAAGTACTTGTGTAATAAGAAAAATGTTTGGGGCCCTAATTTTTGTGGCTCAAATGGCTCAAAATTGTCAAAGCGACGTCGTTTTGGCAATTTTGATGTTGTTTTGTACTCAAAACAACGTCGTTTTGACAAATTCGAGCCATTTAAGCCACAAAAATTAGGACCCTCTACCATTACTGGTGTAATAAAGGTGTTCATATTTGGAGCCGACCAAGGCCTTACCACCCAACTACCCTCTTATTCATGTAATGACACAGCGATATTACTAGTTATTGAACTTTTTTAATTTTCGATAAAAATCACAATAATGTTGATCTTCTTTTTTTTTCAACCGATAAACATATATATGCGCCCAACAATCAGCTTAAAAATAATACTATATGTATCAATTAGTATATTAATTAGTATACTAACTGATGATGTGACATAATTTTAGAAGTTTTGGATATTTATAATTTAATTAATAAGTGGGGTCAGTAATAATGGCATAACACTAGTTAGTACACTAATTGATGCATGTAGCACCACTGTTAACTTAAACGGAGGGAAAACAATCAACTTAGGAAATAATTCGTATTTCGGGGAGAAATTATGGTATTTTTGCTTTTAGTTGCTTTTAGGCTTATTTTAGAAAGTAGGAAAAATCTAACTTTTTTATTTTTTTTTAAAAATCGTGTAAAAAAAGTAGAAATGTGATGTGATTCAAATAAGTCAATAAACTAACTTTTTTCTTAGTTGTCAAAATTGTAAGGGTATTTTTGCTTTTAACAAGGATTGATTCTTTAACTTTCTAAGAGCATTTTGAAAAGTTAGAAATAGGGGTGAGCAGCGGATATACCGATCCGCCAAAACCGACCGAACCGAACCGATCCGCCGCATTTTGGACGGATGCGTGATGACGAGCGGACGGTTGCGGATTGATTTTTTCAAATCCGCCAATTTGGCGGACGGATGGCGGATTTGAGATTTCTTTGGCCGCAACCGAACCGCCAAACCGCCAAATCGCGAGCACCCCTAGTAATTTATAAGACTTTGTATTTTCAATTTGTTTAAATATTATGTTTGTGTTTTCAATTGAAAAATAGTTTAAATATTCTGTTGAAAAAAAGTTTTCAACTTGAATATATTTTTTTAATTGAAAAAAATAAACATATTATTTATCTATATTTTTTGGTTTTTAAATCTAGCTCTAAAAATAATAAATAGAAAATATGATATATGCTGGTTGGTTTTTGTTTTCAAAAACATATGTAGATGTAACAATATAGAGACATACAATCTCTACTACTGCTCTCTTCATGGTTTTGGTGGTTTGAATTATTATTATATTTTAATAATCACAGATTGTAATACTTTATGTGGATGAATCATGTTGTGATTGTAATATGTGGATGAGGCATGCAGTGATCGTGATATTCTAAAGTTTCAAACCTTCTTTCTTTAGATAAGGCATACAGTGATTATAATACTTTTTTAAGTCATTGACTGTAATATTTTCTTCTTTTTTTTTTTTTTTTTTTTTGAGGAAGTGCACAAGTTGAATTATGTTGAAAATTTATAAAATTTTAAACCGCCAAACCGATTCGCATCCATCCGCCAAACCGCCAATCCGCTCAATCCACATCCGCCGGATTGGCGGACGGATGCGGATTGATTTTCTTCAATCCGCCAATCCGGCGGACGGATGGCGGATTGAAAGTTCCGTGGCCGCAACCGACCCGCGCCCACCCCTAGTTAGAAATAAGCTAACTTCTTGCTTAACAGACTATTTTAGTAATTTTTAACATTTTACGAAAATATATGAAGAAAAGTAAAAAAAGTGATGTGACAAGTTGTAGTGACTTTTTAATTTGTTAATTAAAATTGAAAGTTGCCAAACGAGAAGCAAAAAACTAGCTTGTTTGAGCATATTTGCATTTGGAAAAATAGAAATAAGCTAACTAGTGAAATTATCGAAATACCCTTGCTTCTTTTTGCATGGCAATTTGGAAACATTAGTGAAGGGTAAAATGGTAATTTAAAAAATATGCATGAGAGTAATATGGGAATTTTACAATTGACAACGAGTAACAATGAATGGATAGGCCCATATATTATATTAACCAAAGTTTGAGTTGTGTTGTATCAGATTGGCGATGTGGAATTAAGCCTTATTGAGAGGTCCAATTGAACAGAGGTTGAGAAGTCCCCCAATACCAAACTCTGATACATGTTAAAACATTCAACTCAAAATCAATTGACAATTAGTAGAAAGACCCTTACATTATATTAACCAAGTTTGGGTTAGATCAAATTGACAATGTAGGAGTAAGTCTAACATTCGCAGACTAAAACTTAAAGAGAAGTCAAGAGTATCATTTTTTTAAAACAATTAATTTTTCTCAACATATTTAAATCAATTTTTATCATAAATTGTGAAAAATATTACACCAAACGCTTTAAATATAAATAAGTATAAGTGCACAGAGGACTAAACACCGATGTTTCAAAGGAGTGGGGCACATATTCCTTGTAAGACATTAGTATTTCATTATGTGTTTGGTGTCTATGTTTGGCTTATTAGTTTATTTGAATCATATCATTTATCTATTTTGTTTGCATATCTTTTATAATAAGCGTAAGAGGAGCTAATTTGAGTCCGTTAAATTAATTAGGCTCAATAGCCCAAGATTGGTGGGCCCGAATTTATCGCAAGTCTAAGATTGGTGGGCCCAGATTAATCACCATCCAACGGGCCGAATCGTTCTAAGCCTCGAAAGGGTTCGGATCCACGAACTTAGAGACTTACTCGGGCTCGGAGTTGAAAGGGTTTTGATCCACAAACCTAGAGATCCGAAGCACTTGGCTTCGAACGGATTCAGACGTAATCTATAAAGCCGCTCCATTAATGAGTCCAAGAACACTTGCGGGCTCGGAGCTTTCCGGGATCTACGCACCAGAACCATGAGCGTAATGGAGTTCGAACAAAGGACCCAATCTCGAGGACGGTGAGTGGAGATAAATTCACTCTTCGGTTAAACTAGCCTATACCTGGGTCGAGATGGCACGACCCCGGGGGGGTCCATGAGACTCGGCATTATCTAGTGGCGGGGAGTCCTCTAGGACTACCTCAGCCCTTTGGGATGATTGGGGATCATGGGTTAGGTGTGGCTAAGAAGAAGGGTTCGCCGAGAGGTTGATCTCCTCTTCGGGGTTTTTCTCATCTTCGGAGAGGTCACTTCCACGGACAAGGTGGTTAGAGAGAATATTCCCCATGTGCCTTGCACATGGGCTTCATCCTACATCATGAGGTGTCTATAAATAGCACCCACTCATAGCTTTACAAGGGATGGATTTTGGAGAAGAAACTCTTGGGAAAGAACTAATTTCCCTTTTCCATTATCAACCTTGAGAGTGAAAGTGGGAGATCCATGAGAGAGCCTTGCCATTATTCTCTCTCTAGCTACTTTGCCTTTTTCTTCACCCAATCTCTTATCTCCATCATCTCTTTACTTTTGTGTTCTTAGTTGAGACTATTGAAGAATCTAAGCCTCTCATCATCTTCTAGAGAATTCGAATTTTTCTTCAAGGATCTTCGAAGATCTTCGAATTTTCTAACGACGTTCTTGAACCCCCTCATACAATAAGTAAAAAAAGTCAGCTTATAAGTTATATTCAAAATAACCCTTAATAGGTTTAAAGATGATGACTTGTTATTTGATGCAAGTAATATTTTATGATTATATTGTGAATATTAGGAAGTTTCTTAATTGAACCGAACTGCCTTATGCATTTTACTAGTCCAGTTTGGTTTCATTCCAAAATTTTCACAATTTGATTTGATTCTAAATTTTATAAAATGCTTAGTTTTGGTTTTGATTATTGGGTTATACATTTTCAATCAACCTAAACCGAATTACACTCACTTCAAATATTAAGCCTATAGATGTAAAACTAATAACCGACTCCAAAAATAATTATGTTCCTACATATAAAATAGCAATAAAGATTGGTAGCTCGAAAAATGTGGCTCGAATAGACAAAACGATGTCGTTTTGTCTACTTTTTTTTTTTTCTTCTCTTCCTTTTCTTTTTCTTGCTTTTTGAATCAGAAGACAGAAAAGAGAGAGAAAGAGGAGAAAAGAGGAAGAGAGAAAGAAGAGGAAGAAGGAGAAGAAAAGAAGAGGAAGAGCCATGATCGGTGCCATCACCGCCATCACCGGCGACTGCCATCACCGATCTGAAGATGATGATGTTGATCTGAAGAAGATGATGATGTTGATTTGGAGATGATGAGTATTTTTTTTTTTTTTTAGTTCTAGATCTGAATCTGTTTTTTGTATATTTATTTATTTTTTACTTGTTCTGGATCTGAAAAAAACAAAAAAATTTGTTGATGTTATATATCTGAATATATTTTCTGTAAATTTTAATATCTGAATCTATTTTAATATATGTTTTGATGATGTTGGGTTTGAAAAACTTGTTTCTTCTTTCTTGGAAATAAGCTTCAGTGGGTTTGAAAAACTTGTAACAGCACTCTGCAATATGGGAAAGAAGATTTTATCATAAAATTAGCAAGTGCCTAATCTTCATCATATTTACAACTTTTTCAGTGGGTTTGATGAAGAAAAAGCTGTTTTTGATTTGTGTTTTTCTGAACAAATTTTTGTGTTGATTATGGAACGAATTTTTTCAGAAAAAATTCGTGAACAAATTTTTTCGTGAACAAATTTTTTCTGAACAAATTTTTGTGATGATGTTTAATCTGGGTTGCTCTGGAACATCATCAAGAACAAATTGCTTGAACACCATCATCTAGTTTGCTCCTTCTCTTCTTCTTCTTCAGCTTTCTTCTTCTTCTTCAGTACAGAAAAATGCGAAAAAACACAAAAAAAAAAAAAAAAAAAAATGATCGTTTTGGTGTCGAGTCAAATTCGAGCCTCCGAATTTCGAGTTACGAATCGGAACTGATAAAATAATGAGGTTATGTTCAGCCAAAATTATTTTTGCAATTGATTATATGTGTGATGAGTCAGTACAATTATGACTATTGCATATTACATAGTAATGAATTGTTCAAAATTAGTTATAAAAGTTAATGAGTTTTAAAATATATTTAATTTTAAATAACTACATAATAAGTCGATATTAAACACTTTTTTAATAAATCAAACATGAGTTAAACTTGAGAGTAATTTGATTTGTTAAAGTATATATATATTTATCATGCTCAATAATAAATTATTATACAAACTTTTAAGTATATTTAGAATTATTTTGATAATTAATTTTTTTAATTTTTAAGAAAATATATAAAAAAGGAGGGAAAAATTAATTAATTTTTTTGGTATTCTTTTTGAGTAAAATAATAAGTTGCCAAAATAGACCTTATAATTAACTACGCTCCGTTTGTTTGAGTGGACCATATTTTTAATTAAAAAACATTTTCTACAAAAAAAAAAAAATTCATAAAATAGTTTTTAGAGAAAATATTTTTCTATATTTGGTGGTGGAGATGGTGAAACAAAGGTGAAGGTTAAGGTGGAGGTGGTGGCATGGTGGTGGGGCGACAGTGGCAGTGATAGTGACGATGATGGTGGCAATGGCTGTAGTAATGGGGGTGGAAGTGAGAGTGATAGTGGTAGTGTGCTGACATTAGTACGACTTTAGTTTGAAAAATATTTTTTGCTTTTTAATATAAATTTGTTTTTTGTTAAATATGAAAAATGTTTTCTATTAATTTTCATTTTTTATTGTATCAAATACCAAAAAATATAAAAATTATTTTCCAAAAAAATGATTTTCCCCAAAACGAACAGAGTGTAATTTATATAACAAAACAATTTTCAAATCAACTTTTAATAAATCAAACTCAAATAATTAATTAATGATCCCACTAATAAATGACTCAAGACACACAAAAGAAAATTCAAAATTCAAAATCGTTTTTATTAATTTTATAAGGAAAATTACCCATGAGAGGTAAGTTGAGGAAATTATTACACATGTATAAAAAAAGTTTATGATCTTAAATATTAATATTGATAAAAGTTTATCATTAATTTATAATTATTTTTAAATTTTACATTGATTTAAAATTTAATAGTACTACAAATTCAAACTTAACTATTCAAAAATTATTAGAATTATTATATTATGGTTCAGATTTATTTTACACATAAATCTCATACCTAGAAAGGGTGTTGTCATAGCACTCTTTTGTGACGCCCCAAATGAGATTTGTCTCAATTTTATTTTGATAATCCAAACCGTTTATATTACAAGATTTATCGAGTATATATTGATATATATATATATATACAAAAATTGAAATTAATCAGATATGCATAGCAACATGATCGGACCATAATTATTTTTTTAAAAATTATCAAAATTATACTAATCACTTATTTTTTAAAAAATATAAACATGATGTTGTTATAAATTATAAAAATTTAATTAATTTTATTTTATTTTTTTTATAAATAATCTACTCGATGAATCCTACCTTATAAATAAGTCAAATTATAAAAATACATTCGAAAAACGTTCTCATAGGCTCACAACACGATATGATGACTTTATAGGCACAACACCTTCCTCAATTATCATAGACCCCACGGTGCGTTGGTTAAAAATTAGGTCAACTTTGGCAATTTAAAAATAATTTATTTTTTTATTTTTTTTCATCACATTATTTTTTTATTTTTTTATATATTTTTTTATAAAAAATAAAAAATATATTTATTTAGATCATTTCAAACAACTTCTTAATATTTTAACTATTTTAAGACTGTTTTGAAAAATTATATGTATAAGAAAAAGAGTAATATCACTAAAAAAATTAAAAGGTTAATAAATTAACTTTTTAACCTATATGCTAAAATTTAATTCCAACCAGACAAATAATTAAGGTGTTACAATACATAGAATTACTTTTAAAAAATGTTCTCATTTTAAACACACTTGAATATTTTTTTAAAAAAATCTTATCATCATTTCCAAAAACACCTTTTTAACCCACTTTTCGGACCTACTCCGGCAATGCCCAAACCGCCTGACCTCCACGTCTATTTTTCATCTCTCTATAAATACACTTCTTAGAAAACCCACTTTTCCATCTCCATCGAACCAGACCTCCTCTCTCCCTCTCTCTCTAAAATCTGGATCTCACAATAACCAGATGCCATGTTCACGCCGCCGCCGCCACCACCTCCGGCCGCCACCGATAAGCCCATCGTAGTTCGGTCAGTGTGGTCGGTCAATTTCGAGTCGGAGTTCGAACTAATCCGACTCATCATCGATCTCTACCCTTTCGTCTCCATGGACACAGAATTCCCAGGTGTGGTGGTTCGTCCCAAGAGCGGAATGAATTTCTTCCGCAATCGCAACCCCACTGCGCATTACGCGACCCTGAAAGCCAACGTCGATCTCTTGAATCTCATTCAGATCGGCCTCACTCTCTCCGATTCAGACGGTAATCTCCCCGATCTCGGCACCAACAATCGCTACATCTGGGAATTCAACTTCAAAGACTTCGATTTGGATCGCGATTTCCATGCCTCCGACTCCATCGACTTGTTGAGGCGCCAAGGCGTGGAGTTCGAGAAAAATCGCGAGTTCGGGATCGAATCGGCCAGGTTCGCCGAGTTGATGATGTCGTCTGGCCTGGTTTGTAACGAGTTGGTGAGTTGGGTGACTTTTCACAGCGCTTACGATTTCGGATACCTGGTTAAGATCCTGACTCGGAAACCCTTGCCAGAGGAGTTGAGTGAGTTTATGAGTCTGCTCAGGGTGTTTTTTGGGGCTAGGGTTTATGATGTGAAGCACTTAATGAGGTTTTGTCAGAGTTTGTATGGTGGTTTGGACCTTGTTGCGAAAACTCTTGAGGTGGAGAGAGTAGTGGGGAAGTGCCATCAAGCTGGTTCTGATAGCTTGTTGACTTGGCATGCGTTTCAGAAGATCAGAGGGGTTTACTTCTGCAAAGATGGTCCTGAGAAGTACGCCGGTGTTCTGTATGGGTTAGAGGTTTTCTGAAATCTTCGTTTTTCTTTTCTTCTTTGCTAGCATGTTGAATTTGCCTTCTCGTTTTGTACAATCAATCAATGGCTTAATATCAAAACTAGTGCAGACAGATATCATTTCTTCTTCAATTCAATTGGGCTTCTGAATTTCCTCTCATTATACCTCTCTCTTTATATATATATATATATATATATATTCACAAATGCACACGTTCATGTTAGTTATCTAATTAAATGAAGTAAGAATGTGCTCGGTTGTTGTTGGGTTTTTTTTCTTTTCCATAAATTTTTTTTTGTGTGTGTGTGTATACACTTCTGATTAAAATTTGAACGTAGCAAGTGATTATTATTAGAGTTGTAAAGAGTATTTATGTTTAGAGTTGAAAAACTGAGTAAAATGTAGGTATATTTTATTCATATTTCATTTATCTTTTCTCTTTCCTTTTCCAAATCACCTCTCAAATCTCCCAACCAAACACAGCCTTGAGGTAATTTTTGAAAGAATGGATCTTGGGTTATGGCATGTGAGGTTGTGATCATTGATTTGAATAGAAGATGAATGACTGGTAAAATGCTATTTCCATTGGTATTATGTCTTCCTTTTGGTATCAGGTATTCTTAGAAAAAAAAGTTTGGGGGTAGTGAATTTAAATGAAATTGGTATTTCAAAGGGTACTGGTGTTGGTTTTGGTATATCAGCAAATGAAGATGATTTTGGATTTTGGAGTACAAAGGTTCAAGGTTGTTTTGTTTTTCCCTGCCAGATGCTGCCTTTGGAGAGATTGCTTGAAACAGTTTCTCAGAGCATAAGATTAATTTAGCAGTTCTTAACTTCTGATGCTGCAAAGCACTAGCTAAGATTTGAAAAGAACAGGTTTTGGGGTAGCTTTGCTTCTGTTTGTAGAATAAAGATGCTGCTAAATGCTTGTGTCTACTGAATTTGATCTTACCTTTGGTGTATAATATTATCTTTACTGTAGATGCTGATTAATACTTGTGTCAACTGGCTTTGATCTTACCTTTGGTGTATAATATTATCTTCACTGTTGATGCTGATTAATGCTTTGTCAACTGGCTTTAATCTTACCTTTGGTGTCTAATATCATCTTCTACATGCGTTCAGCTGTTATTTGAGTGGTTGAGTTTGTTTCATACTTTTAGAATCCAATGAGATTACATGTGAGTTATGCATTACATGTTATATGTCGCATATTGAAATTTATTGTCCTGTTACATGGTTGTGGTCCTCTGTTCACATCACTTTCAAAAGCGTTCTTACATAAAAAAGATAAGGCCATTAGGCTTGCTTATGTTGTTTTTTGTTTTTTCATCTTCGATTCTCTTTCCACTTTCCTTTTCTTGTTGACTTTTGGGTGTAAGACTTAGTGTATGCATTCATCTGCGTATGGATGCTTAAACCAATTTATCCACAGTGGAAGATTGTGCACTTTGAGCTGGTCATTATTCTATTTCCTTACCAAGTGCATGAGCTTGGAAAAGGAAGAAAACAATTGAAGCTCATCACTCTAGATTGATGAGAGACATTCATGGTAGGATTGCAAACAACCAAAGTGTTCCATTGTAAAGCTGAAATGAAGATTCCTGAAAGTTAAAAAAGGAAAAAAACCATGAATTGGCAAAAATTGAAACAAGTTCAAGAAATCCTATGTATTTTTTGATCAGCAACAAAAATAGATTTTATTAATGATGAAGGAGAGAGACAAAGACAAGAAATCCTCTTACAAGCAAATGAAAAGGAAAACCACTAACAGGCATATAACAAAGAGAAAAAAATTAAGATTCATAAACATCTCTGCAGTCGTTGGATATCAAAAAGAGCTGAACTCCTTTTTGAATGAAGGAGAGATGTAAGCCCAAAACGAAGCCAATTGACACACTTTATCTCATAATAAATTCAAATCTGCCATCTTATCCTCAAGGATCTTTGCATTCCCTTTTCACCAAATATCCCAAAGATGGCAAAAAGAGCCTAGTGCCAAAATGTTTTTGGTTTCTTATTACCACCAAGGCCTGGAAAATCAGTGAACTACATTTGATCACTAGCACCCTGGAGCCACCCAAAATGACCTCAAATGAAATAATCAATGCCATAGGCTCAATACCGTGAGAAATGCAAAAATAAGTGATTTGCTAATTCACCATTCTCCCTGCACATAATGCACTATAGAGGACAAAGAAGGTAGGAATGGCAACGAGGTGGGGCCGGGGATCGCCCTCCCCGTCCCCCTCCCCGTCTCCCTCTCCGATCCCCGGCGGGGAACCATTCCTGCCCCCGCCCCCTAACGGGGATTGGGTTTCTCCGACCCGGAAAATCCCCGCAGCTCTCTCTCTCTCTCTCTCTCTCTCTCTCTCTCTGTATTTAGCTTTCTCTTTCAATAATAAATCATCAACAACATCATCAACAAACAAAAAAAAGAAAAAAAGAAATAAACACAGATAGAGACACATACATGTATACATACACACAGTAACACAGAGACATACATGTAACACACAGATTTGAGATGTGAGATGTAAGAACAAGGAAGTCGACGATGGCGGGATCTGTTCAGATCTGCCGTGGAGGAAACCAAAGCCGGAGTATGAAGGCTCGGCGGTGGCGCGGAGGAGGAGGAGGAGGAGAAGGAGGCGAGGGTGTGCGTACTGCCGCGGAGGAGGAGACGACGCTGTCGCCACTGCGGAGAGAAGAGTGAGTGAGAGAGAGCCGTCGCCACTGTGGAGAGAAGAGAGTGAGAGAGAGCTATCGCCGACTGCAGAGAGCAGAGTGAGTGAGAGAGAGTTGCCTGCGAAGAGAAGAGAGAGTGAGAGAGAGTAGAGGGAAGAAAGAGAGAGACAGACCAAAGGAGAAAACAAACATAAGGGGGGTTATATATATATGAATGAATAGAAGGATATTATGGTAATTTCCTTTCGGGGAGAATCGGGGATGGGGCTGTGAAAGCTATCCCCGTCCCCGGCTCGAAACTAATCGGGGATTCAATTTCAAATATCATCCCTGGCTCGTGAGGAGTATTTTTCGGAGAAAAACCGCTCTTATCGGAGACGGGGGGGCGGGTCCTGTCGGGCCGGTTTTAAATTGCCTTCCCTAAAAGAAGGTGATGAGGTCTCCTCTTCTGAAAGATACCATTAGTCATTATGTCTTCATGGGCCAAAGACCACATAAAATTTCACTTTAATAGGCACCACTGTTTTTCAAATCTTCTTGTGGAATGGAATTTGAAACAAATTTTGAAGTTTGGGAAAATGCTACTGCTATATCTGAGAGATACAATGAGATGGAGGATGAGAAGCAAGCAATCAGACCCCATTGCAAGTATGCTGAAGAAGTTTACAAATTCAAGCTTGGCCTAGTAGTTATTTGTTGTCTTGAGTTTGCACCTAAAGTCGTGCAATTTTTTTTTTTTAATATTTTATTTTAAACTTTGACCTGCTTCGATTCTCTACTACTTGAAGTCGGTTAGCACCACTTGCTAAGGCAATAATTTTTTCTGAAGCCTAGTATAGTTGTAGTAGGTTGGTAGCTCCAAAGTTATAAGGATATGATGGCATGTTAGGTATTATGAAGGAATAACATCTCCACATCAAAGGTGAAACTTAAAAATTATGATATCACAAGACATGTTAGGATGCTCACTATTAACAAGATTTAATGTTTTATGGGCATTTTTCCTTAAAACAAAGTTCTTAGCAATTAAAATTATCATATACTCAATAAAACTAGGTAAGAGCGTTACTGAAATATTAATCCACTTGTGATGAGTAACGAGCTCATGTGAGCCAAATTATGTGGTGCTTGAAAATTAGGATCAAACTGGATTCGATTAAGTAGCAGACAAGTTTGAATGAGTTGTTAACTTTCATATTGAAGTTTAAAGTGACATGATGATAAAAAAAATATATATATATAATTAAAAAAAAAAACCTAAAAAGTTTGAAAGTAGCATTAATAGCAGACAATCAACAGTGGAGTTGGTTTGACAATACATAACATGGAGAAATTAATGCATGATAAAGGTTGCGTGATTTATGAAAAAAAAAATTGCATACTGAAGTTTAAAGTGGCATTAATAGCAGATAATCAAGAGTAGAGTTGGCTTGACTATACATAACACGGAGAAATTAATGCATGATAATTGTTGTGTGGTCTATTTTCGGTTATAGTGTCTAAAAGGATAAGAATTAAAGGCCAGAAGGGAGGTTGGTTGAGGTTGTTAGAACTTGATGCATTGTGTGCAATTGAGGATAGTTGAAGTTTATAGTGGCATCATTTGGAGATAAACATGAAAGCGGAGTTTGTTTGATCATGCATACCATGGAGCAACTGATGGATTAGAAAGGTTGAATGATCTAGTTTTTGTTAGAGGGTCCAAAAGGATTAGAGCTAAAGGCTGTAAGGGAAGCCGATTGAGGTTGTCATAAAGGACTTGATTGCATTGGGATGTAATTGAGGATGGGGCTCTATGTATAATTAGTGGAGGAGGATGATTTTGGACAACTCCTTGCAGGCAAAAGATCTACTTTTTCTCTTTCTCTTTGTTGTAGATTACTTATCTTGGTTGGAATTATAATTCAAGGGAGATTACTTATCTCCCTTAAATTATGGAAATATGAAATGATTCCCATGAAAGAAATCTGTTACAAGAATAAGAAAACCTAACCCAGACCAGGAAGGGAATTGCATTCTTAATTCGGGTTAGACTATCACAGACAAGACTTGCCTGGGTTCTCATGGAGACTAATTTCTCTTTAACATTTGGTACCTTGCTCCACTGTTGTGGCTGGGTTGGGCCACTCTTCCCTCTTGTTACAAAGGAGACATCTCTTCATGTACTGAATATTAAGAGTTGTCCTCATGGGAGTATTCAATGGCTTGATTGTTCGATCACGAGATTGCTTGTTGAAAGTCTGTTGGAATTTAGTTATCTTCTTTGTTGAGAAACCTTAGGCCTACTTTTCAAAGTCACTTTTTGACTCAAGGGAGTAACATGAATGCTTGATCATGAATCTGATTGTTGAAGTCTGTTGGAATTTAGTTATCTTCTTTATTGAGACAACTTGGGCCTAGTGGACCGAAAACTAATGTTTTTTAATAATCAAGTTAATGTTCTGTTGTATTTTTTTAATGGTTTTCACATATATGACATTATCAATATATAAAATTATATATTTGTGCGTGTACCCCATGACTCGTGTTCTTTACTTTTTTGAAAAATTGTAGTGTCAGCATGGTTGTGTCGTGTCGCATGTCTCTATGATTCTTTGATGTGCTGAATTCTATCTCCTCTCTATTGTTCAAGAAATTGTTGGTTTCATAATGCTTGAGACTTGGGAATGTCCGTAATCAAGCATCGATCCATGACACTAACGCTATGTTTGGTTGGGGGATTTGAGGAGGGATTTGGAAATGGAAAGGGAAAGGGAAAGGGAAAAGTAAGGTGAAATGTGAATAAAATATACCTACATTTCATATAGTTTTACACATTTTTCATTTTCCTTTTCAAATCCCTCCCCAAATCCTCCAACCAAACACAGCATAAGTGCAAGATAATATTATTGATCCATGTAAGTAGAACCATGATAATATATCCATGACAATAAGTTCAAGAAAGGGACAAATAATGTGCAAAACTACTCTTGGATCCTCATGGTTTGTTCTTTGAACGATTGATATACTTGTGAATTCCCAAGAAAGACTTGCTTTTGTGCTAAATTGATATATCTTGTGCATGTGTTCTCCAAAATAAGAAAATTGAAATTGTTTATTGGGAGTCTAAAAAATAGAAATTAAGAGGAAGGAGAGGAACATACAGGATGTCAAGAGGAGATTTCAAAACGAGAGAGGGAGCTGAGAAGGGAAGGAAAGGTTGTGGGTAGGGAAGGGAAAGAGAGGGAATGAGAGGATGGAACTTTTTCTTTCTATGCCCTCCCCCTCTCGTTGTCTCTCTAGTTATCCTTTGTATTCTTCTTTCCATTTTTCTCTCAACTTCTCTTTTATTTTCTATCTATTAGTCAATCTTTTCAATTTCATTTGTTTTGTATTTATACTTGTAGCTGCTAGTTGTTTTCTTATTCTCATCCCCTTTTCTTTAGAAAAATTGTCGATTATTTTCCCGTGCTTGACAAGAAAATTGTGAAGTTAAAGATTTTTGTATTCACTCATTGTTTAATATATATTTTTTCTTTTAGCATTCCTGTTGGAAATTATGTGTTTGGATGCTTTTTATTTTTTATTTTTGCTTTGGAGCTTGTTTGATTCAACATCTGTACTCCACATTTGGTTAGAGGAAATTGGTGGTGAGTGTTGATATTGAGATGGAAAATGAATGTGTAACTTATGCTTATTTCTGCTTATCTCTCCTTGGACTTGAATAATTCAAAACATGCTCTTGTGATTTGAAGTCCTTCAAATGTAAGGCTATCAGTAGAATTTTTTCGAGAGAATTTTGACGAGGAATGGTCTAATTGCTTTGATGTGATCCTGTCCTTGATATGGATGTGAATCCCTTATATAAGAATTCCGTTGGCTATGAACTGGTTGATTGTGAAGATATATTTTCTTTGTTATGATTATTCAAGGGGTTGAATTTTGTTGGTGTTGTTAAAGAACTTGGGCTTTAGAAATCCAGGTTCTGAAATTTGCACTGGAGTTCTGTAAATCTGTAAAATTAGTTGTTGAACTTTTTTTTTCTTTTTTCTTTTTTCCAATTTTCTCCAGGGGAATTGATTTTTTTTTTGTTTTTTGCCCTTTTGATAGTAGAAGAAGAAACAGTTTGTTGCTGTTACAGTAGTCTGTCATTTCATTTGTTAATAATGATAATGATGATGTCGATAATGCTTTAGCAAATCAAATGCTTTTTATTCTATGCACAAAATGTACAGATGAAGAAAAACATTTGAGTTTAAATTTATTTTGAATGGTTTTGACAAATTGAGATGTAAGATTTAACATATTTGGGCTGTTTTGTGGCACATGCATCTTTCCTAGCAAAAATGGAAGGGAAATGAGATTTGAGAGAGAGATATGGCCTTGTTTGGTTTAAGTTTCAAAACATAATTTTTGAAAAAAAAAATTAAAATTTTGTTTGTTTGAAAAAAAATTTTCAAAAACACTCTCTCGTTCCTACACATCAATCAATCAATCACTCACTCTTTCTCTCTCCTCTCTTTCTCAATCACTTTTTCTCTCAAACACATCTACTTAACTATAACAAAATATTAAATCATCTCAACTCATATTTCAAAATTATTTTTAAAATATACAACCAAACAAATTAAAAAAATTTCTCAATTCTTTATCTTCCAAAATCAAACCAAACACACCCACAATGTCTTATTATGCAAACTAATTTTTTTTAAATCAAATTGGGTTAGCCGGTTCAACCGGTTATGGTTCGGTGAAATCCTAAAACCCGATTCCTATTGAAAATCGGCCTCTCTTTGTGAAATTGGTGGAAACTACGGTTAAGCACTAGGGATGACAATGGATAATCTACTCTGTGGGTATCCATGGAGACCCAACCCAAATACATGGGTTTTCTCATTTTTTTCTTATCCATTGGATAGGGTAAGTGATATTCTTTAAATATCGACAGGGGACGGGTTGGGGATGGGTACCCACTAATTTCCCCATATGGTTTTTTTTTTTTTTTTTTTTTTCAAGATTCACAACCAAAACTAAATATACATTCAATCTTTTTTCTTTTATTTATTTATTTATTCAGGTTCACAACCATTTTTATTTTTATTTTTTTATTTTTTATTTTTTTTATTTTTAAGATCCACAACCAAAGCTAAATACAAATCCAATCTTTTTATTATTATTTTTTATTTTTAAGGTTCACAACCATTTTTTTTTTTTATTTTTAAGATTCACAACCAAAGCTAAATATACATTCAATCTTTTTTCTTTTGGTTTTTTTTTAAAATTTTTTTTTAATTTTTTAAGGTTCACAACCATTTTTTTTTTTTAAGATTCACAACCAAAACTAAATATACATTCAATTTTTTTTCTTTTGTTTTTTTAAAGGTTCACAACCATTTTTTTTTTTAAAAAAAAAAAATTCACAACCAAAGCTAAATATACATTCAATCTTATTTTATTTTATTTGGCTCAACAATAAAATCAAATACACATTAATTAACATTGTCACATTATTATTGTCAAATTTTATGCATATCTCGAATTTTTTAAATTTATTTAAAAAAATTAAGGACACTGTGTAGTGCAGGTTTCGATTTGCTTTTCTATGTTATTTTATTTTGTTATGTATTGTAATTTTCAGAATGGTTTGCTTGTTCTGAAATTTCAATTAACGAGTATGAATCTATTTGTTTTATGTTATCACAAAATTCATACAACATATATATATATATATATATATATGAATGTATTTGAAAATAAGAAAATTGTAGAGAATCGAAACAAGCATGAGTTGTGATTGATCAGAAAGGATGGGTACAAAGATTTATTTGTTGGAAAAACAAAAAAGGGGATACAAAGTCTTACTAAATAATTTTTTTTAAAATAAAAGAATTTTTCTTAGTTATGAATAGATTTAACTGAAATCAGCTTGTTTCCAAATGTTATGCTTCATTTATTTAGATAGAAAATATTTTTTAATGAAAAATATTTTTTATAAAAAAAATTAAAAATATATTTTTTTATATTTGGTAGTGGTGGTGATGGAACGAAGGTGAAAGTAGAGATTGTGACATAGTGGTGGGGTGATGGCGGCAGTGATGATGGTAGTGGGTATGGTGATGGTAGTGTGATAGTGAAGGTGAGAATAGTGGTGATGGTGTTGTGAAATTAGTAAAAATTTAATTGAAAAAACATTTTTTGTTTTTTAAAAGTAACAAACAACAAAATTGGTGGGGGACTAAAGGAAGAAGATGGAGGATGGATTGGGTGTGGTAAGGCATAAATATCTTAAAATGAGTGGTTCAGATTTGTTAAAAGGTATAATTAGATTTTGGATAAATTAAAATGAATGGTTCAAATTTGCTAAGAGAAAGATGGTTTAATGTCTAAAATGTCCGTGGCTAAGAGATCAACAAACAATTCCTTGTTTATGCCCTGATACAATTTAATATGGGTCTTATAACACTTTCTTCAAACAGGTTCTTTCACATTTTATTTCTTCAAACATGCTCTTATAACATTGTAAATAAGTTCTTATAACATGTAGGAAAGAGAGTGAGAGTGAGAGTGGGAGTGAGAGAGAGAGATATGGTTGTAATTTTTTTTTTAATCTTCCACGTTCTTACACATTTTTTTTTTCAATTACTAAAACTTATTTGATTGTCTCAAAATTATATATTTGATTATTATAAAACAAACTTTTTAATTAATTAATTAATGTGTATTTGATTTTGTTGTTGAACCAAATAAAATAAAATAAGATTAAATGTATATTTAGCTTTTGTTGTGAACCTTAAAAAAAAATAAAAAAAAAATAAAAAAATAAGTTGTTAACATTAAATATATTAAAAAGAAAGAAAAAAGATTGAAGGTATATTTAGCTAAAACCTTAAAAAAAAAAAAAAAGAAGTTGTTAACATTAAATATATTAAAAAAGAAAGAAAAAAGATTGAAGGTATATTTAGATTTTGTTGTGAACCTTTAAAAAAAAAAAAAAAAGAAGAAAGAAGAAGAAGAAGAAGAAGAAGTTGTTAACATTAAATATATTAAAAAAGAAAGAAAAAAGGTTAAAGGTATATTTAGCTAAAAAAAAAAAAAGTTGTTAACATTAAATATATTAAAAAAAAAGAAAAAAGATTGAAGGTATATTTAGTTTTTGTTGTGAACCTTCAAAAAAAAAAAAAAAAAAAAAAAAAAAAAAAGAAGAAGAAGAAGAAAAAAGAAGTTGTTAACATTAAATATATTAAAAAGAAAGAAAAAGATTGAAGGTATATTTAGCTAAAACCTTAAATAAAAAAAAAAAAAAAAAAAAGAAAGAAAGAAAAGTTGTTAACATTAAATATATTAAAAAAGAAAGAAAAAAAGATTGAAGGTATATTTAGCTTTTGTTGTGAACCTTAAAAAAAAAAAAAAGAAGAAGAAGAAGAAGAAAAATTGTTAACATTAAATATATTAAAAAAGAAAGAAAAAAGATTGAAGGTATATTTAGCAAAAACCTTAAAAAAAAAAATAAAAAAAAAAAAAAAAAGTTGTTAACATTAAATATATTAAAAAAGAAAGAAAAAAGATTGAAGGTATATTTAGCTTTTGTTGTGAACCTTAAAAAAAATAAAAAAAAAGAAGTTGTTAACATTAAATATATTAAAAAAGAAAAAAAAGATTGAAGGTATATTTAGCTTTTGTTGTGAACCTTTAAAAAAAAAAAAAAAAAGTGGTTGTTAACATTAAATATAAAAAATAAAAAATAAATAAAAAAGGGAGTAAAGTGGGTTGGGGAAAATCTAAACCCATTAGGAAATGGGAAGGGTGGTATCCATGGGAAATGGAGAATGGGGAATGGGAAAAATTTATTATAGGGGAATGGAGATGGGGAATTAATATCCACCCTATTAACCCCCATTGCCATCCCTAGCTTGAGGTCTGATTTTGGTTGTCTTGGTCATCCATGACTTGCTTTGTATAGCTACCATGCAATCTAGCTTGTAGGCTTCGGTGTTGAATCCTCTAGCATGCTCTACTTGGATCATTTCAGTGGTTTGGCATCATTTGTAATGTTATTTCAGTCCATATAGTATGTTTGAATACTTACACTTATCGCTCCTTTGATGCAGTAAAGGGTTAGTGTTTCGTGCCTCATGAATGTGTCATTGCGTATGCCACCATGCTTAGGCCTTTGGGGTGCCATCTAAGCGGGTTTTTGGGCTCATTTTGACATGCCATAACTCTGTTTTTGGTTGCTTAAATCATGCCATGTTTGGTTGTATTAGGTGTAGTGTAACACCTCTTTGGTGGCCTTGCATGCCTCATGATTTTCCCCTTTGTCTGAGCTTGTTTTGGCCTTGGTCATTGCATGTTTTAGGCTTACTTTGCCATGCTTTAGGACTGTTTTGGGTCATGCTTGCCATATCCCCTTTGTTTTGTGTAGCTTTGGTTTAAGTCCCTTTACTAGCCTTAAGCTTTAGCCCCCCTCGCATGCTACACTTGTTTGGTTTAGTTGATTTGGCATCACTCCTAGCCTCATTTCAGAGCATGTAATGTTGCTACGTTTGCATGCTTTTCATTCCTTTTAAGTGTTCTCAAAAGTTCCCCTTTGATGCTTGAGTGTTAGGCCAATTGCCATGCATGTTTGTACGTGCTTTGGTTCATTATTTCCTAGCATTTTGGCCACTGATTTGGACCTATTCGAGAATCGTCCATTTTGGTTTAAGACCATCCCCGCATGTTGTTGCATGCTTGCCTTGTATGTTGTCACATGCTTGTTGCATATTTGGGAAATTGCATGTTGTAGCATGCTAGTTTAATTGTGCCTTGTTGTGTACTTGGTCCATGACATGTTGTTGCATGCTTAAATTGTAATGCATTTGGCATGCATTCTCTTTTTTTAATTTGCTTAACATGTTGTTACATGTTTGCCTCACATGTTGTTATATGCTTGAATGTTGTTACATGTCTTGCATATTTGCATGCTTAAGTCGCATTTTGCATGCTTGTTAAGTTACATGCTTGTTTGCATGCTTGTCTTTGCATATTGTTATATGATAATTGCCTTGCATGGCATTGTTGCTTGCATGCTCATGTTGCATTAGTTTGCTTGCATGCTTAGGTTGCATAGCATTGTGCATGCATCCCTTGTCTCTTGATAAACCATGATGGAGGTTGGGGTCCTTTGTGTGTTTTGTGTGCATTTCATTTGACATTAAAATGCACACTTGGCTCCTTTGGCCATCATGCATTGAAATGTGTGATTGGTGGCCCGAGGGTCGAGGACTACACTCTCTTGAGTTCATAACATGATAGGGAGGGTAGTTGTGCATACATTGTCTTGAAAATGTACTGCCATACCTCTGTTTGTCCTCTGCTGCAGCAAAACAGCATTTTGCAGGAAAAGATAACCGATCGGCTATCTAGTGTGCCGATCGGCTAAAAGTGTTTGGCCGATGACCTCACAAATGGTCAATGACACCTTCCCTTTGGCCGATGGCTTCACCATTTGGCCGATGGACTCTCAGCATGTCCATGAAGTGGTTCTAGAGCACCACAGGACTTTCCACAGTTTTCATAGGTGCAAAATAGTGCAAACAGAGGCAACATGAGGCATGGCAACGAATTTCCAAGCGAAGCTGATCGAGCGTGCATTTGTCCCTCTTATCGAGCCCGCTTTACTGTTTTTTATAGCTTAATTAATTTGTTTAATTAGTTAAGGGTTGTGTAATAATTAATTAGCTTGTTAGTTAGTTAATTAGTTTATTTGTATTATTCTTTCGGACCCTCCGTCGAGAGGGCGAATTTTGTAATAAGTGTGCGTGAGTGTGTGAATGTCTTCCAACCCCACGTCTTTCTCCTTTTTACTTACCTGCTTTCAATGGTTAGTTTTAGATCATGTTTCAATTAGCATCCTTACGCTCGCATGTTTGCATCATTCATTCGTATTGCACGCACCGGACTCGGCGCATCATACTAATTGCATAGTATTTCAATTCCAACTTGAATACATGCATCGATTGTTGCATCTCATATATCATTTTAGATTAGCCGAGTCTATTCTAGTTGCATTTTGCTTGCGATGCATTAGCCATCTTAACATAGGCTTGGATCATACATTTGATTACTAACATGTTCTTTGTTTTGGCTCGGAGTACTAGGTAAGCGTTTATGCTTTAGCATCTTGCATGTGTGTGGATATTGCCATGAAAGCATGCTTGCCATGTGGCTAATTGCTTATGTGATATAACTGCCTGAATGCCTGTGAGTGAAGGTTGGATTGCTTGAATTGGAACAATTCATTCAAATCCGTATTTTTAGCGTACTTGCGAATAGCAAACCTAAAACCGTTTTCCAAATAAACGGATATGCGATTCTTTGTTCCAAATTAGGCAATCTAGTCTATACTTATGTGTTGTGCGCATCACATAGTAATTCTAGCTAATTAACCGGAATAAGAGCACATATGTTTTCAAAAACGAGATATCATGTTTAGTACAGGCCGATCTTCGGATCGGGCGAGCGAGGGTGCTCATAGATGACCTTCCCCAATCGTACCCAAGTTCCCGAGCCGAGGCAACTTTGGTGATGACGAACACGTGGCCTTAGGCAACGAGTAGGGTTTCCTAAATTCCCCACAAAACAAAATATTTAGATGGCGACTCTGTATTTGGCAAAGCAGTCCATGTTTGACACTTCTTTCTTAAAAATCTGTTTTCCAAAACGATTTGCCGGATTTGGACTCTTTGGTGATTTATCAGTCTTGCATTGCACTTTGCAAGATCAGATTAAGAACCGTGACAAATGAGTCCGAACTGTGGAAAAGCATAAGCCCCCTCGAGGGCGCGTCCACAGTAGGGTGTCCATAACATAAAGTGGGCCCCTAGAGAGCAATATAAAAAGGAGGACCATCAGCCAAATGAGGGGCATGTAAGAAAAAAAGGAGATAACTTATGATAAAAAATAAAAAAAAAACCTGAGAGAATATTAATTGATCTGTTAGAGAGCTAATTCCGGCACCTCTGACCGGAGTGCATACCCTCATTTCAGGTACCAGCTTGTGGATTAAGAGAGTTTGCTAGGACCAAAGGGTATTTCCAAACCCCTTCACCACACACAATATTATTTAGAAAAGCAAATAACCAAATTAAAAACCATACAAAAGTGTAGAGAAATCCCTACCCCAAAGCTAGAAGACAAGGGAGAGAGTGCAGAAACCTCGACGAAGTCGAAAACCAACTTTGTTCCGGTTAAAACGAAGCTCTTGGTGAGCTCTATCTTTTTATCAAAGGGACTAGAGTGTAGTGATCAATAGATTGAGAGTATTTGGAGGTTGAGGATGAGTTTTAGAGAGAAAAGGTATAGATTTTGGGTTTTTGAAATGTTTAGAGAGAGAGAGAGCTATGAAAAAGTGACTCAAAAAGTGGTTGCTACGAACTGATATACGCACAGACTGCTCTAGTGACCAAAACACCGCTCGAGCGACCAGACACAATAAGTGAGACTGCTCGAGCGAAGAACACCACCTCCCAGTACTTTTGCAGGCCTGTAAAAGTACTAGGAGTTCGCAAAGACCGCTCGAGCGCAAGAAGGACCGCTCGAGCACAAGAAACACCACTCGAGTGAAAAAAACACACTCTCAGTATTTTTGCAAACCTGCAAATATACTAGAAGTTATCAAGGATTGCTTGAGCGACCATAAGACTACTCGAACAAACTGACCAAAATTTGGGCAACAATTCTATTGAAAAACAAACTCCCGACCTGTTCCAAATGCAACAAAGACATCCAAAAAACCAAACTCAATCAAGAATAAGATGACTAAGGATATGAACAACCAAATAAGACAAGGAATCCCAGATCCAAAACAATAAACATGTCGGGTTTAAACCGGAATCGTTATACTTTATAATATTTTGCAAAGTTCGACTATCATAATAGCAGGAGTTTCTTGGAACAAATAATCAAAGAAAAAAGAAAAAAACAAAAACAAAAACAAAACCAATAAGAAAATAAGAAATTTACATATAAGAACTGTTTGCAAAAACAAATTAGAGCATACTATTAATTAGAGCAAGACGAATAGATGCAAAGTTAATAGAGATGTAACAGTTTAATAATTAATGTAAAAATGAAGAGAAGCAATAGTTTAATTAATGTAAAGATGAAAAATCACAAAACAATCACACATGGAGAATTAAATATTGCAAAAGAAGACAAAAAGAAAGAGAATAAATAAACTTGAGAGGTTGTTGGGAAAACAAAATGACATAGAATAAAGAAAATAGAAGACATATTACTTGGAGAGGACACATGGTAGATTGTTACATGGACACATGGCAACATTTGAAAGCTTCTAAGAGGAAGGCATAGCTTTCATTATATATCATGTGATACATGTATGAATGTTAGAACTTTCATAAATATAACTCTTTACATTTATTACTTTATTTGTCTATTATTATCGCATATATATGTGAAGGTAGGTTGATATTTCTATTATATATTTAAATTAATTTGTTAATTATGTATTATCTTTCATAAAAAATACTGTTAGGTGCTTGCAATTGATATCTTTGTAGCAAATGTATATATGATTTTTATAATAAATAATAATTTGCAAATAATTGTTTTTATAATAAGGATATTCTTCTAGCATTTTTATGAAATTTCATTGAAAACTATTTGCAACGGTAACAAGATGGCTGCCAAAACGCTATGTTGTAAGTTAAATGGACTCTTCAACATAAATCAAATACTTGTGTCAAACACTCGACACTCGGACAAGGGTATGTATGGGATATGTGTCGGCTACTTTTTAACAGACACTAATTGTATATAACACTGTTATTATATGTACATATTGTTGTATAATTACTATAAATGTCTTCTTGACACTGTAAGTTACATGTAGAACAATTTTATCTCACATATTTGATTAAAAATACAAAAATATGACATTTTTTGTTGAGTCCACGTACCCTTAAATTTATAGTTTGATGAGTCCGACCTCTACATACATACCTACACCTGACACCCATACCCAAGTCCATGTAACAAAACATAAATGTTGGTAAGTTTTTTATGTTTTGCGACCACAAAACAACAAACGCCATAAGTAGGTTAGGTGGTTGCAAATAATTTGTAATCGTTGCTTTGCTATAGCAAATAGTATTTGCCGCCCCACATTTACGTCCCTTATTTTCCGACACATGGTGGTCGCAAAAGGTATTTTATGACCACATTTCTATTATTTGCGTCAGCTCATAGCGGTTGCAATTTTTTTTTTTTTAGTAGTGTGACATGAATTAGGAATAGGTGTATTCAGAAATGGGTAGGAGTAGTACCGATAGAAGATAAGTTGAGAGAGAATCGATTGAGATGGTTTGGTCATATTTAACGGAGACCAACAGAAGCAGTAGTGAAGAGATGCGATGTTGTAACGATAGATGGAAGTGTTAGGGGGTGGGGTTGGCCTAAATTAACGTTGGTTAGCGTTGTAAATAGAGATATGGATCTACTTAATTTAACTAACGAAATGGCCTTTGATAGGGCCGCGTGGAGAAGAAAAATTCATGTAGCTGACCCCATTTGGTGAGACTTAAGGCTTGGTTTGGTTTGTTGGTTAGTAGTGTGACATGAATCAAAATATGTATATATATATATATATGTCTATCTTTATGCCAAGATGAGAGTCCCACATTCTCATCCTAACATGTGTGCCAAATATGCCATTTCTGAATTAAGAGCTTTATAAAAAGATATCACATTACCTGGGCCTTAATGACTACAAAATTTCTTAAACTTAATGGATGATCAATTTTATTAGCACCAAGTTCACTTAAATACAATTTTTTTTCCCGCCTTGCTAATAGCCATTTTGTCAAAGGTTTTGAATTTGAGCATAAAATAAATATTGACATGCACAAGGGATGATTTGATAAGCTGATCCACAAGATTAGTTTTCCAAGTATAAATCATGTTAATTATGCATGTATACACTGTCTATAATGAAATTGTTGGAGAGTGATATTCAATGATTGTGTTACCAACCAACTAAACACAGCCTTAAGTCCCATCAAATGGAGTCGGTTATATAAATCCTTCTTCTCCACTCAACTCTATCAAAAGTCATTTGGTTAGTCAAATTAAGAAGATTCATATCTCTATTTACTATATTAGCTCACATCAATTTAGGTTTGCTCCTTCCCCTAACACTTTCTATATCCAGTGATTGTGTTGTTCTCATTTAAAAGGCACTTGTGCATACATCACTGATATGCTTGCCAATATGTTTGGGTGAGCTTGATCATTGATATGCTTGTTAATATGTTTGGGTAATCTGAAGCATGAGACTAGGATTAATACAACAATATCACATCCATTGTATGCTCAATTAGTCACACTGGTACATTGAAAACGTAGAGAATATATACTCAAACATGCAACATATTGGCAACACATATTTATCTAATGTGTAAGTGCCTATGAACAAAATTCACTGAATGCATGGGAGTTTATATCGTATGTTACAAATTTATAGTAAATCGAGAAAAAATGAAATTCCTATCAATGGAATCTAGAAGTCCCCTCCAATGAAAATTTTGTAGTGTAAAGTTAGCTACTCTGTGGAGCTATTAATTACCATTGCCAATTGTATTCTTCCTTTAGTGCTAACTATGGTTCTCTGTTCTCATACGATACATAGTAAACTTTGTCTAGACTATGGCCACTTCATTTTAACCAACCCTTGGGGTCAATCATGTCATCAAGGAAGCTTTCCATGATGATCATTCTTGAGAAAGTTTTTATGTTATAGGAAGCTGTCTTTTAATTATGAAAAGAATCGACTCTTTTGTGCTGCAAAAATTTTCAGGCGATCATCAATTATGTCCTGACACAATTCTCATCTTTGAATAGGTGCCTTCGCAATGAGGTTTTGTAATCAGTGTAAATTAATCAAAGCATGATTAAGGTACGGTCCACGTTAGATCTTTCTTTTATTTACTGGTATTTGGTTTTCATTGGTTGGTTAGTTTGGATCTGGAAAGATACCTTTAAATCTTAAATTAGTTTTGTTTGGACTTATAGAGAACCCAGTTTGTACTGTGCTGTGAGTTTGGTTGAAGTCATCATAGGCGATGATAGAATGGATTTCTACATGATAACTCTAGTTTGACATCTGACTTAAAATAACTTAAGTTCTGTAAGAGCGCAATTGTAGCTAACTTCTTGGTATCTAACAAAAGTTCCAATAAGAGGATTGTAGGTATAACTTTGAAGAAGTTGATGAAAGGTTATGTAAATTTGGCCAGTACCGGACTAGGCAAGGCCAAAAACATAATATTTGGGTATATGAAATTCATTAATTGAATTCTAACAGCACTCAAATGTGCTAAAACACCAAAAATAAATATATTTAGCCAACCGTAAAATGTCCATAATGTAAATGAAACACTTCCACATCATTGTCTTTGCATTGCAATCTTTGAAGGAAGTTGTGCATGATGAAAGGAAAAAGCCTTAAACCCTCAATAAGTGATGAAAGAGAGAATCTTTATGATTTTATCAATGAAGGATGTTTTGGACTGAAGATGACAAATGTATTTATTATACAAGTTTGAGTAAAAAGCTAGAAATGCCAATGATTGGCAATTTCTAACAAAATTCCTAGAAATGGAAAATAAAAAAATTATGTCAATGAATGGTATTGTACATTACAAAATTATAGTAAATCTAGAAAGAAGGGTATTCCTGTTGCCGGAATCCATTTGTCTCCCTCAATGAAATTTCTGAGTGTAAAATTAGTTGCTTCAATGGAGCTATTAATTACCTTTCACCATGGTACTCTTCCTCCAGTATTGGCTCCGGTCCTTTGTTCTTGTACTCTGCGTAATAAACTCTGTCTGGACTACGACCATTCCATTCTAGCCAACCCTTGGGGTCAATTATATCATCAAGCTAGCTTTGCATGATGATTGTTCTTGAGAGATTCCCCCATGGCCTACCTAAAAAAGTTTTAAATTTGAAATTTTGTTGGCATAGGTCATCTGCAGCTTTTATAGTGCAATTTTGGATAATTGTACCAGTTTTTTCATTTTGGTGTTCTCGTTTTTGTGCTGCTATTGTGTTTGTCTGCAAGTTAAGAGGCTTCTTTGCATTGATTGTAGAATTTTGAAAGAATACAGCTGCATTCCCAAATATAAAATCTACTGCTGTAAATTTCGCATTCTCTGAAAAATTGTTTTCCTCTTATGGTGTACAGGGTATCTTGATACCCTTGAAAACAGCATTTGAAGAATGTTGAATTTTCTACTTCATTTTTTAATGCTACTGCTTGGTTCTTGTATGGTCCAGCTGTGTTCTCAAAGGTAATATCTTGTGCAACAAAGCCTTGACCCTCTATCCTTATAAATGAAGGAAAGAAAAAAGAATGTCAGTCTAATCTTGACCCTCTATCCCTATAAATGCAGCTGTATTCTTTCAAAATTCTATAATCTACGCAAAGAAGCCTCTTAATTTGCAGACAAACACAATAACAGCACAAAAAAGAGAACACCAAAATGAAAAAACTGGTACAATTATTCAAAATTGCACTATAAAAGCTGCAGATGACCTATGCCAACAAAATTTCAAATTTAAAACATGTTTAGGTAGGCCGTGGGTGAATATCTCAAGAACAATCATCATGCAAAGCTACCTTGATGATATAATTGACCCCAAGGGTAGGAAACCTCCACCATTGCTCTTGTTGCCTGATATCACCATCTTGTTCAAGCCATCCCCAACAAATGTAAGATTTGTTTTTTGTTTTCCAACGAAAATGTTCTCTATAGAAGCCTTCTTTGATTTTTATGTAGTAGCCACGTTTACTGTAGTTAGGGGCTGCAAGAATGGCATCTGCGATTCTTGTGAAGTTCCCTGATCCATCTTGTGCAACTGTAGTGTCAATGGGCATGAACTTCCCTAGTGAACTCCACCAGAGAGTGATCAACACAGTGAGTGCCAACATTGTTTTTCTCTCTAGTAAAAGGGTTGTATGTGTTCATTTCAGAGAAGGTTATCAAAAGTGTTTCTATGGTGTGAAAGGCTTATGTAACAAAAAGTAGTGAATAGCTTGTAAAGAATGAGGAGGATTTATAAGCAAAACTTGCTGTTGAGTTCCTAACGAGGAGTATTTTTCTATGTCCAATTGAGATTGACTTGTACACGTTAAGGGTAACATTCTTGTCTCATTTGATCTAACTCATTACTACAATATAACCAGTAGAGAACTCTAAAAAATAGAACAGTTGGCAGTTTTGTATCAATATAGTTATTAGGAAACTCTAGTGGTTTGGTTACTTGGCAATTTTTGTCTAGCTAGCTAAAACAAACTCTTAGATTGGGATGTGTCACATTGTCATAATTATTTTTTTTTATTTATTTTTTATGTGTTGAGAAAATAGTATACAAACATTATTTTTATACAAAAAAAGTACATATACATAATGGGGAAATATAAAAAATAATTTCAAATTCATGAAAGTACAACATTATTTGCACAATTCAGTGCACAAATCACTTGTACTTTCATTAGTTTGCAATTATTTTTTCAACTTTTCACTTTTTTGACATTCCCGGTAATAGTACTTTTGAAATTATGAGCAGAATGGTGGGTCGTTTTGATTTAAAATGAAAGCACCACAAAAGGCCATATCTTTTTTACACAAAAATTGTGCTTGTATGACATTATTCTAATTTTTCATTTTGATCAATCGTAGTAGCAAATCCCCTGACTCCATTCAATTCGAAATGATTTGCTCCATTGAGCTATGATGTGATGATTTTGGCATCACTTAATCTTCTCTACAAACATGATCTAACGTGTTGTTGTTTCTTCACTTTTTATTTCCTTCTTTTGTTTTTTTAAACATTTTCTTGTTTATTTTTATTTTTGGGAGGGGGTTTGCACTCTGAGTCTTATTTTTTATTTCTTTCTCTTACTTCTTGATTTTTATTGCTTACTTATTAGGCTTTGTTCCAAATTAGGCCTAATTTCCCTTGACAATTTGCTAGGCAATGTCACTCCTAGGGTCTAAACTGTTAAATTTTGATGAGTGGGCTGCCATTATCCAAAACTGAACTTGTGGCCAAATGCATAGCCCATATACTTCAGGCCACCTATTTTTTAGGAAAATGGCAAAGGGTACCCATCACAGCTCATCAATAGTCAAATAGGAACCAACACTATTGAAGAGTGTTTGTATAATAAATAATCGATTTTGGGAAAGAATGGCAAGGTAGTCACGAGCTATTGGTTGTTTAGAGGAATTTGACAAATTTGATTGAACAATGGCTTTAAAAGAGAGTAAGAGAGTTCTATCCAAATGCAAGAAACATCAAAAGCTGAAGCCATTCACTTTGATTTGATATATTAATTTTGATAGACACTATGATTTGGACCCACTTCTATTGTTATGGAGCTTAAATAGTCAATTCACAAGTTTGTGTAATACAAACAATGCCCATTTCCATCTTATTAATATTCTTGGAAATATTTCTTGTTCTTGTTCCATGTTAACTTTTCCTACTTGTGGAAGAGTGACGATCATATTCTAATCCAAATGTATCTTATCTTTGATTTCCTTTCAGATCAAAATTTCTGTATGATTTTTGTGGTCCTCTTCCTTGGAATTGGAAGCAATCAAATTTCCAAGAAGAGTAGTTGTTCCCCTAATGCTGAAGTTGCCCTACTTATATGAACAAAGGGATAGGAATGATAGATAAGCAAATAATGCTCTTGGAGTCATGCTTGGTGCAAACAATATAGACATGGATAATGATGTACAAAATTGACGTTAAACTCTTTTATTGTGAAATATCTTCATAGGTTATTTGTAAATAGTGAAAAATATGCTTTGAAACATTTGATGTGTCAATTTAAAGAAGAATATAAAACTCTACTATGGGATTTTTTTTTTTTTTGGACAAAGATAGTGTTAATATAGTTAGATTACAACAGAAAGAGTTCATCGCTACTCTATCAATTTCAACCCCTACCTTCCCCTCGCAACACCTTAATGTGTAGCTATTAGACCATTGGGTCAAACCCCAAAGTTTTATGGGATTATATATATATATATATATATGTATTGAAGTAGATAATCCCGTTTTCCTCCTTTCATATTAGTTATGTTTAATTATTTGAAGCTATTATAGAGGGATCCACTTTTTGATAAATATGAGTTGAATAAATAATACAACTTTTTTTTAAGTGGAATTTCTTTTATAGATATGTTGATTAGTTATTTCATTTTATTATTTTTTTTTTTTTAAAAAAAATTGCAAGATATGACATTGTCCCATTTCATTCCAATTGAATTAAAATTATTTCATGCGACTCACAACAATTGTATGGAAGTCTGGGGGAAAAGAAAAAAGTTCCAATATTTATCCTCTATTTTGATAGAGGATTTTTTTTTTTTGGCTAAAAATATTTTTCAAAAATTGTCTTTTTGTGGTTTTATCTATTTAGTTACAATCCTAGAAAAAATGCAGTAGTAGTAGTGCTTGTGGTGATAATATGGGTGAGGGTAGTGGTGGTGATACTGGTACCATTCTAATTTGAAAAATATTTTTTACATTTAAAAATTGAGAGTTGTTATATATATCATTGTTTTTTGTTACCAATTTGTATTGCCGGTATATGCATCATTAATTTCTTAATAATTATCTCTAAATATTAAAATCAATCATAAGTATCCATGATAGAAAGGATTCAAAAAATGATAAAAAATTAGTGAAATATTTGTCTTAGAAAACTGAAATCAGCTCATTTGTCTTTGACTACGGAAAACATTATTGGTTGATTTATAATTTTTGTCATATCAAATGTCAAAAGAAATTATTTTGGCCAAAAACAAACAAAGCATTCTAGTTTGGGGTGGACAATGGAAACAATCTCAAATATTTTTCATCCAACCAATTTGGGATACAAAATAATGTCAGTGTAACTTTATTTAATCCAATATTCAAAAAATCGTATTCACGGGTTTCAACTGAAAAAAGAATCCAAAAAATGTCTCAACTAAAACAAAATAAATCTCTCTCTGATTAATACGTTTGATTGCACAATCAAACGTATACACTTAAGGACGAACATGGAGCTGATTAGAAGTGTTTGATGAACCATTAAGTAGTGTGCTCATTGCTATTGTTTTTTTTCCTTGTCAAGGGTAGTTGTTGGGGAACTTTCATATAACTCGCATTTTTTAAGAAAAAAATTTTAGTCATTAAATTTAATGAAAAAATATATTTTAAGTTTTGAAGTATGAGTATTTCGATAAACATGTCATATTTGTATCGGGTATTTATCGGCGTATGATATTTCGTATTATACTTCTGCATATGTATCGGATACATGAAACATGTACCCAATTCTTCTTAATTTTTGGCATACTCAAACTTGTACCTAGTACATACTCAACCCATACTGTACCTCAGTCGAAACAATATTTTCTTATACTACAGAAATAAAATTCTTTTCACTGGATTTCTTTTTTAATTTTAGTTTTATACTTAGCATGATTTTAAAACTAAGTTATGGTTTGTAAGTTATTTAATATAGAATAACTTGTTGAAAAATCCAAGGTAAGAAAGGTATAAGGTATTAAGTCCTGTGAATATTTTTTGTTGGTGAGAGGTTCACCCTTTATGAAATAGTTTGTTGAGAAGTCATTTTGTTACTTTTGGAGGTCATTTTGTTTATAATTTTACCATTTAATTTACCTATTTACTTTTTTATTTGTTGACTTTTATTGACTATCTGTTCAAATTCATATCCATTTGTTCAAATTTTCTAACTATGTATTCAATTTTTTTTCCTTTTTCTGTTCAACTTTTAATTATAAAGAGTTATTTGTTTAATTATAGAGGAAAAAAGTTATCTGTATACACCAAACAACAACAACTACAACGATCTATGTGTTGGATTTAAACATATAAAAATAAAATTGAGATAACAACACATCTAAAAAAAAATAAAAAAAAACAACATCACATATATTTCTGTCACTATCTGTTGCAATCAACAACAACAAATAATCAGATCATACAAGCTAGATAAAAAAATAAATAAATAAAAAAAAATCAGAGCAAAAGAAAAAATTTAAACCATTTTTTGAGCCATTTTTAAATAAATCTGATTGAAAAAAAAAAAAATCAATCAAATTAAAAAAAAATCATTTTTGAACAAATCTGTTGAAAATAGAGGTGTGCGTGATGTGATTCGAGTGATTTGAGAGAAAAATTATAAATCGAATGGCGGATTGACAAATCGTGGTTTGGGCGGATTGAAAGATTGAAGAATATTCTAATCAGTTATCAAGCATTTACATAATATATAATATTAATTTGCATAATATTTTTCATATATATAACTACTAATTGGTAACAAATTCCACATCTTAAATCTCTTTCACATTCATTGTTATTTTGATGTTTTGTTAGAGGTTAATATATATATATATATGTATTAACTATAGCAGAGTGGAGCGATTTCGAATGCGATTATAAAATTTAAAGTTTAATTCGCAGTTAGCGTATTGAATCGTGACGAACAAACCCCAAACTATTTAAGTCTAAATCTAAACAATTGCACACATTTTATGCTTTGTAATTTTTTATAAATAAAAAATATAAATTAAATAAAAATTTATGCCATACGGTTTTTGTTGTTGTTGTTGTTGAAGGAACTTGATAACATAATAGATCTTTTATTGTCTATGAAAAGTATGATTAACAGTAATACAAAAATGTATATATATATATATATAAGTACAATTTAAATGATCACTGAAGAACACTAAATTTTTTAAACACACTCAAAAAATTTAAAAATGCGTAATTTTTTTTTTAAACAAACAAATGAAACCAATCTCTTAAATCTGAAATAGATAAAGAGATTTGATATATACTTACAATTCAAAAAAAATTAAAAATTAACTATAACCCGACTCGTATACTCACAATATAATAAGCTTCATATTTTTATGTAAGTGTTTTCATATGTTTGTTTTTATATTTTTACAATGCATATTATTTTAAGTACTAATCTCATTTTGTGGAGAATTAAATAAAATTGCAAGTGAAAGAGATTATCTGGTAATGATGAGCCAAAACATGTGCAACTTGAGATATAATTTAAAAACAAACTACATATAAATTTTTCAAATATTCGATTAAATATATAAAAAAAATTAGAATTAAAAATATTTACAATCAAAAGAGAAGTAGAAGATAAATACTAATAAAACACGACTGTAGAAATTATTTGTTTTGACTATCACAAACTCATTACGTAATAAATATAAAAAAATCATATGAAATTTTGGGACCATTGAATTCTTTCTTAACAAAAAAATACAATTCAAAACAAACATATGAATAAACAAAGGGTTTTTTAGTATAGTTACAATAAAAATAAAAAATATATATATATAAACGAAGTAAAATAAAAATAAAAAAAAAAAACTTTTAAAATATCCCAAAAAAAAAAAAAAAAAACCTTGATAACACAACGAAACATTTCATTTTCTATAATTTTTTTTGTAGAAAGTATTATTAACAATATTACACGGAAAAAAATATAACACAAAATAATATATGATTTAGGTGGTCATATTTTGGTTTCTCAAGTTTCAAGCATATCCAACACTCATGTAGAAAATTTACAGTCGAAATAGATAAGTGTAGATAAAGAATCACCCGAGAAGTTGTTTATTCTGAACAACACAAAGTCGTAAAGCAACCTGTGAAAAAAATTATAGTATTACACCAAAAAATACAACACAAAATAATGTTTGATTTAGTTGGAGTATTACAAAAAGTATAATAAATAGTATTACACAAAAAAAAAATACAAAAATAAAAATCAAATACATTGAATTATGGGAAAAAGCCCCAAAAATTTTACAAATTGAATTATGGGTTTTATGGTTGCTAAGCCTACCCACCATCTGCCAATTAATATCCACAATTTTCACTACTCACACAATACCTAAAAAAAATAAATCACAATATTTCCAAATATGGGCAAAGAGGTTGGTTTACTTAATTAACATAGCCTCGCGGATCATGACAGATAATTATTAACTCCATAACTGGGCCAAACAAAATAATTGAATAGGAGAAACAAAAATAAAAAATAAAATAAAAAAAAAGTGAAAAACATACCAAATGGAAACATACCAAAACAGGAAAAAAACCCAAAATTGTTTAAGTGTAAGTATATACAAAAGCACATAAAATAGAAAAATACAAACCCAAGATAGTTAGAACACTCATAATGAAAAATAAACCGTAACATTGAAACAAATTTGATGTACATAAAGAAAACGAACAATTTAAAAATAAAATCACAGCAATTATAAATAGACAAACACAAATGTTGATATAAACAAATTTATTTTTTTATTTTAAACCGGATAACACAATGAAACATTTCATTTCCTATAAATTTTTTATAGAAAACATAATTAACAGTATTACAGGGAAAAAAATACAACACAAAATAATTGTTGTGATTATAAATCTAACACTCATACAGAATACTTACAGTCAAAGTAGATAAGTGTCGATAAAGAATCACCCGAGAAATTGTTTATTATGAACAACACAAAGTCATAAAGCAACCTACAAGAAAATTTATAGTATTACACAAAAAAAAAAAAAAATCACAATTATGATTTATAAGCTTACCCACCATCTGTCAATTAACAATCACAAATTTTACTACTCAACAAAAAAAAAAAAAATAATAATAATAAAATAAAATACAAACTGTTTAAGTCTAAGTCTGAACAATTGCATACACTTTATGATTCGCAATTTTGGGAAAAAAATTAAACCAAATAGGAAAAATCCCAAATTGTTTAAGTCTAAAGTCTAAACAATTACACACATTTTATGATTCACAATTTTGGGGAAAAAAATTGAATATAAATATACAGAAGCACACAAAATAAAAAAATACAAACCCAAGACATTTAGAACATTCAAAGCAATTTTAAAACAGATTTGATATACATTGAATGCATTTGTATACAAAATTAAAAAATTAAGACTATTATTTTTTTTAAATAAAACAAATCTTATGAACATTGAATTGTTTTTAAGAAAAACACATAAACGAAATTAAGCAATCAAACAACCTAATTTTTTGAAAACATAAATTGTAAACACACAAACACAAATGTTGATATAAACCAAGAAAAATAATAATACCACATTTTTTTTAAACCTGATAACACAATGAAACATTTCATTTTCTATAGAAAGTATGATTACACAAAAAAAAAATCCAAGAAAAAAAAAATCTAAGACACTCATTTTATAGAATTTTTTTTAAGAGCACTGAATTTTATTTTAAATAACAAACACACAAAATTAAGTAAGCAAACAAATCAAATTTTAAAATACTGAAATTAAGTAAACAAACAAATCAAATTTACAAAAAAACAAACAAAAGCTTAAAAAAGTGAAATGTGAAAAAATCCCAAACTGTTTAAGAACATTGAATTATTTAAGAACATTGAATTTTTTAAATACACACCAACAATATAAGAACACTTCTTTTTTTTTTTAACACACAAAATGAAGACAACAAACAAATAAACACTGATATTTTAAGCAGACAGAGAATTTAAGAACATCGATTTTAATTTTTTAAACACAAATAAAATGAAGACAACAAACAAATAAATCAAATCAATAATTTGTAAAACACTTAGAGGTAAAGAGATTTGATATACACTTTAAATTTACAAACGCTTAAAATGATGATTATATTAACAAATAAATCAAACCAATAAATTTTTTTTTTTTTAAAAAAAAAAACAAATTTTATGACCACTGATTGTATTAACAAATAAATCAAACTAACAATTTTTTTTTCTATAACCTTTTTATAGAAAGTATGATTACACAAAAAAATAGGGAAAAAAAAAAATCCAAGACACTCATTTTATATGATTTTTTTTAAAAGCACTGAATTTTATTTTAAATAACAAACATATAAAATTAAGTAAACAAACAAATTTAATTTTAATATACTAAATTTATACATAAAAAAACAAACAAAAACTTAAAAAAGTGAAATGGGAAAAAATCCCAAACTGTTTAAGAACATTGAATTATTCAAGAACATTGAATTGTTTAAACACACACCAAAAATTTAAGAACACTGTTTTTAATATTTTTTTTTTTTTAAACACACAAAATGAAGAAAACAAACAAATAAACACTGATTTTTTAAGCATACACAGAAAATTTAAGAACATTGATTTTAATTTTTTAAAGGCACAAAATGAAAACAACAAACAAATAAATCAAATCAATAATTTTTAAAACACTTAGAGGTAAAGAAATTTGATATACACTTTAAATTTACAAACACTTAAAACGCTGATTATATTAACAAATAAATCAAACCAATAATTTTAATAAAAAAAATATAAATTTTATGAACACTGATTGTATTAACAAATAAATCAAACTAATAATTTTTTTTTTCTATAAATTTTTTATAGAAAGTATGATTACACAAAAAAAAAATACAAAAAAAAATAAAAAATCCAAGACACTAATTTTATATGATTTTTTTTAAGAGCATTGAATTTTATTTTAAATAACAAACGCACAAAATTAAGTAAACAAACAAATTTAATTTTAAAATACTGAATTTATACAAAAAAGAAAAACAAACAAACAAACAAACAAACAAATAAACAAACAAACAAAAGCTTAAAAAAGTGAAATAGGAAAAAATCCCGAACTGTTTAGAAACATTGAATTATTCAAGAACATTGAATTGTTTAAACACACCAAAAATTTAAGAACACTGTTTTTATTTATTTTTATTTTTTTTTAACACACAAAATGAAAGCAACAAACAAATAAACAATGATTTTTTAAGCAGCCACGGAAAATTTAAGAACATTGATTTTAATTTTTTGAACACACAAAATGAAGACAGCAATAAATCAAATTAATAATTTTTAAAACACTTAGAGATAAAGAGATTTGATATACACTTTAAATTTTCAAATGCTTAAAACGTTGATGATATTAACAAATAAATCAAACCAATAATTTAAAAAAAAAAAAAAAATTTTATGAACGCTGATTGTATTAACAAATAAATCAAACTAATAAGTGTATTAACAATAGTACACTTAGGCCATGTTTGATTCACAAGACTAATAGTGAAGGTATTAATAATCCATCAAATTAGTATGGTATTCACTATCCGATTGCATTAGTAAGATAAATTATCCCCTTATCTATTATTTGATTTGCATTGGATTAGTAGGTAAAAGAGTCCTTTTATTTTATTTTCCAATTTAGAATATATAATCTCACCCCTACCACATTACTAATAATCCTACAAATTTGTCGGATTAATAATCTATTAGATTAATAATCCTAAAACAAAATTTCAAAAGAAATATAGGATTATTGGGCTCGTAAATTAATATTCTCAATCCCATACTCTAATTCTGTCAATCAAACATGCTCTTACAGTGTCAGATGATTAGTCCATATATACTTTGGATACCCACTCTACTAACTAGCAACAAAAATCATAAGATTGAATGTAGTTGATTAGTCTTTCTCCATCAAATAAAATAAAAAATAAAAAAAAAGGAAAAAGTTGTTTGAATAGTTGAATAGTTTTTTCCCAAAAGAGAAGGAAAAGCCTGTGAATGGAGGGAACTGAGAAAATGGCTAGCAGCAGCAATTGTTTTGGAAACATGGAACTGTACACTAGCATTTTGTGAAATGTGGGAAGTGAAGGTTATTTAGTTTGTGAATTAGTAATTTATCATTTTATCATTAATTACCAATTGACATAAGTTAAAAATAGTATAATTATTTAACAAGTTAAGGTTGTTTTAAGAAAAATAGTAAAAACTTCTGAGAGTATGCTTCAGACACCAACTAACGTGTTCTCTTTTAATAATAGAATATATAACAAAATAAGAACAAGATGAAGATGAAGAAAAAGATTCAGAAAAAAGCCTGTGTAATTGTGAGAAGCACGTCAAAGACGCTGTTCTAAAGTCATTATGCGCTTCTTCCATGCATGTTTTAATGATCACAAATGACTCTAAGATACAACCAAAAAAATTTAAAGGATTTGACACAATACACAATTGCACCAAAAGGATTTGCCAAGTCTGTATCAGCTGTCCAAAAACATAGAATATAGAGAATACAGTAAAGAAGAGAGAGAGAGAGAGAGAGAGAGAAGCAAAGCAGAATACGTTGTTTTATTTTTTTTTTCTTCTCCTTGAGTTAGAGTCATGTATATAAAGACTCTATGATGTCTGTTGGGACAGACACACCCTTTGCTTTTAAATTCAAACACTATTTGAATTATAAATAAACATAACTGTTGAGAAAAGAAATAAATAAATAAATACAAATAATATAATAAAATAGAATAATAAATAAATACAAATAAAGTTTTGAAAATTTTAAAAAATCTCTGATGAATCAACTGAACACCTAAAACTGTTAAATCAATAATAAATTTGCATATTGTGCAATACCATACCATTTCTCTTTTTTTTTTTTTTTGATCGGCAAAAAAAAAAAGACTTTATTGATGGAATAAAACCAGTACATAGTACAAAGCGAATTACATCAATAAAGACAAAAGGGAGGTGCAAAGGCATCACAATGGGCTAGATCATCCCAACGAGGTTGACACCATCTAACTCATCCTATCATTTGCTAGCACCCCCATAGTTGGTGAGAGACCAACGAGAAACGACCAAAATACAAAAAGGACACTGCAAGCACCTAATCCCAGCATTACACCATATCAGTTCAGCATCCATACTGATTCACCATAGCAGATCAACATTACACCCCTTAGCGGAGCAGGCTCAAAGGCCATAACACAGGACATTCCATCTCTCTCTATTATCACCACTATTTACAGAGCTCTTATGCAACCAACAGAATTTTTGTTCTACCTGAAACAATCCCAGGACACACACACCAATTCAGACCATCACATTCCTTGAGTTGGCATAAGAAGGCCTACTACAGGACATAACAGCCATCCATACCCATCCACCTACAGGACCACTCCCCAACTTACCCAAGACAGGCACACAACAACCAACCAACCAAAGCAGACAGAGCACCATCAAACCAACATCACATTCCTTCAGTTGCATACATTCCTTAAGTTGCCAGCAGTAGGCCTGGTAGTACAAAACCCCAAAACAGCACCAGCAGATAACAGCAGACAGGGCTGGAGACAAACAATAATGAAACCATAGCCAACATCCAATAGCAGCTACTCAGACATTGAAGCAGCCATACAACTAAATATTCCACCAACAAGCCATTCAGCAAACCAATCACCACAAACAGGATCACACTGACATACAACTAGCACAGACCCGCACTAGCATATAACAGCAGATTATCACAGCAGCCATCATACTGGAATAGATCAGACAGCAGACAGATCAACAAAATAGGACAAATCACCAGCAACCTCTAGCCTCCACTCTCACATCAAACCAATAAACCCCAGGCAAACCATAACATACTTGATCAAAGCACACCAGGCAAAACCATACCATTTCAGGTCACCAGCAGCAGCCATCATAATAGAACAGAACAGACAGCAGACAGATCCACAAAATAGGACAAATCACCAGACAAACCAATGAACCCCAGCAGCAGCCATACTTCAATGACTACTTTTTTTTTTTTTTAGCAGCAAGCAAAGAGTAAATTCATTAATACAAAAAAGTTACAATAGCTAGGGGGAAAATGTAGCAGAACTAATCATGAGCATAACCCAAGCCCCAAAAAAAGTTAGAAAGGTTCCAACTCACAACCCTTTAGATAATACAACCTTACATTCTCCTACCCAAACAAAATCTGATTTGCTCCAGGTTATGCAAAAAATCAGTTACAGAAAAAAGAAGATCCCTGGACGTGGATTTTAACCAAATTGCAAGCCTAACAATGATAACTTCAAGAAGTTCTTCCATGTTAGGTTGAGTATCTTGGAAGATGCACTCATTCCGGTGCTTCCAAATGGACCAGAGAGCCACCAAGGGGATAGCATTCCAAATGGACCAGAGAGCCACTTCTCAATTACCACCATTAACTCCATAAGTTCCAAGCTCATTGCAACCTTCGATGATTTGTCGTGGGGTTTGGAATGCAGAGAGCTGGCAGTAACTTCTGAGAGAGAAAATGGTAGGATGTGAGATAGGGAGGTAGATGGAGGTGCTCGGTGTATTAGATTTAGGGTTTTGAAGTAGGAAGAAGATGAAGTAGATGAAGAAAGAGCAAATTTGACTCTCACAACAGAATTTGATATTGTTTTTCATATCCATTCTCAATGTTGGTGCATGTTCCATAAAATCTGTAGTTTAACAGAATAAATAACGGCGGGCAAATTAATTATAAAATGATCAAAATCACATGGGAATAAAGTGAATTTTGCCTTATTTTTATTTACGACAATGCTACAAATGGGTAAAAAAAAAAAAAAAAAAAGTACTTTTTTTAAAAAAATATTTACAAATGATAATTATTTTATGTGTGGAGAAATTGTATTATGAACACTCTATTTTAGGGTATGTACCATATATGCCCACTTATGGCATTTGTGGTATTTAATTATGACTTATTGTGATGCTAGTTATGATTTGATTATGACTTATGTGATTATTGTTTTAATTATGATCGAAAAGATTTTTGATTATATCTTATATGGCTTTTTTTTTTTTTTTAATTATGAATCATTATTATTTGGTTGAAGCACCAATAAATCTCAAATAGTAATCTTATGAACTAGTTGATCCTCCATTTTTTCTTACGGACTCAAAAGTCCCATTCTAGTATGAATTATATAAAGGTTTAAATATAAACGCGTTTGTTATGTGCTGAGCGACAAATGTGGATTTTATAACACTTAAAAAAAACTCTTAAGTGTTTTTTCTCCAAAAGTAACACTCCAATGTAACACTCAAAAAACGTATCACTCCAATGTAATACATTGAAAAACTTTTTTAGTTATAACTAAAAATGATTTAATTATAACATTTATGATAATCAATCCCACAAAAGTAATAAGTTACATATATGGTACACACTTCAAAATGAATGCGTATAACATAACTTTTGAGTGTGACTTACATTCCACTAACTTTAAATTACAATATACAATTTGATCGAGCTAAAATTTGAAGTAAATTTCATAATTCAAAACATATCTGTTTCATCATTAAATTACAATATACAATTTGTTCAAGCTAAAATTTGAAGTAAATTTCATAATTCAAAACATATCTCTTTCATTTATGATGAAATTAGGTGAGCTCAACCCACATGCAAGATGAAGCTTACATCACACCTAGAACTAAAAGAACAACTTTTTCACTTTTTATTTATTTATTCATTTTATATTTCTAATCAAACTCCACTTGATATATTCACAAGAGAAATGTAATATATAAATTAATTTTTTTATAGAGAACTCTAGAATTTAGATGTATGATATAAATTTAAATTTAATATAGTGTGAGACATACTTAAAATGAATTGGATTTTCATATTTTAAAATTTAAACAAACACTATTTTAAATAAAAATTCTAAAGATAAGACATCAATGTAATTACACGTCAGCCCTATGGCACCTGATTTACTATGTTCAAAATGTTTCTCCAATCTTCATTACAGTCCAATTTTATTTTCATTGTACATTTAAAAAATTTTGCAACATAAATTATTGAGAGTGGACTATAATGAAGGAATTGTAGAGGGTCCAAAATGAATTAGTAATAATAATATCACTTAGAGTAACAAAACTATGTTAACGAGTTAATGATATGAGAAGGTTGGAGAATGAGTAACAAGAATGTGGCAATGTAAATGGGCATCATATCCTTCCAAATCCCAAGAAGTTCTTCTTTGAGTATTGGAAAATGGGTCATATTCATAGATTTTTCCTTGATACCGGAATACACCAAGTGGTCAAACAGAGCAGCAACATGTGTCGCTATCTTGAATCACTAGGCTTTGGTAGACATATGTCTCTTGACATATACTATCTGCTTGTCACAAAGCCTCAGCAAATGCCACTACACAATTTGTTTGGCACAAGCTTTAACATGTATCTTTTTTGGTGCGAACCTCAGCGAGTGCCATTTTGGTATAGACCACAGGAGGTGCACCTACATCGATGGCACTCTCTGCAATGGTACTCGCTACGGCACCCACATTCTCAGTTCGATTTCGTAAGACTAGCACTCTCAAGACTTATGACATCGGTCATGCTTGTGTCTACCTCAACGACTCTCTCACCCTAGCCAGCTAACCACAAACTCTCCAACTTCTCAGGGTGCAGGTCACAGCATGGGATGCGCCTCGTACCAAGCTCGAAGGGAATTCCTTGGTCATGCCTATGTAACCAAGGCAAGTTTTTGACCTAGATAAATGGAAAGGCAGTCTCTTGCTTTCGTGCTACCCCGCTTCCATTTTCGTGGGGTCGTTGCAGTATATTGGTACCTCTGCCACTTGCTATTGACTTCAACCAGTAAGCGTTGAGGCTTGCTATCAACGTCAAGCTATGCGCACTTTGGACCTGCTATCAACCCTAAGCTGCTAATATCAGTGCCAAATATCTGTACATTACTTTGTATAGATGAGGTCTCCCTCAAAGGTTGCTATCGCCTTAGGGGAACTGTGCCTCAGGAGATAGTTCTAGAGGTTGGAGTTGCCTCAGCTCCTTTCCCCTCGGTAAGTATCAAAGGTGGTGCCATAACAAAATGGTGGCGCTGTGGTAAAGTTTGCTCCAGGAACTATGCCTCAACAAGCAGTTCCTTAGCGAGTTCTCATGGATACTTTGCTCTTGGCCCATTGGGCTACGTGGCTCGAATCTGGTTCAGTTTCCTAGTTGGCCCATTTTCCTTAAGCTTTAATCCATACCCATTGAGGTGACTTTAATAATTAAGTCAGTGTCTTAATTTCTCTCCTTTTATAGGAATAACATTTTTGAGACTATCCCAAAATACACAAGAAAGGACATAAATTTTGAGATAGTCTTTTTACAAGCCCAATTAAATTTGACCACATTTCCTCACGGTAAAAAATTATTCAGTGTCACTTTTAATAGTGTCAAGTACACATCATCATCTTTGATTCCTAAGAGACCTATTGTCATATCAATGCCAGTAGTAATGCTAAAAAAATTGTTCCATCACCGACCTTTGAGATATGATACAAAGTACAAATAACTCAAAAAATAATTTTGTTCACACTTCAATAAAAAAAACACAACTTTTAATTGATCTAAACTAGTGGACCTCTAATTTAAATAGTACATTAACTCTAGGGGTGTAAATTTGGCTCGGGCCGGCCCCATGTCGAGCCTCGCAAGCTCCAGCCAAAATTTGGGTCGGCCCGACCCAGCCCGCGGGCCAAAAAATTAGGCCCAAGAATAGGGGGCATTCAGTCTTGGGTGGGTTGGGCTGGTGGACCTAGACCTGGGCCTGGGCAGGGCTTGAATAATTTTTTTTTTTTAATTTTTTTCACCAAAAATTTATTTATTTTTACCAAAAATGACACTAGGCCTCGGGCGGGCCAGGCTTTGAAGGGCCTTGAGAGGGCCGATGGCCGGGCTGAGCCAGGCTTCAAAATGATGGCCCAGGGTCTTGGGGCTGGGCTTGGGCCCAGGACTAACTAGGTCTAATCGGGCTGGGCCCATCCCGAGCCGCAGACGGGCTTCGAGCCGCCCACAAGTTGCGAGCCATTTTTACACTCCTAATTAACTCCACTTAAAATTGTGAATTCTATTATTTTAGACTAATTACAAATTATATTTTATTTATACCTTTTTATCAACTGTGTGAATAAAATTAGGATGTAGACAACTATGAACACGTGTTAGATAGACATCATATGTACATGTATTCAGTATCATGCTTTTTTTTTTTTTTAATAAGAAAAAAGGATGTTCTAAGGTGTCATCATGACATATATGGGCCAAGCTTCGGGTAATCGATTGCCAACTTGATTTGATCCAACTTATAGGAAAGGACCCACCACCAAGGCATCAGTGGAGCTCATCAACCACCCCCAACAGGGACAAGATTTGATTGGAGTACAGCGCGAGATCTCTGAAGAGAACCACTAGAAAATACCCAGCATTTCACGCCCCTCTCAAGTTGAACTTGACGCATTGTTAGGGAAAATAATGCTTCACCACTGGCCATTACCCCCGGTGGCATGCTTTGTTGTTGTTGTCACCTTGCATGTATTACATATTCTTGTTTGTATCTTTGTGGATTGCCAGAATATCCAGCCACAATATTTTTAGTCTTTATTGGAACTTGGTCACATTCATCCAAGAAAAGGCCAATCTATAAAGAGCAAAGCTATCTCTAACACTTTGTAACATCTATCTTCTATCTATCTATCTATCTATCTATCTATCTATCCATCTATATTATTATTAAGTGAAGATTAAACTTAATGTCCAAGCTCATTGCAACCTTCGATGATCTGTCATGGGGTTTGGAATACAAAGAGCTAGCAGCAACTTCTGAAAGCAAAAATGATTGGACATGTGTGATAGGGAGGTAGATGGAGGTGTTGGGTGTATTAGGTTTAGGGTTTTGAAGTAGGAAGAAGATGAAAAAAAAGTGCAAATTTGAATTTTACAATAGAATTAGATATTGTTTTTCATATCCATTCTCAATGTTGGAGCATGTTCCATAAAATCTTGCAAGTTTAACCGAATAAATAATGGTGGGGAGATTAACTATAAAATGATCAAAATCATGTGGGAGTAAAATGAATTTCTTATTTTTATTTACAACAATGCTACAAATTTAAAAAAACACACACACACCACAAAAAAAATAGTTCATTAATTAATTAATTAAGAAAAATTTTAGATGATAATTATTTTCAGTATGGAGAAATTTTTTTTTTTTTAGGGTGAAAAAGGATGTTTTATTTATGACTATGTGATGTTAGTATGATTCAATTGATTTGATTATTATAAAAACGAAAATGTGGGTTATATCTTTGGGCTTTTTGGCTTTTGAAGGTTAGATTTTAAGCGTGCCAGTAGAAATAAATTTTACAGAAGTTTTTAATTGAACTTACGATTGTTTGAAGTTCTTCACCAATGGGACTACTGATGCTTTGTTATGGGAGATTAAAGTTTGTAACGTGATAAAGCAATTCAGACAATTTTTTAGAACTTTATGAACTTGCACTTCATCCAAGATGGCCAACTATTGGCACTACTCTAAAATGAAGTCATACATTAAAGATCAGAAATGTAAAAATTGGAAAGAAAATACAAAGTAAATAACTGGTTCTGAATCTGAGTCTGGGTCCTCTTCTATTAGCTTTCTCCTCTATTTATACCCTCTAATGGTAACCGTTGAAGTGGTCTTCTAACTGTCGAAATGACCTTCCACAATCATTGGCCATGGCCTTGAACAGTTTGCTTCCACTACACCATTATTGCAGTTGGACTTCCCTCTTGAATTTGAATTTGAATTGTGAGTAACTATTGGGCCACGTCATCTTGTGCCTTCTAACTACTTCAATGCTGCGCAAATCCATTGTTACCAATATAACTGCCACGTGTCTGTCATTGACTGGAGACTTGCATTAGTTTCCCAAATTACCCTTTATGAGCCACATGTTAAGCTACAATTGGCTTGTACAAAATATGTAGCCAATAATACCTCCCGCACTAATATAGCCAATACTTGGTAATATTAGTGGATCAGTGTGCATTGCCCACGTCTAGGACGTGCATGGACTTTCTATTTAACTTGGAAGCATAACCGTCTCCAAGCAATGAAACACTAAACTTTGTTAAATTCTCCCTTGCGTTTGAACATTATCTCCACTATATGTGTATATGAAGGGACTGATACATCTTCAATGGCTAATTAAGCTCTCTCCTGCATTGATCAAGCATATGAGGAGGCTTTGGACAATGATGACCGATCTCAAAAGAACTTTCATGCATTTATTAGCCGTATTCACCCTCCTCCATTTATACAAGTTATGGAGGCTTTCGCAGAATATGAGCCTTCAGACCAAACATTTCCCAACATGGAACTTGGAAGCTCTTTATCTACCCCCAAACCCTCTGCATGGGATGAAGCTGTCTCCTCTTCAACTGGAAATACTTGCTGGGATGCTTGGCCAATATCAACCCAACCCCAAACGAGGGAGCGAATTCATCACAGATTTGTTGAATTCGATGACCCTATTGTGATTCCTCCCTCTTCATGCAGCTCTATAATGTATCCATATACTCCATTCAACCGTCTTCACTGCCTTGAAGACAACTTGCTTTCGGCATAGTACACCTCCAACTTGCCGACCAAAATAGTGCAAAAGACCCCTTATCCCATCAAAGCTTTGGGAATGAGTCCTTCACTCTTAGCCAAAAAAGCAAAACTTTGCTCGTCTAACTGGTTAGAGTATGTGAATGAGACTCAATTTCCACCTTCTTTTGGAGGGGACCCAATTGCTCGTTCCCTACTTCTCAATCCTAATTGGATTAAGGAATTAAAGCTCACTTTCTTTGAAAGCCGGCATTTTGCTTCCTACCAGGCTCTAGTTCCTCCAACTGTGTATCAATAGTATAGAGCCCAGACTTTGCTTGCTGCTTTCTCTCATTTATCTTTCGAAGCACTTCGAGATGACACCTCTCATTTATCTTTCTTGGATCAGTTTCCCCTGCTGCTCAACTAGCACAAAAATGCCTCTGCTAGCAGTGCATCATTGGATGAGGCTTTCTGTTACTTGCATTCAAACCCTGTATAAGGCAAAGAACATTCTTGAAGAATACAAAGACTTCAAGAACCAGGATTTAGAGTGTGAAAAAGATGCCAATATAGGTGCTATGTATAGGATAGGAGAGATGGATGAAGTGGAAAAAGCTCTTAAGCAAACAGAATTTGAAATGAGGGCCCCACAAATCTTCTATCAAATAAGGGCTCATCAATTAGATAAACCAAATTTCGATAGGATCGAAGATAGGCTAGGAAAAGAATATGTATTTATTGAATTTTGTTAGACAAAGTTTCATGACCTTGTAACTCTATCCATTCCTTATTTTTACGAAATTGAGAATGTAACTAAATAGGATCTCACGATGTAAATACTTATATCAATCAAATTGTTTTTTCATATTCCAATTGTATGGTTAATATGACCTAATCCCTCACCTTGTTCATAGCAGCTTCGAAGTACCCAACCTTGCTTTGAAGCGCGGTTTAAGTGTTTCGAAGCACAGAGCTCCCCTTGCAAAATGACAAGATTTTCCCTTTGAAGGGCTCTATCTTAATATAAAGTCCAAAAAGTACTTTCATATTTCTGAAGTTGGGCTTCATTTTGTCAATTTGCAAATCTAGCATTATTTCCACCAATAGTGGCCTTATGATAACTATTTATCTCAAAGCTACAGACTCTCGTTTCTTAAAAAGGTACAGAATACTCCTTCGAAGGAAATCTTCTTTATCAGAAAGCTTAGGATCGAACTTTGAAGACCTTCGAGTTCAAGGCGTAAGCTTTAAAGATTCTGGGGAAAACACTGGTTTCGAAGCCACTCACCCGCTTCGAAGCCATGCTGAGCATTTGAAATATATTTCTTCTCAAAATGTTGCTCTTGAAAAAAGCCCTCTTTGTTGTGTTTTCAGGACCCCTTTTTGTTTTAAAATGAAGACCTTAATCCCACATGGGTAAAAATAACCAATTAATTAACTTGGGTCTATTTGACCCATTAGGCTGAATGGATTATTTCGGACAGAAAGATTTAAAGCCCTAAATTCTCGTGATCTTACCTATTTACTTGCCAGTCTTTCATTTCACTCTCATTGCTATCGAATTCATTTTCGTACCCTTTTCATACGTACTCTCTTCACCCTCCATTCAGCCTCTCACTAATGGCTTCTTCTTCCTCGAAAGTACCATGTTGAGTAGATGAGCCCTTCTGTGGTTTTGAGGAGGTGTCTTACTAACGAGATAAATAAATACAAGGCTGATGAACCCAGTACCATTGATGGGTGCATCTTCATTCCCTGTCATCATGCTCAAGAAGAATACATTCTTGGACCTATTTTCAAAGAAGCCCCTACCTCGCTTCCTACTCTGTATCCTCACTTGGAGGATCACCAACTCGTCTACGAAGAAGAGTTTAACTGGGAAAACTGGAGGATGAACCGACCTCATCGCTACTGGCCCACATTGAGACCAGAATGGAAGGAATGGTATAACCGAGTTGTTCCTACCAGAACATGGGACCTTCAAGAGCTCTGCATCTTTGATGCCCTTCGACTATCCAAGTTCACTATTCCTGAAGATCCTTTCCTAATACCAGCTACACTTTGCTTTTGGAATTCAGCCTTTAATTTTTTCCAATTTTGGTGCGGTATGATGGCCCCCAATGTTCTTGACATATGCCATCTCTTAGGGTTATCACTCATTGGTACCCCTTTTGGTCCAGACTATGCTGACCTTAAGGTCCCTTTCTCTATTTCCCCTTTGAACTCTTCCTTTAGTGATTTTGTAAGTTCTAAGAATAAGAAAGAAGGCCATATGATCGATCAAGAATTCTTTTCTTTTATCCTATATTGGCTCTACAAATTTATTTTATGTACCTTTTCTCAAAGGTTTAAGCTTGAATTTGCCCCTCTTGCCAAGGCTCTTGCTTCGAAAAAGAAGATAGCCTTGGCTCCTTATGTCTTAGGCCATGTCTATAGAATTTGTTCCCAATTTTGTAAGAGGCCTATGGATGTTAACCAAGGAGGCCCATTCTAGGTACTCCAACTCTGGCTTTTTGCGTATTTCACAGACTTACAATCCAAGTGTTTGAAATTCTTGGAGTAAGACCCTACCACCTATGGAATGAAATATTCCAGAGTTTCCCTCTCTCCCTTTAGTTTTGCCTTCTACTTTTCTTTTTTTTCACTAACTCCCAACTTCTCCTCTCTCTACCTTTTTCTCTCCCTTCGAAGCCAATAGAGGCCCATCATGGTTAAGAACATTTCTGGCAAACACAAACTGCTCTAGGCCCATTCACAAAGACATGTGGGTTTCACTTCTTGTTCCAAAGGGGATTTTTATTGTCACTTTTGCCCTTCGAGCTTACAAGTGCATTTCTGAGGCCTATTATCTTGCTCAATTTTCCAAATAGTTTGGGCTTACTCAGGGAATCCCTGTACCCCTCTGTAGACATTCGAACTCAGACCTTACAACCGGAGAGTTGAAGGTGCCAAAATCCAGGTTGGATGAAGCAATCCTCAATCTAGTAAAATACTTGATTGATTTTGAATTCACACCCTTCATCCATCATGGCAGAGCTCTGAAAAGGTTCCAGGATTGGTGGACAGCCAATATGGAAGTGTACCTGGCCATTTCTCCCAAGGATCTGCTGAAAGGGCTAGATATGCCATCCCAAGTCAAGCCCAAGGAGACTGGAGTCACGATTACTTCTGTTTCCACTTCTGCTCCTATTGATCCATCCCATGTCTTGGCTACATCATCTCCTCCTCTCAGGGTCACCAGGGCCACTTCAAAGAAAGGTATGTACTTCTACCTTCTCATTTTCTCCTCCTTTCAGAATTTCTTACTTATACATTACTTCCCCAAACTTAGTTGCAGGGGCTTCTTAGAAGGAATCTCCCAAATGGACTCAGGCCTTGGATATTCTTAAGGGCAAGCAACAACAACAGAGAAAAAGAAAACTTTTGCTCGACCCTGAAGAGGAAGTACCTAAAGTTCATTCAGAGGAAGAAGAAGAAGGAAAAGAAGAAACACCATTGAAAAGAAGTAAAAAGACATTCTCTCCTACTGAGCTCATCATAGACCCCACTCATGAGGTTGTTGTCAAAACAATAGAAAAAGAGCAAACCAAAGAGGTTATTGTCTTCCAGAGAGCAAATAAGAGAAGACAACAAAAGATCTCACAGGAGAAGGTTACTACTGCTGAGGCAGTACAAAAGGAAGCTGCAAGGAAGAGTAATACTGCCATTCACTATTCTCTTTGCAGTTCTCCAACCCCGATACCTGCTACCACTAATGCAGGTACTTCTCTTTATTACATTCCTTATTTTCTGTTTGTTCCTGTTTCAAGGTTGATACTGGCCTAACTTTTCTCTTGTTTTTGGAATACAGTAGCAACTAGTCTAATCTTTCCTCTTTCAACACTTGCCTCTCCTCTCCTGACTGGTCACAAAAGGCCAATTTTGACTCCTTCAGAGCTGAAGGCAACCTTGAAGGAAAAATAGAAGGTCAGCGCTGAAATATCATTGAGTGTAGAACCTCTTCAGAGAATACTTCCACTCCCATCCTTTATACTTCCTATACATTCTTCCATTTTCTCCTTGGGGCAAAGCATTCCATCTTCCTTATCTCCTGGCTTGTCTTCATATCTACCCTTGATGTCCATTGCCTCATTCCACTGCTTATTAATTCCACTCCTCTGGCTATACCAATGCTTCCAGCTCTTCTATCAACTGATGATTCCCCTGTAATTCCACTTTCTGAGGAAGAGATAGACATCTTCGAAGCTCAGCTGGCCAGCCTATTTGGCATATCCACACCAGTGCTTCCATCTGGCAGAAAGGCTGAGCCCTTGGATCTAGCTACCTCTTTCCTGGAGACAATTGGAGGCTCTACTGTTGCTAAATCCTCCACTCCATTTTCTCAAGTGGACTTGGAGGTCTATTTGGAGCTGTTTAGGACTTTCTCAACGGTCCCATTCGAAACTTTAGTAAAACCAACTATGAAGAATGGTTCCTCCAATGCTGTCAATTCTTTGAACAGACCAATGCCTCTTTCAAAGGTCACTTGTCTCAGGTAGCAGCAACCATCAAATTCTATGTCAACATCCATCAACTAGCCAAGGCTGTAGAGAAAGAATTCTTGAAAGACAAGAGTTTGTCTCTCAAGTCCATTCTACAATTTCAATGTTGAAGGGACAACACTCATCTACCACACAACTCCAGGCTCAACTATTACACAAAAAAGAAGAATTGGAGAAGGAGCTAGCAGTGGTCAACCTGGCCTTAGAGAAGAATACACAAACACTAGATTCCTCCCACTAGGGGCTATCCAATCGCAAGCAAGAGATGAACATTTCCATCCAACTGTTCCCAACCCTTAGAAGTAGGGAACACGTTGTAAAGGAACAGTTGAAACATTGTAATGAATTTTGGGCCAAATTATGGCAGAATGTACTCGATTCTTTATGAAATGAAATGTTTTTACTTACCCAAATGTGTTCTGATCTTTTGTTTTATGTTTCGTATGATGATCGTACACTCCATGTGTTTCCTACACAGTTGGATAATAAGGCTTCAAATATCTGCCATTGATTTTCTTGGAATGCACATACCCATTTAGATTTCTCAGATGGTAGGCTCCCCTAGGCAGGACTCTATGAATTTGGTATGGTCCCTTCCAATTAGGTGACCATTTACCAAATTTATGGCTTTTAATTCCTATTGCAAGTATTATCTTCCACGTCAAATCACCCTCATCAAAGCTAATGTATTTGATTTTTTTATTATAGTTTTTGGCTGCCTTTTAGTTTTGGAAAACAATACTATTTAATGCCAAAATTCTAACGTTATCCATATTATCTAATTCCAAGAACATGCTCTAATAATATTGCTCAGTAGTTAACTGGCCTTGACATTTTACCCTCAAGGTTTTGATATTAATTTTCATAGGAAACATTGCATCATGCCCATACACTAAGGCATAAGGAGTGATACTTGTACTTAACCCTAGAGAAGTCCTATAAGCCCACAACACATTTAATAACAAATTATGTCAATCCCTAGGATTGTCTTCTACAACTCTTTTTATTCCCTTTTTCAAAGTTTTGTTAGATGATTCAGCTTGATCATTTGCTTGTGTATAATAAAGAGTTGAATTAATAAGACTAATTCCGAATTCTGTTGCGAAAGATCTTACCATCTTTCCATCAAACACAGTCCCATTATCCACAGTTATGGTCTGTGAGATGCCAAACCTATGAATCAACTCTTTGATAAAGTCAATCACTTCAGGCTGATCTATAGCCTTACAAGGCTTAGCTTCAACCCACTTAGTGAGATAATCTATGGTTACCAGAATGAAACAATGTTGCTTCGAAGATGGTGGATATATTTTCCCTATCATATCCATTGCCCATCCTCTAAATGGCCAAGGCTTCACTACTGCATGCAAATCAGTTACTGGTATATGTCTTATCATGCCATGCTTCTGGCATACCTGACAACCCTTTGCATACTCTATACAATCTTTAAGGATGGTTGGCCAACACTACAAAAAAAAAACACTTTTAGTGACCTTTTCTTTTTAGTCACCAAAACTAAAAGTATCTACGACATCAACAAAATCGGTCGCTGAAGCCCTATCACTAAATGGTTCAGTGACCAAATAAATTTTGGTCGCCTTATAAATAAATCGGCGACCAAATATTTCAGTCGCCAAAAGACTAAAATTTCGTCACCATAAATTAATATTTAGTCGCTAAAAGTAGCCTTGAGCGGATGACATGTTAGGTTTTAGCGACATAAAAATGCATCGCTAAAAATATCTTTCAGTGACTAAATAAATTGGTTATTGAATGTTAAAACTTTTGGCAACCAATCAAGTTTTGGGTTGCTGAAAAAAATATTCATACAGACTTTCTGCAACAGAACGAAGTGTCACCAAAAGTAAATTTACAATAGCAAAACCTGTCAGCAAAAATTCATTATTTATAAAAAGAAATTTACAATTTCCATGTTTAGTACATAATTCATAAACCTGTAAACATATGCAAAATATAATTCAAATTAACACACTTGTACAAAGCATCCAAAATATAAACTTAATTCAAAAGTAGTAGCATATTAAATATAAGCAAAATATCAAATCCAAAACATCCAATATAAATACAAATCCCTTACAATCCCAAACTTCAAACATATGTAATTCCAAAAAAACTTCTAAGCTTGAAAATTCATAACAAAAACCTATGACAAAATATATCTAAAAATTCAAAATATAATCCTTTGATGCTCCCCGAACTATGTTCCATCCATTGCCAATTTGTCAAACATATAAAAAAAATTACAATGTTAAAATGTTAATAATAAAATTCTTGGTCTAAAAACATTGGTTTCACATTACAGATGAACAAATTAAGAGCAAATTTTCCTACGGTGAATTACAAGATTTCAATATACCAAAATCAAAAAGTAACACATGATTCACTAGTTAAAACTTGACATATATCAAAAGTTAAAACAATGTTCATGTGTTGAGCCAGAACCTACAATCTATTGTAAATATATTTTCTAGAGACACCAAGAATATACATCACCACGACATAAGAGACCAAGTACCAAATGAAAAATTAATTACATTACATCAAATTAGTTAAACCAGTATTTCAAAAGCTGAACAAACCCTGCTGATCAACACAGGAGGTTGTCAAGGTTAGGAACCACTTTCCTGGGCAAGCCAACTGCATATGCAACATTATAAAGTATCTATTTCATAATATCCTTTACTCATGGAAGAATCAAAAGAATACACATAAATTTATTCAAGTACACATATTTTTTTATAGGTACTCAGTTAAATTTTTATGTCACATTTTTGTCTTTTATGTCCATTGATTGACCAATCAACAGCGGTCACCATCTTTTAGAGTCCAAAGTCATATATCAAAACATGAGAGATTTAAAAATATTAAAAAAAAAAAAGAACTACAATTTGCACACCTCTTCATAAAATGTCATTACAGTAAAACGGTATCCTGCTAAAAGCAAATACTCCTTTACAGCACAGATGAGATCTCGACATTCATTGTCCTTCAAAGGGTCCAAGTCAGAAAGGAAGTCTCTCTCTTCTCTTGTTGAGAATTTGCCCCATTATTTGCAGAAACATTGGCATTTGTTCCTGAAAATGCAATTAAGATAGATTAAATTCACAAAACTGGAGAAAACATTGTGGCCTATTTGATGATAAAATAAAAAAACTATAATGAAACCTACAAAGCACCATTGTGAACCAGGAAAAACTAATAAGATCTCATTATTTACTGTGCAATTTTAATTTAAACAGAAAAAATCATAAAGATGTTGAAGAAAGGAACAAGCAAAGGTTTACAGATATGAGTTCTTTAATATGTTCGCTTCTAAAAAATCTATTTTACCATGGATGATTAATAGCCAACACCATCATAGGAGGATATTGCATACACAGAGCAAAAAAAACAAGAGGAGGTATGAAGGAACTCAATTTTATCCTAGGTGTTCCAATTATTTTGAAAACAATGAACCATGGATAAATTTTTATATGCAAGGGCCCACAATATAAAACACATTATTTGCGTTCAACACTAAACATAAAGATGTTCTGTAAAACATGCTAAAATGTAAAAAAACACACTCCCTTGGATGTGAAGCAGAGTTGAAGACTTGCCAGTTAATTCATCTAGTGTGAATTGAGTTTTCTTCTGCAAATCAACCTTCAGTTTCAAAGTATCCTATTGTGCCAAACGAAGCGCATGCTCACTCAATGCCAATTTTTCTTCTAGTGCTTCTTTTTCTTCTAGCAAACTCTGGGGGTCCGCAACTGGTTCCCATAAATGAGTAATTGCAAATCAGCCTTCAGATTCAAAGTATCCTCTAGTGCTTCGAAGAATTTTTAGTAATTGTACTCTTTGCAGATTGTGTGTTGCACTTCAAACCCAAAATGTCTAATAAAATCCCAGTGTGATTGAGTGATTCCTTGCATGTTCTTCTACATGTCTTTCATTATTACATTTTTGATCTTCTTACACCTCCGAAACACAAGACTAGACCTTATTAACCTTTGTTATATTCTTAGAGATCCTATTTTGAAGCCCAAGCCAATTCACTCTTAGCATCACAAACTGCAAGACTAAAGTAACTTTGACAGTCCCATTCACAACCCATAGTAGCCCAAAACTTTGCATTCTCTTGCTTAATGTAACCATAAAATCAACCCTCATGCACCTATTAAAATATTGAAACTCCTTAGTTTCAATAACCTTGAAAGGCATATATTAAATAATATGCAACCTAAATAAATCCCTACTCCGCTTCCCTACAATTTTGCAATGAAAGCTTGCAGAAGAGTGTTCATCACACTTGTCCTATATATCTACTAATTTAACATGAAAATAATACCCCCTAATCCATGCTTGCATCAAAGAAATGTCAAGCAATTCCTAATTTCTAACCTATAAGGCAGCATTAAACCATTAAAATGATTGTAACAGACTTGTTCATATACATGCCCACAAACATGATAAAAACAAGCTTTCCCTCATGAGACTCAAGGTTATGCTAAGAAGGATCCTATGTCAGATTTTAAGCATATTCAAAACACAAGAACATTTTGTTGTTCATGTAGGTTTCAATTAATTTAAGGGACCTAAAGATTTCCAGGTTATGACCTAACTCCCAGAACCTGTATGAACCTGTTAAAGATAATCTTTCATTACAATCGCACTTTAATATAATCCTTTCCTTTAATTACTTGTATCTATCTTTTGACAATCTGCCAACACTTCAAGATTGCTATGAACTCCTAACACTTTCTGTGAGCCCATAAAGCAAGGAAATTTATTTCCAAGAGAAATTACGGAAGAAAAAGGATCCAACATCTTTCCTTTTAAAAGCTATGGTGGATGCAAGCGGGATTGGATTATGCATTAACTTATCTATGTTGTTTAATTCTTCATTGAAACAAAAGCCCATGAATTTTGAAAAAACCAATATGTAGTAAAACTGGGGGCTAAGTGGATTCATAACCTACAACAGAACAAGAACCTTGTTTAATACTTTGTATACTTGAACCTAAGGCATCTCCAATTCTTGACTCAAAACCTATATCAAATTTAAATTTGGATAAAAAATCACTTGAAAAATCTCTCCACTCAAACTAATATCAATCTGAGTTTTACCCATTGTTTTATCCTAATCAAGGGAAGACTGTGCTCTTCCCTCGAGTCTGACCCCTTACCAGTGTAGAACAGGTACACAAACTAGTTGTAGATGGTGCAGCCTGGGTAGTAGCTTTATTTGTAGATGGTGTAGCCTGTGTAGTAACTGCATTTGTAGATGGTAAAGCCAGAGTAGTAGTTGCATTTGTAGATGGTGCAGCCTAGATACATAGAGCATTTGTAGATGGTACACTTTGAGCAGATGGAGTTAAGTTAGATGGCATGGCATCATACAAGTCAAAACCTACAAGAAAAAATTATAAGCAAAAATTACAAGCAAATAAAAAACAAAACAAAACAAAACAAAACAAAACTCTATTTGTACTATCATATGTGATTGGATTAATTATCTCAAGTCCAAAACCCCCTCCCCTTCCTTAAAAAAACAAACAGAAAATGACCCCCAAAAAAAAAAAAAAATTCGTTCTCATGTGACCAATTTCAAATTGTTTATCAATTCCTACCCTTTTTCCAAACAAATAATTAAAAACCAAGAGGCTAAATTAGCAGAAGCATCAGCATTACTTCTTTTTTCCTTTTTTTTTTTTTTTTTTGAACAGAGCATCAACATTACTCTGATCTCATCAGAGAAGAAGATATAATTTTGCTCTTTACTTTACTCATAATGATGACATTACCCATTTTCTTCGCTTTTCCCTTTTTCTACCGCTAAACCTCTTCACATGCTCATTCAAAAACCCTTCAACAATAAAAAAGTCTCAATTGGACATGATGTAGACACAATGAAATCATTTTCAAACACTCTAAAATACACAGTAAAACGAAGATCAAAAACTCAATTTATTCAATATTATAAATCAATTCATAGTGCAACAATCAATCACTAACACAAAGGACAAACTCACCATTCAATTAACATATATACATACATACATATATATATATATATATATATATATTTAAAACTTTAGTAAACTTTAGTAAATCTCAAATCCACTGATTTCAATTTCGAAAACTCTAAAATACAAAGAAAAATGGAAGATCAAAAGCTTGATTATTTGATGAAATCAATTCATAGTGCAACAAAACTAATCAAACAATACTACAAACAATATCGAAACTCACTATTCAATTAACATATACACATACGATACATAAATATATGTATGTATATGAAAGAGAGAGTAATTCAAAACTTTAGTATTAAGAAATCTCAAATCCACCTTCGATTGAATGAAAGTCACATTCAGACCAATAATCTAGAGAGAGAGAGAGAGAGAGAGAGAGAGAAGAGGGCAGCGACCCAAACAGAGGGTCGCGATCTGCTGCCACCCAGTGTTGCTGTGCCGTTTGTATTCAACGGTGCGAAAGAGCAAGAGGGAATACATTCAGAATATCAGAGACAAAGAAGAGAAGAGGGCAACAACCCAAACAGAGGGTCGCGATCTGCTGCCATCCAGCACTACTGCTGTCCTCCCTTGGCGCTGCTGTGCCTTTTGCATTTAGCAGCGAGATAGAGGAAGAGGGAGAAGGAGATAAAGAGAGAGAAGAAGAAGAGCATACCTGTGCTGTGCGTTTCTGATGGACTGAGAAAATGAAATGGAGAAGTGATGGTCAATTGCTTCTTTATTTACCCAAAATATTTAGTCAATTATTTTTGGTAATAAAAAATTAGGGCAAAGACAAATAATTTTTTAGTGACCAAATTAATTTGGTTGCCATAAATATTATTTAGATTTTTGGCGACCAAATAATGTTTATCTCCAAATAAATACAATTGGCGACTAAAATTTCTATCGCCAAAAATAAATTTGGTTGCCGAAATTTTTTTAGCTCTCCCATGCAAAATTTTCACTTGGCGCCAAACTCAACAGCGACTAAAAAATTAAATTCGTCACAAAAATTTAGCTTTTAGAGACCATAAATATTCTGTTGCCAATTATGTATCTTTGGCCACTAAAATTTTGTTTGGTTGCTAAAAAACGTCGCCAAAAATACTTTATTATAGTGCAATAATATGAATGCCTTCGAAGCAACCACCTCATCTTCACACCAGGTTGATAGGCACCACAAATTCCTTCATGCACCTCAACAATGGTAGTCAACACCTCTTTTGGCCCTAGACATTCCAATAGCAACCCATCTGCTCCTATTTTGTAAAGGGCATTCTCATAGACTATGAATTGCATTGATTATAATTTAAGCCTTCTACTGGCCTTCGAAGAAGGACCAGTTAAATACTGCATGATTGGTTGTCTCCAATCATGTTCTTCCAAATCATTCTGGTTAACTTCTACCACGATACTCCTTTTAGCCAAAGGTGGTATTAGCTTCTGATATGTTGTTTGACTTATGTCCATTTGAGTGTCAACCCCTCTTCTGAAATTCAAAGCCCTCTGAGCTATATTATTGGCTTTGTGATTCATGAATCTTGGGATATAAGTCATATTTGCTATTTGAAACTAAGAAAACAAATATAATGTAGCAATATAATATGGTAACATACTTACACTTTGACATTTAAAATTCCTTTTACTTGGTTGATTACTAATTAGGAATCTCTAAATATATCAACTGCATGAGTCTGTAATCCAATAAGTATCTCAAGTCCCATTACCAAAGCTTCATACTCAGCTTAGTTGTTGGAACAAGTAGCTTCGTCAATTTTGAAACCATGTGTGGTTTCTACCCCCTGTGGTGACTTAATTACAACACTAATTCCAACTAGACTATTGGCTTTTGATCCATTAAACCACATTTGCCATGGTTCAACATCAATTGTGCCAGGTTCCATTATCGCTTGGCTTTCTGTTTGACATGGATGATCAGCTAAGAAGTTAGCCAAAACCTATCCTTTTATTACCTTTTAGGGAACATATTCTAAGTGGAATTCTGATAAAGCTAGAATCCATTTGCCAATTCTTCCTCTTAACATGGGTCTAGATAACATGTATTTAAACAAATCTGTGGTTGCAAAAGATAATATCTCAATTTCATTGCTGCAAAATACAATGTTAAAGATAGCTTTTCTACAGCTGAGTATTTACATTTGCAAGAATTTAAAAACCTACTAAGGTAATATACTGCTTATTCTTTACCTTCTTCATTGTCCTACGCTAGAAAAACTCCCAATGAATCTTCTACTGCAGCAATGTATAGCTTCAAAGGTCTGCCCCTTCTTGGTGGCATCAATACTGGAGGTTTCGCCAAGTAAGCTTTGATTCCTTTGAAAGCAGCTTGATGCTCTGTTGTCCACACAAATTCTTCTTCATTTTTTTAACTTCAATAAAGAAGAAAACACTTTAGTTTTTCCAGCAGTGTTAGAAATAAACCTTCGAAGGAAATTAACCTTACCAAGTAATTTTTGCAATTCTTTCTTACTTGATGAAGGTTTGGCCTCAATGATAGCTTTGGCTTTGCTCTGATCAATCTGTATTCCCTTCTTGTGTACTACATACCCCAAGAATTTTCTAGCTGATACACCAAAAGTACATTTAAAAGGATTGAGTTTCAGCTTGAACTCTCTCATTCTTTCGAAAGTTGTAGTGAAATGAACCAGATGCTCCTCCATGGATTAGGATTTCACAACAATATTATCAATATAACATTCTAAGTATCCTCCAATAAGATCATGGAAGATAGTGTTCATTGCCCTCTAATATGTTGCTCCAGCATTCTTTAATCCAAATGGCATCTTAACCCATTCGAATGTGCCAATGTTTCTAAGACACCTAAAGGCTGTCTTGTGAACATCCTCATCTGCTATACAGATCTGGTTGTATCTAGAATGTCCATCCATCATAGACAAAATCCTATGTCCTGCTGATCTGTCCACCAATAAATCAACTATAGGCATAGGGTACTCATCTTTTGGAGTTGCCAAATTCAAGTTCCTGAAATCAATGCATACCCTCAACTTGCCATTCTTTTTTACCACAGGCACAATATTGAACAACCATTCAACATACCTGGTTGTTCTGATAAAGCCTTCTTTAAGGAGCCTAACAATCTCCTCATTGACCTTTTGAACCACTTCAGGGCTCATCCGTCTTGATTTCTGATTGTGTGGCTTCAAATTAGGCTTTGTTGGGAGCCTATGTTCCACAATGACTGTCCAAACTAGACAACTCATTATAAGACTAAGAAAAACAATCTTTGCATTGTTTTAGGACAACCAACAGTTGGTTCTTGTCAATAGGATCTAACCAAGCGTTGATGTAAGTGGGTTATTGTACTCAACCTTTGCCTAGGTTGACTTTTTCCAAGGGATCTTGCACTTGAGCACTCACTGATGCTCCCTTTTTGACTTCTTCTACCTTCGAAGCAACCCTTTCATCTTGCTCTGCCCTTACCTTTTCTGGTTCAACATCCTTACTCTCTTCTTCATAGACAAAATCTGTCCATAGAGCCTTTTCTTCTTGTATTTCCTAGACTTTAGTTTCAATGTCCAATGTACAATACTTACCAAGAGCCAAAGGTCTAGCCTCTTGTTGACCCTAACTACAGCCAATCATCATGGCTTCTTTCTTTTCTGCTACACCTTCTAAACTATTGCCTTTATGTCCAATATTGAAAATTGATTAAAGACAAAGGTTTGGCTTCTTAACCTTGATCATTTTGCCTACAACCAAGCATCATGGGCATCTTTGATGATGAACTCCTCATCAGCACTCTTTTGTGCTAGATGCTTCAGCTGTGCCACTTCTTCAACAGCTATCACTTCGGCTGTTACATCAACTTCCTTAGTACACTAAGTGGTACCACCCCTTCAGTGTACAGCTTGGCTTCTGCAAAATCTGCACAAGCAATAAAGGGTTGTGGATCTGCATCGATCTCCTCTGTTTCTCCATTGCCTGTTGCTATCATTATCTTCTGATGCAAAGAAGAAGGCCCACATTTGTTTGTATTGATGCAATCCCTGCCAAGCAAAGAATCATATTTGGCATTGCTATCTATGACCAAAAATGCTATGATACAGTCCCTAGTTTCCACACTTATGTTAATAGGCAGAATGCCTTGAGCCATCTACTTGTCTCCAGCAAAACCAGCAATGGCAGTGCTTGTTGGGATCAACTTGGGATTTTTTTTTCCCTAACTTCTTCAAGGAGGATCATGGAAGCAGGTTCATTGCTGCCCCATTGTCCACCAGTACTTTGCCCATTTTTATTCCGTCAAAATAAGCCTTAATGTACAGGGGCTTAAGATGTTGGGTCATGGATACTATTTGGTATTTGAAGGGATAAAAGAGCTTAATGCTTACCTCTTCACTCTTTTCATCAGTTTCCATGGGCCTGGCTACCTCAGATTCATCTTGTACCATGCTAGTTTATGAATCCCCACTAGAAGCTGGAATGGGATCAGCCTCCTGGCCTTCTTGGTTTTCCTCCTCAACTTGAAACTCTTGAGGCAACACATAAACCATGTTAACTGGCATTAAATGGAATGAGCCAAATTGTACTATTGGCTGTGTTTGCTCTCCTTCTATATTGGTTTGCTTTGATGTTTGGGAAACACCCTCTATACTGAATTCTAGTACCTCAGTACTACCAGGTTCCTTCGAAACAGTTTGTTGGTAGTCTTCCTCTATTGGTTTTTTAACTATGAAGGTCTGTTCACCCATAAAAGCTTCAAACATTTCCTCTTCAACCAATACCTTTTCTTGGCCTTGTTCGATTCCGTCATCTGTCTCGTCATCACTCTCCATCAGGGCCTTTTCGAGGCCTGCTAGACTGGAATTCTCTTTAGCTTTTAGTTCAGCATAAACTTTGGCCACTTGTTCTTTGCTGGCACTCCTTTTAATTTTAGGACCAGGCTTTGAACATTCTTCTTCTCTTGTCTGGCCTTTTGACTGAGCCAAGGAAGTACTTTCTCTATTCTCCTTCAAATCTCTTTAGTACTGGGTGTACCTACGCTGGATCTTCTTTCTCTGAGACCTAAAGATTATAAGAACCATATCTAGTTCCCTTATCTTTGGGTTTTTCAGTAATACCTAGTTATTTGGGGTTACCAAAGGGGGTTTGATCATCTTTTCTTTTGCTCCAAAAACCCTTTCTTGGGTAGGCATCACTTTTGGTTTGTTTTACATGACAAACTAATCAGGTACCCCTGGTACCTATGTATCTACTGCTCTAGTTGGTGGGCTTGCTACTCATGTCTTCGAAACTATCTTCAAAGCTATCTTTGAGGGCCAATCATTAGCTTTGGTGCCTTATCTATAGCCAAATTCAGGATTTCTTTCAAGCTGGCTGACTGTCATGTACTAGTCATATGGCCTAATCTCATGCAAAGGTCTCTTACCCTTTGACAGATTTTTGGTATCTAAAGACCCAGTAAAGGTGGCTGTTGCCTAGAACCAGTTGGAAATGGCCTTATGCCATGATTGTTAGCTAGCCTACGGTCTTTTTACACAGCTTTGTAGCATTGTTTTCCATCAGTTGGGAGCCCCCTCAGCCATTTATAACTCAATCTGCATCTGGGACACATTCTCTACATTACAATTACTTCAAGAGAGTCTTCATCCAATGCTTCTTCGCTGAAGCCATCCCTTTGGCCTACAAAGCTTTGTCCACTAGCTGGTGAACCTTTTGTGTTCTACCTGAATGTAGCCTGGCTAACAACATGCATTTGCACATTGACTTCTTTCAATTCCTTCAAAGAGAGATTTTGGAAATCCGATATGCTAACATTAGTTGCTGCCTCTCTAATTTCTAGAAATGAGTTGGTATCAATTCCCATGGCTTTTTCAGTCTTGGTTGGAAATTTCAACCTCCCATTTCCGAATTTGTTCTTGGATCCTGTCTCAAAAGACAATGTAGTTTTTAGTTGAGTGGGACCAAGAGTTGTGCCATTTGTAGTATAATTTTCCTTGAAGCTCTTCATAATTTGGGATCTTAACTATCTTAGGCAACTTTAAAAAATGTGTTGTGAGCAAATGATCAAATATGTCATCTACTTTTGTTATGTCAAAAGAATATATTTCCTATGAAGGTCTTTCTTTTTGAATTGTTAGTCAATTGTAGTATCTTTCTGAATCAATGCCTTACAGGTCATAGGTTCTTTTTCTATAATCTTTGTTGTATCAATTTCAAAGTTAAGGTCCCTATCGATAATAGGTCCTATAGGATGCATTGCTTCGGTCTTGTTCTTCTTTAAGTAAGGTTTTATATCTAGAAACATTATAAGTAAGTTCTACTAGATCTCGAAACTCTATTGAATCAAACTTCTTTTGAAGCCTAAATTCTAGCCCATTTTGGGCCAATCTAACAAATTTAGGTTTGGGTAAAACAGCCCTACATTTGTTACGTGCTCTTTTGAATCTGGTAATGAATTGAGTAGCCTTCTCATCAGGCCTTTGGCTTAATCTTTTCAAGTCTGCCGTGGAAACCTCAGGTTCTGTTTGAAAAAACTGGGCATGAATGACTTCCGCCATTTGTTGCCAAGTTTGAATAAAACCAGGTGAAAGGTTAGTGTACCAAACAAAAGCTGCCCCAATTAGAGAACTTGGAAAAAGTTGTAGTTTCATATAATCATTATTGGTAAACTCTTCATGTTGGCCTGTAAATCTGGCAATGTGTTCAATGGTTGACTGGTTTCCATTCCCATAAAAAAGGGCAAAATCTAGTATTTTATATCTCCTCGGGTACTCATGCAGCCTATCTACCCATTCTAGGTAAGGCTTCCTATAGACAGGAGTCTGGACCCACTGAGCCATGGGTCCACAAATTTCTCTTACTATATCAGCAATGTGGTCTTTAGGCACCATGTTTGGTGCTAATTGAGCCACTATTGGGGGAGCAAACACTAGGTTTGGAGAAACCATTTGTGCTTGGAGTCCCCTTGGTCCAGGCAAAGGCATATTTGGGACTGGTTGTTCCTATTGTGCCTTAAGCCTGAGGATATGGCTTACCCCTTTGAACAGGTGCCTGGCCTACAAAAAGCACTGCAAAAGGAGACGTTGGAGAGGGAACAGGCATTGTTTCTCTTCCAATTGCAAGAATCCCATCCAACCTCACAGGTATAGCTTCGAACATGGGATTAGTATATGTTCTGCTATTTCCTTGTGCTGATCCTACTCCACCAACATTTATGGCTTTGCTGGTAGATATAGACATGTTTTGGCCTATTGGCATTCTAGGAAGGGGCTCATACCATGACTGAGGCACTGGCATTGGTCTTTCAGGTGTTTCATTACTAGTTTGACCATTGTTTTGCCCATTATTTTGTGTAGGCTGTCTATTTCGAGCCAATTACTGCTAAAGCAAATTTATGTTTTCTTCAGCTTATCTAATGATAGGTGGCTGATATGTATGCATTCGATCCAAAAAGAATACTGCCCACCTCTCCATTGTGTACATTAATTATTGTCCATAATATCCACTAAACCTCTCCATTGATTAACTGGTTGTGTAGATGAGACAGTCGAAGGGCCAGCTTCTTGGCCTTGCCTAATATTCTGGGCATAGGTTGTATACCCTGAAGTAATGGTTTCTTCAACCAACTGTAGAGAATTGTTTGAAGCAGGCACATTTTCAAGATGTGGCTAAACATTTTCCTCTATATTAGTTCCTTTTACACCTTCTTCGAGGTGTTCATTTGCTCCTCTTGCTCGACGTCTAGCCATTTTCTAGGTCCCACCGGGCGTCCCAAAAAATGTATGTTGGCTTTTTTGACTTTCGAAGGTTAATAATGTAATTTTAAGCCTGCCAGCAAAGATAAATAAATCCTTACAAAAGTTTTAATTGTCAATCAATTATCAGACGATTGTGTTGAAGTTCTTTCAACCTCAATGAAGAGGACTTTTACTAATGGCTTTGCTTAGGGGAGAAAATTAAAGATATTGAAAATAACGATAGATAAAACAATTTCATGATTTGAATTTCATTAAACAATAAGAACTTACAATGATACCTGTGGACCTGACTTTCTTCGCGTGCCCCCCTTTCAAAGAAGGCATGAATTGGTCGTCCTACAGTTCGGACACCTGTCATAGTTCTGAATCTAATCTCACAAAGTGCAATGCAAGACTGATAAACACCAAAGAGTCCAAATCTGGCAATTGGTTTTGAAAAATCAATTTTGAATCAAAAAGCGCCAAACATGGACTGCTTTGCCAGATTACAGAGTCGCCACCTAAATATTTTATTTTTGGGAAATTTAGGAAACCTTGACTCGTGCCAAAGGCTACGTGTCTGTCATCACCAAAGTTGCCTCAGCTCGGGAACTGGGGTACGAGAGGGAAAGGTCCTGAAATGAGCACCCTCGCTCGCCCAATCAAAGATCGGCCTCTACTAAGCATGATATGTTGTTTTATAAACACACGTGTTCTTATTCCAATTATTAATCTAACTTACTATGTAATGCGCACAGCATACAAGTATAGACTCAATCACAAGAATTGGAACGAATTCAACTTATGTTTGTTTTCGAAAATGGTTTGAAAATGCCACCCTCAAGTGGGCTAAAGCGCGGATTTGCCACCCTCAAGTGGGCTTAAAACATGATTTTGCCACTCTGCAAAGTGGGCTTAAAAAAACTCACATTTGTTGAATTGTCCCAATTCAAGTAACAAAGCCTTCATCCACAAGCATTCATGCAGTTGAGCACTCAAGCAAATAGCCTCACGGCAAGCATACGAAACATGGCAACACTCACACTCATGCAAGTATGCTAAAGCATAAAGAATTACAGTGTACTTCGAGCCAAAACAAAAGATAGTTATAAATATGCATGATGCCTAACTATGCAAGATGCCTAAGGCAACACATGCAGAAATGCAACTAAATAGGTTCGGCTATCTAAGATGGCATATGAATGCAACACTTGATAACATGCTTTGAAACACGTATTCAAGTAGGTATTGAAATACAATGCAGTTTGAATGATGCACCGAGCCCAGTGTGTAGACACCCCATTTTGACCGTCCTCAAGACTTGGACGTCACCGTTTGAACACCCGGTGATCATCCTTGTTTGTGTTCGTTTGGAGTTCCTGGAGGTCTCGGCTACGCGCCTTGCCTCAGGATCTCTGAACCCGACTGTTTAGTGTCTGGTTTTGCACCAAACACTTGTTTGTTGCCTTGGAAGGGCAGGGAATGCCTTGTGAGGCACCCCCACACATCACCGGCCGTGGCTAGAGGCCACCGGCTGGTATTGTGTTGCCATCGGCAATGTATATTGCCGGTCGGCATTCTTTGTTGCCGGTCGGCAATCCATTTTGTCAAAATGGCAATTTTGAGCAGCCGACTACTGTTCATCTGCTTTTGCAGATATTTTAAAATAGCTGGCTTGCATTTTGTTCCCCTCCATACACGTGTATGGAGGGATGGCCTTCTTGTTAGCTTCCTTGGTAAGCTTTACAAGATTGGTTTGCCTATAAGAGGAACCCTTCTCTCTTGGCTTTGGGGTTGGACATTTTAGAGTGAGAGACATTGTGAGAGAAGCTCTGGATTAGGGTTAGGTTTATACATATTTCCTATCTCTATATTCACCTCTTGTGTGTTCTTGTGTGTGTTTAAGCTTACTATTGCACATAAACACATAGTGTTACACCTTCCCTTGGCTATTGAGGTTCTAAGGGATTGTTTTCAGAGTTTTGGAGCTGGTTTGGGGCTCAAGAAGCTGCTGGAGCTTCATTTGTGAAGAGGTTCTTCAAGGGTAACAATCTTACCCCTTTTTACCCCATTCTTGCATTCTATTTTTGCCTATCTTAGAACTGCTTTTGTGCTTAGTGTATAACATAAAAAAGTTCTGTTTTTGGGCCCTCTAAACTCTAAACAGTTTGTTTAGAGTGTTTTGTGGTTTGGAGGTGTTTGACCCCTCTTAAGCCTTGAGGGGCTCCATTTTGTGCCATTTTGAGTGAGCTTCGGGACTTTGGTGTTTGGGCCTCCTCACCACTGAAATCTTGAGGGATTTCAGTGGTAAGGATGGTGCCTTGAAGTCCCAAGAAGGAGAGGGCCATCCCCTCTCCTTATAGTCCTTGAAAAGGGCCATTTTTGCCTCTTTAATGAGCACCTAGCTAAGCCTCATGTTGACCATGCCTTGGCTGTTATTTATGCTTATTTTGCCGTGAAATAGCATTGTTGTATGTTGGTTTTGGTACACCATGCATGCTTAGCATACCTACCATGTAATGCCTTGTTGTTGCCTTAACATGCCTTAGGTTGTAAGCCCTTGTTTTAGTATGTTTTAGGCTTAGCTTTGTGAAGCTTTAAGGCATGTTTTTGTATGCTTTAGCTCTGTTTTAAGTTGCTTTAGTCATACTTGCCATGTATTGCATAGCCTCTTTGCATTGTTAGCTTGTAGGCTTTGAAAATGAGAAGTGTTGAGCATGTGTTGCTTGAGTTATCTTAGTAGCTTGGCATCATTTATAGCATAATCTCAGTCCCTAAGACATGCTTGTATGCTTGCCTTGGACACCTCTTTAATGCTTTGAAAGCTTGTGTTGTATGCTCCATGTTTTGGTCATTGTGCATGCTTTTGAATTCAAGCCATTTAGATGCCATCTAAGTGGTCTTTTGGGCTTTGTTTTATGTGCTAAAACTCTATTTTGGGTCATTCAAGTCTTGCCATGTGTGGTCGTATCAAGTGTAGTTCAATACTTCATTGGCTTGCCTTGAATGCTTGGGTCATTTGTTGCATGTTAGCCTATCTTGTTTGCTTGCTTTGGCACCATGTTCTTGCATGATTTTCAGAGCTTAATGCATGCCATATGTCCATGATTATTCCCTTTTAAGTGTGCTTAAAAGATGCCCTTTGATGCTTAAGTGTTTAGGCCTTAACATGTGCATGTGTGTATATGTGTTTGGTCTAATTTCCTCAAGCTTGGCCACTGTTTTGGACCTAACATAGGGTTGCCCAAATTAGTGTAAGACCATCCTCTCATGTTATTGCACATATGCCTTGCATATCATCACATGTTTGCTCCATTTCACCTTGTGTTGCATACCATGTGTAATTGCATTTTGTTGCATTAATTGAGTTGCATGATACGTTGTTGCATGTTTAGGTTGTAATACATTTGGCATGTATTCTCTCCTTTAGCCACTTAACATGTTGTTGCATGTTTGTGCATTGTCCATGTTCATGCTTGCATGCTTGCTCTCATGATCGTATTGCATGCTAGTTTGCATGCCTAGGTTGCATTGCATCTAGCATACATGTCTTGTTCCTTGATTAAGTGATGGGAATTGGGCCCTTGATTTGTTAGTTTGCATTGCATTTGACATCAATATGCATAACTTGGTCTCTTGGGCCATCACGCATGGAAATGCGCGATTGATGGTCCGAGAACCAAGAACTATGTCCCTTTAAGTCATATACATGATAAGGGGCTTGGTTGGTGCATATATGGCTTGAATTGCATTGCCATGCAAGGCTCTGTCCTCTGATGCTATCAAACAGGTTCTGCAGGAACTTCTTGCCGATCGACTGCACAGAGTGCCGACCGGCAATCAATTGGTGGCCGATGGATTCATCAACAGCCGATGACCACATCTACTCAGCCGGTGGTGTCTCCCAATGTCCAGGGAAGCAATTCAGAGACTTTGGCAGTCTTCAGAGGGGCAGAGCAGGGAAAACAGAGGCAGTCTATGTATGGCAGTGCGCTTCCGAGCAGGACCCGAGCATGCATTGCATTGGGCACTCCTCCCGAGGCGGTTTACTGTTTTTCCTAGCTTAGTTAGTTTGTTAACTACTTAGGCAATTTGTAATAATTAATTAGCTCGTGGTTAATTAATTTGTATTATTCTTTTGGTGCCTCCGGGCGAGGGCGAATCTGTAATAAGTGTGGGTGTGTGTGTGCATGTCTTCCAATCCCCACTTCTTTCTTCCCTTTTATTTACCCGCTTATGATGGTAGATTAGGGCATGTTTAAATTAGCATACCTTATGCTATGCATGCGTGCATCTATACATTTGTCTTGCATGCACCGGCTCGGTACATCATGCTAACTGCATTTGTACTTTGATTCCAAATTGAATACGTGCATCAATTGATTGCATTTCACATGTCATGTTTAGGTTAGCCGAGCCTACCCTAATTGCATCCTGTATGTGTTGCATTAGTCAATTTGACATGAACTAGGACCATGCATGTTTGCTAACTAGTTTATTGTTTTGGCACGGAGTACGATGTAAGTATTTTCATGCTTTAGCATACCGCATGCGTGTGAATGTTAACATAACAGTATGCTTACCATGCGACTAGATGCTTATGTGTTATAAACTGTTTGAATGCCTGTGGGTGAAGGTTGGATTGTCTGAGTTGGAACAACTCGTTGAAATCCGTATTTTAGCCTACTTGCGAGTAGCAAATTCCAAATTGTTTTCAAGACAAACGGATATGCAATGCTTATTTCCAAATTAGGCAATCTAGTCTATACTTGTTTGCTGTGCGCATAACATAGTAATTCTAGGCTAATAACTGGAATAAGAGCACATAACGTTTTCAAAAAGGATATCACGGTTAGTAGAGGCCGGTCTTCGGACCGGGCGAGAGGGGGTGCTCATAGCTGACCTTCCCCAATCGTACCCAAGCTCCCGAGCCGAGGCAACTTTGGTGATGACGGACACGTGGCCTTTGGCACCGAGTCAGGGTTTCCTAAATTTCCCCATTAAAAAATATTTAGGTGGCGACTTTGTATCTGGCAAAGCAGTCCATGTTTAGGCACTTCTTTCAAAATCTGTTTTCCAAAACGATTTGCCGGATTTGGACTCTTTGGTTTAGATTAAGAACCATGACAACAAATCGAGTCCAAGTTGTAGCGCGTAGCGCGGGGTCCCTCGCGGGCGTTGTTACAGTTTCTGGCGACTCTGCTGGGGAGTTTAGAGAGCTTGACTCGAACTCGTGATATCCTGTTTTGATTTCATTTATGTGTCTCTTTGCATTGCATGTGCATTGGTGCGCCTAGGACACCGTGTTGGCCATCTGCTATTCCTGAACGGTCTGCCGAAGGCTTGACTTTGTCAAAGCATGCCATAAGGTTGACCGGTTGCGGGCTCTGCCAGTATGGGAACACAAACCCCGGTTTTACCGGGGCACCCTTTCGACCATTCGACCTAGTGCATATTCGGAATCCATAGTGACCATTCCGAACTAGGACAGGTTGCTTACCCGATGTTAGGTTGTTTGAAACCGCTGCGTGCGTAGTGAAACCCTAGCTCCTGACAAAATAGGACAGGGAAACCCTACCTCAACATAGGGGTGTATTGGCTCTCGTTTATTTGCTATGTGCTTTTAGAGTGTATCTCTACAGGAACACACATATCAGTTTGAGAGATTGAGTATCAGGCCTGAGGGCATCAATATCAGTTTGTGAGAATCAGTTATGTCTGCAAATATCCGATTCAGTGTTTTGTGAGACAGTGATTTCTGGGGAACAGTGATCAGTAGTAGAGTACAGTTGTTCGGTTGCACCTGTGTTTGATCCGCTTTGGGCTGAAATGCTGCTTGTTTTTCCTTTCAGTTCAGAGAGTTCCAGAATAGTCAGTGTTCCCCTTGCCGAGGCAAGACCTAGCATGACGCAAATTCAGAAGAGATCGTGGTTATGACAGCCGCGTTGGTCAAGGAATCACTCCACAAAGTGAGACCAATATTGATATGCCGCATCCACCTAGGTCGCCTGTGCACACCCGGTTTGGACCCCTCAACTATATCAGGCTCGCGAGCCTACTACATTTGAACTGATGGGGATGATAGGTGATCTCCAGAGGTCCGTGGCGGATCTCGCCTATGGAATGTCCGCTTCGCCACCAGCCGCACCATATGCCGGAGGTTTTGTACCCCAGGAGCCCCGCTGTTGGGACGGATCGTGATTGAACTTAGCCAACCGGAGATGGCCTCCAACTATAACAATGACATGTCAACGTCAACCCAAACCCTTGATCAGGCCGAGGCCAGAGGAAAAGACAAAATGAAGGCGGATGCCGACCCTATCGAACAACTGCTGTGGGCAGTCGAGGCTTTGAAAGCCGGGGGGATGAACAAGCAACAGATATCTGCAGTTGTGACAAAAGCTGTGGAGGATGCTTTCCCCACTCCATCTGAGGGTAGTTTAAGTCAGTCAGAGAACCGGGATAGGCCCCGTCATGCCAGAACGGTTCCTCTCATTCCCAACCCTGTACCCGGGAAGGATCAGAAATCCAAGGCGGCACCTGCCGACCCGTTCGCTAGTGCGTCTAGCAAGAATGCTCAGACTTCGAAGTACCTGCCCCGAGGGCGCAGGGTCTTTCACGCTCTTTACATGCCATTGTCCAAGGCACTTCAAATCCTTGCCGAGAGAGGGCATCTTAAGCCCCTGGAGCCTCGGCCTCTCCCGAAGAATCTCCCTGCTACACATGATGCTGCTCAGTACTGTGCGTACCACCAGCAGACAGGCCATGCTACCGACAATTGCTTCCGCCTCCGTCATGAGGTGCAGGATTTGATTGATAACGAGGTTATCCTCCCGCCCACCTCAGCCAAGTCCGTTACCACCCAGTTATTGGATTTTGAGGACACAGATACTGCGAGTATGTAATCAGAAAGTGAACCACCTGCGGGCGGCATTTGGTATATTTTGGATGTGGCGTCTGGCACGCATTTTTGAACATCTTGAACACTAGTTTGTAAATTCTGGCTTGGGTATCGAGTCAGTCTTTTGTTTTGAGTCTGTCTCTTTGTTTTGAGTCAGTCTTTTTGCTTAAGGGTCTGTCTTGTTGTAGCGAGTCAGTCCCTCTTTGTATAGAATACCAGGTGATTCCGGGGTTGTTGCCTCGACACCGTTTTGTCTTGTAATTACCCGTTTTTGGTTTTTGAGTCTGTCTCTGCCGAGGGGCCAGTTATACCAACAAATCTGAATGAAACAGCTGTGGCTATCTCATTTTCATGCTTGCTTTCAGTGTGAGTTAGTTGTGCCAGAGGAGGCGAATGGAACGGCAGTGCATTCTACCTACTCTCTTGTGCCTTGAACATCATTGTAATGACCTAAGTTTTTTTTCAAAACCTCTTTTGAGCACCGCGGTGATAAAAACGAAGAGGAAGGAATTCCTCGGGTTTTTGCAAAATTTTGATCACTTTGAGAGAAGATAGGCATGCTAAGCCTTTTTGTGAATGAAATCATGCCCGTCAGCGTGAGTACTGAGAAGGATCCTGGTTTGATCCAGACTGGTTCCACACTATCTTCAGCGCGAGCGATTTGTCGCTTTCTTAAAAACTTTCAAAAACAAAATGTTTTGCGCGGTCCTGTGAAGACTTGTGTGGAATTGCTCTTGAGATTGTGCAGCCTAGGATCGCTCTCAGCCTCGAGATTCAACCCTCACTTTCGAACCTGGAATTGAATTCAGAACGTTCAACGATCAACTGCAATGAGGCCTGTGTGGCCAGATTTGAAGCAGCCATGAATTGCAAGAAAATCAGATCAAGAACCAGATGTCACCAAAAACAGCTTGCGAAGCTAGAACAGAAGCACCCTTCGAACTAGGGCAAAGATGTTAGATGTGCTCGAAGAGCCGAAGATGAGTCCTTTGCAAATCAACAGCCATCTCCGGGATACGATGACTTCAAAACCAAACCATTTGGCATGGACTATGCTACACTTTTACCCTTTGAGAGGCTCGCTGGGCGAAAACCCGGAAGGGCGACCCAGGCAAAAGTTAGAGCGAGACAAAAAAATATATACAAAAAATGCAAAAGAAAGAAAAAGAAAAATGCAAAAAAAAGAAGAAGAAGAAAAAATGAAAGAACAAAAAAAAAAAAGAAAAAAAAAAAAAAAAAAAGAAGAAGAAGAAGAAAGAAAGAAGAACAAAGCTCGCAAGGTCGAAAACCTGCAACGGCGCCTTGGCAAAAGTTAGAGCCTAAAAGAAGGTTAAATACCCGAGTGTACCTTAACCGGAACTACGTAAGGCTTGATTCCCATGTTTGGGATACGTAGGCAACTTCATCCTGAAGTCCAGCCCCCAACGCTTTCATAGCGCCCCAGTCCATGTAATGGTTTTTGATCATCCTTACTTCCTTTGCATCCGACAATTCGGTTGTAACAACCGTGAACTACGTAGGCTTGATTCCCATGTTTGGGATACGTAGGCAACTTCATCCTGAAGTCCAGCCACCATTGCTCTCACAGTGACTGTGTCCATATATTGGTTCAGACCATCGTCTTCGGAGTTTAGTCATCACTGACAAAGACCGTTTATAAAATGCTGCGGCATCATCCAAACAAGGGGCAACTTTCCGTTGCCATGCGTTGCTATGAGTTGCCCCGAGTTGCCGTCCAAAACCAGGGGCAACTTTCCGTTGCCATGCCCCCCTTCAAGCAAGGGGCAATTTTCCATTGCCTCCAATCCGAGGTTGCGCATCTCGAGGGTAGGTTCCGTGCTCGTTTAGCATTGACCGTTTGCAAAAATAGTTTTTGAAAATTTTTACTGAGGTTGACTATTTTCTCAAAAACTGTTTCATCTTCCAAAACCGGACCATCTTCTTGGACCCAAAAGGAAATTTTTCAGTGCTCGTGGCCTGACTTGCATGATTTTCAATCAAAAATTGAACAAGTATGTTAATCCGACTCTCATTTTAGTCAAAACTGTTTTAGAAAGAAGAAAAAAAAAATGGTCAAAGTGATGAACTAGGGGCACAGCTGAGTCAGGTATTCTGTCTTTCCCCCGCCGTCCACATACTTGCCAAAAAGGCACCCTATCCGCCGGAAGAGGCTTTCCCCATTCGGAACCCCGACTCGACGCCACCAGGAGAAATAGCCGTGAGCTAACGGTGCTGTGAGAAAACCCACAATTTCTTATTCACCCATCAATCACCCTGGGGAGGGATGAAAAATGAGAGAATAAAGAATAGAGAGGTGTAAGTGGAGAGAGAAGTGAGCAAGAGGGTTTTGAGAGAAAAACCGAGTCTGAGGGCCGAGCGATGTGAGAATCACAAATCAGAAAGGGTGGGAATAATACCCAGAGGAACTGGCTCCTTGAGATCTGAGGTCTCTCATTCTTGTGAACGCGTCCGTGAGTCGTGTCTTTTGCTTTGCTTTGTCGCAACTTTTGTTTTGAGTCTTTTCCGAGCGAGTCTCGTTGCGTTTGGGTCGCGCACCTTTTTGAGTCTTTCCCGCTGTGTCCAGTTTTAGGCTCGATACCCCGGTTGCAGAACCTTTCTTAAAAAGTTAAAATCGTTTATGCTCGGAGTGCTGTGCCATTCTCTATATTTTATGCGAAGCAAAAGAAGAAAAGAGAAAATTTGGGGCATCTGAGTGTGTTTCAGTTTCAACCGTTTCAGCTTCCGTAGTCCGTCTTGTCAGATTGGACCGTTTGTTCAGTGTTTGCTATGTGCAGAATGAACCGAGTGCTGTGTTATGGGCCGTGTGCAGATTAATCCCCAACAGAGTATGGGCTGTGTGTTCAGGTTAGACAGTGAGTTGCTTGATTATTCTGCTATTGGCTGGTTGGTTATCTGATCATTCCAGTACAAGTGTTCAATTTTCAGACAACAGATCAACTTCATTTACATTGAGGTGTAATATGACATAACATAACATAATGCAATGCAATGCAATGCATGAGATATACAAATGTAACACTTTTTTTAGACAAAAAGTTTGTTTCATTTCATATAATCTTGTTCAAATACATAGTTTTGAAGAAAACAAAAACCCGCCTGTGGCGGTACAAAATACTGGAGCTACCAACTAAAAAGAAAAAAAAGTACAAAAAGAGAGAAGAAAGCAGCAAAAGTCTGGGTCGTCATCAGTAGTCTCAGGCCTGGGGATCTGTCCTCGCCCTCTTCCTGGACAAAGGTCCAGGAGCATCGTCGTCGGCACCATCATCTGAACCCGAGTCTGAACCGTCTCCGGTCTCCTCCTCAGATGACCCCGTCTCTGCCTCCGCCTCTACCTCTGCCTCGGACTCGGACTCGAACTCGGACTCATCATCCTCGTCATCAGGAATGGGTGCTCGAGAGCTGCTCCCGACATGAGTACGCCCTACCCTGGCACAGGAAGGTCCAGTGTCTCCACGCCCTCCTCGAGCAGGAATAGAGGGCCCAGCTGGCGCACCACCCACCGGAGGGATCTGGAAAGGAGGCTGAAAAGCATAAAAGGCAATGCATCAGTACGCCGTGAGCAGTGAATCAGTACAGAATACAGTGTATGAGTATAGTATGTGTATGCCGTGAGCAGTGAATCAGTGCAGAATACAGTGTATGAGTACAGTATATGTATGCCGTGAGCAGTGTATCAATGCAGAATGCAGTGCATAAGTACAATGTGTGAATACAGTGTATGAATGCTATAAACAGTTTATCAGGTGTTGCGTTGTGTGTCAGATTATGTGAAGCAGTTTATGTATGCTTTGAGATTGCGGTCAGAAGAACATACCGGAATGCTGTAAAGGGCCAGGAGGTCGAAAGTCCGCCGTAGCATCTCCATCATGGAGGTATTCAGCTCCAGGGACTGCCGGATGTACTCGGAGGACGCCTGCAAAAGTATCAGATGCATCAGTATTCTGCGGAATATCAAATAAAATGAAATGAAATGCCAATGCAAGATGCGAAATGCAATAATACATACCGGAGACAAGTCGGGGACACCGACCAACTCATGATCAGCCGAAGGAGGGGTAAAGGGGATCTGGTAGGTCGCCCCACCCTGCCCTCTGTAAGTCAGTGAAGTGGGCAGAGCAGGCCAGCCGGTCCCCCGCCCTCTCTGAACTCCACCTCTACCACGGACTCGAGCTCTCCTCGACGCTCCCGCTCCAGCTGCCGGCGCCGCTGGCCTCTCCCTCTCAGCTCGTCGACCACTGCTCAAGGGTCGCATAATGTAGGTCCGGACGTACTCGGCATAGTCGCCCTCGTCTCTGTGACGCTCCGCGCCCCAGCCAACGGTATACTCTCTCAGGTGCGCGAGGGAAAACCTCTCTGTATGCCTCATGTGTGTAGGAGGCGGACCCGGAACTATCTGCTCCGGTAAACCCAGGGTCTGACGCAAGAAGCGCTCCCCCAGGTACCAAGCCCGACAGACCGGACCCTCCAACAGAATCCGAAGACGGGCAGTCTCCTCTGCGCCCTCATAATGATCCCTCACCACGGCCGGCAATGGAGCCCAAGGCTGCCAGGTGATCTGCGGGTACAAATGCAGTTTGTTATCTATCTGTTATCAAAAATACAGTGCGATGCAAAGCTTAAAACAAGCTCTAAAGTTGAACATACCTCCGCGGCGGTGATGGTGTCGAAGTAGCGGCGGAAGAAAATAAAAGACTCCCGAGGTCTCCGCACACACCGCACATCAAAACAGTGAGAAAAGGGGACGTCAAGCGGGATCTCCACATCGGGTACTGGCGCGAGCCTGGGAAAGTAGGCGTAGACCCATAACTGCAGAACAGATATCAGTATGACTATCAGATGAAGCAGAATACAGAATAAGGCAGAAATGGCAGAGCCGTGTGTTGTGCAGTGTATTGTGCAGAGTGTACAGTGTGTGTGCAGTGTACAGTCAGTGTAAAGCAGAGTATATGTGTGCCGCGTGTGCAGTATATAGTCAGTAAGAGGCAGACCGTGGTGTGTGCAGTGTACAGAATACAGAAAATGTAAAGCAGAAAGCAGAAATGTAAAAGGGGAAGAAGATGTACCTTCTAAGCTCGCCAGTATCCACCAAGAAGCTGTCCGCTGAGGCGGGAAGAAGAGCTCATGTAGCCGTACAAAGTGGCCAAGCCTGCGCCACCCCAGTCGTAGCGGCGGATCCGCCTGACATCCACCAGTGCGCTCAACAGGCATAGAGGCACGGTGTTCGCCCGGTCGGCGAAAAGGGTCGTCCCGAGCAAAAACATGATGAAGCCCGCGCATACTGATCTACCTCCTCTGGGGTCATCTGCGCCTCCTCCGCCAAGGCTAGCTGAGTCCTGAAGTGGCTCTCGAACCACGAGTATCTGACAAATCCTGCCCGAGCAAGGGGTGGCTGAGTACCGAGTAGGTACAGCTGGGCGGCGTCCCACTCACCCATATCAGTGTCGAAGGGAATCGGATCACCCCCCACCCCGATGCCGGTAAGCATCGAGAAATCATAAGGGGTCATCGTCATGTCCCCTGCGGTGGAGAAGTGGAAGGAGTTGGTGGTATCCCCACCACCTCTCCACTAAAGCAGCAAGCAAGGGCCTGCAGGTGGTAAGCTGGGAAAGCCCCCTGCAAAAGATGCCGAAACCCGCCTCATCGACGATCTGGAGAACCACATCTGGCAACTCCATGTACCAGTCTCGGGCGACGACGTTCCCATACCCGCGGATGGTATGGGAGTCCCCCTGTAATCAAAAACAACAATTGCGAAGCAATATTCAAGATACAGTTTTGAGAAGCATATAGATATAGTGTGTGTGTGCGTGTTTTCAAATGTAAAGCCGGCATTGGGTGTCAGTGTGCTAGCAAAGAACTACAGCATATGATATGTCAGTGTGTTGAACAGTTCAGAGCAAATACAACATGTGTGCACGTTTTTCAGATTCAAACAGACATCGGGTGCCGGTGTACTTACAGTGAACTACGGCGTGTGATATGCCAGCGTGTTTGAGTGGTTCAGGGTAAATACAGCATGTGTGCATGTTTTTCAGAAATCAAATAGATACCGGATGCCGGTGTGTCCACAGTGAGGTACAGTATGTGTTGTGTCAATGTGTTTGAGCAATTCAAGGCTAGCGCAGTGTGTGTGCGCGTGTCAGATTCAAGCAGTTATCAGTTGCAAGTGTATTCACAGTCAACTATAGTGTACAGTGCATCAGTGCATTCGAACTAAGCAGTTAAAGAACAGAATCAACTATAGCAGTTTAAGTGTTTTACATTGCGGAAAATTGAAACCGGGGGAAGTATGTACCTCGGAGGCGCCGTGCGACAAGTGTGACTCTGGCTCACGAAGTAGTAGCTCGGGTGCTACGCCCCTCTCGAAGCTCCGGAACTGGCGTAGTCCGTCAGGGAGCATCACGTGAACCGCGGGCCTGTAGGTCTCCGGATCGAACGGCCGGATGCGGAGTGGCAAGGGCTCGGCCTCGGGGTCCATCTCAAGCTCTGGAGGGGTCCCGCCCTGTGGAAGGTCGTCCACCATCTCGAAGAGAATGAGAAAATGGCCGAAAGGAGGAAAAATGTGAGAGAATAAGAAGAGTCAACAAAAAGTCAACCCCGAGAGGGTCGGAAATGGCCGGGAAAGCCGAGTGCGGAAAAGTCACGGGTATCGAGAAAAACTCGAGGGAAACAAGCCCCGAGTGGCGAAAATCAAGAAAGAGACACCGAAACGAAGTTCGATTCGGTTCAAAACACTCGAAACGCGAAGATATTCGCGAATCGAACAACGAAATCAAGGCTAGAACGCAAGAAAACGAGGAGATCGAAGGACGAAAATAGCCTAGGAGAGAGAGGGGGGATTTTCGACCAAGGAGAAGTGAAGAAAATAGGGTTAGAAACCCTATTTTAAAAGACCCAGCAAAATGTCAAAACTGCCCCGATACAGGAATTCTTTGCCGGTCGGCCACATTCTTTGCCGGTCGGCAATATATTGTGCCGATGGAATTGTATGAGGGCCGATGGACGGCCGGTGATGCATTCTGATGGCCGGTGGACATCCGGTGGTCTCCTACAGTGGTTTTGAGCCTCCTACACCTTTTCTTGGGTTATATGAGTGATGCAGAGTCTTCATTGCTTAAAACAGTGCAAAACAGTGCATTTCCGACGCTCGACCAGCTTCCGTTTTGGCCTCGGATCGTGTCTTCTGTGCGTGGCACTCGAATTCGTGCAAGGTGTATCCTTCTCGTATCCTTTTGGCTTTTACAAGACTCAAAAGTTGCCCCATGTGCATCGCATTTCAATCGCACTGTCTTGTGCATTGCATTTCAATCGCATTGTCTTGTTCGTCATGGTCTGGCGAGACCTTAAACACGCACGGTCTAGGAGACCTAAAATCCTTGGGAGGTGCAAGACCTTCACTCGCGTTGTCTAACGCATCGCGCTGTTTTGCGCATCTCATCGCATTTGGCATGCATTCCTTCGCGCCGTTTCGCGCATCTCATTGCATTTGGCATGCATCCTATCGCACTATCTTGCGCACCGCACCGTCTAATGCCCTCGCGTTATCTAAGCGCATCGCGTTATTTTGCCCAACCTACGGTCTAGGAGACCTAAAATCCTTGGGAGGTGCAAGACCTTCACTCACGTTGTCTAAACGCACCGCGCTGTTTCGCGCATCTCATTGCATTTGGCATGCATTCCATCGCGCGATCTTGCGCATCGCACTGTCTTGTGCACCGCATCTCAAATTCATGCATTCCCCCAAAATGGGTCCGGCGGGACCAAAAACACGCCACAGTCTGGCGGGACCGAAAACACGTGCGGTCCGGCGAGACCATAAACCCGCTTGATCGCATTGTCATGCGTCTCAAAAGTCGCGCGTTGTCACGCATCTCGAGATCATACATCTTCATGCATTCTCAGTTCATTTGCATTGTCATGCATCTAAAGCCGCGCGTTGCCGTGCATCAAAAATCATGCATTGTCATGCATTTCGAGCGACTTGCGTTGTCGCGCATTCCATGCAACATGCATTTCATGCATCATTTGCATTCCAAAAAAAAAACAAACAAAAACATGCATTGTCATGCATACATTTTGCATCCCGGTCTAGGAGACCTTAAATCCTCTAAAGGTGCAATTCCTTTGGTGTTTGTCGTGCCCGAACGACTTTCGGTGGTCTGGTAAAGCCACCTGCCTGTGTTTGCGGTGAGTTCCTAGAAGACCAACTGGGACGGTGGAAACTAGAGTTCGAATGGCTTATGCCTAGAACGCAAAGGTTCGGGAGTTCCGAGACTAAAGTCTGGTTTAAATACCCAGGGGTGTATCCTCGGCTTGAAATCTGTATGGAAGCCCCATAGGTTGAGGTAGCATGTCTGTGCCTCAGTTCTGGATACTGAACCAACCTAGTATATCGCCCTGTTGGTAAGATGGGGAAAGCTGCAATCATAGCCGTTGCATCAACATGCATTGTCATGCATTTTCATTGTAGCTTGCATGCATCCATTGTAAGTAGTGCATTGTCATGCATACATGGTAAATATTGCATTGTCATGCATTTTTGTAAATATCCATTTCATTGCATATTTGTAGATATTGCATTGTAGTTTGCATGCATTCATTGCATCACCTTCCATCTATGGCTTGCGCCTTTCCATGTTGAGCTTGGTCTGGTATGTGCCCATACTTCTCGTGTCAAAGCATAGTTCAGTGGACCGTTCTATGTTAGCCGCGGCTTGTTTGTGTACATGCCTTTCCTAGACAGATTTGGTTTGGCCCGCGTGCCATATCCATTGTATCCATTTCCATTGCATTATAGTTTGCACCTATGGTTTGCACCTTTCCTTGTTGAGCTTGGTCTGGTATGTGCCCTTACTTTTCACGTTAAAACACAGTTCGGCATGTGTACGCGCCTATTCCACGCTGGTATGTTGGTTTGAGGGTTGTGGCACCTTTTCTGTGTTAGACATGGCTCGTATGCGTACATGCCTTTCCTAGGCAAGATTTGGTTTGGCCCGCGTGCCATATCCATTGTAAATATCCATTCCATTGCATATTTGTAGATAGTGCATTGTAGATTGCATGCATTCATTGCATCACCCTCCGCCTATGGCTTGCACCTTTCCATGTTGAGCTTGGTCTGGTATGTGCCCATACTTCTCACGTCAAAACATAGTTCAGTAGACCGTTCTATGTTAGCCGCGACTTGTATGTGTGCATGCCTTTCCTAGGCAAGATTTGGTTTGGCTGCATGCCATATCCATTGTAGATATTACATTGTAGTGTAATTTTTGCATCCGGCATTAGGATCATTGTCCTTTCTCCAGCGGGTCGTTACCCCACTTATGTCATCCCCCCAATACTTGTTCTTGTGTCCGTCTACATTACTCATAGTTCAGTAGACCGTTCTATGGTAGACGGACTTGTTACCTCCATCAATCTATTTGACATACGTGTGGTTTCGAATCGCTCATGATTGGATCATGATTCAATTGCTTTGCATATAGTTTGCATTGTTTCAATTGCATTGCATTTTCATTTGCATTATTTATACATTGTTTTGTATATATTGCATATCATTTAGCATTCACATTGCATTGTCATGCATGTTGCTAACAATATCATACCTGTTAAGTTTGTTTTCTTTACAGGCGCGATATTGTATGTACGGTTCATTTGCGACTGGTGGAACCAGGCAAACCGAACAAGTATTGTATCCTCCGCGTGAGACGTATCGAGAATTGCATAATTCTCTTACATCCTTTCTACATTGTAGTGTAGTTTGATGTATGCTAGCTTAAAACTGTTGCATGTGTGCTTTGTTACAGCTTTTCTTTGCATGACCATAAGTTATGCTCGGCTTCGTGCATTGTCTTGCATTTTGCCCCTACCTTCGGGCGCATACCTTGTTTGTCTTGCATGTTTGTCTAAGTCTTCGGCCTTGTCAAAAATGGGTCGTCTCTGGGCTTTGACATTCACTCCCGTCATTGTTATGACTTTCGAGTTCTGTCAAAGAAGGGCAACTGTAGACACCCCATTTTGACCATCCTCAAGACTTGGACGTCACCGTTTGAACACCCGGTGATCATCCTTGTTTGTGTTCGTTTGGAGTTCCCGGAGGTCTCGGCTACGCGCCTTGCCTCAGGATCTCCGAACCCGACTGTTTAGTGTCTGGTTTTGCACCAAACACTTGTTTGTTGCCTTGGAAGGGCAGGGAATGCCTTGTGAGGCATCCCCACACATCACCGGCCGTGGCTAGAGGCCACCGGCTGGTATTTGTTGCCATCGGCAATGTATATTGCCGGTCGGCATTCTTTGTTGCCGGTCGGCAGTCCATTTTGTCAAAATGGCAATTTTGAGCAGCCGACTACTGTTCATCTGCTTTTGCAGATATTTTAAAAGCTGGCTTGCATTTTGTTCCCCTCCATACACGTGTATGGAGGGATGGCCTTCTTGTTAGCTTCCTTGGTAAGCTTTACAAGATTGGTTTGCCTATAAGAGGAACCCTTCTCTCTTGGCTTTGGGGTTGGACATTTTAGAGTGAGAGACATTGTGAGAGAAGCTCTGGATTAGGGTTAGGTTTACACATATTTCCTATCTCTATATTCACCTCTTGTGTGTTCTTGTGTGTGTTTAAGCTTACTATTGCACACAAACACATAGTGTTACACCTTCCCTTGGCTATTGAGGTTCTAAGGGATTTTTTTCAGAGTTTTGGAGCTGGTTTGGGGCTCAAGAAGCTGCTGGAGCTTCATTTGTGAAGAGGTTCTTCAAGGGTAACAATCTTACCCCTTTTTACCCCATTCTTGCATTCTATTTTTGCCTATCTTAGAACTGCTTTTGTGCTTAGTGTATAACATAAAAAAGTTCTGTTTTTGGGCCCTCTAAACTCTAAACAGTTTGTTTAGAGTGTTTTGTGGTTTGGAGGTGTTTGACCCCTCTTAAGCCTTGAGGGGCTCCATTTTGTGCCATTTTGAGTGAGCTTCGGGACTTTGGTGTTTGGGCCTCCTCACCACTGAAATTTGAGGGATTTCAGTGGTAAGGATGGTGCCTTGAAGTCCCAAGAAGGAGAGGGCCACCCCCTCTCCTTATAGTCCTTGAAAAGGGCCATTTTTGCCTCTTTAATGAGCACCTAGCTAAGCCTCATGTTGACCATGCCTTGGCTGTTATTTATGCTTATTTTGCCATGAAATAGCATTGTTGTATGTTGGTTTTGGTACACCATGCATGCTTAGCATACCTACCATGTAATGCCTTGTTGTTGCCTTAACATGCCTTAGGTTGTAAGCCCTTGTTTTAGCATGTTTTAGGCTTAGCTTTGTGAAGCTTTAAGGCATGTTTTTGTATGCTTTAGCTCTGTTTTAAGTTGCTTTTGTCATACTTGCCATGTATTGCATAGCCTCTTTGCATTGTTAGCTTGTAGGCTTTAAAAATGAGAAGTGTTGAGCATGTGTTGCTTGAGTTATCTTAGTAGCTTGGCATCATTTATAGCATAATCTCAGTCCCTAAGACATGCTTGTATGCTTGCCTTGGACACCTCTTTAATGCTTTGAAAGCTTGTGTTGTATGCTCCATGTTTTGGTCATTGTGCATGCTTTTGAATTCAAGCCATTTAGATGCCATCTAAGTGGTCTTTTGGGCTTTGTTTTATGTGCTAAAACTCTGTTTTGGGTCATTCAAGTCTTGCCATGTGTGGTCGTATCAAGTGTAGTTCAATACTTCATTGGCTTGCCTTGAATGCTTGGGTCATTTGTTGCATGTTAGCCTATCTTGTTTGCTTGCTTTGGCACCATGTTCTTGCATGATTTTCAGAGCTTAATGCATGCCATATGTCCATGATTATTCCCTTTTAAGTGTGCTTAAAAGATGCCCTTTGATGCTTAAGTGTTTAGGCCTTAACATGTGCATGTGTGTATATGTGTTTGGTCCCATTTCCTTAAGCTTGGCCACTGTTTTGGACCTAACATAGGGTTGCCCAAATTAGTGTAAGACCATCCTCTTATGTTATTGCACATATGCCTTGCATATCATCACATGTTTGCTCCATTTCACCTTGTGTTGCATACCATGTGTAATTGCATTTTGTTGCATTAATTGAGTTGCATGATACATTGTTGCATGTTTAGGTTGTAATACATTTGGCATGTATTCTCTCCTTTAGCCACTTAACATGTTGTTGCATGTTTGTGCATTGTCCATGTTCATGCTTGCATGCTTGCTCTCATGATCGTATTGCATGCTAGTTTGCATGCCTAGGTTGCATTGCATCTAGCATACATGTCTTGTTCCTTGATTAAGTGATGGGAATTGGGCCCTTGATTTGTTAGTTTGCATTGCATTTGACATCAATATGCACAACTTGGTCTCTTGGGCCATCACGCATGGAAATGCGCGATTGATGGTCCGAGAACCAAGAACTATGTCCCTTTAGTCATATACATGATAAGGGGCTTGGTTGGTGCATATATGGCTTGAATTGCATTGCCATGCAAGGCTCTGTCCTCTGCTGCTATCAAACAGGTTCTGCAGGAACTTCTTGCCGATCGACTGCACAGAGTGCCGACCGGCAATCAATTGGTGGCCGATGGATTCATCAACAGCCGATGACCACATCCCACTGCCGGTGGTAATTCTACTCAGCCGGTGGTGTCTCCCAATGTCCAGGGAAGCAATTCAGAGACTTTGGCAGTCTTCAGAGGGGCAGAGCAGGGAAAACAGAGGCAGTCTATGTATGGCAATGCGCTTCCGAGCAGGACCCGAGCATGCATTGCATTGGGCACTCCTCCCGAGGCGGTTTACTGTTTTTCCTAGCTTAGTTAGTTTGTTAACTACTTAGGCAATTTGTAATAATTAATTAGCTCGTAGTTAATTAATTTGTATTATTCTTTTGGTCCCTCCGGGCGAGGGCGAATCTGTAATAAGTGTGGGTGCGTGAGTGTGCATGTCTTCCAATCCCCACTTCTTTCTTCCCTTTTATTTACCCGCTTATGATGGTAGATTAGGGCATGTTTAAATTAGCATACCTTATGCTATGCATGCGTGTATCTATACATTTGTCTTGCATGCACCGGCTCGGTACATCATGCTAACTGCATTTGTACTTCGATTCCAAATTGAATACGTGCATCAATTGATTGCATTTCACATGTCATGTTTAGGTTAGCCGAGCCTACCCTAATTGCATCCTGTATGTGTTGCATTAGTCAATTTGACATGAACTAGGACCATGCATGTTTGCTAACTAGTTTATTGTTTTGGCACGGAGTACGATGTAAGTATTTTCATGCTTTAGCATACCGCATGCGTGTGAATGTTAACATGACAGTATGCCTACCATGCGGCTAGATGCTTATGTGTTATAAACTGCCTGAATGCCTGTGGGTGAAGGTTGGATTGTCTGAGTTGGAACAACTCGTTGAAATCCGTATTTTAGCCTACTTGCGAGTAGCAAATTCCAAATTGTTTTTCAAGACAAACGGATATGCAATGCTTATTTCCAAATTAGGCAATCTAGTCTATACTTGTTTGTTGTGCGCACAACATAGTAATTCTAGGCTAATAACTGGAATAAGAGCACATAACGTTTTCAAAAAAGGATATCACGGTTAGTAGAGGCCGGTCTTCGGACCGGGCGAGAGAGGGTGCTCATAGCTGACCTTCCCCAATCGTACCCAAACTCCCGAGCCGAGGCAACTTTGGTGATGACGGACACGTGGCCTTTGGCACTGAGTCAGGGTTTCCTAAATTTCCCCGTTAAAAAATATTTAGGTAGCGACTCTGTATCTGGCAAAGCAGTCCATGTTTAGGCACTTCTTTCAAAATCTGTTTTCCAAAATGATTTGCCGGATTTGGACTCTTTGGTTCAGATTAAGAACCGTGACAACAAATCGAGTCCGAGCTGTAGCGCGTAGCGCGGGGTCCCTCGCGGGCGTTGTTACACAGTGCATGCAAGACAAATTAATGATGCAAACATGCAAGCATAAGGCATGCTAATCGAAACGTGCTCTAAGACTAACAATGGAAAGCGGTTAAGTAAAAGGGAGAAAGAAGTGGGGTTGAAAAACATGCACACACGCATGCACACTTATTACAACATTGCGCCCTCTCGACGGAGGGTCCGAATAAATAAGCTAAGCTAATCTAAGCTAAGCTAATCAATTAATCTAATTACATTAATTAGACTAATTATTACAAACCAAATTGAATAACTGGTAAACTACTTACTAATTATTACAACACTTAACTAATTAGCACACTAATTAATTAAATTACAAATCCATGCTATCTAACAAGAAAAGCATTAAATTACACTACTTCAGCTCTGCTTCAGAAAGTTGAACATCCATGCATTCAGTTTCTCGCCCGGAAAAGCCTTCCGATTTGCTCTTGAGAGGCTCTATTTACAGGGTTTCTCCAAGAATTTTCTGCTCTACCTTACCAATTCCATGCTGAGGAATTCACCAGTGGCCTGCCGGCCATGAGTGGTGGCTGCCGGCCATCTGCCGGCCAAAGGGAGGCACTGCCGACCAAAGATGTAGCACTGTCAGCCATCAGTGTGCCACTGCTGGCCACTGGTGTGCTGGATCACCAAGCTGCAACAGAGCACAAACAGAGGAAAAATGAGGGTTTTCCAAGAATATGTTTGTACTGTGCCCCTCTCTGTCATCTCAAAACATCAAAGGAGAAACACTCTTGCATCCAAAACCACCAATCAAGCATGTTCAATGTATGATGGCCAAAGATCCAAGTTGTACGCTTTCAATAAATGCACAAAAACAAGACATAAAGGACCACCACCTTATCATGCATGATCAAGGGTGATGGTGACAAAGTAGATTGGCTCATTTCATCACTTTGAGTATGAAATGGACCAATCTTCCTCGTGTTCAATATAACGTCCGATTGAATACAATGCAATGCTAACACAACATGCTTATCTTGCACAAGTTTTACTTTGCTCAATTCTTGTTTACACATTTTACATTACCGATCCATTCATTAAACGATTAAGTCCAATGTGAAAGTCCTCTAATGAGAGAGAGGTCAATCAAAAGAATGGTTTAAGACATGAGAGAGATCATGCCTTTGACTAGTAGAAACCCTCAAAAGAGAGTTAAAGCCATTGAGCACAAGCTCTATGTCATGCTTAAACACATGCATAAGGCTAACCAACCCTCAAAGCAAATTAAAAGTGAAGAATTGGGAGAGGTTGCAGAATTTCAGTGCTAAAATGGCATGATAAATAATGCTACAACATGCAAGCAACACATGCACCACATGTTCAAAGCCAAAAGCATCAAAGCTAGTGAAGGACACAACACTAGAGGCATGTAATACAATGCTCGAATGATCAAACCAGCCCTAGACAGAGCTTAAACATGCCCAAAACAAAGGCCTAATCATGCTGAATCTTAGGCACAAAAGGCAAGAAAAACATGCTCGCATGTTAGCTCACAAACAAGGCATAAGGCACAACTATCAAAAGCCATGAAAGAGTGGAATATGTGAGAGTGTGATAGTAGTATATGCTCTGAAATCTCATGCTAAATGATGTCAAAACATACAAACATCTCAAGCATAGCATGTTAAAGACCTTGAAACTCAAAGCTAGTCAAGGCACTTGCACTATAGCTATGCAAAACAAAGCTCACATGACCAAGACAGCCCAAAACAGTCCTAAAATAGCCTAAATGGAGTTCTAAAACATGCTTGAAATAAGCTAAGAATGGCTAGACTTAGAGGCCAAAACAATAGCACATGTTAGGCAATTTAGCACAATTGCACTACAAGCATATAAAGCAAAGCTCGAGTGATCAAACCAGCTCAAAATAGAGCTAAAGCATAACAAAATATGAGCAAAAGCATGCTGAGATGGAGCTAACACAAGCTAGAATGATAGACTAACTCATTAAGCATGTTAAGCTAGTAAGCAAGATTACACTAAAAGTGCAAGAATCAAGCAACAAGTGGCCAAACCAGCTAAAAACAGAGTTGAAGCATGCCAAAATAAAGCCTAAAACATGCTTGAACTAAGCTACAAAAAGATAGAAATACGTGCTCACATGTTAGGCCAACAACACATGTAAACAAAGCACAAGGAAGGGAGGCCACCCCCTCCTATTTTGGACCTCAAAACCAACTTTTTACCACTGAAATTCCCCTAGAACTCAGTAGTTAAAAGGCCAAAAAAAAATTTAGAAAGCTTTGAAAGATGGCACAAAAGCTTAATAAGCAAAGAGACAAGAATGGTGGACCACCCCCAAACTCAAAAGGGGCTTAAACCACCATTTTTAGGACTGAAAAACAGAGTTTGCTTCAGTTCAAAACTAAGTCAAAAACAGTTTGCAAAGGTGGTAAAAACAAGCATGAAAACAAGCTTAAATGGTGAGTCCTATACCTCTTAAAAGGAAGACAACACTTAAGCAACAAAACCAAGCCAAATGACCTTCAAGAGATCCAAGGAAGCTCTAAGAGAGTTTCAAGCAACCTCAGCCCAAAGTTGAACCACTTTCATCAAGGATGAATAAGCTAAAGTTTGATGTATGCAAGCCTTCAAGCACAAATGCTAAAGAGAGAGAAATCTAGAGAGAGAGGTTTTAGGGAGAGAGGCTCCCAAACCTTTTACTAAATTGTTCTAACCTCTCAATATATGAGATATGGCTTCAATATATATCAATATAAGAGTCTTAGGTCGAAAATATCCCAAAAGGGACAGCTGTACCAGCTGGAACAAAAATATCTGCAAAAATCTACCTTTCTGCATCAATGGCCGGCACTTCTTCATTGTTGGCTGGCACTTGATCATTGTTGGCCAAAATGGGACACTCTTGGATGGCATGGGGCCGGCATTGGCCATTCATGGCCGGCACATGGCCAAAAAATCCCATTCATGGTCAGAGACTTCCACCTCTGGTTGGACAGAAAAATCTACTTTTTGGGCCCAACTTCAAATGAACATAACTCCTTCATATGAACCCCTTTACAGGTCATTCTTGAGCCTAAATTGAAGCCCTAGAAGTATTATTTCTAATGGTGGCAACCTCACTTCAAAATTCCAAGTGTGCAAAAAGATATCCCTCTTTTAGTGAAGACTGCTCAGTTTCGATCCTACCCGGATTCATGTCGAACTTCTCACAAACTTGTTTTCTTCTCTCCTCTCCTCTTTTCTTCAACTCCAAACCTCTAAATAGGGTGTTTTGAAAGATTTTTCAAAGAGTTCACCTCTCTTCCATTCATTTCTACTTTGTCATTGCTCGGTTTAACGAAAAGCGCAACATTTAACAAAATGCGAGCCTCGGAACATCGTAGGAACTTTTTCAAAAATATTTTTAAAAAGAGGATTTTAAGATCTAAAATCTTTGGTTAAAATGGTTTTGGTCCAAAATGGAGTGTAAGGTTGAGATTTGACTCTCCTCTTGCCGAAGAAATTGAACCTTTGCACTGCACAACTTTCATCACCAAGTAAACAATGGCCTTGTTTGGTAGAGCTGTGAAAAAATGATTATAGATTATAACTTAACAGATTATGACTTATAGCTGTGAACATAAGCTGTTAACATGTTTGGTGCAGCTGTGAGATTATGGATTTAAGTAACAGAGTAGTGTTTGGTTAATAAGCTGTAAAATTGTTTTTTACTGTATAATTGTCCTTTCTACCGTTATATGATATAAAAATGATTATTTTGTCATTTTTTTCAGTTTTAATTTAAAAAAAATATTTCATTAATAAAAGTTAATATAAGTAGTAATAATTAGTATCAATTAATATAAAAATTGATACATTTGCTAAAAATGTTATGGAAGTATTAGTCACAATTATTTTCCATTATAAATTAATTAGTATCAATTAATTACTTAATTAGTATCAATTAATACTAAAATTATTAATTAGTCTCAATTAATATTAAAATTATTAATTAGTATAAATTAATATTAATATTTAATTTTTATTAGTATCAATTAATATTAATATTTAATTTTTATTAGTATCAATTAATATTAATAATCAACAATTGTTATTAATTAGTATCAATTAATAATTAATTCATTACAAAAGAATACAATATTAATTTATTAATAATTAATACTAATTAATATTGATTTTTTTCTTTTTTTTCAGAAATATACAATTTTTTATTTTTTAATTAATATTAATTAATAATATTAATATTTGGGCATTGACGAGGGCATTTAAGTAATTTTAGCCCCCCAGCACCAACTGTGCACTTAAGTCAAAAATTTAAGCACCCCCTGACCAGCTTTTGAGATAAGCTGAAAAATAGCTTGATTTAAGCTATAAGCTGGTTAACTTAATGTGCACCAAACACAATATTTTAGCTTAAATTAAGCTAAAAGCTGAAATAAGCAGCTTATAAGTTCTACCAAACAGGCCTAATTAGTAGTGCCCAAGTCTTAAAGGCGGTCAAAAATGGGGTGTCTACAATACCTTTGCACTTCCACAGTCTCGAAGGGTTTTATGGCAACAGACTACTTGGAGCTACTCCTAAGAATTGAAGTACAGTATAGAAATTAAAAAACAAAAATTATAAAAACTGGAAATAAAATATAAAGTAAATAACTGGTTTTGAATCTGAGTTTGGGTCATCTTTTATTAGTTTTCTCCTCTATTTATATCTTCTAATGGTAACCGTTAAAGTGGTCTTCTAACCGTCGAAATAACCTTCCACGATCATTGGTCATGGCCTTGAACAATTTGCTTCCACTACGTCATTCTTGCAGTTGGACTTCCCTCCTAAATTTGAATTTGAATTGTGAGTAATCGTTGGGCCACGTCATCTTGCGCCTTCTAACTGCTTCAATGTTGCGCAGATCCATTGTTACCAATATAACTGCCACGTGTCTGTCGTTGACTAAAGACTTGCATTAATTCCCCAAATTATCCTTTACGAGTCATGTGTTAAATTGTGATTGGCTTGTACAAAATATGTAACCAACAATCTTATATGGTTTTTTAATTTTATATATTATGAATCATTATTAGTAATTTTTTAGTTATAACATTTATGATAATCAATCTCACAAATGTGATAACTTATATATGTTACACATCTCAAAAGAAGTATGTATAGTCGCATAGCTTTTAAATGTGACTTACATCCCACTAACTTTAAATTATACTATACAATTTGTTCTAGATAAAATTTGAAGTAAATTTCATAATTGATAACATATCTCTTTCATTTATGATGATTAGGTGAGCACAAGTCACATGCAAGCTGAAGCTCACATTACACCTAGAACTCTAATAACAACTTTTTCTTTTTTTTATTTCCAATCAAACTCCATTTGATATATCCATAAGAGAAATGTTATATATTGTGGGAGCCGAATAAGTGGAAGAGTTGGGAGACGCGTACCCTAGAAACTGGATACTACTCGGCTTCATACTGCGTAACTAGGGCGCCGAATACGTTAACAAGGCCGAATAGACGAGGGTCAGTAGATCCAAATAAATGTAAGGTGAATAGGATAAACGTAGGCTCAGGCCCCGAGGCCCAAAAAAGTGAGTATAAATACAAGAACCGCAAATCCAAAAAGGTATGTAAGAATCACTTCACTTAACTTAAAGAAGAAGTTATCTTGAGTGTTTGAACTAACTTGTCCGTCGGAGTGCTAATCCCGGCACCCCCGACCGGAGTTTTCCTCTTTTCAGGTGACTAGCTGAGGATCACCAGCGCCTCCCAGGATCAGAAGAGTATTTCCAAACCACTTCTCCACAATTGGCGCCGTCTGTGGGAATACTCAAATACATCCATGGCAGGCGTGACCGAAGATCCTCCGATGGCCACCGACAACTCGCTTGGACAACAAATCATCGTAGCAAGACCAGCCTCAGACCTCCGCTCATCGTCAAACCCAACGCAAAAGACAATACAGGCGACCATGGAGCAAGCTAGGCAAACCAAACAAAGGTTGGACAACATCATCGCTGAGAACGAACACCTTCGTCGCGATCTGGCCTCGGAAATATCAAAATCCAAACGAACGGTGCGCCAAGCTTCTGAGCGACCACCGAGGGCAGATGATCGAGGATCCCGGGCCCCGCAGCAAGCAACTGACGGCGGCTATGCGACGACAGATCCCCCTGCGGTGTTGGCGAAGGACGAACGTCTTCACCAATGCGTCTGGAAGGATGTGGTCGAAACACCTGCTCCTCCGCAGAACGCAATTCCGCTTGATACCGTCCACATGATATACAGCCTGCTAGCAGCCCCGGCCGTACATGCGATCCAATCACATCCAGGTCCCCAACAGCAGCTCACGCCAACGAAGCGGCCCCGAGAATCGCCAAGTATCACCTTTGACGATTCCGATTTGATCGGTGTATCACTCCCTCACATCGATCTGTTGGTTGTTGAGCTGTGCGTCAACCGGTTCACCGTCGAACGCGTTCTCATCGACCAGGGCAGTACCTCGGAGGTTATGTATTATAAAACCTTCATCAAACTCGGATTCAACGAGTCAGACCTGACTCCGGCCCCTTATCCACTATTCGGCTTCAACGCCACTCCAGAGTACCCATTGGGAAAGATCAGCCTACCCGTTCGAGCAGGTTCCAGAACGGTGGACGTGGAATTCTTGGTTATCAAGCTGCCGTCGCCGTACAATCTCATCATGGGGCGATCATGGTTGCATACATTGCAGGCCGTCCCAAGCACCTATCATCAACTGCTTCGTTTCCCAACAGAACACGGCATTGAGCAAATCCGCGGATCCCAGAAATCGGCACAAGCATGTTATCTCTTCGCCGCCAGAACGCCAAAGGAACTACAAGTAAATTCCATTGAGGTGCCGAATCGGGAAATCTGGATGACGTTGGGCGGAATCCAAATGAGAAAGCCACAGAAGATTTAGACCGAGTTGACATTGATGGCAGCCTATAAAAGTTCTTCATGATCGGCGCCTCTCTGAATCAGGCTGACAGGCAGTAGCTGATCTCTTTCTTGCTCAACAACCTTGACGTCTTTGCATGGACTCTGTACGAAATGCCGGGAATAGACCCGTCAGTTTCACAGCACCGTTTGAATATCGACCCGAAATGTAAGCCGATCATACAGAGAGGCCGACGGTCAGCCGCGGAGCACACTGCCGCCGTTGTCGAGGAGGTAGACAAACTACTTGACGCCGGGGCAATTAGAGAAGTTACTTATCCTACATGGCTTTCCAATACAGTGGTGGTGAAGAAGAAAAATGGGACTTGGCGAGTGTGCGTCGATTTCACGGATCTGAACAAAGCTTGCCCCAAAGACTGTTTTCCTCTACCTAGAATCGACCAACTCGTCGATGCGACGGCACGTCACCAACGCATGAGCTTCCTCGATGCTTACAAGGCTACCATCAAATCGCCATGCATCCAGATGACCAGGACAAAACTGTCTTCCTCACCCCAAGAGGAACCTATTGCTACAAAGTTATGCCCTTTGGGCTAAAGAATGCAGGGGCAACCTACCAAAGACTAGTCACTACCATGTTCAAAGAGCAACTAGGCCACACTATGGAGGTATATATAGATGATATGGTGGTCAAGTCCAAAGAAGAACAGAATCATATAGCCGATCTAGAAAAGACATTCAGCATCTTACGCAAATACAGAATGAAACTGAACGCTTCCAAGTGTGCGTTTGGAATTGGCTCTGGCAAATTCCTGGGTTACATCGTTAATCACCGAGGAATCAAAGCCAACCCGAGGCAGGTCACAGCAATTTTGGAACTCGGCTCCCCCCGTTCAGTAAAAGAAGTCCAAAAGTTGATGGGGATGGCCGCTGCACTTAACAGATTCATCAGCCGGTCTACAGATCGCTGCCGACAATTTTTCAGACACTACGGCAGGGTAAGGCTTTTGAATGGTCCGCCGAATGTGAAGCAGCCTTCAACGGGCTCAAGACGTACCTCCGCACAGTACCTCTCTTGACAACACCCGCCGCTGGTGACCCGCTCATCCTATATCTGGCAGTTTCCGATAGGGCCGTCAGCGCCGTACTGTTAAAGGAGGAGGAGTGAGCAACGGCCAGTGTATTATGTGAGCAAGGCAATGGTTGACGCCGAAACACGCTACCTTCCGCTGGAAAAACTCATCTTAGCCCTAGTCATGGCGGCAAGAAAATTGATGCATTACTTCCAGGGACATAGCATTGGGGTGCTAACAGATTATCCCCTCCGATCGGTACTACGGAGTGCAGAAGCATCGGGACGTGTTTCAAAATGGGCTCTTGAACTCGGCCAATACGACATTCGGTTTTTACCTAAAACTGCAATCAAGGGGCAGGTGTTGGCCGACTTTGTTGCCGAATTCACCGGCGAGCTTGCCAACTTCAAACCTGATGTTCGACCAAAGGCCGAGGTTCTACCAAAGCCGAATTGGAGAATTTATGTCGGGGATATTTGGCAATTATACTGTGATGGATCATCTAACCAAAGGGACAGTGGCGCCGGAGTTGTAATCATGTCTCCAGACGGCGCAGTAATCGAGCAGGCCGTCAAGCTTGGCTTCGAAGCATCAAATAACGAAGCCGAATACGAAGCCCTTCTAGCTGGTCTACCGAATGCGCACCTTCTCGGCGCTCGGCATCTGCTTGTATTTTGTGATTCAAAGTTGGTAATCAATCAGCTAAAGGGGGAGTATGCGGCAAGAAACGACCGTATGACGGCCTACATGAAAACGGCCAATTCCTTGCTGGCAAAATTCGACTATCATGAACTGAACCAAATAACGCGCGATCAGAACACACACGCGGACGCCTTGGCATGCTTAGCCTCCACCATCAATTCTGATATCAAACGGACCATCGAAGTAGGTTTCATCCCGGAGCCAAGTATTGGTCCTTCGGAGGAAATCCATGTCAATATTATAGAATCCGCCCCAAGCTGGATGGACCCCATTGCTGCATTCCTCTCTTCTGAACAACTCCCAGAGGACAAAAAAGAAGCACACAAGCTGCGAAATAAAGCCCTGCGATATTATCTGGATCTGCAAGGAGGACTTTACAAAAAGTCCCTCTCTGATCCATATTTGGAATGCGTACACCCCGACAAAGTGGAAGAGCTTCTGACAGAGATACATGATGGCAGTTGCGGTGCCCATTCCGGCGGACGCTCCCTGGCCCATCGAGCTATAACGCAGGGGTATTATTGCCGACAATGAGGGCTGACGCGGAGAGTTATGTAAAAAGTGCGAACAGTGCCAAAAGTTCTCCCATTAACCCATCTGCCTGCCGAAGAGTTGAACTCTATCACCAGCCCCTGGCCGTTTGCTCAATGGGGACTTGATATCGTAGAACCATTGCCCAGGGCCCCAGGGAACAAACGATTCTTAATCGTCGCGACAGACTACTTCACAAAATGGGTCGAAGCGGAGGCTCTAACACATATACGAGATGCCGACATTAAACGCTTTGTGTGGAGAAACATCATAACACGATTCGGCATTCCGAGAGCTCTAATCTCAGACAATGGCACCCAGTTTGATTGCGGCGTGTATCGAGAGTTATGCAGCAAATATGGCATTCGGCCTTACTTCTCGACACCGGCCTACCCACAAAGCAATGGTCAAGCCGAAGCCTCTAACAAATCCATCTTGGACGGCATCAAAAAGAGATTGGAAAAAGTAAAGGCAAATGGGTAGAAGAATTGCCGAGTGTATTGTGGGCTCATCGGACTACGCCAAGGAAATCCACCAGAGAAACGCCGTTTGCTCTATGCTTCGGAACCCAGGCAATCTTACCCCTGGAAATCGGACTCCCAACCCTGAAATCGCAAGTTTTTGACACGGGCCGAAATGACATGATGCTTGCCCTAGATCTGATTCTAATTGAAGAACGAAGAGACCCGCCCTGGCATCCATGGCACGCTACCAGCAGCAGCTCGCCAAGTCGTACAATCAGCGAGTTCAGTTGCGCCGATACACGCCAGGAGAGCTTGTCCTAAAGAAAGGTACTTCCAGCCGACCGAAGACCGGCCGATGGAAAACTGGGTCCAAACTGGGACGGCCCCTATCAAATTGAATCCATCGCAGGAACAGGGGCATATCGGCTCTTAGACATGACAGGAAGAAGCCTGCCACGGCCTTGGAATTCTACACACTTGCGTAAATTCTATCATTGACCCGACTTGTGGGCTTGATACTTGTACGTGATCCATCTTTGTAATACAAAGTTTCTCGTTTTCCCAAGTTCGCCCCCAAGCCTTGATTAATAAGGTCCGATTAAGCCTTCCAAGGTCAAAATAAAGACTCCGGATTCGGAGCGCCCTTCGTGGATATCACGATTGGCCAAAATAAAGACTCCGGATTTGGAGCGCCCCTCGTGGATATCACGTTCGGCCAAAATAGACTCCGGATTTGGAGCGCCCCTCGTGGATATCACGTTCGGCCAAAATAGACTCCAGATTCGGAGCGCCCTTCGTGGATATCACGATCGGCCAAAATAAAGACTCCAGATTTGGAGCGCCCTTCGTAGATATCACGATTGGCCAAAATAAAGACTCCGGATTCGGAGCGCCCCTCGTGGATATCACGATCGGCCAAAATAGACTCCGGATTCGGAGCGCCCCTTGTGGATATCACGATCGGCCAAAATAGACTTCGGATTCGGAGCGCCCTTCGTGGATATCACGATCGGCCAAAATAAAGACTCCGGATTCGGAGCGCCCTTCGTGGATATCACGATTGGCCAAAACAGACTCCGGATTCGGAGCGCCCTTCGTGCATATCCCGACTGGCCTTTCTGAGGTTTGTATTCGGACCACTTGATTGGCCGAATAAATATTCAATAAGAATCATTGGCAATTCAGACCGGCCAATACGTGTCCAAACATTTTACGCCATACAACACAAAACTTGCCAGAAAGACGAAGTAATACGATTAATTAAACACATAACATGTCAAGACCAAATACAAACGTTGAAAAGAAAAGAAATTCTATTTATTCAGCGCAATGTCTATTCAATCGGCACCCTCATCGTCGCTCTTCTCAATTTCGAAATCGGGATAAGGAAAGTGATGGCGATGATACAGGGCAAGGCCGAATCAATTCCCGCGGCTTCGAGGGATTCCTCGCTTTGAAGGGCCTTGATCCAGCCGTGCTTGAATCCACGATTTTCACATCGACAGACCTCCTCGGCAAGGTCTTGTTTGGTCTTCTCTATCCCGAACTTCAGGCCATCCTGAAACCCCTTTCATAACCCGAGGTCTGTTGGGTTCCCTCTCCCGCACCAACCAATTTAGATTGATCGGTCGCAACCGACGCGCTCGCTCGAACATTCTTCAGTTCCCGAAGCTCACGCTCAGCCTTTTCCGCGCGAACCTCCAAATTGCGATTCCTTTCATCCTTTTTTCTCGCTCTCACGTCGCGCTTCTCGCAGACGCATGCCGACTTCGTAGGCAGTATATAGTCCTTTCACGGCCCCGTGGATGCCGTCTCGAAATACTTCGAAATCTCGACGTCCGACCATCGATTGTTGGACTTCCGGCGGAAATATCTGTCGAGCGAACTCAACTGCCACATCTGGGTCTTTGATGATAGAGTCCGCCTCCGTCATTGGTCTATTCCTCACAGAAACCGCAAAACTTAACGGCCGTGGCGTCGCTTCAGGCTCGATTCTCGGTTGCCTATCCTTTCGGGGCGATCTGCTTCGATGACTAAGGGCTGCTGTGTTACCCGATCCTTGGACGTTCTTTTTCCCGAACGCGTAGGCTCACTTTTGCGACTCATTGCGACGTCTGATTCAGTCAATCTTCGTCCCTCCCCAGTTTCCTGAATAAAAAGTAGGGCCTCTGGCGTGCACCCGCTCCATTTATCCTTCAATATTTGCAGCCTTCTCGAGGCAACGTCAGCAATCCCAAACGTCAACAGTCGGATGCCAACTGTCCAGCCCGCGAGTTAGGCCCATTCGGCTTCCCAAGCTCGCGCCCTGGCCAAGGCAAGGGCAGATTTATTAATCTTATCGGCCGACTTTTCAAGTGCAAACGGCCGACCAGTTGTGCCTTGGCCAGCCCGCGAGTTAGGCCCATTCGGCTTCCCAAGCTCGCGCCCTGGCCAAGGCAAGGGCAGATCTATTAATCTTATCGGCCGACTTTTCAAGTGCAAACGGCCGACCAGTCTGTGCCTTGGCCAGCCCGCGAGTTAGGCCCATTCGGCTTCCCAAGCTCGCGCCCTGGCCAAGGCAAGGGCAGATATTAATCTTATCGGCCGAATTTTCAAATGCAAACGGCCGACCAGTCTGTGCCTTGGCCAGCCCGCGAGTTAGGCCCATTCGGCTTCCCAAGCTCGCGCCCTGGCCAAGGCAAGGGCAGATCTATTAATCTTATCGGCCGACTTTTCAAGTGCAAACGGCCGACCAGTCTGTGCCTTGGCCAGCCCGCGAGTTAGGCCCATTCGGCTTCCCAAGCTCGCGCCCTGGCCAAGGCAAGGGCAGATCTATTAATCTTATCGGCCGAATTTTCAAGTGCAAACGGCCGACCAGTCTGTGCCTTGGCCAGCCCGCGAGTTAGGCCCATTCGGCTTCCCAAGCTCGCGCCCTGGCCAAGGCAAGGGCAGATCTATTAATCTTATCGGCCGAATTTTCAAGTGCAAACGGCCGACCAGTCTGTGCCTTGGCCAGCCCGCGAGTTAGGCCCATTCGGCTTCCCAAACTCGCGCCCTGGCCAAGGCAAGGGCAGATTATTAATCTTATCGGCCGAATTTTCAAGGGCAAACCACCGACCAGTCTTTGCCTTCGCCAGCCCGTGAGTTAGGCCCACTCGGCTTCCCAGGCTCGCGCCCTGGCCAAGGCAAGTGCAGATCTATTAATCTTATCGGCCGAATTTTCAAGTGCAAACCGCCGACCAGTCTGTGCCTTGGCCAGCCCGCGAGTTAGGCCCATTCGGCTTCCCAAGCTCGCGCCCTGGCCAAGGCAAGGGCAGATTTATTAATCTTATCGGCCGACTTTTCAAGTGCAAACGGCCGACCAGTCTGTGCCTTGGCCAGCCCGCGAGTTAGGCCCATTCGGCTTCCCAAGCTCGCGCCCTGGCCAAGGCAAGGGCAGATCTATTAATCTTATCGGCCGAATTTTCAAGTGCAAACGGCCGACCAGTCTGTGCCTTGGCCAGCCCGCGAGTTAGGCCCATTCGGCTTCCCAAGCTCGCGCCCTGGCCAAGGCAAGGGCAGATCTATTAATCTTATCGGCCGAATTTTCAAGTGCAAACGGCCGACCAGTCTGTGCCTTGGCCAGCCCGCGAGTTAGGCCCATTCGGCTTCCCAAGCTCGCGCCCTGGCCAAGGCAAGGGCAGATCTATTAATCTTATCGGCCGAATTTTCAAGTGCAAACGGCCGACCAGTCTGTGCCTTGGCCAGCCCGCGAGTTAGGCCCATTCGGCTTCCCAAGCTCGCGCCCTGGCCAAGGCAAGGGCAGATCTATTAATCTTATCGGCCGACTTTTCAAGTGCAAACGGCCGACCAGTCTGTGCCTTGGCCAGCCCGCGAGTTAGGCCCATTCGGCTTCCCAAGCTCGCGCCCTGGCCAAGGCAAGGGCAGATCTATTAATCTTATCGGCCGAATTTTCAAGTGCAAACGGCCGACCAGTCTGTGCCTTGGCCAGCCCGCGAGTTAGGCCCATTCGGCTTCCCAAGCTCGCGCCCTGGCCAAGGCAAGGGCAGATTTATTAATCTTATCGGCCGAATTTTCAAGTGCAAACGGCCGACCAGTCTGTGCCTTGGCCAGCCCGCGAGTTAGGCCCATTCGGCTTCCCAAGCTCGCGCCCTGGCCAAGGCAAGGGCAGATCTATTAATCTTATCGGCCGAATTTTCAAGTGCAAACGGCCGACCAGTCTGTGCCTTGGCCAGCCCGCGAGTTAGGCCCATTCGGCTTCCCAAGCTCGCGCCCTGGCCAAGGCAAGGGCAGATCTATTAATCTTATCGGCCGAATTTTCAAGTGCAAACGGCCGACCAGTCTGTGCCTTGGCCAGCCCGCGAGTTAGGCCCATTCGGCTTCCCAAGCTCGCGCCCTGGCCAAGGCAAGGGCAGATCTATTAATCTTATCGGCCGACTTTTCAAGTGCAAACGGCCGACCAGTCTGTGCCTTGGCCAGCCCGCGAGTTAGGCCCATTCGGCTTCCCAAGCTCGCGCCCTGGCCAAGGCAAGGGCAGATCTATTAATCTTATCGGCCGAATTTTCAAGTGCAAACGGCCGACCAGTCTGTGCCTTGGCCAGCCCGCGAGTTAGGCCCATTCGGCTTCCCAAGCTCGCGCCCTGGCCAAGGCAAGGGCAGATTTATTAATCTTATCGGCCGAATTTTCAAGTGCAAACGGCCGACCAGTCTGTGCCTTGGCCAGCCCGCGAGTTAGGCCCATTCGGCTTCCCAAGCTCGCGCCCTGGCCAAGGCAAGGGCAGATCTATTAATCTTATCGGCCGAATTTTCAAGTGCAAACGGCCGACCAGTCTGTGCTTGGCCAGCCCGCGAGTTAGGCCCATTCGGCTTCCCAAGCTCGCGCCCTGGCCAAGGCAAGGGCAGATCTATTAATCTTATCGGCCGAATTTTCAAGTGCAAACGACCGACCAGTCTGTGCCTTGGCCAGCCCGCGAGTTAGGCCCATTCGGCTTCCCAAGCTCGCGCCCTGGCCAAGGCAAGCGCAGATCTATTAATCTTATCGGCCGAATTTTCAAGTACAAATGGCCGACCAGTCTGTGCCTTGGCCAGCCCGCGAGTTAGGCCCATTCGGCTTTCCAAGCTCGCGCCCTGGCCAAGGTAAGGGCAGATCTATTAATCTTATCGGTCGACTTTTCAAGTGCAAACGGCCGACCAGTCCGTGCCTTGGCCAGCCCGCTAGTTAGGCCCATTCGGCTTCCCAAGCTCGCGCCCTGGCCAAGGCAAGGGCAGATTTATTAAGAAGCCGATCTAAAATAAAATAAAATAAAGTAAAAAAAATAAAGTAGCATTCAACATTTATGGAGCACAACTCACGTTATATATATATATACTCATGACTGTAGCAACAGATGAAAAACACTAAATTAAAAACTGTCAGTTTGCCGCATCAGCCATCAGAATCAGATTCCAATGGCTCAGCATCCACTTGCTCATATGGTATCGGCATATTCAACGAAGCGTTAGCAGCAGCAAGGGCTTTGAGCCAACCATGTTTGAATCCCCGATTTTCAAACTTGGGGACCTGGTCAACGTACTCGGCAAGCCCAGCATTCTTCCTGGCCTCGAACACTTTGGAAGACTCCGAGTCGGCCGCCTCCTTCGCCGCCTTCATTTCAGCCAACTCAGCCTCCAGTCTGGAGATCGCCTTCTGGGCCAATTTGAGCGCATCTTCACTCGCATCCGCCTTCTTCTCGGCATCCGATCTCAACTGATCCGCGCTACGAGCCCTCTCCATCTCGGCGTCGGCCCTTGAGGCTTCCTTATTCGCCCTCAAAGCCTCGACCTCGGCCCTTCTCCTCTGGCCCTCAGCTTCCTCGCGTAGATGGCCAATCTCTTTGACGGCGTCGCGATGGCGACGGCCCAAATCGGCTATCCATCCGACGGTCTGCAAAACAAGCATTTAGAACCTTAACTTTAACAGTATTCGGATTAAGTAAAGCTAAGTTCGACTATGTACCAAAAGCGCCGATTGGGCGGCTAGTGCTGTCGCATTCAGATCTGTTTCCACCCGGAAAGCCTCCTTGTCAGACGGCAACGACATGGACGTGGCCAAGCTGAATGCGACTTCTGGATCTTTGAGCGCCGATGCATCAGAAGAAATCGGTACGTTTCTTACCGTCGGCCGAATCACAAAAGGAACGACCACGCCCGATCCCTCTAATCGAGGACGTTTGCCGCCGTGTTCCTCTAAGCCGGCCTCAAACTCGGCAGGGCGTTTCTCCGCCTCAACTTCTTGACCGGCCTGCACGATCACAGAAGATTCGGCATTCCGATTTGCCGCCGTTTCAACCTCAACGCGCACGGACTCTGATCCGCTAACAGGCAGGGAGAATTGAGAGTCGGTGGCGGGCGGTATTTCGGACGGAAGGGCCTCCGCTCTTCGCCTCGCAGCCAACCTTTCCGCGTTCGCCTTCCTGGCAAGTTGTGTCAGGCTTAACCCTGCCATGTCTTCGTGGTCTGCAGCGGGAATACTCTCCAAACTGTGAACAACGCCGTCAAGTGAAAGATCCCCTCGGCCAGTAGATGGGGGATCGGCCGAATTCAATACCTCGTCAGATTCGGTCTCAGACTGATCCGATTCGCTATCAGCTACGTCCCGCTCTGAATCGGACCCTTCAAAACCAACCTGCCTCAGGTTTTTGAAGTCAGACAAAATAAGAGCGATAAGAGAATCTTCGCCCTCCGGAACAGGGATATTTTCCACCGCAGAGAAGGTCGTATATGTCGGCTCGTAACGAAGCAGAATATGCGCCGACCTCCCTTGTTTCTGAAGGCTTTGACGGCCGAAATATTTGAGCGCGACTTCTATATCCAAAAGAACGGCGCCGTCAGTTGAAGGCAGAACTTTCTTCAAAACGCTCTCTGCAGAAGACAAGCCGTCACATTTCAAAGAAGGGGCTTCACAATAAAAATGAACAAAAAATAAAACAAAAGTGAGAAGGCAATCAACCACCTGGCTCGCCACTCCGTCTAGGAATAGGGTCGGCGTGATCCTCCCCTTCGCCAAATTCCTAGTTACCCTAGACAACGACTATAACGTCATCAACTCGTTTTCCAGAACTGGAAAGCATCGTAATCAGATGATGGTCGATATCCTTGGCCCTAAGGAAGAAACGCCCGTGCCGACCAGAAGACTTAGCCAAGGCATAACAATGTCGGATGGCTGGAATGCCAAGGTTAATTCTTAGGCGACGGTTGAGTGCTATAATCCCCATTATGATTCTAAAGAAATTCACATTAGGTTGGGAAGGGATTAAACCCCAGTAGCGAAGCACAGCCCTAAGAAACGGGTGAAGGGGGAAACGGACTCCACCCTCTGCAATTGACAAAAGGGGAAAGACAATCGTGGTTTCGTCCTCCCTCTCCATATCAAGAGTGCCGTCTGCCACAAGCGACAGACGGACATCATCAGGAATGGAGAAATGACGTTTAAAGCCGGCGATTCGATCTGACGAGAGGAGGTCTTTCAAATGTTTCGCCATGACTTACAGTTAGTAAGAATATGCCAAGGAAGGAACAAACCAGAAAAAGTCTTCAAAGCAAAGGAGGACAGAACTTACGAAGGACGAAAGGGATATCGGAAAACAGAGTTGCGGGGAATATCCAAAAGGCAAACCAGCGATGAGCGTGACATGATACACGAAAGGGTGTCAAAATTTTAAATCGCAATAAATGAACATATGTGCGAAAGGGAGAAGCCGACACGACAACCAAAAGAAGTGCGCTTAGATAACCGCATAACGATGAGGCCAGCCGCCGAATTTTGGCTCTGACCTTTCGAAATTCAAAACCAAGCACTCCAGTTAACTGTCGTCAGTGAAGTGCTTGGGGGGCAATTGTGGGAGCCGAATAAGTGGAAGAGTTGGGAGACGCGTACCCCAGAAACTGGATACTACTCGGCTTCGTACTGCGTAACTAGGGCGCCGAATACGTTAACAAGGCTGAATAGACGAGGGTCAGTAGATCCGAATAAATGTAAGGTGAATAGGATAAACATAGGCTCAGGCCCCGAGGCCCAAAAAAGTGAGTATAAATACAAGAACCGCAAATCCAGAAAAGTATGTAAGAATCACTTCGCTTAACTTAAAGAAGAAGTTATCTTGAGTGTATGAACTAACTTGTCCGTCGGAGTGCTAATCCCGGCACCCCCGACCGGAGTTTTCCTCTTTTCAGGTGATTAGCTGAGGATCACCAGCGCCTCCCAAGATCAGAAGAGTATTTCCAAACCACTTCTCCACATATATAAATTAAAATTTTTATGAGAAATTTTAGAATGATATATCCACAAGAGAAATGTTATATATAAATAAAAAAATTTATGAGAAATTTTATAATTTAAATATATGATATAAATTTAAATTTAATATAGTGTGAGACATACTTAAAATGAACTGAATCTTTATATTTTAAAATTTAATCAAACACTTTTTGAATAAAAATTCGAAATACAAGACATTGATATAATTAAAAGTCAGCTCCATGGCGCTAGATTTTACTATGTTCAAAATTTTTCTCCAATCCTCATTACGCTCCATTTTTGTTTTCGTTAAACATTTCAAATTTTTTCCAACATAAATTATTGAGAGTGGACAGGAGTAAAGGATTAAAAAAAGAAAAATGTTTTAGTGCCCGAATGAGCCCCGCCCCGAATGCCCCGAGAGAGAGAGAGAGAGAGGGAGAGAGAAGAGAGCGGAGAGGGAGATCATCGCCGATCGTCGCCCGCTGTCGCTCGTCGCAGCCGCCCGATCGTCGCCCGCCGTCGCTCGTCGCAGCAGCTTCAGCTCGTCGCGACGTCGCAGCTCCGCCTCTGCTTGCCGCCCCCGCCTCCACCCCCTGCCTCAGCCCCGAGTTTGTTGGCCCCCTCCTCTCCCCTCCTCCCCTCCCCTCCCCTCCCCTCCCCCTCCTTCTCTTCCTCCCCTCCCCTCCCCCTCCTTCTCTTCGTCTTCTTTTTCCTTCTGCTGAAAAAAAAAAAAAAAAAAAAAATTACAACCACAAAATGACGTCGTTTCGTGGTTTCGAGGCATTCGGGGGAGCCGAATTCGGGCTCTCAATCGCTTCTCTTAAAAAAAATGGATACTATACTAAAAGTACATAAGAGAAGACATCAATTTTGATATGAAGTGTTTGGCAAGAACAATTTTAGTTTGGTTCAAATTAAAAATTTACAAAATGATAAAATAGATTAAAATAATTAATAAAATAAAATATTGTATTAAAATCATAATTATTTTATTTTTTCTCTCACAAATATCACATCAAACTATAAAAAAAAAAAAAATTTAACCACCTTTTTAAATATACAAATTTTAATTTACTAAAATAATTAAAAATTAAAATAACCCATGTAAAAAAAACTTCACAGACAATTCACATAATTTCCTGACGATAAATAATTTTTCAGTGTCAATTTTAGTAGTGTCAGGTACACGTCGTCATCATTGATTTCTAAGATATCCATTGTCACATTAATCAGTGTGTTTGGTTTGAGTTTTTTGGATTAAATTTTTTAAAAATTGATTTTTTTGATTTTCGTATTTTTTTGTTTTTAGTGAATATTTTTTAAATTTTAAACATTTTTTTTTTACTTTTTTAGATGCACCTTACTTGGATGTATCTAAAAAGTAAAAAATTTGTGAAAAAATATTTTAAAAAATTAATGAATACATAAAAATACAAAAAATGTACTGAATTCTTGTATTTTTTTTTGTATTTTTGGTATTTAGTGAATTTTTTAAAAAAAAATTTTACAATTTTTTTATTTTTTAGGTGTATTTATGTTAGGTGTGTCTAAAAAGTAAAAAAATTGCTTAAAATATTAAAAAAAATGGAGGATTTGGTCATAGCCCCCTTACTATCTAATTTCTCTTTCAAAAGGACAAGAGTTATATAAGTACTTTCAAAACACCCTGATATTTTAAAACTTGTTTTTTTTACTATATTACCCTCATATCTATCAGCTCTCCTATTAAGACATCTTCACTATGTATTTCAGAGTAAAATTTTACTCTGTATGAAAGTAAAATTTTACACTCTGAAACTAAAGTAAAATATTACTCTATATAAAAGTAAAATTGTACTCTGTATAAAAGTAAAATTTTACTCTGAATGAGAGTAAAATTTTACACTCTGAAACTAAAAGTAAAATTTTACTCTGAAAAATAAGTAAACTGTGAGACTCTAAAGCTAAAAGTAAAATTTTACTCTGTATAAAAGTAAAATTTTACTCTGGTTCTGTCAAATGAAAAAAACAGAGCAATAGAACCAGAGTAAAATTTTACTCTGGTTCTATCAAATGAAATTTGATGTTTACTCTGAAAAATCGATGGAACTTTGAGCTTTGAGCTTTGAATCAGGCCTATAATCCTTGAATCAATCGATGTTTACTTTGAAAAACATTAAATCATGCCTATAATCCTTGAATCAGGCCTATAATCTGAAAATTTCAAAGAAATCTCAATTTTTCATACCCCGGTTCTTCAGATTTTACAGATTTTTCAGATTTTTGAAACTTTGAGCTTTCAAAAATCTTGAGATTTTTCATACACACAGATTTTTTAGATTTTACTTTAAATCTTTGAGCTTTTAAGTTCGAATCAAATGATAGCCGAAACCGATCTATGCAATCATTCAAATCTCCGATCTTAAAGACTCAAAACACACATATATAGATATATATATATATATAGATTACAGATCGGAATATGTAGATATATATATATATATATTCGAATTCAAATCTCAAAACACACACATATATATAGATATATATATGTATATATCAGCGCGATTTGCAAGTTCTCCACAGCTCCGGCCATGGAGGAAGCTAGGGTTAGAAGAGAGAGAAGATGAACAGTTGAAGGAGAGTTAAAGGAGGAGAGTTGAGAAGATGCAGAGAGAGATCATCGGAGCTTAGGAATGACACAGCTCTGGCCATGGAGGAAGCTAGGGTTAGAAGTGAGAGACGAGAGAGAAGATAAATTTTGTATCTGGATTGTGTATATGTGAGGGTATAATAGTCTGATAAAATATTTAAATAATAAATTTTGTCCTTTATGCAAGACTTTATAATTATGAGGGGGGTTTAGAAAGTATAATTTTTTTCTTAGTCCTTCTAACAATGAAAGGAAGGTAAAGGGGGTTTATAGCCAAATTTCCCTAAAAAAATTTAGTAAAAACAAAAAAATACGAAAAATAAAAAAGTAAAATTTTTTGAAAAGTATTTTTTGAAAAAGGAAAACAAGCAAGGTGAATACCACTAGTACCTCTAAAAAAACTTGTTTCATCACCGGTGTTTGATATATGATACAAAGTACAAATAACTTTAAAAAATAATTTCATTCACACTTCAATAAATAAAAAGTAATTATAAATGTATTATTTGATATTTAATTAAAATATAAATTATTTTTTATAATTTAAAAAATTATAAATATTTTTTATCAGAATTTTTTATTTAACAGAAATAATTAAAAAAATAAAATTTATAACTATTCTTCTATACAATAATAAAGTTATCTGAATTATTAATTGAAAATATAAAATTTTAATATTATTAAAAATTATTAATTAACTTAATGATTTATTAATAAAATGACCTATTTATTATAAAATTAAAAATTTTAAAAGATATAATATAATTTTTAAAATTATAAAAGATAATTCGTAATTTAAATAAAACTATAAAAGATAATTCGTAATTTAAATAAATTTCAAAAAATGTGTTTATAATTTACGCTAAACAAAACATAAATTATAATTGATATAAGATAATAGACCTTCCATTTAAAAAGTACATGGACTCCATTTAAAAAGAGATGGGGTGTCAATGCACTTTCTAAATGAGAGGTGCATTAGTTTACATCAATTACAAGTTGTGTTTGTTTATGTGGTATTTTAGAAAGTTGGTAAAAATTTAATTTTTTAGTTTTTTGTGATATTTTTAATTTTTTTTTTGTTAAAAAAGCTAATTTTTATGATTTTTTTCAATGTAAAAAAGCTAAAAAATTAAAAAGTTAACTTCTTCGAAAATTCCCAAAACACCCTATAGTTAAAATTGTGAATTCTCTTATTTTAGATTAATTACAAGTTATATTTTATTTGTACCCTTTTATCAACTGTGTGAAGATGTAGACAACGTGTCAAATACACATCATCCGTACATGAACTAAGGCCAAGTTTGGCATCCTCAAAAAAATTCAAAAAGTCAAAAAGTCACTATTCTATTTAAGTCATATCATCTTATTTAAGTCACATCACCTCTCTAACACATCACTTCAAACCCAACCCAAATCCAACCAATATTTCATAAAAAGTCAAAAAGTACACTTATTTAGTCTTCCCAAACTTAATATTAAAAATGCTTGAGACTTTTGTTTTGGACCCTTACAATCTCTTTTAGATCTTACCTATTAGGGTGTGTTTGATTGGACGGACTGTAAAAGGGGGGATTAGAATCCATCGGATTTGAGTCCTGGGACTGTGAATCCCCCGAACTATTTGGTTGGATTGGATATGTATCCTGTGTTTGTTTTTTCATGAGATTAGATGTCTGGATAAAACTATTTTCAGTGGATCCAACGTTTGGTTGGACGGACTGGATAGGATAAATGAACAAAAGACTATTTTACCCTTTTTCAATTGTTTACTAAGTAATAGCAATATTAAACATATCTTTAATATTTTAATTATTTTTAGTAAACATTAAACATACTAATGGTTAAATTTTGTTTAAAGATATTTAAACATACTAATATTGATAAAAATTTTTGACTGGTACAGATTATTTTTATTTAAACAAATAAAAATTTTTAGTAAACATTAAACATACTAATGGTTAAATGTTTAAATTTTTATTTAAACAATTAACATTGAAATTATTTTGATGTACAGATTATGTTTAAACAATTAACAATTAACAATTAAATAAATGTTGATGTACAGATTATGTTTAAACAATTAACAAATGCTGATGTAATTAACAATTAACAAATGTTGATGTAATCAAATGTTGATGTATTAAAACATAATTTAATAGATGTTAAATAAATATACATGTTGATGTACAGATGTTGAAATAATTTAATAAACATGCTGATGTACAGATGTTTAAATGTTTAAATAAAACATAATTTAAATAAATGAAATTATTTATTGTTGAAATTAAACATTTAATTGTTTAAATAAAAAATCTATTAAAACATCTATTAAATTTAAATAATGAAATTAAATAAAACATAAACAAAATTTTAAAATAAAACATCAATAAAATATCTATAAAAAATTATTTTAAAAAATTAAACAAATAAAACAAAAAGTTAAATAAAATTATTTTATTTTTAAATTGAGACATTTAAATTTTATTAAATTTTATTAAATATAATATATAATTAAATAATAGAGAGTCAAAATTGTCATTTTCGCATCTAATCCAAACAGTGATTAGTCCCCCCAAAACAATCCCACACCCCCCCAGGACAGGATAGTCCCCCATATGGGGGACATGGAGTCCGGCGGACTAAAAAAAAAATCAAACGACGGATAAGGAGGGAGGCCGGACATGGAGTCCAAATAGTGGATAGTCCCCCCCCCCTTATCCCCCAATCAAACACACCCTTAATGTATATGTAAAATCAACTTATATATTTGTAGAACTTACATCATTAATAGTTGAAATCTAAAACAAATTATGAAAATTTCAAAAAAAAAAAATGTCTCAAGGTTTAGGCCTTGTTTGGGGTATCCTATTTTAGTCCATCTTTTTACCATTTTATTTTTTTTGGGTCACATCAATCAATATCTCCTCTCTATTTTTTTACACATCTTTTTATAAAAAGTCAAAAAGTACACTTATTTAGAACATTCCAAACCACCCCTTAATATCTAAGGCCTTATTTGGGGTGTACTAATAAGTACACACTTTTTATCTTTTTATCTTTTTTTCATCACATCACCTCTCTATTTTTTTACACATTTTTTTATAAAAAATTAAAAAATACACTTATTTAGATTATCCCAAATCAGCCTTTAATATCATGCTTTGTTGCTGTTGTTGCAACCTTGCGTGTGTTACTTTTACTTACTTTTGTTTGTATCTCTGTGTACTACTGCCAGAATCTTCAGGCACCATATTTTTACAAACATGATAGAGACCCCTACTCCTCCTATCCCACCTCCCACAAATGTGTAGGAATTAATGATGAAAAAAAAAAAAAAAAAATTGACCAATCACAATCTACTAAGCACCCCACCTTCAGAAGGGGTAGATTACTAGTGTATAATAATATAAATAATAAATTACATTAAGTTATTTTCTCCTAGACACAAGTTTAATTAATTTTTCCAACTAACAATATATATATTAACTCATAAATTAACTAATTTGGTTAACACTAGTTACATATTACATATTTATATATTTTTCTTTTAACTTTTCCTCAAGTTTATTTTCAATTCTGAATGACATTTAGTTCGGTCTCTTTTTTTATTTTACTAACGATATGGATTTCAAAACATTGATGCCAACAACTATTAATTTACCATCGACTCAAACAATTTTAATCTAAGAAGATGAAGATAAGGCTAAATTCTTGGCCAACCACTGTGCATCTCACCTGAAGATCAGTAAAAAAGAGGGGGTTACGCTTCTCAGATGTCAAATGACAAGAAAAAGAAAATTAATAATAATTATCTTTGGAGTCTTCAACTACAGCCAACCAAAACAACTAGCCTTATCCTAGATGAAACTCTCTCTCTCTCTCTCTGTGTGATTCATTTGTGAAAGGGCATGCTACAATGTAAGGTTGGGAAAAAGAAAAAAACAAGAATTTGAAAGAAACATGAGCATGGTTTACAGTTCTCTCTTCTCTTCCAACTTCATTCCTCATCTTTCCCCTATAAAATGCAGTAGTACAAGTTTGACATCTTTACACCCATATTTTCCTCCTGTTCAATACAGTAACGGCAAGAGAGATTTTCCATTGGCAGCAATGGCCTCAATTACATATCCACCATCCATCAATATGGACTACTGGGAGAGTGAGGAGTTGAGTGGCCATGGACTCACCTTTGAGAAACTCAGTGACAACTGTGGTGTTGTCAGGATGGCATTGGATAATGGAAGTGTTGCCACCCTGATGCTGCCAAGTGGCTTGATCACATCCTACAAGGCTCCCATGTGGCATGGCGGCATTCTTGAGCTGTTGCATACATTTGTATCAGAAGTGGAGAAGAAGAAGAAGGAGAATGAAGATGATGATGACGATGATGTCATTCAAATTCAAGGTGGGGTGTCTTTAGCCTTCAATTGTGAAAGTGATAGTGGAGTTTCATGGTCACCAAATACTTGGGCCCTTGGTGATGTTAGAGGAAGTCCTCAAGATTCCATTAGGGTTAGTCTCTCATCTTATATTTTCTTGTTGATGTTATTACCACTAGAAAATATATTCAAATAAAAGATTTATACAAAGCGGAGTAAGAGGCACGGTAATCTCGTTTTCTTTAAGGAGATTCAAGTCCTCTGTAGTTGATAAAATCCTTAAACCTATTGGTTCTATTCTATAGTTTTGTATAAGAGGTTGAACTCCAAGCTCCATCAAATAAACACTTTTACAAATTGCCTACAAATCTGTCTAAAACAACACTACACTATATATATAAATATAAACAGTGCCAAGACGAAGAGAAGACTCAGAGATTGGAACTTCTTTCCGGATTAGAACCATGACACCATTCTTATACTAAATTGTGGTTTAGATGGAAAAAGATGTGTTAAGCTTGTGAACAAAAAGAAGTTCATCATGTTTTCGGAAATAAAACAATAAAAGTTTGAAGACAAACATCGTTTTCATATTATTTTTTAATTTTGTACAAAAACAGTTTTCCAAAATTCAAAAACAACTGTTTGGTTTCCGCTACAAAGTGAGTTGTTTTCAGAATTTTTTTTTCAAATTTTCAAAAAAAAAAAAAAAAACCCAAATAACTGGTAGTAATTAAAAAAAATAATAGCTGTGCTTACACCAAAAGTAGAACATGATTGATTAGAAGTTATGTCTGTATTGTTTCTCCCCCCTATTGCTTTTATTTATTTATTTTGTGATCTCTTGTGCTTGGGTTTTTAAGCAAATTCTGAGGGATTATGAATTTGACAAATGCAGGTAGAACTGGTTTGCAGTAATTCACAGGATATGATTGAAGTCAAACACATTCTAACTCTCCAGCAAGATCTCCTAAGCTCAGAGCTTGTAATCTCTAACTCAAAACATTCATCTCTTCGTCTGACTGGCTCTATTACGAGTCATTTGACAGTGAGTACACCAGAAGCAACTTATGCAATTGGATTGGAAGGATCAAATTTCTACAACAAGCCACCATTTTCATCAAAATTTAGTATTATTCCTCCAGAATCCACCAAAAGGAATGATTCGGGTTCTAAAAAATCATGGAAAAGTCCTACTGCAGTCAAGCAACTTTTGTCTGACTGGGGTGCGGGGAATCGGAGCAATGAGATGGAAAGAGAAGAAGAGATGGAGGGTGAAGAGAACGACAACTATAAGCACTTAACAGACAAAATGAGCAGGATTTACATCAGTGCACCACGGTACTTCACAGTAATTGATAGGGTAATTTATCCTACTAGCCTATATAACTTTTGGCGCTACGATCATCTAATAATAAACTGACAAATTTTGTTTTTCTCTTGGGGGTTGTTTTCGGAATATGAAACAGGGTAGAAGAAATTCAGTTGCAGTAGGAAGAGATGGGTTCAACGAACTGTACATGTTCAGTCCTGGCTCAAGTCATGAATGGTATGGCAAATATGCTTATCTATGTGTAGGCCAATCTGCCCTGCTCAAACCTATAATCCTCGGTCCTGGAGGTGAATGGAGAGGCTCGCAGCATTTGCAAAACCCAAATCTCTAAACACACCCCACTGAAGCATGTTTTTGCTTTCATCCCAAGGAAGATAATTTAGATAGGAGAAACACACATCTTCTATACTTGCTTGTAGGGAAACAAGTTTTTGCAAAATTGTGTTAGTTCAATATGTTCTCATTTGGAGGCGTTGTATTGGGTTGGAAGTGAAGGATATAGTGAAGAAAAAGCATATTTCAGAAATTTTAAGTTTGACATTAAAAAAAAGAGCAACTATTTTCTTGATTCAACATGAGGCAACTAAGTAGTACTCAAATGAAAACAACAAATGGTACCACAAATACCTTACAATTTTAGTCATGAGACTCGTTACAGTAAAGCAACACTCAAATCAGTGATGTCCTAAAAAATACAAAAGACATGCATAGATAGGAAGAATGATTGTCCCTAGATAACACAACGATTTCACTTCTATCAAGCACATCAAACATCTAACTCATGGTTAGGATAACCTAATAATTCTTTGATTACAAAAGCCATTGGATTCTCAACATCACAACTCCAAAGTGTTTACCACTAATAATTGTCCTACTTTGATTTTGATACATTTCAATGGGTAAATTAGGTGGGAACAAGGTTATAGCTTTCATCCTGACCATCAATCCACAATAAAGAAATAAAAACTGCAAATAGCATAACAAAGACACCACAGACCATACGGATAGCAGACTTGCAATTGTTTTTCTGATTGTCAAAGTTCAGCGATTCAACTTCACTTCCAGGAACCACCTTCTCAGCCACTTGCAAATCAGCATTAATAGGAATATCTTCTGTTGATGATACGGATTCTGAACCACCTTGGAATTGTTCATTGCCAACATGTAGTTCTCCATCCTTTTCAACCACATAGTTGATATTGGGTGAAAGACCATTTTGGTCATATTTGGATGTAGGGCTCCACTCGAATTTGCTGGAAGATGGGCTTCTAAACATTCTAGAATGTTTTCCAGAGAAGTTGGCTCTCTCATTATTTGGATCCTGAAGAGAATGAATGAGCTTCCTTGGAGTTTCGAAAATCTTCACGTTATCTACATTAATCTGATAGCGAGACCTCTGAAAGACAAAAGGAGTATAGATAGAATCAACACTATCACACATAAAAAAAAAAAAAGCCTACTTCAAAACCTGATAACAGAAAACAGAAAATAGTGAAAGAAATTCTTAATACTCCCTCCTCTAATTGTGTCTTAGTTTGAAAAAATAAAAGTATTAATCATCATTTTTTCCAAATCTACAATACTAATTCCCAAAACTTTATTCAAGACAAACAACATTTTTGTACAATTATCATTCAAAGTTCCATTCTTCAAACTTTGTGCATAATCAGCTACAACACATACGATTGGGAGTATGAAAAATGCTAAAAGTTCCAAGTTGGACAAAAAGGTTTGTTGTTTAATATTTCATTGGGCAATTGCAGCAGCTATCACAAAAATTTGAAAACCCAAAGCTCCCCCAAAGAAACACACCTACAATTTACTTGAAAATCTGTTTAAAAAAATACAACACAAAAATGTAGACATACGGGGAGATATTTCTTCTTCTTGATTATTTATAGTTCCTTCAAAAGCTCTCCATTTTTATTATTATATCCAAAGATAATTTTTTCTCCTGTCTTCTTATTTTTATCCATGTGACAAAATTATAAACTAGATACGTATTTTATATATAATAAAGAAAGTGTATAGAATGCTGTAGTTACATCCATAATTACTAACTTTCATATATTGTGCATGAAATATGCACCAACACTTCACTTGTACAACAACTTTCAATTCTTAGATTGTTGGTACAACTAGATTATTCTGTCTCTACGATATCCTGCAGGAAGAAGTTCCAAATTGAACTTTACTTTTTACCTCTTTTTTGTTTTCTTGTTATTTCCCCATTTTGATTGCAAGGACAATTCTCCTTGCGGCTTCAATTTATGTATCCCATTCCTTACTGTAATTTTTTATTTGTATAAATGAATTCAAATAAGCAAACATTTTGATTTTTATGGGTACCTGAGGACTAGGAGTAGTACTTCTTGGAACTCTGTCTCTTCTAGTACTTCCCTGCAAGAATCCTGCAAATCCGTCTGTGTAATCATCACCTTCGCTATCGAAAGATCCATCACCTTTGGGGCTCTGAGTGGCACTTCCACGACTCACCTCAGAGTACAAGCCATCCTTGAGAGATACATCCACTCCACTGTTCTCATACCTCCTCCAAAGTTTCCGATTGACACTCCTTTGATCATGATCATAACTAAGTTCACCAGATGCCTGACAATTGGAAATTGGTGATTCAATCAAAGAATCATATCCAACAAAAGAATCAACTATCTGTGATTCGGGTGATGCAGCGACAGGTGATTGATCCCCAGCACTAGATAATAAATTTCTCCTCCGACTATTATTGCCCCTCCTACCAAAACTTGATCCTGTAGATGAACCCATCATCATATCCCGATCAATTTTCAAGCCTTTCTCCGTGGCCATGGCTATCCTTCTTGCAGTTTGCAGAGCCTCAAAAGCAGCCCCTCTAACATAAGCCATCGGATCAGATTGACACTTGTCCATCTCCTCAATAATCAATCCAAGCTCTGAGAATAAGCTTTTTGGATCCAAACATTTCATCAAAAAGTTAACCATCTGAATGGCAGATAACCGTTTCTGAGAATTTCCCTCAGCAACCCCAGCATTCAAAATCCGCAATCCTGATTGTATTAACAACCTTGCATATGCCTCAACAATCAAATTATTATGCTTGGCCAAAGCCATAACTAAGGCCATGTGGGAATTGGTCTGTGTATGTGTGGGGTTATCTAGGGCCCCAGCAACTCTCTGACAAACCTTGTTGACAATATCACCTGAAGCAAAGCGCCAATTGTCAGAATCAACAAGAGCCTTTAAGCAGAGGGCAGATCCAGAAGAAAGGCTCTCTTGGCTAGCCAAAATAGAATCAGAAAGGGGCTTGCAGAGAGAGTGTATTATATGCATCTTCTTGTCTTGTGGAGTTGTGGGATCGATCCCATACCTTGCTATAGCTGGGACAACCTTTGAACAAGCCTGGTGAAGAGCAAAAGAACCTGCACTGCAAGTTAAAGTGTTGATGATGGTGGTCATGATGTTATCAATCAAAGGGACAATTTTTGGGCCATGGACGCGGGCAAGAACTTCATAGAGGGAAATTGTGTACTCCCCAGATGGCAATGATGCCAAACCATTCTTCTCTTTGGTTTCAGAAACCTGAGCAAGAAAGAGTGGAATTGCCTTCGAATCCAAGTCTTTCACATATGATTTCAGAGCTTTCATTGCAGATTTTCTGCTATCTGCACCTTTCTCAAGATTTTCCAACTCTCGCCGCAGAATCGGGCTCAGACTTCTACCCATTACTTATTTATTATTGTTTGTTTTTGTTAACCTGAAGGAAAACCAACAGCAAAGAATGGGGGTTAATAAACGATATAAAAATAAAATTCACAACCCTGCTTGCTTGCTGCTGTCTATATGCATACAATTTCAATGAAAAGTCATACAAGAATGAAGATGGGGCTTGGCCTTCAATAAATTCAACAAATGATAGACAACTGAAACGTGCATACACTTGTATAGATTTGTGCTGGACATTGACATTGATATAAGAGACGGTAACTTGGGTTTCCATAAAATTTTCAATGAAAATACATGGAAGTGCTGAACATGAGTCCTTAAACAAATAACCAGAACTGGGTCTAAAATAATACCTCTTTTTTCACACACATACACACACATGTTGAGAATATAATATAAATAATAAGTGAAAGCTTTCTTGCACTAATTCTTTCATTACTTCAACCTCTACAAAAACGAAGCCCTACCATTGCTATGATTTCAAAGCTTGCAAGGCTGTGTCGGTTTGCTGAGAGGGAAGGGTAAGGCCATGGTTGGGTAGAAGGGGCAAAGTTGAGGAGGGGCTCTTTAACCGACATGTTACAACAAATTCCACTTCAAATTAAAATTTCAAACATAAAAAGAAGTTAAATATGTTCTCCTACGCACTAAAAATATTCCTAAGAAAATTGAAATTTACAGCCAAAAAAAATAATAATAATTAATTTTCAAATACTAAACTTAAGCACAAATGTCAACTTCTGAACCATTTGGAATTACTACTAGGCAATCTACATGGGGCTTAAATCCTATAAGTTGTTCTAATATATATAAAGAAAGACCACACAAATACATGGTGTCCTCAACTCGTAGTGCCTTCTATGGAGATCGAATGTGGATGGAGTCATGGTACAAAAAGTTCAATAGCTCAAAAAACTATGGTATGTTTGGTTTGGCTTTGTAAAGTGATTTTAGAAAAAAATTTCTAAAAAACTTGTTTGGTTTGTAATTTTTCCAAAACAATTTCCAAAATCATTTTCTCTCTTACATATCAATCAATCACTTTTTCTCTCTCCTCTCTCCTTCTCAATCATTTTTTCTCTCACAACCATCTAATCAATTACAACAAAATATCAAATCATTCTAAAGTCCAAAACTATTTTCAAAATACACAAACAAACAAACTAAAAAAATTTCTAAACTCTCTCTCCAAAATAATTTTTAAAAACTATTTTCTCAAAACCAAACCAAACATACCGTATATATGCATGCCAAAAAGTGCAATTCCAAACTATTTATGATTATTCATTATTTTGCAAAACATTGCAATGTACTGGGAAAACAATTTCACAGCCAACAACAAAAGAGGGTCAATTTTTCTCCCAACATGAGTTTCTGAAATGGAAACGCATGAAGATGGGATTGCCCTAATAAATTTTAACACACACACACACAGAGGAGAACCTCATGAGGAATGAACAAATACTTCAAAGATAAGAGTTGGAATTTCAAAATCCTAAAAAACTCACAATATAATCAACGCTCATGAGGAACACAACCATCAATCAAACAACCACAACAAAATACAATAGACCGAACCTTAATTGTATTCATTGTAGAATTGATACTATCATAAATCTAATAGTTAGTTCCATAGAAAACAATTGACAAACCCTTAATCATGCAATGATTTACAAAGGCCTGCATTAATCACTTGCAACTCAAATCAAGCTTTGCATAAAAAGAACACAATATAATGAGAATCTAAGCATGAAAATATCACAAAATTTTGAAATAAAAAACAAAAGAAACAAATAGTCTAAAATAAATAGGTATTGTATGTTATATGCTCCTAAATCAATATGAGAATCAAACACTGTGGTGAAAATGATGAAAGAACACAGTTTGTAAACTGCAAACCAAAGAAAGAAAATTACATGATGGCATTTAAAAACAAAAACTCTAACCAACTTAATTCTCTCACCCTTTAAAAAGCAAAAGCAAAACAACCTAGAAAAAAACCCCAACAAGTTTGGATCAAATTCCCTATTCAGATTTACCCCAAAACCAAATCCCCCTATTCCAGATCTGAGAGAGACCCAAGGGAAATACCTCCAGATGATGGAAGGCTCTAGAGACAGAGAGAGGGAGAGAGAGAGGATTGGTAGAAAAGACAGAAGGGGTTCGAGTGTAAAAAGAGAAAGGAAATTCCGAGGGTTTGGGCGGGAAGTTAAAAGTAGAGAGAGAGAAAGAGAGAGAGAGAGAGACAGAGTAGAGTGTGATCAGTACCGTCAATCTTGGGGGAAAATGCATCCCAGCCATTGTAACCAAAATTGTGTGTTTCGGACATTTTCAAATCCAGCTGCCGCCGTATTGCATAACGCTAGAATTACTTGGGTTTCGCTTGGGTTGGTTTTTTAGTTTTTATTTTTATTATTATTATTATTATTATTATTTTAATTTGGTGTTAAAAAGTTTCGTTTTGGAAATGATTTTTTGATTTTTTTATAAATTCTTGGAAATGAATTTTGATTTTTTATGAGTTAAATATAATGTTTTATCTTATTAAATTAAAAAATTTATTTTATTTTTTATGACTATTTTAACCAAACAAACTCTTTACAATTTTGGGGAGTTGGGTGTTACTGTTGTCTTGTGCGGCCCATTAACAACTCTCTTTCGATGATTTGAATTATTTACATTATAAATTTGGTTATGAATAATGTGCAGGATCCCCTTTTTAGGACCCCCTTTGAACCCCCTCTTGATTTGATTGGTCACCTTTTTCTTCTTTTCTCTTTTTTTTTATTTTCCCTCCAATCACCACCCGCCACATGTCAAAGGGGGGTGGTGGGGGTGGTGATTTGAGGGGGTGCCAATCACCACTGGTTTGTTATATAGATTATTTATATAAAAATTAAGTAAATTAGATATTTATCGCATCATAATAATAGTATATTTATTTTTTAAAAAAATAAATAGTTAATATTATTTTAATAATTTTTTAAAAATAATTAATTCTCAATCATGGAATTATTGATAATCGATTAATTTGATTTTTTATATCGATGATATACTCGATAAACCTTACAATATTAAACAGTTCAAATCACCCAAATAGGTTCTGAAAATACCCTTAAAACAGCCCTCACAGCAACAACTCTCTATCCCAATTTTGGATGGGTTTTCAAGGTTTTTTTTTTTTGTTTTAAATTTAATTTAAAACATATTGGTGAACAAAATGAAAAGATAAAAAATATTGATCATTTTCATATAATTTTGTTTTCAATAGTAGAATTTTCATATTTAAACTCACATATTCAAATCATTATATCTCATTTGTCATAATTTCATTTTACCATATTTTTGCATCATTGGATTCACCTCATGGCCTAATTTTCATTCCATCCCTTATATGCATTATTCCACCTCTTTTTGTATGCCATTGGAGATCTGAAAATTGGCCAAAAATAAAAATTTTCTTTTTTTTTTTCTTCTTCTTTTTCTTTCTCTATCTTCGTCTCCATGCTTCTTCCTTCCTCATTCATTTCCACAATTATTCTCTCTTTTTTTCCTTTTCCTTTTCCTTTATGGCCCTTCCACCGAGCTCGTGGTAGCCACCGAACCTCTAATGGTGGCGGTGCCACCATCACCACCACGAGTTTAGTGGAATGGCCATGTAATAAGAAGAAAAAAAAAAAACAATTGTGGAAATGAATGAGGAAGGAAGAAGCATGGAGATGAAGATAAAGGAAGAAAAAGAAAAAGGAAGTTTATTTTTGGCCAACTTTTGGAGTTTTGACGACACACAAAAAGAGGTGGAATAAGACGTATGAAGGATATAATGAATATTAGGCCATAGGGTGAATCCAACAACACAAAAATAAGGTAAGACGGTGTTACAACGATAGAGATACAAGTGTTTGAACAAATGAGTTTGAATTTGAAAATTCTATTGCCGAAAATAGAGTTCTCCATTAGTTCACTAGACGGAGATGGATAGAGGGAGTAAATTATGACACAGGAATAACATCAGGGTTTTTATTTTTTAAATTAAAATCGAGGTTTAAATTAAAAAATACGCAAAACTTTGAGATTTTTTTTGTAATTTGCCCTTTAATGTTTTTTGGAGACAAATATTTTTTTTGACCCTAATAACAAAATAAATCCAACACTTTTAATTTTACAAATTTAAATCTTGAACTTTTGACTTATTTTTAATTTAAGCCATATATCTATTTTCGTTAAATAAAGTCGACAAAAAAAAAAATATTTTAGTTATTAAATTCAATAAAAAATAATATTTTAGACATTTTATGTATATATAATTTTATTTACGTACCATCATTATTATCAATACACACCATTATCCAATATTTTTTAATCACCATTGTGTCCTTGAACGAAATTACTATTTTAGACAAAAACCTTAAAATCAAATCCACCAGCACACTCCTCTAGCCACCACCATCAACTAGCCACCACCAGTACCTTGTCCAGCCCTGTCGCGCCCCACCTCTTCTTCCTTTCTTTTTTCACTGCTACCGTCATTATCTCTAGTAACTTTCTCAAGTCGTACCCAACCCATGATCACTATAGTCTCTTTGCCTTTCATCTTTCACCATGCTCTCTCGTTCTATCTTCTCTCGCGATCTGGCGGCAGTGGTGAAAGGTGATGGCAGCGACAGTGGGTAATGATCTGGCGTCGGTGGTGGATCTAAATCTAGGATTTGAAAAAAAGAGGAAAATAAAGAAAATAAGAAAATACAGGGGCGACAATGGGTGGTGAGCAGTGATGGCAGCGGCGGTGGGTGGTGATGTGGATTTGCGACGTTGGTAGATCTAGATCTAGGGTTAGGGTTTCGAGAGAAGAAAAAGAAGAGGATGAGAAGAATGAGAGAAGGAGAGCGACGATGGGTGGTAGGCGATGTTGCGATTTGGGTTGTTGGCAATGGAGATTATGGCTTCGGTTGGGGGCGGTAGCGGCAGAAAGCGGTGACGGTGACTACGTTATGGTTAGGGTTAGACATTTTGAGAAGAAGAGGGTATTTTGGGATTACTGGGAAATAAACGGTGTGATTTGAGAAAAAATAAAGAACTTGAAATTTGGTAGGATGTGAACTTAGAAGATGGTGTATATTAAATGGTGTGTAAATAGAATTTTTCTTTGTATATATTTATATTGAGTTTAATAATTGAAATATATATTTTTTTTCATCAATTTTACTTAATGAAAATAGATAAATAATTTAGATTAAAAATAAATTAAAAGATTAAGATTTAAATTGATAAAATTAAAAATTTAAAGATTATTTTATTAAAAGATTCAAATTTTAGAGTTTTTTTTTTTTAAAAAAATAAAAAATAAAATTAGTGGTCCCTATTTTTTTAGTGTGTCTTTTTATCAAACTACTTTATATTTTTTTGGAAAAAATTCAAAAATTCAAAAATGTGCTTATGAGTAGCAAACCAAATATAACGTTAAAATTTGACCTATTATTTTATGGAATTGGGCTTATTCATGTGCCTTTGGCATAGGCACAGCAGTGACTGTTGTGCCTCATTTTAAAGTGCATTATATACTTATTTTTATGATCTGAATTATTGACTTTGTAGGATTTGTTGAGTACTTCACACCTACCAAAAATCATATTAATCGGATATCAATAACTATATGATCGAAATGCATATTTTTATACTATTTTTCAAAAGAAAAACTTCTTGTTTATTTTTTTGGTTATCAATCATATAGTTATTGATATCCGATTAATATAATTTTTGATAATTATGAAGTACTCAACAAATTTTACAAAATAAACGATTCAGATCATAAAAATAAGTACATAATACACTTCAAAATGAGGCACGGCACAGCAGTGACCCCAATTCCTTATTTTATTCTCTCTTACTTGAGGCGTGTGCCTCGTGTTATCATATTACGCCGGTCTCACGAGACAGTAAAATAATATTTAAATTAAAGTACAGTTTTTGAATTAATTTTTTTATCTTTATTAAATTTTTTAAATATTTTAAGTAATTTTTAGATATACTTAAAAAATTATGAATTTTGTTTTTTTTTTAAAAACTCACTAAATTTCAAAAAAATAAATAAATGAAAACTTAATACATTTTCATATTCTTTTGTATTTATTAATTTTTTAAAATATTTTACTTTTTAGATAAATCTAAGTAAGATGCATCTAATTTTTTTTTAAAAATGCTTAAAATTTTAAAAATATTTACTAAAAACAAAAAAAATACGAAAAACAAAATACTTAATTTCCAAAAAATTGAAACTAAACACAGCGTATAATATTATGAAAAGTGATTTATTCATATAACTTTTTTCTCAAATCCCCCCAATTATGTGGTAAGTAAAATTTGAAAAATTAACTCACGCTCCAATATTTTTTCAAAACCCTCATTACATATTGTCACCTCATTCGAAAAATTTTGAGAAAAAAAAAACGTATAGATATAACACTACCGTAATATTATGGGAAAATTAGTCTAAGGTCTCTCTTCCATTTTTAGTAATGGAAGAGATGCACAATATTATTTTATGATGTCTAAGGTCCCTCACTCCCGCTCTCTCTCTCTTCTTTCTTCTCTATTCTTGTTCTCGACCTTTGCACATCTCGTTCTCGACCACTGTGTCTCCCATTCACCATTGCATATCTCTTTCTCTTTCTCTCTTCACCTTCGTCGCTGCAGTGCCGCCGACTAACCACCATCACCGGAGTTTCTTTCGTGAGTTCGAGCTCTGGTCTTCTTCTTCCCTTATACTCACAGGAATTGAACCCGAAAGCATAAACGAGCAGCAGAGGTTGATCTTCGCTGACTCTACGATAGTCTTGCTTGTAATTCTAACACCATTGATAATGTCAAGGCTAATATCCAATATAAGGAGGCTATCTCACCAGACCAGCAAATGTTGATCTTTGCTGGCAAGCTGCTCGAAAGATGGGCAGTCGAAGTGAAACGAGCCGATCGCAGAGGTTCCAGATCGATGTGGGGAGTGACCCATTAATCACATTGTTGCCCAAATCGATGTCGGGAAGAGAAGAGCTGTAGCCGAGCTCGAGAATGATGGTTCCAGAGAGTGTGTTGACGTTGAGATAGAGGCTTTGGAGGTTTGAGAGCTCGCTGAGCTCTCTTGAGTGTTCTAGAGAGTCCAGCTGAAGGGAGTTGTAAAAAGAGAAGGATGAGAGTCCAGGAATGGCCAGGGAGGCCAGACAAATTTCTAAAATTTCTCTAGAAGAGATAATTTTGTGGGAAGGCCAAGAAAGCTAGAGAAATTAATTTCTCTGGAGAGTGGGAAATATATGGAAGACAGAGAAAACAATTGGTCAGAGAAATTTTCAAATTTTTTCTGGAAAGCCCCAAAATTTCTCTGTGAAGTCGAATTTTCTTTGGATTAATTTGAGTGACCTTAGACCTTAGACATTATTAAAATTTCTCTGGAGAGGAAGGCCAGAGAATTTTAATTTCTCTAGAGAGTGGGAAGTATAAGGAAGGCAGAGAAAAAAATTTCTCTAGAGAGAAGGAAAGGCTAGAGAAATTTACAGTGGGAAGTCTAGGGAAAGTCAGAGAAATTTGTGGATTTACAGTGGGAAATTTGTGGTTTCAATCCAGAGAATTTCTCTGATCTGTCTGGTTCGGAGAGAATTTCTCTGGTTTTGGACTAGAGAAATTTGTGGGTTTGTTAGTAAAGATTGTATTGTTGGCTTACATATTACACAAAATCAAATAAATTCTTTGTGAATAGAGCCAAAAAAATTTGTGAAGTCAGAGAATTTTCCTGGATAGTCACACAAATTTTCTCTCTATAATTTTCTCCAGTTTTTTTTGGTACTTAGAGAAATTTCATTTTTTTCTAGTTTGAACCCAGAGAATTTCTCTGGAGAGAATTTCAATTTTCTTTGGAGAGAATTTCTATAGGACTGAAATTTCTCTAGATCGATGTTGAGGGATCTTAGACATCATAAAAATATTTGATATCCTTTATGCTATAAAATCTTAATATTAGGGACCTTAAAAAAAATCCCCCAAAAATCCTATACAGATATATTAGAAGCACGCGCACATTATATGCGTATAATTTGTAATTGGATCTATTAACCATGACAATTATTTAAAACATTTGTTGAGAATTGAAATAGTTTATAACAATTATTTATGTTTTGGAGGCATTTTTTTAAACTTTTTTTTTTTTTGGTGACAACTACATTAACAGAAGTATTCACCGTGTTTAGTTTCAATTCTTTAGAAATTGAGTTTTTTTATTTTTTGTATTTTTAGTGAATATTTTTAAAATTTTAAGCAATTTTTTTAATATTTTTTAATTGTACCTTACTTAAATGTATCTAAAAAGTAAAATATTTTAAAAAATCAATAAATATACAATAATATGAAAAATATACTAAATTTATATATATATATATATATTATTTTTTATATTTAGTGAATTCTTGACAGATTTTTTTTCCCCACAAATATTATAGTATTCATGTTAGGTGTATCTAAAAAATTAAAAAATTGCTTAAAATATATTTAAAAAAAAATTCAATGAAAACAAAAAGGCACGAAAAATAAAAAAATTAAATTTTATGAAAAGTAAATTCAAAAACTCAAACCAAACAAACTGATTACTTTTTATATTAATATAAATATTATATATTTATGCATAGCCCATATATAATTTACTTAGTTTTTGTTTTTTTAAATGAAAAATTGCATTTCACCAAAGAGTAAACTTGGGCCATGTTTGTTTCTCAAATTATGTTTGATATGATTATTAGTAACAATGAGAAGTGAAGAGACTATTAGTATGGTAGGACGATATTAGTGATGTAAGATAAATTATATTATTGTTTGTGTATTCGTGTGATAATAGTAATTGGTTCAGATTAAATTTATGAATTTACATCAAAATTCTCAAATATATAAAAGGAGACTTTGTTATTTTTATAAAATGAAGATAAAATGATATTTTCACCACTAATTCTGTGGCATTGGATTGTGAAAGGCATCCCCCATATGGAATTACTAACGCTGTGTTTGGTTGGGGATTTGGAGAGGAAAAGGAAAAAGGTTTGTGAAACTAGGTGAAATATAAGTATGTTTTATTCACATTTCACCTACATTTTCTATTTTTCTTTTCAAATCCATTCTCAAATCCTCAACCAAACACAGCATAAGAGCATCTCAAACCCAATCCTCTCACCAAGAGGATGCAAATAAATTTTTTTCTTCAAAAAGTAAATATACAGTATGTCACTATTCATTCAAATTCCAACCACAAACCTTTCATTTTCTTAAATTTTGCAACATTAATAATAAAGATAGATGTTGGACATAAGCTTTGACAAAATGTGAAGAATAAATGGTAGTGATTAATTCGGATTGTATAGGAGCTAATAAATTTTGCAACATTAATAATAATTAATTTTTAATTTTTTGTTAAATATATTTAATATTAAACTCATTTTAAATATATGATTTTAATATTTTTAATGATACCAAATTCATAAAATTTAGACGTACGTACTAAAAGTTATTTGTATTTTATAACATATAACAAAAAAATATAAAAGGATATAATTGGTATATAATTTAAAAGCAAAAGGGCTCGAGGACAAAATTAATATTTAAAAAATATAAATAGTGTTATAGAGGTCATTCTTCATTTTTCATACTCCCTCTATATTTGAAGGATGAAACATCCATCCTCCCAAATGAAAAAGGATATAGAGGATGGGTTGGAACTGGGAATAGAGCGAGGATGCTTCAAATTTGAAGAAATAAAGCATGGTTGGAGATGCCCTAATACCCTTCAACAGAATTCGTAGTGCCATGATATTTTTAAAAAATAAACATTCTACACCGTATTTATTGAATTGTTAGTCAAATTCTATAATCAATCGAGTATAATAAACGGATCCTTAGGACATTATTGGGTAAATATAAAAGTTTGTCCTATAAAAAATAATAAAAAGCAATATGAATTATATGGTTTTGTAATATTTATTTTTATTTAATATTTGAGTTCTATTTTACGAATTTGAGATTGTAATATTATTTGAAAACCGGGTTTAAAATGAGAGTTATAGCTCAGATGTCGAACCAAACTTGGGCATAGGACAGAATATGTTTTTTCCTTAACATAAGCCCCACCTGAACCCAGCCCAACCCAATCCATTCAACAAAATCTTTATTTACTTTCTATAACAACTTGGCGTTGTTTGGAGTTTAATTTTTATATTAGTAATTTTTTAACTTTTTAATATTTTATGAGATAAAAACATTTAACGTGTTTGGAAATAATTTTTGTTTGTTTCATTAAAAAGCGTGAATCACTCATGTATATGATTGATGGATTTTTGTTTTTGTTTATGTTTTTTTTTTTTTCTTTTTTTGAACTTTTGAAATTTGAAAGCCAAATGAAGCCTTAAGCTAATCTTATATAAATGTTTAGCTTAATCATTATATTGCACAAATCAGTGGCGACTCTAGGAATTTTTGTCAGTGGTGTCAATCAAAACTTAAATACCATATATCTTACAGAAAATTCACATTAATCATTATATCACCAATGGAAAAAAAAATCAATAAATTAATTTAAATTCTAAAATTATAAACAAAAATATTTCAATATATTGATACTATTGTTTAAGCAAAAAGACATGCTAATACACGAGCTTCTACAAAAAATAGGTCAAAGTTAAAAGGTAAACTTTTTTCATTGGTGGATTCAAAAGAGTAGCACTTAAAACTATGGGTTTAAAATTGTATTTTAGTAGATTCAATTACTAATTTTTTTTCCTAAAATCTAATATTTATATAATAAATAAATAAATAAATTCAATCAGGGGGTTCGAGTGACACCCCTGACCAAGCCTTGGAGCCGCCCCTGGCACAAATCCAAGTTGGCCTGAGTAAACACGCACACTCATTTTTTGAGTGTGTATTATATAGTGATCAAGATCCTTTATATTACATGAATAAAATAGAAATTCTCCGTAATATTATACGGTGATTTATTACATAATCAATTGTTGTAAAAGGACACCATCATATACTAATTCAAAAATAATGAAGGTGAGAATTTTGAAATTGAAATTAATATAATAATTGTAGACTGTTGATTTTTAAATTTTAATGACATATAACAACCTTACATATTAAAATAGAGATCTCCATCTCAATCATGTAGTGAAGAGAATCTTAATCTATTATATACTTGAATAGATTCCTAGTTGTCTTTGGTTATGATTTTAATAATTTTCGTTATATCATATTGTGGTTTGAAATAGTTGGAGTTTCACATATATCTCGAATCAAAATGGATTATGAACTTAGACGTATTTGGTTATGATACGCCGTGGTATTCTGTTATAGGACTTTTTGATGCAGGTTAAATGAGTTGCGTATAATTTATTTTGATTTTGTTGTCTATCCCAAATGATTTGGTATAATTTCTACTTAATAGATTGAAAAAACTTAAATTGAAAACTTTGATTATCTAGAAGTTGGGAACATAGTACTTTTGAGTTCTACTTTATGATTATTAATTTCTAACATGCAATAAGGTTCACCAAACAAGTCATATTATTTGTAGTGGTTATTGCTTGTTATGAGTCAAGTGGCATTTACAACCCATAGTGATGCTAATTATGAATCAAATTAATGATTTAAATTCAACTTTTAAATATCTAACGACTAAAAATTGATAATACATATTAACCTTTTCAAGGTAGTCTCTTTGGCAATTAGGCAATGGCTTCGAGTTTGAATGTGCTGCCAATTTGTGTACAACACTAGAAGCCAGATCACCACTTAAAACCAAATGGAAAATTTTACAGTGATTTGGATATTTATGTTGTGTTTTGATCATAGATTTTTGATAAGAATTTTGAAAGAAAAACGAAAATGAAGAAAAAATTTAACTTATATTTCATTCACATTTAAAAAAAAAAAAAATCTTTACTCAAATTCATGATCCAAACATAATCTAAAAGTTCTAATTTTCAATGCAAAGTACCTGGATGTTGTTGGTCTTGGAAGGTTAACATCTGTTTCTAGTTTTAAACATACACTAAAACCATGGTATTGTTGTGTTAAGCTTCTAAACTAAGAAATTGACCCTCTTTTCCAATCGTTCTTGTCTTCTCATTTCGGACTCTTTTGTCTTAAAGTCACATTTTTAATACATAAATTCAAACAAAGAATCTCTTACCTTGAAGTCATGTTTAGCGAAAATTAATCAATGTAAACAACAATGTTACAAATTAATCAATATTACAAATGGTTGTTGTTCTCGCCTCCTGTATTGATGTATCTCATGTGTATTGTTTATCGATGTCATCAATAAAATCATTCTTTTGTTGATAAAAAAAATACATACACAACCATTCATTTGTGTGGACGGCAATAAATGCATTTGCAATATTGCCAAATATTATTCTAATTCTTCGTCTTACCTATATCAAGTAATTATCAAGCTTAAATTATGATGGTCGCCTCAAGAAAAATGGAGAATAAAACTTTTACCATTCATTGAATCCATCCTAAGGTTTGAAACATAACTTTCCATGGTGTTTTGACTAATTGAAACAATTAAGATATATCTATACAATTTTATACTATTATATGAAGTGAACAACTCACTTGGTGTCCAACCTTTACTCGCTTCTCCTTATGCCATGTGCCCCTTATTTTTTCTTATGCCATCTATCTCTTATTTTCTATTTTTTTTTAAAAAATAAAATAAAATAAAATAGATAAGAGGAGTGAGACTTAAACTTTGGACCTTAAGTCAATTGAAGGAGAGTCCTACCACTTGAGTGACACACAATATATAAGAAATATTTTATTTTATTACACATGTATCACGTGTGCCAACTGCTAGTGTATATACATAAGACACATATATACATATGATTTTTTTTACTTGCACATAAATCAATTACAGAATCAGACACAACCCTCTTATATGGCCTATGTTATGTGAGGAGGTTGCATCTGGTTCTATAATTGACTTTTGTATTTTTAATTTTTTTCACACATATATGTAGGTGTTGTCTAGGCCTATGAGGCCTACCACGAGTCTCATTTTAATAATCTAAACAGTTCATTTTGTTGGGCTTTTCATGTATATCATGGATAAAAAAAATCAGATCGATCCGATAATCGTAATCAGATTAATTTATTACATTTGTCTTTTACAAAAAATGGTTTTTTTTTTTTTTGACAAACATGATAAATTGAACATGATACAATTATTGGATTGACTTAATTTTGTATGTAAATAATATACATAATGGATCTTGTAAAATAAACGATTTAGATCATGAAAATGAAATCCATTGTGTACTCTACCAGTCTAAACGACATATTTTAATCTAGATCTGGCCCACAGAAAAGCCCAACCCTATATATAATGTGTTTTTGTGAATGCATATTTTGGGCCGACATATCACATTATGCAGTCACTAGGTTGCTGCATAATTGAAGTGAACCTCCAAAACCCAGATGGCCCATGAATATGATCATGATCATGAGCATGAACTTCAAAGTTTGAACACAAAATGGACCACCTCACATTGTTAGCTGTAATATGGTCCCTTCTTTACAAGTATAATGTAGACAACATTTCAGTATTTTGTGAAAAACAAACCACATCCTAAATGCTCAAAATAAATGTTCCTGGACCGGCACAATGGGCCCACTATAGAGTGGTCACACACTATGGTCTGCATTGACGTCCATGAATTTCAATCCTCAAGGATTTCAAAAATTATCATCAGTTAAGAAGATCACTTGGTTGTGTACTTGTCTAATGAGATATTATCATTTTTTTTGTATTTATATTATAACAAATTAGGTTTTAAATACAAAAATTTTGGGACAAAATTACTTTTTGGGAACAAAATATTTGTGTTGGCAAATGTAATTATTGTATTTTTAACCACAAAACTAAACATTAATTGATGAATTACTATACACCTTTTGAGAAATTTTTTTTTTCTCAAATAATAAACATTTTTGGGACCAAATTATTTTGTATTAGCGATATTTTTTAAATTGTCGCTAAAAGTTTTTTTAAAAAAAATTTTGGGATAACTTTTTAGCAACTTTCTACGCAACGACAACGATAGATTCTCAAATATTTTATGCAATAAAAATTTCATTTTTAAAGACAAAAATTTGATCCTTAAAACTCTTATTTATTATAGTGTAAGGGTCATGTAATTATAAGACCCGTACTATTGATTGGATATATGGCAAATACAAAATTCCTAAAATACAAGACAATTTACTCCGAGGATTGTCTTAAAATTTGAAACCATGTCTAGGTGTTTGATGATAAATATTTAATCTTGAAGGTATTGAACATACAAACCATCCATTAAATAGAGAGGGTACAAAAGTGATTCATTGCCATTCAATCCTCTTAAACTTCCTTGTGTTCTCTCCCCCCTCATCCAAGGTACATAAAATCCGATATATATATATATATATACATCAAAGCTTATATATATAAATGTATAAGGGTCTTTCTCTATGGGGTCTTAATCTACCAACAAGGAAGCACGTGAAAGAAAGTTCCCTTTTAAATACTTCCAATGATATTTAGCCCCATATGTTTCTTTTAAAAATAAAAAAATCTTTTAAATTTTCACTTTTGTTACCCTCCAATTTTATCCTTCTATGAATGTGACCTCAAGATGACCAGTAAATAAAAATAAAAAAGAAGAAAAAAAGAAGAAGAAGAAAGGAAAAAAAAATGACAAACAAAAAGTTTAATGAGTAAAAAACAACCAAAACAAGTTGAGGTCCAAGTAAAAATAATCATAAAGACCAAAAAGGGAAAAAGTAAAAAGTAATTAATTATATATAAGATCTACAAAAGTAGCTCAAAGTTGTGGAGAAAGGGTTGTGGAGAAAGGGTTGAATACAATAGACAGGGCATTTTCCAAGAATCTTTTTAGTTTATGAATTCTCAATTATTTGTTTAGTTTAACAAAACTAACAGGATGTTTTAATCCTTTACTTAGATTAATTCCAAGTTGCTTAAATAAGAAAAATTAATTAGGTAGAGATATATATTAATTATCCACATGGAGATAGATTTACATAGAAATTCGAATTCGAGAAAAAATATTAAAAGTATAAACAAACCACTAATGACCATAAGATATAGCAAGATACAGACGTAGAGATCCTACCTATACTTAATTTCAGAAGAGTTTTGTAGTCCAATATAATTTCACATATGTTTAATCATATCTAACCCAAATTTAGTTCGAATGATGATATGTGTTTAGAATTGAATTTGTCTAGTGTGAGATTCATGTATAAAATAAATCTGAATCACAAGATAATAATTCTATGTAATTTCTAAATAATTAAGCCTGAATTTGTACTATCACTGATATTTAATACGTCTAGATCTCCACTGGTTGTGCCAATCCCTCACAAACACCATCATCCAACCTCAAACCTCCAAGCTCGATCAATGTGCAAACAACACTAATTTGATAGAGTTTGGTTTCTCTGAAGTTGTCATCTCAACTTGAGAGAGCTTTTGAGCTTACACTACTAAAAATCGGACTTTTTGTGACGGTCTCAAACGTCGCAAAAGGTCTATATATCGTCGCAAAAGACTTTTTGCGACGGAACAGCGACGGAAAATGGGGGGTGGCGGAAAGGGGCGTGACAAAAAGTATTTGCGACGGTTACAAACCGTCGCATTCTTGTAGCGACGGCTAATCAATAGTTTTTGCGACGGTTTCGCCTGACACAAAAAAAGGAAAAAAAATGACATTTTTAGTGACGATGTTGATTGCCGTCGCAAAAAATCTTTTTTAGCGACGGTATTTGCCGTCGCAAAAAGTATTATTAGCGACGGTCTAAAACGTCGCCAAAAAAGTAATATTAAATTAACACCGTATTGGCAACAATTTAAACCGTTGCAAAAGATTTATTTTTGATAGTTTAAACCGTCGCAAAAGATTGGAACTAATATATATATATATGCGACAGGTTAACCCGTCGCTAATAAAATATAAGGAAATGAGAATTACATTGGCGATGGATTATTATTGTCGCAATAAAATTATTTTTTATAAAATCATATTTTATTAAATATTTCCTATACAAATTATTCATATTTTTAAAAATACATCCACATCCACGTCAACATCCACAGCCAAATTCACATTCAAAAAATCATATACCAAGAATAATATATGTACCTTGTAACAATTGTCAATCAAATATTATTTACAAAAATATATAAAATAACCTCTAACAATACTAATAATTTTTGAAATTCAAGAACTCAAATTTTTAGTATCGATAATAGAAATAAAAAAATAAAAACAGATATAATGTAGCTTGTTTTGATATCAATAGTAAGCTCCCATATCGATATGCGAAGATATCACGTACTCAAAAGGTTTTGCATCTGCAAAAGAAACAAAAAAGAAAAAAAATCATCATTTACAACATAATTATTTTCAAGCTTACAGAAAATGTAAAACATTTGATATTTTTTTCAAAAAAAAAATAAATAAATAAGATTGTAAACTCTAATATTGATATGCGAAGATATCATCACGTACTCAAAAGGGTTGCACCTGCTAAAAAAACCAAAAAAAAAAAAATCATTTACAATATAATTAATTCCAAGCTTATATATATTATATATTATATATATTTATTGCCAGCCTAAAAAGATAGAGAATTTAGCAATTAGATGGCATGATAGTCAAAGAAGTTCAAGAAATAAAGCCCTAGAACAAGGGGTTATTGTTCATGGCATATATTATTTCAGGAATAAAATTTTGTTATATGTAGTAAAACAAGTTGGATAGATTGAAAATGCTTCAACAAAAACTAAAATTCCATTTGAAATGCATAGATTTGGCATTATGTTTAGGAACCAAACGTTTCAACCAAAAAGACACTAAAAAATCCAATTCCCAAACAAGCCCTAATTATTCAAGAAGAATAACTCAAATTCAAGTTAGATAATTCATCTAAGAATTTCAAAATTGGATTAAAAAGCTTTATAATGAGGACTATAAAGCTTTATTACAGTAGATATTTGAAATCATACTAAGGGGTCTTCTCCTAGCTCAAAGATCTTACTGAAATACATCTTTTCTATATCAACTTACCTTCTCTACAGTGACTAACTCTCTAAGATTTTTATAAAATTTAACCTCAAATCCCTTGATTTGAAATCCACATCCATCCAAACGAACACCAATCTTTTTACTTATACCTGGATGGGCCACCACCATGTATATGTTTTGTTTATCTCATATCATACAAGCATTCTTACATACTGATTTGATGCATCACATACCTCAACTAAGGCACTATATCTTCTATCCAGGTTTGAATCTTGATGAAGATAAAGAAGCCCCTAGCAATTCCATTGATAATGTGGAAGTGCTTAGGCCAATCCAGCAGCATCCTTCGTGATTGATCTGTCCAGTTTTTTGCCCAAGTTAAACAATAACAGACACAGGACCACGGCCAGTTCGTACAATATGTTCCTGAAATAAAATTATAATAAATTACATGCATTGTAAACAAATCATCATGCTTAAGCGGGATTAAAAAATTAAAAAATAAAGAAAATAAATCAACAGGGGAAGCACAATTCCAAGATATCATTGAAGAGATTGAAACTATAAGGTACCATTATATTTTCTAAATAAAAAAACCCTAAATTGGTATGAGCAATCATTTGCTTTGTGTTTTTAGATCCTTTAAATGAAGCCAAAATCTGAGCTTTTCTGGCAAATCTTATTCCCAGGAAAGTTTTCCATGTGCACTGACCCTTTTTGGAACCAGATTGCTACATCAGCATACTATATATTTCTAAAAGAAGATCAAACAAACAACAATTTCTTGGTAACAATCATTGGATTCTTAATAAAGTAATGACATGGAATTTAATATAATAAAAATGACATTGACAGATAAACTAATTATACTGATTGCAACTTCCAACCAAAAGCAAAAGAAATACAACGATAAAGTAACAACCACGCTGTGTTCATGAAATGACTATAAAAAGTCTCTGCATGATTGAGAATTTTTACCAATAACAACAAAGAATCTGACGATGCCAGGAGGACCTGAGTATGAGCTGATGCCATCTCAGTCATGATCTAGTAAAATATTGCTACCTTTTAGATCCTTATGGATAATTCTGAGTCTAGAATCTTGATGAAGATAAAGCAGCCCCCTAGCAATTCCATTGATAATGTGGAAGCGCTTAGGCCAATCCAGCAGCATCCTTCGTGATTGATCTGTCCAGTTTTTTGCCCAAGTTAAACCAAGCTGCTAGTAATTAGCTTCTAGAGTATGTATGCAAAATGATTCCAGTAAACAGAAACATAAATTTTCATTGGGAAAGTCTGTTAGGACAGGTTCTTGATCCAGTATGAAGTAGAATGTAATTAATTAGCTGGAATACGGGTTAAATCAGAATATGATGGTTTTGAGATATCCATACCGAAAACAAAGGAATCCAAGGTATTGTTGGGCATGTATTCATATATTAACATCCTTTCTTCTCCTTGATTGCAATATCCTAGAAGCTTTACAAGATTCTGATGCTGAAGCTTGGCGATAAATATAACTTCATTCTTGAATTCATCAACACCTTGTTTGGAATATTTCGAAAGCAATTTCACAGCTATTTCTTGTCCCCCCCTCCAGCATACCCTGAAAATTAAAAACCATTTCGTTTGTTAGGTACAGTATGCTGCCAGTGAAAGAAGCCATGTACATTTTACTTTATCAAACTTTTGTGTTTCTTCTTCTATATAATGTTTCTTTCAATGCCATTACTCAGCAAAATCATGTACAACAGTCACCATTAAAGTCCATGCAGAATATCATTCTCCATGGTTTTTCATTAGAACTAGTTTGGATAATGCAACTCTTGTTAAATGCACATGTGCTGACTAAAATTGCAGAGCTATCAATTCTGCATGACATTGGGAAGTTTCTAGCAACATAGTGAAAAAATTTAGCACCAACTGCCTAGAACTTGGTAACCAATATTATTTGTTACCATGTAAACAGGTCCAAATCCACCCTCTCCAAGCTTATTGTTAATTGCAAAGTTATCTGTAGCACTAGCGATTGTGGCCAAGTCAAATAATGGTACCTCTATATCTTCATTTTTGGTTTTTTTGCAGTAACCTTTTCCAGGGTGATGCCTTGCTCGTCCTGCAGAGACAGGTTTAAATGAAACAACTTGTTCAGTGAAGGTGTTTACTTACTGCAATTTGAAAAACGGCACATATACACTCAAACACACCCACAAACCTGAGATTCTGAAACATCAATGATTAATTTGGGTTACCTTCTGTTTTTGGCTGCTGCTTACGTAATGCCTAGTCCAAATATAAGTGTTACTGTTGAGACTACTGAGATGACTATGATCCTCTTTGCTCTCTTCCAAAAAGAGGAAGGATTCTTCTCCACTGGGGACAAAGCATTTCCTTGACAATCAAAATAATAAATATTTTAATTTAGGAAGATAAAATTAGAGCCCAATAATGGGGAAGAAACAACCAACCTAAGAAACAGGCCACTAATGGATAAGAAATGAATAACACAACAAATGGCCTCGTTACAGAGTAGAAATTATCAATCTTTGCACTTAGCAATGATTGATCCCCTGACCTGCTAAATAGAAATGTACAAGTGTAGCCAGTTGAGCTAACCGAGTTGGATCACATGCTCCATTTTTGAAAAATAAAAAAGTTTAAATAAATATGAAAACAATAGTTCTCAAAATTTGGAGGGGCAATTGCCCCAGCTTGTGCCCTGATCTGGCTCTGCCCGGACCACATGTGCCGCCAAAGTGTGGCTAGCTTGACTTAATATTGAAGCAATTCAATTAAATTTATTTAAATGCTAGAAAACTAGGAATTCGAGGTGGTTAGGTTATATTTGGGGATGTTTCTCTTCAAACCAAGCCACACTAACTTTGCATTATATAGCGTCTGATGCAGTATAGAAAATTAAGAACATCACTAATATGATAGATCAAGAACTGGCAAGATAATGAAATTAAGCCTGCAGGTCCAGATTTCCATGTGGCTTGGTAAGGGAACTGTTACCTAATTCAGAGGCAGCCATTCTAATGTAAAGATCTTGACCATTTTGAGAGAACTCTCTAATATCAACAAGTTCATCAAACCAAAGCAAGCATCCACGTCGTCTACTTATATCCAAATTCGCATAAGCCATACAAGAGCAGTCTTTCAAGCACATTGTCTCACATTCCGTAAGAGTCATGCTCAAATTAATCCATGAATTTCGTGTGTCCGGCAATTTAACCGCCGAGTACTTCAAAAACCCATCTCCATTAGCACTGCAATTCAAGGGTGTTCTCCGAACACAACCATCTGCTTCTGTGCCTCCATCATTTGGGATTTTGGTACAAATCTATCCAAACACTGGCATTCTGGTGAGTTACCCACAGTACAGAGACCATAAGCACCACAAAATGAAAAAGCATCACAATTGGTCTTTTCAGTGGTTAGTTCTAGGGCCCAACTCTTGGTTGACCCATCTCTCCAATTCCACGTCATGAACTGCAGATCACCAGTTTGATTCAACACCATCCTCGAGACAACCAAGCTGTCGAGAAGGTCATAAGTGAAATAAATCTCCTTCTCATTCAACACAAAAGTGAAATTGTAAATGGAGTTTGAAGATATCCTAGGCATGCCAACGAACCAGAGACCATTCCATGGTCCAGAACGTAACTGCTGAACAGAGTTCTTCTCCAGAAAATACTGTGGAAACCCATGAGGATCAATCCTGTACGTAAAAACTCCTCGAGCTGGATCGTCACTGCTCTTCCACGACCACAGGTACCTGTCTAGTCCAGTAACGTTGTTGATTCCAAGCTTTATACCCGGTAAAAACGTGTATGTTGGATCCTCAAAAGTCTGCCATAAATAATTCTCTGGGTTATGATCATCTGAATTCCTCAAAACAAAATTTCCTGAATCCAAGAGTTCTGCAACTGGGTTGTTCGAGGATTTTGATGAATTGGAAGACCAGATTTTGATGCTATCTTTATGGTTGAGGACAATAACGCCTTCTTGGGTAAGCTTTAGAACATCGGAGGAATCCACAATGGGTACTCTGTTGGCAACCCATACAGCAGTCCTGGAATCATTAGATATTTTGTTGTATCATATGCCAAGGCATCGATTTTTGGAACTTCCAGGGCTGAAGTCTCCGAGCTCGAAGCTTCCTCCAATGGAGACTATTGTGTCACCATCTTTAATGGATTGAGTTGTGGCTATTGTGCTCACTGCAGTGGAGGATGCTAAGATGGAACATAGAAAGGATGACAGTAGCAGAGTGGTGATGGTATCAATCATGAAAGATTTTCAAGACTTGGATTGAGGGGAGGAGAAGGGAAGGAATCTAACTAGTTTGATGTTGTGCACGTCATGTTTATGTGATCCTGTGTTTCTATCTTTTCTCTGTATAGCTAAATAGATATGTTCTTAATTGATGTCAACAAGATTGTAAAAGGGATAAGAGAGATGTGAGCTGCAAGAAAATTAGATATGGAGAAGTGTACTAACAGATTATATGCCCCCACAAGGGTTAGGTGTTTCTAAAGATAGCATCATAAAAATAAAAATAAAAAATCCCATTCTATTCATAAATATATATAGAAATAAAAGAACTTCAGTTTTAATAAAGTAACATACAATTAATCATAAACACGATTAAACTAGAATAAGGCTGCAAAGATAAAATCAAAAACTTCTTGAGAGACGGGAAAGCTTAACAACTTCTTTAGGCGCAAAAAATATTTTACACAAGATTAATGAAGAACACTGCAGCAAACATCAATTGTGGGGCAAAAAACTGATTACAAAATATTATTATGAACAATATAAAGCATACCTGCAAGAGGGCACTGATAGTACCAAAAGTGTTCGACAACAGTGGATCCAAATCTTGAAATAATTCTCTCTTCTAAACATATAAACAAAGACAAACACAAGGCATGAGTAACAAGGCATAGTACAAAACAATTCTCTCTTCTTTCTAGATTTTTTTCCCCTTCTTGGAAAGGTACAAGAGAAAGTTGACACAGTAAATGAGCTTTAGCTCCAATTTTAGAACCTGGTTCGAACCTTCAATCCAATTCTTAATCAAAACCCTCAAGCCTTGAATTCGGATACCCTGAATTGGTGTGAATTTGAAACTAAGATTTCATTAACTAAAAAGAAAAATTAACTTAACCAATTCAACAAATTGTCACAGTATTTGACCAAAATTTTGACCAATGAACCAGTGGATAACCCAATATGTGTGAGAATGAGGAAACATATCAAAAGGACCATTATCAAAGGTCAAAAAAAAAACTTGATGTAGCACCAAAAGATCAGAAGAGAAAGAAACTGTGGAATCAAATCCCAAATTAATATACCAATATTCAAAATCATATCCTAGTCCAATAAAACCCATTACATAATGCTACCAATGTCTTTTCGATCCCCTTAAGTAACAGAAAAACCATGAGAAAAAGAAATTAGGAGAGGGTCATACCCTTTCCAGTTTGATGCCAATAAAGCCCCAAATTCCCCGATTTGGGGCTGGGTGTGAAGGTATATGCGAATCGAAGGAGACATAGAGAGGAAGACAGAGAGAGACACACACACGCACAGAGAGAGAAAGAGAGAGAGGGCGAAATAGAGGACATACCTACCCAAGACAAAGCGACGGTGGGTGAGAGGGAGGGTATGCGTGAGAGACGGTGTTGCCGTTGCTACAGACGCTGTTGTTGCCGCTGCAAGAGAGACAGAACGATGACTGGGTGAGGGAGGGTATGCGTGAGCAAGCGCCAGAGGAAAGAAGAGGGTTGGTTACCTAGACACTGTTGTTGCCGGTGCAAGAGAGATAGAGTGACGACTGGGTGAGAGGGAGGGAGGGAGGGAGGGAGGGAGGGAGCAGTGAGATTAGGGCTTTTTTTTTTTCTGATCTGAAGAGATAACAGTGAAGTTGGGAATATCGGGAAAGAGGGACAGTGGGAGAGGGGTCTTTGGCGCGAAATTAGGATTTCTTATTTGCGACGATATTAAGGCCGTCGCAAATGAAAGAGAAAAAAGTAAAATTTTGCGACGGATTAGCAAAAGAGCGTCGCAAAACAGGGAAAAAAAATTTAAACCAGAACCAATTTGCCACGTTTAACTTACCGTCGCATATAGCCTTATTTTTTGCCACGGTCTAACTTTTTCCGTCGCAAAAACTATAAATTCCGTGACGGCACTTAAACTGTCGCAAAAAGTAAGCTTTTGCGACGGCACTTAAACCGTCACAAAAGGTTCCGTGGCTAAAGCTCCCTTTTCTAGTAGTGTTAGTATGCTCATTTTGAAACTAATTTCGATGATCTGAACCGTTTTCTTTTTAGTACTTTGTTAAGTAGAATACTCATGTAAAAAATCAAGTTGATTGGACATCGATAGTTATATGTTTGAATCGCATTTGTTTCAAAAAAATAAATGATAAATGTAATTTCAAGAATAACCATTCATTTTTTGTAGACCAATTTGATTCAAATATATAGTTATCAATATTTAATCATCTTGATTTGAATGAATATTCTTCGAACCGAGTCCTAAAAAATAAACGGTTTAGAATATTTAATCGATTCTAAAATGCGCTTATGAAATCCAAATGCTCTCTCAAGTTAAGATGACCAATATGAGAAAAACCCAACCCAATTCGATATAGCCCTGGAATCGAGTCTTGAGAATATGAAAGAATAATATGGATTATATAAGAAAAACTCTCTCAAATGACTAAGGGCATACTCAATGTAAGTTTAATTAAGTGATTAACCCTCACAAATAACTAAGGGCATATATATAAGAAGGGATTTTGGCGAAAGACCCTTCGCTATGAGCTTTTCATGCTAAGAGCATCTCCAACGCACTAGGTATATAATGCTTATTAGGTAAAATGTCTAGTATGACTCACTTTTTTCAACTTCAATGCACTAGGCATGTGATTAGGCATTTTAGCTCAACTCACATTCACTAGCTACATGTAGCTAGCCTTCAAGGTTAGGCAAAATGTATTTAATCATTAGGATTATTTTCCTCCATCTTTATTGCTGATGTGGCATTTTATAAAATTAATAGTATTTAGATAAATAGCTAAAATAAAGAGCATGGTTGGAGCAAAAACATGAAACAGTTGATAGGTAAAATAAAATGTATACTTTATAGCAATATTTAGATAGGTAAAATGCCTATTACCGTTGGAGATGCTCTAACAGGACAAAGTGAATTCAATTCTAATTGGTTTAAGTCTTAATTTTCCAAAAATAAATTATCTATGGTCAAGAACTTAAAAACATATATATATATATATATATATATATATGATAAAACCTATACAAAAACAATACATGATATACTAATGCAATGCATAATTTTACCTTTGCAAGAATAGAGTATCAAAACTTGTAGTAGAAAAATTGGTTTTTTAGGCTAAAATTCATAAAAAGACTAAAAATAGTTTAAAATAGTTAATAAGACAAAATGTTATATCAAATTCATAATCATTTTACAAAAGGCAAAATAGGCTAAAATAATCAATAAAATAAAATGTCACATCAAACCCATAATTATTTCATTTTTTCTCTCACAAACATTATATCCAACTACAAAAAAATACAACGATCTTCCTAAATATAAAAATTTTAACCTACTAAAATAGTCAAAAACTAAAAGAGTCTATTAAAATAGTCAACTTTCCAAACAAGGCCAATGAATCTTCACCACAGAAGATGGTCAAAACTCAACTAAGGTAAAAATGAAAAAAAAAAAAAATGTCAATATATTTCCAATTACATTATATCATAAAAATACAAAATAAATAAATCTTAATCAAAAGCGTCTGCAATGTCTCTGCATAACACAAGTAAAGAAGTATACCAGCCCCTTTACCTATTTTGTTAAGAGTATCTCCAACCATTCACTAAATTTTTCATCAAATCTGAGTAAAAAAAGAACAAATTTCTCGATCTGATATGGGCTGCTCCAATGGTTGTACCATAGCTTTCATGGAAAGAGGGGGACGACCGGCCGGTCAATCGGACTCAAGTCTTCTTTTCTTTGTCTTCCCCAAACCTAGATTGAACTGAACTCAAGTCTCAGAGAGAGAGAGAGAGAGGGGGAGAGAGAGAGAGAGAGAGAGAGAGAGAGAGATTTTATGCTTCAAGAAAGTGTGGTTTCGAAGTGAATCGAATTCTTGATTAGGTTTTTTTTAATTTTTTTTTTTGGAGTGTTTTGATGGAGATCTAAGAGATTAAGTTCGATTGGGATTCGTTTTGTTTCGTTTCTGATTGTGTTTGTTTGAATTTGAGTGTGACAGATAGGTTTGGTGAAATTAAAGGCATGTATTGTGTTGAATTTGAGTGTAAAAGTTCATTTCTAGATAAGTTAAGGTTTTGAAGCAGTTGAGGAAAGCATGCATGAGGGTCAAATGTGTGTATCAACTGAGATATGTACTCAATTTCTTTGACGGCTACTTTGACAGAGAATGGAAGCTCAAGCATGGTGTGGTTTTCATGATCATAAGAAAGATCGAAACTAGGATAGCCATGGTGTTTTGGCTGCTGTTGTTGTTGGTCGTCCTTCAGCCAGAACGGGTATCGGATATTTGAGCCGTCGCAATAGCACCTTGTTGGCTTGCAATCGTCACGTCTTGTTGCTGCTAATGCTCTGAGTCTTGCCGAGAGGTCGAGAAACAAGAGCAGGATTAATAAGATAGCCATTTGATCTCAGGCAGTTGTGTTTTTTCTGTCTAAACCGGATGACCGGTGTCTGGCCGGTTGTTCGGTAGACCCACTTCCAATGTAAATGCACAGCAAAATGGTGAAATCAGACGTAGCTTCTCAGTTTGGTGAAAATTTTGCTCAATTCTCAATTTGATATCACTCTGATGAAACCGTTGGAGATCAAAAAGGTGACTTTTTTCACCAAATTCAAAATTGGTAATGAGTCTGATGTAACGTTGGAGATGGTCTTAAGCATGATTAGGATCAGTATAATTTTTATTTTATTCATGTGTAGCATTATTGTATCTAAATTAAGAGGGGGGGAAAAAAAGATTATTACATATAAATGAGATTTATAATTCAAACTTCACACCTGATAAAAGTACGCCTATTTATCAAATTACTCTTTAGGGGTGTTTTGAGTACGTCGTAAAAAGTCAATTTTTTAGCTTTCTAGTTTTTTTAGCTAAAAAAGTCACAAAAAGCTACAAAAAATCTAGTTTTTTTAGCACAAAGAAGCCAAAAAGTCACAAAAAAAATTAAAAAATAATTTTTTTACCAACTTCTCAAAACACTACTTAATCTTTGCTCATATATCTTGCATTAAAGGATGGTGTGTATGTCATGCAATTTGTTGCATTAAAGGATGGTGTATATTTTTAGCTATACTAATGCCTAGTTTGGGAATAAGTTATTTCAGTAATTTTTTGATTTTTTACAAAAAAAAAATATGTAAAAAAATAGAAAGAATAATGTGACAACTTGTAATGACTTTTTAACTTTTTGACTAGTTGACAAACAAAGCCTTAAGTAGTACAAGGTACTTGTCATGCTTGGGGAAGAAAAAGTATTATAAGGAAAAATATCAAATCAGTGTAATTTTATAAAAATAATTACAAATCGAAAATTTTTGTTATAAATACTAATAATTAAATCATAATTTTTTTTTATGAATGTATAATTTTGTTTCCAAAATCTCATTGGATGCAATTACCCGTATTATAACAAAGGATTAAATTTTGCTTTTTTACCCTAACATGGATGCAAGTGTTATAATTTATGAAAATATATAAGAATTTTCCTATCAAGTGCTCAAATTATAAAAAAAATAAAAAATAAAAATAAAAAATCAATAACCATAAAATTATGCAATAGATTTCTTAACCTTTTTTTTTAGCCTATTTTCATAATACCTTTTCATCTCAATAAAATTCTACAACATAAAATGGTCAATTTTTTGTCTTCATATATTTCAAATCAAAAAATTTATACATATTAAAATAACAATATCACTATTCAATACATACATCATATATCAAGGTAAGGTGATGTAACAGTTACACTCACATTCCATCCCATAGGCTTATTTTGCCACATCATTTTTCAAGATTTTTTTTAATAATAAAATTTGATTAGGAAATTATTTTCTCAACAAAAAATAAAATAAAATAATTCCTACACTTGGGAAGTAGTAATATGATTGAATCAACAAAAACAAATTTGAAAATAGTGAAATTTTCTATTTTACGCTACCTTTCACATGTTCTTTCTTCATTACACATGACTGCACATGTATTTGTTCCACAAACACGAGAGAGAGAGAGAGAGAGAGAGAGAGAGAGTCCAAATGAAGTTTCACTATCATTCATTTCTGAAACTACTACTAGCTACTAGTATACTATAATTTATCAAAGACAGACACAGAATCAAACATCTCAAGAAGATGATGAAGAAGAAGATGAACCATTATCCACTCTTTTCTCAATCTCATCCTCAGCTTCTTCTAACAAAGACAAACAAGGACTAATAGTAGAACTCGAACAAGAAAATGACAATGGTGAAATAGGAGAGAGAACACTAGTAGTAGTACTAGTTGATGATGATGATGAAGAAGCAGAAGAAGCAAAAGCAAGATCAACTAACAAATCAACAAAAGCACCAACAATATACCCATGATTGGATTCACCATTGACTCTGAAATACAAACTCAAGAGCTCTTCAAGAGAGTCCCAGTCTTTGTACATCAACCCATGAGCCACCACCATCTCCGCCATGGACCGCTTGAAGTCGGCGTAAGGGTTTATCGATTCCATAGCCATCACCACGCTCTCTTTGAATGTAAACCCATCACTCTTTGCTTCTTCCATTATCGAAGAACTAGTCTCTCCCGGAGAGAAAAACAACCTCTCCGCCGACCGAAGCCCATTTATCACCGCCTCTATCGACTCCCCTCCTCCTCCGGCGGCGGTGGTGGCGGAGAATTCATCAATCCTCCTTCTGCCGGTGTCAGAGGAGAAGGAGTCGGTTATGCCGGTGTAGGCGGAGTTTATGGTTTTGAAGATGTCGCCGCCGTGGGCGGTGGCGGAGGCGGTGGTGGTGGCTCGGAAAGAGAGGGTTTTGGGGGTGGTGCAGTAGGGCCATGGCCAGGAAGTGGTGGTGGTGGTGGATTCTGGAGTCTTGAAGAAAAATGGGAGCTTCATTTTCTTCCCCATTTTTTTTTGGTTTTGAAATTTGATATGAGGGATTGTAGTTTTTGAAGTTTGAATGGTTGTGTCGTATTGTTTTTTGCTTTGTATTTTTTGGGGTTGTGAAGTAGGAGGTTTTATTGAGGCATTAATGGGGAGTCAGAGGTTCAGGGTGGAGATTTTAAAGGAGTGGTGAGATTGGAAGATGAAGTAGAGAGGACTAGAGGGCTCTTTGTTATATTTAAAACGAAAATCATATTTTTAAATAATTTTTAAGAAAATGTTTGAAACTTTAAAAAATTGTTCCCTCAATTATGATATGATTGGATGAGTGTCAATTGAAAAATTTTACTATATAGCCCTTGAAAGGTGTGTATTTATACACCTTTAATTGTATTATTTTTTCTTTAATTATGACAAGTTATGACTCATAAGATCTTTAATTATGATTATCTTTTAAATTATGATTCAGAAAATATAAAGTTATGTTATTTTTTTTCTTTAGTTATACCATAATCTTTTCACCTTATAACTAAAGAAGAAAATAGCATAACTATATATTTTCTGAATTATAACTAAAAAAAATTATAACCAAACACTACATGAAGCATAATAAAAAATCTTATAAGTCATAACTAAAATATTATCATAACTTAAAAAAAAAATTAGTCATAACTAAAGAAAAAAATAATATAACTAAAAGTACATATAATATACTCTTTTCAAAGAGTATGTATAGTAAAATTTCCCTATACAAATACATGACTCAACTCCCTTACAATATTATTTTGTGAGTGAAAAGTTAGAATCACTAGCATTTCTCTAATTTTCGTAAATAATTTTTTACCACAATAATGTAATGGTGTTAGTATTTTTCAAAATATAAGCATTTCGATATTCTTTTATTTTGAAGTGATGAGATCAAAAGTTGTCATATCATCTTATATTAATTTTTTATTTGAACCTATAATATGACTCTTGTATGATTAAGTTATGACATTTATTATAATCAAACTCACAAATGTTATAATTTATATATAGTACACATTGTTTTGAGAATATATATCATAGCATTACCCTTGTTTTTAATAGTTAAATTGTATTAATTTAATCTTCAATATATTAAAAATGTTTCAGTTTGGTTCTGCAACCTAACTCTGTTATTGCACTTCTTTAAAATCAGGGATAAATATGTAATTTCAGAAACCAAAATGATACCGGTCACATGTTTTGATAACTAAAAGTGTAATACCCAATTGAGATTCTACATTAATGACAAAAATTACATATTTTGGAACTAAAGTGTAAGATGAATGCTATATAAATAAAAAATTTATACATAATGATGTGACTATTGTGAATCTTTCGCTATAAAACTCAACTCTATAGAAGATATTTATAATAACGACAATGCGACATCATTCTGTCAATTTTTATTTTTATTTATGAATATTTATAATTTTCCAAATTATAATTCTTAAGTGAATTTTCAAATTGATCAGTAGTAACTTTAATGGGTTGAGTTAGGATAAGAAATCAAATTATCATTTATATAGTGTGAACTAAATTAATATAATTTAAACATTGAGTATCACAATGATACACACAAAGGATTTTTGAGATTAAAATATATTAACCCATACTATTTTGTCATTGACACACCATTATAACAAATGACTTTTGAAAAAATTACATTTTTTTTTTAATGTGCATATATAATTTTACAAGTGCATGTTTATTTATTCAATAAGTAATAGAAAGTAAATGTTGTTTGGTAGAGACAATTGAATGTGAGTGTACTTTGTCAAAACAGAAAGTTTTCTTTCACTCAACCATTTCTTTGAGTTGGTGCCTCAACCGGGTTTCATTGCTTCAAAACAGGGAAAGTAATTTTGTAAAATTACAAAATTATTTCAGTGTAATATGTGAGGCATCTATCAGCATTCCGTATTCTATCCAGGGGTGGAGTCAAAGAAGGGCAGGGGTCACGTGCCTCCTCAATTTTGAATTTTTTTATTTTTATTTTGTGGTGACATACAAAATGTTTTTTTTTTCTTAACATATTCTTTAGCTAATGATTTATTGTATTGTTCACAATAAGTAATTATTTAATACTTTAGGAGCGCTATGTGGTATTATTTACGTAGTAATCTAAACTAATAGTGTAGTGAGAAATCGTATGGATTAAATATAATTAACTTATTATTTTTAAGTAGTTGACAAACTATTTGTGATTTCTCATGTTTTGAGTATCACATAGGCAACGCCATATGGTACTGTAAGACTATTTAATAATTTCTATTCAAAACACATCATTTATAAGCAATATCATCTCTTTAATATTTTCTGTCAAATAAAAATTAAATAAATTTTATAATAATTTGTGCTATAAATGATGTATTTTTATTTTTTAAAATTAGGAATTTTGATCCATAATTTTTTGTGCTAAAATTACAAACTTACATCATTATCTCGCACCGAGTTATTACACACTATTATAGAATTTTGATTTGTTCCAATTAATAATGATTTGTAATTTCTTATGCTTAAATTTAGCTTGATCATGATTTTTTTAAAATAAAAAGTGTAATTAATAAGTATCCCCTCTAACTTAATTTTCTGTCTCCACCATTGACACTTTTAATTTTTATAATACTAGTCAAAATTATTTTTATTATAAAAATATCATTGTAACATTATAAGAATTGTTATTCTTCTAAAATTTTTGGGTCATTTAATTTGAAATTGTCTGACTCAATCACCTTGTTCATTATCGCACTGTTAACTTTTTCAATTTTTATAAATATTCGAGTTTTAATCCAAAAATGAGTATTATTTATTGTCAAGATTATTGTGTGTTTTGAGAAATTGGTAAAAAGTTGACTTTTTAGTGGCTTTTTTGGCTTAAAAAACTAGCTTTTTGGTGGCTTTTTTGTGTAAAAAAAGCTAAAAAGTCAAAAAAACTGACTTTTTTAACATGTTCCCAAATTGCTATGCTGCAAAGTATTGGAGTTTGAGATGAATTTGGTGACAACTTGGATTTGATTTTTTTGTTTGGTTTTCTTAATTTTTAGTTTGGTCATGTAATAATTTCTCTTGCGTGGAGATTTGATTCCTCCCTTGTGAGGGCTTTTTTTGCTCCTCTATAAAGGTTTGGATCTTTCATTTTATGTAAGTTGTTTGTCTCTTTTTGATATCTTGTGATACCGTTGTACTAAATTGATCCGATCTTTTATTGATTTTGAAAAGATGACTTTCTTCCTAATCTAAAAAAAAATTATATATATATATATATATATATATATAATTTTATAATATAATAAATTTGGACTTGAATGGGCTGAGGCCTCTACTCAAGATTGACTCAAATTTAATTGGGGGAGTTATGAGCCAGTCCAATGGACCGGCCTTATTACCCAGTAGGTCTTATCCTAAAAAATCAAATAGCGTTTTTCATTTTTACCCTAGACTCAACACTGCAACCCAACATCCGGTCACCATCTTTGTGAGAAACACACAGACACTGATAAATGTTATCAGTATTTACCAAATCACTTAAATTACCTATTCTTTCTCACTCTCATACTCACATACGTACACACTCACTCATTAATTCACAAAAACACATCCACACACTTACTAATTTACAAAAACAAATTCACAATAATTTAGCAGTGATAAATTTCATACTCACATACATATACACTCACTTACTAATTCACAAAAATAAATTTACAAAAATTCAACGGTGATAAATTTATCACTGGTTTAAATAAATTTATCACTAGTTTATCACTGATTTAAACAAATTTATCACTAATTTAAACAGATTTATCACTGGGATCTTCCCCAATATACAGAGAGAGAGAGAGAGAGAGAGAGCCTAGATCCTAGATCCTAGATCTACAGGTGGAGGCGACGACGACTATAGAGGTGGAGGTGACAGTAGTTGGCAACGATGATGGAGATGGAGGTGAAGACGTCGGTGGCGGTGGAGGCGAAGACGTCGGTAGAGGTGGAAGCAATAGTGAAAGCGGAAGAGGATATCGGTTGAGGTTGCCGGCAACAATGGAGGCGATGGTGGTCAGAAACGGTGGAGATAGAGATGGTCGTTGGTGGAGAAATGTACACAGAGAGAGAGAGAGAGCTTTTTTTTTTTTTTTTTTTTTATTTTTGCATCTCTAGATTTGAGTATAAAAACATGAGGGCAAAAAACGGAATAAACAAAAATGTTCAGAACCTATAAGTAAAAGAGTCTCCTTTAAGGACCTATTGGATAATAACCCTTGAAAATAGGACTGGCCGTAAAAATTCCAATTTAATTTGAGCTAGAAAAGCCTCAATTAATAGTATCAACAAATGCTAAATACTGCCTTGACGCTTAGTTTTTATCTAAATTAAGGTGAAAAATAATTTTAAAACAAGTAAAAATACCAAAAGATTGTTTTTAAATTATTGAAAAGCCTAATGTGTTTTTTTTTTTTCGCTTTATACATATATATGTCCATGGCTTAGTTTTAAATGATGACATCAGCAATATAATTATATATTAGTGGATATTGAACAATTTTGACTAATATATGAATGAATATTGTATGAAAAGTTTAAAATCTCAACTCGTGTTAGTCCATATTTAACGCTCACAGCAATTGGTACCAAAAACCACATAAAAGTGTGGGAGAAATTATTCAATAATTTTAGAGGAGCACGTGTCTATATTATCTAATCAATTATTTTTTAATATGTTCTTTTATATTTTTCAATCACTCAATATTATTATCATTTACCCACCTTCTCCACTAATCATAATAATATGTAATACCACGTATCATATATTTCGGAATTACTGAATAATTAATGGTGTGTGGTTGTGAGAGAGAGGTGTTTGAGACTTCAAAATAAAATTCATTTGAGTAATGAGGTTGGGAAGAGAGTATTGCTTCAACGGTATTCTGTTATAAATGACACTGAATTCCATTTTTTGCCAAGAATATAATAATGAATTCCAAGTGGGTAGATTTGCAACCATTAGATTAAAAAACAAATTGGTTGATCATTGCACCAGATATATAAACATGATAGGGGTGAGATCATGGCCGTCAATTTCAAATTGGACAGTCATTTTCATTTGATAGTCACTACTCCACTGCACAAATTTGGGTGAGGGAGGTGGTCCAATGTTCATATCCATGCACCTGCAACATTATCTTTACACCAGAAATTGAGAATATAATCATATATACATGCTCTCTGAGAGAGAGAGAGAGAGAGAGAGAGAATTGAGAAATGTCACTACACTTGTCTATTGTAACATGCATGGAATATACATAGTTGTGAGAGAGTCAATTAGCTACAAGCTTAGAGAGGAAACACTTTACCTGACATCCAAACTTTCTTATTCCTATACTTTTTTTTTTTTTTTGCCTTTTATTTATTTATTTATTAATGAAAACAATTTTTTTTACGTGCATATAATTAAACACAATTCTCTTACATCAGGTAAACCCATAACAATATTTTATGTACTTAGATTTTTGTTTTTTTTGGATTTTTAGTGATTTTGAAACAATATGTCACAGTATTAACATCATATTTTGAATCAAAAAAAATAAAAAATTAACGTTGTATGACATTTATCATATTATCTCGCAAAAATTAGCATAAAAATTAAGTTGAAACACTCTGTATATTTGTCTGAGTACTAAAATAATTTGACCTATGATAGGGCAGGATAATATGATTCACATCAGTCCTCACTGTCAAAAAAATAGATTTTCTCTCAGTCTCTCTCTCTCCAAAGGAAAATAAAATGTTGGAGGAAAAAACAGATGGCAGAAACATTCTGTGGGTGGTGGTATAGAAGGTCACTACCATAGCATAGATGTATTATTGGTGGTCCTTAAAGGGAAGGGATACCTGTAAGGGGCTGGCTTCCTTGTGATTGGATGGGAGGATATTGTTAAATCCGTAGGCGCTCAACATGGGTCCCGTTTTGATAATCTGAACTATTCAAAATATGTAGAACTCGTCGAGTACTATATACATTATAAAAAATTACATTGATCGGATATCGATAGTTACGTGATCAAATCAGTTTTGTATAAAAACAATGGACGGTAACAAAATAAACGGTTGACAAAAATCTGATCTAATGAGATAGTTATCGATATCCGATCAATGCGATTTTTTATAAACATATAGTACTTGACGAGTTCTACACATTGAACAGTTTAGATTATCGAAACAGAACCCGTGGTGACCTTTAACGGGCCTAACAGTATCGTCCAGTCCGTTCGGACGAGAGGAAGCCCCACTTGTAATATCCATTATTTGATCTCCCCATAACTAAACTTGGATCACCATACACAATTGCAATTTCTTTTCTATTCTTATCTTAAAATTGTTTATGAAAAAAAGAAAAAAAAAAAACAAAAAAAAAGAAAGAAAGTTGGACCCAATAAGACAAGCCCATAAATAATTGGAGAGATTCATACGCTAACTTCTTAATGAGGTACAGAATAAGTTGCGCAAGTAAAAAGATTCTTTTGTATAAAATCTAGTATTAGAGATTTAGTGAAACATATATAGAAAAGAAAAATATTTTGGATCTCTAATTCTTGAGTTTTAAAATCAGCTCTAATGAGTTGATAGTAGATTCCGACCCACTGTGATGTGATGTTTTGGTTTTAATTTTTTTTTTCTCCTTATCATGTCATTAATGTTCTATTAAAGTACCAAAATTAGTATACCGAATCATTACTATATAAAAAATAATAATGATTGAGACCCCCATTTTTTAGAGACCTCCACAACCTCTTTTGAATCTCCACCATTGATGGTGTGGGCTTCACATATATACGAGTTGGTTTCACATATATATCAATGGTGGAGATCCAAAGAGAATTGCGAGGATCTCTTAAAAATGAGGGTCTCAAATATTTTTCTATAAAAAATGGGGCACGACTTATTAGTCAAATTTAGCTGAAACCAATTTCAACCAACCACCTGAGCTCCAATAACTTAAGCCTCTGATATTTTTTACTTGTAACTTCTTCTATGGTGGTGTTTGGGAGTTCTCAAATTTTTTTCTCATTTTTTCCACTAAAAGACAAAAGTTTTGCAAAACCAAAAAAAATACATCCAAACAAAATATCATATCCAATCCCATAATCATTTCACTTTTTCTCTCACAAACATCACATCCAACCACATAAAAACCTAACTATCTTCCCAAATACCAAAAATTTTTTATCTCATAAAAACCTACATCTAATAAAATCTACATAAAAACTCACTTCCCAAACACCATCTATGTGAGGCCTCTGTCAATCCTCTGCTGTTTCTACAATTTGATTACAAATAATTGGCACGAGATTCTCTATTTTAAATTTTTTTTATTATTTTATTTCAATGTAACATTAACTATTAAATCATGCTAGTCTGTAAATTCTCTCGTCGTTTTGTTTCAATTTATCCTTCAACTGTTAATTGTATGTAAAATTTAAGTCTCCAAATTTCTACGTGTAACAGTGATAAATAAATATTTTTTTATTAATATAAACGAATGCGTTCATTAAAACAATTTACGGGTTGTTTGGAATGACCTAAATAAGTGTATTTTTTATCTTTTTATAAAAAGATGTGCAGAAAAATAAAGAGATGATGTGATGAAAAAAAGATAAAAAGATAAAAAGATAGATTATTTTGTGTATGCCAAACTTGGCCTTAATTTAACTCAATCATTTAATAAGAGCATTGACATAGTCTCAATAGTTTACAATAGTTTATTAGTTTTTAAAATATTTTAGTCATTTTGATTCTTTTATTTTTGGATTAATTACACTTTTTATCCTTATAATTTAACTTAAATTTTATTTTAGTTCTTATAGTTTTAATTCGAACAATTTGGTCTATATACTTTAAATATAATTTTAATTTGATTCATCTGTTATTAATTTTGTCTACGTGTATACCTTAAAAAATTGACAAGAGTTCCAAAATTGTTAATGTTAGCCTCCAATTTGGATGAAAAAGTCAAATTAAAACTAAATTGAAATTATATGGATCAAATTATTCAAATTAAAATTATAAGCATTAAAGTGAAATTTGGGTGCTACATGTGTGAAAGGTGTAATTAAGCCTTTATTTTTTTGGCGCTATTTGAGGTCGTGAGTATGGATGTTGTTTCGATTATTTAAATTATTTATTTTGTTGTATATTTTATCACAAAAAAAAAAAAATTTAGATGGATCCGATCATCATAATCTATCCAATTTATTGTGTTTGTCACAAAAAAAAAAAAAAATTGAATAATTTATTTTTAAAAACAAAATTGTCGCCTATTTTTTTTGGGTAATAAACGTAATAAATTAAATAGGTTACGAACTACTTAATTTATTGTATGGATGAAATATACGAATAGTCTAACAAAATAAACGATTTAAATAATCGAAACGAGACCTGTGATGAGTCCCATGTGTCCAAACAGCGTTCTCCAATCCAAAGACTAGAGAGAATTCACCTCCTATTTTTTTTTTTTAAGTACGTTTATTGAGTGAAGTGATAATAAAAGAATTTATTAATAAAATAAAGTTAGAATAGTGAGTCTACGGTAATTCTATCATACTAGAATGTCTACTATATACACGTTACGATATTAATATTACAAATATGATAATACAAATGTTATAACTAAATCAATTTATGTCATAACTAAAAACAAAAAACATAGCTAACTTGTTATTTTTACAAAACTTTTAATGGTGATGGTAGTTGTTGTTGCAGTGATAATAGTAGTGGTTTTGGTGAAGGAGAGGGTTCCTTGCTTTGTTATGTAATTTTTTTTAAAAAAAAATAAAAAAATAAATAAATCTAACCAATAGGTACTTGTGTTCAACTCATTTAAACCCAACAATCAATATATAACCCATATAGATTTCGATGGATTTTATTAGGCCTACTCATGATCTCAGATTAAATTTGAAACGTCTAATTTATAATAAATTATATTAATCTCTTTTGAAATTAAAAAAAAAATACAATATGTATTATAGTTTTGACATAATTACACCGACTTTTATTTTGTAAGACTAAATAGATTAGAATTAATGCAAATAATGTAAAGATACAACATTAAAATTAATGCAAATAATGTAACGATACAACAATAAGTAAATATATATATATATATATATATATTAGTGTAAAATATATGACAATATCATTTTTCATCTATATAACTAATGAACTACTGATTAAAATAAACCGAAGTACTATGCGTATTATTAAGAAACTCAATATAATTATGTTAAAATTATAAAACTTGTTATATTGTTTTCAAGTCTCAAAAGAAGTCAATGCAATTTATCCTACAATTTAATTTAATGTTGAAATAATATTTTAGGATGAAGAATCTTTAGCCCTAATAAAAATCATACTATGGGAGTTTGGAACCCCGAAAGCAAGCCGCAATTTCATGGAGAGATCATAGCATAATATACTATACTCCATTGCTTGTGCTGTCTCTTCCTATAAACAAGGGTTTTCTTTTTTAATTTTATTTTTTAATCTCAACATTATTAAATAAATTAAATAGATTCTAAAACCATTCACATTCAAAAGTTTTTGGATTAGCAAGGCCGGCTTTAGGCACAAGCCCGCCAGGTCACCGCTTTAGGCCCTTGAAAATTGACACACAAAAAAAAAATCTCAAAATTTTATTAACTATTATATTAATCTATATAAAAAAAAATTTCACTAGAATTTAAAGGGCATAAACAAAATAAACTAATAAATGATTGATGTGGTAAATTATTTAAAACTTATTTATAGTTGTTTTTTATTGAAAGAAACCAAAAGACTTATTGATGTAGTGAATTGTTTGAAATTATTGAATGGTTATATCCATATTTATGGATTATGTATAGAATATGATTGATTATATTATTTACAGTTGCTCTTTTCAAATGCGAAAAGAATGATATTTAAGTGATTTTTGTTACAGTTTGTTTACTTTTTATTTGATACTTCAGTTTAGATTATTTTGATCATTTTTTTTATTGTAAACTTTAATATATATTTAAGTAAATTTTAATTGATATATAATTTTTTTGGATCAATAATAAATATATAATGGAGGTAACCTTTTATGAGTATGGTCAAATACCAAAAAAAAGAAAAGTTAAACATATAATAATTATTATTTTTTTAAATATGTAGGAAAAGTCCCGTATTAAAAGTTTACCTTAGGCTCCAAAAAAGTTAGAGCAGGCATGTGTTCATCTAGGCTCTAATATCTGAACCAAGATTCTCCGTCTGTGTGAGGAACCTTCTAAATCTTGTGCCAAGCCATTTTAAATTCAATGATCGATAACGTTTAATATTAAATTAAACATAAATTATATTGACCTTTCTAACTATATTTATTCCATTTTTATTTTGTTCTACAGGGTTTGTTTGAAGAAAATGAATTTGATTTCTTTAGCTTTATTTGGGTTATTTTGAGAAATGGGTTAAAAGTCACTTCTCAACTTTTAACCTACTTCACTCTCTCACAAAAAAGTAAAAAAGTAGTTTTTAATCATCTTCTCAAAACACCCATTTGTTTTCTTAAAAAATCACAATGTTTAATTATGTAATAAAATTTTTGTATCTTAAATTTCACATGATCTATCAATAAAACAGTTAATTTCGAGTTCAAAACCTCTTTAACTTGGTAACATGTGTGCTTGGTTCATGATTTTCTGTTCTTAAATTATTATTATTATTATCATTATTATTATAATATTCTAAGCACTTACAATTAATTATTTTATTTCTCTATTTTAAAATGCACATTGAATTACAATTCTCAACAAAACTTCATAGTTTAGGAATGATTAGGTACACCTATGTCCATGAAATTAATTTGTTCATATTCAATCAACCGGAATCACGTAATTCTCAACAAAACTTCATACTGTAGGAATGATTAGGTACACCTATGTCCATGAAATTAATTTGTTCATAATCAATCAACCGTAATCACGTGACAATCAGAACCATCCATTTGCTTTGGGAAATGAAATGTGTTAATTCGTACCAATATCAACCGTCCGATAGGACCACTTTCAATTTCAAGGAGTAATAAGTTTTGTGATGGTGCATGATTAGTTAATATAGTCAATTTGGTAAAAATGTAGTATGCTGCACCTGATCATTTCTGTTTGGGACAAACAAACAAACACTCTGCAGGTTTAATTTGTCAAAAACCTTGAAGTAATCCATTACATTTTCTTATGTAAGTGGTCTTGGGCGTTGGATCATTAGAAAGATAATTGACTCATAAATGAGAACTTCATTTTCCGAGAAAATTAAAAAATTTCTTCCTGAAAGGTGTGTGTGATCAAACAGTCTAGAAGTTGGTGTTTTCCCCGAATTTACCTTTGGTTTTGGGTTGATTTGCATTAAATGCCCTTCTAATTGGCCATCACCTTAATTTATAGAGAAATTTTATATACACAAAATTCAATTAGGAAAAAAAATTAAAATTAAAATGTTCACCACAAGCATTACAAATCAAACACAAATACTCTCTTAAATTAAGATGGTCAACATGAAAAAAACCCAACCCAAAACTATATTATAGTAGTAAAAGTGCAGCTTTATTTGCTTAAAGAGTATAATGCCAGCAACACAATCGATTGTTACTAGCCCAAATCGGGCCTTCGTCATGACAAGATGCTAGTCTAAACTCAAACCAACAATCCCAGCCTTTGCCTGCAACCAGTACATGAGTTAAGAACATAAAATTTGCTCTAATATAAGATGCATAAACTGCAATAAATGGTTTTGAGAAAAATAGTTTTTTCTAAAAAAAATTGGTCTATTTTTTAAGTGGGAACTATGCATCAAACTTGGCAGGTCTATGTGGCAACACATTCTTTGCCACGTAACGATTCACATCGTATATTTGGTTATTCAAAACCATTATTGAGTAAATGAGAAATCAATACCAAAATGAGTTCCATGGAAATGATATTTTGGTGAGATTTCCGTAAGGGATGGAGAAAAGGCTTATCCCACATTGCTTGAATAGTCAAACTTGGTGTGAGTTTATAAGCCTTGAGTTTGCATCTTGGGGAGGGCCAAAGAGATACCCAAGTTTTGTGGAGGGAGAGATTATGGGGAAAGTGGGCTTTGACCCATTGGATCCAAAACTTACCACCCGCCCACTCAAATTTTTTTGGACTAAAAACATTTAAATTTTATTTAAATTAAATTCTTACCGTTTGGAATTTGAATTTGAATTTGAAATTCAAAATAAATTCTGAAATGACCCCAACGTTTTTGAACATTGGCAGTTTAGTCCAATGCATCTTTCCCTCCAACCCAAACAGATTCTTTACTTGTTCAAATCCAACATGAACAAGTTCTTTACTTGTTCAACTCTGTCCTGAATAGCCACCAAGTTTCCTATAAATAGACAAGTCATCTATTTGGTTTTTCATTCAATTTTCGTTCTTCTTTCTGCTTTTGCTGCCTGCATTTTGCTGCATAAATTTTCTGTAAGAAAGAGTATAAACACAAAGTGTGTTTGCTGGACATTTAGTTTGTAGTGCTGCTACTAATTGTCGTCAATCATTTTATCTTGGGAGATAGATGTCCACGTTCTGAAAGTATCGCAGAGAGGACAAATCTATCTTAAAAAAATAATGTTAAACACTGGACTTGATTGAATTTTCGAGAAAGTAATACTATAAGTAGGTTATTTGTTTATTGTCCTTCAGATTCTGTTTTGATTTTATAACAAAAGTAAGAATTTGTTTTGTTTATTTTTATTATTTATATTCTATTCCGATTTTAGTAATCAAATAGAATATCTCATTTCTTAATTTATTTTTTGAATACAGTAAAGATTGGCTTACATAAACCCTTTAAAAAAATTTTAATATGCAAAGACATAAATTAAACTAAAGTAGTATAGTACTATAATGAATTCAAATAATTCATTATAGCCCATGCAATAAAAGGGAAGTGATTTACACCCTTACGGCCTTGTTATTAATTTGATTGTCATAAGGCATCATGAGTCATGACAGTGCATCAATGCCTAAATTAAATAAATTGTCCTTCCCATTTATGCCTACCCAGCAGCAGCTGTGTTAAATTACTTGCACACAAATTGAATACAAAATATTTCACATAAAAAGGTGGGTGGATTGTGAGGTCGTATCATCTTTAATTTTTTGGAATTAGTAATGAGTCGAATCTAGTCAAGTAGTAAATTATTTAAATTTAATTTAAAGATTTAATAAATTTTAAAATACATTTAAATTTGATTTGTTTATATTTTGAGTTAATCACAAGTCAGGTTCGAATAACTTAATTTTTTATAGTTCATTCATATACTAGAGTTGAATTAAGCAATAAGTTGTTGAAACTCACACAACAATAAAATTTTATCTATAATGGCCATTTTTATCTATAATTGTTCAAATTCATATAATGGCAATTTTTATTTTCCTTTGCCAATAATTTTTTTTTTGTTGGGGGGGGGGGGGGGGGGGGGTGGTGGTGGTAGTTGTTTCTCAGTCATATTTTAGACTCTACAATTTACAATGTGAAGAAAAAATACCCTCTTACCAGGACCAAAAATAAAAAAAAAAAAATAATTGTGTAAGAGAAACTTTTTAATTGTTAATTTTTTTAAATGATTTTTGGTGATTAAACTAAGAGGGTAATTTTCAAAACATTCAAAAACTGCACTGACTTTTGCTTAAAGAAAAAGTAATGTTCTGCTTGTAATTATCTTCTAATTGCACTAAAGTGTAAACACAATATACCCCGATGTACTTCAGATTTTAAGTTTTCAATTTGTACTTTTTATTTTTAATAAATTTGTAAATATTTTGGTCAATTTATTTATTTATTTTTTAAATACATCTAATATAAATGTATAAAAAGTAAAATATTCGTAAAAAAATCTTTAAAAATTCCAATAAATACAAAAAAAAAAAATGAAAATGTACTGAATATTTTTTATATATATATTTTTATATTTTGTAGTACTAGTGGTTGGGCATGTGCGTTACATGTGACACTTGATTTTTCATCAACTGTTAGGGCTGTAATTATGCGTGTCGCTTAAATTAGCATGTGATATGTATATAAAGTATGAAAACTTTTATGAATAAATTAATTTGTATCCAAAATACAACTAAGTAAGAAATGAACACATACTTGGTTGAAGAATTTAAATGATAAATGAGAAATTTTATAAACATAAATATTAATTTATAACTAGATTATTGAAATCACAATCTTATCTTAAATAATAAACAGGTTCTTTAAGTATATAGTATTACACAAATATTTTTCTATCAACTTTCTAGTTCAATTTTGCATAATTCATACCTGTAATATAATTGAAGGTATGAAATTAATTGTATAATTACACAATTTTGTTTAATAATTCATCTCATAATACAAATTCCTTGAACCCACTATCTTATATTATTTGCATACTATTGGTGTAAAAATACATTAATATCAGTATACAATATATTTTTATATATCAAAAGTTATTGAGTTTCGTTTCATGTGCTATGAATATCTTCCATGATAAAAAATATAACATTAGTTATTAGTATATTTTCATTTATGTAGAAAATGTGAAATAGTTTTTTTAAGAAAATGAAATGATATTGTGGTTTAATATTTCGATCGATATATGAATTTTATAATTGTTTTCATAATATTTATAGATCCATACTTATAAGTATTTATAGGGTCACTTTCATGAAGCTGTCAAGTTACATAATTTATTATATCATCTATAAGTAATCAGCATATAGCAAAAATTGATCGAAACTTTTTATTTGATGTATTTATTTTCTACATCATTGAGTTGCTGCGATAATATTTGAGTATCATTTATTTATTTTTTTCTTGTAATTTAACTAAAATGTGTGCATGAGGTACATTGTTTTTCTTGAACTTCATAACAGATAGGACAATTCCTACTTTAGCTTGTTTAACTTTGTTTGGAGAGTATGTTGTAATAGATCTTCTGTAGCTTTTATTTTACTATCTTCTTATTTTTCTTTTTACTCATTATTATAACTCATTGTAATAATAAAAAAAATTGATGAGTAAGAGTTTGAGATGATATCATATTGTTATGAATTTCAAAACCCATTTTCCCTCAATAATGTGATTTTTCTGTGAGAGGAAAAGAAGTACAATTATTGTTGTAATAGAGGTGTTTTGCAAAGTTTTGGTTTGTTATTGAAAGTGTTTGTTGTGGACACTTGTATGTATGATATGTATGTATATATGTATTGAACATAAGTTGATAGAAGAATAATATACATGTACGGGAAAGAAATACGCCTTCTCGTATAATCCTGTTGACCAAGTCTGCGCTCCTCCGTACGACGTCGTTCAACCACCTGAAAATACACACGTGAGCTAGCCGGCGGGTGTGTGCCGGAAACCTCTCCGATGCCTAAGTCAGTAAGCTTGACAAATAGACAAAAGCTCTATGAATTCAGGGAGTAAAGTTGCATTACCTCTCCAAAGGTGATATTGGTGAGCTTTTATAGGTTTCACGTGGCACAATCCTGGTAGGACTCTAACTTCTCCATGCGTAGAGTCCTTCTAGGATTACTCCTCCTTGCGCAGAGTCCTCCTAGGATTCATACTCGCGGAAGATAATGCTTATCCTTCAACACCCTCCTCACTTCATAAGCCAAGTGAGATGGCTTTAATATGGCCGAGCTCCTTCACAATCGAAGTAGCCCATAGTCCGGACTTTACCTTCACCTTTCTTACCTCGGTCCCCCCATGCTATGACCGAGCTATCCATAAGAGAATTTGAACCGAACTAAAGGGCAACCAAACCTTTCTTTTACCTCTCTTACCTCGGTTTCCCATACCATGACCGAGCTAAACATAAGAAAGGTCAACCGAAATAGGGCGTGACCAAGCCGGACTAACGAGTCCGAACCGGTGTCAGTATACAACCGACTTAGTATACAAGAACCGGTATGACTCTACGTCCGTTCTACTATCCTGGACCGAACTATCTCGATACTTGCCATGACCGAGCTACGGATGCCCATTCGGCAACCAAACTACCCATACTTCTCCTTTCCTACTGGGTATCATTCTTGAGCTTATCTCGGCCCAACACCTAGCCCGGCCCAATTTATGAATATAAATTACCCTCTCAATTGCCCCTTAATTCCATCTGCGAAGCTTGATAGGGATTACTAATTTAACAACCGAGCTAGAGTTCTAGCCTCTCCAGCCGAGCTAACAAACCAGTTAGCCATTCCAGCCGAGCTAACAACTTTCAAGCCCTTCCAACCGGGCTAAAAACTGTTTAGCCTATCCAACCGAGCTATACTTAAGCCGATCTAAGAACGTCCGGTCAAAAACGTCTCTTCAACTTACAGCAACTGAATCGATTGTCCTTCCTGACACGTGGCCCATTCAGATTGCTCCTCACCAGCTGTAGCGCCGTTCTCGTACTTCGAAAAATTTAAACAGTTCCCGCCTTTTGATTCAACCATCAAAACAAAACAAAAAAACCCTTCACATCACCACGAATCACATACTGCTACTATTCTCTCTCTCTTCCTCGTTTCTGAGCTCCCTTTCTTCAATTTTTTCAAACTTTCTGAGCTCGTGTTTTTGTTGCTGTTGTTTCCATTTCCATCCTCAGTCTCTCTACCAGGTTAGCATCATAAACTTGCTTCTGTATTCCTCTGTTTTACCATGCTTTGCTTTCTGTGTTTTTTCAAAACACCCTTTAGTTGCTAGCTTCATATTTTCTGGAAAAACTATGTAAGAACACTAAAACTTCATGAATCTTCAAGCAATAACCAGTAGAACACCTATTTGATCCAAAGGACACATCCAACCGAACTAGGAATTTGTTCGTGATATACAATAATGTAGGAAAACTGGAACCGGACTGGCACTTGCTCTTAGTTCAGTAGCTTCAATAAATCACCACATGATTCACAATTAACCGAAGCAAAGGTGCACCGAACTAGAAAATCCCGTCCCCTGACCGAGGTATGCCTGGGGGCTAAGCCAGCTTTTAGTTTCCAAACCGAACTAGAAGCTACCCCTTGACCGAGGCAAGCCCAGGGGCTAAGCCAGCTTTTAGTTTCCAAACCAAACTAAAAGTTGCCCCTTGACCCCAACCAGAATAACAAAGGCCTAGTTAGAACCGAGGTCATCGAACAACCGGCTGAACCGAGATAACTCACATGTTTTTGGAACCGAAGTAAATCCTATAGCTCCCTTTGCAGCCGCAATAAGTCTTCTGTTCTTGATTTGCTTTTGTAGCACGGTCGATGATCTGTGCTTAACACCCTGTTTTTCACCTTGCAGACTTAGGTTGCCAGGCACTCTACTGCGCTCAACCGAGCTTCCGATCACTCTCTATCAACCGAGATAACTTATTCATAATTTATACAATAAATGGGGAAATATAGGTTCTTAGTAGAAACCCCAGGCGGTCTGGCCGAATTCCGGAAGGATTTCAACATTCCAGCCGATGTGAACCTTACCTTAGCCGAAAAAGGAGTAGACCCCTGGGATAAAGAAGGCTTCGTGCCATTCACCCTCCAGTCAATAATCGAGACCGGACTCAGATTCCCAGTTCAGCCCCTTATATGTGAATTTCTTAGGCAGACTAGACTTTGCCCAACCCAACTATCCACTAACACATACCGAATAATAATGGGCATAGATGCTCTGAACCAACAAACCGGTCTGAACCTAGGTCTGGCCGAGATACTACATCAGTACTCAATAGGATCCAAAAACCAAGGCTGGTGCTACTATTTGAGAGTGCGTCGAGGTAGAGAAAAGATAATAAAGCACACACCGGATAAAGACGTTAATGATGACGACTTCTTCTGGGTATCTGGGAATTTCGAAGACCTCGAAGCCCGCATCCCAGGCCGAAGAATAAATTACAAGAAGGGGGAACCCGGTATACATACTTCGGTTTCTATTCCGCATTTTCTTTTATATTTCGGCTTTTCTTCTCTGAACCGGGCTAACACTTGCTTTGTTTTCTTTTGCAGACAAGTCACATCTCATCTTCAACTACAACTATCCCAGCATCCCAGTACTCCGGGCCGCACTCCGGGTCAAGGAGAGATCTTGGGAGAAACTCCTAAAATTCCAACCGACCTACAGATACTCCGGTCGCCGTAAAGGCAAGGTGACCGACTTCCTTCTTGAGGACGATCCAGAACCGGACCCAACCTTGCCCGAAATCGTCCTTGTGCGACTAACTGCTGAACAAGAGATGGCGAAGAAAAGCCGACTGAGGGCCATGCTCACCGAAACAAACCCAGCCGAGGTACCACAAACCGGCCAATCAACCGAGGCCGTGGTGGCTCTTCCATCCCAGCAGCCTTCTGCCTCTCGCCGAAACAAGCGTGCCCGGACTAGCCAAACCGGGCCACAACTTGTTGATGAGGATGAGAACATACTGCCACCAAGCCCACCAGCAGTCACCCAACCGAACCTCCAGCCGGAGTCATCAAACCGGTATGAAACCCCCCAGTGGGCTCCCCCCCTAGTCTTCAACGACCGAGCTATCAACGAAGGTGACTCCGTTGTCGCAGAGAAGGATCACCTTCTGGCCCTCAACCTGGCCAGAGGTGTCTGCCTTCCAAAAGACATGGAGCACCATCGAAAGCGGCTCAACACCGAGGTGAAGTCACTTCGGTCGGCTTCGAAGTCCCTGATCATGGTAAGTAATACTGTCCTCTATTTGTCTTTAGAATTCGTCCAACCTCCAGCTCGGTTAACAAAAAACTTATCATAAAAACTTATCATACTTTTGCAGGCTCTTCAGAAAACCACGATTGCACACTGGCAGGTGATGGAACTTCGCAAAACCACAAGGCAGGCCATGAAAGAGGCAGAAACCAAAACTGCCGAGCTAACACGAGCTCAGAACAGGGCGGCCGAGCTGGAGGCCGAGGTATCACGTCTCACCGGACTGGTAACCTCGGCTGATAGTGATAAACAAAAGGCCATGACCGAAGTGAAAGACCACTATCTGTGGGAGATGGCCGAGCTAGAAACAAAGAAAAACGCCGAAATAGACCAACTGAAGGCCGGAGTGAAAAAGGCCAAAAAGCAAGGCTTCAAGGAGGCTGAAGACGCATATATGCTTCAATGCGGCGCGGCGAAAGATCTCTTCTTTAAGTGCGGTTGGCGGAGTGCGGTGGAGAAGCTCGGTTGTACTCCTGACACCGACGCTTACAACGCTCCACCGTACTCTATTCCGGCTTCGCTTAAGCAATATGCAGACGATCTCCAAAAAGCATTCCTAGAAGGGTCTGGTGACGAAGAAAAAGATGATGATGATGATGATGATGATGATGATGAGGGGGAGCCATCTCTGACCCCGGTTACCACCGGACAAGAAAGCAATCAGGCGGCTCGGTTGGAGCCAACAGTGGATTTATCTAACGAGATACCGGCTAACTCTGTTCTGCCAACTGATACCACGGTCCAAACCGAGCTCCTTCCTCAAACCGGCCTCCAGGCAACTGCTGCTGCGGACTTTGATGCCGAACTTGATGCACTCCTAGGATGACTGTTTCTCGTACTTTTTTCTTCTTTTATTCCGAACTTGTAACCGGGCTCCGGCCACTACTTGTATTTGCTTTTGATTTAAATGAAAAAATCTTTAACTTTCATTCCGGTTATGAACTTGCTTGCTTGCCTTTGTAATAAATTCCAATCTGCTAAGTTACAACTGTGATCTCGGTTGGATGTCGAACTTACAAGCCAACCACTCTTCAGCCGATGTAACTCACTTCGGCTGAAGAGTAACAAAGAAGTATTGGTTTAATCCAGCCAACCACTCTTCAGCCGATATAACTTACTTCGGCTGAAGAGTACAAAGAGTTGGTTTAATCCAGCCAACTGCTCTTCAGCCGATATGGCTTACCTCGGCTGAAGAGTACAGTGTGTTGGTTTAATCCAGCCAACCACTCTTCAGCCATACACTTACTTCGGTTGAAGAGTACAGAGTGTTGGTTTAATCCAGCCAACCACTCTTCAGCCATACACTTACTTCGGCTGAAGAGTACAGAGTGTTGGTTTAATCCAGCCAACCACTCTTCAGCCATACCCATACTGCGGCTGAAGAGTACAAAGTGTTGGTTTAATCCAGCCAACCACTCTTCAGCCATACCCATGCTGCGGCTGAAGAGTACAAAGTGTTGGTTTAATCCAGCCAACCACTCTTTAGCCATACCCATACTGCGGCTGAAGAGTACAAAGAGTTGGTTTTTCCAGCCAACCTAGAACATAGTGTTTGGTTATTCCGACCAAACGTCCTGCAGCCTGGATCCTTATCCTGGGCTTAGGAGGGGTTATAGTTGGTTTAATCCGGCCAACCACTCTTCAGCCATACCCATACTGCGGCTGAAGAGTACAAAGAGTTGGTTTTTCCAGCCAACCTAGAACATAGTGTTTGGTTATTCCGACCAAACGTCCTGCAGCCTGGATCCTTATCCTGGGCTTAGGAGGGGTTATAGTTGGTTTAATCCGGCCAACTATGTTTACAATGCTACTAACTTACAAAAGGTACTTTCTACTAAAAACAAATATGCTGAAAAAGAATCGATTTGTTTTATTTGATGAAGGGAAAACTTACATATACTTAAAGGGAAAAAAGAAAAAGCTAAAAGTAAAATAACTTAAGATTGGCAGTGTTCCATGGCCTAGGAATTGCTTTGCCGTCCTCATCCTCCAAGTGGTATGCCCCTTTTCCTGCTAATCCGACCACTTTGTAAGGACCTTCCCAGTTAGGCCCTAGCTTGCCATCTCCTGGAACCAAGGTATTTCCCATCACCTTGCGCAGTACCCAGTCTCCGATCTTGAATTGCCTTGGATGCACTGTTTTGTTATACTTTCTAGACAACTCTTGTTGGTAAGAGGCGATGTGAACTAATGCTTTGTCTCGTCTTTCTGCCGCAAGGTCAAGTTCCATTGCTATGGCTTCGCCATTTAAGTCTGGATCAAAGTTTTCGCTCCGAATTGTAGGAAGGCCAACTTCTAAAGGGATGACCGCTTCCATACCATAAGCTAAGGAGAATGGAGTTTCTCCTGTCGAACGTCGAGGCGTGGTGCGGTAAGCCCATAAGACATGGGGGAGCTCTTCTGCCCACTTGCCTTTTGCTCTTTCTAACCTCTTTTTCAATCCATCCAAGACTACTTTGTTTGACGCCTCTGCCTGACCATTTGCTTGAGGATATGCCGGTGTAGAATTGTAGAACTCTATCTTGTACTCTTCGCAAAAGCCTCTGAAAATCCTGCCATCGAATTGAGTGCCGTTGTCTGAGATCAGTGCCTTTGGTATGCCAAAGCGAGTAATGATGTTCTGCCAGACAAACTTCTTCACATCTTTTTCCTTGATTGACGCCAAGGCTTCTGCTTCCACCCACTTTGTGAAGTAGTCTGTTGCCGCAAGAAAGAACTTCCTGTTGCCTGGTGCTGTTGGAAGTGGACCTACTATGTCTAAGCCCCACATTGCGAAAGGCCATGGGCTAGTTAGTGGTAGTAGTTCTCTGGCAGGTTGGTGTATTTGGTGTGCAAACTTCTGACACTTTTCGCATTTTTTGACATACTTCTCCGAGTCTGCTTGCATGTATGGCCACCAGTATCCCTGTGAAATAGCTCGGTATGCCAATGATCTACCTCCTTGATGGCTGCCACAGACCCCCTCATGTATTTCGAATAGGAATGCTTCCACTTTGTCGGGGTGAACACACTTCAAATAAGGTCCTGAAAACGACTTCTTGTATAATGCTAAGGATGGAGAGAGCCAGAATCGTTGCGACTTTGCTCTTATTCTGTTGGCCTCTTTCTTTTCTTCTGGTAGAATGCCGTCTTTCAGGAACAGTATAATGGGATCCATCCAAGAGGGACCTAACTCCGCACAACATACCTCTTCAGCTTCTGGGTCTTCGATACTTGGTCTAGGAAGGTAGTCGATCAATAGTGGATGAGGGATGGAGGTATCCGCCATTGAGGCGAAGCCTGCTAGTTCGTCCGCTCTGCTGTTCGCCTCCCTGCCAATCTGTTCTATTCTTACTACTTCAAACTTCTTGATCTCTGTCCTGACTAAGTCTTGGTACTTAGCCATTCTTTCATCCTTTGCTTCGTAATCACCAGAGATTTGATTTACCACCAATTGTGAGTCGCTGTAGACCATTAGTTCGGTGGCCTTCATGTAGGCTGCTGATTTGAGCCCTGCAAGAAGCGCTTCATGCTCTGCTTCATTATTCGATGCTAGGAAGCCGAGATTGATAGCTTGTTCCATGACCAGGCCGTCTGGAGAGATGAGGACTATGCCAAGTCCTGCGCCATGTCGGTTAGATGCTCCATCCACAAAGAGCTTCCATATCTCCCCTACAAACAACTTCCAGCATATGGAGGGATCAGATGATGTTGTGGGGTCTGGAATGTCGCTGGAGCTTTCTTCATGATCCATGGTTGCAGTCTGCCCCTTGTCTTCCGATGGGACCAAGTCATTTGTTGTTGAGTTTTGACCTGGCGTAGTAAGGTCCGCTTCCTCTTTTTCCCTACTCTGGTCTGCCTTGGGTTCTGGCTGAGTAACCGGCACTAGGGGTTGCGCTATGCCGGCGTCAGTGTCCATCCCTAGTTCGGTTGTGTCAGTCAGATCGATTGGGCAGACTTGGTGGCTTCCAGGAGTGAACTCTGCGACGAAGTCTGCCAAAGATTGGGCCTTTACTGCGGTTCTGGGTTGGAACTTCACATCATATTGTCCCAACTCCACTGCCCACTTCAAAATCCTCCCAGAAAAGTTTGCCCTCTCAAACAAAGCTTTTAGGGGAAAGGCTGTGAGGACGACAATGGTGTGGGCGTGAAAGTAGTGCGCCAATTTCCTGGAGGCCATCATTAAGGCCAGTGCTAGCTTCTCTAGAGGTAAATACCTTGTTTCGGCTCCCAACAACGTCTTGCTGACATAGAAGATAGGTAGATGTTGGATTCCATCTGCCCGAACCAACACCGCACTTACTGCGTGCTGAGAGACTGCTAGGTAGAGGAAGAGTTCTTCTCCAGGTATTGGAGTGACCAGTAATGGTGGAGAAGACATGTATGCCTTCAAACTCTCCAGAGCTCGGTCGCATTCTTCGTCCCACTCAAACTTAGCTTTTAATGACTGAAAGAATGGACGCAATCTGTCTGAAGACCGGCTGATGAATCGGTTAAGTGCTGCCGCCATGCCGGTGAGATGCTGCACTTCTTTCACTGAGTTAGGCCTCTCTAACTCCTGAATTGCCCTGATTTGGGAGGGGTCTGCCTCGATACCCCGATTGGTCACCAAGAACCCCAGAAACTTGCCAGACCCTACGCCGAATGCGCACTTAGAAGCGTTAAGGCGCAGTTTGTGTTGCTTCAGGATCTGGAACATCTCATTTAGGTCCTTTAGATGGTCATCCGCATCCTTGCTTTTGACCACCATGTCGTCGATGTAAGCCTCCATTGTTCTGCCTAACAATGGCTCAAACATCTTGGTAACCATTCTCTGAAACGTCGCCCCTGCGTTCTTTAGGCCAAAGGGCATGACCTTGTAACAATATAGTCCTCTTGGAGTGGTGAAGGACGTTACTTCCTGATCTGGTTCGTGCATGGCTATCTGATGGTAGCCTCTGTATGCGTCAAGGAAGCTAAGCCTGCTGTGTCCTGCTGTTAGGTCCACCAATTGATCTATCCTTGGCAGGGGGAAACTGTCCTTTGGGCACGCTTTGTTGACCGTCTTGTAGTCGACGCAGACGCGCCACTTGCCATTCTTCTTTGGCACTACACGGTGTTGGAGATCCATCTTGGGTAATGGACCTCTCTGATTGCCCCTGCTTCTAACAAGTTACCCACCTCTTCTGCCACTATCTCGGCGTGGTGGAGTGCCGATCTGCGCGTGCGTTGAATGACCGGTCTAGCAGAAGGGTGGACATTGAGTTGATGGCAGATGAAGTTGGGATCAATGCCTGGCATGTCGTATGGGGTCCAGGCGAACACTTCGATGTTGGAGGTCAGAAATTCCAAGACTTCCAATCTCTCAGTGTTAGACAACGACGATCCAAGTAAGAAGAACTTTTCCGGGTTCTTCTCATCTATTCTGACTTCTACCAAGTCCTCCACTGCTTTTTGATCAGCCGCTTTGCCAACATCCGCGAATAGTTCATTACTCTCCGGTTCTTCAACCGAATGAACATATCCTTTGGCAGCGCGGCTGCCATTCGTTGCGACGAAGCACTGCTTGGACATAATCTGGTCTCCATATACTTCTTCAATTACTCCGGTATCGTTGGGAAACCGCATCACTTGGTGGTAGGAGGACGCTACCGAGCGCATGGCGTGCAGCCATGTTCTGCCCAAGATAATGTTGTAGGTGGAGGGAACCTTTAATACCCAGAACTCCACTTGCTTTGTCACACTCCCTGCTCTGACTGGGAGAATGATTTTGCCGACTGGCCACTCTGGCATAGAATTGAATCCAATCAAAGGAGATACGGCAGGGGCTAAGTCCTTGTCTTGCAACTTGAGTTGCTTGAAAGTTTCGTAGTACATGATTTCGCACGAGCTACCTTGGTCAATCAGAATCCGCTTGACGTCAAAATCCTTGACTCGGAGAGTGACGACCAAGGCATCGTTGTGCGGGCAATATATTCTGTCCAAGTCTTTATCCGAAAAGGACATGATGTTTGTGGCTTCTGTCCTCCCCTTTTTGACGACTGGTTGGGCACTTAGCACCTCTCTCAAGTGCTCTGCCTTTTTGATTGAACCTCTGAGCTCGCATACTCGCTCTGGTTCAAAGACTCCATGGATCACGTTGATGATGCCTTGTGGCGGGGCGTCGATCGGCATCCCGTTGGGTTTGTTGTGATCTTGGGGGGCTGGCTGTGCCCCTCCTTCTATGTATTTGTCCAGGTGACCCGCTGCCACTAATTCTTCCAAATGCTGTCTCAATGGAGTGCAATTCTCAGTGCGGTGCCCCTTTTCTTTGTGGAAGGTGCATCTTGATCTGTCATCGTAGTCCTTCTGAGCTTCGCCTAACTTAGCTGGCCACTTGACGAAAGGTTCGTCTCGAATCTCACTAAGTATACGGTAGATTGGTTTCTTGAAGACCGTAGTGATGGCAGTGCGGACTCTCAGCCATCTTTTATCTTGGTCCTCTCCATCGTCTCTTTTGCCACGTCCGTTTTTGTTCGGACGGTCTACCGCGTTGACCTTTGCTGAGGCCTTCTTCTCTGGTGCTGCGACCGTGCCAGATTTTGCTTTGGCACGAGCGCCATCCTCTTCCACCCTGATGTGCTGGTGCACTCTCTCCATCAGGGCCTCCATGGTGAGGGGTGGCGTCATGGTGATAGAATCCCTAAGTCTATTCCCGACTGGGAGGCCTCTTTTATATTGCGCAATGGCGAGATTGGTTGGGCAGTCCCCAATCTGGTTGAATGTCTCCCAGTAGCGGCTGTTATATGACCTTAGGGTCTCCTTATCACCCATGTCGATGGAGAGTAACTGGTCGATCTCCACTGGGGTTTTCGTGTTTGTTCTGAATCGCGTTACAAACGCCTCCGCCAGCTGCGCCCAGGAGGCTATGCTGCCCTCTGGAAGCTTCTCAAACCAAGTCAGGCCTAAGTCACCTAGGCTTGAGGGGAATAGGATGCACATCAAGGCCTCATTCCGCCGGTATACAGCCATGACCTGGCGAAAGTGGCTTAAGTGTGAGTAAGGGTCCGTCTTCCCCTCATATGTTGTGAATTTGGGCTGTAGGAAGCCTGACGGTAGGGGCGCGTTCTCTATTGCTGGGACGAATGGTGAGGTCTGCAGCCTCGCCAATGCCTTGTCCGCTGGTTCGTAGGCCGGGCGCGGTATTGGCATTCCAACCTCGACGCTTCCATGCGTCCGAGGAGCCAACCGCTGTAAGGCAGAAACTCTGTGTGGATCGCGCGCTCTTGCGTCCTCTTTCCACCGTGCTTTCTCTTCTAGCACGGTCCGTAGGTCGGACGATCTGGGCAACTCTGTCTGCCTGGACCTTGTCTGGTGTGTATGCGAGGGCCAGTATGTGCTTCCTCTGGTGTGTGACCTTTCTGACCTCGCCCTCTCAGACCTGGAGTGACGAGTTCTGGAAGATCTAGATTGCGTGTCGCCTGTCCTGAGGCTTTTGTTCTCCCCTTGTGAGGGTGTAGTATTCCTACTACGACTTTCCGAGTGGCGAGGGGGCGTCTTGTTTGTGCGCCCCTCTCCTGTCGCCACTTCTTTTCCTTTCACCTGACGTTTCAAAGATTCCATGTCTGCTGCCATCCGACGGATTAATTCGTCTTGTTCCCTGACGCGATCCTCCAAAGTTTGAGGATCAATTCTGCGTCTTTGTCTTTCTGGGCTTTGCGAACGAGAGGGATGAGGGCTGTTATTCCGCCTTCGTCCCCTTGCATCCCTCCTGGAATTTTGTCTGTGTGGTTCCAGGTTTGCCATGGGAGTGACCACGGGTAGGCCTTCGCGTCTTGCACCCCCTTCTGGAGTTAGTCCGTCGACGGCGGACTGAGGTAATTCTTCGTTGTTCGCCATTGACTTTTAGGGAGAAAAAAGCTTGATCAAAAGGTTGTTCTTGTCTGATTTCCCACAGACGGCGCCAATTGTACGGGAAAGAAATACGCCTTCTCGTATAATCCTGTTGACCAAGTCTGCGCTCCTCCGTACGACGTCGTTCAACCACCTGAAAATACACACGTGAGCTAGCCGGCGGGTGTGTGCCGGAAACCTCTCCGATGCCTAAGTCAGTAAGCTTGACAAATAGACAAAAGCTCTATGAATTCAGGGAGTAAAGTTGCATTACCTCTCCAAAGGTGATATTGGTGAGCTTTTATAGGTTTCACGTGGCACAATCCTGGTAGGACTCTAACTTCTCCATGCGTAGAGTCCTTCTAGGATTACTCCTCCTTGCGCAGAGTCCTCCTAGGATTCATACTCGCGGAAGATAATGCTTATCCTTCAACACCCTCCTCACTTCATAAGCCAAGTGAGATGGCTTTAATATGGCCGAGCTCCTTCACAACCGAAGTAGCCCATAGTCCGGACTTTACCTTCACCTTTCTTACCTCGGTCCCCCCATGCTATGACCGAGCTATCCATATGAGAATTTGAACCGAACTAAAGGGCAACCAAACCTTTCTTTTACCTCTCTTACCTCGGTTTCCCATACCATGACCGAGCTAAACATAAGAAAGGTCAACCGAAATAGGGCGTGACCAAGCCGGACTAACGAGTCCGAACCGGTGTCAGTATACAACCGACTTAGTATACAAGAACCGGTATGACTCTACGTCCGTTCTACTATCCTGGACCGAACTATCTCGATACTTGCCATGACCGAGCTACGGATGCCCATTCGGCAACCAAACTACCCATACTTCTCCTTTCCTACTGGGTATCATTCTTGAGCTTATCTCGGCCCAACACCTAGCCCGGCCCAATTTATGAATATAAATTACCCTCTCAATACAATTTCGTAGTTTTTTCCTAGCAAATATAGCTATATTACTAAAGCGAAATTATAGTATCCGATGGTAATATAACATTACAGATTGACAATATATGAATATAATAACATATATACATTTATATTTATATTTTATGTACACACACACATATATATATATATATATATTTATTTATATAGACATTGACATATATAAGATATCAAAAAAATAATATGTGAAATCTTTTGTAACAATATAATACAAATAACAATGAGAAATTAATTATTCATAATTAAATAGTTGGTTATAATGTAGATGTTTAGTGTTACATTTTTGTGTGTATGCACAAATTTTTAATTAGATCATTAAATTCACATAAAAATTGAAAGGAATTTGTGAATAATTTGTGTAAAATTAGAGATTAGTGAAGAAAGATTTTAAAAAAAGAGAAGTTTATACTGTTTGGTTTGATTTGTTTTTTCAAACTTTTATTCTGGTTTTTTTGATTTTCATGGTTTTTACCTTTGACACTTTTTTTTGATAATCTTTTCATTTTCTTTTCAGATTCACTTAATTTAATACTTTATTATTTTTTAATTTTAATTTTAGAATTAGATTCACTTAATCTAAATACACTTAGAAAATAATTTGTTGTGTATTCTTTTTGGAAAAAAAATTAATAATATATATATATATATATAAAATAAAAAAATCAGTACATGTTTGAATTTATAATTTTTTTTGTTTTTAAATTCTATTTAAATGATTAGATATTAGATTTTCATGAAAAAGTATAATTTAAATATAAAATATGAAAAAATTTTAGTATCTTTAATCACCAAAACTGAGAAAATATGAAAAATAAAAAACTGAAAAACAAATTTAAAAAATAAAACCAACGAAAGTAGTTATTATTTAGAATTTTGACATTATACCTTGGTTATTAAAGTATCATGTAAAATATCACTACAAAAAATTAAGGTTTTAGAAACTAAAATTTAGGGACAAAATTATTTTTTAGGGACCAAATTTGTTACGAAAAGTGTCATTATTATATTTTTCGTAACGAAAATTGGATATTAGTAATGAATTATTATTCTTTTGGGACCAAATTTTGTCTCAAAAAATAAACTATTTGAGAATAAATTATTTTGTCCCAAAAAGTCTATTTATTAGTGACATTTTTCAAATTTTGTCCCTAAAAGCCTTGTTTTTGACTTTCGGGAAGATCTTTTAGTGACTATCCTCATGACAATGGAAATTAGTCCCTAAATGTCTTTTGTAACAAAATTTTCACTTTTAGAGACCAAAACATTTTGTCTTTAAAACTCTTATATGTTATAGTGTATTACAGTTCATAAAATATAATTTAAATAAAAAAAAAAAGTGTATGAAAATAACGCATTTGCTTTCATTTGTCTAAATTCGAACGAATGCATACAATTTTAAGATTTAATCAAAATTATTCATAGTGATTTAATCCATGATAGACAATTGTAAATATAAGTATAGAAGTAGACACAAGAAATAAGAAATAGTAATTATTTTTTATTTTTCAATTATTATCAATGTAAAAAATAGAGAGGAGATTTTTTTATTTATTTTTATTATTATAAGAGGAGAGACGGTTTGTTTATATTTATATAGGATTCTTGGAAAATAAAGAAACGGTTAGTTTATATAGGACTCTTCATGACTTTTAGAAAAATATAATATATTTGAGAGGGTAAAATTGAGATTGAAAAAAGTAAAAAACATACTGACTCTTCACACTTTTATAATAGTAGTAGTTAATAGAAATAGTAATAGTAATAGTAATAAATAGTAAATAGTAAATTTGTTGAACCTTTTAAAAATTTCTTCACAAATGTTTTAATTTTTTAGTACACCTAGATTAGATGTATCTATTATCTAATATATATATATATATATATATATTAAAAATAAAAAATATGAATTCAAAATTCAAAATTCAAAATTCAAAATTCAAAATTCAAAATTCAAAATTCAAAATTCAAAATCTAATTTTAAAAACTGGATAAACAAATAGAGTGAATACAAAGTACTCTAATTTTGAAAAAGGGGCCATATAAGATAGAGTTCAGTTTACATATATATCCCGATCAAAAAAAAAAAAAAAAAAAGTTTACATATATAAAATTTTGTGTCTATGCGACATTGTCTAATATAGCAGGATTGGTGTGAAAAATATTTTGAAAATAGATGAAAAAGGTTAAAAGAATTATGATAGTAAAAAATATTTTGAAATATGTAAAAAATGTCTTGTATTTTATTTAAAAAAATTATATTTTTTCTTGTGTCTCAGGTTATTTATTCATGTCAAACTCATATTTGTTGAAATATTAAGGGTAGTGAGTAACAAGAAGGGTTGGTACAACGAGAGAGTGCTTGATCATATGTAATAAAAAATTAAAATTTTTGTAAACAATCCTAACATATGCTCTAAGGCCACACATTAATTAACAAGACCTCTAATTTATTATTGCTTTGCTTGTAAAATTTTAACTCAAATGTTAACTAGTTCCCTTAAGATATTAGTATTTTAAAATTTTGAAAATAGTATTTTAAAAATAGAGAAAAGGCTAAAAAAAAAAAAGGTTTTAAAATCAATAAAAAATGTTTTGAACTTAATGAAAAATTTCTTGTAATTTTTTTCTACTTGTTCGCAACACCAAATATTAAAATTAATCCTAACGTGATATATGTTTTGATTTTGTGACAAAGAGACCCAAGAATGAGATTTTCAATTACAATATATATATATATATATATATATATTAAATTGACCTAACAAAAAGTGCCCAATGTTGTTTCAGTTACTATACATCTCTAATGTATAGAGAAAAACTATCTCCAAGTTGATCTCATAAAATCATCCATAAGCTTCCTATGTGTAGGCTTGATCTTACAAACAAATTCTATGCCGTTCAATCAATGTTGTTTGGCAAAAAACTTACTACACTTTGTCAATAGCAATTGTTAAACTCAACACTCACTTTAATTGTCTAAAATACACTCAAACCAAAAACTTTAACTGGAGTGGACAACAAAAGAATTTTTCGATGCCTAAGTTAGTAATGATATTTCAGAGCACTGAAAAGAAATTACTTAAATATTTGTGATTGTTGTTGGTTCCAGCTCATAAGGAAATCACCACTTCTCCATGTGAAAGCTCAGGATGCTATGTCAAGGAATGCGGCTTGCCAACCGACAAGCCGCAAAGTTGGACGACGATGGCCACCGAAAGGAGAAGAAGAGGGATGCTCTCACCTACCATTTATGTGTATATATATGGAGAGGTTGAAAGGAGAGAAATGCAGAGTAAACACAGAGAGAACCAAGTGTGTGAGAGTGTATGTGAGGAGAGAGTTCTGTAATATTTCTCCAGATAATATATTGCTCTCCGTAGACGTAGGCAATTGCCGAACCACATAAATATTCTTGTGTTATTGTGTGGAATTGATTTCTAGTGTCCAATAATATTCTTGTGTTATTGTGTAGAATTGATTTCTGGTGTCCAATAGTCCCAACAATTGTGTACTTGACTTAGTGTGCCTAACTGCTTCTTATAGTGTTACTATTAACCGTTATAGGCCGTCGACAAAATTTTGCCACTTCCCCTATGTGGGATCGTGTCTCATGTTCACGATGTTCTAGGAATAAATAAGTCCGCTCGTGAAAAAGTGGACTTTTCGTTGACCTAGCACATCCTCTACTTAGGTTAACCTGTTTGACCTATTGTACAACTCAATACTCGGGCTAACTAAGTTGTCCAGCTTGACATTCAAACTGTCTTGCTCGACCAACTGATTTTGCTTGGTCACTATAGCTCGGTGACCTTGCCACTTGTCATGCTCAGTCACAGGGGATGAAATGATGTATGAGCTCAAATTTTACCTCCCACAAATACAAGTCATGACTAAATTTTTCTTTAATGTAACCCTCCCGAATTTGAAAGTTTCCCTCCAAATATTTTAGTTTTTTGGAGACTAAATTTTTTTTTTGTCGCTGAAAATATGTTTTTGGTGACCAATTTTTTGGTCGTCAAAGATAAAAAATAATTTTTTATTTTCCATTCGGCGACTAAATGATTTTAGTAGCCAAAACTCACTATATGGCGACTAAAATATTTTTTTGTCGTTGAAAATATGTTTTTGGCGACCAAACTTTTGGTCGCCAAAGATTACAAATAATTTTTTATTTTACATTCAGCGATTAAATCGTTTTTAGTAGCCAAAACTCAATATACGGCGACCGAAATAATTTTTTTGTCGCCAATTCTAGTATTTTTAGCTACTAAATTTTTTTAGTCACCAATAATTAATATACCCCTATGGAAAAAAATTAGTAACTAAATATTGTACTTTTGTCGACTAAAAAAATTTTTGGTTGCCCAATCCATGACTTTTGGCGACTAAAGTTTTTTTAGTCACCAATTTTGGTCGCCAAAGGTGCATGTTGTTGTAGTGTCATTAAAAACAAAATTTCTTGTGATATTTTTCTGATAAAACAATCTTAATTAAGAGAAAGTGATACCATGACAATCTTCCTT